>CM032794.1:8839720-11239720 GCA_019155185.1 Beaufortia kweichowensis
ATCCATTTGAACATTCTCATTTTCTTGTTTTGTTAAAATGACCCCACTCACCCTAAAACTCATTGTAATGTTTCATCATCTTAAATTGAGACAATTATTCATAATCCTAGCAGAGTTTTCTGTGATAAACTATATTCTTGTATGGTCCATCAGTGTCAGCAGTCCTGCGAGGTGTAAACTTAATTTCGACAACAGTTCGAGTGCATGAGGACATGAATTTTAGTGCTTGATTCACACAGTGTAGATTAAAAAGAATTATTCATTTTTATAGCGGCAAGTTTTTGTTAAAGATTGTTCCTTGATGTCTTTGTGTGGCGTTAGTATTCAATTCGACCCTTTGGCATGTTGTGTGTGCCAGCTTTTACATTAATACTGATGAAATAAAAGGAAAATTATTTTCAGTCAAAGTTGCAGACACAACTTTGAAGTTTAATGCTAGATTTGGCATCTACTGGAAAGCTCTGTCCGTTACCTCTAGGCACATGTTCAGACTTGATAAATTCATTGTAGATGGAAGTGTAAGGTTTAATAGAAGCATGACCTCCTTTAATTCTTTCATATAGGAGCTCATTTGCAGATGGTTCCCTGTTCTTGCAGATCTAGTTGAATCCCCGAGAGCATGATTGGAAATCCTTTGAGGCTGTGTGTGTATATGAGTGCATTTTTATAAGCAAGGGACAATTATTTCAAGAAACTGCATTCTATATAAATGACACAGTTTATTTGCAATTAATTCAGTTTCCCTGAAATTGTAAAATCTATTATTTATTTTCAGAATTAAGTATTTGCAGAGTTGAGTTACTGATGAGGGAGAGAGTACTGCATAAGTTTGCCATTCATTTATTTTTATTTTTTTGGAAAATATCTTCAGTATAAAATCATGTTTTGTCAGTTTCTTTCTGTGAGTTAGGGCTTGAGGGGGGAACAATTCCCGTGTCTATATGCAAGCATGCTTGTCAGTGTGTATGTTTGGTCTTTGGTATCTGTGTGTGATGTTTTTTTAGTCTCTCGTTCATGTGCTGTCACTGGAGACTGGACACTGGATGCAGATTTGCTAATATTAGGGCAGCTGAAAAGCTCATTTAAACAGTCTGAACCTGACACAGTTATGTTTACATAGATACTTAAATTCTTGCTCTCCGCTATCCATATTCACATTCAGTCAAATTTGGCACCTTTTGACTTCAATACTGTGTGAGTGATCACCCACCTACCAAGTTAAAGAAAAACTGCAATGTGACAGCCGCAGTGGGGAAAGAGATTCATGAGATTGTATGAATAATGGCTAAATATAATTGTGGTTGCACCAAAAAGAATTGCTACAAATGATTTTCTGCAGTTTGGTCTCAAAAGTATAAATCATTCAAGTAATTTTCCGTTTATGTTTTAGTGTACATCCAATATGATTCTTTCAAAATGAGCACTATCATTAATTGCAGTGTAAAAATTAGACTGAGACGGATGACTATAAAAAAAATGACAGAGCATGCTTTTCTGGGAATTGGTCATATGACCCTACTGCGTAAATTCTGGATAGTATTTTTCCACCAGGAGGCTTTTCTGCAGCTCTGTGCTAAACAGGTTTATCATGCAGACATGATAAACACTTTCATCTGCATCTGTTTACATGCTCCCATGGCCAGTTCTAGTCGTGAAAAACAATTCTTCTTTATTCTTTGCATATAGATCTGTCTCTGCCTGAAGCGCAGACAATACGGTCACATTTTCTGTATGCCAGTCTTTTTGCAAAAGACACAAACATGGATAAATCTCCGTGTAAGCCCATGTTCCTAAGATAACTTGCTTTAAAACAAAAGCTGTAGGATTTAAACTAATATCTCATTTGATCTCTTGGCACATGTTTCTAGGAGCTCGGAGACTCTCGCTCTCTCTCTCTCTCTTGCTTCACCCGTAAACACTCTTTTGCTCCAACCTCTGTTAAACACTGCGAGTAAGAACAGTTGCAGTGGTCCGTGCGGGTTTGATATAATCTCTCAAACATCAACCCTTTAGGCTGTTGGCTTACTAAGAAACATGCGTGTATTGCTGTCTGGGTGTGTTCTTGTAGCTGCATTTTTTTATACAGTAAAGCCCTTTTGCAAATAGAGTTTCTTGGCCTTCTGTGTCTCGCTGTACAAGCATAGATAAACATGCACAAACAGCACACACACCTCTGTAAATGGGGAAAAGTATAAATGTTGTTGAGCCATCTCTTATTGGAGGCACAGACAAGGCTGTTGAAATAAAGGTCCATCAGTTCTGACAGTAGAAAATGGCTCAGCTCCATAATAGAGGAAGGCAAAATACAAAGTGAGGGAGTTGAGTGGGTGGTGAAAAAGTGAAGAGTCTATGATGGTGCGTGAAGTGCCTGATGCCACATCTTTTTGGGCTTTTTGCCAGGTTCTTATGCAGGATTTAGTGACGCAAACAATGCTTTGTCTTTTTGGCACACTAATACTGATGTCATTTTCTCTACATGTAACATCAGACAATTACATTGCAGCTGTAGAATTCATTGCTTCACCCATACTGTTTACCATTTTAAGACTTTGTTATCTTGACTTTTAGCTTGCTGCCTAAAGTCTTAAGACCCGTTCACACTGTGGACAATAATGACAACTATATTAGCATCCACACTAATGGAAGAAGATGATAATGTTCAATTCTAAACTCATTCAATGAAGTAATGTAAAAATAGGATGTCACTGACCAAGCTGAAAAGATATAAATATTATAAATAGTGGAAAGTTTTAGAACTTTACTGTTATATTTATTTTATCATTCAGAGTGATGAACAGGCCTTAAGGCTTGTTTTTGAAACTACTTGTCAGTAGTTGGACAGAACCGAATATCTAAAAAAGCAAAGGTTCTGCTGAAAGACTCAGATAGGATTGAGCAAAGGGATTTGAGTTCATTAAAATTTCATTGATGAAAATGATGAGTGTGTAATTTATGTGCACCAAATAAAATTGTAGTTAAAATCAGTTTGGACCTTCCGTTTGCATTTATGCATTTGGCAGATGCTTTAATTCAACAGAACGTACAGTGCATACATTTTATAATTTGTTTTTTCTTGAGTGGATCGACAGGGCCAGACAACACAGCATTGGCTCAGTTGCAAATGGGGAGTGTTTGAAACTTGCTGGATGCCACTAGTGCAACAAATGAAACATTTCACCTTTAAAGAGCACCTTTATTTACTGTTAAGCATTTGTGTTGATCAGTTTCAGTGATGCGTGCACTTAAACGATCATGTGGGAAGTGTGTGTTTGTGGTGTGTGCATTCTAGTATCGAATGCATGTGTGAGTGAATTTTACAGCCCTCAGTACGACGTGGCAGAGGCACAAATGAAGGCCGTTTATCTTGTCTCTCCAGAGCCAGTTATTTTTCATTCCCAGCTTATGGGAGAGATAATAAGACATGTTCAATTTATGTCAGCTGACAGAGAGCTTCCCGTTAGCAGACATGCCCCCAAAATATTGCCTGGGAACCTGGATACATGCTCTTCTCCTGCACATGCTCAATTTATTCTCCATCAACAACCTCAACATGCGTGTATATGATCAGTCTTCTGACCCAAGAGCCCATGGTGCATGAACTCCCCGTTTCTTATTCTTGGCGAACTCCGTTCCACCTGTCAGAGACGCAAATGAACCGATCTATGAGTGATGAGCTTACTGCAGAACATCAGATAGTGTTATCATGAATGGGTATGTGTGTACAGGTACAGACTATTAAAAGATAAAGACATGTATTATACCGAACTGTGGGGTATCATAATCTCTACCATGGAGAAATTAAAGAGCATAATTTCTGGAAAGTTTAATTATTTTGTCTGTCGTTTGGTGTGTAGGTGTAAGCGAGAAGATCGCTTGTCTTTGCATTAAAATTGATCTTGACCTTGGCTGTGTGCCAGTACTTTTACATTTAAGCATTTAGCAGATTCTTTTATCTATAGCAGCTTACAAATGTGACCTAATGCTGGTTTGTTTTGGTCCTGTTAAGGTTTACTGAGGATGTCAGTGGGGCATTTTGAGTTGCCAAAACCTAATTTCTTTGAGCCAAATGAGGACTTTAAAACCTTTAGCACCGACTGTTTGGCAAAGATAAGACCTTACCAACACACCAACCCATCCTCTGCCCCATTTTGCTTTCATTGCAGGGTTCTTCACTTAAGAAAATGAAGTTGTAAAATAACTGTCTGGCAAAAATAACTGGCAATAACTGTCATAGTGTGTCCTTGACAGAAATAAAGAATAAGATATTACATCAGTAAGCACAAGTGATTTGGTATACTAATTTACAGGGTTGTAAATCGGGCTAAATGCATATTAATTGATTTCACACGTGTGGTGTACCAAATATTCATGCTATGAATCAATGATTGATTGACTGTTGTTTGTAAAACAGATTCTGGTCCTTGATTATGACTGGTTAAGCCGCGTTTAAAGCCGTTGTTATATTACCAGACGCACATACTCTGCATTACATCAGTATTAAATAATAAAAAATAAATAAACTATAACTATATAATAAACTAAACTATATAAAATGCAGTACAAAATTGCTGAAGATTAAACTAACATTACAGTAAAAACTACAAATATAAAAGCTGATTCAAAATATTAATAAACATAGAACTAACTTAAAAACGTATGCATATATAATACTGTTGAATATGCTAATTTACGTTTCTCTGAGATCTGCTGATGTGCTATTAAAGAGCTCCTCTGAACCAACAGACAACCATTGAGCTAGGCTGCATCTAGTAGATAAAACTGAGGCCTTAAAAAACTTCATACACCTGAAATGTGCTTTTGTGTGGAGATGCCATGGCCTTAATTAAAAATGTTTTGTTAACGTGTCAAACGTTAAGAGCTTTGCAGTGTGTTTCTTGCAATCAGTCAACTGCAGCCAACCAAATAATCAACACAATGCACTTCAAGGTTGTGCATGTGTGCATGTGTATATAAAGCCGAGTTGTTTATATTATTGAATGAGCTCTTTAATTGTAATTATAGGCACACCACGAGCACCCGAGCGGAAAATGAGGGTTTTTTTCTCGAAATACTCAATTGAAAGTTTTAAAAGCAGTATTAATTGCTCGTCTGTTTTTTTTCCAAAGAAAAGGTTAATTAGAAGCATAATACAATCTAGTGGTTGGGAATAAGACGGTCCTCACCCTTGATTCTTTCCTGATGCAGTCCTACACTCTGCATGAAGCCATGCAACACAACAACAGGTAATTAACAACAATGATTTCTAACATTTGAAACATCTAATTTGCATTAACTGATGTATTTATGACACATTATGCACTGCGACACAATGGGGGTTAAATTAAACAACAAATTCACAGAATTAATGGGAATATATTCTTGTGTGCTGATGATTTTTCGCATAGGCAAATGCAAAATATTAAACTTTTGAATGTTTCAGCATTAACCATTTTGTTTTTAACTTTTCATATAATATGTTTACTTGCCAGCAGTGTGTTACTTCAGGCTACCTAAACGATGGGAAAATTCTCAAAATCGACCATTCTAAATTACATTAGTATTGTTTTACTTTAATGCCAAATCTGTATTTTATAGTGCTTTCCTTACCACCCTAATTTGTTATTGGTTTGGAACAGACTGTTACTTGTGCATTAAGACTTTAGTCACATGCTGTACAGCCTATTTGGAAACAAACACGCTGTAAGGGACAGAATGTGAGTGAGCAAAGGCAGGAACACATGATTGTCATGACTGGTATACAATTATACCACATTTATAGTAATGAGTGTTTGGTACACACCCACACAATGAATGTTGCCTCGACATTTTTTACACATTAGAGAAAATGGGTTATATTATAGGATAAAACAGGAAATAAAGTTTTATACATTTAAAATGTATCTATTAATCTTTTCTGTAAATTGACTCGTCACTTACAATATATATTTTGAATGATGAACAGTGGGCTCCACTTTCCATGTTTTATTTTTAAACCTTAAAAGAAAAATGTGGGATTCATGTAATCTTTTTTTATTAAACGTCTCACTCAAATTATAATGGAAATATAATTTGCAATCAAAAATTAAATGTTTTTAAATGAGAAAAATGGTAAATAGAAGCTGTTTTGCTAGCAGTCTTATACTTTTGGAATCCATTTTATATTTATAAAAGCATTTAATTTTCTCCCTCCTGTTTAAAGGAAGGTGCTCCAGTGGATTAGCTTAAGTCATGAGATATATAATTGTTATATAATTGTTGTTATATAATGACAACCAGTGAATGTAATGTACTGCGAAGGAAATCTGGATTACTGACCAGATAGAGGCAACACAGTGGAACATAGAGCATTTAATCCTTTTGTCAGAATTAGTGTTTAACATGGTCCTCAATTAAGACTTGGTTCAGACTTAATAGACTAGCTTTTAAAAGCTGGATATGTAATAGATTCAATCACACTAATGCAGAAAATTTCTGCTGCCATTATCCAAAAAAGTGAGCTCAAGATTGTGCCACACTGGTGTAAACAAAACTACAGAACATTGTTATAGAGGCTTTCATCTTAGGCGTCAAACGTTGAATGATAACAGTGCATTTAAACTATATATAACTATTTATGTGTTTCTTGGGATCAAACCCATGACCTTTGTCTTGCAAACACAAACAGCCATAGGAACACTACTGTAAACATTAGGTTTTTCAACCTTCTAAAGAAACCTGCAGCAAAATTACAGCAAATTACAATACTGGCAGTCATACTATTGATGTGAGTGAAACAGCCTGCAGTCATTCCCAAATGCTCAACAAAAGTCATAAATGATGACAATAAGTTATGGAATGCTCATTGATTATAAAGCACTGAATTATACACAGAGCGCTAAAAAGGAAATGAAATGGTAATTTATGATCCACCAACCTGACACATGCCTACCTCTGGTACCTTCAGCAAAACATCAGTTTACATACAGATGTAAAGTAAGCAGTAATTCAACAGTAGTGTGGTAGTAAATCAGCCAAGTGCTTGCAAGAATAACCAAATCAGGTTCTGTTCATCAACACCATTGCATCCAGGCTAACAGTCAAGAAGCTGCTGATGAATGATTGGGGATGAGAGCAATTCTATTTAGCATTGATATAATATTGTGATTTTCTGACAGAATCAGTTTGTCTGATGTTATTTGTCTGTCTGATATGGCAAGTGTCTGTGTGGGGGGGTAATGTATACAGTGCGTACAATGTAACAGTTCACCCAATAATGAAACTCTTCTAATAATGAAGCATTTCTGTGTCTTCTGTGTCCATATTGTTTTGTTTTAAAATTACTTGAAATATAAAGTACACGTGTCTTATTTATAGTGTTTTCTTTGATTTTTCAGGAGCTTGACAGCCATGGTCACGGTGTGCTGATGCTGTATAGAAATCACCTACAAAAATGTAAATGTTCCAGAGAAAAAATAACAGTGTATAGTTTGTGTTTGAACAGTGTGTGACGGTAAGTAAATAATGACAGAATTTTTATTATCTTATCTTCATGAGTTTTGAGTAACATTTTTCCACTGCCGTGCAACAAATGACAGAAACGCATGCACATACAAACAGACTAAACCTTTCATTTGCTGTTTAGCAAAGCATTCATAGATTCTTATTACACAGAGCCCAGGGCATATTGTTTAGCTCCCAGACTAGGAAGTCAGCAGGAGATACTCTTGTAACTTCATCCAAACCCCTCTGTGCCACCCAGAGGGACTTGATTCCTGGCATTTCTTCAAACACACCACCAGGGTGGCAGACCCAGGCAACAGTCAGTCCATCATGTCCTTAGCCTAGGGTGAAAAGTAGGACGTTGTTTTCATTGGACAACAAAGTTAAGAAGTGCTTGAGGAAGAATGCTTGCTGAATAATGCATGTGTAGTTTTCTGCAACGAACGCAATCCTACATTTACATTTCTTTCAACATCGCACTTAAAAGCACAGCTTTTATTTGTTCATGTTTTTATGCTCAAGATCGTGTTTATACTGAAAATCTGATAAATTAACAAGCTCGGAGTTATTGATTTAACAATATACAGTATGTAACATCCAAATAACTGTGACACCTAATTGGATTTTTTTTTTTGCGCAACAAAATGGAATCTTGGTAATGAAATCAATAGTGCATGATTTATGTGGCAGCACTAATTTCTCTAGATGTAGGTTAATATGGCCTTTGACTGCAGTTAATGAAAAAAAACTTTTTGACATTAGAGTCCATGCCAATACAATTTGTCAAATAATTAATATTCTACTGAGGACTTCTTAAGATTTACAGCCGGCTTAATTCAGGTGAGGAAACAGTGGAGTGAGAGAGTTACAAAGAAAGACGGAGAAAAATGTTCAGACAAAGAGGACAGTTTGAGGTTTTACGTCAGAAGACTTTGGCACGGATTGAAAATGGCCCAGTCATCTCTGCATGGAGTCTTCCCATCATGGGAACCATCTATTTTCATTATTATCACATGCGAGAAACGCCTCAGGCAACATCAGCTGCTGGCCTATACCTCTGACATGTGGAGATTTGAGGCTGATAAATTTGCTTACATAGTCCAACCACTCTGAGACAATCAGATCAGCTCACGCTCTGTGTGTTCAGTGAGAAATCCTTTGCTGTCTTGATTTACGCTTGGTGCAGCATTAAAGTGCAAATTAGAGTTGTGTATTTGTGTACATTCAAATCTGTATGTTTTGTGGAACAGTAGAATTAAAAAGCAGTGTGAAAGTTCACTTCAGTGTGAAAGGAAAACAAATTGTTGCAGCTAAATTTATGTATGGTTAAAGTTTTAAAAGGAATTGTTTCTCTAGTTAATTATGACTTTTATATGATATAGCAATTATAAAATGGTTAATATGTAAATGATTTTTTTTTCATTTATTAAAAGCTTTACTTGTTTTGATGTTTATTTTATTGAAGAGTTTTTGTTGACTTTCTTTTCCCACCATTTTCTTTATTTGGCAAAAAATATTTGATTTGTCATTTAATGCATTAATTTCAGTTATTTTTGCATTTTGTTGCCCAAACAACAATATTAGAAAATATTATAAATATTAGTAAATCTATATTAAATTATAACATCTTATTCTTTATATGTCTGCATGCAACTAACTGGACACAGTGGACAATATAAGGGAATTACTGTAATCTGTGTTTGTCTTGTTGTCTTCACACAGTGAGATTGCAGTGTCACTACTAATGCTGACTTTATGACCAGTTATAAAGTAGTTTTTAAACTTTTTAGGTATTAAATAATAAGTCAAGTGTTTATTGCCAGATGTGAGTACAGCTGAGTTTCAAATATGTGCAATATGCAACACAATTAGGACACACTAATAGAAAATATAAATGTTACTTAAGGTGTGTATAAATACTGTATGAATGTATGCAGTAGTGGTTTATTTAACAATAAAATAAAAGTATTATAAATATAAAGCATTTAGCTGTTGAAAGCTCTTACTTAAACTTTTGAATCTTGTACTCTGTCTCTTAAGTGTGCCAGAGAAGGGCTGCAAAAGCATCTTGTGGATGTGATGGTTGTAGTCCAGGATGATGGATTGGGTATGACTGTAACAACAAATGGAATCTCGCTGACTAATGGTAACTCACAACCTATAATCCCCTGTGGCATTGCAGGTAATATATGTTTTTGCTGCTTCTTACAACAATAACAATTATTGAATTACATGGCACAACTGCGAAATGGAAAAAATGTATGTGTTAAAAGTAAACAGCAGCTATTGATTATCAATTCATGTTTTTGTTCTTTAGTTAAACCAAAAATGTTTATTTAATATAAAAGCAAATGCACAGGTAATGAGTTATATAAATTTAATATATAAATTTTGATGATGACTAGTTATAAAGCTGTTAAAAATGTAATTATTTTTGACTGACTAAAGCTGAACACTTAAATACCATTTAAATGCTGTAAGTGTTTAATGTGTCAGAATTAAAAGCATTTTAAATACTTATTGGTGAATAAGATTTTTTCATATTTTCTGCTATAAAGAGCAGTATTACACTTGAGGTTCTGGTATAGGCATATATCAGCATGTTGTGATTACTGTATAGTATATGCTACTGTACCTACATGACAGGAGAAATGCTTCCATATTTTTGGGTTTGATCTTTCTCCTCCTCCTGTCTGCATACACACACACTCTCTCTATATCTCGGTATGTGTGTGAGATTCGCACCAGGTGCCAGTCTTCAGAACTCGATTACAGTAGAGTCAATAAACATGCTGGGTCATATTCCTTATCTCCAATACAGTTTCATCTGGGTGTGTCTTATTTTTATTTCCTTTTTGTGCTTGGGGCCTAAAAGGCTCTGCCTTAGACGTGGTCTTCATATTTATATTTTCTCTCTCGTTTCTCTCACAACAGCTCTCAGACCGCAGCTATATTGAGCCCCTGGGCCTCACTGTGTTTTCATTTGACAGTAACAATGACGCCAAGTAATTAAAAGTGTGAAACTAGTCATTATCGCTCCGGTTTTCTTACAACCAAAGTAGACCGATAACATACAGATATTGCATACAGACATAATGGAAAAAATTGTTTCAGAAACTCAGATGTGACTTTGATTTTGTTAATCTAAACTCTCCTATTTATTGGCTGGACAGAATGTCTTTTTGTTTCCCGGGAACTTCACAAGGAATTTTACTGCTGTTCCTCTGTGTGTCTCTTACGTCCTCTAATCAGTCTTCTTTGATTTTACAGGTAACCTTTGTCAAGACAGCCTCCAACTTCCAGGTGTTTAAAGACTGTTAAACCAACACAACAGCTCATTACACACACTTCACTAGGGTAATGAATGCACAGAATTGCAGCTAGTTTTTATAAACATTTTCATTAAAGCCTTTTTAACACTCTTTTTGTGTTAAGGATGTGACACTCTTTTTTTGTGTCACAATGCTACAGTGTGTATTGTCATACCACCCACCCCTACTATTTATTTACTCAAACTTCAATAAATATTTTACAGCCACAAGAAAGGGTTACTGAAGAAAGAACTGACGCTGATAGTCGTTAGAGTTCTTGCAAAGAGAATTAAAGGGGTTCCTAGATTGTGATATTTTAATCTTCTCATTTTAACAGTGGTTGGAGCGATGCTGTGTTGTCCCAGGATAGTATGTCAGATTGCGGTAATCTGCTGCATCCTCCACAACCCACCACTCAGAACCAATCCACAAGATCAGAAATTGCTCAGTACAAAATAGCGTTCGGCACAGACTTTGTTTGTGACCTTAACTGATTTGCATAATTCCTTTAGTGTGTCGGCGCTTAAACAATGCAGTGTGTTCAAATAAATGAGCTGGCACAATTCATTCTTAGTGCATTTCCCCTGAGACTCTGCACTAATAGAAACGTAGAGAGAAGTCACTGAGAATGAATTGTGTGTTTGTGACTCAGTCTTTGGACTAATAGAGGAAACTATGAATGGTGTTTTTTAAGTGACTTATTGAGGTAAGAGAATTAAAAGAAAGATGGAGTTTACTGAGATCCCACACATGCTTCATTGATTCAAATATTACTTAAATTGTCAAAACCAACAATGTATAGGAATAAACAAGACAGAATGAATTTGGATCATTTGTTTGTAACTTCCCTTAGGAAAAAGCATTCATCATAGTCATGTTCACTAAACACACACACACACACATAGAAAGCTACAAAAACACTTGTCAATAGTTTTTCTCCTTAAAAATGATTTCTGTACTCACACAACCTTAATGATTAATGACACAATTCAGCAGAAGTGCTACATAAGATGATTTACACCATTGAAACGTCACATTCATTTTCATGGGCAGCAGCCATGGCACTAGATTCCTATTAACCACCAACCTTAAAAACCTTCCACTCATCCACTCTGTAACCCCCGTCATAGCCTCAGAAATCCAGTCAGGGTTAATTGAATGGGCGTTCTTATAAAGAAGAAAATAGATGAAGTGTGCGTGTGCGCGCGCTGTGAGCTGTGAGCTGTCACACAGTACAGTTAGAGCCAGACTGTAAATTAGCCCTCCACTGCAGAGAGATGAAATAACTTGCTGTTCGTACCATTTGTGGAACTTTTTTTAAGTAATTATTGTTCAATTGGGTCAATTTATATAGTGCTGAGTGGACTAGGAGTTTACACGGGCCCTGCAATACTGACAGCTCAAGTAAATGAGATCACTGGACAAGCAAATCAAAGTGTGATGAATGGAACATTTGCTTTTTAAATAACCTGTTAGTGTGGCAATTCCATCTATTCGCTGCAATTACGTAAGCCATAAAGATCTACAAATGGGATGTGGTCAATAGCTATATTGATTTAACCCTCTCTTTGTCCTCGGATATCCTGCTTCATGTGGCCACCTCCAAAGTTTTCTTTTATCCCCTTTTATTTTTTTTTTAAACAACCATAGCTGCTCATAATTTACTGTAATTTGTGTCTGTTAAGACAAGAATAAATTGTGAAAACTGTTAGTGTATTAATATGCTGGGTTTTTTCCACTTGCTCTTTTGACGGTGCACTGGATGACAGAATTTCTAAGATGGTTTGCATTCTGGCCCTTAAAGGAGCTAACTGTAATTGTTGTTGTTTTTCTGACAGAGTGTTTTTGCTTAATGCATTTTATTTTGTTCAACAAACAAATTTTGTTAACGTTAGTATGGATTTTCCTCTTAAGTCTACAAATCTCCGAAGCTTTTGTTCTGCACTTTTGGCCATCTTTTAGGATGTTTTATTAAGAATTCTAACATTACCAGCTATCCCGCAAAGTTTTACTTGAAGTGAAACTTTCCACCAAAGTAATGCATTAATGTGCTTTGCTCTCCGGTCACATCCAGTTCTGTCATCCAGGGCTAGATTTTTTGTGCTAATGTGCAATGTTCTAGCATCTTGTTACCTGTTTTTGGCTCATCTGCATTTGATACACATGCTGTACTATGCTGATCTGCCAAGCTTGCCCCTCTCCATTAAAGCCTGATCCAGTGTCTCATTTCTCCGTGCCAAAGTCATTGTCACTGTAATACACAATGAGAACCATTTTTTCAGCAGGAGAGTCTAGGGAAGGGATGAGAATATGTGGTTTAATACAACAAATAGCAGATGATAGCACTTACTGTATGTGCGTGTATTGTTTAATTGTAAACCTCTTGTGAGCTTGCATCCAGGTCACATGGAGTGGAAAACAAGCTTATATATTTAAAAATGAATTTGGCTAAAAAGTTCAAATAAAAAAATTCTTGCAACCCCTTATGGGGTCATGACCTCAAGGATAAGTACCCATGGTCTAGACATCTCAGTGAGCTCATGTCTGCATGATCTTAATTGACCATAGTCTATTTCGGTCTCTTTCATTTTTATTTTGCCCTTATTGTTTCTTCATTTAGTGTGATTAATCGGCAATGGTCTGCCTGAGCTGAATTTGTTCTAACATTATGTAAATCCCCGAGCTGCACAAGTGATCCAGACCGAGGTAGAGTTTGCCGTGCGGTCCCCCAGAGGCCACTATCACAGCTTAAACTCTACAGTCAGGCAGAAGGACTCCAAATGTGCATATAAATAAACATGTACACACGTGCATACAACATCAATTCATTTCTTTTTCTCTTTTTAAAGGTTAAAAATGCACTGATATATGCAGTGCTGCTGAAATGCTGGCATGTATTAATGTAATACAAAATTACTTTTTGTGAGGTTGATATTTCTCTTTTGGTAAGCAGTTGTTTTATTTAAAATTATATTTTGAGCATAAAATTTGACCTGACCTGAATGCATATTTAGTTCAGCTCATATTCGGACTTAAAATACACTGCACAATATAACTACTGACAGTGTATGTCTTTCTGTTTAAATCATTTAGATGTTCCTTTCCTGGGTGATTTTACAGACCTGGCTGTGCATGTGTGTTGAACCACGGTAAAGATTGGGATTGAAATTCAAATTTCTCTTTGGTTGAAAACATGGTGCCTTGTTTTAAACACAATAAATCTACATTTTCTTTTTTGTGAATTCTGGTGATTTAATTGAAACTTTTTGTTCTTGGGTATCCTAGTCAACTAAACGGCATGGTAAACAGTTGTCCCTCACTTTATACAAGGAGTTTTGTATGTGATTTACATATGTACAGTATGTATAAATTATTTAAATCATGTTTCATGTATTGTATGTAGACTATTATTTACTTGTCTTACTTACCTTGTCAGGATATGTTTTACCAATCACAGATCTCCTCACTCACGGACACCAGCATTGCCAACCTTTGAAAAAGGACCATCAAGTCCTTGTTGAAGAATTCAGGAAAAGATGGGGCTGGGTAGACGCACCTAAAATAAATCGACAACCAGCATGGGAACCGCCAAGGGAAGCAGAGAATAGGCCATCCTAAAACCATCTGGCAAAGTGTAGGTAGACTATAAAATCATGTAAATTGTCATACTTAAAATCTTTTTATTTACAGAAATATTACTCATGGCTCACCATGACTAATATTTTTCACCACACGGGTATCTTTTAAATACGGGTGGTTCCAGCCAATCTGCATATATTTGCGAATTTTTTAATATACAGCGTATCTTCTGTAAAAATTAGTGGGCCAGCCTTTATATGAGATTTTAGCATATCAGGGCCTTTGACAATAATATTCAATTTAACAGCTGTTTCTGATCATTTCAGGTTTACTGGGAAAAGGCAAAGATCAATGTACAATGTAGACAGACAATAAAAGTAATTGTCGATTTCTCCTCCCTCACTAGAATGGTTTCCGAGCCTACCTCTCATTCGCCATCTGGTTGCATCCTGAGTTATGATCAGCACAATGGAATCAAATTAAATTAATCAAACGTTGTTAGTGTGAGCGTTTAAATTGATTTACAAGCCTCGCTCTGAACTATAAACATAGCTGTGTCAATAAAGACATCTTTCTCATTTTGTGAGTCGGCAGGCCTTGTTCTCCTCCTACCTCCTCCTCTCGATCTCTCTCTTCCTACTCCTTCATTTTGCTCGCTCACTGACGGGGCTATTAATTACCAAAGTTCATCAGTGGTGGCTGCCTTCATTTGTTTTCCTGTCATGAGTCCCGCCATACTGTACATGCTCGTGGAACAAAAAATGACATTAATAATACCGTCTGATCTGTATGTAGAGGTCACTTTTAATTATTATAAATTACCTCTGCAGCTTAAGAAGACAGGAGTCAAAAAATCTTAGCAGTTAAGAGAGGAAGAGAGAGAGGGAGGGAGAGAGGAATAGTAAAGAATAAACTTAGAGTTGAGCATGTAAATATCAGAATAACAGAATAAACAGTGCAGCACAATAATACTTGGTTGATTATACCGGTCTGCATATCCGACATGTGGAGCATCAGGCAGAATGTACAGTATGAGCACAATTCTCAGTACCACCAACAGATGTTTGTTGAGATCTAGAAAATATAATTTGATATTTGAAAAACAGATGAATAGGGTTGATTGTTGTTTGTTTTGGTATTTTTAGTACCACTATCGGTGCATTTATGTGATTTCTCTTTTTCAGTTTTTTATCATTGAGTCCTACCCTTGGTTTGGTGGTGATTTGACTCATCCAGCCATTCACAGCACATGAATGACTCAAGATGGGTTAATAAAACGTTTCCATCAGCAGGGATAGATTAGTGTGCTGTCTGTCCTCTGCATGTTCTATTGTTTGGATCAAGGCTATTATTTCACTCCATATCTCCCTCCCGGGTCCTCTCCCCTGAGCTAAATCCTACACCAATCTGCTGTGGCTAGCCATGGCCTCAAATGGCAAACGCATGCAAATTAGATGGTGAATTAAAGGTGACCGATTGAACCCATTCACACTCATTTTTCCTTTCTCATTCTCCCTTACTCTATCTTTTTCATCTTGTTCTTGCCCTCCCTGACTCTCTCTCCCTTCTCACTTTCTCACTCACTACTTTTGCCCAATAGGCATGTACAAGGGCCTGATTTAGAACAGAAGGCACGCCTCGTTACCCCCGCAGCCTGCCCTCTTTCTGTAAATTGCCCTATTCTGTTGACAGAAAGGAAAGGATTGATAGATTGAACGAATTAGAGGCGGGCACGTCTATCTGAATCGACAGAGAAAAAAGAACAAAGGAAGAAAAAGAGGGTGAGATGGAGGAAACACCTGTCGTAGGTGGAGATGGGAATAAAATGAGCAGGTGAAAAGTCCTTTCACAGATCTGTCAAAACTCTATCAATGCCCTGTGAGAGCGGAAAATGGCTTGACAGTGGAAATGTAGCATACGCAGAGATTCAAGAGCACATCAGATGACTTGAACTATAGCTCTCTTTACATAGTGGGCTGGTCACTTGTCAGAGACAGCGTTATCAGTTGCTAACCACCATCAATGTACTGTTTTAATCCTCCACGGTCCATTCACTGATTTTCATAATCCTTAATCCTCACCGTTTTACCCCACAGCTGGATGTAGTTACACGCATCACGCTCCTGGAACAAATAACACCAACTCGCATTACATAACCAGACTTTCAATAGAAAAACAAAAGTGATCTTCTTAATCCTATACTGTATGTAAAGCACTGAATTATGTGTCATAATGGGTTGTTTCTTCCATTTTCTTGTAGCCTATTGTTTGGTTATGTAAATTTCATTTGGGAGCAGTAAATAATTTGAAGACGTGCATCTAAAGTCCATTGGAATAATTATATATCAACGTTATCATGCAATCGTACTATTTAATCGTTTTTAAAAGCTGTTTTAATCTTTCTAAAACCCTTTTTTATTTATTAACATTAATCTGAGGGTAACCAAAGAGTTTTTTTGTTAAAAAAAAAACTTCTAAAAATAATATGAATTGTATTGTTCAGAAAGTGTGCCATAGGTAACGCTACAGTAGGAAGAGCAAGGCAAATGTAAAATCCATCTAAGCAACCAAACTCACAATTTCTTACACACGCGTTAGGACAAACACTCAGTACAACAGAAGCACTACTGTCATTTTCAATTAGGTTTCCCTGGCTTTTCCCTGTACAGAGGCAGCCAAGCACAACCATGTGGAGATTACTCCAGCAGTCTCACTGTATCTTAATCTCTCTGCTCAACCAGAGAGGGCCAAACAAAACAATACTACACAGGACCACGCAAATCACAAAAATTGCATGCCAACATAGCAACGAGACGGCCAATGAATTGATGGCCAATGAGCGATGATGGATGATGGTAAATGTGGTCAAATCTAGTAAATCTGAATAATTTGAGCATTTGTGTGAGGCGGAAATGAACGGTGAATGGAGTCTGACATTTCAGGCTGTGCTATTGAGACTCACAGTAGTTACTTCCTGTTCAACAGGCAGAGCTGAGCTCCATCAGCAGAGAGGTAATGACCATCGTAAAGCGATTCTGTACCGTAGGCAGCGTGCCAGGAAAAGGGCTGCCATCCGGATTGATAAGAGGCCCTCTGGGTTATGTCAACCTAACCTGAGATCACATGAGCAAGGCAGATCTGTTCCATCACCGTGGCACAGCGGTAATGTAGGTAAAAATGAAGCTTTCTTTTTTACCACTCCCTATGCATACCCTTTTTAGAGTGCTCGTATTCTCCGGCCTCATTTTTTCCATATAACTTGAAACTTGCTTTGAACATTACCATGTCTTATATAGCCACATCTGTTTGAGGTCTTTTGTGTGGGGTAAATGGAAAATGTAAGGGTTGCCTAAACTCTCCTCTACAAAGGCGGCAGATTAACTATAATACTCAACTGTGTGACGCGTTTAGCTGGAGGTGTGTAGTTCCGGCTCAGTGTGTCCTCTTTGTCACAATGACAATGTTGACTGAGGCACAAAAGAGCCTTATCTAAGCATAGGCAAATATTTTAAATCCTCTACTCCCTTTTCTCTTTGAGCATCAGATAGCCTAAATGAAAGAGCCGGGCACTGAGGTGGCAGGGCTTAGTCAGATACAGTAATTCTTCATTAATCAGGATGCTTTTTTTATTATTAGCCTTTTGCTTTATGATTAATATCACACCCCCTCATTAAAGAGGATTAAATTTTGCCTCTGTAGCCCTAAAATCAGATTTTTCCAGTGGGAGAGAGAACCAATACAATGTGACTTGTATTGTAAGACTTGTAAGGCTTTGTAGTCGGCCATTTCTCATACGGTAATTATTAATGTTCACAACCTTCCAATAAAGGTCAGGCTCGGCCTAATTTTCTTTGTCATACAGTTACATAAAACAGACTCTCTGGATTTACTTGGTGTCCATAAAATGTATAAGATGGCCTTGCAGTGAAAAGCTCTTCTGTGCTGTAGCATTCCATATTTCATAGATGTTATGTTCATGATATTAGTTAATAACTGTATACAGTATACTGGACTATAAGTACTGTATCGTGTTCCTGGGAAAATGTCACTTTGATAATTAGCCATGTATATTGTCGGTCATTTAAATAAAAGTTTAAACATGAATGAGAGGATAAAGCAAAATTTGGCTGACACAGAGCATGAGTGAGACAAATGAGATTTTCTTTCCCTGTTGCTATGCTTTTAAATAGCAATCTTTATGCAAATATCTTTCAAAGCCTCACTAACGCATTTTTATTATTTGGAGAGGTGTGTTGTTCGGCATAGTCGAGGTTCACTATGCTTGTCTGGCTTGGTTTACTTGTTTGGTTTCAGATGCATGGTCAAACACTTTCGGGGTCATGAGAAATTTAGCAGCCTCCTAGAGGCATTTTAATAAGAACTGAGATGCTTTTTCCATTGTATAACTGACACTGCAGATTTCTTGAGGTCAGAGTATACAATTAATGAGGTCAAAGTATATACTTGGAGTATATATATTATTGGCACCCAGTGCATATTTTCATAAACATTTTTTGTCTTAAATATTTACATATCTGTGTTGTTTAGTGTGAAACTGTGGAAAGGTCTGTTCTCACAGGAAAGAAAAAGATTGTTACCCGTTTGATTTGTTGCATTATAATAGGGCTGACTTGTTCCACCGCTTATCCCAATGGCTTGTAGATATCACTACTTTAATTGCCCAATTCTCTTCAGTGATAAGAGACGTTTTTATTGACTGGCTCTTATTCTGTCTTAGTATGTGACAGTCGGATGTCAAAGTGTGTAAAGCTGATTCGAGTTATGACCAAAGAACAGAACTTTATAATGACTAGCTTGGTTTATAAGGTGACATTAGAGATGTGTTATAAGGTCAGATGCATAATGACCTGATTTATTTATTTATTAATCATTTATTAATTTCGCTTGTGCAGTCAAAATGATACTAACACCTTGCTTCAATAGGCAGCAGAAATAATGATACTAATGTGTTTTCTAATGTTTTCTTGCCATTTCATAGTGATTTACTAAGAGTAACTGTACTAACAGATTGGACAAACAAATATTTAAAGAAGGCTTTTGTGCTGGATAATGGTACCTAAAGTTAACCACTCACAATCGTCACTCACTTGTGCCTTTCATTTAATAACCGAGATTTCAAGCATGATCATTTTTTCCTCTTGTGTTTAGTGAGTGCCCATTATCTTTGATGATCAGTTCATGGAAATACCCAGGTGCCACACTCTTGAACTTGGTTGCAGAACCATTCGGAATTCAGTTATGTAACGTGCACAAACATCTACCATTTCTTTATTGGTTATTTAAATGAGTTTGTAGGTACTACTGGATTTGTTTGCATTGAGCTCAACCTTTCCATTTATATCGAGACAATGCTTTAATGACATTTGTTAAGAAAAAAGTCAAAAGATACACTGTTTTGCACACAAAAAAATACATCAGTTAATCAACCCATACTTTTGTACTTTGTTGTAACTCTCTGAATAGCCCATACTTTGTTCGTTTTACTTTTTGTGTTTGTACAGTATTACTTATTTAATCAAACTTTAGCGAATCAGGGCCTCGTGTCTTTTATGCAGATGATTGATTAATTAATCTGTTCAGCATAGAAGCAATTGTGCTGATGAATTAGGTAATGAATGTCGCTCAGACAGTGAACACAGTGGGCTCGAGACTCACTGCTGGAGTTTGGTGGTTGAAAATGTTGAGCAATGCACCAGATAGGCAGCCTCTGGCCAATACAATGTGTATCTTGTATCTACACCACAAAAACTGCTGTTTAATTAGATGTCTTGTGAAAAATCACAAACTTTTTAGAGAGAGACAGGGGAGTAATTACGCTGTGCTAAAGGTAAATATCCATCTTTAGAATTTCGCTCTCATAGGAAATTAGCTTAATATTCCCACTGTAGGCACTGCTCGACAGGAAAGCCGCAGCAGTACGTGCCTGAGAGTTTATTCCTATTGTCACCATTTGAGTGTGTGCTACATTATTCAAGACCAGAAATGACAGTGAATCATTTATTAAAATATTTGTAGTAGATAAACATTCTGAAATTGCGGGTGCCAGTAGTGACTGTCAATGCCAGATCTGACACTGAATCTAAATTGACATTGGCTGAATTATTAGACACAGCTAACTAATGTTGATGAACCAAACTGAAATGGATTATACTGATACAGTGTGAATCAAATGTATCTGATATTTCTAAAGATTCACAAATGTCCACAGACTGAACAGTATCCAGTGTCTTTATAATTTAAGTAAAATGATATTTAAATGACTGTTGTTTTTCAATTTTTTTAATATACCATTTTTAGCTTTATTGAGTATTAATCATCATTTGAAATGGGTGTAGTAACAGGATAAGAATTTTCAAGAGATTTAATTTACATAACGCTTTCTCTTTAATCCTACAGCAGAAAAAGTGCACAGCACTTCCCAAGAGCCATTACCTACCATATGATTATGCTATTTATCATGTTCTTTCCTTCATTGTGCCACGGCATCTTCTTTCTTTCGTATTCAGGCTATTCAAGCGAAACTCCCGTTAATCAACAAAATTATTAAAAATGCCAAATCAACAAAAATGGATTTAAAGACCAGTGCACCAGGTGACAAGGTAAGTTACTGTACCTACAGACTTCTCACACTCTCTGCAAGTGCTTGTTCTTGAGGAAAATTTCCTAAAGAACAGTTTTCTCTTAAGCTATTATGTCCTCACCTGAAATGAGTTTATTAATATTATGTTAATGTTCTTCATTTATATATTTCATTTTGTTTAAACAGCAACATACTAAATGTACGTAAAATTGTGGTGCACAGGAAAAAAGTCCAGATTTGGACCTACTTAAAGGTGAGTAAATGATGAGGAAGTTGTAATTTTTCGATCCTTTACTGTTTCTATCACTAAACAGCATTTCCTTATACTCTCTCTAAAACATTCTACTAACCCCAGGCTGTCATAAACAATAACAGTTTTACAGTATGCTTGTATACCTTAAATAGTATCCATTTCCCATTTAGTTTTTTTTTTGGTTCTGTTTCTTTCTTTGAGATATGCCCTCAGAGGGGGGTCATAACTGTATAAAACACATTGAGGCACTCTTCATAAAGACAGAAAACGACCCATTGCCCCGCTGTTCTGCGCCTGAATGTCTGTTGAAGTGCACAGTATTATCCACTTTAGCAATCAAGTCTAGACTTAAGTGACTATGTCTCCAGCAGAATAGTGGCTTTTGCAGTGGCATCATCTTTACCCTCTCTCACCTGCTTCTGACAAGCGTGTTTCCTTTTACATCAACTGTATTGTTTTTCAATGGAGGAATATGCCAGAGAAAATTATGATGAGTGGTTGTGTTAGACACTCTGGCGAAAGACTGTACAAAGGGGTTTAAAAATATAGATGACGTGGTTCCATTTTAGGATTTTTGTGTATTACGTATATAAGGGAGCATGTGCAGTCAAAGACTTGTAGCAATACAAAATGGGTCCATTGTATAATGAATTATTTGTGATTGTAAGAATGGCAATGCTCTATTATTCACTAGACACTAAAGTAATAATATTGAATTAAAACATGTTGTTACTGATCTCTTTTGGAAACTGTTCAGACTAAATAACACCAAATGCGTTTTGGACATTTAATAAAATAACAAAATAATAGTCATATGCAGTTTGACGGCAATATTTATTAAACCATATGAAAACTGAATTAATGAGTAAATGATAAATGAAAGAGGAGCATGAAAGAGATTCGAAGAGTAAAAACAAGCTAAGATTTGTTTCGCTACGAAGTGTGCGAAGACGGTTGGAGGGGGTGTGCAAGACATACTGACAAATGAGCCATTCGCCCAAAACTTGCACTGCAATAACCTAAAATAATGGAAGCTGACCCCTGAGCTGTCACCCTTATCCTTACATTGATTACACCAGCACTGTGGCCATACTCACCTGCTCCTATCTCATGCATACATTGTAGCCTTGCTGTCAAAAATGGCCGTTAAAGAAACGTGTTACTCTTGCATGACTGCACCTGTAGTACCGGGCGTGATCCTGCTTGTGCTTGTGTTGTCAACAGTAAAAGGTATAATGTGAAGAGTCAAGCCATTCCCAAATTGCTGGCTCATTCATTTCTAATAACCAGACAGAGTGCTTATTGTGATACTATATCAGTCTACCTGACAACCTGTGTTTGGGCGCTGTCCCTCAGAGTGGAAGATAAGGTGCATGTCATTTTTAATTTTGCTCACGGAGGAAATTATATAATTATATTTGCTCTGTCTATTGAAAAAGGAAGTTTAACTTATTTAACTTATGCCGTCTAATTTAAACATTTTAGTTCATTTAAGAGATCTGGTCAAGGCCACTTTAATGGATGTCTTTCATGATGAAATGTATTTTAGAAGAACACTCTTTAGTAGCCTTTTCAGTCCATTAAAATTACAAAGCTGTGTAGGAAGTACAGTAGCATTAGAAATTGAAGTTTTGTTAATCTACCACCATCTCTTTCAAAACACCTGTAGGCTATGCCAAAGTAGGCTATGCCAAAGTATAATTTTACATTAGCTAACCGAGCTCACCAGCAAATGTGTTTTCATCTTATGGCTTACATTACTGAAATATTAAGGAGCTTTAGGTTTTTTGTGCTTCGGTGGTTAAGAAGGAAGTCTGTCTGTCCCTCCACTGAAGCATGTTTTATTTTAAAGGAGAGTGGGCAGAAAACGACAGAAATATGCAAGCGATTAATTCTGCCCCAACTTTAATGCCTGACCTCATTAGCTGCAATGGACCTTTGAGTGCCCCTTAAATGCCCAGTTAACTGGCTATACAGATGATCAATGTCACATATTTCTATAGGAGAGGGGAAAATGCTCAGTTAAGGACCGGTGAAACAGCAGGAGAGAATGGAAATGGATGGAACAAGGAATGACAAGAAAAGACCGATTGAGACGAGCAGAGGTAAGGGAAAGTCTTCTTTGTATAGCTCAGGGTTAAAAGGTCCAATATAAAGTCCAGCCTGAATAATCTAAAAGACCCCGAGCATATACTGTGAGATGTGTGATGGCATGATAAAATACATCCCTCATAAGGATTGGTCAATAACTGTGAATTATTTATTATTTTGTGTCCTTGTAATGTATTATATTGTTTTATAAGAGGCATTGCAATACATGATTAGTCTTTGCTCAAGACGAGCTCCCCGGTGGTATCATGGCACTGTCTTGCACTGTGGCTACAGTTCTAATTAGAAAGGCTCCACATGGCCATCCCATGCTTCATCATGCCATGTGGGCTAATTGTTTGAGATAATCAACCACTTGGACACTAAGATCAAAATGGCAAGAACATGAAGGGTAAGGTGATGCATGGGGCAAGTTCATTAAGCAAAGGGTCAACATTAAATGTTGGAGATATTTGTCTTTTGCAGACACTAAAGGTTTTCTTTATTATCAGAGCCATAGTGCTCAGTTCTTCGTAAACTGCTATGAGATAGGCGTCTGTGGCAAATCTCCAATAATGACCATGTCTATAATGTTTCACAGTAAATGCATTTCCACTACGACTGGCCCTCTGCACTCTCTTAATTAAGCTTAAGTGTTTACTCGCTCTGTGTGTTGTACAATGCCAGCTAGTAATAGGCTCTATAGTCCCGGTGGAGTGAATACTGTTATGAATCCAGGGCTTACATTTTAAAATCTTTCTTTTCTAAGCTAGTGCCACATGGCCATTATTTTCATGTGATATTTTATTCAAAGGACATATTGCCATGCATGAAAAAGCACAGTAATGAGCTGGTGTCTTTTGTCTGTTATGTAATTGTAACATGATGACTTACACAGGGAGATTATTAATATTTTGTAGAAACTTGGCATGGTTCATCAGTTGCATTACTTTGATTATTTTTTTAAAACTTCACCTATGAAATCGATCTTTTGGAACACTGTATGAATGTTGTTGGCAATAGATTGCTGTGCTGACTGCCTACTTTTTCTGAAGTATTCATTTTCTCTGTAGGGATTTAAAAGTGCATGGTTCTCTAGGAATTTGGAAATTAGAAAATGAAGTTGAAATCAGACACGTGGCATCTACAGTACAGAACCATGCAATATATCCCTTTTTAACAGTCTGTGCTCATGGCAGATCTGTCTTGAAAGTTTATATATTATAGTTATAAATCAATTTCTTTATGGTACTTGGGAGCCCAACTGCTGTTAAGTCAAATATCCATAGCAGTCCAATATAATGTATAATCCAATAGAGCTTTAGCCTCTTGCATATTATTTCATTCAACTTGGAGTAGTTTCAATATTAGCAATCACAATATTTCCAAACTGAGCTTTCTTACATTTGCACTTGTTCTGTATGTTTGTTTGTATGTGTGATGCAATGCAGATAGAGTGAATTTGTCCAGTAATCCTTTGTTACATTCGTTTGAGACTAACACTGGCAATAGGATATAGAGTAAATGGGCAGAAGATAGATAAATCTATGGGATGTCATTGAGATAAATCTATGGGATCTTACTGAGATGGTGACCTTTGATCCAGTAGGATTAATTTACCTAGTGGCATCTTATCCTGAAATGAAATTTATTTCCTGTTATTTATATATTGCATTGTTTTGCTTTTTGTAGTTAGTTGGTCTATGTATTCCATTTGTCTGGTCTGTCTGAGAATAACATTTAGTCAAGCTTTAATTGTTGTTTCAGCATTTCATTACAGTGTAAGAATATTAAACAAACCACAAGCAAGTGAACAACATTATCATCAACATCATTTTACCTTTGGGTCAACCCTTTGGGTCTTGAGAAACGCATAGTAAAACAACAACTGAAATCATAATTAAATTCTTATTTGTACATGCGGAAACATTGACCTGCCATGTGTTAAGAGAGCTACTTTGAAACAAGCTAATTTAAAGTAGAAAAATACAGTCGTGCACTCAGTTTTTCCATTTGAATAATAATTTATCTACGGTGAACTACTCGATGAAAGATCTAGTTTAAATTCATCCCTATGAAAAGTAACCACGGTTTTGTTACAGTAAAAGTGCAGTAACCATGTTTTTGGATTTCCATTTGTTTAGTCACAGTTTTACTACCAATAATAATAAAGGCTACTGTAGCAAAACCATTGTTATTTTGAGGTTATTGTGGATTATCTGTGTTAGAAAACATGAATTTGTGACTACTAAGATTTACTGTAAAGTCAGTCACCTCTATTATCTTATACTGCACTAAAAAGCAGTTAACTACTGTTTACTGAAGATATTTAAGGTGATGATATATTTTTTGTCATATTAATTATCAGATCATTTATTTTTGCATTCAGAGCAGATTTTACATAATCATTAAAATGGCATATAACAAGTAAAATAAATGAAATGCTATGCAATGAATCATTAAATTGACAACATGTACCAAACAAGTTTAAAAAGAACAATTAGCATTAGCAATTAGCACATAAATCAGCATTTTTACATACAGTGACATTAAACATTCGTGGTTCATGGGAATTTTGTTGATTATTCCATTCTGACATTTTCCTGCTGAGAGCTGAGTTTCTTTATTCTTTCTCACATTCACAGATCGAGTGCATGTTGGATGGAGCATGAGGATGTTGGAGATGGATGGAGGGTCCCTCAATAGAGAGCTACACAGAGATCATACAGGTGTAGCCTTTACAATTCAGAGTTGAGACCAGCGTAACCTAAAACCATAAAGCTAAAGCTCTTGAGACGATGTATATGTTCCAGCTGAGGAGAAAGAGAAACAGTTAGTAGAGATGCTCTTCAGTTTAACTCATCATGTACCGAATCCCAACTGCATGATGTCGAACTGAAAAGCTGTATTACATCTGATAACCCCAACCAACCCCACGATGTGCTGGCATTTGATCTGTTCATTTGAAGCTATAAGACCAAAACCTCAAGAGGACACTGTTCTTTCCAGCATCTTGGCATCATTGTCATTGGTGGTTTGAGAGAAAAAAGTGCTGTTCAGCGTAGACTGCCGCTCCCTGCTGCGTTTGATTTGGTGATACACTCTCCACTAGCGCCTCCTTCACTTGTTTTTGCCGGTCTATCAGGAAGCTCTACAAGCAGGATGGTATTACTTGAATGCCAGGTCAGTAATGACTGCCTTGTTTTCTCTCCCACATGGATGGAAAAATGGTTCTGCTGTGTTCCCGCCTGCCAGCTCTGAGGAGGTAATGACAGGTCTTTTTTCCAATGACAGGTAATAAGGAGTATGAGCTCTTAGAGCAAAGAAAAGAAGAGTGGGAAGTAAACAGGTAGATGGGGGAAAAGGGTGGTTGAAAGGTAAAACATTATGTAGCGGGGAGAGAGGAAGCTTTTAGCTCTCACAATTGTGGGCAGAGGAGTTTTGTCACTATGACAGGATGTTGACATCTCTTTGTAGCACAACAATGCTCAGTTCCACACATTATTAGATGTGTACAGACTTGAGGCAGATGGATTGGTGTGTGTGTTCTGAATTGGTGTTTAACCTCATTCATTGAAAAAAATTACTTGGATTTTGTGGTTAATGTATTTTTTATACGTCTTTTATGATTAAAACTTATTTAGACATTATTTGTTTTTTATGAAAAGCTTTATCTTTTAGATTTAACTTTACTTAAAAAGCCTCTCTGAGGCATAACATCCCTGCCCACTGTTTCTAACCTTGCTTGTCCTGTCGCACTTATAAATAATCAAAATGCAATGGAAAGATGACTCAGACCAAAGTTTTTTCATGGTTTATCTCGTTTGGCTCCATTTTTAGGACTTTGGAAGTATATTTTAACACTCTGGAAAAGTATTTGTTATTAAAACATTATTTGAGAATATCTTTTCCATTGCTATCGAAAAATATCAACCGTTTACGACCTTTTAGCTGAAATCAAAGCAGTATGTTTGTAAGTTTCCCAACAATCTTCACATATCTGAGAAGGCAAGCTTTGGACTTTGGGGTTTATTTGAACGAGACATACAGATGGAGTCTCAACAGGTGAGATACGGTTCAGATCAGATGGAGGAGCATGCTTGTTTAAAGCGGTTATTTTAGTTTTATCCCACAGGACGATTACAGGCGTGCTGTTTATGGATATGTTGAAATAGATGATAGAAAAGCAGACTGAGTATGCACTGCACTTTCATGGGTTTCAGTTTCTGGGCTTCTGGTCTGCCTTGCATCTGAAGGCTGTGCAAAACCGGGCTATTGCAGTACCATGGGAAATTATTCTGTGTATAAACAAACCTAAGAACATAAGTGTTTATGTCATTTAGAGTGGGTAGAATAGCCTTATACTAAAAATAGGATGAAAATAATTCCAGGCCATTGCAACAAGTGAGAAAAACATAAAAGCAATCGATGATTTAAAGGCCAATAAAGGGGAAGAAAAACAAAAAGAGTCATAAAGGACATAAAGAGATTATAAAAGAACACAAAAAGTAGAGAGGAAAATAAAGAAAAAAAAAACATACAGTAAGAGCTTAGTTGCCTTTTGTTTTAAAAAGGTTTAACTGTTTTGGTTAAAAGCATTTTATATAGGAAAGCATTATTTCATTAACGGCTCAACACTTGTCCCTTTCTTTTTCTACATAAAATGGCAGTCATACTGTATTAGACAGGGCTAAAAGTGCCTCGGATTTGCTAATACTGTGCAGTATCTTGGTGTCACTTAATTTTAGCTGACATTGGTAGGAGATTGAGTACCATGGCAACACTGAAGATAATCGCTAGTGGTCAACATGGGCCTGGACATATCTCTGTTTGACCAGACTTACTGGAGCTCTTCCCAAATTCAACCAAATACCAAAACAAAACATTTCTTGTCAGTCTATTTACAAAATCTACTTGCACCACCATTAATTTTCTTGCAAATGGCCATATTGTATTATTGCAAGCAAAAAGGAAAGGCTGATTCGCAAATAGTGTTCATGCTTTTACCTGAGATGTTGATGCAGCAAAATTCCATTGAGCAGCGTTTATGGTTTTTCCTTTCACTTAAGTATTTCTGTTGCCTACTATGCAAGTTTCCCTGTCACCTTTAGGAATGATACTTCATGGCGAGTTGAGCTTTAGCAGAGCTGCCTGTCGCCATCATCAATATAAATGCAAATGAAGATCAGGTTTCCGAGAGGCTGCAGCGTGGTTTTGTCATGATAATATCTCCCGTACGGTGGAGAGAGGTGGTGGATCAGGTATTGAGCTGTGCGTGATGCCTTAGGCTTTGAAGATCTGAGTCACATTTTCTGAAGTGGGGCCACATTAAAAGTTGCGGGCATGTCTTATGGTCAGAGAGAAAGGGAGAACCCCTGCTTTGATTTGGCACATTTGAGAATAGAGTTTCAAGTAAGGAAACCCTGAACAAAAACAGGCAAACTGAAAGTGCCCTGATGGGTCACCTGTTTATTCAGTCTGAATGAATGGGCATGTGTGTCAATGACTGTATTTACAAAGTAGCGGAGAACAAGCTTTTGAAGTTTGCGAGTAATGCAGGAAAAGCTGATGGGATGCACCTTTTGATATTCAGTCTACTTGCCAGGTTCCATAACATTTTTACTGCAGAGCACTACTGTTAACAGTATGGCGTGTGATGGTTTCATCAAAGCTTTTTAAAACAAGTCTGTAGGATTTTCATCCCAGGATTTGGACTGCAATGAGCTCTCCTGTTCAATTGACTGCTCTGTTTTCCTGTCAAATACTGTCAGGTGCATGTAATTGAAAGCCTCCCTCTTATATACAGTAGATGGCACAGGGAACCATGCTACTGTGCCAATTCAGACAGTTTGACAAAAACTTTGCTGGTGGTCACCCTATTACCAAATTTTTTTTACAAGATTTTTTTACAAGAATGTTTTAGAGGCAAGCCTATGCAGATATCCCAATTTTCCCTTAATCCAAAAATAGGATGAGTTAACTTGTGCATTTCCCTTTTAGTCCTGCCATAACACACACCCTGTAGATTTGGTGAAGTCCACTTATTCAAGTTACCCAAGAAGGACAGGTCAAAGGAAATCTAAGTCAACAAATTATGTGTTTGAAATGCTCTCACACTTTATAATGAGCACCATATGTCCTATAAATAAATCTTATGAACTACCATTCATTTTTAGTATATGTGACCCTGTCTGTGAAAACCAGGCTGAAGTCTTAAAATCAAATTATGAGATAACGGGCATCAAATTTTGATTTCACTTATAAATATCACTATGATTTCAATCTTTGAAATTGTCTTACTCAGTCAGTTATGAAGATATCAAGACTATATTTTCACAGAATGTTCTTTACATTATTAGGATGATTTTATGTAGAAAACAGTAAATCACAAAAAACCTTTAGCTGGGTTTTACAGGCATGGTCACATATGTTACAGATTTTTTAAAACATTAAGATGATGTGGCTATATGTCACCATGATGCTTATTTGTTTGTGAGTTTAGAAAATGCAAAAAGTATAAATATTCACCATAAATATATGTACAATGGCCACCCACTGTTTAAAAATGTTAGGTAGACAGTTCCTGAAGCTGTTTAGTCAGTGGATGCTTGTCAAGAAGAAACAGTCACTGAAAGTCATTTAAGTTAAAGACCTCATTCTAGTCTATTGTCATGTCTGTTTGCATTAATCTTCATTGCTGTCTATGCACTTTAAAGAGATTGAGAGCTAAGGGTGAGGTGGGGGTTAGAGGTTTTTGGCTGATGAAAATAGATTGAAAGCAGTTTCCGATATACATAAGAGAAAGCAAAGTGAGAGAAAGCAGACATAAGAGAGAGTTAGTGCAATTAATCACATGCTAAACCGTTGCCCCCAGCTCAGGGGTCAGTGAATATTCAGGGATGAGCCCACACCTACTCTGAATGCATATGGGGAAAGACTTAGAATAGAAAACACTCTGCAGTGTGTCAGTTTTTATCAAGTAAATCAATATTACTAAAGCTGAAACTAAAGTTCATACTAAGCTATTCTCAGCCTCAGGCACAGTCAAAGATCAGAAATCATGTAACTCGCCATGATGAAAATAAAACTAGAACACTGATGACAGTTTCACTTTATTTACTTGCGGTGTGTCCAAGGTTAGCAGGTGGTTACAATGAGTGCCTGTAGGAAAAAATATAGTTGCTGCATTTGCCAAGGTTCATTGTATCATATCTTAATACAGTTTTGCATGAGCTACAAATCTCCTAGCTTGTGTCTTAACGTTTGCCAACAAATTCCTGGAGCACAGCTGTACTGTATATGCTGCTGTTTTATGTCTGTGAAATATTCTGTACTTATAACATCAGAATGAAGGAGAAACTTTGACCATGAAGTCAACAAAAAGGTTTAATTCTTTGTTGCTGTCTGCGAAACAGAAATGACCATAAAGTAAAACAAAAGAAAGTACATAAATTATACGAGCCTCTATTTAACTGAAGAATAATTTCCAATGTGCTGATGTTGCTAAAATAATATCATTTGTGTTGATAGTCTGACTTTTAATAATAGATCCATAACTGCAGCCCTAGATTGATGTAATATTGACGAACATTTTACTGTGTTGTTTTTACCATTTGAGCAGAACTAATTCTCTTTATTATTGCTGACAGCACCAATCACTTCTTTTCTCTGTTCTGTTCATTTCCATGACATTTGAACTCTCACCGTGGAGTGACTGGAGGAGCCAATCGCAACACTAGCATCATCATCTAACAGGATTATATTTAGAACCCTGAGCTGTTGCACATACTGTACTGTACACAATTGCGAAACTGCAGGATGAATGACATAAACAGCCAGGAGCTTTTTAAAAAGGCCATTCCTTCTCCCTTTCTCACTCTATTCTATTGCTTGTTTGGACTAATCATGACTAAAATGAAAAAGGAAATTATCTCCATATGTCTCTGTAAACAGAAGCTCCTCCGACCGGTCTGTTTTCCCCAGCCGTTCTCCAGATGGACACAGTAGGGAGGACAGGGAGATGGTGATAGTGGTGGTGTATTTCTGGGTTAAAACTGCAGTGGGACTTCTTCCATTTGAGCAACAGGTATCTTCTAATTAATGATGTCTCCCTATGCGTTTACCCCAGCTGTTTCTTTGGTACATGATAAACTGAACACATGCATGTATTATAAACAAAAATGAAGAAAAAGTGAGATTGTATGAGCTGATGACCACAGTTGCTGTTTATGTTGCTGAAGATTGCTGGATGGAATCCACAGAAAGTGCTAGAACTAAAAGATCATCAGGGAAAAGGGACATTGAGAGAGAGATATTGAATGATGCTGATACAAGGCTTTAAGGGGGGACCTGCTGTTTTAGTTTCACCATGCTGAGAACAAATGGTTGTAATCTGAGCTTCCCCAGTGCAAATAAATACCACAATGTGTCCTTTCACTAAAGAGAGGAAGAAAGAGTAAGAAAAAAAGAGAAAGCCCAGCAAGGAGTAAACAAATGGCAAAAGATGGTTTCCTTAATCATTTAAAAGAGCCCCTGTCAACAGGACACCTTGCGTTTGGCGCTTACATCTACCCAAGCGCTTTTGAGGCATCTCTTCATTAATGAACAGCTTTCGCATTCTGTGTCTGAGAGAGTCATTATGTCATCTCTTAACCTGCAGCCCCATTTTAAGTGTCCATAAAGCACTTTAACAGACACCACAATGATGCCATACACGACAATAAGCTACTTTCAGACTTTGTTGCTTGCCAAGATTTATAATGCAATAGGAAACGAATCTGGAATATTTTGACATTAATACAGAGAGATGCAGGGTGCATTACGAAGCTGCAAAACATTTTATGGTGTTTCATGATGTTACATGCTGCTTCAAAGCCTTGGACTCCTCACTGGATGAGTAGTCGTGTCTATTTATTTATAAATTAGTGACCCTCTCCTTCACCTCTCTTCGTCTTAATGTCAGAGTGATTTTTTTTTTCCTCCCTGGTGCCTGTTATTTTGGACGATTAAGAAGCTTGCAGCAGGGTACTAATACTCTAATACCCCCAGCTTAAGAATGCTAATTTAAAGCTGGGAAAGAGTACTGCACATCTGGGTGTGCGTTTGCTCTGTTCGGGCACAGATCTATACATTCTGACCTTAAGTCCAAAAAGATTTTATTCATCAAAAGATTTCATTAGGGATTTAGAATTGGATATATTTCTTTAGATATAACAGGAAAGATAATGTGTTGGATAAGATTTTTTTGCGTGTCTGCTTCTTTAACTCTGTTTCTCTCCCTCAGCAGATTCTGAGCTGGCGAGAGGGGTTACATTACCACATTGACCTCTGTTTCCTGAGAGGGTTATTGCAGATTCAGATATCCCTGACAGATGATACGTGAGTGTGGAGGAATCCTAATTGGATATACTCATGACATTACAACATTTTTTTACAAAAGGTAGCCTACAGCATTATATTCTGAATCTTATAAAGGCAGACTTGTGAATAATGTTTTGGGAATTACATGAGAGACCCATAATGCACATTTTATTAGGATCTATATCGGGACATACAGTACAGTAATAATTCTAATGATTTGAGACAAAACTCAGAAACTTAAAAAAAGTTTTGGGATTTAAAAAAATGTTATTGACATTTTTATATTATATTAGATATGGTATTTTTACAATTGATGTAATCCCACATATTCCAAGTGATTGAAGTAAAACATTGATTTGTCTAATTTAGTCTTCACTAGCAAGAACCACTACAAAAACAGACATTTTAAAGTATTTGGCCCTCAGAAGTCTAGATGAACTGTACACACACAAACATTTTCTGTTCAGCATGTTTTGATATAAAACATTTGTCTGAAGATGGATGCCAGCAGAATAAATCTTCCCATGTCACAGTAGGAAAGAACTTAGTTTCGTATTCAGCCTTGTTCAATTTAGCATAACAAAAGCAGTGGAGAACCGTGCTCACGACAGAACATGAAATCATCTGGCTGGAAAGTGCGGCACATAAAAATTATTAGCTCACTCCATCTCATCCAGCCCATAGTATGAAGACATATACACAGATAAATTGGTTTCCTTTCTCTACCGCCTCTGCATCTCTCTAACTTATATACCAAATCTACTACACTGAAATGTGCAAAAATGAGACAATGGCTTGAAATTGTGCTGTCCTCTATGAAATAAATAAATTGAATTTGGTGAAGTTATTGTTGAAATATAAAATATCAGGTAACAAGGCAAGGTTTGTACATTTATATTGGGACACAGTGTGAGGGTAAAACTTGTGCTCTTACTTCTCAAAAACTTCCCTGTAAGTTTTAAAGGTGGAGCATTTTCACAATTACATCTATTGACATAAACCTTTTATATTCTTAGCCTTTATTAGTGCAATGCATAAAGAGAAACGCATTGTGAAAAGAGGCTTTGAGGCCTGTATACATTTTCAGATTGTAATAGACAGGACCAAAAACAGGGTGTTCAGAAATGTTTAGTTTGTGAAGATGAAGTTGCTAGTTGCAGTATTTTTTATTTTTTTAATGGTAGCGGCACATTTATGAAGGCAAGAGTGTTAGAAAGCAAGAGATGTAATTTGTGCATGTAATTAGGGGGAGAATGTAACTGCAGGAATGTGGGTGTATCAAAGCTCCTGCCTGCTATTGTATTGTTACGCTGTTCTTTCATTTTTTTCAATGTACACCACATTCAGTGTAATATACAAAGAATAACAAGATTAAATATTTGAACACACTATAAAATCCTTGAACTAAGGAGGAAAACTTTGCAGGTCACTCGAGGGTTGAAAAACCTGCGCATCAAAGCCTCTCTCTTAGGTTTCAGTGGTAGAAATGGAACACTGGGATGATGAAAAAGTCAGAGTGCCCTCAGTTGTGTTGTTTTAAATTGCATTGCAGGCTACATCTGCCTTGCCACATACATTAATATCACATCGCTTGCTCATGAATTAGACAAAATTCCTGTCACCCAGAGACAACTGGCTTTCTTACTCTTGAGACTGCCCAGCAGCAGACGCATTTTCCCTGAGATCATAAATATCTAATTGTACTTTCTGTTAAATGTTGTGCAACAGAAAAAGAGATGTGAGATTTTTGGATTATGACGATGGCCAGCTGAAAGGGGACCTGAAGAGACCTTTGTCCAATCTCAAATGTCACGACTCTCCATGAAGCCAAGAAAATAGGCCCTTGTTTAGATGTGTACTGTAAGTTCCATTTTTATTCTGAAATTTTAGATAACACAGTTGTCAAACTCTGAATACAACCTTTAGCTTTAAGTAAACTAGTTTCACACAAGCCATGAATGTATTTGCACAAACAATGATGCAAAAACATACCATTGGGCCATGTTTTTTTCTGATTGTTTTTATATCCAAAGAATACAGGTTTACACAGCAGTTTTGTACTTTATGTAATGTAATTCTTGCAGATAGCACAAGCTGTCATTGTTTTAATTATGCACTGAAATCTTAAAATAATAGTGGATTACCATAATGCTTGTCATTTATTATTAAAGCAGGCATTAGGTTACAGCAGTACCCTGCTGTCAGGCTATCAAGATGGGTTTTTCTTCTGTCTTAAGTAGTGACAGATGCAGATGGTCCACACAAAGGTCATCTCATCATTAGTGACAGGCTCTGATGAGCAGCATCTCGGGCTAGTGTCATAGTGGCATTAACTGGGTGATAGTGATCAAGGTTATTCTATGAATATGAATTATGAATATCACTCTAAGCTCATTATGTGTGTGTTTGGACATGTCATACCAACACAAAAGAGCCATAGTGTAGTTCAATGATAGGCTTTGTTCAGTAAAAGCATTAGAAATGCATCATTGTTATGGATAAGCAGTTGACCCGCAGGTGAGACGTACAGAAGTGCTAACTTTGATAACTTTGGATTCCTGACATCTCTCACAAAAATATTGAGGACTGTTTGAGTGAACCACTTGACTGATGAGTATCTTCCTGCAGCAGAAGGGCAGATTACTGTTCAATCCCTCTCTGCCTCTAACACTCTCTCCATATCTCCCCCACTAGCTCATATACTTCCACATCTTGTTTTTCAACCATACTGAATACACACTCTTACACTTAAGTACCAATACACCAATAACTTGCAAAAGCTGATTTCTAATATCTGTCTTGCCCTATTTTTCAGTTTTTCTCCATCATCTTCTCTCTTTCCTTTTCTGCTTTCTCTGTTGGTGAAGTGCTAATGGGAGTGTAGGGGTAAACAAGTGCTACATTATTGGCAGGCAGGCAGCTGGGAGGGAGGGCTGTTTTAGGATTCAGCCAGAGAAGCACTCTGCTGCACAAGCCTGGGACTCCGGGGACAACGCTGGATTAGTGGTCAGATATGGTGACACATCCTGCAATTCCATATGCTTGTTTTTGACCTGCAGCACACGTACAGTACACCGAGTTCCAGAGATTTTGTTTTTATCACCTTAGAAATAAACATTTTTATACATGTCAAATTTTACACCTGTTTGGTTACTGCAATATGACAGCAATTAAAAACAATAAAACTCAGACTTATAGCTGTTTTGTGTTACAAGGTGTAAACAGAACCCTAATTTAATGAAAAACCGTGTACACGACTAAAAAAAATGTGTATATTTTTATTTACCTGTCTGGCAGAAGAAATGCAGATTACCTCTGTTATTAATGCCAGAAGCACAGGCTGAGATTATACAGGCTGCTGTCAGTGGAGGGATAGATTAAGGCTGTACGCCTAATCTGAGGTCTTGGAGCGTTTCACGTTAATATAAAAATACTTCTGGCTGTAACTGTAGCTGCTTTAAGGGATGCTTTTAAGGGAGGCTTGTTGATCTAGAATAAACCGTATGAATCATTTAACCGCCGTTTATTTTCTAGCCAGTCGTTTGCTGTGGACGTCGGTTGGAGCGGTTTTCCTCTTATTGGTCGAGCCTTGTGCTGATTTGAGAGACAGAGAGTTAGTTTGCTCCCAAGCCCCGTCGGTCTGTCAGTGGTCTCGCGGGTTTGGAGATGTCAAAGCGCCTCCTCGCTGCTCACGCGCTCACACACAGAGCAGAGGGTTTGAGTGGCGCGCGCTGGAACTATCCACTGATGCCTCTTCTCCCTTTAGGTGCTTTAACTGCTTCTTAAAAACGTCGAGGAAACCTTTTGTCCACTGACATTGGATTTTTTATTTTTACTTTTTGTTTCGAGGACATAGACACAGGATTGTTTTGTGATGGGTGGAGGAGACGACTCACGGATCTTTTCTGTTTTTATGGAGACCGAAGTGAGCATATTTCCTACTGTTGAAAGCAAGTTTTATCTTGATAAGAAGCGTATGGTCACACAGAGGATTCTTTAGGGGGAAGGATAATCGCACGAGAAAATACTGAAGAAAATTCTGCAGATCGCACAGTTTTCACGACAGAAAAGGGGTATTCTGGTCCGCAACATTGGATTTTACGTTTTGGTTGACTGACGCAACATCATTTTGGAGTATCTTATTTGGAGATTTCAGACCTTTTATTGTACATTTCGGAAAATAAATTACATCAGCTAAAGCAAAACGAGACAAAGTTATGGAAATGTCGATGAAATAAAACCTGTATCTCCTGGTCAAATGACCGCTTTCACTCGTTCTCGAATCTGACCACCTTATTTATGACATGGAAAAACGGGGACTCTACGGCGTCCTTTATTATTTGATTCTGAATGCGCCCCTGCTATTCTGTGTAAATGGTAAGTAAACTTAAGGCAGTTCTCGATGTCGGAGATTTCCACTGTTCCGTATTTACACACGAGCAGAGCCATATGGCAAATGCGGGTTAGTGATTGTGAAATGAAGTTTTTCCTTGTAATAATGATTTTCAGTTACTACATTACATTTGGTAAAGTTTGAGCAATTATCTACAGTATCCGTTTTATCGTACCACATTGCACATTATGTTTACGTGTTGAAGGAAACTTAAAATATACTAAAGACTGATTGTGTTTAAAACGATGCACAACTGCGTGCGTGTCACATCTTACAAATAGGCCTATTTTGTTTCTCTGTTCGGAGGTCTTCTTGTAACTAATCTGTATGATGTTGATGTGTTTTCTCTATAAGCCTCATTTACTGAAGTGCCCAAAGATGTGACTGTCGGTGAGGGCGAGGACATAGAGATGCCGTGCGCTTTTCGAGCCGTTGGAGTCTTGCCGTTCTCTCTGGAGATTCAGTGGTGGTACCTTAAAGAAGCAGCACCTACAGATCTCGCTCACGAACTTCAAATTAGCGCTCCGGCCAACAGAGCCAAGGTAAAGGGCCTTTAGTTTTCCTAAGATCTGCCTGAAAACAGACAGTTTCTCTTCGAAGACCTGTTGTGAAAGTTACACAAGGGATGCCGTTTGACGGCCGCATTGGGATGCTACGGGGTTTCACGTGTTCATATTTTCTCCTGCGTTTTTTTGCTTTGGTGTATCCCTTATGACAAGTGATCCCTAATAAACGCACTAAAGCGATCAATTATTAATGCACGTCCCTGAATCAAGTTGGGTTGTGTGTTTGTGGGTGGGTATTCGGAGGAAGGATGTGAATGTGATGTCAATGATATAAATGTCACAAAGCGTTTTACGCAGCACTGAGATGGATCATTGTCTTGTAAGCCAAGAAAAAAACACACAGCTTTTAATTGTGAAATCCCTGGCTGTGTTTAACAAGTCTTTTTTTTCTAAAAACCTCTTCCCATTCACCTCACCTTTCATCAATAGGCCAAGTCTTTTGTTGAAAGTGACGTATGGATTACTAGATCTCAGTTGTCGAACCAGTAAAACAAAACCCTCCATAGACGTATGAAAAATTGCCTAAGCCATAAAACATGAAAGGAAAAGGCATCTGACGCAACTGTTGCTGTCCATGGTGCTGAAGCGAATGAGCAGACCTCTCGATGATGATTAACTGAAGGCTCTTTCAAGCTTCAACAGTAGTTCGCTGTTGATATTGTGACACGAGTAAATTAATTACCCAAGATGCCTGTTCATGTTTTGATGTGATCTGTTACAGGTTGCCCACCGGGACGCCACGAAAATAAGCGTGAGTATTCCAGTGAGAATATTCTTAGAGTTTAAGTTGAAATCATTAGCGTAATAATTATTGTTAGCTTCGTCCGACGAAAGAAGGCGAAAAACCTTTACATAACCCATATGGCCCTCAAAAGAGATGATGATGAGAGTATAAGTTTAACGGCAAAAAATGTTAATGTCACGTGATTAAGTGTATGATATATTAAACCAAAGAGAATATGCACAATCTGATCCGATTATTTATATATTTATAGCTGCGTTGCTTCGTTGTAATGAGTAATAATACTAAAATGGATTTTAGTTTAATAAAAGAAAATCAAAAACTGAATACAAATAATACCTTTGAGAATCTTACGTTTGTTACAGTATGTGGAAAAGAGCTGTATTGATTATAAGTTGGTATTACATCACAGCGTTAAAAAAATGCAAAATAGTACTTTTATTGTTGCTTGTTTTGTTTCATGGAAATAAACAAATTATAATGACAAGTAATTGATCAATTTTAATATTAAAACCTCGTTTTAATTATAATTTCATTCCGTCTTTATGAGCAGACGGTAAGAGTCCAGGGCAACGCCATTTCCCACAAGCTGAGTCTGTCGGGCGTGCGGAAGGAGGACGAGGGCGTGTATGAGTGTCGGGTTTTGGACTTGTACTCTGATGAGACTCAGGAAAACAAGGTGCAGGCCACTCTGCGCGTGACCCCACGCGAGGGAATGCTGGCCGAGGAGGCCGTGTCTCATATCCAGAACCGATGGCCGCTGAGGAACAGTAACACAGCGACGGGTGGACGGGCCACATCCGAGCCGGGCCAGGGTCAAGGAAAACCCCGCGTGCCTCCACCGGTCGGAATCGGACCCGCTTCCCCTTCAACGACTACTGACACTGCAGTCAAGTCTTCAGCTTCGCCTCGGCCGGGAAATTCATCCATCCTGAGACAACAGCACGGATCCGGTGAGTGAAAGTGCAACAGCGACACTGAGTGGTCAATAGAGGAAAATAACCAGGGTGTTTGGTTGATTCAGATTCTTTTAATTCCATTTTAGATGTTTTGGCCATTTGCTGGATACGTGATTCAACCATTTTAAATATATTTTAGTTATCCTATTTAAGACCAAATCCTTTCTACTTGAATGGGAAAGGACAGATATTTCTATATCTGCCTATATTCTACCATCCCAATAATACCACTGCACCGTTAATATCTGTTTTTGGTAAAACAACCTGTATGACCTCTAGCAATTCAAAGTTTATTTGGATAGATTTCTAAAGGACTATCCAACAGGAGTGTACCATAGAATGTGGCTCTCGCGTATCTTGTAATACAGAACATTGAATTATGTTTATCTGTGGACTAATGAACATGGCTTAGGACTTTAAATTTTGACGTTGTTATTCAGTACATTTTGTTTTTGACATACCTCAGAGAGCTGTCTATTTTTGTGATTTGTTTTGATGTCGATGTGTGTGTGATGAAGAGGCATCACTTTTTCAAAGAGGCACAAATGCACACTAATCAATGAAGCACATCTCCAAATAATCACATTTTACAGTCACTGCTGGAAGGTTTAATTTGATGCCCTGCCATATCAAGCCCGTGTCTGCATAGCAGGCAGTCTGGGAGAAAATTGTATGTGTGTGTGATTGTTTATGTTTCAGTGCATTCTGTATTCTGTGAAAGGCAAAAATCAGAGAATTAAAGGAGAGCAAAAGAGAGAGAAAGTAATAAAAGCACTTGATGACACCGTGTCTGTTTGAAGCAGGAAGAGACCACTACGGTCTGTCCTATCTCCGAGCATCAGTCCGGACCGTTATTGTCTTTTTATGACCACAGTGCAATGTGACAGTGAGGTTATCGAGACATCACCATGTCTCTTTATCTCTGGCCCCGAGGTCAGGTCCTCTATTTATGGGGGCGTTTGGTGGGGATTTAGAGGCTTGTGTTTGTTTCTGGCTCTCCCTTCTGCCACTGCAGAAGTGATTTCAGCAGACAATGGCAGGTGATTAGATCAAGTCTCTTTGAGTCGGGGGAGTTTGTGGCAGAGATGCTTTACCCTGCAGGTGAAATGACTAAACAGTGTGGTCTATAGAAAAATAATAGACATTGACTTTGCTGGTGGTGTCTATAAATTTCATGAGTGGTCACTGTCAACAGTTGTATTACTCTGGTTGTGTATTAGATGTATCTAACAATTTAAAATGATCTATCCAACCAGTTGGACTTGGGAAATATAAATCTTAGATTTTCTTTTCTTTATGAAAACAGTAACATAAATGTTTCATTTCAGGTAAAGATAAAGTAATGTTGCATAACATTAATAAAAGTTAATACACAGATTTTATTAGTTTTGTTTATTTCAAAATCAGTTCACATTTTTGTTCATGCTCTAAGGATTATCCCTGTAAACTATGGATTCAAAAAACCATTGAGTAAATGTGCAGCTTTGTTTCAAGTTGTGTTTGATGTCCTAATAAGTATATGTAATCATTAAAAATGTGCACATATGTACGGCACATATGTTTGTGTGCATGTTGGAGTGAGTGTATGTGCATCAACATGTTCAGCCAGCCCTATCTTTAGTGTAGCCAGACATGCAGGCAGCCATTTGGCGAGCATGTCGGACATTAAGAGGGCCAGTCCACTGATCCTCCACAATATTTCATTCAAGTCTTTTATGTCTGTCTCTCTTTCTCTCTCTCTCTTTATTAGGCTATATATTGGCTAGTATTGGTTGGTCGTTAAAAATCATTAAGATCATTAATTAGCCTTTTGTCTTAAAAGGAAAATTGTCTGTTTAATTATCTGGACCATTTACCTTTATTAAATAGTATATGGCATGGTTTAAAATTATTATTATCAATTTAGGTTAATTAACTGTTATTTTCTTACTGAATTCTTTAACAAATGCATATTTAAATCAATATTCTGTTCACAAAAGCATTTTGTTCAATTTCTTTTTGTTTTTCAGTTTTACTTAAAATATGAAATATAATATGTATACTGTTCGGTTCAATAAATCATAGCTACTGGGCCTCTGTCATTTTAAATGTGATGCTGGTGGATGTTTATATCTGCCTTGGCAGTGTTATCATTAGGAGAATGCTTTTTGCTAAGAGCTTATTAACATTTGTCATTGAAGTAAAAAGGTTAAAGTGTCATCTGTCTGATTTGAAGGATTCTGACCAATATTAGGGATTTTTTTCTTTTCTCCTTCTCTGCATTACTCTCTGTCACACACACACTTATTCACATAAACCTTGTCTTTTAGAAACATGCATCTGTCACTTGTCCACAATGTCATCTCATTGAGTGGCAGAAACAATTAATATTGAAGGAATGCCATGGGCGGGAGCTGATAAGCTTGGCCTTCTGCACACTGTCAGGTGCATCAAATTGCCTCGTGCTGTTTTTGCTGTCTTCTATTTTCTCCAGCAGGGATGGGTGGCCTGTCTACCCTTACTGAAAAGAATAGATAAACTCAATGGCCTGTACAAAATGAGTACCGATTTCCACCAAGTCCAAACACAATGAGGTTCCACAGTAAGGAATACTGTCTGTCAGATACTAATTCTTTTAAAGGATTAAGCATAAAATGTGTCTCTACTGTGTGTAGCCATAGTCTGTAATTAAATGCCCTTAATGTTCATGCTCACTGGTATAAGAAATTGTCTCAGCTGTTCATTTCATATCAACACAGTACCATTGCTTGCTGATTGTATAATTAAACTCTTTACGTTGGCCCTAGGTCTAATTGAAGTTAAAAAAAAATTTACAATGATTTTGTAAATCTAATTTTGTAAGTAAATTATATATTTTACCCTTACGTTTGGCTGCTTCTAACAAAAAGAGGGATGAGGCAGAAAAGGGCAAACAGAAAATGTTTGGAAGGAATCCTAAGTAACCTCAATTTGTCAAGTGAATAAATTTTTGGAACAAGTTGAAGAGAGACAAATTAAATTAAGAACTGCACAGAGGCTGAGCAAATTAAAATAAAAAAGAATTACAATGAAGATAGAGAGCATGATGTGAGAATATCAAATGATCAATGTGACCACCCATAATGCACCATGCCGCGTGCAACCCCAGGTGACCTTGATAAGTGTATATCACTCCAGCTACACAGTTGTTTTAATCTAGTCTCTGTTTCTGTGAGCGTTTGCGCATCAGTGTTTTAGAATTCCTGTTTCCTTTACCCTTAATACCCTCAGACATCAATCTGGTTATTTCACCTTTAATCAAATTGCAATCCCATGTGACCGTGAGCGCAGGGGGTTTGGTGTTGCGTTGATTGTGTACTTGAGGAGAAAAGCTCGGTGTTTAGAGCTGCTGGTCAGCTTTCACACTTAACTGATGAGCCCAGTTTATCTGCAGACCCCCTACTGCAAACACGTATGCGCTCGATGTGTTTGTAGATTGTCACTGAACAGTGTCACTGTGTGGGAAGCACTTCAGCACTCTAGGACGAGTGTTAATTGTTTCATCTCTGCTTCGGTCATGTTGGGACACTGTGCTTAGTTGTGTTCCTGCTGACTACACAAGGGAAATCAAGGCGAGCTTTGTCTCATTCTAGCTTTTGTTTGGCGATATGACTCACATAGAGTTTAAGGTAAGCCTGAACATAAAGCATTGAATATAAGACAAAGCAGAGAAGATTTTCAGACAATGAATAATAGAAAAATGTTAGCTGGCTTTAAAAAAGTGACTGTAGAAGATGACAAAATAAATAGACGTTCCATAAGAAATTATAAAAGATGGATTGCTGCTAGCTTAATGACATGTACCAGACATTTCAATCATCCTAGTGTCAGGGTTTCATCCTGACAGGCTTGTGTTAGTTAGTAATTTTATTCATTAACATTAGAAACGTCAGAATAATTCAGGTAAATATTAGTAACATATTCCATGCTATGGTGCAGCTTTTGAAAGTAGATATTGATGTTCTTGGTGTCTGTCTGTAGGTGCACCGGCTGAAACAAGGCAATTATCAGCATGAATACAGAGTGCGTGTTGTTCTCCTGTGGTCAATAATCCCTCTTCTCCAGACCTTTGGGCTTTAATCTTTTTGTTTGCTATTGTCCACAGGGAATGACTGTCATCCTCCTTGATTTTACTGTCTTCTGCTTTTGTCCGTATAATATCCTGTCACGGGTGTAGTGCTATAGTGAGTGTTAAAGATATCATTGTTATGCTGCTGTTTATGACCTGCAGGTTAATATAATGTTTAATATTGATATTATGTATCTCATATCCATCAATGTCACATCCAAAGATAACAAAAGTCATTCGCAGATATCATTGATTTACCATATCAGTCTACCACATCAAATTTATTCCTGTAGCTTTTAAAGCATGCTTTCAACAAACCATAATCAATTGGATTTGAGGTGTGTGTGGATTGTGCTGCTGAAACACTATTATCCCACATGGGACATGCCCTCAGCTCAACAGATATGATCACACTGTAACCCTCTAATCCTTCATCTTTAGAGTCCATTGCTTCTGATCTCTCGGTGGGCCCTTAAGGGCCATTATAAGAGTTCATAAGAGCACCTGCTAAAATCGCAAGGGAGTTCAAACCATTTTTAAAAGCAAGAGGTGTTGTGAGGCATTTCTGTATTTCATTTTTAATTGTCTGCAATGTAAAACATTGGTGATATAACCAGTATATCAGTATTTAGAAGCATTAAATTTAATCCCAGCAGCCAAACTCTTCAACATCTAGATCTGAATGATGTGCCATTATTAAGATATCCATGTACACTGCATTGCATCAGGAAAATGTAATGAATATTAAAAAATGAATATTGCAATGTGCCAAAAATCTATTTTTTTAATGAAACATGGCCATGTAGAAAAATTCCGCTTTTTATAATGACCGGTACACAAAAAAATGAAATCTCAAGGTTGTGGCCTTGAGGCTGTAAACCCTGAAGCAGTAAACGTGGCAAATAAAAGCCAAATAAAAGTGCAATTGCAACAAATGATTCAAATAGACGTGAGAGGCTGACCGTATGCTGTAGTCAGAATGCTGAGAGAAAGCCAAAACACACGCATCTCTTAAATATTCTTTAAACTAAATTTAATAATTTAGACTATGTTGGTGGTGATATACTGATTTCCCAGTACAAATATTCCTCTTCAAAGAGAACCATAATATTTCAAAGCTAACAAAATGTTATTAAAAGTGGCATAGACTGAGATCACTGGTTTGTGTTCATTAAATGTGTTATTAAGCGAAAGGATAGATTAATACCCTTTTATTGAGGGTTAAGTGAGGAAGAGGAGATTACTGATGACATGTGAGTAATGAGCTGGACTCAGAATCCCTCTGCATCCATGTTGACTGTAATTATTTCCACAGCAGTCGGGGTCATGACTTTGGCATTTTAGCTGATTTGCTCGTCTGTTCGTGTATTCACTTACCCTTGTTTAATCTAATCTCTTGTGTATCTATCATGTGTGGTGGTAAGAGATTTTGATTGCATGTGGAGTGACATTTTGAGGGTCAATTAATGGATCCTGTGAATCAGTTAAGGTTTAGGAATACGGTGAAGAAGTGTAGTGGATTGTTTTGCTCTTTATCGTCTGGTGAAGTGATGGGTTTGACATATGGTGGCGGATATCCTGATCTGGTTCAATCACATCATTAACTTTCCACTATGGGGGTTTCTCAAATAGATTCTTTGTTCGATAGTAACTGCACAGTAAGGACTATATTAAAGATATCCGTGTTATATTTTTTCACACAATGTCCTTACATAATGTAGGATTTTATATGGCAAACAGTAAATCACAAATTTCACAACAATATCATGCATCTGCGCTGTTGATAAATATCAGTTACATTGAAATAATGTTAATGTTGGTTTTAATTTCATAATCCACTGATAGTACTGATGATAGTAAAACGAAAAAAGAAGCTGAAAGAGATAATACTGTATGCTATAATGTTTGACTTTGTGAAATAAGCTCGCAATTGAACCATAGTGTTCTCTTATGACAGCCCAACCAGCCACATAGGGGGGCGACACCATCTTCTTTCCTCTGCAACAATGATGATAAAAGAGACTACAAACTGCCAGTGGAGATTGTGAATTTGTAGGTCATATGGACACGCTCCAGGAGACCAATGTATAACATGCTCTTGGAGCTCGTGTGATGTTGTGCATGGGTTCTGTGCCGTTGTGTACATGTCACAGACAGCCCTGACACACTATGCTAATCTGTTTGGGGATGGTGGGAGAGTTAGAGTAAAGAAGTGCAGTGAAATAAAACCATGAGAAAGCCAGAAATATGGAAAACAGACGGCCGTTTCACACTCTGAAAGTCAGAAGTGCTCCAGCACTGTTAAGCGTGTAGGTATATATATAATGTGTGTTTTTGTGGCTTGAATGTATCCCATCTGGTTTTAGTTGTGTGTTTATGAAAGTGTGTTTATTTCACAAGCTGTTTTAGTACTCTGATGTGCCTTTCTTGGCTTGCGCTCAAAAGGCCGGAGGGCTACTGTTCTGCTGTCAGTCAAGGAGAGGAAATGTCATGTAGGTCCCACACAAAGGGCAAGGAGCTCCCCTGAAGGGCCAAGCATTCCTCACTGCTCTCTGCTGGAAGCTGTAGCACATTTTTTACCATCTCCAACCGCTGACTGCATTATGCTTTTATGTTTGGATAAAAATGTGAAGTTCTTTTTTGTGTGTGGCCTGTAACGAAGGAATGAAATGATAAGAGCAAAATTGCTGAGTAGTGTTTATGAACGAGCCATCCGAAGGACTTTAGTAATGTGAAACATGGTCCAGATGCTGAATCAGCCACGGATGCAATAAATAGCTACATGCAATGAAAGTAGATGTTTTTTTGCAAATAAAATAAAATGATCTTGGTATGCGAGTGTTAACAAAATACCATTTAAATTAACAATTAAATATCAAGAGTTATTATTTTAAAGTACTGTGACCTAACAAACATGTTCTCTCTCTCTCTCTCTCTCTCTCTCGCTCTCTCTCTCTCTCTCTCTCTCTCTCTCTCTCTCTCTCTCTCTCTCTCTCTCTCTCTCTCTCTCTCTCTCTCTCTCTCTCTCTCTCTCTCTCTCTCTCTCTCTCTCTCTCTCTCTCTCTCTCTCTCTCTCTCTCTCTCTCTCTCTCTCTCTCTCTCGTTGCTGACATTTACAGGATCCGGAACGATGGCAACCACTGAGCCACTCCTTTACATCACTCTGCTGATCCTGCAAAAGCTCCTCCCCTTCCTGTTTGCCTACTAAGAGACCACAACCAAACAACTCGTCAATGATTTCACTTTATGTACCAAACGACAAAGGGAAAATATAACTACGTATATATAAATATATATAAAAATAAATATATCTACCATTATGGCACATCACAGAGAGGGATGGGATGCGACGATAAGATCAGCGTATGACTTTGGAGTACATTAAAATATCAAAATAATAAAAAGACAGCCATGTTCTTTTTTTGGGACTTGTGTAGAACATTTGACTCAGATTTGGATGTAAAAATGGATTCTATAAGAAGCATGATGAAAAACAACAAAAAAAATGTAAAAAAGGAGTCTATGTGAATTAGAGCTTCACAACTTGTGTCATACACAAAATTGACATCCATAAACGCTGCATCAGTTTTCCAAATACTAGTGTTTGCCTTGCTAAATGCATGGCTTTTCTTTGTTTTAGTTATTTTTTATTTTTAGATTTTACATTTCAGTTTTATCATTGTTCTGATGTTGATCATTAAGTATTTGATGTTGAAACATTGAATCATGAATGCCTTCTCATTTTAATTTGATGATTTTATTTTAATGCTTTGTTTAAACTTTCCACATCATGGAATTTTCTTACTTTTCAGTTGTTTTTGCATGAACGGTTTCAGTTTGTCAAACAGGACACTTTCATGTCAGCTCTTTTCACAAGACTATGTGTAATACTGTGTATTCTGTTTCCTCACATCTGATTTTTGAGTTCTCGAGCTTTTTGGTCTCATAATGTATAAAAATGCAACCTTATATATTTTGATCAAAAAAGACACACGTTACCATAGTTGTTGTTAGTCACCTCTAATAATGTTTATTTTTATTAAAGGTGTGGTGGTCAAGATAAGACATTCATTTATAAAACTTTAAAAGAAAAAACATTGGTTTGTTGCCAACATCAATTGAAATAAAAGTTGTTTCTTTTTTAAAAAAATAAGAAAACAAAAAAATGATATTTCTCTAGGTTTTTGCATCACGAAGACACTGTGTATTACTTTTAATTTAGCAGCTATGTGCGCTACTCCACAGTCTCAGGTAAACATTTCAGCATCTCATGGATGTCATGATCTGCAGTATACTCTTTACAATTGTATAGATCCAGTTCCAACTGAAAGAAAAAAAGCATACATCTTTTAAGCAATACCAACTGAACAAGGCTGGCAGACAACACACAGTTCATTTCATTAGTCAAGTACACATCACCTTTTTGCAGGGTCAAATAACTCTCTCTTGTCTTCAGCTAACCCTTCTTCACTCTCATCTACTCTACCTAAACAAATCTTCTGATGAATGACAGAGACATTGTTCCCTGCTAAAACACTATTCTATTGTCTTAATGGAAGCTTGGAATGCGTCACATAACAAACCATCTTCCTCCTGGCTCGGACAGCCATTGTGTTCATCTTATCCAAGTAACTGATTTTCACTTTCTTTAATATTCATGCGTACAATGAAAAGTCATTGTCCTTTCACTGGAATAAATAACTGTTTGTAAACATAAATGGATCCAGCAGGTGAAGGCAAGCATCCAGCAAGCCATGACAACATTAGCATTTCTTCTTTTTTAAAATGAAATGGGCCAGGTGCCTTTTACTATTCATTGTAAAGGCCTCTCCTCCTCATCAAATTAATGAGTGTTTGACAAGCTCATTTATATGTTGCACAGCATCCGCCAAGGCCCTGAGTGCTCTCCCCACTGCTGTAAATCATCCACCATTCAGGTAAACCAGCTCTCTTCCTCCATTCTTAAAGAAACATAAGGGGCGGGCAGCAATATTGCGCTTTGGAGAAAGTGCATATTAGATGCAAATGCCTTCTTGTGCAATGTGCACTACTGATAATAATAGCTTTGTCCCTTAAAAGTGTCATGGGATTTTTACAGATGTCCATGACTTTTAAACTTAATGAATTAATGATAATGAATCTTGATAATGGAGCAGCCAATGCAGAAATTTGTGTTTGCACATTAGAACACCAAAGTCTTACAGTAAATAAAGAATACAGTAGATATGTTTGGTCCTTAGCCAACTCATCAGCACATTTAGTCATTGTTGTGTTTAATTTTTTGTTTGTTTGTTTGACATGATGCAGTATGTAAGAGACTCTTGCCCTCCCTGATACAGTAAAACACACTGAGGTAAGTGACAGAGTCATTTAAATCACAACAACCTTATGTCATCAACATGAACAGCAAGGAAAAGGTGCCAATTTGATATGACTGTCCCAATGTGGACTTATGTTTTATAGTCACAACATACTGTATGCATAGAAGACACTTGCATCTGTCTGTTGCATACTGTATGTACTGCAATGCAAACTGCATGCCAAAGACAATTTCTGCAGGATTTCTGAATCCATGCAGACATCTGTCCTGCTTGTCAGCAAGGTGAGTAAGCACACATACAGTATAGATGAAACGCACTTCCATGTAAACTACAAAGATAAAAAACAAAAACAAAAATAGACAGTGCATTGCATTGACAGCTGAATGGAAAAATGGGTTGTAAGTGACTTTTGGTGGTCCATATAAATTAATTAACCATTGACATCCGTTGAGAAATGTAGATGTTATGTGCTTTTTATCCCCAAACAGCTTCCCTGTTATTTTTCATGTGTTTTTAGGTTTATTGGTCTATAGTCTTACCTGGTCTAATATTGTGGCGACATTGACTTTTCCCAGCAATGGTACACTAGACCAGCTTAGCGAGGTGTGGTTTATGGGTGCACAGCCGAGTTCAATGAGCATCCATTCGAACCGAATGCTTACTGAATGAATTGTGAGATGTGCATTTAACCTGTTCATGTGACTCCATTATAATGTAAATGTAACCTGATAAACTATTTTGAGCTCTTAGCTGACCTAATATATTTTAAATCACAATGACCCTGAATCTAAAACAATTTTGGGAAACTAAATAGTCTTTGCTATACATACTGATGGCATCAGGCAGAAGATAAACCATCGGCTTTGATGTATGATTTAGAGAGTGGTTTTGTAGCTTTAAATTTACATTTAGATAATTAAAATACATTACTGTTATTAAAATATTATTGTTATTAAAATTTGTGAATCTATTAAACAGTTTAGTTGCATTCACCCATTACATTCCTTTCCAAAAAAAAGTTTTCTGTAGTAAAGTTAAACTAATAAAACTGTTTTTAAAATGTGCATTTCAGAAGCCAGAATGCAAATTCCTCCCTGGATGGATGGAGGAGAAAACATAAACACTTATCATTTAAAATAGTTGCCAAGCCGGATATATCATAACATCCTAAAAGTGGCTGAATGCAACAAGAGTTCCCAGTCCTGTAATGGTTACCATCTTCACAAGCTGATTTATTTTACTCGGTCCTTGTCTAGCATTTACATAAAAGATTTTCGATTGATTTAATCCAATGGTTTTATAACACGATGACCTTGACGCTAAGACAGGCAATGAATGAAGACAATTTTTTATACCCTAAAACATTGCCCTTCAGCAACACCGACTTTTTTAAATGCAAGCAAGCGTGCTAACAGGCCTCCAAGACCTCAGGCTAATTTCGTAAATGCCTTAAAAATCTACGGCCATATGCTTCGCCTGCATTTATCATGCTGGAGAATCTTGATTAAAAGCCATATGCTTCACAAGTCCACATTAAGTGGTTATCAGCAACCAAAAGCAAAGGGCTTCATGACCTGCCTCATTATTCCTGGTTGTATGTAATCAACAAGGATAAATTTCCACTGCAGCTGGAACAGGTGTCGAATAAAAAGCATTTGGGTGACACAGGTATCACTCTGACTGCTCTTAAGAATCCACAGAGGAGAAACAGCCTCTTTAAAGCTTATTTATAGTCCAGCACTTTAGCAAGCGCATTGATCTTCTTTAAAGCATCTCCTCTGTGGCCAAACGCCTACTGTGTTCTTTGAATATTAAGCTGTGAACGGATGCGAGGTGTCTCTGGTGCACCAGCCCTTGTAAACGTAAGTCTCAATTCATCATTCCTGGAGAAAAAAAATGGAGGATCTTGACAAGGTTAAGGGTGCTACAGATGATTACATGGGTCAGTGACAGTACATTCTTGGAGCCAAAAGGTCTAGACACAGTTGGGTGATAAACAGCTGGAAAAGTAAATTAGTGAAACTGTGTAAGATTGCTTCATCAATTAGCTAACAGTAGTGTTTTATGGTGCATTGAATTGTTTTGTAAGAAAACTCAGTGTGGGGACAAGAGAAGAAATAGCATACGTCATCGCAGATACGTAGAAACCACAGCCGTGAATAAGACCTCAAGTGACCTGCAGACAGTCTAGATGCAGTGGAGATGATGTATGATTGAGCTTGATTAAATGGTGAAAAGTGATAGCGAGTAAGTGCAGACTGCCGAGCCTTATACTAATCGGTTAAGCTTAAATCCTGTGTGAGATTCAGGGTAAGATTCAAAACAATTACCTCTGCCAACAGCCTGTGTCAACTCTGATTACGCTGTTATTGTCTATGCGGGCCGCTCTGAGCGGAGCTCAGCTACACAAAAATATATTCTGTGACAAAGCATGCAGACAAATGTAAACTCATTAATAAACTCTATTTCCGGCACAACAACACCTCAAAGTAATTCCTGCCAAAATAAAAAGAACTTGTGCATGATAGTCATTTTTAGGGGGTAAATCAATGTTAGATTCAAACAAGGTTTGTTGTTTTTTGGTTTGTTTGCTTGATATTGTGTTTGTTTCTGCACTAAACACAGTGCAGCATTTTTGCTGATCTTTCAGATGACTGAATTGCTTCTGTCTGGAAAATGTGAAGCTATAAAGACTAATCTGGTTATTAGGAGATCATGCAGTCAGCAGAATTTGTCCTGGTTAGTTTTATGTATTGTGTTTTCCTCATAAATTTCTTACATTTCGTCCTATGAAGATAAATAGTCCGTGGGTATGAACTTGAGTCTGTCTGGAAAAGCCTGTGTTTCAGAACACTGTGTACTTAGTAATGCAATAAAGCTCAGTAAATCAATGAATCCCTCCCACTTTAGAATTACGGCTGAAGTTTTGCTTTAGTATTGTTCTATTGTGCTTTGTATTGTTATTTACAGAAATTTGCTGCAGCAAATCACTGCATTACAGCCAATATGAAGGATAAAAAACAGATTTACAGTCAAAAGCACATTAATGATTTATAGGCCAGGCTTCTGTAAGACTGGGGAGAAAACAAATGAAAGTCTAGTAGAAGAGAAATCAGTAAACTTGTGTTTACACAAATAAATATTGATGTCAAATTACAGAGAATGATGGAACTTTTCTGTTATGAATAGAAAGATACAGTTATGTCATGCCATATATTTGGCATGCACATATTTTACTTTGTATGTGTTAATGTAAATGTTCCTGTACATTTATTGCCATAAAATTCATGTATAAAGGGACTGTGTAATTCTTTTGACCAGCAGGTCAAACCAGGCAGTGAGGAATTATACTATACTATACTACTATTGTTATGAAATTATTTTATGTTTTAGCTAAAGGACTGTAATTTACGGAGGCAAAAATTGAATTTTATAAGTCATAATTACTTACTGTCACATTATAATTATCTCTTATTGTGCTACAGCACAGTCTCACTGTGTGAACAAGACAGCAATAGTTTCTGTATGAATAGAACCTATAAGTCATTTTTAGATAATAAAACATTTTGTCTGAATAGACAATAAATCTGTTCAGTGTTGACATTAATAATTTGATCTCAGGTGGAGCTGGCCTGCCAAAAAGAGTCATTCAGACTTTCACTCTCTCACTGCGTCCCCATTATGCGCTATTCACCACGCGGTTTCGTACTGTAGGATCCATCAAGCTTCTACGTGAGTTTTACATGAAATATTCAAGCAGAAGGTAAGGTAGCATTTAAAATCTAGAACTACTTTACTTTGTTCATATCCAGTGAAGCTTATTCAGCAATCCAGAGGTTTCAGACATTCCAACTGCAGCAAAAGTACTTGTAAAACTTTTTCTTCTCTTTTTGTCACTTGAGTATCAACATTAGGTGATTATGTTGACCGTCTGTAAGAGCGTCAGCAGTCATTTCACCATGCAGCTTGAGGGGAACTGCTGGAGACAGCAGTAAGGAAAGTGTTTGTACGGCATATTCTCATCCATGTCACCAGAATAAAAAAATTCATTCCCACTCTCAAAGCCTCTCGAAGGTCCTCATGTCCGCCAGTAAAAGAGAAGCACATCATACAGACAGCCCTGTTTATCTAAACCCTGCCGGCATGCTTCTGTTTTTTTAGCTTTATCTGTTTCAGCACTTTGTGCGCAAGAGTTCGTCACATTCATAACCCATCTTCCACCTCATGAGAGATGACAGCTGCACATCTGTTTCCATCTTCTTCACTTTAAAGGAGCTGAGCAGTCAACAGTTTAACGCCACCAGATGCCTATTGTTAAACACAAATTGAAAGAGAACAGATTTCTCACTTAGACTCCTGATTGAATTAGTCAACTTTTAACTCGTGTTATCGCCCCATTGTCAACAGATGTTTGAAAACCAGTGTTGCAAAGAGCCGTATTGATGTGGTCTGCAGGCAGTCAGAAAGCATGTGGAGCCATCTGTTTATGACTTAAACTGGTTGATCTGCATGTTAACCCAGCTCAGTTTAGTATTTGACAAATTGAGTTATTTAAAAGTTGGCTGGAGCCCTGCCACTGCAATCATCATACATTAAACATCAGGGTATTACTCTGGAGAACGCTTTAAATTTCTTCTCTTTTTCCCAGAAGGAGCCTGTCGTGAACCAATTACATAACAACATCATAAAAGCTTCAAGCAAGTCATAGGATGCATAGTTGTCAAGCTGTCAGAGTGTTTTTAGATTTTTTAAAAGAGAATATTTAAAAAAAACACTGTGGGGCAATATGACTTTCATGCAGCTGGATAATACTGATTTGATTTTTCAGAATTGAGTGCCAATCAATCCATCCACTCTCTCTCCCTCACTTCCCTCATCCCTGTCTGGTCTCTCAGCAACTGTCTCCAGTCACAAATTGTCAGGGGAGCTGTACACCACCCACCTAAGCATTTAATGAGATATTATATTAAGAGGATATTAATTTGTTTCCATTTTCATATGCTTATTAAAATCCCAGACTGGCTGCAGGCTCTTAAGAACAGCCTGTTTAATTTCACTTAGACCCAGTATACATGTTTTCTGTCTTCAGAAAAGAAATGAAGGCTTAAAAATCTAGTTAGGGACTATGGTGATAAACTGTAACACAGGGTTTGTGTGCATGTATGTCCTAGTCCTGAAATTGTATGCTTTGGGAAAGTATATGTGCCAAAACACAATTGTTTTTCTTCAATTACACAAGCATCCTGGCAAGTTTCTTCTGGTATCAATGCAATACTAAATCTCATTCAACACAAAAGGGCAGATTAAAGTTATGATTCATGCTCGGTAAACCCGAATACATTAGTGTAAACAGAGGGACAGCTTAACCAGGCTTATTCGATATCGAATGTGGGCTGTAGTGCAATAACCCCTATTGGCATTACTGTCCAGATTAGAGCTGTCATTCGATCTGTGGCAAACTAAAGTGCCATTTAGTAGTCATGGGGATTGTCTCTTCCATCTGGTCATTGTTCATCGTCTCAAACACCACTGCCCCTGCTCATCGTCCTTTCTTCACAAAAACTGTTTTGTTGGTCTATTTAATTAGCTCAATCACACCACAGTTGGTTTTTTACTCTGCACTAAAAACATCTGACAGGCAATGAAAGCCCCTCTTTTACTAATAAACAAATAGCCACTTAAAGCATTCTTAGCTACAGTTGTTTAATGAGTATGAATGATAAAAAGCACTTTGTCAACTACATGCCTAGTGCTTCAATGACAAAAAAGACAAATCTCAGGATGATCTCTCAGGATGATTATTTCTTCTCATTAGGGCACAGCATGCCCAGCTCTCCAGCCATGGAGAGAATGAGGAGCAGAGCCTTTGATTGCATCTTATCTGGTGTCTGCGCTGTGACAGTGATCTGGGCTACAGTGTCCGGCATTAGTGTGACTGTGCCTATCGTGGTATTGCACAATCTCTCAAGCCAATAATTGGTCTGTCAGTCTTGCAAGAAAAAGCTCTCCAAGGACTTCATAGCATTCATTGATTTTATGATGGCAGAAATTTCCTGTCATTAAAAATCCTTTTCCTTTTCTGAGTCTTACATCAAGAGCTTTGCACTTTAGTTGGTCATACTTGAGATGTCTGACCGCTAACAGGAGCTAGGGAAGCGTTAAAGTTACATAGATTTTCACACGACTAATAGCACACATTATTTTCTTTAACATATGTAAGATTGTGATAAAGATGTTTTTCTTCCCATGTATGAATATGAAACACTGAATTAGTGTGCCAGAGCCACAGGTATCTTTCAGCAAATGTGCAAAAGACAAACATCCCTGCTGACCATGTTCCATCACTAAAGTCCAGGGTGTCTTGTGCATTTCAAATAAAATTGTTGTCTAAGTCTTTGGGACTGCTTAGTGAGAACAAATGACATCACAACACCCCCTACCCATACAAATTGCTAAGGGCATTGTCTGCTTGAAATTGAAATTTTTGCTTCCATCACAAGATCATTTTTAAATAATTAGGGCTTGCCAATACAACAAACATTTAAAGTATATAATATATTTTATGTGTGTGTATTTCATGTACATTTTTTATCATAATCATATTTTTGGCCCAATAAAGTGATGCCATTGATTGCTTTGATTATACACAAATATAATTTTTTACTTTGTTAAAGATATGATGATCAAAATGTTATCTCATTAACCACAGTGCTCATATGTCACCTGTAAGGTGCAGAGACCACAGTGAAAAGAACAGTAATCCCATTTCCTGTCATTAGAGTGGGGTATTTTCATCTCTCGGCAGTCTTTGGCTCTCTGAAGCTCTAATCCTTTTACATCCTTTTATCAACCTGATCTGTTCTCTACAGCTACACAGCATCCCGATGAGCAGCCATCAACAGGATAGATTCACTTAAAGTAAAATAATGGGAAAACACTGAACAGACAAAAGTTATGGAAGGTGTTAGTTTAAACGTTTTGCTTTTGTTTTTTGTTCTGGTATGGATTTTATTTTGAAGTTCTTTTATTCTTGTGTGTTTTTAGGTATGTTATTTATTTTAGAGAAACAATGATAACAGTTGTTAACAGTCTTCACCCAAACTGAGTAAGTTTTATATTATACTGTCCTATTAATTTCATAGTTTAAATTCACACAAACAATCATACAATAAAACTTTGTGTAAATGTTGCCCATCTCATCAATAATAGTAAAAGTATGCATAATCACATATAGATAATTAGGCTTTTGAGGACGTTGGCGGAATTATATAAGAAAAGCATTATGCAATTTTTTATTGTAGGGTGCAGAGAGAAATTACAGGGCGTTGCATTAAGCAGAAGAAAGAATAGCAAGGGCTGCAACATGCTTTTAATTTCATCTCAGTGAAAATACACGCTTCTGCTTTTATTTTTACCTGACAGAGCTGAGTCATTTCATCACCCCCCAATCTGAAAATTAATTTATCCTTAACTATTAGATTGATCAAATCAGCTTGTCCGATTCTTCCTGCATGTAACAGTGGCAGATGGAAATCATAGTGGAAAGCTTTGAAAATTAGTATGCTACTATAGGTGGTTAGGGTTAGGGTGTAAAAAGTAAGTGCCTGGCTTAGATGAAAAATTATTTTGTTTTGAAATATGTAACCTTTTGATGTATCATGACTAGTTTGGGAGCTCAACAGGAGAATTTGGATGTCAGCATTGGGTTAAGGATATGTGGTGTGTGCCTTCTGTTCTGTGTTATTAATCAACATCATCTACGCTGTGTACAGTGGAAAGGTTTTCAAGACAGATGGTCTATCTAGATGTGTATTTTTGTTGAGCATCTCACACTGTACACACATACACAGACCAGTGTTATCTGTACTAAGATGTTTGCATCTATGCTACTTTGATCTTTCTTGTCTATGTTTCATTTGAGCTTTGTTGTATATACTGCTAATCAGTGTATAATTGAAGTGCATCTGTTATAGTTAAAGCAACATAAAGAGAACATATTAACATGAACACACTTCAGATAAACATTGTCAGATAAGAGAAAACCAGTGCAGCTATATGAGAAGAAAGAGCTTTTTAAATCACTGCTATAATAAGACATTGGCATTATTATCTTGCCATGTGATTCCAGGTTTTGTTATTAGCTGAAACTCACTGATATTTTTCATATTCATCAGTGACGTCAGATAACTGCTTCCTTCCCTGTTTGTTTATTCTTCAGCAAACAGCAATTTCTTCGTAACAGTGGTTCTGCCATTGTGTTATTTTACTGCTAATAAGGTCACTCCTTATTACCTTTGAAAGGTGAAAGTCATTTTCCATGCAGTTTGCCGATACGAACTTAGTTCTTGGGTTTGTGTATAAAGCTATGCAAATTTGAATATTTTAAGCCTTCTAATGAAATGCAAGGCATTAGTGTATTCTTAAGATTTCGACATCACAGACCCACATTACCCACATACTATATGTACATTTGTACTTAGCAATTTTCTGTCTAAGGTTTCACTCTGTCTATAAATACCAGTAAATGTAAAGGTGGAACGTTTTACCTTTCAGCATCTAATTTATATAAAGACCAAATCAATAATGCTTGATGTAAATATAATCTGATGATTTCCACTTTTTAACTAACAGCATGTATATTTAGATAATATTTTAGAATTTTATAGGAATAATTAAAGTAGCAAAATGCAATAAATATTCATTTCAGGTTGATTCATTTTTTAAAATAGTTTCCCACAAGTTTAAGAAAGTCATTAAAGCTACAAATTTATACAAATGGAAGTATGTGTAATATGCAGTCTTGAAGCAATCTTATATTTTAGTTTCTTCAAAAGCAGCCACCCTTTGCTTAGATTACAGCACTGGGAGTTCTTATAAGCAGCTTCAACGGATGTGCTTTATGAAAAAATATTTTTTCATAAATATTATCTCATATATAAGGTTGAACAAAAGTTTATTCCAGCACTACCAATCCAAAATTCTTCTTTCTAGTCTGTTTATACACAATGGATGCTTGGTTGGACCGTCGGCACAAGCCAACTGTCATCTCTGTGTGTCCATTTGGCCTGTTTCTCTCATGTCTTATGAAGGCCAAAAAAAGAAAAAACAGACTCTGGAGAAACAAAGGAGGTCCTAGATCTTGCTGCGATCAAAGCAATCAATGACTGAGCAGAATTTGTGGTCGGCGCTGTATAGATTTGGGAGTTTGTGAACAGATATGGTTCCATAAAATAAAAGGACTATAGGGACTCCTAAAGATGCACTGATTAAGAGCCTTTATAAAAAGTAAATTATGTAAATTATGCTGTAAATTATGTAAATAACCAGGGACATAAGGGTGGTCCTCGCTCAATATGCCAAACCAGCAGTTTTAATTCTTCTAATTAAACTCATGTATAATGGTCCACACATCTCCATGTAAACAAAAGCATAATGGGCTTGCAACCATTTTTAGACTTGAGGAAAAATATTTGCTGTTGTGTTTATCCTGTGTAATTCCCTAAGGTATCATGGCCTTCATCTTTAATCTTGCAGAACATCTCTTAAAAAATGTTCCAAACATACTTTCAGTAGTGCGTGTCATTTATCTCTATGGACTTTAGTGTAGAAATATAGCCAAATTTCGTATATACAGCCTCCTACCATTTATTACTTTGGCACCTCCACATTGCTCACATGTACACAAGATCATATATAAAATGTGCCTCGCAATATATCATTTCTTATTTATGCGCATTGAAATTAGATGTTGCTACACACATTAATTATACTCGCCTTACATTTTTATCATAAATATTATCATAAATAATAAACAAATACCATAAATAGTCAGAGAAAAATATTAGAGTGTGGTCTGACTCTTAAAATTGAAGAATAAGATGATATGAAAATGGTTTGCTCTCATCCGTGCCCAGTCAGCTGAACCGCAGAATAAACTGGCTGCAGCTGCCACTGTCTGTCCAGTCTCAACCTAGTGATTCAGTCTGTCAACCCACTGGAGAAAAAACAGAAATATAGTGACATCGCCAATGCCAACACCCTCAGCACTTTCCCTGCGAACCCTCACATCAAACACATCTTAGTCCAAACTCTGGGTGGCAGTCAGCATGTTTGGCACACAGTTGTCTAAAGGAACATCATTTAAGATTAAGTGTCAAAAAATATTAATATATAACACTTCATGTGTCTTAGTGGAGAATGACTTTGCCTTGAAGTGACAGTGTGAGATGACATGACTGATAGAGAAGATCTTACATAACAGTGAATACATATTGTCAGAAATAAAATGTAATTGGATACTGCTGCAAGAGATCTTCTTATCAGCACCATTACCTCTTCAAACGGGATTAGTAAGTATCAAATACAAATTGTGTGTTCCAAACAGTGTGTATCCAGTTGGCTACCCACCAGCTAATTGAGTCTTTAATCAGTAGTGTGGCTGAAATCCAGAGTCAACAAATGAATCAACTTCAAGGCTGAATATCTATAATGCCTTCAGCAAAATGCAGTTTTATCCTCTGGCAATCTAAGAGAGCATGGTCTTGCAAACATTGTTTAAAATCTCTGTAGAAGGCATTTGCAGAAGCATAAATAGCAGATTTTGTGAACAGCTGTGACTTTATATAAGACATTTGACATTCTAGCTAAATGAGATGGGATGATAGGTAAAACCATTATGCTTATGGTTTGCAGCCTTTTCAATAAATAGATTAGTACTACTTGGTAAGTATTTTTGCGGTGCACATTACCACACAGATCTTCTTTCTGGTAACCCTGGAAATGATGTTGTAATTTATGACATGTTTTCTACTTTTGAATGATGTCATTTATGATATCAAAACATTGCATATGTTTGTGTTTCATTTCACTATCATGCCTGCTATAATCTTTATTCATCAATCAGCTATTGCAAGCTTCATTTAGTCGCTTAACCTTTTACAGGATTTTCACAAGTCTCTCTGTGAAAACTTCTGTTATTATAACACAATGACATATCTACTGTCCCTGAAAATGTCAAAGGCACTCACCAAGACCACGGCCTACATTCAAATATTTTTCCTGACCCCTGTACCAGACCAAGTGTCATGACTCAGCAGGGTGCAGATGACCTTCAGGAAGGTTCTGTGGAGAGCATAACAGAGTGTGGATTTGTGTAGGTTGGCTTATGACTTTATTACGTTACATGTGACTGTTGCATAACCAAGTGGTTTTGTGATTCAGAGGATGAGGTAGCACACTGTTACATATCTTTTCAAGCTTTAACTTCTGTCCAAAGCTAAGAGTTACAGCTACCCGTATCTTTTTATTTAGACATCTTAATCCTAAAGGGAATGTCTAAATATCTGTATATTGCACAGGAAAATGCAATAAATCTGATTTTGGTACTGTGGAAAGAAATTGAGTTTTAACAGCACCTTCAATAATCCTCTTATTTGTTTTTTAACCAATGAGGTAAGAAAAAAGAATGATGTCAGATATTATCTGCTTTCTCTATCGACTGGCTTTAAACCCAATTTGGATTTTGACAATTTCTGTCATTAAAAGAAATGAAAATTATGGCATGGTGTAATACTGCCCCCTTGTGTTTAAATTGCATGGCAACTTTCTGCTGTCTTTCTGCACCTATAAACTGAAATAGCCGAGATAAAAATATGACTTAATTTGATCCAAGAATTTTTTTAAGAGAATGTACTGGGTTTATTTATGTACTTACAGGAAAATAACTCGCTTGCTATTTATAATTTCGTTTTGATGTCCCAAAGTTCTGCAGCATTAGCATTTGCAATCAGCATCACCATGCATTCATGGCGATGCTGATTAAAAACAAATTAGTAGTGGACTCCTATTTGTTCTGGAGCAGTGTTTTCATTAAGGGATAAAATAAAATAAAAGTATAAAATAAAATATAAAAAGGGCATAGAAAAAAACTAGAGATTAAATTACAGGTAATTTAAAGATATGGATATTTGCAAAACCGTAAAGGCCACTCAAGCCTAGTATGCACGTTACAGTTGACTACCTTTTGACCTTCACAGAAACATGCAGAAGCAGCCAGCAGATGATAAGAATGCTAATCTCTTTGCTGGCAGATGCAGAACAGTGTTGCCAGATTTGGAGATTCATTGGTTGGAACAGAGCCTGCAATAAAAGCTCTTGTCTATTAAATGTGCCATGTGATTCTTTTGATAATCTCTTTGTCTATAAAATCCTATAAACGTGAATGATTCAGGAAGAGGCTCATTATAACGTGAAGTAGTAGCCAACATTGCACTTACAAGCTACAGATGATCTTGATTGTTTAAATTAAGATTAATTTAATAATGCATATTTAATAATGCATAAATAATATATAAAACAGTAATGTGGAAATAATATACATTCACACAAGATGCTGTGTAAATCAGCAGACCATATGCATGAAGTGAAAAACTAACAGGCTTTCTTTATGGCAGCTAATGCAGTTATTTCAGGTATTCAAACCGAAATATTGTTTATTAATGAAACACAGTTATTAAACAGTTCAAAATGTGTGTGCAGTAACTAAATATATTTCCAGATATTTTTATATAAAATAAAACATTGTAATATATTATTATTATTATTGTTATTATTATCGTAACCTTATTTGTCAGTTTCGTCAAGCGTTTGTTGAACCTTTATTTTGAAAGTCAGACATGCTGCTTCCGGATGTTCAGGAAATGCGACAGTTGCTTACTTATTTTGCACTCTTTGGTCTGTTAATATAGTAATATTGCGTTTGAGCTTCCCTGTTATTATTTCGTCGTTACTACAGCACAATCGGAAAAGCCATCTGTTCAGTTTATTGTAGGTGAGTAGCTGTAATGTCGGGGGGAACGCGACTTGAAAACGCCAATCCTCTGATATTTCAGCGATCAGGAGAAAGACTCGTCACTGCCACTGATGAAGATGAAAATGTGGCGGATCCCATCGATGACAGGGAGATCTTTGATATCCTTCCACAGATTTACCTTAAATTGTGTTATTAAGCTGCCCAGATACGTAAACTTTGTTGCATGATGACATACACTCTTAGCAAATTGATTTTATAAAGGTATAACGAAAACGTGGACTCTGGACATGCACCTTAACCAAAAATGTACATCTGATCAGATCAATTAATGATCCTGAGCATCCCCTGTCCCTCGAAGAGTTGAATGTTGTGGAACAAACGCACGTTAATGTGAGTCTCAGAAACAGTAATGCATGTAAATGAATATACTTGTAAGAAATTGATATGATATTTTGATCTCTGAGCAGGTGAATGATCAGGAGAGCACAGTGTCTATAGAATTCACACCTACTATCCCACACTGCAGTATGGCCACACTTATTGGCCTGTCCATCAAAGTCAAGCTTCTGCGCTCCCTGCCTGCCAGATTTAAGGTAAGTTTGGTGATAGTGCCTTTATAAAGCAAACGCATTTCTGGCTTTGCTTTTCCCATCTATATTATTTATCTGTTTGTTGCTAGATTGATGTTCACATCGCCCCTGGCACACACGCCTCTGAAGATGCAGGTGAGCTTGAATTATGAATTGAATTATGTTCACTCCAAAGAATAATTCACCAAAAAATAGTAATTATTAATTAAATGATGAATTAATGACAATCACATGTGTTAAAATGCCAATATGTACAACATGTATATCTAGAGAAATCAATATCTAAATATCTAAAAATGTGATGCATGTAATCGCAATAAATATGTGCAATTACATTTTGTGTGTAATATATTGACACAAAAACAAAACGAGTTTGAGAAGGTGAACTATTCTTTTAAGTAAACAGTATTTTCATTTTCAAACTAACCTGTGAAGTCTTGACTGTATGTTGTTCTGTTCTACACTAGTTAATAAGCAGCTAGCAGACAAAGAGAGAGTGGCAGCAGCGCTGGAAAACTCTCAGCTGCTGGAGGTGGTCAACCAGTGTCTGTCCAATAGAGTCGTGTGATCGGAGGAATCCCAACAGACAAAGCAAGAGCTTTATGGTAGTGGCAGTATCATTTTTTGGCAGACGTTCCAGTCAACTGAGTTTCATACTTGAATTCGACAATATTTTAAGTATTGAGACACATTAACAATTAGTCTTATTAATACTTTAAAAATTAAATACTTCTTATACAAAATTTTATCAAATGTTGTTTACTTATTACCCCAGTGGAGTATACAAAAAGCAGGTGACAGGAAAAGAATTAGTATAGAATTTATATTAGAATTGGATTCCTTTTTCTGTGTATGTGGTTACAAAAAAAGAGATGTATTTGTATTATTTACAATAAAATGACTTTTAATGAAGTCTCTCATTGGCTCAGCATCTTTTTAGAAAATATTTTACTGTTCCCTTAATATAAGTATTAAATTGTTATGTACATTATATCTAAAAATATAATTCAAAATAATTATTTCTTATAATACAGTTTTTTTTATTCAATTTTTTTTTAAATAGCCTGGGTTGACAGAGGTCAGACAAAGTGCAAATTGTGGAGTAAAGTAACATGCAACAGTACAAAATGTTCAGTAACACTATACAATCCAATAACTTCAATGTGTACTTCATTAACACTGCTTAATGCATTAGTTAATTGATACTATTAAACTACAAAACTAGTTTGGTCATATCAGTAACATTAACTAAGATTAATAAATGAAGACGTATTGATTATTTCAGGCTAAGTGTTAACAAAACTGCATTCATTTCTTGTATCTTCTGTCCACATCTTTGAACAGCTTAGTGAGATCTAAAATTGTGTTTAATAACTATTGTGTGAAGGGGACAGGACATTCTGTCGCGAGTGCTGGAGAATGATAAAATTAATGTTTTATTGTGCAAGACAAGTGATCTGATTTGCTGCTTACTTATAGCATTAGACAAATTATCAGACAGGGTCTAGCTTTAACTTTTATTAACCTACCTCTGTCTGTGTCGTAGATAGTAAATTTGTACTCTGTTAATTCAATCTGGAAGGACAGGTAGTATATAATTTGTGTACAACTGTAGTCTTTATCATATTCTATATATGTTACTCACCTTTTATAATTAAGCCGCAATTGTTTTTAAAGGCTAATGAATAATAAAAGACAAAGACAATGACATACTTATACTATGATAAGCACAATAGGTTGAAAAAGCTATTTGGATTACACTTGCTTGGCTTTCAAGATTTGAAAGTGCTTTCACTGGCAAACATTAAAAATGCATGATAGATACGATTTCAGGTAATAGAACACATATTCAATATTTTTATAAACAGACCAACTTTTTTTCCTGGGTCTGGTCACAAAAATGATTGCTGATATCATCTAAATAAGATAGCATTAATTGATGCATTTAATTGATTAATGTCTGTATGGTTGAACAGACGTATGTCTGAAGGACATATGAAGAATAACATCAGCACAAAATACATTTTGTATATTTATTTAAACAGAGTAAATCTTTTAGAAATATAGAATTGTCAGTGACGTCTATAATGCTCTGTAATAGAAGAGAGGAATTGTGTTTTTCTTCAATGCTCTGGCATGTGCAGAACCACAAGCATGGATATTACTGTAGAGTTTATCCAACAGTTATATTCTAGGATCAGATCTCAAAACCTTAAAAACATGTCATACACTTACCTCCACATAATAAGGGTAAAAAAAACTTTTATCTGCTTGAGAATGTCTCATACAGCAGTCTTTCACTATAGTTCATATAAATATACATATACAACAATCAAATTACAGTTTTACTTTTAAGTACGTTGTTTTGTACGTTGTCTGGTTGAGGTTTGTTGATGCATTTTGTAACATTTGTGCCTAACAAACGGTAAAAATCTCTTACCACTAGATGGCAACATTGAACTTGTGAATGTACTCCACCAATGTTACGTGATTTAATTTTGCCCTTGAGAATAAATGATGTCTAGAACATACAACAAATACTCACACATACACATATACTTACATTGAAATTCTTATACTGTAATACCAACGCTACCTAAAAACAAAACCACAGTAACAAGTGATTAAGGAATGACAGAAGATTCATGAAAAATAATTATCCTATATTATTTGAACACGTACTTTACATCTGTAATTAAGGCTGAACATGAATACGTACCTTACTGATTCACCTACCTATATCTACCGCATGTGTAGGGGGAGGAAAGACCCTCTCTGCTGGGCGCCCTCGCAGAATTGTGAATCACACCCGCCTCCTCCCTCTCCCTCATCTCTCACAGTGATGTTACTACTATAAAGAGAGACGTGAATCTCCCAGGCAAACCCCCCCCTCCCTCAGTCTGACGTCACTGACTTCGGAGCGCAATAAATAAGGGGATCCGTCTCATCACCGAGCATAACCAAAACCCTCAGCGGAGAAATAACGGGATTAAACGAAGGGATTTTTGAGCACTGGAATTTTGACATTGAGGAGACACAACTATAGCCTCATATGTAAGTATCATTTTTGACATTTTCACTTACGTTGAGATGCTGACAGTTCATCTTTGTTTCATTTACATACTATAATTTTAACCCGTATGTATAATTCAAGGAAGTGTTTTTACAACAGTTCCGTTTTACACAGACAGGTTTAGAGACATGACTTTAAACAAAGGAGACAAGTTGAGGAACATGGATAAGAGAAGAGGCAGTATGCCTTTCCCCGTCCACCTGCAGAACCTGCACAGGAGAAGCATGCCGGTGGATGACAGGGAACTGCGCTCGATGCCCGCGGCGCAGACGGGCGAGCTGTCCAGCCTGATGCGCTTCAGTCCCGGAGAGGAGCACAGCTGCGTGTCCGACTCCTCTGACTCTGTCATCTCCTCCGGCAGTGATTCAGATGGGCAGGTCTACAAGGTGGTTCTCTTGGGCGAGCAAGGCGTTGGGAAATCCAGTCTGGCGAGAATATTTGGTGGAGTTGAAGACAGCAATGATTGCGAGGAAACAGGTAATTTTTATAATCTGTTTAAAACGAATGCATTATATATGCGTGAAGCATTTGAGGTAGAAGAGCATCGATTAAGACTACCTCTTCAGTCACGACTCTTTTGTATGCCACATCATAGGTGATCTAGCATACCTTTTGCTTAGTAGATGCAGTGTTATTTTATAATTTTTTGAATTACAAGCTCTTAAACATTATGGATGTGTACTTATATGATGCGTCTGTTTTTCAGGAAACACATATGACAGATCACTTGATGTTGATGATGAGGAGACATCAATTCTTCTGTATGACATATGGGAACAGGTAAGAATGAGAACATAATAATAATAATACTTAAATAATGATGATAAAAGAGACTTTAAACTATTTGCTTATAATCAACACTCACTTCTCTATCTACAGGATAACAGCCAGTGGCTGAAAGATCAGTGTATGCGAATGGGAGACGCCTATATCATAGTGTACTCCGTGACAGACAAATCCAGCTTCGAGAAGGCTTCAGAGCTACGAATCCAGCTGCGCAGAGCTCGGCAGTCAGAGAATATCCCCATCATCCTGGTGGGAAACAAGAGTGACCTGGTGCGCTCCAGAGAAGTGTCAGTGGATGGTAAGATTTAACTCACTTTTATTTCATTTTAAGACCATTTCAAACCTCTGGTTGGCTGCTCAGTAGTGTCGTAGATGTTTTGGATAAAGCTAGGTCTCCAGAGGTTTAAGGAGCAGCCAGGAGGCATAGTAATGATAACACAATAGTCTCTGTCCCTGTGGTAATGTGCCATTGCTCACCTGTATCTGCATCTCTGTTCTTGTTTTCTCTCTCTAGAGGGCAGTGCATGTGCCGTAGTGTTCGACTGCAAGTTTATAGAGACCTCAGCCTCCCTGCATCACAATGTCCGTGACCTCTTTGAGGGCATTGTGCGACAAATACGTCTACGCAAGGACAGCAAGGAAGAGAACGCCCGGCGCATGGCCAACTGCAGACGGCGCGAGAGCATCAGCAAGAAGGCCAAACGTTTTCTGGGCCGCATGGTTGCCCGGAAAAACAAGAAGATGGCTTTTAGACAGAAGTCCAAATCCTGTCATGACCTGTCAGTGCTCTGAAAAACTGGACTGATATGCCCTCTCGTACCCATGACCAGAAGCTGTGTGTTTTTAATGCTTATATAAGGACTACATAGCTGTACAGACAAATATTAACATGTTTTGTAAACTGAAAAAAGATTATATGAAAAAACTGACAAAATCATGTTGATTATGTTAACCGGCATGAGGCTTTTTGATGTTTTATTTAATTTATTTTGTTTTTAGTGTGTGTTTCGCTGCCTTAACATGTATAGTTGACAATTTTTACGCATGTAAATAGGAGGTAAATCCGCAAATCACAATGTTCCCTTTTGAGAGCTATGGTGATGCTTGCTCAAAGGCAAAAGAAATAGGTACTTTTCTTTATAGCTATACTGATTATCAGGAGATGAGCACAAGTATTTTTTCTTGTTTAAAGAAAACAAATGTTACTTGAAACTGAGTACGCAGGTTCGTCACTCAGCCAAGACACATAACTAGAAGGTTTGGGTTTTTGGGGGGTGGGACAAGAGGCAATATAATATAAAGTTTCAATATGACTAATCTGATATTCAGTTCAGTTACTCCGGCATATGCTCCATGTGCAAACGACATAGAAGCAATAAATAATGTGTTGTGAGCTGTTTTTAAAAATGGTTTGATTTGCACTTATGCCATTGAATATTATTGAGTTGTTAATTTTGTTACCTGTTTACATTGGTTTTATAATAAAAATTAAACTATGGTTGAAAAAATAATGTTAAGATTTACATTGTGTTCTTTCCACTGCCAACAACATATGCCTTTAAACACTTCTTTAAAACTCTAATATCACACCATTTATTCCCTCATACATATGCAAGCATGGGACTTGCTTGTAAGTTGTGTAATTAAAGGAAACAAGGTAGTTAAACTTTTTTTGAGCCAAATTAGGAAAGCTAATCATTAATCAGAAGGAAAGCAAATGCAGTGTTCGTCTAACACCTAAAACCATTCTTACTCTGCTCACTGGACGCGTAGACTGAGGTAAGAGCTCCATTTATTATACAACATAAGAAAAGATTAACAGGACAAACACAATAAAATGGAGAAAGACTGTACTGTATCCGCCAAAACCTCATGTAGTGTTGCTTAGATTTAGACATTTTTGTTGTAGTTTTACATTGCTGTATTATTGTTCTACATGAAGGCCTAAATAGCATATTAAATTGAAAGACAACCGTGTCTTAGAGTTTTTATAGATTTATGTTTTTTTTTATTTAAAGTGAATAGAATAGATTTTATTTTACACTGAAATCTGTTTTCTGTGTAAGGTGTAACTTGTTTTTTGTTTAGTATTTGTTTGCCAAAGTAAACTGGGTACACAATGTTGTACCTGCAGAACAGTTTTGTTTCTTGATTGTTTTCCATTTAAAAACTTTTACATTTATAGCTATCCTTGTAAGCCTACAGAAAGTGCATGTTCCTAATAGCGCTTGTGTAATTTGAGTCCTGACGTGAAGTTACATTAATGAGCTGTGTTCACTGTTAACACACTGAGTTAATCATTAACTGTTGTCTGATGGCATTTTTGATTCTGTTTCCTTTTGATATGTTAATTAAACGAATGAAAACATCTGCACACTGGGGGAAAAACAATGAAGGCTCTTTTGTTTAAACTTTCCACAAAGGGTAAATGCTAAAATGAGATATTTTTGTGTCTTAGGCATAAAGGCCACTCGTTCTTGCACAATGAAATCTCTGAGCACCTGGTTTATCGCACTGAGCGTAAGTTCTCATAATGGTTCTTGTTTTGTCTAGAATATCTAGATGTTTATCACTTACCATAATTTAACATATGCAATAATTGCTTTCTATTTTAGGTGGTGTCTCAGAACATTTTGCTTTCTGAGACTGCCCATCTTAAGATTGGTGTTCCAGAAAACTATGATGGTATTTTCCCATGGTACCTCACCAAGGTGAGCTTTATCTCTAATGAGGACAAAATGACTTCACTTAGGAAAGTTTATATATTAGTGGCAACTTTAGCTTGACTTATGCTGGGCACAATTTTGTCATTAAGTTAAAAGTGAATTAAACATACTACATTTGTAAAAACAGCTCGTTCTAGCCCTTGATTCTGATAACCATTGTATAAAATCAGTAAGACACAGTATTTGAGTCTAGTGTTTTATTATGAATAAGTCACGGCTGAAAGGGTTGCAGGCCCTCCGCATCGTGTTACTATCAACGCTTTTTTTAGCCGTGACTTATTCACAATAAATCACAGCCTTCTGTACCTTATTGCTTACACTTTTAGCCTAATAATAAAATAATACCATAAAAATAAAAAAGCACAAAACTTATATAGGGTAAATTAATAAAAGTAAATTAAAAAAGACACTTTTAATTTAATTAAGATTAAAAATAAAGATGTACGATATTGGATGATACGGAATGTCAATTTGTCTATCAATGTTTTGTTGGCTATGCTGGTAAAAAGGGCATTGGAGTAATCAAGAAAAAAGATTATAAAGAACGGTATGTCATTAGCTTTCATTTAACAAATTGTGTGCAGACATGTGCTATAGACCAAAGGACTGCACTTAAAAAGTGAGAGACTGTTTAAATGTGATGCCAAAACGGAATAGTTTACTAGGAAATGTATTACTAGGTTCTAATATACTGAAGGACTCTGTGGATAACTTAGTGAAATCTATTTTTATATGTTATTTATAGACTGAATTCAGGACTGCCATTGTGCTTTCTTGTGAATGACTGCTAGAATCAAAGCCATGCATTAATAGATTTTCAATACAGAAAAACCAATTTGAGATTTCTCAATAAGAGCAATACAAGGAAAAGATTAAGAAGGATGAAAGCTTTTGTATGTACTGTTCAATAAACCCCACTTCCCACTTCTCAGAGCTCTCAAAACTCAAGGTGTAATTATGAGCAGGCATTCACGCACCAACTTGTCGTCACCAAACTAAATATGGAGCTCCTGTACAATGCTTTACTTCAACCCAATGTCAGACACCGTTACTAGATGTTGTTTAGTAATAGCCCTGTTGCTCTCCAAAAAGCTTTTCACTTTGACATTGTAATTGGCGGCATTTATAAAGCACTGCTTGGGTCCCAGTGCTTCTCACTCAACGTTTTCTGCATTTGATGCCATGCTATCAAAACAGTAGTCCAAATCATGTATAGTGGTCTGCATGTAAGTAGGTGGATAATTACCCACCCTGTGTTATCACTGAAAAAAAAGAAGACAGAATGATGGCTACATAATATTTGTTTAAGCTTACAAAGTGACAAAAGTGTTGTCTGAGTCATTCATGTACTGTTTTTTACCTCTACTGTCTTGTGTGTCTTCTCAGAAAGAAGTCATCAATTTTTTTAGTTTTTTGCCACAGTCAATCAAAACAACCAAGCATAAAGGTTTAAAAGAATATGTTTGCCAGATATTCTGTGAAGGTACATAGGGTCTTTTTGTCAGATTGAAAAGACAGGCAAAAGACAAACTGCAAGTCAAAGTGCAATGTAAGTCATGCTGTGAGCAATTAGCACTTCAATCAAACCTTTTCTAATGAACAGTTACTGGTGTGCTATTGTAAACATGCATGGCAAGCAGCGAAAAAATGATACAAAGCTACATTTCTAGAATTAAGATTCATTAGTCAGGACTGTTGGTATGACTCTGGATGTTTAGGGCTGTGCGTGACCACAAACACACTGTACCCAATACTGAATGCAAGTATTGACACTGTGGAGCCTCATGCCCAGCTTAATTCAGCATTACAGTGTATATTGGTGTTAACCACAGAGCTACATAACTGCTGTCAACAGCAAAAGCCACTTGAACCACAGTAACAAATGTAGAGGAGAGCCATCATTTCATTGGCGGCTGCTTATAAAGAAATAGTGCCCACCAGTACCCTAACGTCGTACATAATACCATCTCTCAAAACTATCTGGGGACATTAGGAAAGATGATGAGTAAATAAAGAAAATATTTCAATAAAAAGTCAATATCTTGACACCATGCAGCACGGTTTTCAAACAGGTCAACTCAATTAAAGAAAATAATTTATATTATGTGTTTTAATTCATTTAAAATGTGATTTTTCAGCTACCTGATCTCCCTCTTACCTACTCTGATCTGACTGTGAGTGGTGATGATGAGGGGATATTTGGGGTGGAGTCTGGCTTTCTGTATGCCCTCAAACCTCTGGACAGAGAGAAGCAGCCGTCTTACTCCTTACAGGTAAAGAATCATTTAAAATCTTTCATTTGTCAGATTTAGAAATGGCAAAATGTATCGGTTTTCCTGAAAGCAAATATTTTATAGCTGTTTATCAAAATAGAAATCAGTTACTTGTTTGTTGAAGGTACTTGTTTGTTGAAGACATTTGCTATAAAACCCACTTCTCTAAATTTGTCTTTTCTAAGCCACTGAAATAGTATTCGAAAACAACCAAATATAACTTGAACAAACATTGACAAAAATTGCAGAGTAATTTTTAAAATAAAAATGATAAAAATAATAAAAATTGAAGCAAAATGTTTTAAGTGCTAATACTAGATGCTGCTTGACTGCTTTGACCTAAGTGCTTTTTCCCAGGTGTCCTTCACAAAGTCTATGCACACACAGAGCTTCACTGTGGAGGTGTGCGTCATTGATAAGAATGACAACGTGCCAGTGTTCTTGGAGGAGAGCATGAGAGGCAGCGTGCAGCTGGGTCTTCTCAAAGGTGGGTGGGGAGAACTCAGCGGGGCTACATGTGAGAACTTCCTTTGCTCGATGTTCAGTCTAATTGCCTTGACTTTTTCTTAAAATTTACAGCCGTCAGAGGCTAAATGAGATAAACTGTTTGAATGTCACCAGACCATAAATTAGATAATGGCTTAGTAGCGGAACTAGAAATAGCTTAGTGCAGAGTAATTGAATGTTTGCTTTTTCCTTTCTATGATGAGACATATGACGTGAAGCTTTTACATCTGCTATATATGAGGATAAGTTGTTTCACTAGTTTCTTTTGAGATGTGTTTATCCTCTGTGATGTAATGTCCTTGAGCGTTCTAGCATCTGTTTGTTGAAAGTTTTTGAATATCCTTTATAAACTAAAGGTTAAAAAAACATCTTTCTCAGAAGAATGACCGAGCGAATAACAAGAAAAACGCTTTTAGAAATTATGCATTTCTTTTTAAAGTATTATTAGAAAATCAAAAAGAGACTTGTGTTCTCTTCATAATGAAAAAGATAATGAACATTCTTTATACCAATTCAGTTATCAACATAACATAGCTGAATTAATCACTTAGTTGAATACACGTTTTAATACAGAACATCATTATTGTAATTACCTGTGTCAGGCTAGTTGTGTGATTTATTCGGCAATCAGTTGATTGCAATCAAATAATGAAAATGTAGCAATTAAAGTAATATTCTGCGTTTAATGAATATGTGCCTAAAACTTTTATAAAAATCCTCTTACACTGACAATACCCATAGACAATAATTTTAACTCAAGCTCAGTCTGTAAAAACAGTCCTTTACAGTGCAGTGAGAATTGGTTTATATGACTCCATGTGAGATTATTGGTGCATTCAACTCATGTAAAATTCAGGTTGAAGTGTCAAATCTAATTGTGGGATTAGGAGCCAATAATCATAATCATAACCATAAACAGGACGAAAATAGGTAATATATGTTTATTGCTGTAAATTATAGATGAATTGATGGATTTTAAGATACCAAAATGTTCAATTATAATACACAAAGTTATTTTTGATGCTAAAACAATTTTGTTGAAACCATTTACATTACCATGTTTTATTATTTTGCATTAAAACACCAAATATTTGTCTTCTCAGTCAGTTATAAGAATATCAAGGTTATATTTTCACAGAATGTTCTTTACATTATGTAATTATGATTTCATGTAGAAAACCGTAAATAAGAAAAAAAAAGACTATCTGGGTTTTCACAAACAGGGTCACATACGTTTTTTATGTTTTCATTAAAAGAAGTTACACAGCCATCTTGCGCTAACCCACCTTATGTCCTAATTCCGATTTCAGAACTCCTAAATACCAGCTTCCTAGTGTGTGGGTGGGCTTTACAGGTAGAGACCAATCAGATAACAGTTTCTTCGGTGTATAAACCAATTATAAGTAATGTAGTTAAACTCGAATATATCGTTGTGTTGCTGTAATTTTTTCAGCTCTCCGCATTGTGTCTAACAACGCAGCTTACTGTTACAATTTAATTGTAAACCATGTCTTTTTGGGGCTTACTTTTTCTGTAAAGCTGCATTGCATTGCAAAATTGTGATACTGCGACATTTTGCAGTGGCGTTGGCGATACGTTTCCTTTCCTGGTTCAGTTCCCTTTCTGTTTTAGCGTTTCCTGTCTGCATGAATAGGTGCATGAATAAAATCCATTCGGTTCTAATAATAAGCAAATAACAATATGTACTTGTCAATCCAAATGTCCCAGATTTTGGGTGGGTTCGTGCACATTTATGAAATAATCCCGATATGTCTGCGTCATTCTCGCAGGAATCCCGTTTATGCAGGTGGAGGCGCTGGACCGAGATGACCGTAACACCGCTCACGCAGACCTGCGCTTTAGTCTTCTGGACCAGATACCTCGCATCCCTGCCAGCCACATGTTCTCCATAGATGCTATCACGGGAGAAGTGTCTCTCACAGAAGATGGTAATAATATGACCTTCTCAACTATTCATCTTTGACTGATATTAGGTTTAGGAGTAAAATAATTGATATAAAGTAGGCCACTTGCAAAAATGCAAGTAATTTTGCTAACGTAGTCCTTTTTGGTATTATTGATTATATAAGCAACATGTTTAATTTAATTTAAGGAAAATATTAAGAAGTTATATCTGTGTTTGCAATGCCCTTCTTTTGATAAGGACAGTGCATTTTCTGGCATCGGCTCTGAAAGTTTGTGCCAAACCACATGATTTGTGTTTTCCCAGCAAGATCTTATTTATTTACATTTACATTTACAGCATTAAGCTGACGCTTTTATCCAAAACGACTTACAAACATTAGGAGACATTCGGAAACATTATTTTTATATGAAGTGATTTATTCTGTTATTCTAAATTTAAAATAGATTTTGAATCTCGGAATTCACCTCATGCCCTTTCTGTGTCTTGGTATAAACAGTATGAAACAGTATGTATCAGCTAATAACTCTCTCTTTCATTCCACCAATCCAACACGCTCTGCTTATTGCATACTTAACACGGCTGTTAACAACATTGACCCTCAGTTTTTCAGACATGGCCACTAAATGAAAATGATTTTGAACCAGGGCCAACGCTCATGGAGCCAGAAAAGCAAGCAGTTTAATTTGAATGACTCATCGAGAGCTCAAGCATCAGGTCAGATCAGTCGATTCTGGGTCCTGGTCCAGATGCAATCAGAGCAGCCTGGCATTTGTTCAGGGGAGAGAGAGGGAAACAGAGGCTTAATATGCCCACACAGTGTTTGTGCATCGTGTTTAAATGATTTTTCCTGTGGCGGCTCAGACAATAGAAGGTTTTATAATGTAGGTCTTTAAGTCCAGGGTGGTTTACCATTTAGACTGAACCTGACACAAATAATCTTGAATGGTAAAGTAATAAACAAAACCCTTTGCCTTTTAGAGTTTAGTAACAGTAAAGAAGATTAGAGGTCAGTTGTTTAACACAGGTTTGTAAGGCAGGTATAATGTAGCCTTACATGTGTATGCCATATGTTTCTGAGGGTTTTTTTGCTTAAATGTGTCTGTGTGGTGTCCAGGTGCCTCAACTCTAGATCCAGAGATGTGCGGCCGCTACAAACTCTCTGTGATGGTGCAGGACATGGCCGGCAAGGCAAACGCTTTCTTCTCCACTGGGACAGTGTTAGTGGAGGTCACTGGAAATACATGGGCTTCACCTGACCTCGTGAGACTGCAGGAGAATCTGCCTGGACCATACCCTATTCAGATTTCACAGGTACAGATATCTGACAAATAACCTGTGCACCCATGGCATGGGATAAATATGGTGTGTTTGTCACGTTATGTATTAGCATCCCCTAAAACTAAAGTTACTGCTCACATTTTTACCCACCTTAGTTCTGAAATTGTTCCAATTTATCTATTCAGGATTGTATGTTAAAACATATTTTTAAAGCAATGGCTTGTGTGCTGCTTAAATATTGTGAATGGCAATAATAAAACAACAGTATAAACAATTATTTGATTAACAATTTATTATAAATAAAAAGACAATTAAAAATTAATGTAAACAATGAGATTGGTTTGAATTTTATTGCAAAATAATGAAATATGTAAGTATGTGATTACGAGTTTTAATTTCCATGAATTTCCATTTCCATTAATTTCCTATCTGATTGCTAGATTAGGCAAGATTGCTTAGTATAATGGGTTGTGTAGATCTTCAACAGAATTTTGGCTATAAAACACAATTTTTTAATGGAAGTAAAAGTCACACTGACTTGCGTTGGGATTAAATTAGTGAAATTTTTCATTTCAACCCCACTGTTGCGCTCTATTGCTCATGGTTTTCATAATGAAATGACCTTGTGTTTCAGATTTCATGATATTAGTCACGACTCACTGTCTATCCCAACATACAGTTGCTATTTCTGGAATACATGATACACCCACAATAGTAGATATAAAGCATCTGCCTTCTCAATACAAAAAAAATTATCTTCATTTAATCTGATAGCTGTTTAAGTTAAAAGCTGTTATGGAAAACATTTTAGATATCGGATATTTAATTACAGTAGCGTTAAACAGTACAGTAGAAAGAGGTGTGTGTCTGTTTTTTAATACAGTAACAAGCTGTTCATGCTTTGTTTTGGCAAAAGATCATTTCTTAAGAACATCCATCCATCTTTTTTCACCTCTTTCTTGTTCATGGATGCCACCTACACGCACACCAACATATTTCTGCCCACTAAGACTGCCTGGATCATAAACAATCATTTGTCACCTACTTTATCAGTGATTTTAAATCAAAGGCATTATGAACCTCAAGGGAGCAGTTTCTGGAGGTATCTGGAGAGATTTTTTAAAAATTTTTTAACTGTCAATAGAATAAAATAAGTAACATTAATTGTTTTAGAACAAAAATAATAAAGAGTACATTCAGCTTATACTTTAACTGAGGTAAAGTATAAGCTTATTCAATTTTATTGTAATATATTTTAACAATATTTTACAGCAAAGAGCTCTTGATGTAAGCAAGCCAGATATGTGCATTTGCTGTGTTTTGCATGTGTGTTGTGGATTTTTTTCCATGGGAAAAGCCTTTTTCCACCCACTCCTGTGTGTGCTGTGATGGGCATGTGGGTGGCTGGAGTCACACTGGTTATGAAACAGATTTGTGATCATGAAGGACTCAGACTCAGTGAGTCGTAAATCTTCTGTCTTTCATAGCAACACTGCAGGACGGTGCCTGCTGCGTTTCATCTTTTGCTTTTTTGCTTTTTGTTTTTAAAAGGCATAGAAATCATTCCTCTTAATTCCATGTGCACCTACAAAACACTTGGTATTTCATATAAGGAGCTTTATTTGTTTGTTTGTGGATGGCCTCAGCATGTGATGTTAGCTATGTTTATTTCCTCTCACTTAAATCCGCCAAGTGCAGAGGAGACACGACTCGGGAGAATGCAGCAGATTTCACTCAATATGTTTCATCCACATTACTTACCGGATGCCACAATACTGCATTTTTTCACCTATTGAGTAAATGCACTATCACCTTTAATACATTATTAGGTATACTTGATTTAATTTTTAATCATGGTTTACATTACACTCGAACTATGAACAGGCCATGGAAAATAGATGACATCACCTTAGTTTGGCATTTACCATTTTTAAAACATATAATCTCTTCAAAGCTCTGCTCCCTCATCTGTTCATAACAGTGTGGGCAGGTCATCTTACAGAGTCTCACTCGAGTATACAACGTGCTTGAGTTTAGAGAGTCATCTCCATAACAAACGATCACAGGATGAGTTATTAGGATGATACAAGTGCCCCCCTCGCTCTACTTGTTTCAGGGTCCTCTCCTTCTTCGGTGCTATTCCACACCCTTTCCAGGATCGTTTGCATGGTTTGTTGTAGCAGAATGGAAAATCCCTTCATCGTGAGGGCAGCTGGTTTGTCTTGGCCGGGGTTGGCCTCATCGTGCTTATCAGCCAACTCTCAAACATCTAGGGTTTCCCTCAAACACTGTATCTTATGATTGTTTAAATCTGGTGTCCAAAACAGATGTATGGTGCTCTTACATGTGCCGTGTGAACATTGTAAAAGGAAAGTGTTTAGCCTTTAAGATTCTTTGGTGGATGCTTTAGTCTAATTCTATTTAAGTTACACTTATTTGTGCAGAAGCTTTGGCTGAATGTCTTCAATGGTGTTGATATGTGTGATTGTATGTCTTTGCAGGTGAGGTGGAGTGGCAGTCCAGTCGAGTATAGTCTTGAAGGAGAGTTTCCAGAAATGCTTTTCACTATTAATAGGGAAGGAAACATTTACCTGAATGCTCCTCTAGACAGAGAAACACAGGATCAGGTGAGACAAAGATGCATATCAATACTACTAAATCCATATTGTGCTAAATTCTGAATGTAATGATAACGTAAATAAACATTCTTCTACAGATAGCTCTAATGTTTCTAATAAGGTAAATATTTTGTACCTTTATAGTTCAGTGACAATGGGACTGCAATTATTAATGTCCCCGTGCATTTATACAAAGCTATTACATAATCAGCCACTTCACTTCCACTGAATTGTTGGGTAAAATCAGTTCAGTCCTAAACAAACCAGTCGATCAGTAAATATAATGACTTTTTATTCCCAAGCAAGAGCCAAGCATCAATATACCAATCATTAATTATATTATACATTAAACTCTGCTGTGTGATGGTGTGTAATGGCAAACTGAAATATAATGTTAAGCGTTTCACTAGTGCTAACTGCAGTAATAGGCAGGTGTTTGTATCCCAGCTGGTGCTTAGAACGAATATCCTGGACCACAACACTACATATAATGGCAACTAGGTCACGTGAGGCAGTGTTATAGACACAGTTTTTGAGCCGAGAGAGTTTATAACCACAAGATTAGAAGATTAGAGGTGCAATGCTCCTGTGAAGATTTGCAGTCATCCATGCCGCTGCACATTCAGTCGTAGGTTATATAAATCGCAGAGGGGATTTCGTCAGCAGTACAGAGGGAATCCCAGACCTGTGACGTCACTGTGTTATTTCCATATTATTTTTTACCTTTTTACACCTGCAACGTGTAAAAGAGGAAGATTCTTAAAAGAAAAAGTAAATGGAAAAATGTATAATGTATTGTAACACACAGTGTTTTAATAGTGTAGAATAGCATGTGCATTTTTTATTTTAGTTCCATAAACATAGGCACCATACAAAGAAATATTAAGTCTCTTTTTTATAATTTTTTGTGAAAGGTGCTGAGCACTGGGAAGTTTTAAAAGGTTTTAAAATGAGCATGTAGTCGAATACATTAGGCTGATTTGTATGACGTTAACAAGCAGAGTGACAAACTTAGAGATTTTTTTTTTTTAATGATGATTCATAAAATCTCTAGCACCATTTTGTTTTTTTCCTCTTAGTTTCATATTAGTATAGTGGTGGAGAGGCCAGATGGCAGAGAAATCGCAAAGCCTGTTGAGCTGAGGGTGATGGTGGGAGATGCCAATGACAACAGGCCAACTTTCCCACAGATGCAGTACCACACCGTAGTCAAGGAACTCGCAACTAAAGGTTACACACGTGATACATATGCTATATAAATACTGTGACATGGAAATATGTTAATTTTATCAATTATGTTTTATGATGAAGTTTAAATCATTATGCTCTTCTACTCACAGGGACAGAAATTCTGACAGTCCAAGCAGCAGACAATGATGACCCAAAAACAGACAACGTGCGGATATTTTATCGTCTGGTGGGACAAATGCCCGAGACCCCGCGTAATTTGTTCCGTGTCGACAGAGATTCAGGGGTGATCACTGTGCAGGCGGACAGCATGGAAGGAACCGCCCCACAGTACACGCTCACCATCACAGCTGAGGATGCTAAAGGTTGAGACCTCTTCAATATATTTGTCGCTAATCAGTGAGAAATTAGAGTGGCAGTGCATAATTAAACAAGTGTGTTTTTGTTCATTTTGTCTGATTAGAGATTATCTTTGACATTTATGCATAATTTTATACAGTGCTTGAGGTAGTTACTGTGGTTATGCAGCATGGTGAAGACAAAGTAATTTATAATCTTTTGTGTTATATACCCAGCTAAAAGGTCACGCTTCGTTTTACACACGACACATGGTGCTAATGTGTCATCCGTCACCTTGTTCATGTGTATAATATTCATATATATATGTACATGAAGAATTAGTTATGCAGTTAGTCAATGACATGATGAGATCCTGCAACAACTTGTCAGGTAATGTTACCATATTGTGTTGTACATAGATGTTGGTATGCTCTCTGATTTGTTCCTCAGGGCTAAACAGCTCCTGCACTGTCATAGTCAAAGTTTTGGATGAAAACAACAACCCTCCAATCTTCTCCCATCATGAGGTAGAATGTGTGCATATGAGATGCATGCGCTTCTCTGTTTCCTCTTTATACGAATTGCTTAAGTTTTCTTTGAGCACCTTGAGCACTTTTTTGCTGTTGTCTCAGCGTTTCTTTCTTTCATGTTTTTTCAGCTTTGGCCACTTCAAATGCACAGTTTTAATTAGAATATGTTTTTTAAATAAAATGTATTTGTTTTTTCAACAATAGCAAATTTGCAGCAAATAATGAATATAAATCATCTTCTAAGATCAAGCAAGTTGCATTTCATTTTCAGATTTTAAAATAAATTTGCTCCATAAATTTGTTGAGGTGGTGTTCCAAATACAACAACTCATGAATTCATAGGCTTGTTTATTTATGGTACATGAGCACATTCACTTATGCAAAAGAGCCGTGATCGACTTTCTTATGTCATCATCTTTGTTCATTGATGTTACCGAGCTGTATAATAAACAGAGAGCAGATCTCTGACTAAAATTATGATGGATTCAGAGAAGAAATAAGCAAATGAAAGGATGGAGAGCTGATGTAGGAGGCAGGCAGTGGTTCTTGGTTTCTGGAAAATACCCTGTGTGTTTACGCCCACATGTTGAATAATACAGGAGATGTACAAAAGTGAAGAGCGAGTGCTCTTGTTCAGATGAAGGGTAAAGAGGGTACAAAAAGCAATCCTGGCATGAATTCAGTGGGTATATTTAGATCCACTTTGAAAGAAAGGAAATATGCGGGTACTGGAGGAGCCAGGCTCTGTTTTGCATTCTGGAAACATTGATAAAGTTCACCCCTCTGGCTGTGTGCCTTTCATTTTATTATGTGTTTCCCAATTTAGTTGACAGTGAAGTTTAGTCTCTATAAGATGCAGCCAAAACTTTAAGATGGATGATGTGCTGCTATGAAGAGTAATTGCTGCTATACATGCATACAGGTACAGCAGTGTTTTTCTCTAGGAGGGTCAAAAGTTTTGTTGTGTGGTTGATAGGATAATGGTGTTCCATGTACCTTTGTGCCTGGAAAAATAAAATGGAAATTAATTATGAATTTACACTGTACGAAAAACTAAATGGGGACTTTGCTATCTCACCTGATCTATAATTGTATTATATTATATTGTTGTGTGTTAAAGATATGGAGAGACATAAATGAATGCCAGCATATAAATCCATATAGATCGAAAAGTAATGAAGGACAGAACATTGGATTTTCTTTTACTTTTAGCTTTTTTAACTGATGCACTTGATTATACATTTCAAATGTAAAATCCTTTCCAGTTCACTCTCTGCCTTTCTATGATTCATCTTTTTCATCACCTTCATTCAACAGGTCGTTTTAATTCCACTCCTTCTCACGCTTCATTTCTCTGTCATCTGCGTATTATCTTTCCAATCATACTGCTTTATTTAATTCCAGTTTCTATTTCTGTTCTAATTGCAAGTATTAATAATTAGTCTTAATTTAAGTCTAAATGTTTCCCACTCTCTTCATCATTAGTACGGGCCGTTCCATCTGACTGAAGATTCTGCAGTGGGCACTACAGTGACTGTAGTGTCGGCATGGGATGCTGATGAGTGGGGTGGAGACAGCTGGCAGGTGGACTACCGGCTTGAGTCTGGAAATGAGGAGGAGGTTTTTACACTAGTGACAGACAGACAGACCAATGAAGCTGCTCTCATTCTTGATAAGGTATTATCTCTACTTCTTTACAAACTACTTGATCATTATGAACATTGAGTCAAGATATATATTTAACTACCTTTGTCAGATTTACACAATTCTACAGTGAACTTACACAGTGGCCTTAACAATTATTTAATATTCTTATTTGATACATTTGTTAATATCTCAGTTATTAAAAAACAGTGATGTCACATCTAGAGTTTCAGAGGAATTTCCATATAGAGAAACACGTGTGTTGTGTTGTTTGTCTGTATTCTTGTTTGTTGAGCACAGTCTGGGTTATCATCTGTTGCTGCTGTGGCTCAGTAATTGTCTAATTGTATTTTTCTCTTAATTAGCAGGTGCTAATTACACTATGTCATGTCTGCACCATGGGCAATCCAGCCTGGAAACCACATTCTTTTTTGTAAACATTTTCCTTAGCTCTGAAGCCTGTCAGAGTGATGAGCTGATGCTGTTACAGTTGTCAAGAACTATAAATACTGTTTTTGTTGTAGATGCAGGGCTTGGCTGAGGATTTAAGGACAGCTCATGTCTTTTGCAGTGTGACAGGTGTGCTGAACACACTCATTTATTCTGAGTGCAGCAGGAGGATAGAGATTACACACATACGTGGACAAGAAGTCAAAGCACTCATTATAGCATGAAGAGACACTAAGCTATATGTTATATTTTTAGAAATGCAATTTTTAGACTCAAATTGTTCATCGAACCACAAAGACCAGAGAACCAAGATGAAGGTATGATGAGATGAGATGACAACTGGAATAAGAATTTAGAGAGAGAAATGAAAGGGTCTGTCAAGAATACAGCCTGCTTACAAGGATAAAAGTGAATTGAGTGATCTAATGAATTGATTTGAGTGAAGGCTGGATGCTACTGAAGTGTGTCATTTCTGCCGCACTAGCGTCATCAAATGGAGAACAAATGGATACCTGTGTGCATTCAGTTAGCTTTCACATCACAGCCTTGTTTTTTCCTGGAAGACAGCCCAGCGTATGACATGCAGGCAGTGTGACATCAGTGGTTTGCGCACATCCAGTAAAATACAGTATATAACCCTGAGCTTGACATCAGAGCATACAATGGGTCACTCAGAAGCTCAGACAGCCAGATTTAAACACCTATTACCTTCACAAATGCAGGTTGACACTTTTTAGGACTCTGGTGTGCTGGAACATGTCTACATGTCGCACATTCCCATTTTTCTAACCTAAATTGTTTCTGCAGTAATAGCATGTTCATCTGCGACTTACGTGTAGGTGCTGGACTTTGAACGAGAGAATGAGTACATACTGGTACTTAGCGCTCAGAACCCAGTTGCTCTGGTGCGAGGAAGATATGGACCTGCGTCCACAGCAACGGTCACCATCTTTATTGACGACATCAACGAAGGTCCAGTTTTGTCGCAAAGCCACTATGAAGTCACAGTGAGAGAAGGGGAGGAGCCAGGACGCGTTATTGCAACAATCAGGGGTTATGACCCAGATTCTCATCCAATCAGGCAAGCGAATATTTTAATTCTGTGAATTTAAAGTATATGCCAATCATAATTCAGAATGTATTTAAACTCCACTTTATTCTCTTGAACAAATCTTTCATTCAAATTCCCTTTTTTATATACAAGAGGGGCTCATAGTCAATATCTGCCATTACAAACAACAGCCAGACCTTGTCACCTCTTTTCTAAATCCCTTCTCTACATACAGTAAACATACAGTATGTAATTCTAATGTGGGTAATTTGGTAGAGAGAAGACAAAGATAAAATAAAATAGGTTTAAGTATCAGTTTTCATTTTTATTTTATTTACATTTTTAGACAATTTACATATCAGACATTACATTGTCAGACATTAGAGCTTTGCATTATACATTTTAAAGCATTAGAGGTAGAAGCATCAACGTATATGAGTTTTATAACATCAAATGTCTGTTATTGCATCAAACATCACCATTCTTTAAAATGTGATTGTAGTCCACTGCAGGTGTCATGAGCGTCTTGACTAATTATGTTATACAACAAAGTCAGTACTATTCTCTTTGTAAATGCTATGCATGATTGGATTTTTTTTGTCAGGTATTCACTGAGAGGAGACACTAAGAAATATTTCTCCATTGGGAAGTACTCAGGAGAGCTGAAAACAGTCCAGGCTTTGGACAGAGAGGAGAACAGCACCTACACCATGGAGGTGGTGGCTGAAGATGGGCGTAAGAGATATTTCACCCTCTTCTCATACCGTGCTTTCAATGTGGAGGGCTGTCAATACATGCTGTTTGTTTGAATAAACACGTCCATCAAACTGAAGCTATTATACAGAGCAAGCGGAGGGAAAAACACAAACCGACAGGGGGTGAGGCTATCAATGCGAGACATCTGGGAATATCAACAACTCTCTGCTTTCTCATCAAAAAGTGTTACCAAGACACTTGACATTTTAAAATGCTGTAACAGGCTGCGTTCGGTATGAATTCTCATTGAAAATTCTGGGCCACATCCACATGCAGTGAGAAAATTCTCAGACATTGTAACTAACAGTCAATGAGTCACCAGCTGATGCATTGTGGGTAGTGAGGGAAGGAGATGCGTGTCTGTATGCGCTTTAGAATTGCACGATCTTAAGGTAGCGTGCGGATCAAAGACACGAGGTGTGAAGGTGACACAGCGCACCCAACAATTACTTTCTGCCCTCATCAGGGCTCTCAGATAAGAGATCCGTCTAATCCAAAACACTCAGCCACAACTGTTTACAGAGACGAAAGAGATAAGAGAAATGTAATAAGAACAAGCGAGGGATGACTCACAAATCTTTGTCATGCTTGAGTAGACTTGAGTGTCGAAGGATGAGAGGGATGGAAAGAAATTAAGAAAAAATAATGCACATACCTCTGTATCTGAGAGTCACTGACCTTCAAGAAATTGTGTTTTTCTGTGGGCTGTATAGCCAAAAAAAGAGATAAAAATACACAGAGAATTATTTAAAAATTATTTAAAAAAATGAGATTACCTCATCAATCTGTCATTATTGGTATAATAATCAAATCTCATTTTCTCTATACAAAGTCTCAAAAATAAATTTGGTCTGCTTTTTCACCTTGTTTTAATCTGATTTGACTGGCAGTAAGAGCTGTTTATTGAAAAAATGCATCTATAATTCATAGTATTATAATACTTTTGTAGAGTGGCATGTATGTGGATTAACAGTGGATTATTAGTTTCCACATAACACAAATGTGACAATAAAACACTTTGCAAGATGTAAACGTTGCATCTGTTTTGTGTCACCAGGCAATTCCTCCCTGTCAGCCTCCACTCTGGTGACGGTTCATATTCTGGATGTGAATGATAACAGCCCAGTTCTGGTGGGCGATTATTCCTGGAAGTACCTGTGCACTCCTCGCTGGGATGACCAGGCTCTGGTTCTGGCATCTCGGGACAGTGACGGCCCCCAGCACGGAGGACGACTCAACTTCTCCCTTCGCAGCGACGCAGCAGTCCGTCGTAACTGGAAGCTCACACCCATCAATGGTTAGTCTGTTCCTCATTGGCTCACCTTCTTACTCCCCAGCTATTAGTTCAAGGCTTGTGTGTGAGGTGATGCAAATGTCTTTTCTTGTCAGACAAGAACTGTGTGACCCGTCTCTAAAGATTTGTTTGTCTGACGATCATTTCAAACATTTCATGTCGAAGGAGCTTCAGTCACTTCATAATTCCCTTAATGTGCCCACACTTCCTATGATCACAATAGAACTGACATGACCGGTTGTGGTGACCTTCTCTGGCAGTGACGTCAAGATGGATAAAATTGGGGGTTTAAAAAAAAAAGTACTGTAGTTACAGCACCTATCTAGTCAATTTACAATATCATGTGAATTGGGTGTAATGCTTACCACCCGCTGAATCACACAGTGAACATCCAGGGAATGGAGTGTGCTGACAAGGAAGGAAATTGTTCTTCATGTCTAGTGTCTTCAGACGGATCTGTGTTGAATGTAATAAGGGTAATGGTTGTCTTCCCGTGGCTTTAGGCGTCATTAATGTGCCGAAGCTGATGTCGGTGAACAGACTGACCTAGCTGCATCATCTGAGTCACTGTATGGATCAGCTCTCAAATAGATTCTGTTCACTTTTTTCTCTCTCTTCCTCCATGTTTTTCTCCCTTAATTTTTTTCCTCGTGAGTTGTTAATGGATAAAAAGGCCTCTTCTAGTGACATGGGGTAATTATATTGCCTTTCATTATATGATGTCACAGCTGGAGCCGCTTGGTTGAGAGGCTAAAATTGACTTTTCGTCTAATTGATCCTATGACATGCGCTCTCTCTCTCTCTCTCTCTCTCTCTCTCTCTCTCTCTCTCTCTCTCTCTCTCTCTCTCTCTCTCTCTCTCTCTCTCTCTCTCTCTCTCTCTCTCTCTCTCTCTCTCTCTCTCTCTCTCTCTCTCTCTCTCTCTCTCTCTCTCTCTCATATGTAGCATGACATGTAGAGGGATGACGTTGTATGGCGTCTACAGGTCTCGATTTATATCTCACCTTGGACATGTGTCTCCACTGGTTTGTGTTTCTGTATGACATAAGAGCATCTCATGCAGTTTGCCACCTGGCAAACAGTCATTTTCAGAAACATCAGGCCTTTACTTCAAAGGTGTTTTTTGCACTGGAAATCTGTTTTGTCTGATTATCATGCTTCTAGTTTAATATAGTTGTAAACTAATCAATGTAAATAAAAATAAATGTAATCAAGTGGTCACAGTGAGTTTGTTAAACGAATCTATTACAGAAGTATAATTATCTCTGATGATGGCTCTCCAAGAGCATATTATACAATACAGAATTGACGATGCACTTCTTTGTTCTATCAGTCTTCTTTAGATGTGGAGGCCATGGTCAGCATATTGGTCACCTCTGACAAGAGAGATAGCAGCAGGTGATAAGCCTGTTCTGGTTTAGTACTGGTGTCATCAAGACCCCTTTGGTCTTCTGTTAACTAGCACATTAAAGGACTTCGGTGTCAAAGGACAGTAGTGGGGCTACTTGGACCATAGATAACAGTGAGCATGGAGTGATAACAACCCCTCGTTTACTGGATTACGCTCTTGGTTCTGCGTCCGACAGCCAAACCATGAGTAGGGTTTTTCCATAAGAACAACACAACCCCATCACAAGAAATCTTTTAGAATTTATTTTCTATAGTGTTATTTTTTTCCGACTTTTAAACTACTGTTTTCACAGATACTCACACCAACCTGTCTTTAAATGTCCCGTACCTGCCTCCAGAAGTTTACATCGTACCTTTTACCATCTCAGACAGCAGCTCTCCACCCAGAAGCACATTCATCAATTTACCAGGTAACACATTACATTCAGAACTGAGTGAATGAAAGTAGAGCACACTTGCACAACGAAGGTGACGTAACCCACTGACGTCATTTCAGAGCAGTTGCTTTATATATTGTATTACTCATGCAGCTGATGAACACAAACAATGTTTCACCGGAGGCTGTAATATTCATTGGAGATCACAAATGGCATTTACAAATTTACCTAACATAAAAACACAAGACCAATTTAGTCCCATTTCAGTACTAAATCAGTACACAAATAAATGTAATGACTCAGATTAATAACTCAATACTTCACATTAGCGTTATTATATGTTAGGTGTTTTGAGGTGCATAAACAGTATGCATTTAAAACAGTTTTGTTTACTGCTCTAATGAGGTCAGGTTTATTCATTAAATGTGACCTTTTTTTACTTAACTGTTTTTAGCTGACAAAACATTTCCACTATTGTACGTGCCAGACCTGACAGCACTGACAAGATCTTCTCTGAAATTCATGTGTACAGTTCTGTTAAATATGTGTCTGATAAATAGTGAGATAAGAAGCAAAGTGGACGTAAAGTCTGTGTGTTTCTGCTCTTCTTTAGCATCCTGTTAAGGGATGCATGACTGGGCCACAGGTGCACGTCTCTCTCTCTCTCTCTCTTACTATTACTGTCATCTTGTCTGCATCTGATGCTAGTTTCTTATGAGACCTCTCCAGAGCAATCACCTTCAATCAGAGGCCCATAAATATGTCCTACTTACCTAGCTGCCCCTCTAATGCATTTAAAAAAGAACTAAACGTTTATTATCTTTGCCACAGTGACTGTTTGCCCGTGCAACGTGAGGGGCAACTGTCGGATGGCAGCAAAACAGCTTGAGGGCATGCCTACTATTCAGTCAACAGTAGGCATCCTGCTTGGAACTCTGGGAGTTATAGGTGAGACACGTGCACAGTTTCATTCAAAACAGCCTGAAATTATTAGAAAGGGATGAGGAAAATACAATTTGCACTCTTTTTATGTTCTTGTTTACAGGTATTATATTGATTGTTATATTTGTGAGACTGTCCTACCAGAATCCCACACCACCAAACAAAGCCTGTCAGGAACGAGTGCCACTTAAAGTCTCTCTATAACATCTGAGATGCTTTCCAGATCACTTGGGTCACTGCTTTTTTTAAGGTAACCATCAATTAATTGAAGGATTTTTCTTTGTTAAAATTCTAAATATGCTTTAGACTTTTTCTGTCTTTTGGTATACAGTATGTTTTTTGCTTTATTGATATTTGCTTTTTGTGGGCTTTGGTTGTTTGTTTGTTTTTGTCAAAAAGCAGTTATAGAAGTATTGTTTTATCACTGAGAGTCATTTAACAACGTTTGTCTGCACGAGCTATTGTGATGTTATTTATTTGTTTTTAAGCTTTTTAGTTACATAATCCTTTATGCAATCATACTCTTTTATATTTAGTGGTGATTAAAACATCTAAATAGATAATTTAACATTAACATTTTCTTTTTTCTATTCAGTTGTTTTTTCTGAACTGTATGATTGATTTTATTCAACTGAAATAAAAACAATGACATTAAAAGCTCTCAATACCTGTATATGTGTATAAATTAAGAGAGAGAGAGAGCAGGAGAGCTTAACCACATTCTGGCTCATGTGCTTGTTTTTCAGGTCATCTTTGTTTTTAAATCAGTTTAGACACAGAGATTAATCATCCAGTCCTGGGGATAATAACCAGCCTACACTAAAACAGTTTTACATTTATAGAGACAGAGATTACCCTCAATCGCATTTAGGCAGCCGTATCCTGTTTATGGTGAGATGACAACAGCAAAGCGTGACCTAGATGACCTTACAACTATGCTATATATAGCCATGCAACGCGCCAAAAATAGTCACACTGCTGAGTGACGCCAAAAAGCAGCCTCCCCACTATGATTGTAAATGAACCCTGTTTGGCATTGAACATATATCATGCGCTATTGAATTCTCTTCATGTTCGTTCCCCAAGGTCCTTGTTGAATGGCAGTAACCTCAGCGAGGAAGCGTGTTGCATTGCCTCGTGCACTTCCTGTTATGTAGGTGCTGATTGTGGCCGTAAGGCAGTAATTCACAGACGTGCTTCTCATGAAGCGTCCGTGAGCAGATGAACAGTGTAATCTCTCAGGATCTCATTCACGAGTATTTGGCTCAGCTTGCTCATCCGTTTAAATGCTCCATCGATGCAATCATACTGTCCAAAAACAACATGCTGATTATTTACCTTCAAGCTGAGTTCCTGATACTGACTTTTTCTAAATGTTCCCTAATGCAATCTTAAAATACAACAATTACGTAGAAATATGAGAAAGCTTATATTGCTTTTGGACCTGTCAAAACTTTATTTTGCTACGATCAAGCCCAGGAGGGCTCTGAATGGTCATGGTTACGTGTGTTTTATGAAGGGCAAAAGCCCAAGAGAATATTTACAAAATGCTCTATAGTCAGTCGTAGGTCAAGCCTAATAATACTGTGAAAGGCAGGAGCTATATTTAGTTTCTCTGGCCTTGTTTTAGCTCTCTTAGGATCAAAACAGTACAGCTGACTAACAGACAGGCCACGGTCACTTTTGCCTCCTAGTTAAACCAGCTCTAACTGTGAGCTTCTGCATGAACCTATGTCAATGTTAAAGGGATAGTTTACTAAAATTATTTTAGAATTTACTCACCCCATTGTCATTTCAAACCTGTATGACTTCTGCAGAACACAAAATAGGATATTTTGAAGAACATCTGTAACAAAACAACATTGACTTCCATTGCTTAGATACAAATCTACTGTGACAGAAAGAGTCATATACAGGTTTAAAATGACATGAGAGTGAATAAATGATGACTGAATTTTATTTTTTAAGTACATTTTGGTAGAAATCTGTGTTAGGAAAATATCAGTCTTTCTGTTTGATTCCTCTGATGAATCGTGAATGTCTCAGTCAACTGTAAACTCTGCTTCTATTCCTGGTCAGGAAGAGTGCAGCTGTGAGCTCTTTCTCAGACATGTAAACATGTTTCAGGGTGATGAAGCACCCATGATGCTGTTAGTTTGCTGAAAATGACTTTGTGGAAAATATTCATCATTTCCACTGGTCTAGTTCCTGCATGCTGTCTCCTGACAGCTGGATAGTGTTCCCTTCCAGTTAGACTGTCACCCAATTCCTCATTACATTTTCTACTACACATAACCCTGTGTTAGTGTCTGAAGTCTGTCTATTAAGGTGATTAGCATTACTTTTATGTATGTTCCCAGCTGACAAAAGTGTTGTAATATATGTGCTAACATTCATATTAAGTTATAAAAACATGATCTATAATCTTTTTAAAACATTCCACCAACAGTATAAGAATAATGTTTTTGTACCAGTGTTTTTATACTGTTTATATACTGCCTTGGTGCTTACAGCATTAAATAAATATTTACAGGTTTTGTACAGTACAACTTTCACATACTTAGTTGTTCATCTTTAGTTCTCGTGTCTGAGGAAAAAATGTTGCACAGTGATGTCAAATGTTGCAACTTAGGTAGGTAGTAAATCCTATCCCAGGATAAACTGTAAGCAATATGAAACGTGGAAAAATGACCCAGGAATTTGTTATCTCAGGGTTACAAAAAGTAAATAATTTAAAAGATGAAAGGGACAAAAGACATGGTCAGGGACAAGGACTTGTAGCCTAAATGCCACAATGGGCAAGAGGGCATGCCAAGATAAACACTTGTCTTTCTTGCTCCTGCCAATTTCAGCAGCACCCTTCCATGTAGACACGACCATGTGCACATACACAATCAACATCAGCTTTCTATTTATAATCCTGTTTAATCTATCCAAAATGAGCAAAGTGTTCGCCTGCCTGATTAATTTAATAGGGCCCCGGCCACTTAGCCTCTCTCCACTCCTCCCTGTCTTGTTTACCACAGCTGAGATTAGAGAAGTGAAGGTTAGCTTTCTAAATCGGAGGACCTTCTTCAACCAGAAAAACCTGTAATTGCCATGATCTGATGCATATTTAATCTCGGCACATTGAGTGAGGCGGTCTCCTGTGGAGCTTTGTGAAGAGGGACAAGCCTGAAATCCAATTTAGACCGTGATTCAGATTCACATCACCCTGAAATCCTGACGCAGCGGAGCAGAACACGCTGTATTTATCCTGTTGATTATAACGTAGATTACACTGTTTTCCTCCTTAGAATTTACATTTTATTGCCTAATAATTGGTGTTATTTTGTGGGAGTACTTTGTGTTTATATTGTCTCTTACTTTCACAACACTCACACAGATACACACTCAAGATGGAACATTCTTTTACATATGAATGAACATAACTTTTGTTGATTTAGCATTCTGTTACACCCAGATGTGGGAAAATTAAATCAAATATAGTACTATTCCCTGTAATGCACAGTCAGTAGTTGGCAAGTATTTATTCTCAGACATGCTGTGTGTGGTGTACCTTCACGAGTGCTGAGTTTCCATACTTTGCAACTGCGTGAATTCTACATCTAAATTTAACCGCCTTACCGGGCAGCACTGATAATACAGCTAGTGATTACTGGCACTGGCTCATTGTAGGAGGTATACACGTTTGTAATAAATCTTAACCCACCAGTGGGGGTAAACAAATCCTGGATACCATAGTTACCCATAAATTATAGGCTATTTAATTCTTTTCAAAAGATCTGGCTATTTTATAAGATGTTTTGAATAAATTGCAGTCCAAGCACGTTGTGTTTAATGCATCATATTTTACTGGTGTAACTGATCTATTAAAAATAAATCTATTAAAATGGGTATTTAATTTGTAAAAATACATTGACTATATTTTTGTAGTCATTAATTAGACACTATGGTAGATGGGATTTGTTTTTCATGTTAAACTATGCCCCCAGTGTATATGTTGCCGACTGCATCTATGGGAACTGTTGTCATATAGCTGTTTGTAGGAGTAAACTTGGCTAAAATCTTTTGAGAAGTTGAGTAATTTCCTGCAAGCTTTAGTATGGGGGTGGTGGAGTTGATTTGTGAAAACATGGAGCTCTTCCTGAAACCATCAGACTGTTTTACAATATCCAACAATGTTGACGCGCTGTTCACGAAGCTTACAGGGCGGCTAAAGTGTTTAAAATGAAGAGAGTCTTTGCTTTGGTGAACAACCACCTGTTATGATAGTAAAGCAAAGTAAACCAGCCACTTCATATATCTGGCGCATAACATTCCTTATCATCTATAATATACTTTAACTCTGCAGGGCAGTATGCATACAGCAGAACTATTTTTTGAAAAATGTTAGATGATGGCCCAATTTTGTTTTTTTATGTGGACTTATCAGACAGATTAATATTCTGCTTCTGAAATTGCAGAGTAGTGCTTAGCATCGGCTATTAATGCAATACAGTTGTAAAGGCTCACTTCAGAGGCTCTTCAGCCATTATGTATTAGGCCACAGGAGAAAAAAAGTGTAGACTTGAATAGACTGAGGGTTTAATGGGTACTCTAAAAGGACAAGAGCTTTGACTATAAACATACTATTTTTATTATTGTTTAGATATAAAATGAAATGTTTGTAGTTCATATTGTATCAGTCCGATCTTCTGTATGTGCACCCCTATATATACCTCTACTTGCTTAATAAAAATCCATTGTCATCACAATGATGAAGTTGTTGATGGTTTCTACCAAGAATCCTTGATTCAGTGGTCGCGTGACTTGTCTATTTTCAGAAAGAGGTCCTGTTGCTCTTAAATGCCTGCCAGCTAATGGCTCTAGTTATCTTTCAAAGAAAGCAACAGACATAGGGATAATAGAATAGACCTTTCCGTTATTGCATTAGGATGTCGGCTCGTTGCTGCTCAGTGAAAATGGTGCCCGGCCTTGCTAACTACATTACATTGTGTTTTGCACAGTTGGGAATGTAAAATTCTTAACATAGTTGATGATCTGCATGTGCCATCAGATGTCTGCATGTAATTTTTTTAGCTGGTAAAGTATCACAAAAGCAGAGACAAGGTCATGGGCTTGATTCCCCGGGAACACTCAAATTTGGAGAATGCTGCATTTGCCAAATGAATGAATGTAAATGTAATGAATATGGACCACTAGATGATCTCTCAAATAGGCCATCAAAGTATGTCAGATATGTCTTAAAGGGTCTTAAGAGATTAAACAAATGTCAAAATCCTTCACCAACCCAAACCTTTCTCTACTTTTAATTAAGTCTAATTCTGTGGCATTCACTTTTAGTTAAAGGCATACAATGTATTAATTTTCTATCAAGACTGATGATATAAACACCAGTCCTGATGATATAAGTGCCCATGACAGTGTGGCTGTTGTGATTGGCCTAATTCTTCCAGAGAGGTGTGATCACAGGCCTGAAGACATGACTTGCCATGATTCATAGTTTGGCTGAAAGCAGCAAGGTTAGCATAACACTGATCAAACATAATACCCTCATTACATGTTTTATTCCACGTGGAGAGATAGGCATTATATTTAAAGCCATTTTATATGTAGAACTGCATAGTGAATACCCCTACTCAAAGAGTTATCTTAACGTTATCAAAAGGTGAAATTATGCTATTTTTCTTCACCTTCAATTGGAGGTTTGATTTTTTTTTAACGGGCACATCCGCTGCATTGTCTAGGTTGTCATAGAAACAGTTCAACTCTGGGACTTTAATTCAAGTAGATTTTAATTTTTTTTCCTTTTCAATGACGTGCTATTTTTTATGTCATTCTCTTTTGTGTTGAAGATATCCTGCTGGGCTAAAGCAGCACTTAAATAACTGCGTTTATACACACCTTTGACAGCGTGTCAGACGAAAAGCATCATTCCACGCTGTGGTTCAGCTCAACTATTACACTCACTGCATGACACAGAAATGTTTGGTACAGCTCTATCCACAGATCAATATCTGTATTTTTCAGCCTGTCTCTCTGAATTCACTTTATGCAATCTGGAAATGCTTTTTCACCAATCTTTCCCAAGTAAGACAGACTGCAAAAAGCAACAGCGTTACCCACCCACGTACACTGCCCTTTTATGCTACTCTTACTAGTGATAGAAGCTCTTTATGCTCAGTTTTACTACAGTCATATGCCCAGTAACCCACATGAGCCACCCACAGTCTACACTAGAGATGGAGTTAATGTGAATGCAGGCCATCACGAGCAGACATGAAGCCACATTATGTGTGGGATTTCTTCCACTGCGCTGAATACATGTGGGCCAAGTACATTATCTTTGTGATATTTTCCACATTGGCTGTTGTGTGCCAGCACAGCATTGATTCACTCATTATTCAGTGGTATTTGGCTTTCTCTGTGATTCAAGATGAAGCACTATAAGCTGCCAATTTACAGTTGATTATGTCATCATTTGCATACATTTGAATACATTTGTATGAAAAGAGATGTTATTTATGTTTATTTCCCTATTTATTTTAATATTTCATAGCTGAATTCTAATGTAATAATGACAAACTATATTTTAATTATTTTATATTTTAAATATTTTAAAGTATCAAAAGTAAATATTTGATTAATTTTCATAACAATGAATGTAAACAAAAAAGTGAATACATTTTTTTAATGTTAGTTATATTTAAAAAATACCTAAATTAAAAAATATATATATATTTTTTTATTGAAATTTAGATATTTAAATAAAAAAAATAAATATATATGTATCTATGTATCTATATCTAAATCACAAAATAAGTCATAAATGAAAAGCACAGCTAGTTTTTTACCCGTTTCATCCATCACACCAGAAATGAATAGTCATGTGCATTGTATTGTGGATGTAGTTTACTTGGCGTTTAGGCAAATGTAGTCGAGGATACGTAAAAATGACATGTGTCAACACAGTATTCCAAAATGCCACTGAAGCATTTAATGATCTCCCAACAGCCATAGGCCTTGAACTTAATGGCTCCTCTGTGTGACAACTAAAGGGCTTGAACTCAGTTTTTCCATTTGCTCAGGCCTTCCCTTTAAACCTCTCACCTCTGACCCTATCTTTTACGAGCAGACAGGCAGAGAGTCCAACTCTAATATGGAGTTTTACTTTGTCTCCCACTGTGAGGGAACTATCAGTGGTTTTAATCTTTCTGTGCTCTTCCAGGAACAGCATCCCCGATATGGCTGCATTAAAAGTTTAGACAGGCCAGTGGGACAGCTGCTCAGTTTAGATCTCTTGTTAAGTCTACCCTGCCCTCTCTCTCTTCCCCCTAAACCCAAGAGACCGACAGACATCCTGCTCAGCATATCTACACAGGGGCTACACAGGATTCCTGTGGCTTATACAGTATTTTGTTAATACTGTGGTATTGTTGCTTGATGTTGTTACATAACATGAAGCCAAAACCGCTAGTAGTGATGTGGGTCATAAAACTTGTATCACTGTAAACTTGTTACCACTGTATCTTATTATATACTGTATGTGCAATTCATAATTTCAGAATAAATGTCTTGTATTTTTGTGTCATCGTGGGTATACCATGACTAGTTAGTAGAGAATACTCTCAATACTGTAAAAACTGTGTAACTGTTATAATAAATATCCTACATAATTTCTGTTGATGAAATGTTTTTATAATCTGACAGCATCTCCCCTGGTATGGACTCTTTATATCACAGGGAAGATTGTTGGCACAGACATCATTTAACATTACAGCTCCCTTCCCTACATCTCTTTGATGGCGCTTATGCCGCCTCTTTCTCAGGCCCCATGACCTTTCAGACAGGCCACTTTTCCACAAAGCCATTGATTTATTCCTTGAAGTATATCCTTATCTATGTTAGCAAACTGCAAGTGTTCACACATAGGCATTGGCATTACATAAATGGTGCTGTAAGTGATGTGAGATAAACTGGCAAAAGCATAACAGAAATGTATTATCTTGTTTTAAAAATTCCATTTAGTGATTAAGTACTTTACAAAAACACAGGAAAAAAGGTTGTTTTGTGTTTTTTACTGTCAGTATATGTTAAAATGTTTATGTTAAAATGTAAAACATGAAGTGAATTTACCACTTACAAATAAGAATCACTTTTATGTGATAACATTGTACTTCCTGTATGCGAGAAAATACAATACAGACATAATATTCTCATTTTCTTTTTTGTCTTGGTGATGTGTCCTATTGAATAGTTACAGCAACCGCTCTTAAACCTGAATTAAACATGTGTCTGTCTTCTGGAGATTAGCACATTCGCTATCAGCTGTGTATCAGTTAATCCTTTAGACTGGGCACCTTTCAGTCCGTTGCAGACCGTTTACCTCAGGTCACCTGTGTTGCAGTCGTTGTCAAGGAAACAGAGTCGCTGATAAACAGTTAAACAGCCAGAAGTAATCCTACTCTGCCTCTTGATTTAACCTGCATGGTGAAAAGTGCCAGATACTCCTGTGTCACGTTTGCTTAGCGGCCAGATGGGCAGGTGACAATACAGTGGCCAATTTATCAAGCACGTTCCCTGGAAACTTTTGCGGGCTGATTGTGCCAGGGTTTATCTAAGTGGAGACCAGCAGTAATCCATTGAAAGTGATAGGAATCAATATCACTTCATTTGGCACACAAAATATTAATACGTGAAAAACGTATTCTCATTGACAAGGTTCACTGTCCTGTCTGCTAGGAGTAATCTTTATGAGTTGTTTATCTATAAAACAAGATCAAAATAAGTTGTATGCATATATATTTATTTGTATATCTCAGAATGGATCCACTACCAATATTTGCCAGCAGTTTCTGTAAACCAATAGTGTTGCATTTATAAAACGGCAATAACTGAACGGAAAGAATTTGGTCAGCTGATTTGCCGTTAAGTTAAAAATGGTACCATAACAGTTATTACTGTTGGCAAAACACAAGCACAAAGGCTTTTCTCTTAAGGTGGTGCTTTTTCCAGCATAAAGCCTTTGCAGACACGTGACCTATTGAATGGTGACTGGAAAGCATGCAAGTGCTGCTGTCAACACCAGTGCATAAATAAAGCTAAAGATAGGGATACGCCAGCCTCACCACCAACCAGCTACGCTTTTTATAGGGATGCTTTGATTTATAAAAGGCAGCGGGGGCTATTTTTTGACTGACCGGACTTCTGATGGAAACTTCTGATGGTTGCATGACTGACCCCCATGGCCTGTGGCAGGGGGTTTGGGAGATAGCGTTTGGTGCGGGGTGAGTGACACAGCAGACAAAGTCTGTATGTATACTGGAGGTCGTCCAGGAAGAAATGCTATTGCGCTAATAGACCCCTGCAGTGGAGTTTCCTCAAATAAAGAGATGAGAATGACTAGTGTGAGTTTCATTTCCACTGAATTCATGGGAAAATCAGCCCTGTTATTCAAGAAACTGAAGGTTTAACCTTGTAGTATATATAAATGAATGGCTTTCACTTTTGTAAGCAGTTTAATTGTATTTATTAAAAATTGCATACTTAAATACTTTAATTATTTCCCAAAATTAGTGATTCTCAATCAGGGAGCTCAAGATGACTTACAATTATGCTATTAAAAATACTGTAAGACAAAACATGCTATAATATAAAGTTAAAATAACTAAAAATCATGATTTGGTAATTTTTATAATAATCTCTCAAATATTTTATTCGGTACTAATTGTAAGTTTATTTTTATAATACGACTATTGTGTATTTTATAATGTAACTCTTGATGACCTTCGGAAAATCCAAACATACAGTGATTAAGGATGTGAGCACAAACTGTAATGGACAAGCGAGCCATGCAGTTGAGGACTGATGATTGTGACACATTTGAGTGTTGTTCTTTGGGTTAAAGGTTAAAGTGATGGCATGTTTAAGAGGGCTACTTTACAAGAGACAGAAAACAGACATGGTGGCCACTTTGTTCTTCCCATCGATGGGTCAGTATTTCTCTTCGAAAATTCAATGAGTCAAAGAATTATAAAACTAAGTGGTATGCCATATTTTGTGTCTCTAAATGTGACACGGGGGAAGAGAAAGTTACAAAGAGAATATACATACTACTGTATATACTGTGGTCAAAAAGGACAAACCCAAACAATGGGTTATGAATTAACTAGTAAACAAATCATACCAATGGCCATGGTAAAAATCATGTAAAGAGTTTTTGTCAAAAAAAGAAATGCTGTACTGTAAACCTTACTTTACCTTTACTTACACAATTAGTTAACCATGGCTAAACATAACTTGTGTTTTGAGCTAAAAATAAGAAAACCTAGTTTAGTTAAATCAGGTTTTGAAAAAGAAATCCTCAGTACAAATTGTCATGAGGAATACCCATAAGCCCCTGCAACTTATTATTTAAACAATCAATAATGAAAATATTAAGACCTGAGGAGGCATTTTAACAGTTAAAAATAAAAGATCAAAAAAGTTTTTAGCTCATTTTTGTATTTATTGATGTTGTTTTGTTGGAAATTTACTGGTTTTCACCATTTTCAGTCACCATATTAGTCCAAAGTCACCCAGTGATTAGTGTTTGCTTTGGTAAGCATGGACCCTGTTCAACACATTTTATTTTCTCCATATTATAATAATGAAAATGGATGTTAAAATAGAGTTTGATTTGAACAGTCATGATTTCCACTATTTTAATGAGAATGATTATTTCATCGTATTAATAAAGTACTGTTAGTTTAGTACAGAAAAGTATTTATTTTGTGAATATTTTCTTATAAATAAGAGTTTAGATTGTAATTTGAGTGTACAATACTGTAAGGGTACAGAGTTGACATTTCACACCTTGCCAGTAATACTTGTATCACAGGCTAGTGATAGTCATGGGTTCAGTCATGCGTTTCTAGACACAGACACACCATGTTGCCAGTTTTGTTTACAGTTGCTATGATGATTTCGAATCAAATGTCACAGTATGAATCTGAGAATCGGTAACATTTGCTCCACATGTCAACAGAGTGCAGACAGCAATATCAGTCACCAGTAACTGGGAAAAATCCCAGATTGGCAGGGTCTTGTGATCAGTGAGGGAATTCAGAGCTATAATAAATTCTCATCAATATAAATTGTGTGCGGGAGCCACCGATCCCTCTTAAGATATTAGTACCCCTGTGAATATTACTAACAGGTATGTGAAACAGGCATGCCTGTGGTTCTGGTATAATTCTCACTTCTCTGCAATGCTATTTTAGCAGCAAAGTCTCATACTAACTTAGCCAAGCCTGTAAGTGACCCAGAGTGACAGTGTGACCATCACTGACCCCTGACGTGAGTACATGAAGGCCACGATGATGAGACTGTGGCGTTATTGAGAGAAACATCACTAACCATGTCATGTATAGCATCTGTTAGTGTGCTCTGGCTTTATAGAACATGACTGCTCATTGCTGTTCAGTGTGTACCTAAATAAAGATTAGAATCACATGTAACAGAAACGCACAAGATATTTTGGTATCCTTTTATTTCCTGATGGATGACGGCAACAGATTGCTTGTTCTGTGGTAAAAAGGTAGAATTGAAGTGTCAGGATTGTTTGTTCGTAGCCATGGTAACATCTGCCTGTGAGGAGATGTGGTACAGTGCTGTGTGTCTGTAGTCTGGCCTGTACTGACTGCCCCCTGCTGGTGGACATCTTTTTTTATTGACTGCAAAAAGCTGCTTGTACAATAAAAGAGTCATCTATAGTATATATTTGTATACTTACAGTATACTATAGGTTAGGAATCAAGCATGATTATAATATATCCTTGTATAAAATATTAATTTCGATTTGTTTATATAAAAAATGATAGAAACAGTAGCAATGCCTTATGTCATACAGGGTGGTGGTATTAGTTATGAGGGGATTGACTGATTAAAGAGTTAAGGTGTTAACATAAATATTCCAGGTTGACGGCAGGCTGATCGATCAGTATACCGCTGCTGAATAAAGCATTTAAAGCCCTAGTGTGCTGTAGAGTAAATAAAAAATCTGTTACATGACTAACAGCATACTGTATGACTCTCGTAGATGATGTATTCCTAGCCTGTGAGGCAAACAGGAAGAAGAAGCCTGCATCTAAAACAGCATAACATTTCAATAAATTTCCTTCCGCGACCATGTCACTTATTTATAGACTAACAGAAGAGCAATACTGTGAGTTTGTGATTGTATCAGTAGTCTGCATTTCTCATCCTCAGGTGATATTGGTTATTTCTCAGACAGATAGCAGTTGATATTACTGATATCCATGCTGCCAAAAATATCAGCTGCTATTTTTATGATCGCCAGATGCAGTTTACATTACATGCCACATTGATTGCTGCCATACATTTTGTGCTTGCTCAGGTATCTTCAATCTTTACACAGCCGCTCAGCTTCTATTCTGGGAAACCTATTTTTGTGGATATGTTAAATATATGCTAGACATCCAGCCTCATCTATTGTTAATGAAGCAGCAAACAGAAAAAAATCCATGAATTAGACTGCTCAAATGACAGGTAACAGACAACGGAGCCAACAGAGATATGGCTCCTCCTGGGATTACTTAGCAACCGAAAGCATGACCTCACGAGTTCATGTAAAAAAACAGATACTGTGATGTCATCAGGAAACACTTGACTTTGGAAAAAGCAAGAGTGTGATACTGAAGATGTTATATACATATAGGCTATTTTTTTAATAACTTATTTATTTAATACACTTTTACAGAAAATTTTTATTTCTTAGTGTAAATAGATTTTAGATGCACCAAACTGCATTTGTCTGCTATAAGCTTTTCATTTGTATACAGTAATATAACAGAAATACTGTTGCATAAGTATGCAAGAAAAATCAATCAGAATTTCATTTCTTTGCTTGCCTGGATGTCCTGTTGTAAAAATACATTACACGTTAAGGACTTAACTCTATCCACTATGTATATGCTGCCATCTTCTGGGTTAAGCACAATACAAAACCTTCATTAAATGAGAAGTATTGTGCAAAATGTATGTCTCAATGTGTGTTTTAATATTTATAAGAAAAAGCAATATGGGGTAAACTTTGATGACATCATCGCTACCCTTTCCCTTTCAGCATTTCCAAAACGGTTACTGTAACTGAAATTTTAACAGAAGCTGGTTTATAAGTAACTGATTGGGGTGTTTTAAAGCTGACAGATTGTCTTAAAGATGATCCTGAGCAAATGTCAAGATCAACTAATTACCAGCTTTAGGCGGCGTGTACCAGTCTGATCAGACTTTATTATTAAAAGCTGGTTGGCCAGGTTCTGTCTTTGGCAAACAATGAGCACACCTCAGTCCATCTTATTATCCTTCTTTTCCAAGTGAAATGAACCTTAACGTGATTATATGATGGAACATGTCTGTGCTATTGAATATTCCACACTCAACGCTGCGGTACTTAGTCTGTGGTCTGAGGCTGCTCCCGGTGGGATAACAGTGACTCATAGATCGACAAGGTTAAACATTCACCAGCCACAGTCAATTCAGGCTGCAACACGGTGAATTGTGAGATGAGCTTGAAAAAAGGGTGCGTTACAGAAAAACAGAAAAGTTAATGTGCTGGAGAGATTACAAGGAAAGTATATGTCTCAGTAGTCTTTAAACTACCGAGAATGTACTCATTTTAAAACACTTTAGGCTCACCATGACAAGAATTCAAACAAATGACATTAAACTGTGTATTTACAAGGGCAAAAATGCTTACTCTGCAGGAACAGTTCTTTTGGAGTCCATACAGATGTCCTTTGTTCATGCTGGTGGTGAACCATAAAAAATATGTTGAATATTTACACACTACATCAGGTAACATTTTCAACATAGTCATCCTTATGAACATACACAGTAATCTTAACTTTAAACAAGATGTCATTTTACTTAATCTTTCAGAAGAAATTCTGTTAAACTCTGTTAATCTAATATCTTGTAAAAGAGTGAAAAGATGGAAGTTTCTGTTTTACAATCCCTACATCTAATCCCAATCCCGGACACACAAGCCATTCCACACACAAGAGGAATTCTGTGAAATTATTTTTATTAATTGATAAAAATTTATTGATTAATGAACTGCTTTGTGATCTACTGAAGGATCTACGCAGTAAACTACAGAAACTAAGTAGTTACACCATATGATTAGATCAAAACAAACAACTGCCTTCTGTTTTAAACTACAAGAGCTGTTTACTTTTGTACTTTTTGTTGAGCAGAGCTCAACATGAGGTTAAACTCATAAACATGTCTATGAATATCTGCATTGATTATCCAGCAGAAGAGTCAAATAAATGTGACATATGATGTTTTTGTGACACATACGTGGGACTGATTAATGGGCCAATTACTCTGTCTAATTCATGAAATATTTTATTTTTGAATTTTAATTTGAACTATTATTTAGGCAGTACAATTATTTTTTGCAGTTGCAAAGTATTTTTACAAAGACTAGGTAATCCAGAGTGGATTTTTGAACATCGAGCCCTTGGTCACATGTCTTGTACATTAGCCTTATTTATAAATCTAAATGGACTCAGCTCTGGTTAAACAAATATCTGGGAGGGAATACTGAAGTGTGTGGTGGCATTGACAAAGTTTTTAGCTTAAAAAGGACTGATGTTTAGGGAAAGATGAGCTCCTAGGTTCATCTAACATTGGAAAACATCTAGAATTTCTGTTGCTGATATTTTAATGAATCAGATTGATGTGTTTTTTGTCGATCAGCTGAAAAAGTGTCTGTGTTTTGTGATGTTTCAGTTAAGCAGACATGTATTAGTGATCAGACTATATAGATTATTGTTAAATATCTATATACTTATATGTTTGTATGATAAATATCTATTATAAATATCTAATCATATTTCTTAGCGTTTCATTGCAGAATAATATCTAATTTAGGAAACATGTCAACTAATTATCATACTAGTAAAAGTGGTAAAATGTAAAACATAATGTTTATATAATATACTAATATTCTGGCTTCAATAGCAGTGCGAGTACTGAACTTAAATTTAGTTTAGTTTAGTTTACAATTATATAATAAGTTAACGGAGCTGGAGTGGTGCTAACTAACTGTTTGATATTTGTTTAATGTTGGTAATAGTAATAATAATAAACTATTATTAAATTCCAGTATGAAAGCCTGCCCATGATTTCCCCATTCACTCGCATACATTTTTAGACTACATGTCACGGTTCCTGTCTGTCCCTTTTGTCTTTTTTCTCCTATGTTCTCTCCCTCACCTGTCTGTGTTTAGCCATCACCCGCATCTGCACCTTATCATCCCCTTATCTGCCACTGCTTTTAAGGACTCTGAATCCACTCACTCTTGGGCCCGTGTTCACAAGTACACGTGCATTTTCAAAACAGCAGCTTTGTAGTATTGTCGCGTAGACGCGGAAACCGGAGATTTGGGCTTTTTTCAGGCTTTCTGATCGGTCAACATAGCCTTACGGTTAGGATTATATCGCCACCTGTTGGTTTGGTTTGCTCTGCTCAAACCTTAATAAATTAAGTGTGAACGTAATAATAATTTTCCATGTTCCTGTCATTTAGAATCAATCGATGGACAAATGGAAAGTGATTGACCCTGGGTTGAACTTTAGTTATGTCCCAAAATTTGTCGAATGTTCCTGACAAAACTGAAGAATAAAAACAGGGTGCAGAAAAAATGCAGAGGTAAACTAAAATGCAGTACTAACTATTAACAACATTGTAGAATAGGAATATTTTCAATAAAATTAATGTCATTCATGGTAATATAATCCACCTTGTACATAGATCTTATAAACAAAATAATATTACAACTAATTACAAGGTTCATATGACATAACACAGTATGCATATTTATAAAACTCTAATTATAAATTAATCAAAATTAAAAAAATTAAATACACCCGTATTACAAATATAATTCATAAAACTTGCATATTGCAACTATTTTCAAAATGGACAAATAGGACACTTGGTGGTAACTCTTATTGGCCTAGAGAGGGCAGTAAAACACAGTTTCACTGAATGAAAAGCATGCTGCAAAGTCACTGTAGAAATTTCTAGACATGTCCAGATTTATGTCCTTGTACAAAAAATTACACTTATTTGTATGAACAGTTTTTTATTATGAAGAATTTAGTGGTTAGGTAGGCTATAGAAGTTCAAAAGATAACTTTTTTATTATGTAGGACACTGTAAATATTGAGAATGTTTCAATATGAAGAACAAAAAAAGATTTTGCAATGTTGAAATATAATGGCCAATTGTTTAGTCACAAACAAGTTAAAAAAATTAAATGACGCTTGTCTGATTATATCTTATTAAAATTGTATTTTAATATTTGATTCTTTTCTCCAACCAGTGATGTGCTTGCCATGCTTGCAGCTATATTTGTTTTACATGCTTCATTTTACGCATAAGGTGCAAAAAACAGCTATGATTTAATGTTCAAAATATAGTCAACAAGGATAAATTGATTACTAAAATAATTTTATTTTGTAAACATAAATAGTTGAAATGGTCCCTAGCTGCCACCAAAACATGAAAAGTAAGTATACTATAAGTATAAATAAGGAACAGAGCTTTTTATCTCTCCTATAACTCTCCTAAAGCCATGCCAGAGACTCCATTAGAACTTAATAATAGGAAGTTTTTTCACTATTATTTAAAGTGTAAACCGTGTAATCCATCAGTCATTTCAACCTTTACACATCACCCTCTTATTACTGTAAAAGCTTTGTAAGGTTTCAGTAAAACATATAAAGCATATTTTATCACAGTGACTGCAGTCTGGTGCTGATAAAAGGTCCACAGTAAATTCAATTATGGAATTAGAACAACTGAACCAACATGTAGCTGCAAGTTAAGCTCAACAGTAATGCTGTTTAATGATTTTAGTGATGCATTCCTGTGTATTCATTGTTTCCAATGAAAATCATAGAAAATCTTTTGAGAAGAGTCATGTGATCTATAATGACACTACATATACCCTATCAAAAGTTAACCAATGGTTTTGTGGAGATTAACCTATGGACTCTTTCTTATAGGTGTGAGAATGCAGACAGCATGACTAATTAAAGTATTTCAGACATCTGCAACACTGTGGATAAGAAGCGATTTAATCATGTATGCCTTGGTTTCAAGGAGCTCAGTGTCAAACTCTTACGTTTAAGGTCACCACCCAAAAGCACTATAGACAAAGAGTTCCCATAGCATTACAAAACCACACCCTTACTATTCATGCTACTACATATAAATCTTTTACATGTGAAAGAAAAATAAACATAACTTCAAAAACATACACAAGCACAAAATCTATAGTACAAAGGACATTAGTTCTATGTATTGTCAAGTATCGTCATGAGTGCAATTCATTTTTAAATCAAGCACATGGTTGTTGATTCAATTTATAGAATTGCTCAATGTTTACAGTTTGTGAATATATCTTAATTTGAAAGTACACATAATGATGTTTGACATGCACCTTCACAGAGTGATATAGTTTGGTGTTTCTATCAATCTCTCAGAGTTGATTTTGAACAGTTTTTGGAAACGGTGGATCATGACTGGAGGGCTTATTTAAAGGATGCCCGCACTGTCCTTCCTTTCAGAGGTTGTGGTGGGCGAAAGTTATTCTCCATGCGCTTTCGGTTCTCCTCTTCCTCGTCATTAAAATTCAGTGTCCGGAACTTCCCCATCTATATCCACATACCATACAAAACAGAGTTTAAAACAAATTAATAAAGTGACAAGCTGTACAGCAACAAAACAAGGAAAACACACACTTGCATGTCTTGTGTAACCCGACTGTTTCTTCATGCTGTCAATCTTTGGAACTTTTTCCACATGTTGTTCATCACTTATTTTGTTGTTTTTAGGTGTGTTTCCATCATGTATACAATATAAACTAATGTTAAATACTAAACTATGCACAGTATAGCACAAGTGTATATAATGTATGGGGCTAAAACTCTATATGTACATGTAAATATGTTGTATTATTTTGGCAACACATGCCCAAAGTTTTAGTTTAGCACATGAAGTTAAACTAAAACCTCTGTGATTAGAAGAATTTGAGTCATTTCCTGGTCAGGCATATACAGATATTTTGTGCAAACACACACATGGTTTGTTTTGGTGGGGACTTTTTAATGTTTTTATATTGAACTAATGGTATTTTTTATCCCCTAATCACACCCCTAAACCTAACCCTCAGAAACCTTTTTGGATTTTTACAAATAAGCATTATTTAATATGTTTAATTATCGTTTTCCCTTTTGCTTCATGGGGACCACTGGCTGGTGCCCACATTGTAAGTGGAGCTCAGGATTTGTTCACAGACACACACCATGTACATCCAAAGTTAAAGAATATACACAAAATAGTTTATAGTTATAGTATCACGTTATTCTGTTGCCATTAGTTTTAATCTAGAGTAGACAATTGAACACTAAGATGTACGTTTATAAGACACACCCACAATAATTTACACATTAACATTACACAAACTGTATTATATATCTTGTTTAAGGGTTTAGAGAAATTCAACAGAGGCTACAGGTAAGATGACATTATTTCTGACCAGATTCACTATCATCAACCCCATATTCGAATATTGTGGACAGACAGTAATTTACATCACTACCCATGAATTTGATTCAGTGGGAACACTTTCCCACATCCACCTTCCACCACAGCCATTCATTTTCATAAACTAGCATCCAGATATAGACCAGGTGATGATTTTGAGTCACAAAAGAAGCCCACCTGTTTGTCTGACACATAAATAGGGTCTTTCAGAACGATCCATGTTACACTCTCAAATAGTGGAGGGGTGGTGAGAGAGCCTGGGTATGTCCAGTAGTCCAAACTGAGAGGCAGGAGGCACCTTGGGTTAAAGCCCTTAAAATCAGCAACAGTTCCCTACATGGGAAACAATCACATAAAACCTAATTCTGTTACTGTAATTGTGATCGAGGAGAAAGCAAGTGGTCAATGGTCAGCAAGTGGCCACTGCATCTGTGTGTATATATATATATATATATATATTTATATTTATATTCTATCTATCTATCTATCTATCTATCTATCTATCTATCTATATCTATATCTATATCTATATACTGTTTCTATATCTATATATATATTTGGGTAAACAACCCCTTTAACCCATTTTAAAACAAATATTTTAAAATAAAATCACATGCAAAGAGGCATTTGTGGTTTTCCAAATTAAATCAAATGCAAAAAGGGATTAAAGTACCACAAGCATTTGCATAGTCATTAGGCATGCTACCTTAAAACTAAATGGTTTTACATTTTATATTTTATATCATTTTATAACTTCTTAAACATTTTAAGCAGCACAAATCAGTTTATATATGCAGTTTATATATTTACAATGTAAATACACATACCTTGAACTTCACCATATACATGGCATCTGTTATCTGATGAAGTCCTTTGTGCTCTACACCCACCTAAAAGCAGATAAACATTGTCAGCTAAAACAATGTTTTCATACAGTATAATGGGTACAAAAATATCAAATGTGTCATATTATTAAAAAATTTTAACATTTTGTAAACTTTTGTAAACTTTGTGCAGATTCTCTCATCATTTACTCATCCTTATGTTGTTACAAACTTGTATGACTTATTTTTGTGGAATACAAAAAGCAGACTGATAGTGTCAGTCATTAGTCACTTTCATTGCATCTTATTTACAAACAACTAAAATGAACAGCGTTTTGCTTAAATCATGATTTGGAACAAAATGATGGTTAGTAAATGATGAGACAGTTAAAAGGAGCAGTAAAAGAGGGAATGAAGTGTACACTAACTTCCATGAAGATACCAAGGACGGCTAGACCATCAGGAGCTGCTGCGGCCTCACCAAAGGACTTGTACTTTACAGCGTTCCAGTGGACCAGATGAAGCTGGACAGAATGAGCAAAAGATACAGTACAGGCAGAGTGAATGGCACAGACTGTGAATATGTGTACATATACTCAGAGCAGAAGATGAATCAGAAACTGTCCATTTTCTGGACTGCACTCACCTCTGAAGGATAGATTTTTCCAGCAACTGTATGCTCAGAGCCACCACAACCCTTCCCTCCCCAGTGAAAATGAAACTGTTTAAGTCTGTAAATGTTCTCCAGGGGACCTCCCTGGATCACTAAAGAGACAGAAGTGAAGATTATTCAGTACGTCAAGTTTTATTTCTTATTTGATCCAAGTAATCCATTTCAAAGATTTTTTCTGTAATATTTTAGTTTTCGAATGAAAGAAATTAGTATTTTGGCACAATTATATTTTTGTCTACAAAAGTCATTTCAAACATTACAATATTCATCTTCAGATTAAAAGATTTTTAAGATTATGTGAAACATGTACTGAACAACCACAAGTGCTGGCAATGCATTAAGGGACTTGTCTTTGAATGACTGTTGTCTGAAAAGAGCTAGTATATTTGATGAGCAATATTATATGAAAAACATTACAAAGTTTGTTTTCTTTTTCAAATAGGGTAAAAACTAATACTTCCTTGAAAGGCATTTTTTAATAGACCCTTTCTGTGATATTGTGATATTTACAGTGCTCTGTTTTATATATAAACATGTAGTCATTAACCGGTTAGTTATTTAAAGAAATGGGTTACAAATGTAACCCTTCATGACAAAATAGAAAAAAACACACTGCTCTAAAACAGTTAACAATGACTGCAATGTTTACTGTAGCTAATTACGAAACTTATAAATAGATTACCAAATATTGAGAGTTTTGGACTAGGACACCATAAAGAGTTGCATTGTCATATAGAGTGCCTTCTTCAATCTTACATTTACAAATTTGGCAGATGCTTTTATCCAAAATGACTTACAGTGCATTATAAATTTGTATGAGTATGTGCAATTACTGGTATGGAACCCATGACCTTGGCATTCCTAGTGCCATGCTCAAATACCAACTGAGTTCAGGAAAGCTACAATATTGTACAATCAATGTTATTACTTAACAGTACAGCAAAATCTGATACCAACCTGATCTGTCATCTATGTCAACGAACTCCACTACCACAGAGTGGCCATTGTTTGAAATGTTGATGGAGGTGCAGTTGTCATAAAACAGTGAGATAGGTGACAGCGCAGCATCATAAAACGCACTGCCAGGGACAATATCAATAGGTGACTGTCGGTTACCTTGGGCAATGGGAAAGGATTTGTGCCATGTGTCTGGACCTAGAAAAATATATTAAAACAGCAAACAACAGACATTCATGGAAACACTGAATATTTTCTGTCTGTTTTGTCTATGTAATTCATCTTACGAAGCAGCTGGGATTGAATTCATTTAATGCTCTGCACAAATTATAACACATTTAAGCAGCATCTGTCCCTTTAAAAGATAAATGGGTTAATCTCATATTAACATAAACGTAGTTGCAGGCAAGTGTGCAATACTGAATCTAACCACAGAGGAGCAAACTAACTAAATTTATGTAAAAAAAAAACCGTTTAATTATCAACAAGTTGTGTAACTCACCGTTGACTTCACCATATCCCCAGTGATGGCCAGTCATTGCTCTCGTGTTATTCTGGCAGGTGATTAGATTGTGAAAGTATGCGGAAAGGTCCCGCGGGTGAGTGTTTTGAGACGCACTGTAGAGACGTGTGTGAATGAACACTAATGATGGAGCAACAGGTGAATGAAGAGCGCTGTGATTGATTGACATGTGAGCTGATCCGATCAGTCCCCGCCCCACATAAAGCCGATTTCAAGACGACACGAGACCTTCGTTAATATATTGAAATTATGTCATTGAATTCAATTTCATTTCCATCTCCCCGTTTAAGCAAATTTAGTAATTAAGGCACAACAGCAATAAAATATTGCAATATGTCATAAAGATAACACAATAAGCGTCTAACAATTATCCACAATGTTTTTATTTTTGTTTTAAGAAGACTGTTAACCCATTAATCATTATGTGTAAATTAGGTTTTAGATCGTGTTGCAGAAGATCTGTAGTTTGTTTACGACAATGTAGAACTAGTGCCAAAACATGAAATTAGCCTACCTTTAACTGTGAATCACACTGTCTGAATAAAACTGTTAAGTGATTATTATTACGTGACTGGTTAATTTTTAAAAATAAAGATGCCTGATACTAAACCTATACTAAACTATGAATAAAAACCACAATCAAAATTTGTATGTTTGTATGGTCATTACTGTAATCATTGCTTTTGTTAAGACTGAGAATGCTTTTTGTAAGGTAGTTACATATGTTAAATATATTTCTTTTTCTCTCATCAAAAGTAGCCTAATGTTTTTTTTTTAAAGAAAATTAAAAAAATTAAAAAGTTATTTTTAAACGGTTTTATTTATTATTCTTTTTTTTCTTAACAACTTATTATGTTCCTTTTAAATGCACAAGCAAACATCACACAGCCGAAAACAAACCACCACAAACAGTTGAGGTTCCAAAAATTACATTACATATGCCACACAATGTTAAATTACAACACTGGGACTTTTTGTACCGTAACAATGTTTTTGTCTGTATTGTTAAATAACAGACTTGTGGGAGATGATTGCATAAGTCAAAACAAGTAGGCCTAAGCCACATGGTTAAAACAAACGTTGTGACAGCAATAAAAAAATGAAACACTATAGCAAAACGTGGCGTCATGCACTCTGATTGGATCATTTATTTGCTTTAACAGCATAGTACTACAGCACATGTCTTAATGTGATGCAACTGGCTTAACGTAATCAACACGATAACTATAATTTTCAAAAATGTCATGATATATCATGATCTCAGTCCCTTTCTTTAGACAAACCTCCTGTCGTTCTTACAGACTACCACCTCCCCTCAGGAGGTTCAATAGCTCCCTCAGGTGTCCAAACCGAGGATAAGCGCTTTACTCAGTCAGTGTCGAATCTGCGGCTGTCGATATGAAAATAGTGCAACAGCGGTTTGCCGGTAGGATCGAGCTGCAGCAGACAGAGGATCATGACAGACCAGAAAACGAGCAAAGAACAGAAATACGATCGACAGCTCAGGTACACATCTATCGTGTTTTTAAAACACAGAAAACTGCATTATACATGCACAGTGATTATCATTTAGCTTTGATCATTCGTTGTACACAGCACAGCAATACATATAGGCCCAACCTGCTAATCAAATGATATATTTTAATTTCAGATAGATGGACAATTCATCACGGGTTAACTAAATGAACTGCATTAATCTGATTTAACATCTGACGAACTGTAACAGAAAACACTTGACTGCTGTTGTTTTGCTGATCTGTTCTGTATTTTTTATTTATTTATCTTTTCCTTACGAACATTAACCTTGGTTAATTTCTTGGATAATTATGTGTGTTTCAGGTTGTGGGGCGATCATGGACAGGAAGCTCTTGAAAACGCTCATGTGTGTCTCATCAATGCCACTGCAACTGGCACTGAGATACTCAAGAACCTTGTGCTGCCAGGTATCAGTGTTTCTCACTGTACACTATCATGAATCATTGTGGGTTAATGGATTAACATTATATTTATCTGCTCTCCCTCACAGGCATTGGAGCCTTTACCATAGTGGATGGACATAAAGTGTCAGGGGAGGATGTTGGAAACAAGTACGCTTTTAGCAATCATTCACTAGTGTTTTCTTTACCAGTAAAGCAAATTCTCTATTTTCAGAAAAGTTCAGATAAATGTTTAGATAACACAATATACACTCATGTGTTTACTTTAATGCACAGTCATGCTTTGTTTTGTTTTTATACAGCTTTTTTCTTAGCAGCAACAGTATTGGAAAGGTAAGCAGTGCAGTGTGTTTAATATAACAAACCTTTCGTGATCTAATTCTGGATCATTTTATGGTTATTTTGCAGAACAGAGCTCAAGCTGCGACTGAACTTCTGCAGGAGCTCAACAGTGATGTTTCTGGAAACTTTGTGGAAGAGGTCAGACTTTTTAAGTTTTAAGTTTAATGTGGTTTTACCATAATGGTTTAAATAATTTTAAATAATAAAGTGTCCGTATGTTATTTTATATTTTAATAAAGTTTCTATGTTTTATTTTTAGAGTCCTGATAAACTTTTGGACAATGACCCTGAGTTTTTTCACAGATTTAGTATGGTAATTGGTGTCCAGCTTCCAGAAAGGTGATGATACCATGATACCTCTTAAAACACTCCACCCATTGGTTGATGATGGTTAATCAAAGATGGCAAATGTTTATGTGTTTTGTTTTTCTTCACCTGGACAGTACGTGTTTGAGGCTGGCCGCTGTGTTATGGGAAGCTGGTGTGCCATTCCTTGTGTGTAGAACATATGGACTTATTGGTTATATGAGGCTAACTGTGAAGGAACACACAGGTACACCAATAATTACAAGTTACTAAAGCAAAATTTTGGCAGTTAATAGGTGTACATCACTAGAGTTTGTAAGTAAGCTTGACCAATAAGTCTCTTTTCTTTTTGTTTAGCTTTTTATCGTTGATATAGCTTTATTCTTTAGCCTATTTATTTGTTATATATTAGTCAGTTCGGGCATCTATATGTCATAAAAAAGGTGGACATGACTCTAAACCAGGCTAAATATACAGGTCTTCCTTAGGACTGACCAGTCAGCTAGTCCTTCAGACAAAACACTGACTAGTTGATTTTGAAATATGTGGTTTTGCATATTCTCAGTATTTATATACATAGATCCTTGTTAAAATGTTAAAGCCTGTCTTTGACTTCTACTGTAGTGGTTGAGTCTCATCCAGACAATGCATTAGGGGACCTAAGGTTAGACCAGCCATTCACAGAGCTGAAAAACCACGTAGAGTCCTATGACCTGGACAACATGAAGAAGAAGGTGAATTTAAACATGGCAATTGCCGTGACAGTTTTGAATTGGTGATTTTTTTTTTTTTGTTTACTGTAAATGAATGTCTGCATTATTCTTGTGTTTTAGGATCACAGCCATACACCATGGATTATTGTTGTTGCCAAATATTTGGAAAAATGGTATAGTGAGGTAATTCTTCATGTTATCTTGCAATATGTGCTTTTTGAGCATAAGACCTTACAATTGTTCAAGCTTTACAATTTGTGTGTCCTCTGATCCAGCACAACTCGCAGTTACCGAAGAATTATAAGGAAAAGGAAGCTTTCAGACAACTTATCAGAGAAGGTCATTGATTGGTTGTAATTATATTGTCTCCATTATTTCTGCTTATCTTTGTTTTTATGGGGCTTTCTTTATTCCTCTGTTTTCTCAGGAATCCTTAAGAATGAGAATGGATCACCTGAGGATGAAGAGAACTTTGAAGAGGCCATCAAGAATGTGAACACGGCATTAAACCCCACCAAGGTAGATCACCTCACCAGGTGTTATGGTTAGCATCTCTTTTTATATGTGTGCTGTTAATTAAGTAATAGACCTTTGTTTCCCCCCCTCATGTAGATCTCTAGTGCAGTGGAGGACATTTTTAACGCTGAGCAGTGTGAAAACATTACTTCACAGGTACTGCTATGTTATATTCATCATTTTAAACAATGTGTATTTATTTGGCAGCAGCATCTATGTTCTTTAGTTATTTTAGCTTTTGACATTGGATGATGTTGATTTATTTTGCATGTGTTAACAAAGAGCCCATCCTTCTGGGTGATGGCACGTGGAGTTCGAGACTTTGTTCGAAATGAGGGAAATGGTAGCCTGCCTGTGCGAGGAAGCATCCCAGACATGATCGCTGATTCTGACAAGTTTATCAATTTACAAAATGTGTAAGTCTCATATGCAAATCAGTCAGGAAATTTGTTTGTTTGGTATTATGATCACTAAAGCACTAAATAAAGAATTATAAAAAAATTATTATTGTTCAGGTAATTGCGTTAAGTAAATATTTATGGAATAACATTATGTATTTTGTCTATGTGACTCTATTTCTGTTTATTTTGGTTTATTTTGGTTTATTTCAGGTATAGAGAGAAAGCATTAAAGGATGCTGCAGTTGTGTCCAAACATGTTGAATCACTTTTACAGTCGGTGGGAAAGGTATTTATATCATCAAAATACTGACAGTTTATATCTTATATTTGCATGAAAAAGTTTGGGGTGCATTGGCTTCATGCTGTTACTAATAATGATTGTATGTTTATTTTAAAGCCTCCAGAGAGCATCTCTGAACAGGAAATTAAACTCTTCTGTGAGTACTGCTAGTCCAGCATGCAAACAACTACATGAATTTATTAGCTATTCAAAGGGGTTTTAACTTCAGTTCTTATACCCCCACCCAAAATGTTTCAGATGTTTCACACTAACATGCTGATGAGTTGAATGAGTAAGACATCTAAAATATTCTGGGAATATTGAGTTTTTTGTCTGTGGCAACACCGATAAAACACAGAGTAAATGTTCCAATACAGTATATTTGGATTGATTTATGATAATTGTTCTTAATTCTATGTGATGTGTAGTAATGGCAACGCTGTGTGGCATTTTCCACCCACAGGTAAGAATGCAGCATTCCTCAGGGTGGTGCGGTGCAGGTCTTTGGCCGAGGAGTACAGCGTGGACACTTTTAACAAAGATGAAATCAGTAAGTTCTCTGTGAATCCCTTTGATTACTTGTGGTTTATATTTCAGAACGGTTATATAGTATTTTTTTCACTTTTATAGCATCCTGCATGGACAGCCCAGACAGTGAGATGGTCCTTTACCTCATGCTCCGCTCAGTTAAACGGTTCTATCAACAACACTCACGTTACCCAGGTCAGAATAGTTGGTATTAATGTGTCTTTCGGGCTTTTTGGACATGATATCATACAACAATAATATTAAAGTGCCATGTAAATTTAAATCAATGAGTACAATGGTGTATATCAAAATACTGTGGTATTACTATAGTACAGTCATGGTAGCAATTTCTTACTGTACTATATGTATATTATCAGCTTTCACTGTGTTATTACAATATTGCGTTTTTTTTCAGGTGTCTACAATTACCAGGTGGAGGAAGACATTAATAAACTCAAGCTATGTGTAAACGGTCTACTACAGGAGTACAGTCTGAATGTCAATGTGAAAGATGACTACGTCCATGAGTTGTACGTTTAAGCCTTATATGTCCTTGATGAATATTTGTATGAAAATATGTTTTATAATACTGACAATAGCCAAGCACACATTCTCCAGTTCTCCTGCTTTCCCTGTTTATAATTAAGTTGTAAATGTTATTTTTGTGTCTTCAGCTGTCGTTACGGAGCTGCTGAGCCACACACAGTCGCCGCTTTTTTGGGAGGTGAGCATAAACATGCTTTTACAAGACCCATTCACAAACAGACTTGTCACACACGCATGCATGGGATAGCCATATGGATTTCTATAGTACACAATTAAGATCTCCTGTGGTTCTATTACAGGATCAGCAGCTCAAGAAGTCATCAAAATCATCACACATCAGTTTGTACCGTTCAACAACACATTCATCTATAATGCCATGGCACAAACTTCTGCTACCTTTCAGCTGTAGAACAATCTTGTCCATCTGTTCCAATCATTCCTCTATCAACGTATTGGCCTTGGAATGAGCATCATTTTTATTTCAGTTTCATTCGGGAATCAAGAAGCGCTTAAATTTGTTTATACTTATATTGATGGTGTTAATCTGACAAGATCATAACTGATGCTGCATATTGAATAAACAGTGTATCTCAAAAGCTCTTGTGTGTGGTTTTTCTCCTCTTGTTCCTGTGAATGAATAGGGTCAAAGAAGCGATTGAATAAGTCTGTGGTGACTAGTAGAGAAGTTTTAAAACTCTTTTGTGCCACGCAGCTTACATTTAGGAATGTAGAATGACTACTTTTAGCAGTGAATTAGTCTGAATTAAAATAAATGAGAAAGTATGTGATCCTTGTGAATGAAAAATGTTAATGTCCTAAACAGACATTTTGCTCTTGGACAGTTTTATATTTGGGTAACCAAGCCTGGCATTTAGTTTGCACGTAGTATGATACAAATGTGACATTTTGACATTGTAACTGAAGAAGTACTGTTTATATAAGCCAAATATTTTTTCTAAATGTGTCTTTGGAGCACTATGGTCTAGTGCGGTGAGCTGCTGTTGTTTATATGAGTAGATTGTGGTGTTATTTTCTGCTGTAGGGTGGAGTGCTGTGTTTCTACAGCTTGTCTAAAATGCAGGGACCTCTGTGGTTTACAGAATAAGTAGGTTTCTTGGGAGTCTAGATGGAAGAAGGACACAATAGGTTGCACATCACTGTTTTCATTCCCAGTCTTTTAAATATCTCTTAGTTCATCCAGGAATATGGAGATGTTTAGGTGGTTAGAAATGTCAGGACATCCTGCTGTGTGTTTTTAACTCAAACTCCAGTGGAGGGCACCATTTTTCTTTTTTTAGAGTCCTTTCTGCCCACAAGCGTTTTCCCTGTTTTTGGAATGAGCATTCCATTGAATAATTCATAACTGCAGGCTGCCTTTCAATTGATCTGTTGAGCGGGACAATGTTAATAAGAAACCAGTTGATGTTGATCAGTTACTTCATGGTGTTCACGGAAGCAGATTTTAAAAAAATTCCCGTCACTGATTTATATGAAGATGACGTGCTGTTTGTGCAGCATGTGCATTACAAAACTTTTTTATAGACATGTTGGGATTGTATCTGGGCCGTGTTTATGAATGTTGAAGGATTTTTGGATTTCCTCAAGGAGATTTTGTCCCTTCTTGACTAAGATTGACATTGAAAGCATGGCTGAACAGTCTTTCCTTATTCAGCTAGCCAGTCAATATCCTCCTACTAAAGCCTCTTTTAGCAATACTGCTTACCTTTTTACTATATAGTTTCCTTCGAGCCACAACATTGACCGCTTTGCTTCCCATAGTAGTTCAATTTAGTCTGGTGGCTCCACTGGACTATTAAGGATTCAGTTTCACATGGTTTAGTATCACTGGTTTCTGTTTTTGGCCTTTTTCACAACAAAGAAGTCTGATATGTTATGGTTAAAAACATATTGGGGACAAAATGTTTATTCCATAGTGGCAACTGCAATTGAGAGGAGAGAATAGGTGAGGAACAGCAGAAAGAGCCAAAATGTGAAGAGAAGGAGTTCAGCGTGTCATACAGCTGTGTCAACATGTCCAGAGCACCATAACTATTACAAACACATTTACATGTTTTTAATTAGCTTAATGCGTTATCTTTGCAACAAATACTTTACTATTGCTCTTTTTCCTACTGTGCTTTTTACTTTATAGAAAAGTGTCAAAAAAAGCCAGAAAGTTTAGGGGCATTTGTTTAGAAAATACTCTAAGTGAAAATAAAAATTGAATATGCCATATGATTTTACATGTACATTTAAACTAGCAGTTAAAGAGTTGACAGTGTTCTTTCTGTCAATCTACTCTACACGTCTTCCCATTAAGCTATATTGATATTTAGATATCTATATCCCAAATCCCTTCCCTGAGGGAGAACTGCTAAACAGGGCAGCTCTTTATAATTAATATGGATGACTGAAGCCCAGAAGCATCCAGAGGCGACACACAGCGTCTCATAAACACGCCCTGCTCTCCAGATAAAGAGACAGTGATGGAGCAATACTATCACTACATTCATTCACACACATATTACATTCATTCCTCATCCTCTTATCTGCCATGTGAGCAGGAAAGTCCGGTGCTCACACAAATAGAGAAATATAATAAAGCTGAATTGGCTGAACAAGATTTATAACTAAAGTAATCTGATTTCCCCCGTGGAGCAGGATAGCGCACCATTGGACAATACTAAATATGTAACTTCTAAACATACATTAACCATTCAGTCAGGCGTTCATATCATATGTACACAAATACATTTACGTACAAGTCATCAATATGTCAGTACGTGTTATCAGGAGGACACTGGGTTGTTCATTATCTGTGTTCACAGGAGGAGGAGGTGAACAATGGATGGGTTTGCCATGTTGTGTGGTCAGTCCTGTAATGTGAAAATCAATGGGCCAATCTTAAGCACTGACACAGCACAAGTGCTTCTTTTTCTATCCATTTGCTGTGTAAAGCTCAAATAAATCACCACATCGATACAGCTATATTCATGTATATCTTTATGTCTAAAAAACACACACACATAAAGTAAAAAGCAGGAGGGAGAGTTAATGGTAAAAGGCTGAAGGAAGGCGGGGAGCTTGATGAAATCTGCTGATTATTATTTTGGATATTTGTCTGGTCGTCTGCCAAAGCTGAGCTATGTCTCTCCATCTCTCCTGGGGTCTGGTGAGCCTGGGATGGATTAATACAGTGCAGTGTGAGCACAATGTTCTTTGAACATGCTGGGGCTTTTACAAAAAAAATGTGTCGGGCATACTAGTGACTATATATAAAGCACCATATAAACACCATTATAATACTACCACTGTATTTTTTGTTAGTGCACAAGTTACATTGGGAATTGTGGTGAATGGGAGAGAAAATTTGTCTTTTAAGGGTGAATCAAAATGAATCAGCTTCTTACACAATGTGAAGAGAACAAGCATGCAATAGAAAGCATGAAACAGCCTACAGTGTTTTAACAATCAGCTTACAGACTGCAGATGAATCAGGCTAGTAAAAGCGATAGAGTCAGGCTTTATAATGCCTGAGATGAGAATTTCAGGCTCCTCCAGGACAGACAGTCTAGTTTATATGTGTTTATGTAACACATCTGCGGTTACAGACACCCAACCCCCTTTTTTCAACACTTCACCCAAGGTCAGAGGTTACGAGGCCCAATTTAGATCAATTCCTAAAGGCTGAGACCGGACCATCGGATCACACTAGCATTAGCTTGTTTATAAATCACATGTTTTCAATACTGGTATGAGTGATACAGCAGCTGTCCTGTTATTTAGCAGACCAATATTCACTAAATTAAGCATCACCTGCTGCTGGTTTGCTGTTGCAGGATTTATTAAGCTGTTCTGCACAGGGCCAGTGCTATTCGTTGGCTGTCCTTGAATTTAGAGCTGGATGGTGTCAAAGAATGTTATAAATCTGAGAAAGAAATATGTTTTTTTATTGTGACTTTTATTAAGACCATTTGTCGGACAAATGAGTCTCTTGTGTGTCCTTTGAAATGAGCTCCTTGTCCCTGTCTTTTTATGTGTTTAACAATCACGCTCTGTTCTCTGTTATTTTAACCTCTCTTATATTCTACAACAATTCATCCCATTGAATAATATTTTTCCAAATATTCTGATTCATGAATCCAGTTTGAACAAACCCCCTTTCTCTTTATAACTGTTTCATTTTCTCTTTCTCTTTAACCCACACAGTGAGCTTCTCCTCCATGTCTAATGCCAGGTGCTTCCTCTTATCTCCCCCTTTTACTCCACTTCACAAACCAGAAACTTTATTCCACACTGAACCTAAACATGCAACACAGCTTTAAGTGACCTCCAGAACCCCATGTTCGTTTTATTAAACCTTTCTATAAACAATGGCACCAGAGCAGCCAGATGCAGAAACCTCTCCAAAGTATAACAGAGATCAGAGAATATGACACAGACCCCTGCCATCCTTACAACCCTTATTCTTCAATAGATATTATCATTGTGCCAAAATCTATCTTTTCAGTGGAGAACTTAAAGATTAAAATAGCAATAGTTAACAGGTTTGGCTATGATCAAATATAGTTACTTTAGATTAACAACTTCGCAACCACATTTATTCAATACTGTATGTAAATGAATGTGGTGCATGTACAGTAATCATGTGTGTAAGACATGTTTACATGCAAAATATGTACATTACATGCATTCTTCATCTGCCATTCTTATCACAGAAATCAGGATTTTTAGCATTCCCTCCCATCACTGTTATCTTGTGAATTACAGCCACACAGGGACTCACACCTGTGCTCAGTCACACACTTCCTGGTACTCAAACATGCTGTTTGAATTAATCATTCATCATTCACGTGCTGATAGCGAATTTGTCTCAGTTTCATCCTTGAGGCTGAGAGCAGTGAGACGAGGGCGGGTGGGTGTGTTGAGAGGGGTGGGAGAGAGTTATCCAAAGTTTAAACCCAGTGACCCGCTCTGTAGGATGCACCTCCCCACGGGGTGGAAACTTTCTGGAGGCCATGCTGGGAAAACAAGAGCCAGTTGGATAAAACATGTGGGGTTGGGGAGAGAGAAGTTGGCTCGTGATACTACAAATTCTCAGTCTTTGTTGCTCTCCCTCCCTCGCACTGAAGTAGGGCCTCATGTTCACTTCAATAGTCTATGACCTGGGTCATTTTCACTTGCCAGATTTTATCCAAAATCTCACAGATTTCAGACATGTGTGGAATTCACTTTAATAATCACTGGCATCTACTTGAGGAAACAGTGAGATTAGCTGCTGTGGGTTTCACTGGGACAGGGTCATCCCCCTTTTACTTATTTTAAACTCGACAGGATCTACAGTAAGGTGTTGATTTGCACGTAGAGACACAGAGAGAATTCCACAGATAAGTGGTGTGACCTGCAGTTCTGGGGGTGAGGAATGGCAGACAAAAAGCCGGTATCATTACTGCTAATGCAGTTTTGAAGAATCTGACCATCAGTGCCAATGCTACGCTGGAGATAAATTAAGATACCTGCTAAATAAATAAATGTAAATGTAGATAAAGTAGTAAAGAGAATTATGAAATGGACAACCATATAATGTAAAATATACACAACAAATGGACAAAGATGGAGTTGGTTATACGTTACATGGTAACTTTTGTCTGTGAAATTACAGAGAAATTACTTGTTGTTTTTTGTACTGCTTTTTTACTTATGCTGCATCAAGACTTTTTGTTATTGTGTGTTATATTTTGTATTTTCTTGGTTTATCCTAATTGTAAATTTATTTATTATTTACATATTTTTTCTTTATTAAATATTACCTAATTTATTGTTTCTGATGCCCTTCTATCTTTCTTGAGAAAATTTCATTATATCAAGTACAGATGGCATTAGCAATCTTAAATCTTAGGTCATAAATCGTTTTTTGAAATAAGGCATTAACCTGACAACTGTCAATGCACATATTGAGCATACACATCAAAATGCACTACCTGAACTACACATTTTAGATATTTAATTTTTTTTACATTATTATTTGTATCCTTTTTAATTTTAGGTATTTTTAAAAACCTCGTTAGCATGAACATGTTTTATTTTTTTAGTTTGCTCATTGTTGTTCATTGAAAATTTGTCAATATTTATTCTTGAGATTTATACCTTTCCATCAATATATACTTTGCCATGATTAGCATTCTATAGCTATAAAATATAACAAATTAAGTATATAAGATATAAGGGAATAAAGTAAATAGGGAAATAACATAGGTGTTCCTCCTGAAGAACGGTGACAGTTATTTGGTTTTAAGCCACCAACCCTAACTATGAGCAATTGTTATAATGATGCTATATTAAGCACCATTAATACTGTAATTGTCTCCAACAAATCTGAAAGATCTGCAGTAACTGAAAGCACATCAGCATTTATGCAACATGTAATTGTTAGTGTGTTTTCACGGATAATGTGTGTACATTTATTAGGATGTGTGGTTGTGCTGCTTTCCATGTGTCAGCAGGCTTTTGTACAGTGTGCCAGCACAATGCTACAGAGAGCCACAATGCAGCAGTCAGCAAGAGAAGAGAGGGGGAGGAGAAAGAAGATGGAGAGTGGGGGGATGGGGGGTGGTGGAGACAGGTCAGAATCTTGTGTTGGGTGTAGACGTTATTTGTAGTTTACATGTACAGCCACGGGAGGGAGCCACTACAGATACCCCACACAGGTTTCATAAAGCAGACAATGCACCGAGCCACACCTTTCTGAGCATGTCAGTAACAAAAACAGCACTTATGCATCCACAAACTCCATTTAAAGATTCATTCTTTTCCAAATGTCCACTATTACTCCAGTATAAATCAACAAAGATTTGTAAACATAACATACATCACACACACAGAGACATAATGTACTAGTGCTTAGGAGCTATTTTATTAAAAAAGCACCATACGGAGGTTTACATGCTTGAAAACGTAATGCTGTTACCACGTGAAACCACGTGAGAGCCATGTTTTCAGTAACACATTAATCAGCATGCATGATACAGCTTAAACCTCACATACACACACACGTTAGGTTTGCAATAGACATAATAATTGTTATACTGTACAAACTATATTCTAGTGCCTAACCATCACCCCCCCTAAACCAAACCCTCACACAAACCTTTTTGCATTTTAACATTTTAAAATATGCATGTTTAATAATCAATCTTCTATGAGGGGACCGCTAGGGAGAGGTCAGTCTGTAGTCATCTTTGTAATCTTACAATAGTGTGTATAAAAAGAATTACATTTTAGTTATTAAGGAGATGTTATTGCTGATGCTATCGCTCACCTTCCTGAAAATGCCAGATCATCTAGCTCAATGTATCTAACTTTGACCCAGAGAGCTCTTGGAAGAGCAACAGTCAGCTCAGCTTCAGTAAATCATCACACCTGCCAAAGGAGCTTTTATCGTTTAGACTAATACTACAAAGTGGAGAAACCTGCTTTCTCTGATAGCTTTCCATTTAAAACAGGAGGCCTGAAATTGGGTTGAGGGCTGGTGTCGTTCCGACCAGAGGAGACTTTGACTTCCTTCCCACTAGGCAGGCAGTGAGACAGAGACCTCTGTTTCACCCCGTCTCATCAGTGCTGTGTTTGGCATGCTACAGGGTCACACAACGGGGATGAGACAGTGTTATGCAACTGTTTGGGTGTTTGGAGATTACTTTAGTGTGTGTGCAGTAAAAAGGCAAAGTGTGTATTAAAGGCAGCAACGCTCTCTCTTAGTATGATCTATCTGGTCATGTTAGCGTTTGAGTGACAGTTCTCATTTCCAGACAGCCAAAACACCAAAGTGTCTGATATCATCAGTGTAGCCACTACTGGAATGCTGAAGGACATAAAAGCCAAAAAGTAAATCTTTCGCAATACATTCATTTGCCTTCTTCTTATTCTCTCTCTCCCCTCTGTCTTACTTTCACTTCTTATGCTTTGTTTTTGTTCCTGTGTGAAATGTATTGTGAAATTTTAAAGAGAAAACAATGGTGAGAGGTAACATTAATCAATGGGTAGAAAGTCCCTTATATACATCCTGGAAACCAGCATACATACCAGAGTCAACAAGATCCATTTTAATTTAATCCAAATATATTCAGTGACCTGTAGAAATTAATACATTGGATTTCTAGATTTAAAAAAATGCTAATCATTTTACTTTGTATTTCTGATAGTTTCACCTGAAGATAACTAAGAATTAAATGCAATCTTTCTGCTTCACATTTCATGAACTCACTGGTCAAAATATTTCCACAATCCCTGAGGCTTAAGTTGTTTTCTCTCTTCCAAGAACTATCCTATACGGCAACCGGCAGTTCAGTTTAAACCCATAGTAGCAAAGTTCACATAATCTTAATGGTGCTGGATGAGAAAATCACATATTAAATCTGGTTAGCATTGGGTTGGGCAAAATACTTAGAGTCAGAACCACATAAATCAAGCTGTTATCTACTGTTTGTGTTAGTAAGCCCCTGTTGTATTTATTGGGAAGTTACATGTTTCTTTCATTTCCGTTTTTGCTTTATTTGTTTCCTAATTTTCTTTATCCCACAAAGCTTCTTTCTCTTTTTCCTGTGTTTGAAGAGCTGATGTATTATGTCTGCATACTTCCCTTTTTTACATTTGTGCAACTTCAGAACTGCTGAAAAGTACTATAACAAGGTGAAGATGTGATAACATTCTCAAGTTAAATTGCTTTATTGCCAGTACTAATGGCAGGAAGTGAGCTGCATCGAATGAGCATAGCACATAATAGTGTGTGATGGTGGGGTCAGATACGCAAGTGAGCGTGGCAGTGTGATGATGCCTATAGCAGATGGATGGAGGGGAAGTATATGCACTACAGCTACAGTGTACTGGAGACATAAGTTTGTTTTGTTCTAGTGTGTTTTAGCAGCTCAGGTGGTAGTTTTGTAGTACATGAATCATCAAATCTGGCATATTTGTCATTTTTATCACATTACTATTTTGATAAAACATACATTGAACAAACTTAATTTGTTGTATATTATTGGCAAAATTGTTGGTTGTGATGGAAAGATTTGTGTAAAGATTTATATTTATTTAAAAATAAATTTGCTTCACAATACCATTAAGACATTTTTGCCTAAATGGTTCCATAAAGAACCTTCAAAATCTGAAGAAACAATCTGTTTCACAAAATGTTGGACATTAAAAGGATAAAAAATAAATGTTGCTTTTAAGAACCTTTGACAGAAAAATCTTTGGGAAACCAATATTGATTCTTCTATGGCAGAACTATTTGATTTTAGATTATCAAAGATCATAATATTACATTTTTATAAAAATCTGATTTTATTGTCAAAACAATGTCACAAATCAAGTATTTCAAATGTCCAGCATCAAACCACACAGACCTTGACTTTCTCTTATTTCTCCTCTCAAGTGTAATGATATAGAGATAAGCTGATACAGTTTTAGCCAAAGGCTTTAACATCTCTCATTCAATGTGTATGCAAAAGTGTTGGACTCAACTCTAATCACACTTTTGTTCACTCCCTTGTTTCCCCTCAGATTCAGGGTTGCAGGAGTCACAGCAGATGTGGATTTTCCTGCTCTGTTCTGTGCTTGCTCTCAGCACCTGGGGGCATAATGCTGTGTGCATATGGCAGAGCGGTAAAAGAGGAGGTGAGAAGTGTGTGTGCGGTTCGCAATTGAAGAAAAAAGATTTAATAAGGCCCAACCACCAGACTGGTAATCAGTGATATCCCTCTGTCACTCACCTCATAGTGAGCCTTTATGTTTGAAGCTACACCCCAGGACCCCTTTCCCTAATGTGCTAAGTGCCTTCCTCCCTACTTATTCTCCCTCTCATCTCTAATGTGTGTATTCTGTAAACCATTCCAGCCTGAAGTGTGGAACATTGGACATTTAATGCACTTAATGGTCACAGTTTTCCCTGTGTTGCGGAAGGGGCGGTGCTAAATTTGCTAAAGCCAGCAGCAACACATCACATGCATTTGTGCTATTTCCCTCAACTGGAAAACTGTTTTAGTGTAGTTTAAAAAATTAAGCGTTCTGTTTGGGAACGTAATACCCTTCTTGATGGCAGACTCCATTATACATAACAGAAAACACAAAAAAGTTGCCAAGCAAACCAAACTGCCATAAACAGAATAAGGTAGTAAAAATGACAGATGTTCTCTCTCTGTCTTTCGTCTTAACTTCAGTGTGATCTGTTTGTATAAGGCTCATAGTTTGGTTGTACGGTGCTAATGAAACTCACCAGGACCAGTGATCTAGTGCGCTATAGTATCAAGAAATTCATCTTTCCTAGCACAATATCTCAGAGTGGTGAGAGGAAAGCTTAAAAAGCCCCCAGTTTAATTTCAGTTGCCCAGGCATGTGTTTCATGAAAAGGCCATGTTTTTATTTATGAGACACGCTGTGACTCATGACTGTTTATATGGTGTGACATTGCACTGTGTCTGGTAGATTTTAACCAGAGGCTAATATTACCAGAAGACATCAAAATTCCCTGTGAGGGTCTTTAAATAAATAATACAAAAGAGTCATTTGGTCTGTGTGTGTATACTAACCCCAGGTGAAAAAGAAGGAGTTGTCACACTTGTTTAGAGATCTTCAGACTCAAATGAGTGTTGGCATACCACATGCAGACTGAGGAGGTATGACCTTCAGATCTTATCTATGGCTTGATTTGATGTGAGATTTGTAATGAGATGATGGTGAGTAAATGATTAAGCAACTTAAATTTTTGAGTAAAAAAAAATAAAATTACTGGAGAGTTTTCTAATTGTAAAAGGGATATTTATTATATTGGTGGTTAAGCTGAAATGTTGGGACAGGGGTTATATTTGTATGGATGTTCTCATGGCCTGACTGAAGGATCTCTGTTCTGCTAAGACCATGTGTGAGAGATAGTACTGTATGGCTTTAACATTACAGCCTTATCAGGGTTCTATGTGTGTGATTGCCAATCCCACAATGCATTGTGACAAGCTCAAAACCATCTAAGCTGGCAGGCAAAGCATGTATAAAACTGACATGTATTGGTAAAAATAGCTCAAAACAGTTTCTCATGTTTCAAAGAGTCAAACTCTGTACATTGTACCTGCATCAATGTTCTCTAGCATGGGTTGCCAGTGACATGCTGTGACAGATCATCATTTAGTTTCCAACAACCAGAACTGCAGAAAAGATAACTGCGGCACTCATATATACCATGCAAACAGACATGTACTGTTATCTGCCAACACACCCTGACAGACACCCACTTCTCTCACCCACACTTTCTCCCTTACTCCCCTTCTATCTCTTCTCTCTGTTCCTACTAACGGTCATCAAACTGATAAATAATTCAGTGCGACAGGCTCTCTGGCAGCTATGTCTTAAGTAAAGAAGGCCTTGATTTACCTGTGTCACCCACATGCTCAGAAAAACCAAGGTCATCACTTTTAGATTGAATTTTAGATTGCTGCCTGGCACGGTCATTTTTCTGTTCTGTTCTCTTTCAATTCAAGCTACCAATGCCTGTTTAACAGATTAGACAAGAGTGTTCAAAAGAATAACAATAGTGTGATCACTTTACAGCAACTGAGCTGATACTTTTCAGACTTTTAGCAGAAGTAGTTCTGATGAGTGAGCATTGCTACTTCCCTTTGATTACATAATAACTGTGTGGTTTCAGATCCACTGACTGTTTTCTACATGGAAGAACTGGAATTTAATATTTAAGTGGCTTTCTAACCTGTTCTTTCGCTCAAGGTGACCGAGTACAACATAGTTTTAATATTTAATCTTAAACACACACATGCTACTTATGTTCCCGTTTCCATTGTTCATGTTCACCAGATTGCATAAGGGAAAAAGCTGTTGGTGATTTAATCTTGTTCAAGGGGAGAGTTGCTGATTTTATTAATTATTGTTTTTAAGATACAGATATGGGGAAAGGTGTGTTTGTGCGTAATGCTGTTTGTTTTTGTGGTGTGTGGTGGACTTCTGAAATGAGAAGGCAAAGTCCCCTTTGTCCCCTGTGTTTTTTTTTTAAAGTAAAATACAAATTCATATTGTAGTGCCAGTTTCTGTGTTAAACACATAATGAACACCTTACACAGAGCAAGCAGTACTATTATATTGTTTGCATGTTTTTATTAACATTTCAAAATAAAGCACAACCAATTTAGGCAAGTTAATTAGAAAATATATATGTTTTTGTCTAAACCTTTGTAAAACGACAGCCCCATTAAACAAAAATGCAAGTGGGTTTTACACGAATAAGTCATTAAACATTATATACTACAGCAAATCCTTGACTTAGCAGCTGCAGCGTCTGTAACGCCTACAAAGGGATGTGTAAAAAAACATCAAACGCCACATGCATGGGTTTGACTGGATCACAATGCTGTTCAGGGCAAAATGAGCTCCGCTTGGCACATGGCTTCTGGTTTTTCCTGCCTCTGTTTAATGGTCTAGAATGATTAAATGTCAGGGTATAAAATTTTCTCTCCCCTAATGGCTGAAGGGAGAAGGGAACAGAGAAAGGGGGTTGGGCGGCACAACAAAGACACGTCTCCCCTCATAGAGGCTCCATGCTGGGACTGTCACTAGCTCACACACACACCCTACAGAACCCCCACTCGTCCACTGTCTTGCCTTTCCTCATCTCTCAAACCTGCATTTTGCAGTGACTGTTACAAAAGTGTGCTGCAGAGCTAAATAAAAAACAGACCGGGGATCGTGCAGTGTATGTAAGCAGTGGGAAGAAAGGAGAATGAGAAAGACCAAAGAAGAGTGAGCAATAGAGGGGAAAGGGTAAGAAGACAGACCCAGCCCTCTTAGTGGCCATTAAGATAACTCGTGGATCAATACCGGTTGTAACTATAACTGAGCTCAGATTGAAAGGCTTCTGCTGGCCTGCATATAATGACAGCATTACAGAGCAGCTGCACAGATGGGCAGAGCATCAATCACAAAAGACTAAGAGGAATAGAAAAAACAATGGGAATCCCCCTTGGAGTTGTTCAGCAACTTTAAACACACTGGTTTTCTACTCTACAGGATAGAAATCAGCGTTAGAAAGGAGTTAATATTTTTACTTCCCAAGGGTGATACAAAGTCTGTCATTTATCACTGCCCATACTACTGTAATAGCAGTGCGACCTAAACCACAGATGACTGTTGACTTTAATTAATATGGATCAGCAGTCCTTCATGTAGTTTTGTAAGAAACTGTAAGAGAGTCATTCACACATTTTCAAGATTTTTGTTGAAATTCTTCTCCTTACTGCATTCTTTGTCTCCATCTCTTTCTCGCTTTCTCATTATATTATCACTAGTGTCTATTCCATAATGACATTAAAGCAATGCAGAAACCACATTACCAATAAAGAAGCATTTTCTAATGTATCATGTAAAATTCTACTGTTGACTTAGATTAGACTAGATTATACTAACTGTGTGATCTAAATAGACAATGTTTGGTTGTTTCCTTAAATACTCTAGCTCTTGTATTTGCAAATTTGATCTATACCCTTCCTTATGTGTTTTTAATAGAGTAGGGGATTAGAAAGTAAAAATGACATTTTCTTATGTGTAGAAAGAGACAGGAAAGGAACCTCAGGTTTGTGCCAAGGCACCAGTATAGAACACATAGCGCTGGTGTATCCAAGCACTGCAGCTGGGGCTACACAACTATGCACTGTGTAGAAGGTCTTTAAATCAAGATGCAAGCAGGGCCTCTCATCTGTTGTGCATAAAAGCTGAGGAAAAGAGAGGAAGAATGAGGGAGGAAGGGAGAGAGGGACAGGGAGAGAGAGAGTTGTAGAAAGGAAGGAACCTCACTGTCCAAGCAGACAGAGATGGGGAAACTGGACACCTTGTATTGAAAATTCCTTATGCATAAGTGACTTCTCTACACAAAGACGGACATAAAGTATAAACAGACAAACATGCATTTTACCATTTTAAACAGCTTCAGTGTTTTTTTAAAAACACTGAAGCCAATGAGTTCATCCACAATACCCTCCCAAACCCCCCTCAGCTTTAGCGAACATTCCTTTCATAAATCTGTACGCCTGTGTGTGTGTGTGTGGTTTTCTTAAGAAACCAGAGAATTGTGCTTGGTATGTGGAGGAGCTTGTTACAATGTCGGGCACTTGGGAACCTTCAGATATTTTCAGATTCTTCCATTTTAAGGTTTTTCTTATAACTGCCTATGATGTCCCCACTTATGTGAATAAACACACACAGCTCCCTGTAATCATCAGAGTTCTTTGTGTTTATCATTTGTGTGTTTTTTACTGAGGAAATTCTTCTGCTCTACATGGGGTCATTGTGTGCATGTGAAATGTGTACTGTAGAAACGTCTGAAGTTAGAGAGGCCGATTTTATCTTTTGTCATGGCTACTCTCTCCCTCTCCACGCTACATCAGAGCTCCTCCTTTAAAGCCAGAAACCTCCCCAGTCCCCCCACTGCAACATGCTGCATTGCACTGTATCCCCCTTCAGTTATCCTGAAAGCCACTTTCTTTCACGAGGAATAGCTAGGAATTCATTCTCCTGCAGAGTGGGTGAATTTAGCCTTTGAACATACTGATTTGAATGCATGGCCATGTTTCATGTTGCTCAAAACAACACGTGTCTGAGGCCAGCCCTACAAAGCAAATTTATAAAGTCAATGACCCCTGGGACATTGCTGGAATGGTGACCTTCCAGTCAGATCTGCACTATCAAACAAAATGGCCGAAAACAGGGTCTAAAAAACGCAACTGTTGCAGCTGTTGAGAAAACTCCTCCTACTGTACATTTATTCAGTGCCAAAACACTGCAGGGGCTGTACACATCCCGTAGTGATAAAATGGATCTACTCTCTGCAGATTGTGTCATACATTTATTTGAAATACTGTTAAATATTACACAAGTGAAAAAACTGATTTCATATCTAAGCACCCATTCAGCACAACATTCAGGAAAAAATACATGTGCAAAAAGGAAAGAATCATTCTTAAGGTATAACAGAGTGTTTTATTGTCTAAGCCAAGCCATTAAGTTAAATGAACATTCCTCACTGTTTCCCATCATGAAAATTTCAAAATACTTCATCCTCAAATCTTCTTATTACATGGTGACAGAAATGATGTGGACTAAATTAGATTAAGTACTAGTAAATGCTAATCCAATTAACCACTTTAATACGCATCAGACTCACACAAAAAAAGATGAAACTATTCATTCAATTTTGCCATCCAGTTTTTCTGTTCTGCCAACTCGTTTTTATTCTCGTTTCAGTCCATGTGTAATCATCATCGCCCTGGCTTAAATATTCACCAGAGCTCGCCCTCTCCAATGACAGCAGGACACAGGGCACAAACATTTCAAACACTGTTCGCTCTCTTACTTAATCTCGCTCTCCAATTTCTTTTTAGTGTTTCACCCTCATAGGTTGTATTCTTTCTCTGTTACTTGCTCTGTTAGCTCTTGGGTGGTATTTCTTTTTGGTTAACCAGAATTCCTTTTGCCTGAGAAACCACAACAGGCATCTTTGACCATTTTTATCACACGATTGTTTCGGTTGTTTGCATCAAAATTCACATTTAAGGTTTGATTCTCAGATTAAGGTGAGAAACTCACTGTGGCACCTCTACCATGTCACCGATTGGAAGTGGAACCTGAATGTCAGCAGCCAAACTCAAGTCCTTTTTCAGTTCACATTCACTCTGCTCATGAGAAGCTTCTTTATCCTCCATGCCGTTCACACATTCTTCAGCAGCGGGCTCTGGGACATCCACATGGGCTACCACTGGTGCATGCTCATGATACCCCCCATTTACCTCAATAGGACATGATACAGCTTCCTCTGCTAAGGCGACATTTTCACACTCTCCATTATTTAGCTTCGGCTCTGCGACAGCTGGGGTGATTTCCTCAGAGGAGATCTCGTTGTTTGAGGTTGATTCTAAGATCACGATCGCAGGGATGGTCTCCTCTGTGCTCTTTTGCTCTGGTGCAGGCTCGGGTTCTATTGGCTCTGGGGATGGCTCAGAGTTTTCTTGTACTAGTGTGACTTCAGGAGATGCAGCAGTTTCGCATACTTCTACCTCTGCACTACTCAAGGCTTCGGAAACCGGCTCGGGCACTGGGGCAGCCTTGGCAACTGACTCTGAAGCTGCTGCCTCAGTGACAGTCTCTGGTTCTGGCATTGCCTTTGTGGTTTCAGTGATTTCAGTGGACACTTCACTGGCATTTGCAATCTTCTCAACAATTTCTTCAGTTATCTTCTCTTTAACAGGAGAAGATGCAAGTTGAGGAGAAGATAGTGGTTTCTCTGGCACAGGTGTTGGTGGCTCTGCCACTGGTGACTCCTGCAGAGCTACTGGATTTTCAGATACTGATATAGATTCCTCAGGCACAGATGCTGGTTCTTCAGGTGTAGCTGCACGTTCCTCTGTCACTGGTGACTCCAGCACAGCTGGTGATTCTTCAGGTTGTTCTGGCAAAGCTGCTGGTTCTTCACGTGTAGCTGCAGGTTCTTCCGTCACTGGTGACTCCAGCACAGCTGCTGGTTCCTCAGGTGCAGGTTGTTCTGGCTCAGGTTGCTCTGGCAAAGCTGCTGGTTCTACAGGTATAGCTGCAGGTTCCTCTGGTATCTCAGGTGAAGCTGCTAATTCCTTAGGTGCAACTGCAGGTTCCTCTAGCACTGGTATGTCAGGTGTAGCTGCCAATTCTGTATGTGCAACTGCAGGTTCCTCTGGTGCAGCTACTGGTTTCTCAGGTGAAGCAGCAGGTACCTCTGCCACCACTGGTGCCTCTGGTGCAGCTACTGGTTCCTCAGGTGAAGCAGCAGGTACCTCTGCCACCACAGGTGCCTCTGATGCAGCTACAGGTTCCTCAGGTGAAGCAGCAGGTTCCTCTGCTACATGTTGTTCTACCACAGCTGCTGGTTCCTCAGGGGCAGCCACAGGTTCCGGTGTTACTGGTGGCTCCGGCAGAGCTGCTGCTTCTTTTGATGCAGCAGCAGGTTCCTCAGTTGCTGTAACTTCTACTGTTGATGCCTCTGGTGCAGATGCTGGTGCTTCTGCTGCTGGTGTTTCTGTCACAGCTACTTGTTCTACAGCTGCTGGTTCCTCTGGTGCACCTGCTGGTATGGTAGATGCCTCTGTTGCAGCCTCTGGTTCTTCTGATGTAGCATTGTCTTTCTTCAGCTCTGTCTCTGTGGGAGAAGCAGTCTGCTCAGCTTTAGGTACTGCTTCAGCCTCAGTCACAGGAGACTCTGCCGCCTTCTCAGATGGTGCAACTGCTGCCACAGTGCTCTCCTCTTTCTTCTCTTTAGGGTCACTGACATCATATCCCTTCTTCCGTTTGCTTAGCTTGCCTCCCATGATGTGCCCTGCAGAAATAAAAGAATATCTTACATTAGTTTTTGTACTTGGAGCATTTCATTTCGTAGAGATCAAATATAAGATCTTGGAGCATTTCATTTCGTAGAGATCAAATATAAGATCAACTATTAATAAATAAATTATAAATAATAATCATAAATAAATAACAAAATGTAAAACCTCATATGCCTGCCCACCCTGTCTCTCCTTATGAAGGGCATTCAGTCATTTCAACCCAAGGCAATCTCTGCCAAGGACTCTGAATGCAGTCCAAATTCTGCTAAGGAGGATGTGGTTTAAGGACAAAAAGTGACTGGCTGGGAATGTCACTGAGATCCTGTAAACTCTCTTTTCAGACTCATACACTGAAATCTTGGGTAAATGTTGCATTAAAAATTATGTAAAACCCAGTGTTGCAGTGCAAAGGCCAGAACACACTTATTATATATAACTGTATGTATATCAGAGGAATACACAATTCTTTTACTTTTAAGTAAATTGGTTAGACCCAATCTACTGCCAAATTTGAAAAAAGGAAATGTTTTTGAAATGTATTTATTATATATTAAAAATGTAAAAAATAAATAAATAAAACACTTGTTCTGTTTCTGTTACCCTCGTTAAACAAAAAATGCATAGTTTGTTTTGGTTTGTAAACACTTTGTGAGTTGAATAGATAACATTCAGGGGAAAGGCTGATTAGATAACATGCAACCAAGCATGCAGGCTTCCCACTTCTGTCAAAGGAGCACACATTTTTCTGAGAAACTGGGAAGCATTGAGCACAAATAGTCTAAAATAAGTGGGCCAACAGAAAATAGCTGCAATGTACTTGATTATTACATTAATATTCTGTTTAAAGGTTCCCATTTTGAGCGACTTCCCCTTTTACATGTTTACTTGTAACTAACAAGGGATGTAGTTTATTTACAAGTTGATATGTGTCATTATAGTAAATAATAAATATTTTAAAATGATATATAGAATTTACATAAAATTATAAAGTATACATAAGTGTAAGAACACACATTGAGAAAATTCGAAAAATAAGTTTCATTGCAACTAAAGTGTCAAAAAGTGTTAACATCTTAGAAAGTAATATAGTATAGCAGTTGTAGTTATATTACTTAAACTGCAGCATGGTGGGGTTATAATAGGAGCTGTCCATAGTGCTGCACTGGGGCAAACAAGACGAGATGCGCAGTCATGCACCAACCCGCGACCAGCAAATGAGTTCAACTGCTGAGACGTGCTGCCTGCGTCATCTTTCACTGATGACACTTCATACCACCAGCAGTTTTCATTACAGACGCTTTCAGCTCTCTGGACCAGCACAGCCTCTGCTCTTACTGCACATCTTACTCCGTTAGTTCATCAAAAAAAAGTGCTTTTTATGTGATTTTATGTGTACCGCCCTATCCCACTTCTGGAAACAGGATAAAACAAAATGTGATGATAAACTTAATAAGAAAATTGCAGTGTAACCGATTGATCATAATCAATAGCACATGATGAATTCAGGAGTCGCGGCAATAAAGATTTATTTTCACGCAGAACATGTAGGAGATCGGTAATCGAAAAAAATTCAGTTTATAAATTCTTACCGATATTAAACTCCTGCGTATAAAGTCTAATATTATTTTATATAATAATGTTTATATGTTCTTTATCAAAAGACAGTGATTTGAGTGTGTTCCCCACCCCCACAACCCCCCCTTTGATTTCTCCCTTCATATCGACCGGCTTTTTCATATATACCTAAATGAGCATTTCATATTAGTACAAATAATTCTTTCTATTTCGTTGTAAACCTGCTCTTCATTGAGAAACAGCAGTGAAGAAACAACTAAATAAAATGGTTCTGCCACCAAACTGAGTAAAAGCTACCTGTAACCCATAGCTTAATTTTTAATTTTTTAAATACCTAGTTTTTCTTTAATCTTTAAGTAAAGACGTCACAGTATTTTAAAAAGATACCGGTTCCACCCTCTGACGATATCATTAAGCTTGTACAACATTTTAAATATATATATATACTAAAGTGTATTTAATGCGTTGTTTGAAAATAGCAGTAAAGCAATTTTCTATGATTAGTTATATAAATTTTTACATATGAGATGCTCGTGTTGTACAGTTTTTAGTTTACGTAAGTGACACTTAAAATGAAGAGAACAAAGGACGCCTCATCCATTCGGCTCTTAACAATGTCTCCTTTAGCGGTATCCCAAAAAAAGCTTTTCCCGTTATTCTTAAAGTCACTATACAATCACTATAAACACATTTTACTAACCTGATTTTCAGTTGCTTTGAACCCTGGAAATCCTTTCAAATGAGTGCGCTGGATGCACTTTTCTCTCTCCTGTTGTAGTGAATGTGATCCAGTCGCACCCGGTACTCACTCCCCGCGGTCCAATCTGCGACTGGGCGTTTTTTCTCCTTTCACCCCTCCTGTTAAACCCAAGGCTTGTGAGACATCTGTCGTTATCACAGCCTCTCCTGCCCACTGCCCACAATCCATATACCCTCCCTCTCCTTCTCCTCCCCTCCCTTCCCCCACGTTGGGTGCATATTTTACTAGATTAGATGGGCTTTATAATGGGTTTTGGGAATAATACCCCCTTTTCTTTCACTTTTGAAGTAGATCGCTATAGCAACCCTATTCCTTTGACTTGAAAGTTGGTGAGTTTGCCATTTTCCACCTGCCTGTCTGGTTTTAGCCTGGTGAAGACAGCATTTTTACAGCATTTCTCTTCATCATCTATTGCTGAAGCAGATGAGTAATGGTAAGCAGTACCTTTGAATTTGGTTTCCTTAATATGGCACAGTATTTTTTAACAGTATAAAAATGTTTAAGGACTAAAACTCTCCTACAGTAAGTCATTAACTAACTAGATCAAATAATTGAAAGCATTGCTAAATAAAAAAGAAAGCATATATTATTCGCCAATTCAACTCGTTTTTACCCCACTATTTCACTTGCTCCAAATATTAAGAAAGCCATAAGGTCGTCACTAATATTATTTTCCACTTAAAGCAGTCTGACACATGGCACCCACGTGCAATTTGGCTGCCTGGTGTTAATAGGATATCATACAAGCAGATGTGCAACAACATTTTACTAGGTTAAACTAATAAACATTGACTGCTCTTTTACTCACAACTTCATCCTTTGAATGGACTATAACAAGACAGGTATGTGATTGCAAACTTGTTAGGTCACTTTTGGAATTTCATGCACCTGGGGACAGAAATAAGAATATTTTAATTTCTGAATACATTAATAAGTGTTTTTAAACATAACAATTAATGATTTTTAACACTGTAAATATTGATATAGTAAACAATGTTGAGAGCAAAGAAGTACAAAATGAGATCATAATTAGCAGAAATAAAATAATGTGATATAAAATACAGAACTCGAATTTTTATACCTGCTACTTTACCCTCATGCACATAACACATGAATGACTGTCTATGGTGCATCACATATAAAACCCACCCTGGGGCAAAGCAGAAAGTTGTGTCGATAATTGTTCGTTTTGTAGACAAGTCAGTTATATTTTTTCTTTTACTCACCTCACAGGCTTATGATTAAATCACATTGAGGAGAGGAATGAACCAGTGCCGCCCTTTCATCACTTCACCACATGGAATGTGATGAAACATGGCCATGAGAAACTACTTTCCTCTCTGTAGTTCTGCATGTTTAACAGCACAGATTGCATTTTTGGTGTACTAAATGTCAAGATGAGAAATCAAAAAGATGAATGCAGCATATACAATAACAAGTTTATATTGTCAAACTATTTATGTAAAACATGATAACTCAATGCTCTCGTGTGGGAAAAACTGGAACTAAATGTGGAAAATGGAAGTAAATGTTTTGCTTCTCTCAATGATCTACATTCATGTTTAAAAATTGTACATAATTTTTCCATTTTGGTCACACTGTATGGTAATTTATTAAAAAATACCAGGCTATTCTGGGCAGAGAGTTCAAGGTTACAGCGTTCCCAGACTATGTGTGCTGAAAGGTTTATGATCTGTGAGCTTTGTGCCCCATAGAATGTTGGCAAACAAACCACATACAATTAATCATATGTCTCATGTCAAATAAACATCAACAAAAGTGCACAAGGGATGATCTTACTTCTTGAAGGAATGAAGTAATGAAGAAAGAAGACAGCAGCCTCTGGTGTTGAAATCATGATGGTGCATGAGGATAAATAGTCAAAGCAGAACAAGAGAAATTGAACAACAGAAAACAGAAAAGAACAACATTTAAAATAGTCAGTAATCTTTGAAATGTGGATGCTCTGTTACAGCTAGATAAAGACATACTACCTCAAATTAGTTTAGGTAGTTGGGAACTGGGAAGTTGAGTTTCAGATTCTGCACAGATGAAAGAAGCTAAACACCTCACTTTAGACTAAATTCTTACTACAACATAGGAATACAGTAATGTTTAAAACTGTTTATGTATGGAGATTCCATTCTCATTTCAAAGCAAAATATGTTTTCTGTTTTTTGCCAACAGGGTTTTCATGGGTAAAGAATAAAAGGAATAGGGTCAAGTTACAGGCATCGACACATGACTCAGGGTTTTGGCATGCTAAGACTCCCAGGAGACCCTCAGCTATACCCCACAAATCTTGTCAGTACACCACAAATTCAGAGCTGTGGCCTGTCTGTCCATATGGAGCAGCCTGAGGGAATAGCCTCTAGACTTAATTGAGGCAGTGCCTCAGCTGTCGCCCCTTCAACCCAATACTTCATTTGGGTGAGTCGATGGACCACAGTTGTCTTCATTTACCTCAGGACGCGCAATGACACATCTATTGTTGTGATTTTTTATTCTTGTAATGACTATTTGTTATTTTTTTGCATTTTATGCTTATTTATCTGGTTTTAAACTGACATCATGATTTTAAACAGACATAATTTTACTGTAATATGACGTAATAGGCCTACTCATATCGACAATCAGTTAAAGTTTGTTTTGTTTATTTACTTGATGTTGTAAAAAGAAATGATGATCTCACTAATGTTACTGCATTTCTTGTCTAGTTTAATTTCATATAAATAATAATTGTATTTGTGTCGAAAGCCTTCTTATACTATATCTTATACTATAAATCTACGTACACTAATTAGTGAGTGTTACAATGCATTTGTACAGTTTGGTACATTTTAGCATATCTAAATAAAGAATAAGTTATTACCATTTCAGCCTCAGATAAAGTCATGCGATATATCGTCCAGCAGATGTCAGTGCAGATGTCAGTGCACGCCTTACTACAGTAGCTCTGCTCCAGGCGTAACATAAATATTTTACAATCGGCATGTTTATCTTGTTTGAAAACGTACACAACACATTACTCTGTAAGTAACATACACTTAAATTAGATTTATAGTACTGCAACTATGTGACCGGTTAAGATAACAGTTGTCTGTGCCCGGTTTACACGAAGCTGAGCGTGGGTCGGTTTAGTCTTTTCACATTTATATCTTAACAACGAAGAGGAAGTCATAAAGCTGACCTCAGTTCAGCACACGAGTTTTTTTTGGCTTGACAGCAGCTCGCGCGGCAAAGTCTAAAATGACATCATTCAAGCCAACGCGGATTGTGCTGCCTCTTCAAATGCCTGATCATAATTAGAAACAGAATGACATTATAAAATTAAAGACTTAAATCATATTTTTTCTGTGCTTTGTATAATACTGCAAACATTCAACTTAAAACTTTTATAAAATTTATGAAATCTAAGGAACCATTCGGTACACTTTCATGTCATTTTCGTGTTACTAATAAGTTTTTATATTTTTCTAAGGGAGCTGTACGCGGTTTATGACTCGTACTATGGTGTAGTATTTATTCATGAATATTAATATATTCATATGTTGCTTTGTAACCTTGGTCAAACCTGTGTCTAATTAATATGCATTAGCCAACCGACGTGTGCTATGACTGGTCAAACGGCATATTACGTAATTAATATTCACGACCTTGACCTTTCCTATAGTAGGATTGGTAGTTGACCGAGTGGTTCATGTGAGGTCCTCAGGCGCTGTATATGCGCCTCCTTTTGTGCCTCTCTACTCAAGATGGCTCCCGTTTTAGAGAAGAAGCTACTGGGCGCAGTCGGGACGGGCGACACTATGGAAAACAGCAACGAGGATGATGAAGGACAAAATCTCTGGTACGCTCGCACCCTCAGAGTGTATAAAAGTGAATTTAGTGTTGCAGGGAAAGTGTATATTTGACAGTTTAATATGCTGCTTTGTCACCAGCCGGGTGCTGTCCACTTCAGACGCCGGTCCCGGATGAGCCCAAAACATTTCACACAGACTTGTAAACTCATACCGGATGAGGCTACATGAGCGATTTATGACCATCTTAACGATAGAGACAGTGTTTAACGTGTTAGGTAGCCACATGTCACAGTTAATGTACTCTTGTTATGCTCACTGGGTCTGTTTGTTTGTGTGATGTGAGCTATCCTTTGTGGAAAAGTCGTCTGCTTTTAAGGTTATCGGTATTGTTGAATGTAATTGCTGCTGATAGGAGTCTTCAACAACACAACTATATTTAGTGGTGCTTCGTTAGATGAGGCAGGTCACGATGTCGAGTTTTGATCTTTATTTCTGATGCAATTGAACGATTGCTTGTCACACATTGTTAGTGTAAAAAACTCGTATGATAAATGTGTCTCCTGTGAAAAGTGACAGACAGCACCTAGTGGCAGATATCAGCAGTCTGGGACTTTACAACAACTTCACAACTGATGACTACCTTATCAAAGGTTTGATATACTGCTGTCGTGAATATAAAGTGATGTGTGATCATTTGTTGTTTCAGGTCTTCAATTCTAAGCGAAGTTTCCACACGGTCAAGCTCCAAATTGCCATCTGGGAAAAATATATTAGTTTTTGGTATGTGCCTTTTGCAGATATTTATTTACTATCCTAACTGTGCATAAGCACACATTGTTTTAGATTATAGTTTTTGTGAAATGTTGTAAATTATGAGTGATGTGATTTATTTTAGGGGAGGATGGCTCAGGAAAGACAACACTCATGTCAAAACTCCAAGGAGCAGAGCACAATAAGAAAGGCAGAGGTCTGGAATACTTGTACCTAAATGTCCAGGATGAAGACAGAGATGGTGAGTGCATAGTGATGTTTGAAAGCATTTACAAGAAAGATTTTGAAAGTGTGACCTGCTGTAAATTTTGCATTACCTCATGACAGTTTGTTAAGTTTAAGAACCAGGCTGTGATGTATTTTCATTACAAAGAGTTACAGGTGTACTAGTATGTACATTTATTTTCAAGCATAGTTGGGAAATACCTTTGGCTTACCAGCATTCTGTAATGAGCAGAAGCATTTCTTACCTGAACCTGGTCAAATATGCTGCTTGCAGCATGTGGGTTTATTTCCTATAGAACACACATACTGATAAAAGTACATCTAAAATACAGTATTTTTAAATTTTAAGTGAAAGCATCTCCCATGCATGAATGTATAAAAAGTTAATAGTTAAAATGATCTTTTAAGCATAATATTTATTATTATAAAATTCTTCCAGATTTGACCCGATGTAATGTGTGGATCCTTGATGGAGACCTGTTCCACAAAAACTTGCTGAAGTTTGCAGTGACTGCTGATTCGCTGAAGGACACTCTGGCTGTGTTTGTGGTGGACATGTCACGGCCTTGGACCATCATGGAGTCTCTACAGAAGTGGACGAGTGTGCTGCGTGAACACGTTGACAAACTGAAGATCCCACCTGAGGAAATGAGGGAGATGGAGCAGAAGAGTAAGTGTTGTGTTTTTTTGCTTTTGGGTTGAAAAGGACGTGGTAAACTCATTTGTTAATGCCAGTTTTACTGTTAAAAATAAGCCGTAGCCCTGTTGGTGTGGATGATGGATGACCATCTGATCAACCAGAGGAATGTTGATTAGAGCCATACTGTCTCAAGGCTAATGGAAACATGAATGTTCATTCAGCTTGCTATTTTTAAAATGTGGTATCTGTGGTGAGAATTGTCTGTTTCTATTGTACGGATAGATTAATGATGCTTTATACTGCTCAGTATTCACTGTTAATAGGCGGTGAAGTGGTTACTGCACTACAGTTTGTCTTTGAATTTATTGCTAAAATAATTCGCTTTTGCTTGTTGTAGAGCAGGTGTGGAGTTTTTTTTGGCTCATTTTTCATTTGTATATGTAGTTGAGTATGGTGATCTGTATCTAAACATAAAAGCACATTTAAGTCATTACATCAAAGATTTTATTGTTTCTTAAATCCATGATGTGTAATCCCCTTTTACTGTATAAATTACTGCTTGAGAGAGCATCCTGTAGTTTATGTCGGTTTAATGACACACTCCGGTTATGAAGTACCCTTTGTCTTGTGAATTTGCATGACCTTTCAGTCAGATCCATGCTGTTACGAACAAAGCGATTCCAAGTACTGGCATTCTAGTGTTAGGCCTAAATATGATAAATAAAACTTTGCTTGGAATTATGTTTAGTAACCTTGAAAATCTTCTAGATTTTGTAGTCAGTGTTCATGCATTAAATGTTTAGCTATAACCCAGTTATAATGTAGTTATTGTTCCTCAAGGCCTTTATGAGAGGTGACATGATGTAAAAAGGGTGATGTAAATTTTTTAGGATCACTATTTGCGCTTGAGTCGTGTACACAGACCTATGAGAGCAGAAAGGGGAAGTGGCTTTGAAATTGAATTTTAGCTTGCATCTAAAATATCAAGCACTGTGGTTTATAACACTGCTTTTGTACTCTTGAGTCATTAAGGATCTCTAGCTATTGTCCATATGTTATCATCTAATGAAGAATAGCCTTGTAATACTTGTCAGCAGATGTTTGTGGTCGTTATTTTAATATTTTATAGCAAATAATCAAAAAACACAGTTTAAAATGTTACATATCAAACATTTACATTTACGAAAAATGCAAAATATATAAAATGCAAGTTGTGAGTTGGTTTTTAGGTTGTCCTGAATCAGGGTCCAAACTAAAACTGTACAAGCCGCCCTCAGCTTTGTAAAACGGACACACCCAGAAACAGGCCCATGCTTTCTTAAGCTAAAATCAACTTGGTAGTCACAAGCCTCTCTCTCTTTTGGCTGGAGTCAGTGACGTCACGGTAGTGGGAAAGAGCATTCAAGACTTCTTACAAGGTATTGCATCATGGTCCGCTCGGTCGGACATTCCTGACATTCAACTTCGTGCGCGGAGCAGGACGTGCAGAATACTGGAGTAGGAACAAAAGCAGTTTAACATAGTAGCATTTCTCAAACCACTGTGATACAACATACCATCTCACAGCTCTGACTCAGCTAACACTCAGAGGGAGTGTGTGTTTTAAGATGCAGATATGCCTAAATGCACTTTGTAAACACTTTTCAATGTTGATAAATGCAAAAATGTGATCTTGCACTTGGTGGAGTATGGCCCTTTTAATAATAATAACATTATTCAAAATTATTGTTGTCTAAATTTTAATTGTTAATAGACTTGTCATTAGTCCTCATGGTAAAATTTTATTAAATAATAGACTTGGCATTCTGATTCCTCAACTTTTTTATATCTGCGATACTGTACAGTAGACTCGTGACAGTCCCCACCCTTGTTTGTGGAAGCTGGTCAAAGTCGAGAATAGAAAGTGATTGCTCCTCTTTGACAAATTTGTGTTATTGTATTAGAAATAGGTCATGCTGACTAAGAAGGGCCGTGGTGGTTACAGGTTAAAAGCACCTTTAACTGTAATTATCCTGATAAAAGCATCTGGACAGTTATGTAAAAAATGTTCAGTATGCATCTTCAGCTTGAGTCTGTTATGAAAACTGTAGAATTGAGGGTATTCTTAAAAAAGTCTGAAGACATGTGATATGAAGACTTGTCTATGAAATTATTATTAGGAGGAATCGCTGTATGTTAAAACTCAATTTGCCTTCTAGAGATAATTAAAATTTCTCTTAAATATCTTATAGAAGTAGTGAATGGGTGTGTAGACAGATCAATATCAGTTTATCAACATACATGTTGCCTTGTCCTCCATTTATTCTTCCTATATGCACATACAGAGTTGAGGAAAACCCCTGTTGGTTTGGGTTGGTTATCTTGTTTTCTGGCTCCTGTGGAAACCTGCATAAGCTCCAGAAGGCAGGGTGTGGATAATTGCATGTGATACAACCAGTTAAAAGAGTCTTCTAGGTAATGTGTGGTCAGATTATGCGTTAAATCTGCTCTAGGATCACTTTAAGGCATCTGCTGTATGTTTTTACAGCAATAATGGAGCTGTGTTGCTTTTTATACTTGTTAAAGGAAGTTGTGTAGCTTGCTTGGCTCATCTGGAGCTGCATTCTTGAGGTTCCTGAGGAAGTCCGTCCCCCTTACCACCTCCTGTATTTACCACTGATTACCTTTACTTCAGCCACCCACATCATCACCATGCCCTGTCCATTCACTCGTGTGTCAGTACTGATCAGACCTCGTTTTTGGCTGCTGTTGCCTTTACTTGTGTTACTTCTGTAGTGTTGTGCAGGAGAGGAAATGGGTCATGACTATCTGTCAGACAGGGTCTCAGGAATCTGCTGTCAGCACTGTTCATATCAAAGCAACTCCTACAAACAACTATTCTGCTCGATCTGTCTAAAATCTTGTCACGGACAAGAGACACAGTCAAGTTACATAGCTGTTGATATACTGTTTAGCTGAAAACACACTGCAAAACTATGTCATACAATGCGGCCTTGAGATTTACATTTACATTTAGGCATTTGGCTGACGCTTTTATCCAAAGTGACTTACAAATATTAGGAGACAATGAAGCGATACATCAAAAGTGGCAGCAATAGTACAAAGAAGTGCTTTCCTAAGTTTACAATGTTATGCAGTGCTAGATAAATACCTGTAGAGGAAGGAAAAGTGTGTTTTTTTTTTCGTTTCGAGATTTCGTTTCATTTCGGTACACTCAGTACGTGGATCCTCTAAAAGATGGGTCTTTTGGGTAATCTGAACGAAATGTCCTAATTCTGTGGAATTAATTCAGTCTATTTTTGTGTAGCTTCTGTTAGGGTTCGACCTACCAAGATGTGTTTTATTGGCTAAACAGTGTAAGACTTGAGTGATTTCTCAAGCATCAATATTTTTGTAAAGTGCTCACACCCCTTGAAATGAAGTATTAATTTCTGTTCTGAGACTGATGATATTCTTATGCGTTATTTTATTCTCTGCAGTGGTAAAGGCCTTCCAGGAGTATGCAGAACCAGAGGAAGGCACGCCAGGTTCACCCCAGAGACGAGCCCCACCCACTGGGGCAGAAGATGACAGCGTGCTACTGCCCCTGGGAGACAACGTCCTCACACACAACCTAGGCATTCCAGTGCTAATAGTTTGCACAAAGGTATCTTATAAAGGAATTGACATGTAAAAAATATCAGACTACCTAAACCAGAGCAAAGAGTTGGTGTGATGATCATGAGTATGAATATGTGTATGCATAATGCTTCTAATTTCTGAAATGATTAGTTGATCTCAGTGGTAGTTGTGTTGGGTAAGTGTGCTTTTTTATTTGTTTTTAGTGCTGTTTTTAAGCAGATGAAAAGCTCTCTTTATGAAGTGTCCATAGCCTGCAGGTCCAGAGCTGCAGACTCACCATGTCCCCCTCACATGTTCTCTGTGATCAGGACACACTCAATGATCTTTTCTATTGTTAGCATCCCTCCAGCTCAGAAACATTTAAAATTGGGTAGTTTAGGCTTGAGAGCTCGATGTTCAGTTGTTTTTGGTCACATTGCTCCTTGGCATTACAAATAAAAAGCATAAAACATCCTTATCTTTATGCATTAGTACATATTACTAGGTTTTGAAACCGCTTTTGACTCTGCCACTGCAGTAATAGCTTGATGTAAATATGTCAATAGGGATCAAATTTGCATAATCTATCATGTTCTGTAAAGTCATATGTTTACCGAAATGGGTGTCAGTAAATAATGACAGAATTGTATCTTTTTTTGGGGGGGGTATACTGTCACTTCAAGTAAGAGAGATTCAGCTATGGTTCTGTAGTATATGTGTGTTTTGAAGGTCAGTGTGACAGGCAGGGATAGTTTTGCATTCGGGCAAGATTTGACCTGTTCAAGATATTTATATGTCATGCAGGCTCCTGGATTTTTTGCAGCCTACATTATACCTTATTCTGCCAAAACCATTATAGCTGGCTATTAGCCACAACCTGAATCATTTTTGAGCATGGCGACTGTGCGGTCAAGCATGATTGTGCTTGTCTCTCTATGACAGCTGTGTGACATGTCTTTAAACATCTTTTAAAACAAACAATATGATAGACGGGTTAATTTGCCCTAATAAAACATTTGTAATTTTTTTCCATGTATACTTTTTCATTCACATTTATTCTTTTTTAAGTAGGACACAGAAAGGTATTATTAGATTTTTATTATAGATTTTTATAAATGTTTTTTCCAAATGAAGATGTCAAAAATAAATGTTACAATTTAAGACTTTGATGATCATTACTTTGATGTCATTGATTATGTGTTTAATGTGCCTGTTTGAAATGTATTGAACGCTTGAATCTCTCATAACTCGTAAAGGTAGTAGAAGGAGGAGAAATTAAATAATTTTTCCCCTGACAGAGTTTTTTCTGTTTTCCAGTGTGATGCTGTCAGTGTGTTAGAAAAGGAGCATGACTACAAAGAGGAGCATTTTGACTTCATTCAATCACACATCCGACGGTTCTGCCAACAGTGTATCCTACTCATTCATGTTCTGCAAAACTTTTGTGCTGTTGTAACGTAACTCTGATTAAGAACACAACCTTAATCAAATCCCACAGATGGAGCCGGCTTGATTTACACATCTGTCAAAGAGGAGAAGAACCTGGACCTCCTTTACAAATACATGGTGCACAAAATATATGACTTCCATTTCACCACAGCTGCCTTAGTGGTGGAGAAGGATGCTGTGTTCATGTGAGAAGCAAATGAAAATGTTACATCATTCTGTTTAGTTGTATACTTGCACGTTGTCTTCTTATATCCTTTCATACCTTTTCGCAGTCCGTCTGGATGGGACAATGAGAAAAAAATTGCCATCTTACATGAAAACTTTGCAACGGTTCGACCTGAAGATCCCTTTGAGGACTTCATAACGAAACCTCCAGTACGAAAGGTGGGAATAGTTAAGGATGGTAATTTCATTCTTGTCTGCCTGTGTATTATGTTCAACTTTTTGAATGTGTTTTTTGTCCCCTTTTGTCGCTTAAGTTGGTGCATGACAAGGAAATCAGTGCAGAGGATGAGCAGGTCTTTCTCATGAAGCAGCAGGTTTGTTTGAATGGGGGATTACATACTTTTGCATCTTTAAGCTGTCTGACCAATCAGGAGCCTGTAATGTTTTAGTTGTCATGCCTGCTCTTGCTTTATTACAGTCATTGTTAGCCAAGCAGCCGGCCACACCAACAAGAGGCACAGTAAGTGTGACATACTTATCCATTAATGCAGTTTTTACTCTATATGTAAATTATTGTACCTCATAATTGCTTTGTATTTTCCTCATGCTCGTTTTTTGTGCTTGTAAATAGGAGTCTCCTGCCCGGGCTGCATCTGGTTCACCTCGGCCAGCAGGCCGGACGGGCCCCACCAATGTGGCCAGCGTCTCGCCTATGACTGCAGTGAAGAAACCAGACCCTAACATGAAAGGTAAGACATCTCACCTCAAAAGATTACATGCACTATTTAATTCAGAATCTATAGACGGCTTTGCAATGACAAATACTTGGGTGAAATGAATCGCGTACATGATTGTGCTGGGTTCAGTGAAGCAAAAACGTTTTGTGTGTCTAAGCACTTAGTTTCTCTGTCTGACACGCATCTCATTTTGCTGGTTATTTTTGTCCCTTAACTCTTTGACACACTGCCCTCCAGAGGGGACTGTTGGAATAATTTCTAAACAATAGTTTCCTGCATGTTTCAGCTGGTGTGGGCAAACGGACATTTTTTGCATCATTAAGCTCAGTTGGACAGCATGTCTCACACCAGCAGGAATAGATCCAGTGGCTTTGATTAAATCAACTTTAATTGAATTCTTGACACTTTCTACCCTGCAAGGGGTGTCATATATTAGAAGCCTAGCATTTCTTCACTATTTCATTTTTTGTTAAATATCAGTTAATTGCCAGCTTGGTAGTATTTTAGTTGGTTTAGTGATTTAAACTCATAACTAAAGCCTAATATTATCGTTTTAGATCATTTTATTATAGATGTTAATATACCGTTGCTTCATTGTTTGCCTGAATTTCCTTCTTTAGTCCCTCTAAGGTCGTTCTCTTCTACTTGTGTGTGTGTTTATAGGAGCAGCAGCAAACGAGGGAGTGCTGGCCAACTTCTTCAACAGTCTGCTGAGTAAAAAGACGGGTGTACCGAGCAGTCCTGGGACACCTGGGGCAGGAGCAGGGGTACAGGGCTCTGCCAAGAAAACAGGTAAATTCTCTCTTTTCCAGTCTCAACCACAAGAATGGGTAAATCTCATGTAAAGAAATGTCTAGAAAAAATGTATGTCTCATAAAAATCAAAAGATGAAATTAGAATTGTTTTGTAATTTTTAAGGAAATGAAGGTTTGGTGTGCATTACTGTAATGTATAACAGGTCTTATTCTCAATTCAGAATGGAAGGGTGATAATTGTTGCAAAAGACATTAAAATCATTTTGCAGTGACATTTCTTTGTAAGATTCACCTAAGCATCATCTCTCGTAAGATTCTTCTGTTATTTCTGGACAATGCTGCTGTTTAAAGTTTTACTCATAGAGCAAGGAAAAGTAGCTATGAAGAATGGGCTACAAAAGCCTGTCCGAATGACTGCATCGTGGATGGTGATACTTCATACTTGCTAAACCAACCCAAACAATGTGAAGTCAATCATACCAGTTCCTATTTCTTCTCATATATGATATTTTGTGGCAAACATTTACATAAAGCACCTATTATATTAACACATTGTTATGTTATATCCTGTTATGAGCCAAGCATCTAAATAATGCATCATGGATAAACAATAGGGATGCACTGGTGCTGTATACATGTATAAAAGAGTGGCTAAACACTACTCTGCATATTAGCAATTAATTTAAAGTCTTAGACTTTGTTGTTCTTGAAACATTTCCAATCCACTTAAACATTACTGTTTAAACAAAAGTATTTTTTCATGTGAAAACATGAACATGCATCTGGTGCATCCTAAAGAAAGAACTGCATGCTTTTTTTGTTTTTGACATCTTTTTTAATATGTTTTGCATGTGTGCTTCCACACAGCATGCTCAGTGTACCAGCATGCAGCACTTACCCACATCCACCAAACTTGTTCCCACCTAACCGTCCTGTGTTATTTATACATGACACCACAGAAACTACAGGAAATTACTTTTGGTCTTTTTTTCTTTTTTCTTCCAAGGGCAGAAGCCGGGCTTGACTGACGTCCAGGCAGAACTGGACCGAATGACTCGTAAACCCGACTCTATGGTAACGGCCAACACCCCAGCAACAGAGAACGAAGCATGAGCGCACCTACATCGTGCACTCTGAAAATCAACATATATCAACATAAAGGAGCAAAAAAGCTATTCATGACCAAAATTTTCCCCCAGCTTGTGTGTCAATCAGCAAATAGACCATGGTTTACCGAAAGTGTTGGGATTCTGTATGGATGTATAGGCCCTGATGTTATGGGGGAAAGAAAGGTAGAAATTTGAAAAGATGCGTCTGCTTTTTTCATTTTCCAGACCCGTTTTTGTTTGTTTGTTTTTGTGGTGAATAATTTTTGGTGAGGCATGGCATGTCAGTTGAAGGGTGCTCTCTCTTAGGAAGGCAGTCATACCTCTGCATTGCGAGGCCTTGCTTAGCTTGGGGAATTTTAACCCTATTCATTCCCCTCCTCCTGACAAGCACAAAAGCGCTCTGTCACATTCAGTGACAGCTGTGGCTAAAATTGTTGCAGTCAACAACTGCTTTACAGCCTGAATTTAATGAAAACACTTGCAAAATAGTATATACTTGCAAAAAGTATACAGTGTGTTAGAACAGTTACATTTATGCTGATGTATTTATAAAAAAAAAGAAAGCAAATCAAGCTTTTATTTTCTCTGTGGTATCAGTGAGATGTTATGCATCTCCTAACTCGGTTAACATCACTGATGTCATGACACTAATGACAATACCTATTGGCCTTTAGCGTATAAGAATGGCAGTCCTCGCCACACCACCATGTCGAATTATGTAAATATGTGCTAAAGCTTTGATTTGATTTTGTATAAAATTGAATTATTTTAACAATTTATGAAGAACTATTTCAGATGAAACAAGCATTGAGTTACGGGCTGAGCATTTTCTTTTGGCTTTGGTTGTATTTGGAGGAGAGGGGCAGGGCAGCATCTTTCCTAATATAACTCCCAAGTGCCTGGCACAGTATACTGTTTGTGTCATAGTGGAGGTGCTCGTCTCCAAAAGAGGAATTGCACTGTAGCATCAACGGTCAATAGTTCTTTTTATTTTCTTTCGTCCAGCTTCATGTAATTTATTTGCTTTTTTTGATACGCATGTCTGTGGTAATTGCTTTTTACTGAAATTACCTATTTTGCTTAATTCAGTGGCCTATTGTTTTTTTTGCTGCCATAGGGAGCTTGCCTTTGTTTTTTTGAATGTCAAAATATTCATATAGAACGTGATTAGTATGTTGGTGGGACATTTTGTCTAACCCCTACTCTCACCCCCAAAATGAAATTGTGACTTATATCACTAATACTATTCTCATTTGGCCATGTAACCGACTGTATGTCATTCTAAATAATTGAATTGTCCTTAAAAATGGGATTTCAGTCTGCGTTTTCCTGTTACGTTTTTTATAATGTAAGGACCGTATAGCGCTTAATGTAAAACATTCCCTGTTCTGCACAGTGTAGATGTCCCTGTAGGCAAATTCTGCCACATGTTTGTTTTTTGTGCACTGCCTCAGTGCCCACTGGAAGTGACAGCTTTGCCTTCAGTGTAGCGTTCACTGTTGTCACTCCACATGCTTTGTCTTATCACTCAGGGTAGGTCTGAGTCCATACAACAGCCTTCATCTTCACAGTGAGTTGATTAGTAGTCTGACATTTCTCAACATTTTCTTCCGCTTCTGATACAGTTTCATTGAATTTCCTGTTTGAAATGAATTGTTTGCATTTTTGACTGAACGTAAAACGAAATTAGCTGGTTATCTTGACAGGTCATGCAAGCTATGATGTAATAGTTTTGATTTCTTAACCTTGATGTTGGTGTGGAGAAACCGTAAATGGAGCATCTAAAGTGGCGTTTTAATTATCATTACGTTTTCAGATAGAAAAGGAAAGCGCTGAGAAATGAAATCTGGAACCAAAGATGTAGAATCCACATGTCATGTCTATGAGTAGCTGCCCTAAATTTCTCCCAGGTGGCCTCTCTCTCTCGGCTTAACCTGAAGAAGCCATCATTCCAAAATGGATCTTTCTACTTACTGTGGTGTCCTGTGTTCTGTGTCAGAATATTCCACAAGGGTTTTAAGTCTTTGTCCTTTTTTAAGCTCTTTAAGGGAGTAGATCACAAGATGTGTAGAATTTACTGTGGTTTTGCATGAACTTGTAGGAAAAGAAAAATCTTGTACTAGAGATGAGGAACTCAAATTTTATTCTAGATAATGTTGCTTAAGAGTTTTCATTCATGATGGGCAAGGCTAAAGCATTTGCTGATATTCAAGCACAACATAACGTCAGGAATATATACCTCTTGCTTTAGTGGGTAATTTTTTCATCTATTCAGATTGTGTAAGAGCTTCTTGGACTGTCTTTAGACAAGCCTTTGATTACATGTAACATTCTGCCTGCTTTCAAAGCCACTTAATATAACCTTAAATGCACTTAATTCATTGCATTCTCAGAGTTTGCTGTGTGACTGAAATCTCACTGACACATTCCTGTAAACGTAATGGCTTCCCCCCCCCCCAAGACACTCAGCATGGGGCTAAAGATGCTGTTTTACTGGAAGTGGAAAAATTGTTGTTCATTCATATTTGTTAAATTGTCAAAAGCGTTGTTTTTGTTTTATTTAACACAAATTTGACGGTTACTGGTTTTAATATTAGCTTGATGCAAATGTAGACAAAAAATTAAATGGACTAAGAAATTGAAAACTAACAAGCTGCTCCTGAGACGCCTGAAGTACTTGAAAAAGCTTCCTCACGCAAAACACTGTTTTCCCAAAGGAGACTACACAACACATGTTGAAGTTTTAGGGGTGCCCACCAGAAGAAACTAGTTTTCTTTGGCTTCAGCTTCAATAATTTTCCCCTCAATTGGGGATGATTGCAGTTATATGATGAACAACACATTTTGTGAGTATTTCATTCAGTCTAGGGTGGGAATTGTCCACTCTGTGCTGTATAATCCTTCCAATATGCACTTACCCCTGTAAGAAAGAAAATGTTGAGAAAACGCTCTAGCTTCCAGAATTTTCTATACAGGAATTGAAGACCTTTCTATTCACATAAAGGACTGTTTTGTGCTGTACAGTAAACTGAGTCTGATTGTATGGCTTTAACCTTGATACAGTATGCTGCCATGTGGAATCTTGCTTTTATTGCAAACAAAGATAAGGAAATGTCTTTTTTCAGTCCTGGCTTAAATAAAATGCAAATACAAACAACTACTGTTTTTGTGCCTGACATTTTATTCAAATTTAGAAGATGCACAGAAAATATTACTTGTCAACTTCTACTTATTTATATGTTTAATTATAGATACATGTTTATTTGCACTTAAGTTGAAGATCTAATGTCGAGTTGTTGTGCGGCTGTAGGAACCAAACCAGTAGGGGACAGTGCTGTCTTTCTAGTATAATATCTATAGTTATTTACAAAAGTTTTTTTGTAGAATTACACTTAAATTATACTATCAATGATATTAAAAGATTTATGACACATATATTTTATTAAAAAAAATTTTTATTGAGGACAAATCGTATACATTTATTCATTTATTAGTACGTCATAATTTAAAACGAAAATTTATATTAGACTAAAAACCTGTAAGCAACTGCATTTTTGCAGCTTTATTAGCATTTAAGCTTGTTAACAAAAAGAATAATGTATATAAGATTTAATAGTGTTTCAAGGTTCCGGAAATAAAAGTCCTCTCACCTATAGACCCATGAACCTGAACAAATCTGTGTAGTTCGTCACAGGCAACACAACCTGCGACGCACAGGCTGTTTTTCAAAAATACGTAAGATGTCTACCTAGACATTATTTTGGCCATTACGTTGTGAGTTAGCACACGCCCCAATTTGATGTCTAGGTAGACTGCACCATAGGTTTAGAAACCTACTGAGTCTCATTTCGTAAATCTTCGTCAGCACAAGAAAAGTCACGCGCTAGACTTCACGTATATAGGGATGGTAATTGTCGTGCCTTTATTTATCCAAAATCAGCCGAGAAGACATTTTTCTCAAATCCTCTTTCCTCGCAGGAATGTAGTTTGGAGGGCGGAGACTCGCAACTCTACAACATTACATTCTGCATCCCCGTCCCGAAACTGTGTAATATGGACAATGGCATGAGAAAAGCCGCGATCATTCGAGCTCGTTCGGCTCTGGTCGTAACAGGATCCCATCACAGACTCGGATTTGAGATTATGAAGAGGTGGATATAGTCTGTATCTCTAGCTCATACTCACTGCTGGAGTTGACGGTGATCGTTTTGTAACGAGGCTTGTTCTTTGTTAAAACATTGTGACTTGTGTTTTCTCTCCGGGTGTAAGAGGACAACCAGCGGATCGCTGTAAACTGTATCCCAAAATTCGATCTCATATCTGGGCGGGAAGAGTTGGAGTTCAGCATGAGGAATAACGAGGATACGGAGGGCTTTGATGGCGAGGCCTCTAACACTTCCATGATTTCAGGGGCTAATAGTCCGTATCAGCCGACCACCGAGCCCGTGCACTCCAGAAACGTGTTCAGGGGCATCAGGTGTGATCTGGAGTATCTCAAGTCACATTTCGGTATTTTAAAAGTAATCGAAGTGGTAAGTTGGAAAATACACTGTGTTTCTGCATTCAGCTTTTTGAAATGATAAAGTTTTACAGTATGCATATTGTAGCATGGTGTATATGCAACAGCAACAGAACGTGTCCTAGTGAGGAGCGCAGTAAAAGTAAATGCTGATGTCTTCATTATCAGTGTCTATATCTATCTATCTAAATATCAGATAATCAATTTATATTTCAATATAATATTCAGTCCAGATTATATATTACTGTAAAGTACATTACTTCATGCTGGGAGCATGTCTATAGGCGTCAAAATCTCAGGAATGCATCAATGACAGTTACCTGGATTCTTGTTGAATTCACTTTATATCTGCACTGTTTAATTCAGTTCTATTCAGTTCAATTGGTCAAGCATTGTGTAGTAATACAAACATTATGGGTTCGATTCCCAAGAACACACATACCGATTAAAAAGTGGAAAAAGTGGTCACTTTGGATAAAAATATCTGCCAAATGCATTAATGTAAATCTGCATGCATTCACAGAACCTCATGCAAGGGGTTTCTGCCAGATGTCAAAAAGGGAGTTGGACGCCTAAGGAGAAAAGTGATGTCTTTCTGCATTTTGCTTGCTCAGCAAAAGAAACGCATCTCAAATTGGGCCTTCATGGTGATGCGCTGTTAAGAAGCTGCAAGCACAGGGAGAAAAAAAGAGTTAAGAAACTAAGGAAGTCATTAGGTGGAAAAAAGGGGATTGTGCACACTGCCAAAGGAAACAACCTGTGTGCCAAGTACTGAAGATAGTTTGTGCTCTCAAAGATTGCTTAATGGGTTAAGGTTTTTTGCCTTTATGTCCTTGTAGAAGCAAATGACTCCACAGCCAGAATTTAATCGGATTTATTATGTGCTATACCTTGGCTACCTGCCTCAATGTTATATTCATGAAAATAATGCGTGACTTGTATTATGTGCATTTTTTTTTTGTTATCCCAACAGCTTCATTTGTCACCCAGTCCTACAATGCCCCCTCCAAGGATGTTTTAGATTTCTCTTTATATAGAACACCTGATTCAGCTCATCAGCTTTCCAGAATGTACTAAATGTCTCCCTAATTAACACACCAACAAGCTGATGAGCTAAATCAGGTGTTTTATTTAAGGAGAGATCTAAAACATCCTGGGAAACACTGGTCTGGAGAGTCAAATTTCAGGCATAGGTAGTATAGCAATGCTGTATTCATTGTTGATCCATGACCAGCCTATTAAATTTTAAAATCAGATACTAAAAAAGACTGTAACTGATCACAGACTTGCTCAAAGTCAAAGTCCACCACAGTGTTGTCAGAGCGGGAGATAGAAAGTCAGGAATGGGCACTTATAGTTTAAGTAGCACTTAAGATGTTTACTTTTCATAGTGTTTAATGAAGGTCACAGGTTCTTGTCTTGTGTGGAGTATACAATACCTGTGTGTTTATGGTCTAAAATGAAGGTTAGTGAGAGGTGACGAATAATAAACCATAACAAAATACAATAAAAGATTGAACTAAACCTAAACAGGACATGATTCAGAAAGTTCCCACATAACTTTGAAATTGCAGCATTCCAGTGATATCCCTTGGGCTGTTCAGTGCTGCGGCTGTAAAATCCTCTGACATCGTGTTTGAATATGTTATTAATCATTCTGTATCTCAAAGTTTGACATAATATATATGACACAGTATATGACATAAGCTGATTAGATTTTAGTGTCTTTTTTTCTTAAGTTTCTCAGTTAGATACTGTATTTGCTCACATTGCCGTTGTAACTCACCGGGCCCTGTGTAGTGTGTACTGGCTTTGTCCAGCAAATAAGTCGAGTGCTATTTAGATTATTTGGAATGTTTTAAGGAAAGAGAACAAATTGATCTGTAACTCAGGACTTTTCACACGACTGCATGTTTCCTGCTGTTAGCTTGCCAAGGATTTTCAACATAAGCGTTTCTCCATGCGCTAGCCAATGATTTACCTAATGCCCCGGTGGGATAAGGAGGAGTCTTTTTGTTTAATCTTTGCAAAGCTTTTTTGTTGTTGGTCATCTGGTCTTAATATCAGTGGATCATCAATGGATTGAAACGCATTGAAATATTAGGGAGCCACAACTTCAACACCCTTAGGTTTCTTTGTTTATACATGACTTCTTTGGCATAACCAGTTTGACCAGAAGTGGCATTTTCAATGTTAAGATGGTGTTTCAGTCTTGAAGGGCAAAAGCCTGTGCAAGTTATGAGACTTAAGCCATCAGACTGATGTGATGCCAACTCGAGTTATTCTGGTTTAGTCTCGCTTACTACACTTCAACATGTTTGTCAAGACTGTTATTGAAGTAGCAACATAAATGTTTCCATTTACCATGAAGGGTAGAGTTATTCAGAGTGTGTTTTGATAAGGGAAAGTTAAATATTATTGAAACAAGTTGAGAGTTTGATGGACTTGCCAGATGCTTTTTGCATGCACACGTCTGTAAATATATTCTCCAGCCGCTCTAGCAGAACTTATGTAATGTGCAGAGTGCTTGACTGCGAACATCTCCAAGGTTAAAAAGGTTGAAAACGTTGAAATAGTGGTTTCGATTTTGCACAAGAAGACCAGAGCAATTCCCTTCGGGCAAGGAAAAGACTGTTGGGCTAATTTCTGTTTAAGGAGGAGCATTTGGAACACAATGCAAGCTGTCAGACCAAGCCTCCCGTCATTAGTTTAGTGGGCACAACAGATGGCATGTGTACAAACTGGGGACTTTACTCTATGTGCCCATTACTAGAAGAAACTGTCTGATTACCAAATGTCCCCAGTGAAAAAAGAGGGAGTCTAAATAACGGGTGAACTGGGGTGCGGCTGACACATAATCATTACGCCTCACCCAACATTGACTCTCTTTGCGTCTGGCACCTGCTGCATGTGGGCTGTGCTGCATTTATTAAGAACATGACCACATCTCTGAATACACTAATGATGGTGCTAGGGCTGATAAGCCTGATGGTTACAGGTCAAGATGACATAATCAGCTATTTATTGTTACATATCCCTAATATGGTCAATCCAAATAAACCATATTGGGCAATTCCAGCATTAGGGATGTGACATTTTTGGTCAAAACCTAAGATTTAAATTCTCAGAGAATGTGTTTATTACCAATATATTTAATCATCTGGTTTAGTTTTATTAAAGCCCTGTTGATAGACTCCAGACAACAGAAAAATATTCTGAGCACATCTGAGCTATCGATATGATTAAAACATTTGGTAAAGTTTTTTTTATTGGTAAGTTTGACATTTGCATGGAATTGCCCTATTCCTAAAACAAGGGTTAATGTGTGTTTCAGTAGAAAGGAACTGTAATAATTGTGAAAGCTATTCTTTTGACGTGTGTGAACTACTCAGGAAGAGCATCAGGATTAGCATCAGCATGATCTAAATTTGTTGGCAGTCACTGTCATTCCAGCTACACTTTTAATCACAGAAATCATGAAGATTTCCAGGTTGTGCTTCCTTTCCTAGATGTGTAGAGCACTTTATTCAGTGTCTGCCCTATGACAGCATCCGGTCTGGTCCAGCTGGAAACGGCCTCCGTCTGGATGTTGGAATGCTTTGTGGCAGCAGTTCTGTCTCTTCTTTGTTTGGAGTGGGCCAACCTGTAATCTGAGGTTTTGTGCTGGAGAGTCAAGACTGCATTATACCTAAATAGCACATTAACCTCAGAATTCTTCCCATGCTGTGGTCTGCTGATGAATGCGGAGGAAAAACGCTGGTGAACCCTCAGCGACTTCGGTAGAGTTAAACATACTTCACGAGGCTCTGTTATGGCCATGTGGAAAATGCATTACAAAGTAACCCCAAAAAAGTCCTTTAAACATTTAAGACTGTTCTTTACAGTGGTCTGTGCTGTACTGTTCTTCTAAATCAGACACCATGAGTTCATGTGTGTTAACATCATGTTTTATTTTTACATGCTTGATTAAAATAAAGTCTTTTTTACAGGTATGAATTGTTCATTTATTTCCCTGTTGTTTTGTTTGCTTTAAAATGTGTTCTTTCTGCTGCAGGTCTTGGCTCTTATCTCCTTCATCTGCATTGAGACCATCATGATGTGCTCGCCCTGTGCCGGCGTCTACCTCTTTGAGTTTGTCAGCTGCAGTGCCTTTGTTGTCACCGGCGTCTTGCTGCTCATCTTCAGCCTGAACCTACACACCAAAGTGCCACATGTCAACTGGAGTTTAACGGTATGTTGTTCTCATTGATTGTCTGATACATTTTCATTACAAAATAGCAACATTTTTCATGACATTAGAATTTAGATCTGTAGATCTGCAACTGTACATGTGTTCTGTATTTTTTCTATGCTGTTTTATACCTCAGAAAGGACAAAATAATTTCAAAAAGAAGCCCTATATGACTCATGCAGAACACAGTCTATCATTTATTTAACTTATTTAACTACTTTTATTTAACGTTTATCAGTAATGTCATATGTTAGTGGTTCATGTGACTTTTTAACATAAGTCATATGCTACTTTGTGAATATCGTTAAGCTCTTCTTGGCACATTCATGAGAATTTGTGAAAGAAGTAGCAATGTCGGATACAAAAACGAACCATTTATTTGGTTTGGAGTATTTTAACGAATCATATACTTATACTGGTTTGGAAATAGTTTGTTGAATACTCCTCAGTTTGATACAAGACTCCATGCAAGTCATATACAGGTCACAAAGGAATGAGTAAATGACTGAACTATTCTTTTAGGTATTTATCTAACACCTCAAGAATTGTTTGCTGTGGAAACGCTTTGACATTGTAACTATTTCCCTTAATCCATTTTTTATAACATAATATTTTAAGAAGGGCGTATAATGATAGACGACGAGACAGCAAAGTTATTTGTACTCCTGTCTGCTAAGTACGAAATGAAAGAGCTTTGCCGTTGCCATGACATACCAATAACACTGTAGGTTTTTGAAAATAAGCTGGTCTCTTGTGTCTAGCACGGCTGAGAAGGAGGTCATACGCACAGGCTTCATGTTCCTCAGAATGAAAGTTTGTGCGCTCACAGCTCTCATTAAAGCCACTTTTAGCAAACATGAATAGCCCCTGTTGGAAGATGAATTTACTGATTCACTCACTAAAAGATTAATAAGGCATGATTCCTTTTGTCTCCCTGCCTATACACACACACACAAAGCTCAGCATAATTGGACCTCAGTGTTGTGGATACATTTCAGAGCTTATGATGAAAAGCCTGTCAGAGAGTCGTTTCCAGAGCTGTGCATATCCTAAGTAAAGAAAACGGTTGTGAAATTTACAGCAACTCGCATCCAATCATAACTATCACATTGCATTATGGTATACTCAAAAATATGTGCTAAACCTCACTTAGACTTCTAAGAATTGCTGTGAGCCCAATTCAGATTTGTTTGATGCATGTGAGCGCCAAGAAGTTGTAAAACACACATGTATTTTTGTTTTAACAGTTATCACAGTTTGTCGCTCTGTAAGTTGGATGTCTCCAACTGCTCCAACGTCTCCGAATTCTTTGACAGTTTTTGAATGTGCGTTTAGCAAAGGGTTAATAATTTCACAGACAGTCAACATGTCTTGGTCATGAGTGTGTAAGTGTTTGTCCATGTGGATATTGTAAATACTAAAGGTTTGGGGTTTTGTTGGTGTTGCCATTGGTCATTAGAGGAACTATGATCTTCAGGATCATTTCAGCTGTGGTGAAGCTGAGGTTTTGGACTGAGCCAGATGGACCCCATGAGCCCCAGGCTTCTCATTTGTTCTGGAATGGATGTATTGGGTATGGGGGTGCTGTAACAGCCTGCTTCTCCTCTCCTGCCTGTTGTGTTTACATCTCTGGCTTTGTGAACTTCACCACTGCTGTGCTTTAGAAACTTTCACATAATACTGTGCTAAAAGTAAACTGCACTTTTTGTCGCTAAAATTACACTCTTGTGTGTGTGTGATCATGTAATTGTGGCTTCTGTCCCAGAAAAGGGTTTTGATTTGATTTTGGGCTGTGAGATGAAGTTCTCCTAAATCTAGGGCCAATTAAACTTTAGTCTGTAAAGAGCAGCTCATGTTTGGTACTTTGCAAAGCTGTGTACAATTTGAGAAAAATCTGTTGCTGTCTTCAGTTTAAATGACAATGTTCGCTGGTATATTTAAGCCTGTGTGTCATTAGTAGTTGGTTCCAGAGGGTCCATCTATTGTGTAGCACCCTGTTACCACAGAATGCTTGGATAGTGTGATTCTGTGCCAGGCTCGGAGAGGTCTGGCATGGCGACTGACATTATTAAAAGTGATAGGTCAGTAGAATGACTACATTCAGCTTGCGGTGCTACGCTGGCACCATTGTACCCATTTAGAAACTTCTGCAAATGAACAATGTCTGTTTAACCGCACACACATACGTAAACCAAAAAACCATGCAGAACGTAATTGAACACAACTAGAAGTAGATTGTGGGAAACTATTTCTATAATGAATATTCTTGAGCCACAGACCATTTTATAGTATGAGAGGGGTAACAGTTGATTGAAGACTGAAGATTAAACACACAGGGAGTTCTTGATTTTAAACTGGTAGAACAGAATGCAGGGCTTTATGAAGTACTTGTTCACACTAACACGTTTTTGTTTGAAAAAATAATTTATCTCTCCGTTTTGACCTTCAATCCACACAATAGATGGTATTTTTGTCAGCATTAAGGTTTTTAAAAAAAGTGTTTTTAAAAAAAGGTTTTTCCAAAGTGGATAAATTTAAAAACGCAGTGTTCGTGTTGTAGTGTGACCTATGAAAATGAAGGCTTTCGAAAACTATGACACATTTTTTGTCATGTGATGCAGTTGTTTTGACTGCCCTCCAGTTTGAGAGGGTTGTTCACGATTAATGTCAGTTTGTACTTCAGATTGCATTTCTCACAGTTTTTCTGTTCTCACAGCGGTGACATTGTGATGCTTTTCCTTCACATTGCCACAACATTTAAAGAAGCTGAAAGTAAATAAACGCCCAACATAATTGACACGTTTTACTCTTGCGTGGTGTAAGTCCATAAGCATTTTCAGACGTTTGGTGTAGAAGAGCAGCTTTTGGAAAACGCTTGAAACTCTAGCGTGGATAAAGACTACATTTTCAGATATATCCGGATTAGTTTAGACAAAATATGTTCACCGAGTATACCGAGTCTTTTGTTTGTTTTTGTACCTGGTGGGTTTTGTACCCTTAAATTACATTTCACTCAACATTGAAATTAAGTTTTTGCTTTTTTGTTCCCTGTTTCAGATTTGTTACACACAGGAAAAACCTTTACCAACTACTATATATTAAATGCTAAAATCTCACCACCCACGTGGATAAAGAGATATAGCCAAACGTTCAAGAATCATTCTTTGCCCAGTAATCTTGAATTGAAACTACTTTTTCTTTTTTTCAAAATTCCAAGATCTATGGGCCTCCTGTTGCCTAAAGCAGTATGTTAGTCAGTATAAATGCACCACTGAGAATATTTGGCACATACCCTATAGCACAGAAGCAAGACCTTGTCTGATTTTCTTCTCTCTTTCTTACATATACATTTTTTCATATCGACTTTGTCTCTTTCTGAGTTTGCCACATGTGCATTAATAACTTTATTGTGAAAATGTGCTGAATGGATCAAAATTAACTTGAAAAAGCTGAGATAGTTGTCCAGCTCAAATACATGTATGTGTTGTTGTAAATCAGATCTGGTGGTCTTTGCTAACAGTATGAAGGGTCACAGTGCGCAATGACTATAAGAGCTAAACACCACAATTTCCAGGTTTATGCCCCTTTTCTTATGCTTATAGCCAAAACACACACTCCCAAGAGTGCAGGACTCTAATGACTTATTTGCATGGAGTTTCTTATTGCCTACATTAAGTGCTTGCTTAGCCATTGTGTTTATGTATTCATATCATCACTAAATAATTAGTGCAGACTCTGTATGTTTTTTCGCTTCATAGAATATTTTAAGCTTGTCAGCAGTTTTTAACATTAAGTGTGTTTCAGAGTTTGGTTTGGCATACATTTGAGCCATCTGTTGAAGTATGTGTGAGAGCAAAGGCCAGTTTGGCATATGTTTCAGCGATTAAGATTATATTCTGGTTTGGCATGGTGCTCTATACTGTGTGTGAGATGGGCATGGTTTCACTTAAGTGTGTGTGGGAGAGAGAGAGAGAGAGAGAGAGAGAGAGAGAGAGAGAGGGAGTATCATGTGAGACACTGTGGTCAGTGGACCTCATCATGCTTTCTGTCACATGGGTGGCCATGCTGAAGTCACACTAAACTGCTTATTGACTGCACAAAGACAAACCAGCCAACTTGATACAATACAATCCTGCTCTCTGAGTGTGTATTTATGTTAAGGAGCATTTAAATTTTTAATAGTGTGGCCAATTTGGTTTTAAGGTATTAGGTGGCTATTGATTACATCACATTAGGGCATCTCCACCCTAACTCAGAGTAAAAGGGCTTCACCGCCCACAAGCAAAATACTCCATGTACAATTTAAGGATATACTATAGTATACTATAGATCTTTGAATTGGCATGCAGTTTATGGATTGCATCTTACCCCATCATTTTTTACCCCAGCTTCAAATAAGGCTATCAGTTATATTTATGTTTAGTTGTCACATCATATCTTATAAAAGCATCTCTCTGTCTCTGTCTCTGTCTCTGTCTCTGTCTCTGTCTCTGTCTCCTCTCTGTCTCTGTCTCTCTCTCTCTCTCTCTCTCTCTCTCTCTCTCTCTCTCTCTCTCTCTCTCTCTCTCTCTCTCTCTCTCTCTCTCTCTCTCTCTCTCTCTCTCTCTCTCTCTCTCTCTCTCTCTCTCTCTCTCTCTCTCTCTCTCTCTCTCTCTCTCTCTCTCAATATGCTGTCACATGTTTTATTTTGTGTATAGTTGCCTAGAAACCACTGCAGGCTTTTTTTACCCCAGTCTCTTCTACTCCACATGGCCTACAGTCGACAGGAGGAAACAGTCTGCATTCGTTTGAAAACATCAAAGCCAGCAGTTCGTGCTGTGTCAGCCTGTGATGTGAAATTTGAGGTGCCAGCTAGTGAGGTTTAGTTTGCAATATGCTTTGAAGGGCTTGTTACATTTCACCCCCCACAGCGTGATGGCTCAGACAAAACCCACGTTTAGTCCAGACTGGAGGACCACTTTGGCCATGTTACGACATTCTACAAATGGTTCCTCTCGTGATTTGTGATGGTATTAAAACTGTAAATGCTATAAAGTTATTTTACAAAAGAGGGGAAAGTATAAAAACATAACATACAAATGGGAGATTCACATACCTTTCACAATGTCCAGACTTTACCTCATGACTGTTTAAATGAATGACTTTATGGCAAATAAACGAATTAACTAATGCGCAAATAGCCATAGATAGAAATAGGTTGGACACACCCATATACCTAATACCACAGGTTAAAAGGATTTGTGTAATAGTTATTCTTTTATATCTTTTAATTGATTATATTAAAGAAAACCAGAATAAAACCGAAGCATCTGATAGATGTGATCCTGTATATTCTACATCAGTAGGGTGTAATCTTTGGTTGTGCGATCAAGTTTGCCAATTTTTTTTACAACAGACAAACATGCACTCCTTATAAACAAACTTCACGACATCTAACCCTTAAGAGGCAATGAACTTTAATAATAATAATAAATAATAATAATAATAAATAAATTTTCAGTAGCGGAGTAACCCTAGGTGTAGGTCATGACAACCAGAGTTTTGTATTTTTTTGTCTTAATGACATAATTTATCTTAAACAATTTATATAATGCTTTCTACAAAAAGATGTTCTGATCTGATAAAAGTACACACATGTTGACATGAGTGTCCAAATACGTTTTTGGGCTCATGCTTGTATGAAGGTTAACTGTTGGTGAATTTGGCTTCCCCCTGCCTGTAAAACTACATCATTGCATCTCAGCACAATGACAGCATGACCACACCTTAAATTTCAGCTTTTCTGCTTTGCTTATTCTAGTGCTTTCTCGTAGTCAGAATTACCTTGTAATAATGTGTCCGCACAGGATTCTGAAAACACAATAATGAACCACATTTTCATTTAACTGAACCATATTGTACTAATTCAAACTAAACAAATAATTATTCATTTGATTGACGCACATCTGACATGTATTTTCTCTGCTACACTGCTCTTTGTAATATTTTAGCAAATCACTGAAATGGAAGATGTCTTACTTATTTGTATATTTAGACAGCAGATTGTCACTCTCTTTTATAGTTGCTAAGCAGAGTTAGATAAAATCTGAATATTAACAATGAATATGTGGTACAGTATATGTCAAAAAAAGTGTGTACCTTAAACGTCCATATCTGTAAAATGATAAACACTGTAGAGTTAATCACAGTGTCTCTTCTCTTGCAGGATCTGATCAACACTGCCACCAGCACTGTGTTCTTCTTTCTGGCTTCAGTGGTTTTGGCAGCTCTCAACCATAAATCTGGAGCAGAGATTGCAGCTGTGGTACCTATGCCCTTGTTCATCTCTTTACCTAAAAGTTTATCTAAAGTTTGGTTGTTTATTTTGTGGTTGTGGTTTCATTTGAATGTGTAGTCGTTTATTATTTACGGTAGAATCTAATCTGATGTGGCTCTGCTGCCCTCTAGTGACCGAAATAGTAATTGCATCTCAAGTTCCTAGTAGTGGGAAGTGTTTTACACGATTTAACCTCAGTTCTTTGAGAGGTAAACAGACTCCTCTGTTACTGAGCTTATTGCACTTTGAAACCTTACGTTCAGTGTAGTCTTATATATATGGTTTATAATAATCCGTTTATTTCTATTTTCATTTTTATCTGGCTGCTCAGGATTTCAAATGTGTGTCAGTGCTTTACCACATTACTCGTCCTTACAGTATGTTATAACTCAAGCCATCATAAACGTTTCACTCCCACATACCTTTCCATTAAATGGGTCTGTTTTGGGTCTAGCTGCTAACGTCTTGTGGTGATGAGAAGGTTTATTGTTGCTGTCTCAGCAAAAAGAAATATAAGACAGAATTTATTCTTTATACTGATATATAGAATAATAATTCTCTCGCTCAAATCTTGATTTAAAGAATTGCAGACACTAAAATTATCTGAGGTCAGCTCTATATCCAGCAACACCCTACAAGTAAAAGGCTGGGGATTTGTGCTGAGTATTTTATGATACAGATGTTCTCAGCGGGAATCCACTTTAACACCCTAGGATTTTTTTAGAACCACAGAGAACTGCAAAATTCCTTTCTTTCTCTCTCTGGTTGGCTGTGTTATCAGCCCTCTTGGCTTACTACTGTCATTTACTATAAAACATGTCAAATTATTTAAAAATATAGTAGGTTTAATGCTGGAAACCTTTATCTCCAGTCCTCCTGTGTATGAATAGCTGTTTGTATGTGTGTGTGTGCATCTACAGATTTTTGGGTTTCTGGTGATGGGCGTTTACGGTCTAAATACGTACTTGGCCGTGCGAAGGTGGCGTCTCGGCGACTCGCGTGATGGACCCCTGCAGACCAGCGAGTACATACGTGCCCGTACCGCCTCACGGGGAGAGGTGGAGTCACGACCCGAGCTACAGTAAAAACCACAGGCGGACCAATAGAGACTAAGACTGTGCAAGGCCCGCCCACACAGTGTACATTCCAGATGTGGTATTTTCCACACATTACAGTGGGAGTCCGATGAACGGGATATTAGGACATACAAACAAAGAACTGCATGAACTTTGTCTAGAGTGGAGCACATCTCTAGCATCATCATCATTTGACTGTTTACCTTAATACTGAATCTTTCCATTTTTAAGGGCTTTGACTTGAGGGATGATCTGGATTATTATTGACTGAAATTCACTCCACAATGCTCCCAACATGGAATCTTAGAAGACTTATGTTATGTCTGAACAAAAACCAGCTGGTTTTAATAATGTCTGCAATAAGCCTGACAAAGTCCGCTCAAAAACACTCCCGTTTAGCTCTATTCCCAGTCTGCTATAACAGAAATACAGCTGAGTCTAAGATGTGATCAAAGAAAACCACTGTATACAAACGGAAAATTTTAGCAGTTGAAGTTTGTTTTGTTTTTTAGATTTTTACATAATGATTATTGCTTACAATATATCTGATTGAAGTGAAAGGGTTTTTTCTTATTAGGTGTTTTCATGGCATTTAATGAGTTTTTAATGCATTTTCTTCCGTATCAAACACATCAGAAATCAACAGATGTAAATTGGACTGTTTTCTCCACAGAGAAGGTCACTAGAAGACAAGGACGCCAGTATTTATTTTAACCGTAATCATTTTTGTACCAAACATAATATTTTATGTTTTAAGAACTATAACATAAAAGCAGTGTGTGCAAGTGATCCCGGAGAGTTTTATGACTAGTTTAAACCTTTTAAAATGTTTTAGATATTATAACTTTTAAATTGCGTGTGAATAGACTATTGATTGTTTTTGTTGTTTGTAAGGATTTCTTCACTGTGTTCTGCAACTCTGTGCAGTTATTTGTATATATTGGTTTAACCGAGGATAGAGTTTTTGAAGGTGTATATATTCAAAATTTGTGTGTGTGATATGACATATGAAGGTTTCCTGTTAGTATGAATTCTTATGACATTAATGGCCTGTATTTAAAGAACGAGTGTACTGTGTGTGCGGTATACGATTGCATCAGCTAAACTGTGTATATTTCTAAGTGTGCCTTAATCATAAAGGCTTGACTTGTCAAACGCATTACTGAACTGTTCCCCTTTGCAAACATGTATTTTTAGAACGATATATTATAGAATGAAACACTACAGCTCATCATTACTACAACATTTGTTTACCATGGCCTGTGCAGCTGTACACTCCTGTGAAAAACACTTTGAAAAAGAAGGTCGTTCCTCATGTTATTCATTCATATTTATGCTCTTGTGTCTTACTTTCTAAAGTTCTTAATTTAAAGGCACTTACTGGCTGAAGACCAATGTTGAAATGATTATTACATCATTTGGATTTAATGATGTAGAAAATAATACCAAGTTTGAAATGTTTTAATGAAGGACCCATTACTGAAGTTTGTGTTTCTTTTCCAATAATAACAGCAATACTACTGTATGTGCTTATGTGTAAGAGCTTTGACAGTATACAGTATGCTAAACTTTTCATTTGAAGATTATAGCATCAAAATAATTCCTGATTGTGATCATGTAGTTTAGTATGTGCATTGTCAGCTCACAAATTATGACCCTTTTTTTAGATGCTGATCATTTGAGGAATTTTGATAGATTGATTGTATTGTCTATTTGATTAAAATTTAAGATTATTTTAATCCTCCTTGACTTTTCCCTGACTAATAAGCAATGTTTTACTCCATGTAATTGTGATATAAATTTGTATTTTTGTATTTATAGAGTTGTGCCTAGACTTGCTAATTGTTTGAAAATATTTGTGATGGCAATCATTTTCCTCCAATAAATGGATTTGGGTAGATCAATGAGTGTTTTATTAGTGAATGAAGTCCCACTGTGGTATACTTAGCAGGAAGCCACTGCACTCAAGAAAACCATATATTTTACTACTAATAAATACCCGTTGCATAATTAGACATTAAAGGCTTTAAACAAACAGCAAGTCACTGGTGCACAAAGATTTTATTTAAGTGGTTATCTGACAGTTACCGTTTTCAAGACACCATAACACATCTTAAAGTGAAACAGGTCTTTATACAAGAAGATGGTTTATGTTGTGGATATATGCTTATACTATAGAGTACTATAGTAAACAAGAAGACACTCCATTATGCACCTTTGAAGCTCACACATATGTATGTATATATATATATATATACTAGTTTGATGGCAGAGCTATGGACACATAAGAATAATACACAGCTAAACGAGCGCCACGAGAAATTCTTGCCATTTTTGCAATACTCTGACAAAACTTTGTCATTACTTACCAATTGCAAAATTAACACAAAAGTGTAAACCTGTGAAAATAAGCCAGGTGACTGTGACCAGCCAACCACCTGCTATATTCATAAATGATGTAAACGTCTTTTTTATTTTTTGGTGCAAAACATTTAAAATTATCCCCAGGTAAAGACGTCATCTCCAAGATCATGCATAGCTTTTAAAGAGTCATAGAAATTGTTAAGAGAATATATTCTCCCAACATATTTCCAAATATTAGTAAACACACACAGGTATAGTAACAGGCTTGCACTTTAAAAAACACATTGAATTGAAAAATAAATCACACATGTAAACAATACTATAAGTACACTTCAGCTGTTAGAGGCAAAACATAGACATAATAAACAATACAATACAACCTTTTCATCCAGTCTGACTGATGTGAAGTCACTGGAATAATTCACAACTGTGGGACTAGATTGTACACAATCACAAAAGTGTTTTCACTAAGAAAACGCGTAATTCCTTCATTTTTAAGTCAGTCTTTCTATTAGTGGTCACACACCAGATCTTCAAGGACACAGTCACAGCTTCAGTCAGAGTCAGAATCTGAGTCATCATCTGTGTGGAAAAAAGATTATGTTAGTCTGGGAGAGAAAGGAAGGACAAAATGAAAGACAAATAAATACATGGGGATTTCTGATGATAATCTGCTTTACACCACATGCAATATAACTGGACACAAACCGTTTCCCTCACACTCATTTTGAAATGATATGTCTGCTAAGTCATGCAAAATGTCTGTGAAGATAAAATTCCTGAGATACCTTGTGTATTGGGAGGTTCGTCACTAGAATCGCCTCCCTTGAGGAAATTCGCCAGTTCATTAAAAATGAAATAAAAATCCAGGGCAAAAATGATTGTTGCAATAAAGCCAAAGACCTAAGAAGTGTGGAGATTAGAGATGAACAGTGGGATCAATAAAAGTGGAGATATAAGATTTAACTGCTGTTAGACTCACCCCAGCAGCCTTAGAGGCTCCGTCCGGATACTTTGATACTGATATAATAGAAATTATGAAGAAAATGATGGAGGCACTGACACAGCGCAGGAAGTCCTTAATGAAAGACAAACATTAAGATTTTGAAATGAAGACAGAACTTGTAGGGTCAAATGTTATAATCTGATGCATCGCAATGGTCATGTACACAGTCTTCACTTTGTAGGTCAGTGAACGTACCATGAGGGGCCAGTGAAAGCCTTTAAATCTCTCATTGAACTTTGTGGAATATGCAAAGAGCAGGAAAAGAGCTGCCAAAAATTCAATGATGGGAGCTGTGACAAAGGCCACTGCTGTAGAGGCAGCAAAGCACACAAAGCTGATGAACGACAGCACCTGAGGGCAAACACAAGAATATAGTTTTCATTTTTATTGTTTATTTTTATATAGTGTGAGTTTGTTGGAAACCATGAAATTGATCATAGATATAGATAAGATTATTCTAGGTTACCAGTGGTCAAAACTGTAGCTTATCATTTTTTCTCTTTTGAGTGAAATCTTCTTTATCTTTATTAGAGAACAAATCCATGTTTCCATATTCTTTGTTTTGCAGAGATTTACCACTACACACAAATCGAAATGAGCATATTGTAAATCTTATCACATAAACATGATCTTGGAACTATATTTCACTGGTATTATACACAGTATTTCAAAGACAACACAGGCATCAGTAAAGCAGAAGTTAATGTGTTATTGCAAATCGAAAATACTGCAGTGGTCCGAAGCTAATGTATCATGAGCCATTATTCTGCCTTAGCAGAATGGAACAACATATCCATATATGTATATCCAATAAACCAAGTCAAAGACATCTGGCAACTCATATGGGATTCCACAACATCTACCCACACATGCACACGAAGTAATTACAATAGAACTGTTAAACTTAAATTGTATCTTTTAGACAATAAAATATTTGTACCACCTTAAGTCATGCTGTAAATTATTCTTTAAATAATTACTATACACATACTGTATGTTGTCTCTCCCAAAGCACATTCAATTCTTTTTAGAATGATTTTTGGGCAACGTGTGGGATCCTAAACAGGAAAGACCACTCCTCCCTCAGATGAATGAAGAAGTATGACGGGTTTGACCTATATACCAACTTCACTCATTCATCAAAAAGAAACTTTGTAAATCACGTATGAACAGGCATTGATCTAAACAAACAATCCGTGAAAATATATCGAAAAGGAAAAGAAAGTAAAAACAAAAGAATAAGCACTGCATGTGATGAATGGCATGTGACTTTATGCAGCACTTTTACGCGCAGCCTGCGTCCAGCTGCTCAAAACTAATGTACTGCTATTTATTTGCAGAAAACTCACAGATCAAACGAATGCAAATCACAAATAAAGCTAATACAATTGCATCCTATACATTTAAATTGATTGATTAGTAAAAAAAAGCATACCACTTCACCGATCAACAGTTGTCCTTTACGGGAGGAGATGAACGCTTTACTCGGCAGAAGAGAGCGAAATCCAGCTTGCTGTGATCTGTTATTTTCTGGAGCCTCGATGTCCCCCATCACGACAATGAAACACTTTCACGCCCAAGTAAAGTTCACTGTGATGGGTCCTTCACAGCGCTATGAGTACAGCTACTCTTCACACATCGACATAACTTTCCACGAAGTGGAAACGGAAATAATGACAGTGCGGAAACCGACGCGCACAAAAGAGCAACATCTGCATTCCCGAAATCTGGAAAGCGTTAATGATGAACAGAGAATGTGGGCGATTCTGGGACAACTGTAAAGATATTGAAGCAATATCAGGAAATATCTTTCACATTCCTACTGTAATTGAACGCCTGATGTCCTGACTGACTCGAAATCCCGTTAGCCAGCCCCAGGACATGAAGAAATGCCTTTAGATAGTTATTGTATAAAGTATAACAGTACAACATGTTCTGTTTATTTAGATGTGTTTTATTGTATTTTTCTCTACAACGAGTTAATTGTTGAGATAAAACTGACCCTCTCACAGCATTGTAATTCTTAGTAACAGTTATGGGTGAGAGACCTTAAAAATAATTTGATCGAAATGCATACAATATTTTTTGGATATGAGCAATGGTTCATTTTCAAAATGAGAAAGCATCACTTTTCCCCCACTGGAGAGTCTGTGTTTGTTCTTGGTTTGTTGAAAGTGATTTTCTTTAAAAGGATGTAACCGTCCAAACACCACAAGGCTGCGGCCACAAGACCCACAATCTGTAAACCAAAAAACACAAGACATGCATCATAATGGTACAGTCATCATTATATAAATCTTTGTAAATTACAAAATATCTATAACTGATAAAACAGGAGATGTATGATAAATTTTCTTACTCCTCCACCCAGAGTGCCCTTCACTGTATATGTAGAAACTGCTATAAGGCTGACAATACACATGAGTGCAGATGCAAAGAATGAGTTGAACACATCCTGTGAGAGAAAGAGTGAAAGACAAATGTTACATTAGTAATAACAGTAGTGTTGTTCATGCAATGTTTTCCTTGTAATTACAAAACCTTACAAATTTTATCATAAAAAATTAAGGTTTATTGGATGACATCTCCTCACAACAAGAGGCCAGAAGATAAAGGTGAACATCTTGTTGAGTTTCAGTAGGTAAAGCAGAAGAAAGCCAAGTGTAATGAAGAACTCCATGCATGTTGCTGCAATGTAAGGGGGCCTAGACGCCACTGCATAACACACAAGAGCCACAAAAACACACACCTGGCCAGAAGATAAAACAGGGAAGATATGATTGACTGATTCAGTAACATAAGATGTATTACAAGACTCACATTAAATGTGCATTAGACATTATTAGTTTTTTAGACACTATTATGTGGGACAATTCATATAACAACAGTTTTCTGTTTGTCTTGTTCTTACCAAACAGTACATTTATACAGTTTGTGCAACCATGATCAATGGTTATAAATGTCTCACCACTTCTGCTATTTTTAGTAGACCTTTTGTCGACTTCAGCAAGGACAAATCAACTTCCATGATGGTCTTATGAGGGTTTTGTGCATATATCGCAGTGTTGATCATTTGTTGTCATTGCTTGAGACAAACTTGACACATTACTTCCTGACTGAGTATTTCCTCTTAGTTTCAGGAAATGACTATATTACACTTGTGCAATTTGACACATCACTGTATAATTCACTGTTTCTGGTATTAAAAAGCCTTTACACTTGTCAGGACGTAAAATCTTATTATGCTTGGATACATTTGTAATCTAGGAACACATCATGTTCTAAAAATCACAGAATCAAACAAACTTTTGTCTTTGAGCGTGTGTGAAAATGTGCACATAGATATAATGAAACGGTTTATATGATTATAAATCAGATATTTGTTTTGGTATTACTAAATTTTAACTTATGTCAACATGTTTGTGTAAAGTTAAGGGGTAGAGGTAAAAATATTATATACATCATCAGCTTCATCTTAACTTGCTACTGCATTATTAAGGGGTTCTTACTAATGTAGATTCTGTAATCTCTTAATCAAGCCTAAACATTTTGTTATAATTTCAACAATGAGCTTCAACAAAGTGTAAAGCTTTTCCGTTTGACTGCGGTGACAAAACAATTAACTACAAGACTTTGTAAGAACTTACTATATTTATATATAAACTTTGCGCAAGTTCATATATAGGCTACTTATGCACAACAATATGCAATTAGTGGCTACATATACCTAATGTTAATTATTAATTTTAATTTAATTATTAATTTTCAGTCCTGGTATTTCACAGTAATAAAGTGAATTTTACATGATAATAAGTCTATAAAACTGTGTGCCAATAATTCACGCATATAAATGAATGAAAATATAAGTCTACATTACATATGAAGGTTTTTTTTTTCAAAGAACCTTTATTTTGCTGCTTGGACTTTTATTTTGACATGCTGTGGTTGATCATTATTGTTGAAAGTATCATTACGCTGCTGAACTGCTATGTTTTACGCAACATGAGTTTATTCAACACTTTTGTAGTTGTATATTTATCTAGCAGACACAAATGAAAAAGCGAGATGATCGCTACCTCGTTAAAAGGTATTTGTCGCGTTGTTTTACCTTTATATTCACATAAATATCTGTCATCAAATGTGATTACGCGTCAAACGCATACACTCAAGAAGCGTTTGATCGGACATGCGTGGAGCAGCAGCGCATCTCTCAGCTTCAGTAAGTCTTGCACCTGCGTGCTTTTACAATCAGTGACAATCCACTTCCGGCTGCCCTAGTTCTTTTTATGTTGCAGTATTTCTCGTTATATGCTACACTCACAGGTGTATTTTATGATTCTGCTTTTATTGTTGCCATAGAGATCTGCTGCAGAATCATATAAGAGTAGTTGTGTTTCATTATGTTGTCTTCTTCTCAAGGCAAACTGGTCAGAAATGGCGAGGAGAAGAAATCGGTGGTAAGCATCTTTGGATAAATTAATAAATATAGGATGAATACAATTTCTTGTATGAAAAGAAAGCACGTTTACAGGTGATACAACAGTGAATATGTTTTATAGATATTTTATGATACTTATATCCATAGATTTGGTTGGAGGGAAATATTGCAAGTGGAAAGACAACATGTCTAGAGTACTTCAGCAAAACCAGTGACATTGAGGTAATATTTTAGGTTTATTTACATTGATGGATATTTTACAACATGTAGTACCTGAAATTTCTCCCTTTCCTCATGATATTAATTATTAAGAAAGAACAAAATGTTTCTTGTCCTTCAGGTGTTGACAGAGCCTGTGTCTAAATGGAGGAATGTGGATGGATGCAATCCACTGGTATGCCATGATTTTTAAGGGTGCACTACTATCTTGTTGTATATGTAATAAAACTGCAATAAATGTGTGTTTTATTATTGTAGAAAGGTATAATTGACCTGAATATTTTATTTTTCACAGGGTTTGATGTACCAGGACCCTACCAGATGGGGGCTCACCCTTCAGACATACATCCAACTGACCATGCTGGACCGACATGTCTTGCCAATGGCATGTACAAATGACAGAATCTTGCAATCCTATTATCAGTTGTGTTTGGTTGCTTCATAGACCAGTAATCATGTGTATCTGCTTGTTTTAAAGCGTATAAACTAATGATCCTGAACACAATGAATTACCTGTTATTTTTTATTCTGTCATCTCTTCACTCTTACAGTCAGCACCCATCAGAATGCTGGAAAGGTCAATCTACAGTGCAAAGTACATTTTTGTGGAAAATCTTTATAAAAGGTATATTTTATTATGAAGCCCAAAAGGCTTTTCAATATTGTCATTGCTCAAGAATATACAGACAATGAGCTGTTCTTTATTTTTATTGATGCATGAAAATATGTTACATTTGTTTGACAGTGGAAAGATGCCTAAGGTGGACTTTGCTGTTTTAAGTGAATGGTTTGAGTGGATCATAAAGAACATAAATATTCCTGTAGACCTTATTGGTATGGCAAATTTTTCTATATTGCATTGTAGATGTTATATGATAATTACTAACTTACAAGTAATGTCAGTGTTGCGTGTTAACATTCCTTTTTTGTAACAGTTTACTTGCAGACCTCCCCAGAAACCTGCTATGAAAGGCTAAAGCAAAGGTGCAGAGAGGAAGAGAAGATTATTCCAATGGTGAGAATGATTGGATATAAGAATAACTGCTATCATATTTATGAACCAAAGTGATGATATTGCATGATATTACTGTTGTTTATCACTCTTTAGGAATACTTAGAATCCATCCATAGCTTGTATGAAGATTGGCTAATTCATCAGAAGTCCTTTAATGTCCCTGCTCCAGTCCTTGTGAGTCTGTCTTAATAGACATTGGTTAAAAAGCCCTATGCATCATATATATAATATCATGATACAATAATTACCAGCCCACAACTAATGCTTTATTCACTAATTCTAATTTCTGTGTGCAGGTTATTCCAGCAGATCATGATCTTAAGAAGATGCTGCATCAGTATGAGGAGAACAGAGAGAAGATATTAATGGCACATTGTTCTTGACCAAGTGCAGAATTAACGGACATATAGACACTTCACATTAACAATGCTACTTCAGATCACATAGAAACGGATGAAGCAAGCAATTATTTGACCTCAAACTCTGAATTTAAACTCTGAGTGGATTTGTAAATTACTCGATATGACATGGGTATTTTTTATGTCTTATTTAAATGGTGCTTTTTATGGTTGTTGTGTATATATAAATGCACTCGTGGACATGTAAATTTAGTTGAAGCTTAACAGGGAACTGTAAATGTTATATTTCTTGTTTCGTCATTCCACAGTACACAGGTATTTTGTAAGATTTTATTTTGCTTTCATTCTGAATCCAGTTTGCAGTTTGGGGACCTACAGGTACTATAACAAAGTTACTGCTGAAATCTGTATTTATTAGTTACTGGCTGTGTTACAGACTAATGTAATTTATATGAGTACTTAATTTTGTTAAGTAAAGTTTTAATAAAAGTGTGAAAAATGTGAAAAAGTCACCTAGTAACAGTGATCTCACCCTATGGAATGCACTATAGCTTCAGTAGTGCTACAGATGCATACAAATTCTTTTACAAATACCTTTTTTCTTACAGTAACTGGAATTATAATACAGATTATCATGTTACATACACTTCATACAATGACAGACATTCCTGCAGAACATTCCATAAAGACAAGTAGGTGCACATTTGAACTGTCTTTACATCTAGTAAGGCACCAGGTCAAGCTCTATAATAATTCTGGTCCCAAGACCTAAAAAGCAAGTTAAAGAACATTATAGCAGCAAGAAACCTTCCTTCATTTACAAACTTATCAAATATTTTTTTATAAATCAAACTACTATTTAAGGCTCATCAGTGCTTCATTTATAAGAAATTTGATTATAAGAAAATCATTGGTAACGGCAAAGAAAAAAAATAAACATTTCATATATCAGTATTAGCTTACATAGACATATTTTGGATGAGAAAACTTGGAATACTATGTGCCTCTACAACATGACATATGTTTGGAGTAGGTCATCATCTGGTTGCTGTGATGTGGGACTTCTGTGGAGCTGAGAGCTTGAGCCATCATTACCAGTCTGATTGTGGTCCGTCTGTGGTCCCAATGGTGCACTACATGCATTGAGAGAACTAGGGATGTAGATAGACCGAGGAGGCTCTTTGATGGTGCTGTCGTGTTGAGGAATGTCATCAGATACTGCACAGCTCCCACAACCTGTAATATTGCAGACGGGCTCTTGAGATGGGGTGCACAAGATGGGCATGATCATGCCATCTTGGGTTTCTGTGGGTGGGGATACGACAAGGTCATTATTTGTACTGCTTGCCTGGGCCTGTGTGGTCTCCTCTATGGGGTATTTAAGAGGCTCATCTACACAGAGTTCCTTCATTTGCTCAGTTAGCTCAGCCAGGCAGTTTTCTGCAGGCCCCTCACGGTTGCATCCACGTAACACCATTCCGACTCGAAGCACCAATGGTTGGACATCTGAGGGTTGAGTTTCTACAACTGTATTTGGGATATGTAATTTACTATTGTTTGGGGTGATGTCCGTGTGCATGGCTATAGACTGAGGACCACTCATTTCAGTATTGACCTCAGGGAATAGGGGTGCTGCATTGTACCCCTTGCATCCAGCTCGCTCCTTGGCCTTAAGAGTAGACTTTTGCGTAGACTTTTGCGACTTTCTAAAAATGGGTTTTTGCCGGATAGCCAGGTCTGGGTAGTTCTCCTGCATTTCCATTATAGACTTATCATCACTCATAAATGAGCTAGACGGTCTTTCTACATCAGCGATTGTACCATCTTGAGGCTTGATGTTTTCTTGATCATGAGGGTCACAGATTTTAACTGACTCCTGTCCCTGCTGTTCACGTGGATTTACCAATGAGACGTCTTCAGCATGCCCATTCTCCTGAAAAACATCCTCATTTGGATTACAGATGCCATTAACGTGCCCAGAGACATCATCTACTGCAACGCAGTTCAGGGGAGCAGCTCTCTTCTGGAGGATCTCCAGACATTCTTTGTTTGATCTCTGACCCATGAGCTCGAGGAGGTATTCACATTCTAACCTGGCAAGGAAAAGGTCAAATCCCATCTTTTTGGCCTTGTCAGGGTCAACACTGTCAGATAGTCTGAACTCAGTGGCTGTTTCGATGCAGTAACCAATACTCTGAAGGATACTCTTGGCAAAAGGCAGAATTGGCTTGATGTAGTAGACGAAGTGTCCTGTAAATGTCTAAAAGAAAAAACATTAACAATTAACACGATAAACATACCACAGGACTATTTATATGCAAAATAACACAGTAGCTGATTTACATGTTGCTAAAAATAAGTTAGTAAAATTAATACAATATAAATCTCCGGTTATAATGTTATCAGAGGGATTTTACGGGAGTATGACGTAAACCTGAGCAGGAAGTCTGCAAACAGCTGTGTACTGACGCCAGATCTATCCATAACAGCTTTTATTTACCTTTAAAGTTTTAATCTCCTTCCTCCAGGGAAACAGAAACAGGTTGACACAGAACATCTCCAATACCTCCGTGGCTTTTATAAAGTGCTGGATGTGTTTCTGACAGTCTGTGTTCTGCACACACTCAGTGAGAGTCGGATAGAGATCCAGCGTGTTAAACCTCTTCCGCGGTTCTTCCTCTGACAGTAACACGCGTCTGGCTTCATCTGTCACCTGTCGGTCTGAACACACTTTAACATTCCCTTCAGATGAAACTCTGTCATAGTGCTGTAAATACTTCACCAGCACGTCCTTACGCGACACGGGCTCTTGATCGTCGACGCTGTTGGTCATGTTTAAAAGACGGAAAGTGATCAACTTGATCAACTCCCGATGAAGAGATCTCAAACGAGGAAGCGAAAGTAGACGGTATGCAAATCAGGATGCATGATGAATGTGTCAGCAGAAACACGGAAGAGCGCCAAATACATATGGTCTGATTATAGTTTCACAATTGACAACGAAATGAAACTGCCTTCATGCCTATAAATATCCATGTCCAGTATCACAGACATCCGCGATGCAGCGGCCTTAGTTGCAGAGCACATCTGATGTTCATTCTGTTACACATTTATCGTTTACACCTGTTGTGTTTCTCCGTGTTTCGCTAATAAAATGCGAGAACCGGTTGATGGTATACCTTCACGTCACCTTTGTTATGTTCTTCTCGAATGTGGGAAATGTACTGCCATCTAGTGGAAAGAATATCTCATTAATTTTAGGAACACCACCACCAGGTGGCGATGTAACACATGCATGCAAATAAACATTTGTGTAACATTTACCGGTAAAAGGACGTAAACTATGCATGATTCTTCACAGATTTAATTTAATAATAAAAAAATCCGCACGTGGCCAAAACCATTCGTAGCCTAAAAACCAACACAAACTTAAAATAAGACTTTTGCAGCTTTTCAATTTTTTCTAATTTTTCCTAATTTCCAATTTTCTTTCCTTTTCGTTTTATATAAATTGCTTATTTTGTTTGTCTACAATTGTATTTTATTGTTATCTTCTATAATTTTATACATCTCTCTGCTTATGTTAATACTATGATGCTCTTCTTTACGTGTATTTGATGAAAGAAGGCTGACTGATTGTTTGTTTAAATGCTATACACTCTTCTGTATATCAGATTTGTAATTTAAGTAAATGAATAAAAAAAGGGAGAGAGAGAAAATAATTTGAGACAATTTCTGTTCAATGCAGTCATTTCGTGAAATGTGTTCATCAGAAAATGAAAGCCATACAAATAAAAAAATGTAAAATTTGTGACCATTTGTGATTTCGTAAGGACAATGTCAATCAATGAGCACAACTACATACACCTGATGTGTTTCCCGCTAGCCCCGCCCCCATCCAACACGCGACGGAAGCGTACCTTCATAAAAACCCCGCAGGTGCTGTGTTCTGTTCGGCTCACATCACTGAAGTTTTCGACGAGTTTTAGCTGTACAGTTTTGTATTTTACAAGTGTAAGGCAGAAATAATTTTGCTACGAATACAAGAGGTTTTTTTTAATCATACTGAGACCTATAATTTTCTTTAAAGTTCGAAATTTATCTTAGTGTTACACATCTTAACCTGCAACACGTAGCTTCTGAGATTTAGAACTTGCAATGGCTAAATTCATAGTATAAACTATAGCGGGAGAATGTATCCTGACAAATAAGAATTTCATACAAGGTTCACTGTTCAATATAAGAGAAAAATAAAAACCCATCTAAGCTGTACTCCAAACAATGACCTACAAAGCACATACTATGAGTGCTATGCTATCCACTATGCCACTGCTCCTTCTTGGGTGAACACCTTTGCAGTTTTGAGCAGGGGGAACACATTCTGATAGCTGTCAATGTTCCTGTCAGATACTGTTCCTCTGTGTTCTGTAAAATAGAAGGTTCATACAGTGTCTCAAATGTACATTGCTGCCCTTATAACCAGTAATGAGTAGCTTTTGATATTTTTTCCAGAAAAGCTTGCTGTTGCTAAATTTGTCTATCATAGCAGTGGAAACGTATCCTGATAACTGAGAAAGTTACAGAAGTAGCCAACCAGAATGTGAAACGTGTTCGTGACTGTTTGGACATTTAAGTCGAACAGCTGCTGTTACATTAAATCAACATTTAAGAAAGTAACATTTAAAATGCAGTGTTACATAAACATTTATTCATTTAGATCAATTGTTTATCATGCCCAAGTGTATGATTCAATCTTTTAATATTTAACCACGTGGACAGTGAAACATTAATGACCACAGTTTATTTTCTCATGAAAATGTAGGAAATGTCTGAAAACTCTCAAGATGTGTTGCTTGAGCGTACGTGCATATTTTAAGTAACCACGTCTAATTAACCATAATCAGTAAATTAAACTAAAATATTGATTGTTTGTGTGCACTGTGACGATACACACAAGTTGTGTGGAATCACCATTTGTGTCACAGCACAGATCTGGATAAAATCAGGATTCCTCTGGTTGATTTAATAGAAGGGGAGCTCTGGGTAAGAGGCTAATTAAGGGTGGAGCTATGGCCCAGTCCATCTGTTCATAATGATTTCTGTGAGCCCACTATGCAAACAGACAGGAGAAAGATGGATATCCACATCACTGCTAGCAAGACACTAGTCATACATTATGAATGACAGGAGTCAATGAGTAAAATGGTTCAAGAAATATTCTGTTCATCTGGGAACTTTTAGTGCACAATCCACATCTGTTACACATACTTAAATTTACCAACTAAACTATGCATGGAATCATTATCCTACATGGCTATTTTAGCTAAATTTATTCTACACTAAAAAATTAAAAAGCTCACCACAGGAGGAAATACTTTAAAGTCTTGTGTTTTTATTTTTTTTTCAGTGGATACAGTGGTAAAGGAATAGAGACTCTAATACAAAACATACATCAACACCTGCAGCTTTATGAAACAGCATTATCACTTTGGACAGCTGAGCACAATATTGTGACAAAGAAACAACATATCTGAGATGTAGATTTATTACATGTAAGTCAACATTTATATTGGGCTTGACGCAAAGGTGCTATTTTAATGTAAAACAAACAATTTTTTATAACATGAATAAATAATGGTCCACATAATGTGGTGTAATAAAACTAAAGCTGGTGAAATATAGTACCGTAGCACACAAGCCATTATAAAATTATTTACCTGAACATCAGCTCCCTATATTTCACACAAACACACAAACCTCTAGTTATTTATTGACGAAATAAATACAATGAAACCAATGGAAAGTACATTAGATTTATGATTGGGCGATATTCCTTTATATGTGACTTGTGTATGTGTAATGTTTTACTATGATGCACACAGAATTGCTACAGTCTTGTCAAGAAATGTGATTTACCAGATAATTTAAACTTTGTGGCAAAAGTGGCGCCCGCAAATACACCTCTAGTCATGTTACCGCATAGAAATTGTGGACCACTTCCTCATCTAAGGCATTTCCAAGTGGAAAAGCTAGACATCAACAAAAATAACATTTTATGCTACTTCAGTAGTAAAAGTTGACATCCATTCAAACTACAGTAATAAAAATAATATTGGGACATTTAATATTAATTTCACAAATACACATTCATGCTTCAAATTCATCTAAATATCTCTTTCAGTCCCTCTTTTCTTTTAGTATATACTTTCGTGCAGTGAAGGGAAAGTGGTGAGAAGGAGATGAGCTGTGTCATGCAGTGTCATTTCTGGGCAATTTTTTAATTTATATATATATATATCTATTTAAAAATGTATACACCTTTCTATATATATTTGTTTTGTAAGTAACATTAAAAAGGTTAAGAGCTCCCACAAACCCAATCTAAAAGGACCTACTGTATAGGTCAGGGAGAATATTTATTTTATCATTTCTACAGTTCTAACAGTCTTGGTATTAATAGGCACATTGTATATCAGAAACATGCATGTGCAGGGAAGTCTTTGTGGTATATTGAATGAAACAGATTTTATGACAAAACAGGCAAACAAAGCTTAAACATACATGTTTTTGGAAGAACAAAATATCTAGCAAGTACGATTTTATATTGACATCACTGCTACAGTAACTTTCCACTGAGCTATCCTAGTTATTAGTCTCAGCTTGTATTATAATGAACACAGCATCAGTGCAGTTATGAAGAATATAACACCCTTTGGCAACATTTCTGCTACAGCCCTTTCTAACTATTGTTTTTTTGTATTGTCATATGCATGGACATCAAACTTATCACACACATCTGGTGTTTCCTTATAATTATTTGAAAAATTACAATTGCCAGGAGACATCCAGAAAGCAGTGGTCTCTACAATAGAAGGAAATATAAAGAAATCACAGTGATCTATGTACTAGATGTAAAGAAATTATGTGTAAAAAAACTAATGGAATAGCATTCTGATTTTATGATAACATTTAAATTGCACGTCATTTTTCATCTTTGCATCTATTAAATTGACAAAATATTATCTTTAAAAATTATTTTGATTACAAAAAGTAAATAGTCAAAATTTAAAATATTGAAAAAGAAAGAAAAATTAAGGTTGTAACAATTAAAAATAAATGTCTAGCAGTACATAGAAATTCATATAGAAATACTTTCAAACATACAGTTCATGGAGGCACACACACAATCTCTCTCTTTCACACAAAAGCAAATGTATCATTCTATACTTAAGTAGATTTTACTATTACAAACTGATACAATAGTTATTGAACTGATTCAATGCTATTATGAGACTGTAATGTTAGGATAACTGGAGTAATATTTTTATGATATATGAAATTAGCTCTGGTGCTTGAGAAATTGAGACCGATATCTAATGACACCACAGGCAAAAGACAAGATGAGGTGATACACAAAATGCCACAAAATAAGAAAGATAGCCCTGTGCTCTCATGGCAGCCCCCTTTTGTGTTAGATAAAACAGTAAATGCAGTGTCTGAAAGCTGTGTTGCTTGATGTAAGAGGTAACTGTGGGGTTCTGCAGGTGTCTGTTTCAGTTCTGAGTTCACAGCTTTTCTATATCAAGTTTCTCTTGACGCAGGTGACTGCCGAACAAAAGAGTCTGAAAGCTTGTTTGGTACAGGTGATGCATGATTGTGCTGGAAAGGCAGGGATTACAGGATCCTGTGGGGAGCAGTGTCGTGGGGACCGCTGCCCTCTCGAGTGTGTTTGAGCAGATCCAGGGGCATCAGAGGGAGAGGTTGGTTTTGTTCACCTACTACGGCCTCATATGGAGGAGCCTCCTCTAAAGGTAAGGCTGACAAAGAGATAGAGGCAACTGGCTGGTGCCTAAAGTCTTGCAGTCTGGTTGGATATTGGGAAGAGCTGCTTGTTGATACCCAGCAAGCACCAGCGGGCAGAACTTCCATCTCTCTGTAACTGTGTGGAGCCGGCTCCCCCCGGCACGGGTCTGTGAGGGAGTATGGAGGTGGATCGTCTGTGGGAACGTACACCTGGGTCCCTGGTCCCACACATTCATCATAACTGAAAGAAAAGACCAAGTACACTGAATACTTTTTGAACAAAGTAGGATACCACAATGAAATCTGTGATTCATAATCCAAATAAATCCAGAAATAAACAGGTTCACAATAAATATAACATGCTATTGTTAAATATGCATGCACTGAAGCACACAATAATACTGTAAATATTCATGGTGGGTGTTTTATGTAGCCTGTTCTAGCCACTAGGGGGCAGGACATGTTTTATAGACAGCTAAGATGCATAAGTGTAGTTCACCTAAAAAGTCTGTCATCATTTAATCCCCCTCATGTTTCATCATCCTCAATTTGTATGACTCTTTCATTTGTAGAACACAAACGAATATATTTTGAGAAATGTCTCAGGTTTTGTGTCCATACAATGGAACTCAATGTGGCCAGTATTGTTTGCTTACCAACATTATTCAAAATATATTTTTTTGTGTTCTGAAGATAAAAGAACATCATAAAGGAAAAAAAATTTTTGTTGAACTATCCCTTTAAGATATGAGACAGAAGAACACTTCACCGTTCTAATATCTAATATCTAAAAATGTAGTTCGGCAGTGCATTTTCATATGTATACTCAATTTCTGCTGTGACAGTTATCAGGTTAAACTTTAGCACATTTACATCTTTCAAGTTATGACAGCACCAATGAAGGGTCTAAAAACATGTATTAAGGTATAAGTCTGCTGTTAAAAAACCAAATGCAAAAGCACCACGGTATTACCAACATTTCATAATAAAATCCATTTTGTTGGTAATATTAAATCGCCAATTTTACTTTCTCTGTGTGATGCCCAGCAACACTACAAACAAAGCTCCAGCAAAGCACATGAGATGTTGCCTGATGTGTCGATCCACAAAAGAGAACCAGCAAGTGAAAGTGACCTACTTGTCTGCATGTGACTGTAAGTTGTGTACGTACAATAGGTGAGCTATATAAACCAGGGTCATGAGCACTTAGAAGAGAACAGACATTCGCCTCTGACCTCTGCGTGTGCAGGAGGTGTTACAAAGAGTGAAAGAACAGCAGAAGGGTAATTGGATCTGGGGTATGTTTAACCATATCAGACTGTGAGTGAGAGCGGAAACTGTAGGCTAAAATTGGTTTAGACTCTCACCCCCCGGGTGACATGTGAGGGATGGACAAAGGGAAGGGCTGAGTGGTGGACACTGAGATGTCTGCCATGGACACATCTTTTGTCCTGATGGTGCTCTGATCAGAAGCAGCTGGCCGACACATCGTAATTCTTCCAAACTGTGTTTTGTTTTGTTCTTGGTAATGAAACACTATTAATACTACTGCATGAACATTTTACAGCTTTGGATAACATTTAATATCCGTTTAAAAATATCAGGGTTAAAATCACCTAGAAAGGATTCTCCATTTGAACGATTCTCAATCTGAACATATTCTCAATTTGAAATAACACTTATCACTTAGGGGTATGATAATAGCACACTTAAGTATCAGTATAATACTTACTAAAACTATAATATTATCCATCTGGTATGATAAACAGATCTCATAGATCCAGATATCCGCTATCTCTCCTCTGTCTGGTTTCAGTGAGGTGATGAGTGATAATTAACACACCACCTGCTCAACTGGAAAAGGTGATGATACCAGGGAAAATGGTGTAGCTGTGACCCACTTTAAGTGGGGATTGAGGCAACACCGAAATAAAAGCTTTTTTCTTTCATATATATCATGATGGTAATCACACCCCATCACTGTAAAGCTCCTTTAGGCTGCAGTAACAGCCTAAAACAGCCTCTTTGTGTGAACCCTCAATAACAGAAATAAGGAGTTTAAAGATCATTCTTCACTTTTGCCTTTTCATCAGTGGTTGGTTGAGGTTAGAGACCTACATGAGGCAGTTGCAAAAAACTGTTGCAAAAGAATCTGCCCAAACCAACATTAAAGTATATTTGTTGTATTCTATGTTCTCCAGCTCTTTTCATACAGTATTACATGTACTTTACTGGTAATGTTACAATCTTGTTCCAGAAATCATTTACTGGAAACATTTAGAAAATGTTGTGTTCACACAGGATCCCTTAGCAATCATTTAGACTGTATGTGTGAAAAGGGCTTCTGTTGCAGAGTAAAATAATGATTATACTTGAAATACATCAGAGGACAAAATTATTTATTTTTTATATTTCTTCCCTGTGTTATTTTTTAAAAACAAAACACAAAGAAATCCCAAACTAAACATCCCAACACAGTTTACAAGCACATTTTGCCACAGGTGAAAACCAATATTGACAGCTTGGCTCAATGCTTATAACCCCAGAATGCTCTGGCACACTTCCCTGAGAATACTCCAGATATGAGCGCCACTGTGTCTAAGCATTCACTTCTGCCCACTTCTGTTGATACTGCTTGCCAGACTTGGCAGAGTACAACTGCTTTTAGTAGATTAAATACAAATGTATTTTATGGTCTTTTCATTAAGCTCTATCTTTGCATTGCATTACATTATTTCATTGATTTATAGACGTATGCAGAAGCCAAACAGAAACTTCTCTGCAGTGTTGCAGTTCCCTTCAGTTCACTTTAATCTATACTAAAACAATATGAGCACTGTGTAATTTGTAATACACCCAATGCTAAATTCTACAATCTGACCCAGGCCTTACACACACTGTTTGGCTGGGTTTGGGTTAGTTTTTCATAAATAACCTCTGGTTTAGGTTTGCTATTACAAAAAAAGAAAGTGGTAACTTTTTATTTTATTGTCCCAATTTTGCACTCCTTAAATAAGTCACATTGAAAAACATTATTAGAATCTGTGAAGAATTTGCATCTATTCATTTGGATAAAAAATACAAGGATTTTAGGTTCAAATGATAAAATTTGGCCTTGTCTTTTCAAGTCACAGGTTGTTCTTTGGGTCATTTTGGGAGCTTCATCTCATATGCAGACATTTGCTCTATTTTGACAACTGTTATGTTATTTGTAATCAATATGAACAAGAAGACATTTGTTGTTACCTTGGTCAGCAGTTTTTCCCTGTATTCCTTATACATAAATAATGACTCAAGACCATGAAGAAAATCCATTTACAGGTGTGTGTGTGTGTGTGTGTGCATGTATTTTTCTCACATTTATGCAGAGAATAAATGCAGAGTCTTCGCCTGTGAATCACAGGAAAAGGTATAAAAACTACTTTGGCTCTTTCCAAATGATAGATTCGAAATGATCTCAAGGCAATCTATTTACCTCAGTGTGAGTTTTACATAAAGCTATTAGCTCTCTGTAGGACAGGGTGAAAACTGTTTTGCACCTCCATACTTCCCCTGGTAAGGAACATCCCCAGGGCCCTTTCTGTCTCCACACACACTTACTATGGAGTAAACTCAACTGACAATAATTCATTAATCTGGCTATGCAAATATCACAGCCCAGCCGAGGTTGGGTCTCTAATCTCTACTTGCATCCTAAATGAATAAACAGCCTGTGGTTGCTTTAACACTTTTTATAAGCATGATATTGTTTTTCACAGGAACAATTCTGAGCAACAGTTGTTTTTGCACCTTTGGCAAATGCAGACAGTTTATATTTCCCTAAAGAATACCACAGAAAACACCTGCAGGGCACAAAAATATATTATATAATCTCAATCACCCCTCAGTCTGTTTGATGAACACTTAAAGTGCAATTTCAATAAACTGTACTTATGCCTGACAGGAAAAACATTGTGAAAATGTTATTGTTTTAGGTGAAATACTGTATATAAAAATTCTTAAAAGAAATCAACTTAAGATAATGAAACTTGTTTTAGACTTTTCAATAAAAAATAACCTTAATTTCTACTGACTGTGAAGAGGTAAAATGCTATAAAAATACATTCTAAAATATATAAATAAATCTATCGAGTTCTCTCCCTCTGCGGAAGTGGCACTTCACGGGCTCCGCAGGTGAGCATCTCATATATACACGCCCTGAGCTTTAAGTTCCCTGGTGCCATCTGTGGCCATGGCAGCCCTGGAGTGAGTCACATGCCACAGTCCCTCCTTCTCAGCACCACAGATACACAAGGATAGACGCACACACACTATCATTCTGTGGGAATGGGCATGCACCAACACCCACTATGCTAATAGCTCCTCATTCCAAAGTCCTGAAGATTTCAAAGAACTGCATAGCTGTGAAAACTCCATGTTAGAGTGCACATATGTGCATGTGTGTGTGCATGGAATGAACGGGCATGTTCCCAAATGTGGTGTGCGGAAATGCCTGGGTAGAACAGTCACTCCACAGCATAATGGTCTTGTGCCAATACATGCACACACACACAAACACATATACAAACCTAAAGCTGACACTACTAGACAAAACAATCTATTGTACAAAACAATCTTAAAAAAAAAAAAAATCCTTGATATGTGGATAAAAACGTTAAATAATTTTTTTTGGGTTGCTGGCCTTATACTGTACTGCATAGAAATTTAGAATTACGAAAGTCTAGTGTGACCACGACGTTAGTGATTAACATATTCATATTTTTTATTTATGATTATATTTAGCGTACTGTAAATATACTTAACCCAATTCTAACCCTTTCACAAACCTGTTGATATAATTAGATACAAAAAAATACTTTTACTTCCATTGTATTAACACAAAATCTATTTGACCACAGAAAAAAAAATCATATAGGTCTTGAAAGTCACCTGAAACATTTGCTGTTTTACAAAGCATCTAGTGTTATTTTCTGTTCTATATGGTATGCTGACTTTTTTTGTCACTATACTAGTGAATGAAGCCCAGTACGTAATGCACACACAGACCACACAGACATATATTTCTATACACTGCCTACATGTTCTTTGTAGTCATGTTGCTTTTACTTTGAGGTTTATAATGGAGGCTGATGGGCCGAGCTGAAATGTGCCAGTTGTGATAAATGCACATTATGATGTGACTGGAGGCTCGTCTCCTCTGATCTGAAGAGCGATTCCGCTCTTGCCTGTTTCTGGCACAGATGAATGAAGGGAAGCACAGAGGCAGGCAGTGATGGAGAGCTCCGTTCAGCTTCAACGCCTCAGCATCTGTAAGACCTCCTCCTCTCTCAAAACACTATGAACTCACATACCATACAGAAAACTACAGTCCTATGGCAGTAAAAGGTGCACAGAGTACATTGGGCTTGCAGTGTGCAACAGTACATGCATACAGACATATATATATGTGCTTTATATGCTGGAACCAAATCTAGACTTCACAGTAAAACAAACTGGATATCTTACATTGATATCTTACATTACTAATCTTCCATCATGTTTCCAAACTCTCACAGAGGTGTGTGGCTATAGGCTAGCTGCCTAATTAAATTGAGTATTTGGACCGAGTGCCAGATATCTCTCCCCAACAGAATTACACACCATTCAGTAATTCTTAATAGGCCTTGGGGGCAACACTAATATTCTATATCCATCATAATTTGCTGTTTAATAGGAGCAGGCCCTGCTCTTTCAGGTAGCTCTTGCTCCCGGGGAGAAGTAATTTCACCCTGTTCAAAAGCCCCTTCAGAGAGCCGCACCAGAGGGCTCTGCCAGCCTAATGGAACTGTCATAGAGATGTAAATAACATTGGCACTCTGTGAAACAAGCCATGAAGGGCAGGCGAGTCGAGCGCAAACATGACCCTGTCTAAACCTTTCCTCTCTGCTATTTAACACACACACAAACAGGCATCCACATGCTTAATGCATTAGACATTTGTTATGCAACCGGGGAAGCATTTAGTACTGCAGAAAAATAACTATAGGATTTATTATTAACTTGAGGTGATTGTAATGAAGGAAACTTGCTCAAGACTGAGCTTATTATTACGACAACAATTTTGTTACATAACATAATTAAAATTCATAAGCAATGTCTTCACCTTGGGCCTACTGAAAAATCTGTGTCTTTTTGGAGATATGTACAGCTACATAGATGTTTGAATCCATCCCAAAGCCCTGCCTAAAGGCTATACAATCCAAAATCACTATGACCTTATTAAGGATACACTGTATTCATTCTAATATCATTATGACTTTATAAAAGTATAATACATTTCCTAATATTTTTTGATGCCATAACATTCTATGAGGTCACTAATATTGCTGCCATAATTCATATCTTCTTAATGATTTCATAATCATTTTCTGAAATATATGGTCACTGTCCATATAGTCATAAGAAAATATAATTTTTTGACACCTAATGTACTGATTGTACACATAGTATATTATTAATATTTTAATAAATATATTTATTGATAAAATATAGTTATAAAGACTTTTAAGGATGTACAGTATAGGAACTATTGAATGCATTTTCGTCTTTAAGGTCATAATGAAAAAAACATATAATGGTGTTGGAATACATCTAAAATGATTGCGTTGTTGTTAAAATGAATCAAGATCTGATAAATAATAAAACCTTTCCCACTCGGAGACATCCCTCTGTGAAGAGCTCCCCTACCTGAGAAGTATTTATGAGTCGCTGTGTGAAGGCAGGCAGGCTAAATGGCAAGGAAGGAAACTGACTGATTCTTTGAAGATGCCAATTAGACAAGCTGCCATTTAGATCAAACACACCAGGCCTTTTCAGTGCAGAGCCATGGCATTTATAAGCAATCCTTGCTTGTTATGAGGGTAGAAAGTGTAAAGTGCCCAACCTTCCTAACAGGATGAGAAGACTGCAAAAGGTGAACCTTCAGAAGAGAGAAACCGAGTGAGGAGAGTGAAAGAGGTTTGTAGGTGAATGCGACTCATGATCTTTATCTTGACTTGACATCTGATACAAGCGCTTATTTCTTTCAGCCTCTCTCTACTTCATTATTCATTTCTTAAGCAATACAACAGAAGTTAATATAAGTATATACTCTGGGGAATTTAAACAGAGCTTCAGCCAGGTAATATCTCTAAAAGGGAGGGTTTGAACAACGTTCCCTTCAAAACTGTGCAGCTATACAGATGGAAAAAATTCAGTGCAGAAGGCAGACAAGAAAATGTATGAAAAAAGATGGGTTTCTATCTATCTATCTATCTATCTATCTATCTATCTATCTATCTATCTATCTATCTATCTATCTATCTATTTTCCCAGTTACTGCATACCCCATTTCACTCACACACTTTCCTTTTTCAAATGAACACTTCAAGACTAAATGTTTGAATGAGATAAGACAAGCACAAATTACACTGCAAGTTTTAAGTTATAAAGATAAAATTGAGTAAAATACAATACAGTTGAAATATGACATATTACTTAGAACGATTTCTAGCTTTTGAATATGAATACACTGTAGTGTGGTTATCAGCTCATGCTACACAGGGGCCTTTAAAGCCTTTGAAAGAAACTAAATGGAATCCATTAAGGAGGCCGTGTGGCTCTTCTGTCACAGCCGATAAAGTGATCCCATTACCGATTACACACGCACACTCCCCCTTCTTTACCCTCCACTGTACACATAATACATATTTACACAGAATTGATCCAGAGGTGACATGTGACTTACTGAGGTGGTGAATCTGGGTACATGACGTTGACTTGAGACAGGGTCTCGATATACGAGTCAAAGTCAAAAGCAGGGGGAAAGTCCTCAATGCAGGTAGACCTCAGCTCTCCAATGGAGCCACCATATGAGAGGCCATCTGGAGCTGTGAAAACAACAACAGTGAAAAAACACTTTAATTCTGTTTCTTACTGTATATTGTGGGTTTGAACATGAGGTTAATTAAGAGTTATAACTTCAATTTCGGCAGAAAAACCTATTAAAGCATCTTTTTAACTGAAGCTTCTGCCAAATGCACAAATTTGAAAAAAATGCAAGTAATTGTCATTGTTTATTTACCAAAAAACAGTTTGCAGAACACTGTGATAAGTTGTGAACTCCATACAGGCCACTCACCGTAGCTGGCTTGCATGTGTGGGTTGCGCAGTCGGCTGTCTTTGCGCAGGCTGCCCACAATGATGGTGACACAGGAGAGGAAGAGCACCAGGCCGATGACGATTCCGGCCACCACCAGAGGGGAGACCAGCAGGCTGGCTTCACTGACCCCTTCCTGGCAGTCTGGGTACTCATGAGCCTGGCTGCTCTGGTTTGAGCTCACTGGAAGCCAGAAGATGGAGTGCCAGAGATGGGATGTGGGGAGGTAAGAAACAACGAGAAAAGTGGGAGCAAAAAAGCAAGAAGAGGTGAAGAGATGAAACAAAGGGACATAAGAGAGAAAGAAGTGAGGCAGTATGGTCAGTCACCGAGATTTTAAAACAGTTGTTTAAAAATGTAATTCATCAAGTTGTACAAATTGTACACAGAAGAGGCAAACTGACTATGTTCAGAATAGAATACAAAAAAAAAATAATGATATGTTAAAGTCACCATGAAATCAAAATGGACAATTCTTGTATTTTATGGAATATTGTAGTGTTTTTTTTAATCATTTTTTCTGTGTTATTCATTTTTTATTCTTAATCCAGCCCCCCCTCAAAACGACTTCTCCTCCTGACGCAGGTTACAGCGTGAGGGCGGGGCTTTCATCATCCTCGTATTCTGTTAGCAAATTGTACTATGCACACTATTTGCAAACTATGTAGTGTACTGTACATCTTATATTAAATGCTATTCTGAACAAAGCCCTTCTTTTATCAAACACAGATCACACTGTCAGTTCCTGCATATTAAACCCTAATCTGAACGCAAAGACACGCATGCACGCACGCTCACATACCTACCTCTCTGTGGACCGCAGATCAGGAACGCTCCCCAGACTTTCATCCCTCAGTGGATTAGATTCTCAAGTCTGCAGTGTTTAATTTTTAATCCTGACCCGCTTGAATTTTTAAATATGCGGGGTGGAAGACTTTCATGTCAGCTTGCGAGAAGCCCAACTCCGGCCATTAGCTCCTCTCTGACTTCCTTCACCCTTTCCATTTGAACCAGAGAGAAACCAAAATAAGCCACACACACACTCTCACACACACATACACTATACAGTAGGCTACAGACAGATTCAATAAAGCCTATTGCTAAAGAGAATGATGTTAACACTCTGTGGGTCCTGTGATGCCTCTGGCTCTTTCTCAAGACAAACAAGGCACAAATCAAATCAATTTATCTGTGCGGTCTGCAGTGCTTGAATGGTAACCATGTATACTTGAGGAAAAAGGACACATCACTGTCAGAGGGAAATGCTTAGCTTGACGTAACAGTTCACTTTAACTTCACAAAATTGTGTTTTGAAGCTGTAGCCAGCAGATAACACCCCTAATGATTATGCCTTTTAGCTGGAAATAAATATGTTAATGAATATGTAAATAAAAATGCCAATGACATCAATTCGTATGAAACAGTAATTTTGTGGATAGTTGAATTGATATTAGATACTCTCTGACTGGTTTGATCGAGCCAAAATTCACACCTTTTGGGTGCCAAACTAGGCCACAGGCTTGTGTGTGACAGACATAAAAAAATACAGAGTCGGAACAACACAGAATGATCACAATCAATGTCGCAGTCAATCACAAGACCTCATTCACACTTTAAATATCACATGCAAGACATGCTCAGGCAAGCGAGACCAAACAACTGAAAATTATTGCTGAAAATTTGTAATATATTTATTTATATTTTATTAAATAATTTATATTGTATATATAATGTATATATATTTATATTATATGTGACCCAGTCTGTGAAAACCAGTCTACAAATCATCATTCTTCATAATGTAAAGAACATTCTGTAAGAATTTAACATTGATATCTTTAATATTGTCTGAGTAAGATCATGTCAAAGATTGAAATCATAGTGAAATTAATAGGTGAATTCAAACTTTGATGCTCGTTATCTCACAATTAGATTTTTAGACTTTAGCCTTGTTTTTACAGACAGGGTCACATATGTTTATATTTTATTTATGTTTATTATATAAGTCAAAATTATTTATATTTTGACTGACAAATGTAAAAATCCCCAAAATAAAGCAATTTTCAATATTCCCCTCAAAAATAATAAGGAAATTTTTTTTGGGAAACATTTGCCAAATAAACTGAAGTCTGCATAAAAATGTAAACTTTGTATTATATTGCCTATTTACTTTTGCAGCTCTGAATTATTAGGATTACTGTCTGCTAATATAGGGGTGGCCGGTAGCGGGGGTCTCCTAAGATACTCCAGGACTAATGCAGCATTGCAACCTCTAGCCATCCATCTGGTCTATGCAAACACTGGAACACATGTCTATGTTCCTCTTACTCAAGCATGATGTGTGGCTTTATGAGCTGACGCTGACTCAAATTGAATTTGTGAGCTTAGTTTAGTTTGGTCAGCAGTGTGCCACTTATTTATGATGTCAGATTTGGTGTCTGTGTGAGTGATTATGTAAGTTGTCATGTCATTCTGCTGTCCTTCCCCCTTGCATACTTGTCCCATCTAAAAATGGCTTGGCTTTGTGCTGAAGGTCGTGGCAGACCAACATGCAACTGTGTTGCATAATCACAACGACGTATGCTTCTTCTGCCCTTCTTCAACCTTTCTTTCTCCCACACACAAACACACTCTTCAACTCAAGAATTTCTACTCTTGTTCTCCCTGCTTATTTCATGCTTCCCACTGGGAACAATCTAATTCTGTGCCACAGATTGTCAGAATTATAGCCCACATTTTCTTTTCAACATCAGGCGGTTACCCACAGCCTCATTTAGTTCTACATTGCAAAAACTACACTTTATAAGTATTTTATATATTTCTCTTGATAAAAAAGCCTCATGTCTCCACCAGACTTTGTGACATGCTCTTTAAAAAGATACAAACTAAACTCAAATGTGCCAGGTAAGAAAAGCAAAAGTCAACAAAAATTGTTTAGTATAAAATTAAACAATTATTGATGTGATTTATCAGAATCAGAATATCTTAACTATACAATCTATGTTCATTCATAGCTTCATATTATCTCATAACAACTGTCTCATTTGTAATTGCAGTTCGTGCAGCCCATTTAGGCTTGGATTTATGATGTGATATAACGCAGACTTTGCAGAGATGTGATTATAAAAGGATGGGGCAGTTAAACAATATATTGGAGCTGACAGGAAACCTGCAGCTCAAAGAAAAGTGCTGTGTCTCATTTTACATGCAAGGAGGCTTTTTACATAAAGTCTTATAGACACAACAGCAAAAACCAGCCGGTTTAATTCCAAGGGTTGGAACGAGGCTGAAAATGGAACTTTATTTTGACTGTTTTTTATGCAAGAAATATTATTAACATCATATCTTTGAGAAGTGAGCGAACATGATGCTGACTGACCGTTCAGTGACTTTACATAGATTTTTTGGGTTTCCTTCAGCCTACAATATCTTTTTATACAGAGCATATTTCTGATCATCACATACAATTTGACATGTAATGATGATGTCATCAGTTTTTGCACACTGCATAAGTATACACTGCTTGAACCTTCTATGAGGTAAATGTGCAACAGGGAAATAAAAACAAGTTTTTATGGATACAAGATTTCTCGGTTTTACTGATCTTGGTGAATGACAACACTTTCCAGTCTCCTTTAGTTTGCACAACAACCAGTTTGACCTTCTTTTGGACAAAGTTGTAGAGAATAAGTAGCAAACAAACACAATTACACACATTCCATGTATATATTTAACACAAAGGTGTGTTTCCATTAAGCTACAGAAACGTAGCCACACGAAGCCACAACTTTCTGTAGCCGGTCTTTTTTCGCGTTAAATAAAACGGTAAACACGGCGTCGTCTTAAGAAATATTCGAAACCGACTTAAGGACCAGTATGTGGCGCTGTAATTCTGCCACAGCCATACACTAAAAATGAAGAAGAAGACTTGGAGCATGCGCATAAACCTTACGCGCTGTATACAAACCCCAAACAAAGATGGTGAATGCAACAACAGTAAGAGCGGAGTCGTTCGTATGGACCGACGACGAAGTTGAACTTTTGCTCAGAGTTACACTTGATTACAAGTCGACTAAACTTCAAGAAAATGTTGACTGGGAGTCGTGTCACTCAAAATATTCCGATATAACGGACGCGTTTCAGGCGCAGTATTCGAAAGAGCCAACTGAGAAAGATTTACCACACGAGGCTAACATGGTCACAAAAACTCAAGTCACCACCAAGTTAAAAAGCATACGTAACAAATACAGACATGCGGTGAACACGGGGCGTCGAAGAGGCCAAGGACGGGTAGTGCTTATATTTTACGAGCTTTGCGAAGAGATTTGGGCTGGGTCCACTGCAACGCGCTCCATCGACACAGGCATCGAGACGGGTGATCTGGAAGAGTCGTCTACATCGACAGTGGAGCTTCCTGTTGATTCTCCAAACTCCACTGAATCCCTCGACTGTCTTCCTCCTGTGGTTGTAAGGCAGCGGCGGAATTTGCTCCAGGTAGGCTTATAATTTCAGTCTTAGCGAGTTAGCCACATGCTTCATTAGGGTTTGACGTGGGCATAGTTAGGACGGATGCATGTGTTTTGTGTGCCACATCAATAACAGGTAACTCATTTGCCAACGTGATTGCGAACGTATTCACCGATTAACGTTGAAAGGCAAAATATTGTGTAATAAAACAACACAAAATAACGACAAAACGGGGAGTAGACTTTAAATTTACAGATGTTAATCTTTCTCAAAGTTTGCCTTCACTGTTCTGTCATTAGACTTTTATATTGCACACATTTAACATTTTATTTATTACGTTCACAAGTTTCTTTGCACCTATTTAATCTTCATATAACATAGAAAAAAAATAATTTTGTTTTTTACTGTTAAACCTATTTAAATTAAATGGTGTGTGTAAATTAAAAGTACAGTGGTTACAGTCAATAATACTTAAGTTAATAAGTTCTTAAAATGTATTAATAATTACTACTATTAAATGATATGATACATTATATCGATGATACAACTTTTTGTCATGATAATAATAATAATAGTAATAATGCGATTTTGCTCTGTTTTATTCAAGGCAAAGTTTAACAGCCACAGAGGGGACAGGCTGAAGAGGAAGGTCCTGACTGATCAGGCTGATGAGGACCTACAAATAAAGAGGAGGATGTTGGAGTTGATGGAGGACTCGGCTAGACGCAACTCAGACAACATGCTGCAGATTAACACGAACATTGCTAACATAACTAGGACCATTCAGGAGGGGTTTTCCATGATGAAGGAATTGTTGTTACAACGGAAAATTGTTGTTAAAGAAGAATCTGACTTTGAAGAGACGTCTTGAAAATGATTAACTGCACTTTGTTATGATCAAATATCATAAGATTGACATTTTTAATGTCTGAATATGTATATTATAGCTGTATATTATAATGCTTAACAAATATGAAACATGCTTTAATCTTTATTTTGTAGATTATTGTATTGGAGAACACTGATGATAGGTGAATAATTTTGTATTCACTAATGTACATTTATACTTTAAAGCCTTGCCACATTTTCTCATCCTATATCTTTGTGCAGTTAACGTACTGTAAATAAAAAGCACTTGAACAGAATAAGGCAGTATTTTCAGAAACACTCTTGATTTAGATCTCTCAGCAACAAGGATGAAAAGTGTGGAAAGAGGGTCACTTCTACCCACACATGCAGTAACACATAAGACATGCACATAGGAACACTGACAGCATGAATTAGTATATTCTTTCCAAGAAGAGATTAAACTAAATAATGATTAAAATGTTATCTGTAATGATTATTTCAATCATGGTTTAACATTAAAGTTAGACCTAGACAGATAAAGTTAGACCTAGAAGATAACCCGTAAAACACCCCGTGAATGTTTTGTTTCAGCCTGTAAATATAGTTTTAAGTGTTTTGGTAAGATCAGTTAGTAAGGCCAAGAGTGTTGTGTTAGGTTATGGGTTTGATTTTCAGGGAATACACATACTGAGAAAAAAAACTACCTTAAATGCACTGTATTTCTTAGGATTAAGTTTTGGGATTTTGAATAATGTTAAAAATAAAAGCTAAACTGAAGAAATTGTATCATACTGTATTGATGGCTTTGTACAACATATTCAGATATCCACATTTCCCACAGACGATGCTCTTAAATCATGCAAGAATAATACTGAACAATGTTTTACACACTTTTGGAGCCCATGCCAGCTTAAATGCATACAGTACAACAGAAAACTCACATCGAGTAGATGCATGCACCAAAATAAAGCATTGCGTTTTTGCCAAGTTGTACCTAGGTTACACAACCTTCAACAAAAAAATACGGAGTGACATACTAACTTGAGTTAAGTGCAAAGTCAAGTGCATGTGTAGCTATTGCGTGTAAACAGCCATACAGTCAGAATGCTAATGCAGCAAGAGAGACTGTCAGGACATCTTGATTAAAACATCTCTAAATATCATTGTGATAATGCAGCCCACTAAGAGTACATGTACCTCTCATAATACAACTTACTGGTTTGCCACTTTGTGCATGATGTGAGATGACAAAGGCTTTGGAGAATAAAATAGGAAAGACTAAACAGGGAGAAAGATGTAAGAATTCTCTTTTTTCACAATAAACAAAAAATTGGTACAAAAAGCAACACACACAAAACACATCACTAGGAACTAATATATGTCACATATATGGAGGAGTAACCTACAAGACAAACTTGCCTCGTACAAGCTCCTCATAACCCTCATGAAAGATGCCATCTGTCAGAGCCGTTAAAAGTTTACACAACATTTTACTCATTCCCATTTCCTAGTCCTAGGAGATCCAGCTGGCAAGTATGTGACAGATAATACAAGCCTCTGCACATCTTTTAATCTCTCCAATTGACCCAGATAACACAGGCCAAGAGCTGCACTAATTGGAAGTCTTCAAGACTCTTAAAACCATAAAGTAATCTGAAGAATTAGCCCTACTAGCTGATTGTAACTTTGCTTTTGTATTGCTCATTTCGAGATGCACAGCTTACTTTCAGTTATTCTACCGACTGGTACATTTAGAGCAAATTATACATAGTATTGGTTTATATACAGTACAGACAGGAGGGTCATACTGTATAAAGAAATTATAGTTCCTGTAGATTAACGTATAACTACAATTAAACATGCCAGATGTAAATCCACAAATATTACTCCAGTATCACTTGTGTACTATACATCTTAGTATTTAGTGTAAAAATGTTTGTCTGGGTTAGACAACAGAGAAAGCCCGATGAGATAAGACACAAAACGAAGAGGCTAGTGACAAGGTCACAGGATAGACAGACAGTGTTGTAAGGAACATACAATCCATTCTCATAAAGCTGAAGAGGACTGCTCCAATGAACAGCTATCGATTCAGTCTTCAAAAACAGGCTTTGGTGTTCCGTTTTCTTTTTTAATCAAATCAAGGCTTTAAAGCCACAATTCCTTCATCTTTTCTCTTTTTAAAATTGAGACAAATACCTACATTTGCATTCTGCAGAAATGAAGTTCGAAACGTAGGTTTGGAAGGAGACTATTCATTCAGTCCTGTCAATCATCTGGTTCGAGCCCCCCTTCGAGGACAGCATGTCAAGTTTGTTTACCATTAACTAATAAGACTGGATGGGTGGGCGAACCTGTGAAATGAATGTTTTGAATAAAACTGAAAACACTAAAATACAGAGTAAAAAAGCAATCAAATGAGACAGCAAAAAAACTAATAAAAGTCATGATAATGTATCCCAGTATTCAAACCAAAATCAAGTAAAATAATTGTGTAGTTCAAGTTATCACAACTAGTCACTTAAACACATGAATGTTATATTCTTTACATACTGTATGCAGGATTCATCTCAATGATGACATTAAAGAGAAGTGTGACCTCTAACCCCAACTGTCCAAGCCCCTTACAAAATGTATTTTTGTACTGCAGATGCAAATGTTAAACTGTCCATTGTCCACTCACTCTGGTATGGTACTTTTTTCATTTAGCAATGGCTTGCAAGCAATGCTGAGTATTGAGCAAATGTCAGTTCGGATCTAAGATCAGTGCTGTAAATAGCATTAGGCAGTCATGTCAAATAAGTCACTGAGCAATAGAAAGCATAGATGTCTATTAAAACAAGGACCCTCTGCAGCCGAATGCCAAGGGCATGTACAGTAGAGACTTACAAACATAAAGCAATAGTTCACTCAAATAAAACATTCTGTCAGATTTGACTAATCAGGATTTATTACATTGATAAAAATTGCACTTTTCTAAATGATAGTTTATAATTACAAAGTCTGGCAAGTGCCAAAAATAACCTTTAAAGTCTCATAAAATTAGAGCATATGACTCATAAACTATATTTCTTCTCTTTTGAAGTGCAACAGCTTTGTGCATTGAAAATTAGCCACCAAAGTCACTAGATACGTCGCAAGAATATTATTTCACATGTTGCAAATATTTAAGAGATGTTGCACTTAAAGCAATATACTGAAGATCTATACTAAAGTAATTTATGTTTTAAAATGTTTGTGCATTGGTGTCTCAAGATACTATTCAAAAGCACACTACTGAAACCCCACAATCATCACTACACCACCTGGCAAAACCTCATATGCAGACATTAAAAATTTCATAATCTTATGATATTGGTTCATAACACTGCTGTATTGCCTCAACAGCACACACCCACACAACAGCTTGGATGAGCTGTTCTAGCACAGCTGGCGTAATGCATTCATAATATCTCCCCTGCAGGCCCTTTAAAGCGTGTGTGCGTGCGCGTCCACATGCAAGCAGAGGAGTCAGCGGTGATCCTGCGGGCCTGTAACGGATGCTGGCTGTTTGCTCTGTGACGGATGGGGGATAATGGATCTGATTGTGGCGGTGATGTCTGCCCCGGTCCGTAGCCTCTGCTGAAGGCGGTCCCTGAGAACACTGTGTCACAGTCTGGCCCTCTTTGATGAGGTTTGTTAGTGGGGTGGTGTGTCTGTCAGCACGCTCTAAACACCCTAAATCAACTAAACAGATCTGTGGGCTTCTGCGGCTCAAGGTCAGACTGTACCCAGCATCGGCCAACTGGACAACAGCTGCTGACCAGAGGGCAAGACATTTTAAAGCAGTGGGGCAGTAAAATTACAAATGCATGCACAGATCAGGGCCAGAAAAGCATTACAAGTATTTGGAAGACACTTTAGGGAATTCTCCAGCTACTTCCAGCTGTCTAACGACAAGTAATTCCTTCATACTATAATGCTGAAACCAACCTACAGCATTGCTTTCGCTTTGCTCTTCTAGTTTCAAAGGTAAATGCAGCGTGTCACAGTGAGTTTTTTTAATGGGGATTCAAAGCCATTAGTTTCTGCTTTAAAAAGAGGTGAAAGAGCCTGCTGTACAGTACACGCTGTAGTCTGTAGTGAATTGGATGTGGGTCAGAGAGATTCAGCATATCTAGGGCATACTGAATCAGAGAGAGGTTTAAGCCTTCGCTCATTCTGGCTCACCTATTAATAAAGCCTATAGGGAAGACAGATTACGATTCAGTGTCACTTCATTTTCACAAACCATAATCACATTATTTAGCCAAACAACTGTGCGGTGAGGAGAAAAATTATAGGGAACAGCTATTATATCCTATTTATTCCCTCTGCCTGTATACTGTATGTGTGTAAAGCATATAAAGCAGAAGTCCAATGAGTGTTAAAAAGTCTTTAGGACAGTGAGCTTCACAGAGACTGTTTATACAGTATAATATACAGTATATATGGAGGATGCCTACTGGATCATTGGAGGATGCTCTTACATTTTACCAACTGTATGACACATACCCATTAAACAGCTGGACAGAATGGGGTTGTAATCTATCTTCTGAAGATATTCATGTTAAATGTGGGTGTAATAAAATTTGCCTTAAGAAAACAACACTGGCAAAGTCATAAAGACAAAATTAACCATGTCTTAAAATAAACAGCAAATCAGTCAACTTGAAGCCATTTATCAGAACATTTTTGTTTGCGATCACATTTATGGGATGCTCTTATTTACCACTGACCTTTCCAGGAAAGCAACCTACAAATGCCTTTACTACTCTGCATATCCAATTGCAATGGGAGAAAGCCTTTTAACACTGAAAGCATTAAGACGTTTGTAACAGATTATATCTCAGAGGAGATGCTATCTAGATTAGACTGTTGTGGTTAAATATTGTGCTGCAGTAACAGGAGAACTTTGTGTTTTTGTTTTTTGCTTAGCCAGTATGTACGATGTAAAGACACTGCTGGCCTGCCATGAGAGCTGTCAGACAGATTTAGTAAATGAAGGGAGAGCAGCAAGTCATTGTCAAAATCCTTCTGCTCGACTGTCTGATCCAGGATAACTTTAATTTCAGGAGTGCAACTATCCACTCTCATGCTTGTGGTCTTTATAATGATCTATTTGAACGTAACCTGAACCTTTCAACACACTAACAGATTACTATTCTTTAAAGCTATTCTCAAAGTCTGTGTTCAATCTTGACCTTTTAAGATTAACATTATACATTTTGTTAGTTTTTGTACAGTTCTGTGCATTCACCAGAATGTGTTTTTAGTATTTAGTGCAAACTGCGCAACACAAGAATACACAGTAAGGTCACTTGCCTGTATCCATATCCAAGCCAATCTCTCTGTTGTCAATAAGCTAAATAACATGACTCTCTTTTAAAAATATCTTATTGCAAAAACCCTGCATAACACAACTCATACTGTGAGCATTTTTGTTTCGAACAGGGCACAAAAAAGTGGCAGTGTTTCCCTGCATTCTTTTCTCTAAAGGCAGCCATTTAAAGACACCATCCCAATGTCATTTAACACAGACATAGATGGCACATTGTTGACAAACCTCTGTGCCTTGGATACCATATATACCAAGCAAGTTAAACCAAGGGTGGATTAATGCCGGGGACCCGCATTATCTAGACCTTGAGGGTTTTAGTGGGTCAGGGGATGCAATAGCAGGACACATTTCCACAGGATTTGGCAGCTTTGATCCCACTCTTACTGTCATGGTTGGCTAAGCCCATGGGATGCACACTGGTCCTATGGCTTAATCTAGTTTAAGTGCCATCCATGAGCTACTAATGTGTGTTTGACCCTATCAGCAAAGATCCAGTTCTATCTTCAAACCCAAATAAAGTGTGGAAAGCAAAGAATATTCACAATGGGATAATATGGAATAGGGCACAGATAAAAGTGTTGGACTCTGGATTCATTTTGCTTCTGTATTGCTGAATGCTGGAACTGCAGCTGTTAAAAAGAATGCTGTAAGCTTATTATATACTCACAGAGCAAAAAAACTGACGTCTCCATTTGTGAGGAACATTACATTTGCTCTATAATAAGTATCCTAGTACCTCAATTAATTATTTCTCTATTTAATTCTTTCAGAATAAAAGCATATTTTTGATGTTGCACATTTGTTAGTCGCTTTAAAAAAAAGCATCTGCTTAATTAAAAAACATCAGTGATCGTAATCAAATAATTTACATCATTCAGATTGCATGCACAATTACTAATAACTACTATTATTAGTAACTAAATTCAAATTAATTTTGGAAGAAGGTAACATCATCCTAACAGTACTCCCCTCTTTTCTATGCCAGGTTTTAAAGTGCAAAATCTTTATCAACTGTAGCTTTTCTGTTATAATATTTACTTTTCTTTTTTTTTCTTTGCTTTGTGGGAAAGAAACATATAGGCAAAACATACAGGCTACAGTACTACTGGCTGTCAGTTATCATCCATTACATAAGACATATTATTGGCTACCGATTGCAAACAAACAGTCTTACATTGGTGCATCTTTCACATTATATTTTGCTCTATGAAATTTGAGGTTATTCAGTCCCAGAACAATTCAATAACAATCTAAGAATACAACAGCAATAATGAAAAACCTATAAGCATTACTATCATGCTACCTCCCACTTCTCTCTCTCCTCCATATCATATATATCACATATGCATATAGATTCATAGCTCATGCAAAGTTGATTCTTTTGTAGAGTGAAATTGCTAGTCACGCTTGCATAAGGATGCAATCTTGCATCAATTTTTCAAAATTCATGCAGAAAATGGCCTGATGATTTTGCAGATTTTGCCTGATGGCTGGAAAATATAATCTGACTGTATGATCAGATCACACGAGCCTTTAGAATAGTCGCATTTCCCACAAATGTTCTTAATTCCCACATATGTTTTAATTTATAGCGAAAACCACCTCCACAGAGAAAAAGTTGATTAGGATAATATTCCAGACAGAATAGAAGTAGCAAAATCATGAAACAGTATATGATGGTGATATAAAAAAAAGAAAAGAAATATAAAAAGAAATGTAGTTAAATAGTACTCTGGATATACATTAGTAACACAATATGATAATCTCTCAGTAATCACTTGAAGGGAAAAGCTGTAATAGACTAAATACTGTTACAATGCAAAACAGTGACACAGACAGATGTGAAAAAGCCTGTGTAACTCTGGGATGTATGTCAGCGTGGGTGCTCTTCCTCAGGGAGGGCTGTAATAAAGCTCATTCTGATAACCCAAAACCCAGAGCCGCCCATTGCTCATCTAATTGGAAGCATTTATGAAAGCAGCAGCAGGAGCGGCCATCTTTCTCACTCTGGAATTAAAATGCTAATGCGCTCGAAATAAACAAAACAAAGGCACTCTACATCTGGGATTTGCATGAACTTGAAAGTAGTCGTGAAAGTCAATACCAGAGGGCACCAAGTTTGAAGACATTTAGCCAGCATATGACACGCTGAGCCATCTGACGGAAAGAAGTGCAGCCACGCATGAATCAAAGGGGCTGATGTAACAACAAAGGCAATATTTTCCACCTCTTTGAATCTTGCCTTCTCTTTCTCCGCACTTCTTTAGCCTCCCTCTGGGATGAGCGTAGGAGGATGAGTGCTTAAGAGTGGGCTGTAGTAACAATAATGGTTGATGTTGTCTGTGTCAAAAATGCAGGCTGAGGTATAATGGTCCTGCATGGTATGATGGTGTTGAAAAGACCAACACTATTGGACATCAGCATTATGGGTTTGCTTACACAACAATGATGGACTAAATAAAAGTTTTTTCTTTGTGTTTTTAAAAGGTATAGTATATACAGAGAAAATTGCTGATGAGCTGTGTTATGCATGCCATGTAAATGCTCTCTGTAGGTTCCCAATAAGATACACAAGTGATGTAACATGCACTGTCTCTTTCAAACTTTAAGATTTTTTCTTTTTTAAGTGCTAATTCTTGGTGACCTCAACTATCAGCAGTAACTTAAAACACAACTACAGTCAACAGTATAAATATTCACACTGGTCTAAACTGGTCTTTTCAGCAGGGAAGTGTGCCATCTCACAAACACAGCAGGGGCATTCCCAGTGGGCTAGTGCAAGCGTCACAAACCTGGCTTCAACACAAGATTTAACCAGCTGAGACAGCGCTTGATGGAAGGTCACATCAGGAAGAAAGGAAATGGCAGCGCAGCAGGCAGTTGATCAATACTAACTCTCTAATTGGTCAGAGAGCAGGTGCAATATGGATAAGGTAACACAGATGTCAACATACAAAAGTCACAAATCTCTTTAATATTTCAATTGCTTTAAGACAGCAATGAGATTAAACTGAGAATAAATAAAGAATTCTTTTGTCATATAACTCTCTTGTTTCTCAGATGTTTCTCCTGTGAAATACACACCAGTCAATGTCACGTGTCACCTGTAGAGTTTCAGAGAAGTCTCAAACTGTGCTCAGATTTGCAAAGTCAGGTTTTTAATATAAACTAAACTCCCTAATTCATTACTAATATTTACAATATTGCTTACAATATGCTGTCCAAATTCATTTTACAGTCAATCAATAATCATAATCTTTTTTTGCCAATTGCTATTTCTCCAGTTTTTTGGAGAAAAGTCTGATACAAGCTGAGATTTAAATAAAACATAGCTGAGATTTCCAAAGTCTCCAGAGCTTTAAAAACTTACCTATAAAAACTACCTATATTTAAAGGCAAAGTACATGTTTTGGTTATGTATGTACGTACAGTATGGGTATACCCTCTTAGGATACAGTCATCCATCTCATCAAAAGAAAGAACGCTCAGTCAAACCTGTATCAATCTTTATTTTTTATTTCTTGTTTTTTTTCTCAGCTGCACTGGCTGGGAGAGGATATTAAAAAAACTGCCTACAGGGACCGCCAGGGCTACCATGACATTTAAAATGCTGGATAATGTATCATGTATCAGGGTGAACTAGAGGAGGAAAATGTGTAAATGTGTTTTTGAGGGCACACCTGAGCTGTGAATAGAGACCAAAAAATGGCATTCATCCTTTTACATGAGACTGTAATATCTAGGGAACACAGCAGGACACATACATATTAATATTTTAAGTAATTATCCAACTTATTAGGTACCACATATTGCTGCCTTGGGCTAATTAATTTTAAAATTCATGCAGGGGTTTTGTGTATTACAATGAAACTGTTTATATCTTAAAACTATTTCTCTGCAGCTCTTTCCAGCTGATAAACAAGCTAAAACCTTCTGCATTGCACCACAACATATATTTACCGAGGGTCCTACTCTACCTGTATACAGTAGTAAATAGCCACATACATCATTACTTTTCCTAACAAACAACGAAGATGACAATTTCCAATCACCGCAGTGAGGTTAAAGTGTAACCGCCATGTTACTTTGCCACATGTTGAAGGCTTTATGACATCATTGGTGTAAATGGATGCGATTTTCTCCGTCGGCAAACAGTTTAGCAAAAGGTCGGCCCGAATTAGCAGATGTCGTGAATGCGCCACGGCTGTGAGGACTGTCTGTTCCTTACAAAGGTGCTTAGAAGGCGACAGTAGCCACATGATTATATGTCAGTACAAGAATGGTGAACATAATCACACAGATTGCCTTAGGTTTCACAACTGTGGTCTCATACAATAATCACAGCAATAACAAAATGATTAAACATTTCTGATTAAAAATTTGAAAGGATTTTTTCAACCAGCCTTTGGACCCTTTGGGTCTTCAGAAAGAATTCTTCTTATACTGAATGGACTAGCAAGATTTGTTTGTTCAGGGTGGTCTGGGTAGTGACTAATGTTTCCTGGGAGAAAACCTACCTTTATGTGATGCACCAGGGATGTTTACAAAAAGAATATTTTTTTAATCAAATCGGTGTATAAAAATGATTTAAATCTCCTTTCTAAGATGACACCTCTGGCACTCTGAATCATTTACAAGCCTTATGGTTTGTTATGCTATAACTCTATAGAATCATTAAACCTGGCAGACAAAGTAAAAGAGAAAAATACTCACTTTAAAACAACACTGCTTAATCAACTGAGTGTCAAGATAGCCCAGTTGAATCACAACTTGGAGCCACGTTGCCATGGTTTCTGTCTCGACCCCAACTAGCTGCCTACAGTTCACTTTGTTTGTTTATTCCTCAGGATAAAACTGGCATCAACACAACAAGCCTGTGAATCCTATGTTATGTAATTTTTGTTATAATTCGTTGATATGTGTTTGTAAGTATGCAGATGAATCATTTCCACACACACTTCAAATAAACTTCAAATTCATAGAGTTTGGCTTACCTGAACAAATCAATTTCATCAACATGTACTCCCTGCCACAGTCTCTCCTATAGTAACATCTTAGGCGGTTGACCAAACAAGATCCAAATTTGATGTTCTCTTTTTTGCAAAGAAGGGCGATGTTCTTATCTGCAGAAATGAGACATAAACAAAATTAATTAAAAAAGTGGGTGTAATGTGATAAAGGCAGTGACAAGCACCCAGATGTTTAAAAGTCAGTGCCCACGTCCCCTGGAGAGGCCAGTGTCTCTGTTTCAAATGTATGACCACAAGCTCCTGCATATCAACTTTTAGAGGCATTGTCATTCACATCACACTTTAAAGGACATTTACCCACACAGATACACAAAATAACTTTATCTAGCTGCACTCAAACACATAAACATGTTCACTGGCTACTACAGTATGCATATGCACAACTTGCACAGTACAGAGTTGTAAAAATTGTAAATAGATTTTTAAAAGGTTTACTTAACAACTGCAAACATGGAATTGTGTGTGCATCTTGCACGTAGTGATTAACTTTCAAAGTCAATGTTATTATGTAATTTAATAAATGTAACTTACCAAGGCATATGAGCCAGGCTACAAATGTTTTATTAGTTTGTATTTTTCATTGCTGTAAATGATATAGATTATTTAATAATAATTTTGAGATACAGTACTTTTATTTTATTACTTTGCACAAAACAATAAAAGTTATCTGAAATCAATCTTTGAAATGGTCTTAGTCAATATTAAATATATCATGGTTACATTTTCACAGAATGTTGTTTACATTACATAGAATGGTTTTATGAACAAAATATTTAGCTGGGTTTCCACAGGCACAGTCACACATAAATAAAGTCATATTTCAAACAAATATTAGTTTCTTGTTCTAGTGGATTCTCTGGGCCAAAACAAACCGAAATTCACTTTTAAAGTACATTTTACTGTTAACAGCAGTGAATGTGAATCCTTTATAATAAGACAAATCTAATGCCATAAATGCATCATCTGCCCAATTATACAGGTCTCAAGAGTACAGTTAATGTGTATAAAAGACTCAAACAAGAGTACTCACATGCTTTAGTGTAATTTTTGCCAGCCTCAATTATATCTGAAGTGGGGAAAACAAGAGGACAGTGCAGGAAGAGAACTGGAAATTAAAAGGGAAGGGGAGCGAGAGAGAAAGTTAGAGAAAGAGAGAGAGAAAGAAAGAAAGAAAGAAAGAAAGAAAGGAGGTAAACAGACTGCTTTCCCTCATAGTCCCTAGCATGAGGTTTATTTATTCTGCACTATTTACAATGATAACTTTACATCTCATGGGATCTTGGCATCTCAGGTGTGTGTGAACAGGTGCAATCATTCAGGAGAGCAGCTTAGGGCAACAAGCAACCATAAGCAGCCTAGTTTGAAACAACTATGAGAAAACAGTTGTGCAGCGGTTACATTAGGTTACAAAAATAATAAAATCACTTTAAGAGGAAAAGTTGCAACACAAAGCTGACAAAACAATGTCATCTGTAAAAACAACACCTAAATGAAATATATTTCAATAGCTGTTCTACTATTGCATTTTAAACGAATAATGATTGCAGATAATGTAGACACCTCCTGTAAACGAATTGACAACACTAAAAAATATCAACAGTAGGCTAAATTTCATTTAAACAGAAGAGGAAAACCATTAGTAACATATATTAAACAGACTATTGTTTGAGAAAATTTGTGACCACACAGTGTTTGAAACAGAGTTGGAGGGGAACACACTTTCTAACTCTGTACACTGCCGAGTAAAGAACAGCTATAGTAACCTACTTACCCGCTCGCAGAGAAGAAAACAGCCCCATGCAACTTCAATGTCGGTCTTTCTGGTTTAGCTCTAAAGCCCAGATGGATTTAGAGCCCCTCTCAAGCTCTTTCCACAATGCTGCGAATGCAAGTGCATCACTTTACATCGACCTGTATGGATATCGCACGCGTGTATGTCACAGATCATAAATAGGACGGAGATACTCAAACGACGCCCAAACGAATGGCTTTGTTTCTCGATCACGCACGTTTACTGTAGAGACAGGAGAATACGGTTATCAGTTGCTGTGTCTGTGTCCTCGCCGCCTCGGCGGAGCAGCGCAAGCTGTCTGATCCTCCTCGCGCTTCATAAGACTTTCATTCAATACCCGACGTGTATAATTCAGAAAGAGGGGCAGGTGATGCTGTGCCAGAAAGACAGCACACTGCACTCAAAACAGACACATGCAACATGACTATATAAAACCACATAATGGCAAATTCATTTAGACAATCTTTATCTTTTTATATTATTTTTCTCAGCTGTAAAATTCACCAAATCAGACTGTTTTCACGGTTATATCTATATACAAGCAATTACATAACATTCATTAAAAACGATCGTGTTAGATTTAGAGATTTAGAGCAGGTACACAAAGTGTGTCTTTTTTATTTTTTAATTGCAATTTTTAGAACAATGAACATACTTGAGCAATAAAATATAAATTACATAAGAAATACAATAATAAGCAAATTCAATTAAAAAAATAAAACACAAATAACATTTTTTAAAGCAAAAAAAAATAATATGCCCACAAACAAGTACAAATAATCAAACTAATGTGACAGTAGCCTATTGGATGGCCATTCGTCACTTGACATGTTGGCCATGGGTGTGGAGAAGAGGACGAAACCCTCAGGTCAGTGAGAAGTGAATATGTTCACAAACGCCAGTTTAAATATTAGCCTACTTAATATACAAATCCAAAATGTACGAAATAAATGTTAAAAACCACGTTCATTCACCTTCACTGTTGTTCGCCTGTGGACTATAATCCGCCCAGTCAGTCGCATCCTGCAAAATCAATATTGAAAATAAAATCAGGTAAACACCTAAAAATACGATGAACACTTGACGAAAACATGTCGATCGCTTACTGTATATTAAAAACTCTGCTTTCGTCGCTTACTCTTGCAATAGTTACGTCTCTTAACAAATGTTTGCATCTTTTTTAGCATAAATCGCTTCCTTGTTTTCCTCACTTTTCTAAATCGATTTGAACACCTACGTTTGCTAAACACCTACATGTAAATTTACAGTTTAAATGTGGGTGCACATTTTTGAATGGTTTGTTACTTGTTAATCGGTTTTTGCATATGTATTTGCAAGTCATAAAGTGTCATTATATTGGATCTTTGTTTGGCTGTGGCTGCTTGCACATGGCGAGATTTCAAGGTTACAAAAGGGGGAGGAGTATAACCTACAACATCGTGAAATGTCTGCATTAGCATTTACGTTAAGATTACCTGAAACGAAATTTATATTATTATGGTTTGTGAGATTTAGCGAAAATGAAGTTGTCACAATAAACACGATACGGCAGTCGTTGGTGACACGCCGCATGGGTGGCGGAATCGTATGTCTGCGGCGCCGCCATATTGGGAAGGACAAGTTTAAACTTCGCTGCGTTTTGTTAAGGGAATCACAGTCGTTTACATTTCTCAACCGATTTCAATGGTTTATGATCCACATGGAGTAAAAAACATTCTTACTCCAATTACTTGTTAATTTACCTGTTACTTACTGGAGATGATTTCATTGCCATTTGTAAATATAATATTTTTCTTTTGTGAATAGTAGCCTATAGGCTACTGCACCTTTCTCAACAATGCCAAAATCTGTGTGATATCTGTTTCATTCGCCATAGCTAGTTGTGACATGCAAAAATCATTTCATCATTTTTTTTCCATGGTTTTACTTGTCTCTCTGCACCTGTGAAAGCTCAGTGGTGGTTTAGTACACCAGGTCAGCACTTTCTAAGTGCAAGTGTGAATCACTTTCTCACTCTAGTACAAAATCACACCTCTGGGATATGAAAATTCAACAGCTCAGCAAATATAAATGGGCACAGAATGTGAATAAACCATTAGATGAATTGCCATTGCTTGTTTCAGATCTCAACAGCGCCTCATTTCTGGCACAATCTGTACTATGCTATACATCACTTGCGTTGCATAATTTATTTAAATCAAAATGTATTACTATTGTTATTCTTTAAAATGATAATTTCCACCTAAAGTTCTAAATCATGTCTATTTGTATTTTAGAGCTGTATGTGCTATCCATGTAAGCATATTAACATCACTGGCATGGTTATATTAGCTGCCTACACAATATTGTTAGCTAAGTTTGCTATTATGTAATCCATTGGAACAAGCCAGTCTAAACCTTTTTAATTGTGTATTCATAGCTTTTATAGATCCACACTCTAGAAAAAGTGAACATTACCAATTTGTAGTACCAATAAATGCAATTGATTGAACTTGGTTACATGTACAGTATGTGTACAGTGTGTGTACAGTACACGTGGTCACGCAGACATACTGTACAAAATGAACTTTGTGGCTACAGTTATAATTTATTATTACTGTTACTGTTAAATACTTTTGAAACAGTAATGTAATTGAAACAAAATGTACTCTACATGTTAAACAAATAAAAGATTCTCTTAAGTAGCAATTCCTTTTCCACCTTGAATTCTTAAGCCGTATAAAGAGAGAGCTTTCTTGCATGCCGACCACTTGTTGTCTGGTGGCGGCTTTGCTTTCACTATTTGTTCCAACTCATCCAAAGAATTACGATTTCAATTTTGCATGTTACATTTTTAATTTATACAGATGCAGAATTGTTTATTTGTCTACTAATCTTAAGCCTTTAAAGTGTTTTAATATCACAGAAAAAATGATGAGAAAGCATGCTCTTTAATGCATTTACTTTTATTGTACGTGATAGCCAGTAATATTATGTAATTTTTTAACAGATTCCAAAGGAAGTAGAGATAGGATTTAGGGCAGAGGGTTTGGAGAGGCCACCAGAAGCTCAGTGACCACAGCTGACAAGTGTTTCTTTTTGCTTCAAATCCCTGGTGTTGCTCTACTGCTGCTGCCATCGGTAAGACCAAAGACTATGATCCCTTCGCACACAACACACTTACAGCCAAACAGTCCCTGATGGCTGTGATGCGTTTGTGAAAAATACAGAAAAGGAAAATGTGTGTCCTTTTGAGTGTGTAGAGTAAACATGACATAAGCCAAGGAAGACATCTGAGTGAACTCGCAGTGCGGCCATCTGAGTGGAAGGTACATTGTGGCTCGCTGAGAGAGAGAGATGTGGAAAAGCATGTGTGCATGAGATTATGTAACATTTTTGTGTAGGAATCCCATCCATAGTGTTGCATATCGGCACTTTCTTATTTTTGTAATTAGAGGTGTGTTTATTAATATATGCTCACACAAAAAACAAGGTTCTGGGAGAGAGATTTAAGGGGTTTGCTTGTTTATGAGTAGTTTCACTCTTTCCACTCTTTCTCTTCCTCTTGGAAGCGTTAAATAAAATCTATTTGCTTTCCAAGCCATTGATTTGCATGTGTATGAAATGGAAGAGGCATGGGCAGAAGATGGTGTTGTGCCAGCTAAGTGTAAGAGAGGGTGTATATGTGTGCATGCATATGTGCAGTTAGCCTGCATTGATTTCATATCCTGTTTTAGGTTGGGTGTCTTTCTAAAATACTTGCACATCCCACAAATCTCCTTCAATGTAAAAAATACATCAGAATTAAATTAGTCAGTTATACCCAGCTGCTTTAGTGTAGTGCTACAATAGAGTATTGTTAGTTATTATATTCTTAATAATTATCCTAAATATTAAGTAACATTGTATAAAGTTTATTGTAGGGTATTGTATAAAGTGTTCAAGTTGTTTACTTTAAATCATTGTGATGCTTGTTAGATGGGAAACTGTTGTGGCATTGTGCTTCCCTCTTGTGTTTGTTTTGGAAAGCTACACCTTTTGGAGTAAAGCCTTTTTCTTGTTATGCATGCACGGATTCATTGTTATGATCAGATGTGACATCAGAGTTACTTGTTTTCATTTCTTTTGAGCTAAATACTCCTGCCCTTAGTTAAAAAAAAACTGAGAAATTTGTGTCAATATCTTTTTCAGACGTGTGTCTGCAGGGCTGGGGTGGTTTAAATATCCTCTTATCATTTTTTACATATGTGTTGTCTATCACCCACACAGCTAATAAGAAGCATGCATACTGTGATGTCATTGTCTAATGGAGATAGGATGCATATTTTAATTTTCAGTGGTTTACTATATTATTATACTATTTATTGTATTAAACAGTAGGGATGTGTTTTTGAGACAATTGATTGTTCTGTTGTGGTTTCTTTTTAAGACCTCCTACTGGTATACTACCATATAATTGACATTGTTTGTATGTTTAAAACAAAAATACATACTTTGATAAGAAAATCAATTTCCACCACATTTTAGACAAGACAGAATGTTTTAAAAAGAGAGTCTTTTCGGCAAATTTCCACTCTTTCTGTTGAAGCATGGGAATTTCCAACCTTGAATGAGTTCTGGTGAAAATAATCTTGTAGTAGAAGTTTATTTAGGCTACTATGGTATAAAGAATGTACTTCAAAAGACAGTAATTAGTGTTTGACTGTTTGGATGATAACAAATGATTATACAAGGAAATTGTGTTTATTGATAAAACGTAAAATGTCTGTCAGCTTACAGCATAATGTATATTCTTGTATTTTTCAGGGCAATACTGTTTAATTCCAAGACTTTCTTCTCTCTCTTTTTTGTTTTACTATTGTGAGATTGATTGGTTTTGCTACTGTATGTAGGAAAGTGACCTGCTCTCTGTATAACTATTAATGGCCGAGTCAGATGGCTCAGGAAGTCCCAGCTGGGTGTCTCACAAAAGTGTTAGGCGTGACATCACTGTGGAATTTCCGCTAACGTGCTGTTATCTGCGTAATCTGTTTGTCTTTCTTTGAATATAAACAACAGGCATTTTGAGCTTGTCATAAAGGCACCCTCAGCTGCACTGACCACATAGTTTAATGAGTCACACAATGACTTTAAGTGTTCAACTCTGTACTTTTTAAAATTGTGTAGTAAACAGTGAAAGAGTGAATTTATTCTCATTTTTTTTATTTAAATACAAAATTGGCAGTTTAAAGAGACAAAAAGAACAAGTTAACAATAGAAACAATAGAAAAAAGGCACATATTGTTTTCCCTTTAACACACAGAAGAACAGCACAATAAAATGTTTGGCCCAACACTGACATCTACTGGACCATTTCATGAAATCTTGCATACAGACATCTGTCCATTTATAGAAATACTCATTTAACACACACTGTACATTTAAAATTGGCCATTATTGTCAAGTATAGCTGATTCAACAGCATACACAGAGGGAAAATGACAACAATAAGAAAACAATCACAATACAAATACAGTAAACAGAAGCCTCCACCTGATATTTACTTACAGTTCCAGTTTTCTTTAACTTCTTGTACATTGTTTAATTTGAGATATACACACGTTCCCATAAGAGAATAACCTCTATATATCTCGTTATCACAAGATAAGTGTCTAAGCCCAACAGTTATATATATGTATATCTGTGCTCTAGTAGACAGGTACATCTAATTCTAAAACCAGAATGATAAAGATACAGTACAACTATAAGGAAGATATTCATTACTAATAATTTAGTAAAAACTGATTAGAAATAAGTGTAGTGAAATTAAATTGTGTAGTAAAAAGTAAAAAAAAATCAAACAGCAGCACTTTTGTCACATAAAGAATAGACAATACCTTTGTGACAAAGACAGCATGATTTATATTGTTCTTTAACATTTTCTTGCTCTAAGTGTTTTTTCTTTAACCCTCCAAGACAAGAAAACAGGAAAACAGTTCCAATGTGTTCCTTCACTTAAAAGATAAGAGAACAGGAAGTGAGTTTCCTTGCACTCACACAGACAGGAAGTTAACATTTTAGTGACAAAGCTGGTCATTTACACTGAGATGGGAGAAGAGTGCTTGGCATGTAATTCCCAACAGGAAAAGGTGGCTTCCACATATTGTGCCTGTGGTACGTATGGGAAATAGGGTAGAGATTGTGCACAGAGGTAAATATTTAGGGAAGAAAGGTGGTTTGCACACTTTTCTGTTGTTGATTGAGTCTTGTATGAAGATAACCAATACTGTCAGGAGACTGGCTAGATTGCTACACATTTTAGAGTAAAACTAGGTTGAGCTATCTTTATAATAAAAATCAGCAAGATTACCGTTTTATTATTCTCTTAAGACCAAGTTAAATATATTCTCATGGTTCACACGGTTATTCAGTTACTCACTTTTTCACATTTCAGCACGCTTACAAGTTGCTACACATTTCCTGAGATGTCTGCAATTGCCTTATAATGGTTGACCTTAGAGATTTGGGTTTAACATATAACAATCGATGTGCTGATGATTCCTGTCAAATAGACTTTGAGTAGCCTTTAATTCTTTCAAAGTACAGTTATCGCCACTTCCTTTGTTGCTCCCATGGCAATAGAGAAGTTTTCCTGATGAGAGGAGTCTGCTGCTGAACAATACTGGCTTTAGAAGTACACTGACCGTGGGTCAAAAAAGCAGAAACGTTTGAGATTCATCTGTGCAGTAGAAATGTATATCTTATATATAAACTAACAAACTGAAGGTTTTTTGTAGAGTACAAGATGCAAAATAAAAAAGTATGCCAAATAGGGGATTATTCACCCAAAAATGAAAATTATTTTATTATTTACTCATTCCTATGTCATTCCAAACCTGTATGACTTTCTTTCCTCTGCAGAAGACATATAAGATTTTTTAAAAGAATGTTGGTAACTACACAACATTTTCCTGTATGACTTACACTGTATGAACACAAAACCATTAAGGAACGTAATATCTTCATTTGTGTTCCACAGAAGAAAGACTCATATACAGGTTTTTAATGACATGAGGTTGAAAAAATTACAACAAATTTTGATTCATGAGTAAATTATTTCTTTAATCCCTACCATGAAATAAATTGTTCCATCCAGTGTCTAATGTTGCTTTGTACAAACAAAATGCTATTTGTACAAAACAGTTCTGTTTTCTACGTGTACAAAAATGGTCTAAAAGACCAAGGCAAGATTTTACTAACACCTATCAAAATTACAAATACTGTAGTGCTTATCATAATGTTCTAACAATGCATGAACTGAACAAGCAGTGGCACTTGTCAATCACTTTCCTTAAAGGGACCCTGACCCTGTTGTCCCACGAAGGGACAACAGCACTGATGGATCCTAAGTTTGATGTCATCTCATTTCCTTCTGATGATCAGTAAGAGCTATCAGTATCAGAGCCATCTACCCCATAAAGCTCAGCTAGAGTCCTGAAACGTGGTCCCCACTCATGCAGGAAGTCATAGTCCAAACTGGATCCATTGGAGGATGAGTCCAAAGAGCTGAGAGAACCGGCCAGAGATTCTGTTCCCTCATAGCCATAGATGTGTAATGTATCATAGGGAATTCCATCACGGTCGTGATCTGCCTCATCCTTCTTCACCTCGATCATCATGGCCATGTCACCCTTGCAGGCAGGGGGTTTCTTTACCATGGCATAGAGGGCAGGCCCAGGGCTGGGCTGAAAGCTGCTGTCGTGACAGGCAGAGGTCAGGATGGAGACATCGTAACCGTTTGTGTCCATCTCTCCTCCACCCTCCTCATCATATCTCACCAGCTGCTCGTGGATCTCACCAGAAGACTTGCCAAGGGTGACCAAAGCATCTTTCTGATAGCGCCTCCGCAATACAATGAGGATGACGATGACTATTGAAATGAGAGAAAAGAAACACACCGTGAAAATTGGTTTGTTAAATTTAAGGATTAAAACTGGCACCGTGGTTGCCAGAACTTTACCATAAAAACACGTTTCAGGCTTTCTTTCTTTCTTTCTAAATGTGATTGATGGCATAGTTACTAAACAAATTAAAGTGAAATCCATGTAAATTTTAAAATAGCCCTGGTGTTGAAAAGCCTGTCTTTTATCGCCCTGAGAATACTTTAACACCTTTCATTTATTCAACTTCAGATCTCTTGTCTTTTAATTATCATCAGCCCCGTCTTGTTTCTCACCTCTGGACGTGCGCATACAAACTGCAAAGTTGCTGAACCGTATAATTCTACTTCGTTGTGATGCACAGATGCAAATGAAATGTCTTCAGCTCATCACACATACATTAATGAACAAAGCCTACCTAGAAGTCAGTAAAGAAGAATATGGCACTTGCAACCCTGAATTAGTTTATCCAATTTATCTAATCAGACAACTTAAATGATCTAAAGACAGCTAATTAGATAAACTCTATCTGCACTTGGGAAATTACAGAGAAAATCTTGATTATGAATGTGCACATGTATGATTAATATGACCACTCGCATGTTGTGTCATGAATACTGCATAATGTCCTTGCTCTTGGGACTGTTGCATTGATATGTTTTCTAAGGTTTTTTCTTAAATTGTGATGGCAGTTAAGAGACACCAGTATAAAGCAGAAACAAATGCAACACAATAATGTAACCAATAGTGTAGATCCACTTACCCAAGATGGTGACGATGCAGAGAAGAATGGCTAAGAGGGCACTGACGCTCATTCCAGTCTGGGCGTAAGCCTTGCAGTACTCTGCCCTCCGATCCGACTGACACGTGCACACTTTAATGTGGAGGGGGTTGATGCTCTTTTGCTCTGGCGTACCTCCATCAGAGATCTCGATTTCAAGCATGTACTCAACTGAGCGCTCTGTACTGAAACCTCCCTGCTTCAGCCTAATGCTCGCCGTGTTATCTACAACAAATATTAATCATTGAAGAGATGCACTCATTTATTTAGCTTATACTGATTACGTCTACCACAGGTGCAAGCTAATGATTTTCATCAGCAGTGCTATTGTTGTCATTGTACTCTGCTTTTGTTTTTCTGTTGATGCTCACAAAGAAATGTTGCTGAGATCCTTCTGACAATTCAATGCAGCCAGACCTAAGAATACCACATGCCACACAATAGTAGGAAGAGTAAATCCACACTTTGCCATTCATGTGATTTGAATTGAAATGCTCATCTAGCACATTTTGAGGGAAGTCAGTTGCAAAAGCCTCTTTATTTGTAATATAGTATAATGCACTGTATGGATTATGAACTAAGTATTTTAAACGTATTAATGAAAGCATAACATGTCATTTGAAATACTTAATTTTAAAAGATTAATAATAAAAATCAAAGACTTTTCCCATGTCTAAATTCAGACTTGTGTAATAATATGTTTGAAAAACATTTTGCTAACATTTCCAATATGTTAAACACAGTAAACTGTCATTTTACTGACAATTAATTATACAGCAGGGCCTGTGAGGAAAAACATAAGAGTGTTCTGAAAATGTTCCACTATTTTGCACATTCAGATCATGATGTGTCAGATCATAGATATGAAAACTTGTACCTAATACATTTTAAAGCAATTTTATTTGCTTTAGCTGTTCTTCTGTGCCTCAATACATTCTAATGTCTGCTAGAATGTTTTATTACCCACTGTAACATTTGATGTCTGGTAGTTTTGCCTAATTGAAAATCTATGATGCTACTCTTTGGCTTTTAATATTATTGTAAATATTATCCATTTACTCACTCTGGTTGTCATGAAGGGAAAAGTTTGAACTCTTTTTTGCCAAAGTAAAGCGGAATCTGCCTGAATGCTCATCCTGGTCATGTGCACCAATAATTCCAATGACCTGTAGAGATTGAAGGTAATACATGAAGGTGTATAGAAAATATATCATTATGAAGAAAGGGAATTATAGACTTGTAAATATGAAATGTATGTCAGTAATTTCCTTACTGTGCCGGGTTTGTCACTCTCACAAACATACACGTAGGTCCCATTAGTTAGTTCTGGTGCATTGTCATTAATGTCAAGAACCTTCAGATTGACCATTGCATAGGATTTTTGACCTGAAAATTCAGAGAGGGTTATTTTATCTTGTCATGATAATAAATATTTTTATATATTTTTTTCTTATTATTATTTTATATTATATTATTATTATTTTGGAGGCTGGTCCATCAAATCTATCAGAGGTTTAGGAAATAACTACAAGAAATGTTCATATCATACCATTTAGTACATCTTCCTGTGCTGTAACTTGGAATGTGTATGATGCTTCTTGCTCCCTATCCAGTTGTCTCTTTAATGAAAGTTGTCCATTTTCAGGATCCACACGTACAGGGCAGTGTGGGTCTTCAATAAAGTACCTGGAGGGATGTCAAATTTAGTTTGTATAATTGTATAACTTTCATAAAAGCTTTTATTGTTTCATACATATGTATTAAAATACAATCAAATTTATACCGTATTTTGTAACCAATTTTATCTGGATCCCTTGCTGAGACAGCTCCAATGATTGGATTTTTAAAAGGGCCCTCATAAATGCTGAACTTGTACTCGGTTTGGTTAAAAACAGGTGGTTCGTCCACATCCATTACACTGATGAAAATTTGTGCTCTCTTCAGCAGGTTGGGTCCTTGGTTATCAGGGGATTTAGACACTGTGTGCTCATCCACATTTACACTGAAGATATATGTCTTCACTGTTTCGTAGTCCAGAGGCTGTGATTGATTGCAAAAAAAATTAGCAAAAAATTAAAACTATCCTGATACTCGAATAGCTGAAAGTGTGGACAGTGAAATGAACCACAACCTCAGCTAAGATTAATAACAGGTAATGGTCAGAAAACTTTAAAAACTTACCACTTTGAGGCTAAGAATGCCATCTTTCTCATTATTCCGTTTAATTTCAAACACTTCATTGTAATTATGCTGTAAAGTAAATGTTGGATCTTTGTTTTGGATCTCATCTCTGTCCTCCACTACTAAACTGCCAATTTCAGATCCTGGTTTTGTGTTTTCTTTTACATTAAAATGGTATTTTCCTGGAAGAGAAAATAATGTTTTGTTGATGTTTACTCTGCATGACACAATTTAATGTATACTAGAATACTTTTAGAGAATTAAAACAATAGGTTTTAAAATTCACTTGCCTGTTTTGAAGGTGGCAATGTTATCATTGACATCAGTAATGTTGATGGTCACTATGGTGGTAGCATGATTTCCAGCCTGTGATCCTGGCATATCTTTGGCTTGTACTTGAATCCGATATTGATTCTGTTTTTCTCTGTCAAGCGTGCTTTTTGTGGTTGTGATGACACCTGAAAAGAAACACATTGCAGGTTCATTTTTAATGCTTTAAAGGTCAGTTATAAATACATTGTACTGTTGTTAAGGTCAGTTACCAAACACCAACCTTCATTGTTGATTTGGAAGAGGTCAGTCCCATTCAGAAGTCTATATTCAATCATTCCATTTTGAGTGGTTGGATCATCAGCATCAGTTGCTTTTACTGTCATTACTGTGGTTCCTATAAAACCATAATATGGGCATTTGTTTCAGAGTTCATTCAAAAGAATAATATAACCATTTTCCCTTGGGGAAAATTTTTTAATGATTACCATAATCATTATCATAATGGTATTACCATGTTATATTAAGCTTGCTACCTTATCCAAACTAGTATGGAATTATCAACTCTATACTTCCATCATGAAGTTAAGTGCAAGATACAGAGAAATATACTGACATAAATCATTTTAAGGTATAATAATCAATTTGAAAGGTATAATGATGTCCATATATTACTTTGTGATATAAGTTAAATATCTATACCTGCTCTAGATGATTCACTGATGGATCCAGAGAGGTTGGGTGGAAAAACAGGTCTATTGTCATTGATATCAAGGAGCACAATTACAAAAGGATCATCGTTATCAATAGTTTTTTTGGTATGAAAGTTGATGAGCGAAGCTGAGAGTTTGTAGACACTCTGCTTTTCCCGGTCTAGTTTTGCATTAACAAATATATCTCCCATGTCATTTACAGTAAAAATGTCATTAGCACCTTCCCCTGAGAGGATATATCGCGTAGACTCACTATAAAGTGTATTTTCTAGCTGAAAAAGAAAGAAACAAGAAAAGAACAGAACAAGTCAAAAAACAATTATTATTGTTGTGAATTACAGCTTATTTATTTAACTCATTTATTACTCTACAGTACATTTAAATTAAGTACCACATTTCATGAGCATTTACCTTTCCAATTTTTTCAGGTGGGGATTTTGGATTTGTTTCCTCATACATATAAAGTTTGTCCCATTTCCATGCTCTTTTATGTCTTTGGAGCACTCTGCTGTGCATGGATGGAGGTTTTAGAGCTTGGTGGACATCCAATGCCATGCTGAGGGTACATAAAACAACCAAGGCACCTGCCCAAAAGCCAGGCTCAGTCATCTGCCTCCAGGCAGAATGTTTCATCGTCTGAAATGAACAACAAAACCAATTCAAGTCTTTAAATTTTTCCTAGTTTAGACTGACCAGAAAGAAAAAAGAAAGAGAGACAAAAATACATATTTTAAGCAATCCATAGTTATCTTTGTCTATAAAATCCCCTCATTAAATTGTTTGACTTCTTAAAGTACTTCCCGTGGCACAATCTTTTGATTGTACGCTTTTGAATCATGGGAAATAGCACAGCTCTGACTGTGGGATACAGTAAAAACTATTACTACGTCTTCTAGCCTACTATGTGCCATCAGGATATGCCCATCCGTGATAACACACTTTAGCCTGATGAACCATTCTTATGTTAGACTCATTTAGATGATGAGGTGGATTATGCTTCTTAAGTGTTCCCAAATGGCTAAATCTTAGCTTGAGACATAAAGTCTTTAGACACTCAAAATGATTACTTTCACATGAGGTAGAAAATGGCCCTTGTCCTCACTTCACAACAATGGTTTCAGAAATTTAATAGCCATTGCCTTGGAAAAGAATAGATTATATTTGACAGATTCGTACTTAGAAAAGGTTGAAAAGGGTCACTTATTAACATTTTTTCTATACAAGAACAAAACTGTATAAGAAGACAGAAGTAACTACGGGAACTGTGTTGCAACTAAAAATTAGAAATAAATTAAACTTTACTGTATATTAATAAACCTATTATATTATAATTTTGGTTTTGTCACATGAAATATTCTCTTGGCATTTTGTCAATCAACCTCTTAAGGTGATTTTTAACTAATATTGTTCACATTTATGCTGAACACTTACTGGCTGCATCTTGATCATTATTTAGTAATTTATTTCAAAAACATTTTTAATGTAGAAACTCACTGCAAACATAATATCAGTCATTTAGGTATTCAGGTCAAAAGGTTTGTAAGGTCAAGAGAAACACATCACTCAAGTGACCCTAAACCATTGAAGAGTAGTGTATATGTGATTAGTACTGTTTTGTATTAAGGGAAAATCCTAATAGTGACTATTTTTATCCAAAACTTCCACTTTTTATTTTATTTTATTACCATTTGTTATTTTTTATGTGATTGTAATGTGAGTAATTTTAATGTTGTGTATGGTTATGGCAAATAATGTCTTGTGTTAGTGGCCAAAGTTAACTACTTTCGGCCCACTGATTTGATTGGACAAGCTGTTTTAATGGACATAACTTTTGCTCCAAACTTTAAATGAAAATAGTTCTAAAATAAACTAAATATTTGCCCACATTGGCACTCTTTTGTTTTAAACTACCTTATTGCATGAGGCATATAGCTGAATTAAAGACTGATATTACACTCTAAAAACAGATGTGTTAAAAATAACACAAGATGTGTCTAGTTAGGGACAACACACAGATGTGTTGTCCCTAAGCTAGACACATCTTTGTGTTAATTTAAAAACAACACATTTTGTGTTACTTTTAACTCAACTTGTGTTACTTTCAACTCAACATGTGTTGTCCCTTTTATGTATTTAACACAAAATGACACATTATGTGTTAAACAGCATAACACAAAAAATGTGTTAAAAATAACACAGCCTTTTTTAGACTGTAATGTTAATGCTAAAATTAAGTGCAAAAGCATCTTTCTTTGTATGATATTTCTAAAATATACCAGACAAATAGTGTCATGTTTTTCTTTCTAAGTTTGTCTAGGTGTTACACAGTATTTTGCCTAATGAAAGAGTTGTCATTTCATTTCCATTTAGCTTCTAAGAAGAATACACTGCTTTCTCTGAATAAAACTTTTATTTAACATAGTGCATTTCAACAGCTGTGTTTCATTATAATCTCAGGTTATTGACACTAAATTTTAAGACAATTTAGTTATATTCCTAAATTTTGACCATCCTTATTAGCTCACATAATTTCTATTTTTATCTTACTGGAGTATTGGAAACCACACAATTTCTCTGGACATTATTATTATTTAGAGCAGCGATGGAAAAGTCTTGTGTGTTCATGTGTGGGCTTTAGATTAAAATAGGTTTAATCATGGAGCAGCTTTCAGCAATCTGCAGTCTGCCTACTCTGTGCTCTAGGAAATTCAGCTTGACATACACCAGAACCAGCACCCCTCCTTTCTATCACACATCTTCCATGTCACAAGCTATAGAAACCTGTTAAATGTGTCATTCTCTGTAGTGTCTAATCGCACCTGTTCTCACTTCTTCTATCACCTCTGACTCGTTGTATAGTTCTGCACATTTTCAGGTTCATTCTGTCGTGCCATATAACGTCAAGCCAAACACTGTGATATAGTATTTATAGAATAAACTGTGACGTAACATCATTCTTAACTTTTAGCTTCAATAACTTTGTCATTCTCACAGCTCCATTCATACTGTGTTATATTGGACTCGCATTAAGAATAACCTGGAACTGCTGTATAGTTGCATGAAAAAGCAAGACAGATGGTCTAAGGATTTATTATTGTTTCTCTGTCCTCAAGTAAAACGATAAGATCCAGATAAAGTCAAAATCTTCCCATTGGTATTCAGTGTCCTGGGAATTTTCCTCCTATTAGTTCAGGAAGCTTTTTTTAAAACTGTTTTTATGTATATATAAAATTATATACATATATTTAGTTCATACGAAAGTATATGTCTTGATTATTTAACATGCTTACATTTAAACCACCTGAACTTTTTACACTTGCTTCATTAATTCTAACTGGAACTCCATCACTATGCACTTTAAATAAAGTCACTTACCAGATTTTAGTTCCTTTAACCAATCTTCAAGTCAACAAATCCTGCAGTAGATAAGCAGAGTTATATATCCTTCTCAGTTTCAGATCAGCGTTGCCTGTCATCCAGCTGTATATGAACCTGTCTGAGCTCCCACAGAGTCACTCACTAAACAATCAGGCCACTCCAGTGGCAAAAGTGATCAGCCCAGCCCAGCCGTTTCTCTGGCCGCTTCCTGTTATTGTCCCTGCCTCTTTAGTCCAGCTCCAAATCTCTCTCTGGAAAATCAGATAACATGTGAAGCCCCTTGACCATCAGCAGCTCTGAGAGACAAGTGGAGCGTTACGCTGCTAAGCGAGAGACAGTGAAAGAAGCAGGCAGCGAGTGCGGAGAGAGCGACTGAGGGGGCCGGAGGTGGGAGAATCATTCAATTCCAGATGAAAACAGAATGAGGAGTGGAAAGCAAAGTGATTCATTATTCAAACCTATGGAATTAAGCATGATAAAGAGGTTAAATGAGTTAAAGTAATCCCAAGAGATTTTCCCCAGAGTGGTATTAAATTTTTCAAAGGCGTTGACTGTCATATCTGCCTTTGTGATCTTGTCTACACTAGTAAGGGAGTAGGGGTAGGGGGCTTTTGGGGGTCTACTCGTGTGTTCAGTGGAGGGTTGAGTTTGGGGACTGGGACTTGCGGCGAATGTATGTATCTGTCAGATGTGCTTTATGTTTTGCCCCCTTGATTTAAGTGGAGAGAGTCAGTTTAGTAGGATTAGTTGCACGGAATAGCCAAGGCTTTTTGACAGGAGACCTAAGATAAACATCCCAGGGCTCTTAGACAGAGAAGCAACTGAAGTAGTACAGCCCATGCCTGACATTTGCTTTTGTTTGTTTGTCTGGATTTGGTGGGGATATTCTTATTTCTTCGAATATGTCTATTGCCCTTCACTTTGGAAGATGTTGCTGACATTTTCTCCATGCCTCTGGTAAAACAAGTGCGCATGACCTTTAAACCTTTTTATACCCTAGCTCGCTTTAGACCAGCCTCCAGAACTTTTAAATATAGCTTTATCAATGAAGAGGAAGCAGCAGTCTTAGTTTTGTTACTGCAAATGCAAATAATTATTACACTCAACGAGTTTAAAGTGTCACACCAAGGTCTTTTAACGAAACTGTGTCTTGTGGAAATCAACTGGTGGCCTTCAGCATGTTTTGAACACCTTTTAAGGGCTTTAAAGTAGTTTAGAGCCAAAGGGAAGAATTTTATTTTGTAGTGGATGTCATTTAAATGGTCAAGGGCAACACACACTTACTATCTTACCTTTAAAACTCCAGCTGATGTTTAAATGTTTTTATCACTTAACCCATTATTCTGAATACAGTATGCCAAGTGTCCTGAATGCCAAGGTCATCCACGTTTTTCATGACTTATGTTCCACCTTAACTTTCTCCTACAGGCACATCAGCGGCGTTTAACCCTGATGCCCGTCCAGCAGACATTCTCAGTGCGGTCACCCACCACACTGCACGAGGCGGTGGATGCCTTGTGAAGTGTGTGCTTTAAAAATAGCAGGGTTCCTGTCGTCTTTCATTTGCCCCGGGTGAGCAGCCAAGCGCGTGGAGGCCCTCAGAGAAAGCTGATGTACTGCACGTTTGAGCCGTTCGGACTGATCTTAACGAGACATTAATGTTCACTTAACGTGATCTTAAATCCACCCTAGGGCACAGGGATAGAACCGCCCTCCCTCCACTTGGTTTTTAAGAAGAAGAGACCTCTGTAGAAATCTGAACGCCATAATTAGTACAAATAATTTGTTTGCCACGTTTCGGATGAAGCAATGAGAGTGTAAAAGTCTGTAATGTTTGAAATTGGGAACATTCTCCAAATCACTGTCTCAAAATCACTGCATTACGGCAATACCAGAGAAAATTAGTTTTAATAATGAAAGACAAAGAACTCTGTTCAAAGAGAAGTGCCTGAGGAATATTCATAGAACGCAGTGTGTTGTACGAAGGGGTTCAGCTAAATTATGCAGTAGGAGGAACACAATGGCATCCAGATTACACATTCAAGTTTAGAATGTTTAGGTTTACTATGTAAGGCAATTATAATATCATTAGGTTTTTTACACTTTTTTTGTAAAATAAAATGCATTTCAATATATAAATATGCATTACAATATACATATATGTATAATCAATATATACAGTATTTTCCTCTACTGTTTTAATCAAAGAATATTTTTTGCTTTAAGGCAATATTGTATTAAAAATTAAAACAGATGGGTGTTTTATGCAAAAAGGAAAAAAAAAATTTATTTAAAACATTAACTTGGACAACCAAACTAATCAACTGAAACAAATACATGAATATATTTTGTAATTTATACAATATTAATGCAGATTATATAAATATTACATGTAATCAGAAATCAAATTTTATATTCACTAGTTGCCTTTAGGCAATATTGCACCATTATGGAAGAAGAAATCTTCAAAAATTCAATAACACAGACATATCAAAGCAGTTTGGACAACTTTTTACACAAAAAAATACACAAAGCATATTAATACTTAAGATTTTATCACTACAATCAGACAGCTAAACTAACAGAGCCAGTACTGGTGATGTGAGAGAAGCTCCAAACAGCCAGTATTTTTGATGTTAAGATGTACGAAAAGATGACCTGAAGCAGAAAGCTAGAAAATAAAAATGCAGTGGAGTTGCAAGAAAATACAGACCCGGCGATACTTTCATGTCGCTTTCCTCACACACTCACATGTTGAATTCATTAATTCCCACAACATATTCCCTTTAGGTTTAAGGACTTGAGAGAGTTCAAATTGCCAGAGAGTTTCATCATGGGCCTACTTGCCCTTCATACCTTTTTCAATAACAAACGGGGAACTATATTCTGGGGTGGGTAATCACAGTAGAAAGATTGCCTCATAAGAAAGAAAAAAGAGATTTAGCAAAATTATTTAAAAAACAACAACACATTATTTTATTTGTAACATTACAATAAAATGTAAAAAGGGAGTCAGTGGATTAAAAGACTTAAATTGAAAGACTTGCACTTGGGTATAAAATACACTATTAAAACATTTACTTTACTTCAGTAACATGCTACAACGATTAGTCACACAGTATGAATCATGTTACTTTTTTATCAGTGATGTCACAACCCCATGTACGGTACTTTATATAGAGTATCACACCCTCTGTGATTAGTAATGCCAGCTTCAAAGCTTCTGTTCTCCCCTCCTACACCTTTCTAGAATGGAGAGGTCTGTTAATCTCATCATTTCAATCCTAATCAAGCAGCTCCAGCCCTGCGGTAATTTCCGTAACGCCAGCCCCGGCTTCCTCCCAGACCCAAACTAATCTTTGGCTCATGTCCTGTGTTTAAACCTTCAGAAACATAGCTGTGGAGGCTTGGACCAGCAGCCCTGCCCTTTAATCACTGCACAGATTTGTACTTTGCTAAGTGATCACACACACACGTTACTAAAGCAGTGGATCTTAAACTTTTGACTTTTGTCCACAAAGTTTAAACACACTTACAATTTCTACCAAAATTTTACAGTTTAATAAACTATAAGAGCTTGGCATAACCAGAAAGATGGTTGTTATGAAAATAACCAAACACTAGGAATCATTTTGATTGAGGCAACCATGGAAGCTCAACTCAGCCCCTTGGTTGAGAAGTACTGTATTAAGAGCAGAGAAGGCAAAACTGAAAGCATAGTCAACCTGGTGTCCAGACAGGTTACTGGGGACTGTAATGAAAAAAACAATAATAACAAATCTATACAAATGTTTGTTCACTAAGGAGCTAATTGACTTTTGATAGACCTGCAACACACAGCGCTGATGCAGACCCTCTGCGTCAATTTTGTAAAATCTCAGGAGTCTAATCATGTGTGTGAAGAAACAAAAGTTGTGAACCAGCCAGCTGTGTAGGATCCATGGGATTTCCATTCTGTCAACAGGAAGCTCAAGGTTAGAGGTTTGAATGGGGATGTTGCTACTGTTTCAATTGGAGGAAGTGAATTGACCTAAGAATGAATGAGCATTCCTCAGCTCGAAAAAAAATGTTACTCTAGTTCACCGGGGACTTTAAACTCTGTCTAGGCTTTGTGCACCTTAAATTGCTTATGATCAGCATTATTTTACAGAAGCACAGAAATGGCTGAAGGAAAGTTTTGTGTTTTTGTCTTCATGACATGTCAATTAGTTTCTGTTTTATTGCAGTTCACTGCACAGAAATAATCAGCCTTTTCTGTACCTTTTTATTAATAGCTTGTTGATATAATAAGAGGTGAGATGATAAGACACATCATAGAATAAAAAAAGAGAAAGAAAGGAAGAGAGATTTATTTATCTATTTGATCCTCTGTATGTCCTGTTTATCTGCTTATGCTTTTACTGGTATAATCTGTAGCCTTAAGAACCAATTTTGTAGCCTCAGACATCCAAAACACTGTTGTTAAACAACCCCCTCAGCACAAATCTGAATTGCATCTTTTTACCATATTTTTAATTCTCTCTAGACAGCAACCCTTTGCCCCACGATGTTACAAACGATGTAGATGCTGTTAATACATAATATTCTCTTTTGTGCTCTTTCCTCAATAGCCTCAAGATGCAGAGAATGTTGCTATGAAGGATTTAATAAAAACGGCTGAACATCAGTTAAAGCTTAAAATAGCAAACATAACAGACCGCCGTCCGCCCCTCCCTTCTCAACGTATTTGATCCTGTCTCATTCCTTGTTCAGAGAAAAGCGTTTGCTTTACAGAATCAATGGCATTTTCTGATGTTCAAAAGAAGGTGAATGACCCTGAAGAAAACGGGACCTCAGAGTACACACTTCCTGTGACAATATCTTCAGAACGTTCTCATAACTCTCTGGTCACTGCTGACACATTTTGAGGAAACTCTTGCTGAAGGGCCCCATTTACCGCTACTAAGAACTGAGTCAGTGCAATCGGGTGACTGTGATATTGCTCTAAAAAGCCCCTTGCAGCTGGTTTTCTTCTACCGGAGACTCATTTTAGGGCGCCTTGTCTTATAAAAGATGGACAGGATCAGCTCAGATATCCATTAGAGAAGACTTTCTAAGCCTGTTATTACTGGGAGGGGGCTCTATTTAATGTTTTTAGGGAGATTTTTTGTGAGATTAAACCCCCCTTTTCCAGACGTGTAATGATTTGCATTTACTGAGTGATATTGTCATTTTTCAAGGATGTTTGTCATATGCTGGTCCAGGAATATGCACATTTGTAGTCTTTTGAATTAGCCAAGCAATGCTACTGATAAGTACAGTGTGTACGTTAAAACATCTTTTTTTTTATCAAGCTTGTTACTTGTTTTATATTTAAAATAAGATACTTTTTTATAACGATGTCCTTGAACCCAGAATGAGAGGTAGTAGCTGTATAAATGAGAGGCAGTCATGCAAACAGGCTGTTGGCTTTGTTAAACAGCTGCAGGCTAGATCTTAATTGAAGCATGATAAATGAATAACGTTCACTCTTACAATTTATGGATTATCTCTTCTGTCCTATACATATAAAAGAGAATTTTTTACAGTCTTGATTTGTTTAGTCTAATTTTTGTTCACTGTTGTTTGCAGTCATTCGTTCATTTTTTTTAACTGCTGTCTGCTTATGAAATATGAAGCGTAAACATCTGAAGCCGTGCAACATTTAGAACCACAGGAGAACTCATCGCTGGAGTATTAATGGCATAGGGAGAGATCTGGATGCCATGTTTTATTCTTTCTCCAATCCTCCAGCTTGACAAAAGAAAATACAGCTTAACTAAACTGTCATGCTAGAAGAGAATTATACAGAACATATTACACATAATTTGTTTTGGCCCTGATTTTGAATGTGCATCTCGCCAGTGACAAAGAAAAGGAAAAATAAGCAAAAAATGAGAGAATAGCACTCCAGTCTAATTTACCCATTCACCATGAAGTTCATGCGAAACAGTCAAGCAAACCACAAACTCATGAATTATGTATGACAAACATAGGAATAAAATTAAAACTACTCTCAGCATGTCTGTGTCCTCAGTTTCTGGGACCGTAAATAAAACGGGTCTGAAAGAAGTGTGTAAATAAACAACAGCAAGACACACAGAAAGGAACATTATTCAAGAAAACAGACAATCTATTTATCAATCCAGTCATCATCATAGTGCAAGATGCTGCATGATTTAAATGTATCTATCTATGAAATTTATCAGATGTTACTCTCTTGAGGTGTGACGTTACACGCGACTGAGTTCCTAAACCTTATTAATGATGGTAATCCCCGCTGCTGGAGGTAAAGGGATTCTGCAAAATGAAAGTCAAAACAAATCAGTAGAGAAGTACATGCACATGGCTATGTAAAGTGTGAGATTATCAAAGTTAAAAATCAAATCCCTTTATCTTTTTCATCTCCTGATTGCTTCACCAAAGCCACTTCCCTCACTTACCAGAGTAGAGTACACACCTCACGACCCGCTTTTAGTCCAGATTAAGAAAGGCCGTAATCCCATTCAGAGGATCTGATTAAACCGCTGTTTCCACAGGTCCTGCCAAGCCTTATTTATTTATTTTGTTCTAACGCTTTCTTCTTCTCTGTATCACTAACACAAATATAATCTCTCTTGTTCTCACTTGTTCGCCATGTCTTCTTGTATATTCTTCTATATTCTTCTAACATTGTGACAGTAGGAACATACAAAATTCTTTATTTGCTGTATTGTATGGGCTGTGATCACTGACAAACTGCCTGTCTTTTCCTCCAACTTTCATTTTGCTTTATGGTTTAAACTAGAAATCTACCAGTTTAGCTTGATTGATTTTTGCACACATTTCTGTATGTGTTACTGATGGCGGACTAAATAAGAGTTTTGGGAAAATATTTTGCTAAATAATTAAATAAATAAATACTACAATAATAATTTATACAAAAAGAAATGAAACATTTTATATAACATACATCTAGCAGACACTTATTCAAAGCAACTTACAAATGAGGAGAACAATAGAAGCAATCAAATTAACAAAAGCGCACGTGTATGTGCTATGAATGGCCCCAGTTAGTCCAGCGCAGTAAATGTAGCAAGTTTTTTTTAGGTAAATAGAATAGAAAAACTGCTAGTATTTGTGGGTCAGGTGTTGATAAAAACATCTTTAGCTTTTTCCTAAAAATCAGCTGCATAGGCATTACAATTATATAGCTTTAATTCTATATTACAATTCTAAATCTAAAGGTTCATGCTAACCAATGCATTAAATAAATGTAAACTATGATAGTGCTTCCCAATGCACAGTGTTCAATAGGGACATCCACCTCAAAAATGGCTATTGACTGTTTAAATAAACCAAATGTAAATTATAGCTTGATGCTTTGTTGTTTCAATAAATATCAATAAAGCATTTCAGCATATTACAGTCATTCTTTGTGTGTGCCTGAATGGGCAACTAAGAAACTAAGAAAATGCACTGAAGTCCATAAAAGTTGGCTTCGTATATTAACAGTTCTTAGCATTCATGACAATTACATGAAGCTGCCTAGAGTATGTCAGTAATCACATTTTACTATTGATACTATAGATCTTCACCACCACCACAAAGGATGTTAACCTTGTTTATCGAGTAAAAACATACAACTAATCTCAAGAAATCACATCTGAGCACATCCGTGATCTTCCCAAAAGCCTTTACAGCTCTGCTTCACCATCTAGTGGACAAACGCAGTGCTGCAGCATGCATCAGTACATATTCTCACATAACAGAGGAAAGTGCTGAAAATGTGAAACATTGTAATTTCCCAGTAAACTAATAATCAAAGACTTCTACAAAGACAGTGATTAGCCTGCAAGTGACTATGTATCTTCATCAAGGCTTCTCTGTCAGCTTCATTTCCACGGCCCTCGTTGGAGCATCTCCAAACGGCACTGGCTGCCATTTTTTTAAGAGGCTGCGCGCTATTCTGTGTAATTATCACTGATGTGTACGCTTGCGGTGGAGTGGCTCCTTCCAAACTTGGATAACATTCAGAGACAGTTATCTCCATAAGCTCTGGGATATCACACATGCAGTTACAAAGACACAGACACACTGCATACAAGCTTTCAAACATACCCGCTCACAGACACAGAGCAGTGGATTAAGTTAATATAAAACTGACAGATAATACGCCATATTACTTTTGATGTTCTAATTTTGGCCATTTCTCTCTAATCTTAGATGCAGACTGCATGTCAGTACACAAGATAGCTCTTATGTGTCAGCTTGAGAAAACAAAAACTGTGTTTGCTGTAAGATCATTAAACTCAAAAGTTTGTCTCAGAAGTGTATAGTAGATTCATTAAAAGCATCTAATGGACGTAAGACCAGTAGATCATTAAGAAGAATCACATTTTGAGAATGAACTGCACCATGAGCATCAAGGTCAGGGAGTAACTCGAACTTTAAATGGAATCTACAAACCTCATTAATTTTGCAAAAACAACCTGTTTAATAAGTAACAAAAGTAAAATCATTTGTTTATGTGATTTATAAATTATTTATTATTATTTTTCTTTAATTAAAAGTAAGCTGCCTAAGGACAGCATGTACTGTACTGTATGAGAAAAAAGCAAAAACATTAAAGTCAAGTTAGGTCACTTTCATCAATCCAGAACTGTAAGCCACAAAAAAATTATCTTTGTCTTTAATTAACCAGATATCTTTTGGTTTGTCATCTGTGAGAACTGTTAGGATAATGACATACAAAGTCATTAAAAAGCATTTGCTTAAGAACTAATGATGCTGTGATGTCTTCGAGACAGATGCTGTAGTGGCTTGGGAAAGTACTTGTAAGTGATGTCATGGCTGTCAGTCATTACTAATTTCCTTTATCTACAATTTGCTAAAGAATCACAATATGTTGATGTCTGCTGAATCTTTGTTTACTTACACGCACATACAAATACTTTAAAATCTGTTTTTCTGCACTTATGAATTCAACTTGGGCTCCCACATTTTTTTTTCTCTCTGTCAGAGTTGTTTTTTTGTCTATGTCCATGGTGTTGTTTGATGTATGCAGTTATCCGTCAGTGACAGCCGGTGGGACGTGTTTACTTGAGCTTAACGGGAGCTGACTCAAGTCTGTACGTACATGTCACCTTTATGCCACACAGTACCTTAAAGAAGACATGCTGATGAAACTCTGGACATTTACTCTTGCCTACTGATGTGCTCGCAGAAACATCCTGTCAACTTTAGTCATGCTGCTGAAACATGGAGTGAGATTCTGAAACGGTCATAAAAGAACCTATGGGAACAAAAATCTTTAATAAAATATGTCCAAGCAATAAAATGAGGTATGATTGCAGTGACACATGTAAAAGGAAATTTAAAAAAGACTGTTTTTGACACCACACATGTAAATGCTAAACAACTTTGTTGCTGCCACTGTACTAGGTTCATGCAGCATCACAATACAGTTGTAAGCCTTGCGTATGGTAGTCTGAGCCTCATTCAGACGAAAGTGTCATCCCACAGCCCACCCACAGTCTGGTTTCCAACCATAATGATGCAAATTACACACAAAACTTGAGAAGAGTTTCTTCATATAGTAAACTCTAACCCGATTAAGGGATGTTGCAGAAATTCTGTAAGGCCATTCAGATTTCTAATGTAGCTACATATATGTTCTGCTATTTTACGGTGTGTTTTACACTTTCTGAAAATAATGCCTGTATCAAACTTAAACAATTTTGTTGTATATTATTTTGGAATAATATATTTGCCCCAGTCAAACCAGGCTAAAGTCTAAAAATCTAATTCTGAGATAATAAGCCTCAAATTTGATTAATTGGAAGACCAATTAATTTCATTATGATTTCTATCTTTGATATGACATTACTCAGTCAATATTAAAGATATCAATGTTAAATTTTTACATAATATTCTTTACATTACATAGAATGTTATGTAGAAAACCAGAAAAATCACAAAAAATGACTTTAGCTGGGGTTTCACAGACTGGGTCACATATCTCTGATAACTCTGATATATCATTCTTCAGTTAAAGCTGCAAAAACACCAGATCTTTTGCCGCAGTCAACATTTGGCAAAGCAATACTGTGTTCTGGAGTGCTAAATTCAATCGTGTTCACAATTTGGTGATGAAAGACAGTGACATAACAAAGTAACTTCCTGAAAATTGAGAATCACAGCCAAACTTTGAAAGCGCGTAGGGTAGGGGACATCCAGGAATGGGTAATACACCTAAAATTTCATATCATATTATGTTCCAAACTTTGACAATACTTTGCTTTGACTTTGAAACGTGATTTTCTTTTGCATTAGTTAAAAAACAGGATTTGGATAGCAAATTAAAAGTGTTTTGTGCCAAAACACAGTAAAAAGACCTAGAGAACACTTTACGTTGTTCTGTATTTTATATCTTTGTACAATTATCTCGCTAATATCTAATATTTGATATAGCATCCAGCCCCAACCCGAATTACTTGATTTAGTTTGTCATGGCATGAAATCAACACAAGGAAAACGACAAGACAGGACACATTAACTGTGTACTTTAAGCTGAATGAAAAGCAAAATACATGTGGAAGTGACTTCATTTTAAGTGTGTTTGGATATAACACACTTGAACAATTAATATTACAATAAAATAAATCCCATTACACATTATCCAAGCATTTGCTATAAGTATTGATACGGGCATTAACCAGCGCTAGCACAAGTGATGGATTGATATGAATAATGATGCCGTTTATTCTAAATACATTACATCTGATCCAAGTTTGAGGATAAAAATGTGCCAGGCAGTGATAATAATACATTAATTTGTATCAGGCATACGCATCAAACATGAAAACAACCAAAATCATACCAGTAGTTTGAGAATGAATAAAAATAAAGTCCAATAACCCATCATAAGTCATAAAGGAAGTGCTCACGGTTTTTTTAGTCCAAATGCGTGCACATTTCAGACATACTTTACGTTTGCTAATAATGAATAGCTGTGATTGACTGATTACCCTGTCATTCATTCCGTCAACGCGATAAGTCCCGCCTCTTATGCTCAGAACAGGTGCGCAAATCGATGGTAGTAGTTGTGGAAAGAAACTAATGGACTAACTACAAAATAAACAACTTACACAGTTTACATACCGCGTCGTGATCGAAATAGACGGTAAATAACTAGTAAATACTGCTCTATTTTTGCGCCGTGTTTTAGTGAACACTCGGATGATGTTGGCTGCAGTGGTTGTTACGGATGCAGTGGATGTATCGATCCGAAAAGGTGATCATTAAAACCCAATCACAAACATTCTTAACTAGCTCTTATTGTTTATGAAGAAATGGTTTCAAATCTTGATGAAGTTTTACTTGGTTTTGATTAATAGTATCCACACACAAACAACTCTGAACTGTAGGTTACGTACAAGCCTTTGCATAATTCTGCCTCAAGGTGGCACTCTAATGTTGACTGGCATGTTCTTAACGCTTCATTTTACAATGTGGTTTGTTGGACTTGTTTTAGGTTGAATGTTGTTTTAAAATGTTGTGATAAAACCCTGTAAAAACTACAAAATAGTTTGTTCCTTAAACACAGCATCACTCAATGGTGCAGTATAGTATTGTTCTTTACGTGACACTGTGTCTAGCAGCATTTCTGCCTTAATGGCATTTCCATATCTGACCACAGATGTTTTTTTTAATGATGAGTAATGCTGTGGAATTGTGAATATTTGACACTTAACAAACCTTTGTGATCATTGTTTAGTCTGTGTTTTATTAGAATAAACTGTATATATGGCTGGCTATGTGTAAGAGTTCATCAGCTGCAAGTATGTTTTTTTAAGATGGCCATTTGTAAGCGTGTAACAAATTAAAATAGTATCAGCTTGGTAAAAAGTCCATGTGTTAATGTGCACTTGCAGTAGTTGTGTTTCTTCATGGTTACAGATAGACATGGTTTATTGGAAATACTCTGCATTTACCTTAGAGCTCAGGATTTTCTCCAACTGCCTTTTTCCTCTCATTTGGAAATTTGAAAGGATAAAATTTTGACAAACATTAAAACTGTATAGTATTTTACAAAGAAATTCTTCTTCTTCTAGCACATCGCAGCACAAAAATGCATGTAAACTGCAACTCCAAGAACAGTAATTTTGAAGAATAAATCTGAAAGCAGAGCAATAGGGAGACTTAATTTGGCACAAGAGGCTGGATCAGTTGGAGGCTCATAGCATGACGCTACAAATAAGAGGCTTTGCTTTAGTCTGTGGCTTGCCATTCAATCAGATTGCATTTCTGAATCCAGCTGATATTTCTCCAGTACAATGAATTATCTGCTTAAATCCACATGAACACAAGCACCGTGAGAAATAGGTTAATCATGGTCACTAACCATGCTGTGTATTGTCCAAAGAACAAGGTTGTTTGATTGTCTTAAGCATGCTGTGCTTTCTTATCTCAGGAACACACGAGACCGGTAAAACCATTGGTGTGCTACTGACAGAGCTGCACTTTGTAGTAAATCTACAAATGGCCAGAGGAAAATGTATGCTGTTTTGTGTTAAGCTCTATGGCGATAACAATCTGGGAGGCTGGAGACTGATGGTTTTTGATGCAGGCCTTTTTTTATCGGGTCTATCAGCATGTATAGGCAACATTGAACTTTGCAGTGAATTGGATTGCATTCACCACACTTTTGAGCGAAGCACTAAAAGCTGGGTTTTGCAGAAATGACAACATGGCACACATGTTAGCACATACATTCTGTGGTCTCAGGATGTCATGTTGAATCCTGTCAAGACTTTTCTCAGAATTTGTCATGTCTACCTTGATTACTTGGTTCATTTGTAGTTGGTAGACAACACAGTGTGACAAGTCAATTTCAATTCAATTTCAATCAAAATGGCAAAGCCTGTTTTACACGTTTCCATTAAAGAGAACAGCTGTAGTTTCTTTAACACAATAGTGAGCAAATTTGTTAATAGGCTTCCCACAGTTTAAAGGTATGGGTTTAGGGAGTACCAGGATAAAGTAATAGACATGTGCAATGGAAAGGCATGGCTCAGAATGCGAACAAACGCTTAACTCTAAACACTTACAAATAAAACCAATGCCCATGTTCTACATGGCCTTCATCTTTCTTAGGTTTTTTTTTTTTTAAATGCATATCTGAAGTCAACAGGTATTAGACTGGTGGACGGCATGATCTCACTAATGGATTATTTTTGTACTCTACCTTCTGTCAGTTTTTTACAAACAATGTCACAATGTTCAACAAGTTGAATTGCACTGTTGTTCAGGTATGTGATTCAACTCAGCAAATTGCCTGTAAAGGCTAATATCCATGTCCTTTCGACAGAGACGATGTTGATGTCTAGCTGTAAGTGCTGCAGATACAAGCTGTTCCCAATTAACCATTTGAACATTTAATCCAGCCAGCTACCCATCCCTGTGCTGGGTGGGAGGGCCTCTTTCCCAGCATGCCCTTTTCCAGATAAGCAAAGATGGAGATGCAAAGCTGCCTAATATAATTGCATATTAGCTGGCTCAGGCCTGAGCTCCCAGTGGGGCTGTTAATTTATCGCAACCAATTTAAATTCCTGCCACTTTCTAATAGCACTAATGAAAGGCCTCTCCCCACACTAAAAGTACAGTGGAGGTTTTTTAATTCAGGCACAAGGTGCATTAAATGTTTACTATATGTCACATAGGTCCTAATTAGCACAAAAGGAAAATTGGCCAAAAGAGTTACAAGAAATATATACGGTTGTCGGGTCTAGCGGACAAGGTGCTCTCGGTGGGATTCATTTTAGAAGGATAATGTGCAGAATTAAGCACTTTTAAGCCTCCTTTGTAGCATGTTCCAGCTCTTCAGAGTGCTATAAATATACATCTTCAGAAATTTGGTCTTTACTGCAGGTTTGCCTTCTATCATAAACAGCTTTTGGCTCGCTGAAAGTGGCAGTCTTCACCTTTTCATTGCTTTGTTGCTGCTAAAATAGAATGGATAATAACAAAGAAAAAAAGTTCTTGTGATATTAGGAGTGTGATTTATGTGGTCTGTTTTAAAACTGAAGTGCTTACCTGCTGCCTGAATGGCCGTGCAAGCTTTTAGAGATTTTACTGTCCTAAGAGGGCAGTATGGGGGTGAAATCACAGTAAAGGTCTTGCAAAATGTACCTACAGAATGTTCTCCATTTAGTCTGAAATAATGCAAAAGTGAAAAAAAATCAATACCTCCAGTCTGGTCAAAAAAAGAATGAAGACATGCTCTTGCTGTTTTTTATTCTTAGAGAAGAGAAGCAGAATAGGATTCCGGGAGACCGGCTTCACACAGAGACCTAATAGTGTCACAAAAAATAACAGTCACCGAATATTGCTAATTTATTTATTCATTGAGATCATTGATCTTGTAAACATACTTGGAATTTGCAAAGTGAAAAAACTTGATGAAAAAGTGAATGGAGTAAAAAGATTTTATGGGTTAGGGCTGAAATGTTGTACTGTAAGTGGTCCTTTGCGACATTTTATTTGGAAACATCAGGTCAAAACTGAACTTATTTAACAAGCCTCGGATTTACTGTAAATGGCAGACCGGTCTGCTCTATCGATACACTTGTCAAGCTAACCATGATTTCTTGAGCTTTAAAATAGTTTTTCTTGTAAAACTAATCAATACCTAACTGTATGTACCATTGTGTTTTATGTTTATCTCTTAGGTTACTCAGACGTCTGTGAAGATGGCCCCTCCTCCGGTCAGTACATTATAATGTTTTCATATCCCGCTTCTGTTATTGGTCTATGCCAAGGTTTCTGGGAAGGGGCGTAGTGAAAGTGCTTAGTTTCCATTCTCGTTATCAGGAAGGCAGTGGGAGATGATACATCACAGGCACTTACCCAGTGATACTGACAAATGAAATGGCATTGGGTTATGGACAATGCCGGCTTAATGGAAGTGGCCCTCCATCTAACACCAAGCTGAGGAGACATTATGCCATGAGATGAGATCTGTACTGAGGCCCTTGATGCAAATGCAACTGTCCTTGATAACCTAGCAACTCCTGTGAGAGAAGAAAGAAAGAATTTTTGGATAATAATTTTATAAAATGCAAGTCAGATTTAGTGTCACTCATCTAGCTCGATTTATTTTGTAGACTCGCTTTTATTTGTGTATACCAAGTGGTGTCAAGTTAACCTTGGAGACCCTCACAGACCCCCGAAGGGAGCCGTTATATGTGAGTATTACAGCTGGGTAGATGATTTTCAGGAGAGTTCATAAAAGTTAGATAGTTAATTTTAAGGATGTCATAACATTGATTGATGTCTTATTGTTGGATAGCACCCTTTCTGTCTGCAAGCAGTTTTTAAAGGTGTGCTCTGTAATTTTCCCATCATTAAAAGAGTTACACAAAGACATAAAATGGTACTTTCTGAAAAATGTATGAAATCATGTGCACTCAAGTGAGATAAAGACAGATATGGATAAAGAAAAGTGGTTTTATTATGAGCATTATGGGGTCCAAGAGTTTACTAAATACTATTAAATACTACTTATCTCTGTAACCCCCCATAACTATTGACCTCACTGAATTAATTAATTATGGCTGACTGAATAAAACATTTCTACAATAACATTTGCATCCATTTGACAACATTTGCAGCCGCTTGGTGTTAGTATCCAATATGATAAAGTTTATATCAGCTTGTACAAATTACAAATTACAGACCTTTTCAGAGCCTAGAAACAAAAGAGGTAGTTCACACGAAAAACTATTAAGATAACAGTAACTACGTTCTCTTCCACACCACTGGACGATAATAGTATGTTCAGTAAGCTGCAGTTTCTCTTTTAAAGTGCTTTAAATTCGAGTTAGTTCACGTTTTATTGTTCATCAGCTGAAAACAATTGCTCTGAAAGTCTCTCTGTATCATTATCGTTACAGATGTGGTTTGGGCTCCACTTTTTTTCTTATATTTTATTTAGAATAAATATTTTTGCAGATTTCATTCTTAATGTGAATGGCCTGTTCAGCCTGCTCTGGTTTTGATTGTAATGACGATTAACTATGCAAGGACTGGTGAACTTGAATTAACATTTAGGCTATTCGCAACGAGCTTGGACCTTATCATGTCACACAGCCCAGAACAAACTTCTGGAAACATAAAGTAGCATATGTTAACCTTGCTCTCTGCCCTCACCATCAGACAAGACCCTCACTAAATCTACTGTTCCAGGTTCTTAATTGCACATCATTAGCTATTGATTTTGTTAGACTGAGAAGCTTGCAGAGTCTGAAGAAAAGAGTAGCAGATGAAGTCCAGACACTCACACTGATCGTTCTGAAGTCTGTTCCTTCAGGGTTTGTTTTAACAGATTCTGTTGACCCCAACATCACATCCAGGGGCCCTTAAAGGGACAAAACAAACCTGCCGTTTGCTTCTCAGTTTAAATTTCAGTCACCTTGCTAATTTGTCTTAATTTACTCTGTTATCGATAATACAATGTGGGTGCCGCTTAGTAAGAAGGCTCTGTGGTTTTTAATTGCCGTTCATTCATAGATCGATTTAAATTCAAAGTGGGAATAATTTAAAATTGAATTACTTGTGAAGCTTGTGAGGGAGAAAAATGGTTGCTCCACTTGGATGATGCAAAGGGATGAAACGCATTATCTAGAATGTGAAAGAAAGATCAATGAGAAGATTATTTAAAAAAAGAGAAATTTTTACTGTGTATTCGTTCCAAATTTCCCCATCAACCAGAATTTTTGATCATGATTCATAATCAAAGATGCTGCTATCCTAAAAAGACTTGATTTATCCATTGGAAATGTTTTATCTACAAAGATCTTGTTGTTAGTATAGAGAAATTCTGCATTTTGGTCCTGGCTTGCAGCAGTGCAGGCCTGCTGTAACATATTGTAAAGGGAAGATTGGCATGGCAACGGGCCCTTATTCAAACACTTGAAATATTGCTGTGGGTGTTGCTATGCTAAGATGCTAATTCTACAGCAGAACACATGGCAGTATGTCTAGTCATCCGCTAATGATTCCTCCTGCATTCCCCCCAACTTGATAAATGAGCTGTAGATGTAGGTGGAAGTCTGTAGCAAACACAACACTCTCCCCCCCTAAAAAAACAGTGCGGGAACCTATCAGTGATGGAGTCCCTTCATTATTTATCCTACAAAATTCCTGATGAAAGCTGACTCCCGCTGAGCTCAAGTTTTTCCTGAGAGGGAGGACCCGCAGTATGGGGTCCGCCATGCCCAGCAGGGCCCTTTCGGAGCCTTCCCTCTGATGAAGCTCTGACATGTTTACCAAATCGGCCGAATCAGCCACTCACTGAGCTCCTTCAACCACAGCGCCCCCTGCTTTCAAAGCTGTAATGAAAGGTTAAAGGAAAAAAGCAAATACTTCAAAGCTGCAGTGAATGTTGGCGAGGGAATAAAATAAATTAATTATCATAACTGGCGCAGGCAAATTTGACATGTGGTCAGTGTGATATCCGCCTGACTTCCCTAAAGGGATGCAAGGCTTTAGGGTTGTGTATGCACATATATGTTGGCCGATTGGAATAGCCCCATCACCTGCACAGATGCTGTGTGCAGACAGCCTGCCATTCAGACTTTCTGAGCAGACCAGATGATTAAAAGCTTCTCCCTAGGGGTCTGATCCAATATTTGTCAAAGACGACCAACCAGTCAGCCTGCTTGCCACGGTTTTCTTTTCAAATGGTCCTGACATTAAGGTTCAGAAAATAGTGACATGTTCAATAGTACAGGCGTCATAGAAAAGCACTTATTGCTAGGACATTGACTGAATAGAATCGTTCATCTTCAGCGTTGTGTTTTACCTCAAGGCTATGTACCTATGTAGATTCCCATGATACTTCTTTTCGCTAGTAAATATGTGTTCATGTGAGATGTGTACATTATTATCTAAATAATTTAACAGGTGTAGAAATACATTTACATTTAGCTGAAACAGCAAAGATGTTTTGTCTTTCTTACCAAATCTTTATATTCGAGCGTAAGACCATTGTCTTTGTTACTCAGGAAATGCACTCTGTATAATATTGCATTTCCTCCTCATCATTCTCCAATATTCAGAATAAAAGCCTTGAGTAACAGCTAACCCGTTTTCCATCCTTACCAGCTTCCCGAACAGAGACTTCCTGCACTGTGTGCGTGAGAGTGTCATCTTAAGATCTGCATAATGCATTTCTGTGTTTGGCAGGTGGAGATGTAGGATGGTGTCCTCCTTTCCCTGTTTTTTTTTCAAAACTAGGCTTACTGTCCAAATCCCCTCTCATAATATTCTGCAGCGATGATCTGTAGTGGTGTGTGTGCTGCCATTCTGGGAAGTAAATATAGGCTGTGTTGAATCACACTGCCATGTACGAGGTGTGACATTTACGAGTGCTGAGAGAGTCGCAAGAGCCCCGGCTGTGAGACAGCTGGAAATCAGTGAAGGCATGCAAAACCTAATAACAACACTGATATTTACTCTCTCTCTCCCATTCGCTCTGCCTCTGTTTGAGTGTCTCCACTTCTGTTTTCCCCATCCCTGTGATTTCCATCTGTCCTCAAGGGGGCAGCACACCTCCACAGTTGACGGATCTGCTAATCCTTCCACCACCCGCCCCACATGCACTTCATTCTTACCTTTTCTTTTTATTTCTGCATCTTCTTCTTCTCTATACTCTTCTGAAATCTTTTCTTTTTTCCTTTTTGTGAGGGCCACCATGAGTCAAGCTCCAATGCTTTACCAATTCCATCAAAAGGCTAATCAACAATCTCAGAGCGGGGCAGTTCTCAGAACAGTCATTCTTTCTGTGCCCAACCGGCAATCCAGCAAAAGCAAGCAAGCGCTGCAGTAATAGACCTTGAATTACAATTAATCCTGCCTGGCTCGATTTGCCAATAGTAATTCCAGTGCTGCAGGAGCGGTACTGGGTTTGGGCTCGGGTGGAGACTGCAGGGGTGGAGAAATGAGACGACTACGAGTGAGAGAGAAAGCCAATGAATGATTTAGAATCGTGTTACCTGTCACTCAGGCAAAAATTACAGCTCTTTTACGGCCTCGGCAGAGAACCGAGCCATTAGTCTTTCGGGTACTTATTTTACATTTATCACTGTATGTAGCGCAGCAACCGTAAAATACCTTTACTGTGTTGTTCCGTAGTGCGTTTAGAGTATCTGTGTGTGCCGCTGCTGGTGGTATTGCTGAGCTGTTTGATGTGCAGGCCAAGGCAGAGAGAAGATCAGGAGGGTAATGAAAAAGCTCTGAGCAGCAGGCTGGTTCCCTGCCAGGAGGCTGCTGAAGTGCCCAAGGTGTACTCTGGTATTTAGATTAGGAGGCAGAGAGGGATTTCATTAGTTGTTTATCTGGAGTCTGCGAGCGTGGTACAGTATGCTGCTCGTGCGAAATATCTTCACGTTAATTCGAGTGAAGATGAACATGCGTCGTTCTCGAGCACGCACAAACAAGAAATGCAGGCCTTGAAAAGGAAAGATTTTCTTGCACAGCCTGGGAGAAGCCTGCATTTCTTTCCACCTGCTCCCTCTCTTTCCCTTTCACTATATCCAAACCTCATTTCACAACAACTCAGTCAGCAGTGACAGACAGCCGCAGTCAGCAGGCAGATGTCATCCAGTCCAAGGGCAAACACACCCCGCCTGTCCCCAAGCCACCATCGTGCCATCATCACCAGCCTCAGTCTGCGCCAATAAAATGAGATGAGCTGGTTATCCAGTCATGTTGAGTCTATTCTCATCAGACTTCATTCACTGTTTAAAACCATTTAGTCTATTCACTAAAGGCAGTGTCACATGCCAGCTCGCAGAAGGATCAGGTTAAGCTTTATATGCTGGAGTGCCAAAAGACAAGGGCAACCTTCAAATCTAAACCTTTATTCTCTTTTATTCTCTTTCCCCCCCCATACTGTCTAAACTTAAAACACACACACATTTTGCAGAGAGAAAAGCAAAGACAAGAATTACAGGGACTGATTGAAAAACAACTCCAGAGGTCTTTATAATGGTTTCTTTCAGGCTATGAAAAATGAACGGGGAGTTTTTGTTTGTCTAGCTCTTTAAAGGGAATTTTTGAGAAACTTTCAAAAAGACTTGTTGCTTTTTGTTAGAGATTGCGGGTTTATCAAAGGAAATAGTTTCTAGATTTTACCATTATTAAGTTGTGGCATGATGCAAAATGCAGTGCTAGACCTTTGATCTTGATTCTATACAGTAAATATTACATCTCGTGCGTGGAAAATTTAGTGAGTAAAGGCAAATGTGTGCTGGACAGATTTTGCACCGTTGATGGAGAGAGAGGGAGACAGAGAAAAGGCAGCTGGGGATGTCTTCTTCGTGTAGTTAGGCCATAATATTTTGATGAGCGTAGTGGAATAACATTCTGGGAATATGTCAAGACACCCAAGCTGTCATTTCAATGCTGTACGCACAATTGTAGCTGTATAAACACACATGTCTTATGTAGACAGTCTGGCTGTGGCAGGCCAACATGGCTTCTATAAAGCGCTCTAATAGAATCCATAAAGTGATGGCAGCAGATAGAGCATGCATGACTTGCTTTGATTGCAGGTAGCATGAAAACTGTCAAATCCGTAACTTGTTTCTAACATCTTTGTTTAACAGATACAAGAGCTGACAAGCCTGACCTGAGTTTATGGTAATGCCATGCAGTTTAAAGTTGGCCTTAGTTTTTTATTATTGTTGTGCCATTTCAGTACTGACTCATTGAAAGGGCCACATTATATCCTAAAACATTCTCATTTCTCTTGATCTTTTGAAATAAGAGTTTGATGTACAGGGTGTTGAAACTGCGCTGCACAAATAGCTGTTTTTCCAATATCTGTCATATGAATTATTACACAGATGTCCACATTTACACATCAGTGATTTGGCATTTGAGTATTTTAGTCCACTAGTAACAATTTGTACTGCCTATTATTTTCAGGGATTGCTCATCCCAGGCTGTTATTGAAAGACAGGCAAGTGTTACTTTATAGAACCTGTAGTGAAGCGTTGGTAGTCATTCACATCTTTAACCTGTTAACTGTTTCGCTTCCCCAGGCGGAACACTTGAGTTCTTTTACTATTCACTTTAATATTTAATGGTTAAATTCATCATCATTAATCATTACAAACTATATACTGATGGAAAGGTCTAAGACTCATGTATACATTTTTGACTAATTTTATAATGAATAAAAACAAAAAAAATGTTCTTTTTAAAAATGCCAAAAAAAGATTTAAAGAAATTTAAATATGTAGAATTAAAAATGACAGATTTTAATATGTGCAGTTACAGTTAACAGGTTAAGGGGCAGTAGTAAAAAAGATTATTGTAAAGTAAAAAAGATTTTGTTTGGACTTGTGGCTGGTGGAAGTATCAGGGAAAAATAAAATGGTAAAAAAGTATGATATGACCCTTATAAAATCACACGCATCCTGTTTATGCCAACTCTGATCTCTCCCTTCACCTCTCTCTGTTGCTCAGATTTTTTGTCTTAGATGTGTGTAATTTATGTTGTCTGCTCTGCTGTGAGTCTCCTTCCTGCTGGTTTGCTTCAATTTATTACAGTTTTTTCCTAAGTCATCAAGCTGTGAAGGACAATCTACCTGCTGAAAAAAGCTGTTTTGGAAAGTGGCTGTTTTCTCATTCTTTTGGATTTTACTTTGCAACCCTCCAAGTAGATCTACTCAATCATGTGAACGAGTGACTAAATAAGGGACATTTTTGTACTAATTTTTGTTAGGTTTATAAAATTAAAGCAGCAGAGAGAGGGTGTAAAAACATCCGAGTCAGAAGCCTTGCTGTTTGTGTTGTGTTTGGGACACATTTTGAAAAAGTTACAATGTCCAAACTTCTGCATAATGATTTGAATGAAGAATTTGTAAATGTTTTGCACAGAATTTTGACTGACATTGTTGGTGCTAATTTAGCATGATATATGATTAATGTGTTAATAATGTAGACTGGCAGATGGGGTTGATGAGTTATTATTTTACATTTTACGATTAACAATATGCTATTTTTTTCTGTGATTATCTCAATAATTAAAATCCTTGTATCAGAAAGTGTAACACCCTCAATCCATATTTTAAAAAAAGCTTGTCAGACTGACTAAATTATTATTTTTGTTGGGTCTGTGGGTCAAAGATACACTTCACCAGATTGATAGATATTTGTCAAATACTCCATCATTTACATCTGTATTGACATGCACTGCTGCTTTTGACTGATTCTCAATTGAATTGAGCAAATTCCTAATAGGGACACAATCACAAATTATATGTCGTTTACAGACTTGAGAAGGAAATCATAAATGATTACAAAATGCCTCATAATATAATTTTTCAGATCAAATTGTATATAAGCATCTTTTATGGCGTTCACATTATTGTCCTGTCAAAGTTCTCAGGTCACCTGCATCAAAATAAGATCAGAGCAGAGTATGTGCTAATGGCCGGATCTGATTTCCTGTCTTTGCGTTCTCCTTGTACCCTCGCTCAGCGGATGCAGCTGACTGCCACCTATGAAAGGTCATGCATCAGTGCCTCGTGCAGGGTAAAGCAACTCTGCTCTCTCGGCACCTCCCATTCGTCCGCCCCTCCGTCCCCTAAGTGACTTTTAGCTGCATGCATGTGAAAGCACCCCATGCTGTGACTCTTGCTTGTGACCATGTACACCTCACTTTCACAGATTCTCAGAGCTGGTTGAAACCAGATGAGTTGGTACAGAATGAGTGAGCTTTAAAGAAATGTACATGCACACTGTAGGCAACGTGAGAGCTTTTATAGGGAGGCTTCAGCCACTCTTTTATACCTTTTAGGTAGGCTTTTATCTCAGCCTACCTAAAAATCTCAATTTAACAAAAGTCTCTTTCAGAGGAAGTCACTTCACTTGACGGCCATATTTGTAATGCCTGCAGGTGGCTATTTCAGTCATACAAGAGTGGTAGCTACTTGAAAGGGGAGGACCGATACATAAATAGGTCATAATAAAAAACAGTTTCTTGAGAGTTGAGACTTTCCTTGAAGAGTGGTTATGTTGAGCACTTTTCCTCATTCATGGTAATACCACTGAACTGTGTTGTTATATCTATAGTCTTTAGTTGGCAACATATGGTGAATGTGTACACCTTGGACTGTTGCTCTGGACATAGCTGGTATATAATAGATTCTCACTCTACTTTTTCTTCTGAACACTGTATGCCTACTGATGGTGCTATATGGCTGGTGACAAACAGATGCGCTTCTATTGTTTGTTTAAAAATGTTGTCACAGTCTCTTGCATTTGGAAAGAAATGAAATATTCTGAGCCACATCTGCTCATGCTCAGGTAGAGGTTGGATGACATGCCCCCAGACCGCCTACATTCTATTTACCAACAGCCTTGATGCATATTTGATTTAAACTTCTGCGAGGGAGGACACGCTGTGTTTATTTAATGTAATGTAGTCTATACATATTTTCTTGGATTTTATCTCAATTAATATGATGTGTTTTTTGCAATTATTTATGTGCCGTGCACTATATTTGTTATTTCAGTATGTTATTGTGATATTAAATATCTCTGACAACCCCACCCATAACAAAATAAAACAGTGTCACTTAACCTGTTAACTGTCACCGTTCTTTATGAGAAACATCTATGTTATTTCCCTATTCACTTTAATATTTTATATTTTTATTATAATCTGATCGACAAACTATGTATTTATGGAAAGGTGCAGTTTAAGACTCAAGAATAAATATTTGACACATTTCTTATAACAATGTACATACTTTAAAAATACCTAAAAATGAACAATGTTTTAAAACAATAATTTAAGAAAATGTAATTATCTGAAATTTAAAAAGCTAGTTTTAATAGTGCATTTTCTTTTTATGTGTATGCTCAATATGTGCAGTGAAGTTAAATCATTCAGGTGGCACTTGGGTTGTTTTTGGCTAGTTAAACTGCTTTAAAGCTGCAGTCAGAGGTTTGGCTACACAAAACAAGGTGTGTTTCTGAGCCTACTAAAGGCTGAAAAACTTTTCTCTTTTAAAAATAAAGGTCCCAAAGGTTTTTTTCTCAGCAGTGCCTTAGAAAAATGTTTGTCATTTGTTATAATATGTAGAACCTCTTCCTACGACAAAGAACCTTTTTGCAGCAGAAAAGAACCTCACAAAAAACCTCTTAGGAACCTTTGTTTCTAAAAGTGTAAAACGCACAGATGGAGTCAGATACACTGATGTATAATGTCATGCTGTAAAAGGGGCCCTTAACAATGTCTGTTGTGGGAGTGCTATGTACCAGCTCCAAACCCACATCTGTGTGAAAAATGTCACCTCAGAGTGGAAATGCATGTTGCTTTACAGAACACACTGGTGAGTCAGTCACCAAGGGGCCACAGCATCACTTTGATGAAAGAGTTCAATAAGAGATAATTGCCGGCTGGTGATGGAGCACCAGCCGCGATGAGCTTGCTGTTTGTGCCTGGCAGTGCTTCTCGGGCTGGGCTGCGGCGACAGCGGCGTGTTTGGTGGCGCGTGGTGTGGCGGTAGGGGGAGAGGTTAGAGCGAGGTTCAGTCTCACAGCTTTCAACCCATCCTGTCACTTGAGATATGTCAGACTGGGCCAGATGTCAAGCTTAGATATCCTGCTCCGGGTTTGATGAACGGGAACGTAGGTGTGACAGAGACAACAGACGGCACTCAAAAGCAGGAGTGAGCGCACGAGGTTGAACAGAGCGAGTGTCTCCTTGACTGGGAGAAGGAGGGCAGGTTGGGCTCGTTTCACGTTGAAAGCGCGGAGAGCTTATTGAAAGCACTCCCACACACTCGCTTCCCTGCGGAGACCTGCTGCGGTGAGAGGAAGAAGCAACCCGAGGTGAAGAAAGGTTTACCTGAGAGAGAAAGCGTGCATGTGTATATACTTATCTGCTTTACGTCATTTGCACTGGGTGGGAGGATTTCTTCCACGAAATCACTGTGTAGGCTGTAGTGTTGGTGTACCTATGTGTTTGAGAATACTTGTCCTTTCTATAAGTATACTGTACCTCAATGCATTGGTAGGAGATTGTGGTAAATGCAGCATATGTGTGGTACAGTAGTTAGTTAATATTAATAGTAAACAATATAATTGTGTATATATAACATTTCTTTATGCTTGAATTTTGAGTTTAATCTTATTTTTAATTCTGTATGACCAGTATGATTATGATAATGTATTCATACTGTACCAGTATCTATAGTAAAGTGTGGTTTAAGGCCAATATGTCATTATATTCACTGACTAACCATAGCAAACACAAAATTGTAATTAATTGTACAGCAAAATTGACATTTTAAATCAGATTTTTTTATTTAAAACCATTGTATATTAAATAGAATACAGAAAATTATAGACAATTTTGAAACTGGCACATAATTAAAACCTTTAGACTATATATTTTTATAAACATAAAATTAGGACTAGGTCTGTCATTCTCTAAAATGAATGATTTGTGAGCTGTGTACGTTTTCTGAAGTATATTAGGCATAGCCGTCTACCATCTGTTTAAATAAACAGACTGTATGAATTTTGTATCGATATAGAGATACCTGGGGCTGAAGTCATGCATTGGCTTGATATCAAAATATTTGGTTTCAGTACGATACCAGCCTCTGGTATCTCTCTCTTTCACTTTTACAACACCCCTATTGCCCATCACACCCCAAGACATGTCACTGCACTCATCCAGCGTATGACAGACGGAAGCCCATCCTCTGGATGTCACAATTAAGTTGTCTTTCAATAGCTTAGATAGAGCCCCTCGCACAACCACTTGTGTCCCGCCAGGCCGCTTATCTGCTCTGATAGAGATGTGTTTCCTTTCCCACACTTTTGTCGAGCAGCAAAACACCTATTTACAGGCCTGCCAACAACAATTTCCACAGCTTTTCTGTGGGGTTAATACAGTACGTATCAACAATCCGACCACGTCCTACATCCATCTGTCCATCCTCGGTCCGTCCGTCTATCCGACCGACTGGGCGTTTATTAAGTGTGCTTTTGGAGGAAATGGATGTGAGCAATCACATTGTTGTGTGCTGAAACTGAAATAGCAATTCTATGGCTGGCCAGCTGGTTTCCGTTGTCTCCAGTATTGTATGTTACATGCTCATTGATTCATCAAATGAAAAAGTATGTGTGGCGTTCAGTAAAATGAGAAAAGTGTGAATGATATTCTTACATCTCTATGTAGAAATAAGCATTGAATCATATTGCAGATGTTCGTTCTTTCACTCACCGGTGTGCCACACAGCTGAATTAGACTTTCAAATCGCAGCAACTTTATTTTCTTCATGTCTTGCTGTGCACAAGGCTGTTCATCTCCAGTCAATCAGCATGCCAGGTCGATGGGGCAAAAGAGAGGAATGGTAGAAGCAGAAATATGCATGTTTAAAATGTGACCGTTCTTGTTCTAGACTACCATTAACGCTGCTGCCAAAATGGCTGGAAGCCTCTAATAATGTGTGGAATAAGGACATGCTCTGTATTATGAGGTCTTTAACTGTTCACCTGCCTGACATCATTCCTGAAAATGCCAACTCTTCTTTTACTCTGTTTATCTGAAAAATCTCGAGCTCTGCCCAATTAAAGGGTTTTTGTGTTTAAAGCACGCCTGACTTTCATATCAATAACTTTGCTACAATTATGCGCAGAATAAACAGCCTTAAAACACAATAAAGCTGTAATTAGTCTTTGTCACATTAATTAAATGTCAATCATAACAGATCCGTTACATATTATGAGGCTTTCTGCGAGACGCACCAGATTGCTTGAATACTGCGTGTGCACACCTGTATAACAAATAGCCCCAAACAATCCTTGTTATGTATATTATTTTGTTCAATACAAGCATCAGATTTTGTTATGGAACACATAACATGCTAATTCAGAGCTAATTAAAGTGATATGCAATCTGTTTTGTTTTATCAGGTGGAATATAAAATAGCTGTAAGCCAAACACTCAGATTTCTCTAGGGAAGAAAACAAAAAGCTCAATTTCTGTGTACAAACAAATAGGGTTGAGATGTGGTCTCCATCACTTTCCACCTATCTGCTGGAAATGGGAACTGCTTTTTTCTCATTTTCTTAGGTTGCATTGCTGGCATAGTGGCAAGTCACCTTTGTTTAAATCAATACAGCAGAGAGAGAGAGTGAGAAGAGTAGGGAGTGAGAAATGGCTGTGAGGTGCCACAACAGAAGAAGAGCGGTTTAGTCATTAAAAACATTAAGTACAAAGTCTGGTTTGAAAACTTAATAAAAAGTATATTTTTAGAATTGACATCATGCATTTGCCCTGGACATAATGTTTCTAAACGGTTATACTAGAGAGATAGTTAGGCTATATTTTAGTTTTTCTTAAATCAGCAGTGCAAGCAGATTAAAAGAACTTTATGGTTTGCAGGCAAGTGATTTGTGTTTTATACAAAAATTAGAAAATTAAAAGGACTGGTACATTTGTGTAAAGAACATTTTTAGTCATAATCTGTACTACTCTTTTTAAAATGAATTGAAATAATACTCAGCCTTCTGCCGAAAAAGACAAATTCTCTCATTTAAAAGGGTTGTTTTCATAGAAAGAAAAATAAATTTTCTGGACACATGAACAATGCAAGTTTTTACTTTGTTAGGAATATTGCCACTGTTGTTAGATTTAGCTTGTTTTGAAAGAGCCAAACATTTTAAACAATATCAGATCAAAATGGCAAATATTTTTTTGGCCTGAACAATAAAATGTGATCTGCTTTGTGACCAGGGCTCCATTCACCTGTGGAAGTTCTTATTCTTCAACAAAGTCAAATATAATGTTTACACATAGAACCACTCACCATTGTTAAGGGTTATAGGCTTCATTTTACCTTTGTTTTCTTGCAAGGTCACCCCACAAAGAGCTCATTTCACACTATGATGCTATGGCATTGCTCAGGGAGGGTGACGGCAGTCAGCCCAGCCAATCAAAGCAAAGGTCTGATTGGGTGAAAGAGCTACCTCTGGAACTATATGTTCAGAGCAGAGCATTGTGGGATAAATGTAAACAAATGGGAGTTTCAGTGGTCCCACCTCTTTTCCTTCTGACTTAACGTTGACAAAAGCTCTTAAGGGATGTTGGTGTAAATGCCAACTCTGTTCTAACAAGCTGGAGTGTATAGTGTAAGGAATTGGCAGTGACCTTGTAAAAGTTTGTTCTGTTTAAATTATAGCTTTTGAAAAGAGGGTTTGTTGTGCTTGTGTGCATTAAAACAATATTACACTTGCAGTTGTGTTAAGGTCAAATATCAGCGCTTTGTGATTACCCACAGATGAATCAAAACCATGCTGATATATGTCCAAAATGCATTCTTGCGAGTGTGCTTTTGCTTTATTACGGACACCAATCGAATCTCATGTCTTTTAAATTTTACATCAAACTAAAAGAACCATTTTTGACAACATGTTTGAAGTGAGAGATGAATCAGGTCAACCAATGGCAACCATTCCGCACCAACTTGATGTGACACCAATTTCTAGCCTTTCACTTCAAGAGCAGCCAGATCTATTCATATGATATTATGATAGAAAGCACTGAAATGACATTGATCTAAATGACATGGCTGGCCAGTAAAAAGAGGCAAAACGACATGCAGTCAATCTAGTATTGCCACGGCAATACATCAACACATATTTCAGAGAAGGTCTGTCAGAATAAAGCTCGTCTCCAATTGAGATAGCAATAAAAATAACAGTCCAAAAAGCAACATTGGTGAGAAAAGAAGAACAGACTAAGTTGGAGTGTATGATGGATTACATGTTAAAGATAGATTTTGTATGGAGAGCATGGGTGAAATTGTAGTCACACATTGTACATGTCTGTTTTACTGTAGTTGAACATTTTTAAGGGCAAAATCTAGAAATGTCATTAAATTACTATAATTGAAATTTCCTGAGAAAATTTCTGGTCAAGAAATGATCAAAAATCACATGCCCTCTTATGCTTCCTGCCTATAATGACATAAAAGCTTGTTCTTTTAACGAAAGAAAGAAAGGCCATGTTAAATGTTACAATAGGACAATATAAAATGACTCCTGTTGTGCTGTGTTCATTAGCTTTAATTCATTAATGTGCAAATTAACCCCAGACACACAAAACGGAGCAGCGGCAACAGAGAGGGGTGTTAAGAGTGGAATCTAATTTGGTCATCTAAAGGTTACCAATGAATAATTCATTAAACGTTTTATTTCCGGTTGTCATATATGACTGTGGCCTCTCCGTCCCCTCTGCAAGAATAGAGTACGAGAGAGAGAGTATATTGGATCCACAGCTGTAAGCTAAAGGTTGGGCTCCATATATTTGCATCTCCACTACCTCATAGGGAACAGATGGGATTCGGTTAATTGAATTATTTATTAACCGAATCTCTGAGCATATGCCGGACATTGAGCATCTTGTCTTCTCTGAGCCGCCCAGCAGTCGTCAAATTTCCGGCCTCCTCTGAAGAGCTTTCTGCTAACCTCGTCGCACATCTTGAGGAGAAGAGAAAAGGAGGTCAGTAGAAACAGAGAAGACTAGAGGGAGAAATGGGATGTACTAATGATTTACCTATTTGCCTTTGGCCATATCGTAACACCAACGGTTTCTTTTCCTCTCTTTTTATTTTTCACTCTAAGCATTGCTCCGGGCTTTCCCTTAGAAGATGCTGCTGGCCATCAGCAGTTCTGGGACCAGCGAGTGCAAGATGGAGTGTAAGTTTTTGCCCTCAAACCCACCGGGGATACGCAACAGGTAGTGAAAATGCCCCCTTTCCATTTAAACAAAATGTGAAAATCACTCTTCACATTGTGCTTGTCCTGATAAATGGGCAAATGATGATCCTGATTAGCTTCGGTAGAGGTCATGATGCTCCTCGCCTGTCTGCTACAGAACCCTGGCATTTAAAGACCTAGATAATAAATGTGCTGTGATAAAAGATTTAATACCACCAGGTCAAAAACGTTCCTTTGTCATAATACTCAGTGGATGCATCCACTATAAGGAGCATCAGAAACAAACCATGTGGAATCAAACGGTTTGTACAGTCTTATGTTAGGGTTAAGCACACTATAGTTATTATTTGAGCATATTAGAGCCGACAGACAGTAGCTTATTCTCACCACCTTCCACGGCAGGCCCTGAAATCCTCTCTTCTCCTGTCTTGTCAAATAAAATGAAATGGCTTTGATCTTCTATCCTAACTCTGCTCTGTATAATTTCAGCCGCTGCTGAGAAACCTGCTCTCCACCTGAGTGTTTGTCAGCCTGAGCAATTTGTCTTTGGATGGATTGCATTGGGTGATAGCTTTATGGAGTCACGGCCGAAACTTGCAGCAGAAGAAAAAATCTCTGATACTCACAATCATGCGAGACGAGGAAAGAATGAAAAAAGAAAAGCCTGAACGAGAGGGAGGAAGAGAGAGAAAAGTCAATCAAAAGCAACTATTGTGGGAACCGTTGTGAGCGTATCAATTACTTTGTGTCAGTCTCCAAAGACCTTCCCCTGGTAATATTGAACACAAATACAGAATGAGATGTGAGGTAAATTATAGCTACACAGAGTCTACAGACACACAGATGTGAATACAGGAGATGGAGAGATTCTAGTCTGACAGTCTGATGTATAAGCCCAAAGATGTATCAAAGACGCCTGTGCGCACGTTTCACGGCGGGTGTGCGTTAGCGGCACGCTCGGTCTGTGAGGAGTGCAGTCTGGGGAGGCTTCTGTTGTATTTAAAGTGTGTGTTCTCTGGAGTTTCAAAGCTTGAGCAGACAGAACGAAATCTGCAAAACAGTTGGGGATCACTTGTACCTGTAACGCACACAGGCTTGTAATTGCTCTGCGACTTCATCTCAGCGGTGAGAGAGGAGGAACCAATTAAAAGCCAAATACGGCCTATGAAATGTCCACTAAAAATAGCCACCCGAGCCGTGTCTGCCGTGAGTTGTGACAAATCGTGGCAGGTGGAATTTAGGGAATAGTGTTGTATGGTTATAAATAAATGCTTGAATGTGTCGCCTTTGAGTACGAATGAAATGTTGCAAGCAGTGATTATAAGGCAGGTATCAGCGGTAGTTCTCTCAAAGGAGGCCATGTTTAGAGATCCAGGCCCTCCAGCAGCTGCATGCAGGTGATGTCTGTGGGAAATTAGGCAAGCTGAGGCTTGTTATTGTGTTGTGGCTGATGAAGCAGTGGGCTTTCTCACACGCTGATAAGCTTTCTCAGTTCTCCATGTTAATTTAGTTCATCTTTTTTGCATGAGCAAGTAATGAAAATTTGCCAAGAACGCAGCTTTATTGTATGCTGAAAAAACACCAGAATACTAAGATGATTTTGAATGTTATAGTTCTTGCTGGATGGAAATGCTATTGTGTTGTTATCTTATATAGGTTATCTCAGATTGTCTCCATAAAGCACATTCATCCATCGTCCAGTGGGCTAATGTGTCTTCTGAAGTAAAACTTTTTTGTGAGAGAAAATGACTATTTATTTATTTATTCATGCTATTTATTATTTTACACTTATTTAACAAACAATACATTGTGTAAAATAACGGTTGAGTGTAATTTATAACTTTAAAGGATTAGTTTACCTACATACTGTATGACATTTCTACAATAATTTACACACTGTCATGTCATGCCAGATGTGTATGACTTAAGATTTAGAAATTAGTACACTGCAAATTCATGAAAACAAACTAATGAGCATGTTCTATGTGTCATATGCACATTTCGGCACAAGACACGTAAGAACCATTAGGATTCAAAGTTATCGACGTGCAGTCCATGCTTATTGGTTAGTTTCATTAATATGATTTTATTTATAAAATCATATACGTCTAAATCATATAAGTCATACATTTAGGATGGCATGAGGCTGAATAGATTATGATAGAATCTTCAGTGAAATTTCAGTGAACGGTTCCTTTAAAGTTATAAACTACAGTTTCGTGACTCTTTGCATATGGTTTAAATTAAGACGTTGACATGACAATTGCAAGGGGGTCAAGTCATCTGTCACTCTCTCCCGTATTGTTACTTATAATGCGATAATGGTCAGTTCCTTCAATAGCACCTCATACTAGACAGGGTCAAAGTTCAATCCATTAGCCTTGGTGACATGGCTAATTATGAGGTCAGGGAGAGATAGCCTAAGGTGTAATTTCATAGGGGCAGAGGTCAAATCGGAATGTGATGTTGAGTCTCTCTGGGGTCACGGACTTGTTTCCTTGTTCTCTTCAGTCCTGGTGCCACAAATGTCTTCACAGAGACTTGAAACCTATGGGAAAGAATTTCAGTCTCTCACATTTGCAGATCTCTCCACTTTTCAGAAGTGACCACTAACCTAAATATTGTTTTAACCAGTCATGCAACCCTTGTGCCATGCTTAAATCTCTGCTGTGTGTGTGTGGGTGGGTGGCATATGAACGTAATTAAAATCCCATTATTGTGCTATATTTTCCCTGTGTTGGACACTTGATCCTGATGGGTGAATTCTGTGCTGATTTAACTTTTCTATCATTTTTTAAGCTTTTGACTGCTGTCCACTCTGATTAGGCCACAAGTTGTTTCTCAACAGTATGTTTTCATTTCCCATCTCCAGCAGCACTTCTAAAGATTGGATGTTTGAGTGCTCTGTAATTGAAACTGAAACTTGGCCATGCATTATGGATTATAAGTACTAGACCTTATTTGAATATGCATCGCACAGTCCACCAAAGTGGATTGCCTCTCTATGAGCGCATGAGTGCTGATCTGAATAATGAAAACACCCAATCTGGATTGAGGCTTGAATTCGGTCTAGACATTTAGGTGTCGTAAGTCTAGCGTTCAGTGCGTTAATGTCTTATACATGATTGTTTTCTTCGTTCCTTTGTTTCCATCCACATTAGTGCTTTACAAGTTATCGTGGAAGACAGAGGTGTGTGTGTATGTGTAAGTGTGTGTTGATTGGATGAAACCGATAAACGGATGAGTCGGTTTACTCTAGCATTTATAGAGAAACGTTTCATCAACTGGCTTTGTGACCGGTCCAACCATGTGCCAAAGCTCATCAGTCCTCACGCCATGTTTGATGATCGTCCTCTCCGGCACCACGAGAGCCGGAGATGCACAGGGGATGCGACGGGACTAACAAGTACGTGAGTATAAAGCAGTTGGGCGTCGACTTACCAGCTGGCTTTTTGCTCAGCGGTGTGACAAAACGACTCTTTCCCATTTGTGGGTTTCCCTCGTTGCATGCTACCCGTGCTCGAGGCTGTCACGGCGTGCAGGGAAAACAAGTAAACCATTACCGTTCATTTTGAACAACATTAATCCCACTGTAATGAAGATGGTGTTGTATTTGCTCAGCGGCGCTGTGCACACAGGATCAGGGGGTAAATTCTGTGAGTAAACAAACGCTGATTGATTCTGAGAATTTTTGCAGAAACCTATGACTTCATTTGAGGAAGTGCTTGATTAGCAGTAGGGAATGTTGACCATTGCCATTTTTCTGAAAGAAAAGAGAACATCCTTCTTTTTTTTTACCACTCACACACAAACACACGTGTGCCACACATGTGTGCAGATACATTCACTCACACAAAATTGCCACTTGGCCATCTTCAGTGATTACAGCGAAATATAATTACGTTTTCCTGACAAACAATCCTCAGGTGGTTTTTCCTCCTGCTCTTGGAAAATACTTCAAAATGGTTTGAAAGTCAGTTTGAAGTCACTACATAACGTCATTCTTACCTCATATTGTCTTATTCAAAGGCTCCACAGTTTGCATCTTCTCAGCGTCATTCCAATTGAAGTGCGGTAAAACAAAAACATCAGTGGCTGGAGGTGCTTCCTTGGAGAAATGCTTTTTAATGTTGGGTTGTTTGAAGCTGCACCTCTGTGAAATTCTCATTTTGAGAGAATACACACTGTTTTCATAGGGTACAAGTGAGCAAAGTGATGAACTGTCAGAGAGGTGAAGTTTGAGTATGAATTTTGCTGTGAAGAACGACTGATGCACCCACATGTCTGATGCCTGTTCATGATGTGCTTAGTGAAGGCTGCATTACATGCTCTCTGGTTGAAATGTTGATGCTTGCTCTCAAATACACACTTCAACAGGGATAAAAAACGGAAAAATATACTGCTGGTCAAAAGTTTAAGGTCACTTGACTGATGTGTTTTTAATGATGTTAAAAACCTTTTGATCTAAAGGGGAATGAAATGAAGTATGGAGATGAAAATTTAATTATCCCAACATATTTATTTCTAGAATGTAATTTTGTATTGAATAATGTTCATTGAAAATGTTATTTCTTATGTAATTTTGGATTGAATAATTGAAAAAAAGCGAATGTATATGACTTTCTTCATTGCGTTTGTGTTATTTGGATGAGTTTACTATTTTAAAATGTGAATTTTAGAACTTTGAGGTTATATTGTTACACACAATTGTGTTTTTGCATGAATACACGCCTCATGATGTCCAGCCTAGAGAGAATGTGTTGATAGCAGTTATCACCAAACTGTTAAGCATTAAGAAAGATCTGGAAAAGGATTAATGTGATTACCAGTCAATACCAATTACAACAAGCTGAAGCCCTGTATCCAGGTCTCATTAACGTAGCTGTTAGCACAGACAGACCTGTTTATTTTTAGCTGAGGGGCAGGGCGGGGTAAAGGTGCAGGGGGCAGTGTGGGTGGACTATTGATTAGAACCGTGTGCTCATATGTTGGAGGGACCGGACTGACCTTGGTTAATGACCGAGTAGAGGTGATGAGTACTGGCTCAGCTGTGTCTGCTGTTTGCTATCATCTCACCTATAACATCACACAGAGAAACAGCGTTCACGTGACTGAGAGCTCTATGCAGTATGTGGAAGATGATACTACAGTATGATGTTTTGTTTTAGCTACTGCAATGGCTTTTTAAAGCAGGACAGAAATAAAGTCAAAGTGGTATATAATAAATGAAGATGGCAATGGTGTTTGTGGAGTTGGTGAGATCTTGATAGATTTTAATGTGTTCATCTGGTATTTGCTGTTGTTGTGTGTTTTTTTGCTGCTCTCTTCCGGGTTAATTGCAGTGTAACTTTAATAACTTTAATTTAGACATTGCAGTAGATTACTAGTAGATTATACTTGATATACCTGAATTTTATAGGTGTAATATCGCCTCAAATAGAACACTAAGCAGGGTTTTCCTAACTTTATGTAGGCTGCACCGTAAGGGCTTAACTAAATGCAAATCAATGAAAATTATTTTGTATATTTTTGATGTTTTTGCCTTTTACATGTCTTCCCAATGTGACCTTCGTCAGACTGAAGTGCGATCCACAGTTCACGGGTGAAGTTTGCTCACACAGCGCCTGATAGCCCCTGCTGTATTCTGCTATGTAAGCAAAACTACAACCTACACTTCATTTTTAGTTCATCATCCAAGTGCATCATCCAGTTTTATGGCACTTATTGTTGGAATTTTAATCTGAACATGCCACTCAAACTCTATTTTACACCATTTTGTGGTAAAGTGTATTTGATTTGGGACAAAAAAATCTTGGTAGCATCTTAGGAGATATATATGTATTAGTTTTCTAAAATGCATTCATTGTGTAATTATGGATTCTCACAAATGTGTTTCTATTAGAGTCCACATTTATACAAATAACTTGTTCTAAGAGCCATCACCTTTATTTCGATTGCAGACTAGAAGACTGTGTGGAGCAAAAGGCTAAAGCTCATTATAATTTAGTATCCTATTATTTCGCAATATCTGTAACTGCATCCACCATGCTAATGAATTGCTACATTAATGCCATTTGCTAATATCCATCCATTTAGACACAGATTACTGCGTTGTAAATAAAGCGGTTTTGAATGGGGCAGGAGTCTGAATGCAGAGCCTGGTGATGGATGAAGAAAAGACTTCAAAAATAACCTTCAGAGAGTCCTGATAGGGAGAGGAGGGAGGTTGGCAGGTTGATGAGACACACACACATAGTGAAAGCATACCAAAACATCATCATTTTCTTTTCTCTCTCACTATTAAGTTTTGGAAAGTATTTCTGTGACCCTCATCTTCAAATAGTCAGAATGTGGGAATATTTTTCCACAACTCCCCCCGAAGTCAAACCAAGATCAACAGAATATAAGTATATAACATTTAGCTAGATGGTGGTTTCTCACAGTCAGCCTTCCTCCTCCCTCTCTGAATTTATATCTCCCTGGAAAATGAATCCGTAGAAGGTCAGACTCCAATCAGGATTCCCACAGCATTCCCGTCTAAACGCAAACGGAGAAAGCTATCAGCCTGAGCCAACGTGCGCCTTATTGAAATAAATGAGGCTTCATTAGGAGCGCAAAATAGATGGCGTTGCACATTAAAACTGTCTCGCTGATTTCTCACCAGCACATGCCAAGATGGAGGGTTTACTATGTTTTCTCTTGATCCTTGTACAGCAAGAGACAGATGTTGTGTTTGAAAATTTCCTTTTACAATAAATTATTACTTCCCCTGCTTTGACTTAATCGACGGGGGGAATCTTCCCAAAATTCAAAACAAAGGGGCTGTCGGAAATGTGCAGATAGATGTCCAGATGCCTCGTGGAACAGCAGGCGCAGTGAAATTCCAAAAAAAGAAATATGTTAGTAATGGAATCCAATGCCTCATATCTTTCTCCACTGACATTTTTATTCTTTCTAACATAATGTCAGAGGAGATGAGACAGTTAAAGAGATTGACCATGAAACGATGGGCAGACTACAGTCAAACGGGCTTGTTTTCGATTATAGGTATGCACGAGGTAAAAAAAAAATGATAGAAGAGATAAAACTAGTGCAGTGATGATAGAATAAAGGGGGACATGGAGGTTGAATTGTGAGCCAAATAAAAGACATCAAGCCTGCATGCACACATCTGGCATCCGTGTAGAGTAGTGTGTGTTGGTTTAAGCGGAACCTCATACATCAATGAGTGATTTCAGCACATTGACTGTAAAGTTATTGGTTATGGAGGTTATAGCGAGGACATTTGTTTTTAAGAGAAGACATCTGCTTGGCTTTGGCTGCTCTGTAAAGCTTAGCCTGCTGCTTAAACCTAAATCCACATGCCTGTTTAGAGGAAAGAGACTCTTGAGTCATGAGCTGCGGTATCTAGGTTGCTGTATGACACGCAATTACTTCCCCTGATTATTATACTTCCGGTGGAAGGGGCGATGTTAGGGTTTTCAGACTGTACTCAAGTTTTTTTGTGTTTGGCCTTCATCACTGTTGTAATGGAGCTTTGAGTTTTTGCGTGTCTAATGGAAACGTTTTCGTGTCTGGCATGTATCTGCCACAAGTGTACATTACAAAATGTCTGTCTCACTCAAAAAAGGGTTCTGTTTTTAGCATATTATGCGAATGTGTTCGTATCGTGAGCGTGCGTGAGTCAGAGAGACTTCAAGACCTTTTCAAAAGAGCACGAGCAAAGCCGTGCAAAGTAGAGGATAACGGAGTGTGCAGTCATCGATTCTCATTTTTAGAAGTGGCTGTGCTCTTTCCACAATGAATGGCCACGAAAACGCACACACTTCTAGCCATCAGTGTGTGACACTGCGTCCGTTTGACTTCTGAAGTTCATCTTTCAATTGCAGGGTCTTTAGAGAAAGTTCACGTATGAAGTCGCTTTGGAAACGAGCTGCAGAGACCCGACTGGCTGATAAAGGGAGTTCAGAACAGGTTTTAGTACAGAGAATCACCTATTTGCTACTCCAGATAGAAGACAGGCTTCATGTTCTGCCAAGGAAAAGAAAAAGATACATTCTGATCTATAGGCAGGAACAAGATGATGTGTGATATTAAACTGGTTATCTATGTATTTGCTTTCCAGTCAGGCTTGAAGCGTTTTGGATCTGTTGCATGCAGTAAGATCAATCTACTGACATGTGATGTTTTGCAAGCGAGCATGTGTCTCTAGGAAATTGAGACAGTGTGTGTTAAAGTGAAAGAGACAGAAAGAAGGAAGTGTGTAAGGGAGTAATATCAGCCTTCAGTCACTAACCCAAGTCTCTTATGAAGTACACAAAAAAAGGTCAGCACACACTAAAGAATCCTCTGATGAAAGTGACAGAAGTGAAATTGAAAAAGTCAAGAGCGGTTGACCTTCCAATGTCACCTGAGAAAAATAAAACAGAGAATATATATCATACTGTGCAAAAGCACATTACATGCTTCATGAAAGCTAGGATTTTAAAGACATTTCTTTATATGTTTTGTCTATAATACTCGAGTGAGATTTTTGTATGAATATGAAGTCCTACAACAGACAGGATTACTCAAACAGACGCCTGATCTTACATCATTGAGTCAGTGTGATGAAGAAACTAGTAAAACAGACCAAATTCATAACAACTGTGGCAACTTTACTGGAAACTACAGTACTGTGAAAATGTGATGTCTAGAAGTATGTTTTATTTACCAGTTAACTTAATATATTAACATACAACAATTTGGTGTGACCACTCTGTGACTCACTTGTACACTTGCAGGTTGTTACAAGCATCTTTGACAGTTCTATATTATAATATAATACTATATAAATATAATATCCTTATATATATGTATATTTATATGTTTGCTCTGCTACATTTGTTATGAATTTAGTCTTTCTCAGTTGTTTCTTCATCACACTGACTCGATGATGTAAGATCAGATGTCTGTGTGGGTAATCCTGTCTGTTGTAGAACTTGTAAATCCCACTTGAGTATTATAGTTATGGCAAAAAATGTTTGTAAATCTATATTGATGTTTTTCCTGACGATCTAAAACAAAACATATAAACAAATGTCTAGCTAATATGTACCTAGCTAAAATATACTATATAAGTATGTACATATACATATATTTATGTATATATAGGTTTAAAAGAAGGTTAGATGGTTTAAGATCACCTTTTTTTCTCAAGATGAGCTACTGGGTCCATTTTTTATTTTCTCTGCAAGAAAAAAAACACCGAGAATTCTGGGTGTAACGCTGTCCATACTGCAACCATAATGGAGAATACATTTGCTGGCACACATCACTTTGGTTTGCAATGGAAGGGCCATGAAAGGGATGGATTTGTTCTCTGAGAATTTGTTTGTTGAGCATGGCGCTCTCAGCTGTCAAAATGAGTTGGGGTGAAAACTATAAATGTTAGTTTGCCATAGCTGACAGGTCAAAACATGCATTTCAATACCCAAGTGACTAGGCCATCTCTCTCTGACTCCAACCTTTGTATCAAAGCTCATTGATAGACAGCTGCACAATGTGGAAACTCTTTCTCCCATACAACACAGAACCAAGTGCATCTTCACCTGCCATATAGCAGTGGTGTAATATCACATTAACTGGGCCTGTCAGTGCTCGAGCAAGCCAGTCAGGTGACTGTATGTGCCCTTTAAAGTAACCCATACTGACAGCATGAATGTTTTCTTCTGCTTCACTCTAAGAATACTTCTCAATAACAACTGACTGTCCTTAAAGCTGGTGATAGTTAGATGTTTGATATGACCCCAGTGACACTAGATTTTTTACACAAAATGGCAGAACTAGTTGATGGGTAAGGGTTTTAAAGGAGTGTTTTTTTTTTCTCCAGGGTTGCCAGAGGTGCCCAAAAGCCACAAGGGAATTAATTGGAACCAAATGAAAGGCTGTGGTGTTCCAGACCCTCTTAAACAACACTCTTCAGAACCAAACACTACACCACCCAACAAATCCTGGGCATTGCTGTTGTTGGAGAGATTTTACTTGTTGAATTTTTTTTGTGCAGTTTTTGGAGGCACTAGGTATGTACTCTGGCTCTGGAATAAAGCTTAAAGGGGTTCTACAAGTCCCAGCTGCTCATACAGCTCATCATGGACATAAGCTTGAATAATCACATTCTTTTAAACTGGACAAGCGAACTAAACAACAGCTTTCACCAGCAAGAGTTGCAATAACAAATGCAATTCCTCAACTTTGTGTGCCAAACAGGAACAAACATGAAGTTTGACCTGACTCTGAATTCCGATGAATCAGAGACTGTTTTGCAATTTGAATAACCCATGAGTCAAAGTTAAGCAGGTCTATTTCACCACAGCCAAGTTTTACAAGTATGATTTATGTAAATTTCTATTTTGTGGTGCCTCAGCAACATACTGGAATAAGGAGAAGAATATTAGGAGACATTTATATTTGATTCATGCAAAAGTCACAGTTCAGTGCTGCTTTTTGTCCCCAAATATATTTAAAAATATACTCATTATAGTAATAGGACTGTGTTACTTTATTTGGTGTTATTTTGTATGGAGTCGTTCCTTCTGAACTACATCCTTTTGCCCAAACAAATAAACAAGGAAAATATGTAGAGCCATTTCCTTTGAGATCTCCTTAGGCATCAACAAATCTCAACAAGTTTTCCAAATTCACCAAGACCAGAAGAAGATGAAATGTGCTTTTACATTTTATAGCTCTAGTTGCATGATCCTATTCTGTCTTTCTCCATTCATTTTATATTAACACTGCACCTTGGTCAAGACACCATTCAACGTGTAGAAGAACACTGGTGGCTTTCTTGAAGCCTCTGACACATTGTTTTCCTTGGAAAAACGGTAATACCAGTTAAAACAAATTCATTCTTTTTTAAATGTAAGCCACTGAACTGATGTAATGCACTGACTGGTGGAAGAGAGAGATTAAGGGGCTGTGGAGAGTGGTGGACAAATCTCATTTAAAAATGGCAGTAAGGACATGCATAATTCAAACCCATTACAGGGTGCGGCTCCATTGCTCAACGTTAATTGAGATTCTCACATCTGATCCAGAAAGACTTCCTGTTTAACGTCACACAAGAGCGAACACTTCTGGCATGAGGACATGACATAAATGAAAATTTCTTTCCTTAAGAATAATGCATGTATGTCAGGGGGAAGTGCATTAGGTGCAATGTAATTACGCATATACAGTATTTGTTAAAAATAGTCATGGGCTTAATGGATGAGACATGGTTTCACTAATTTATCTAAAACCATTTGATAAATCCCTCTCTGTTCTCCATTCCTTTTCTCCTGTCAGAAATGGCCTTTTTTACTGTGACAGACAGTGGCTCAGTACTTGTTTACAGCATTTCTGTGCTTGTGCGGTAGCCGGCGTGTGGTTGCATTGTCAGTGTGAGTTTTTGTCTACAGCAGGTGTACTCAGCTGTGAAGAACATCTCATTGAAGCAGATTTTGAGTGAGTTTTGGTTCTTTTGTGACTCCCGCTTCTTATATTTATATTATTGTGCAACTGTTCTTTCACAAAAACATTTACTGTTATCCCCTGAAGTTTTAAATTAACTTGATAAGTAAAAGAAATCTAAAGTTTTTATCTAAAGTGATGCAAATGCATTGTATGACTAAAGTTTTGGTTAACTTAGCTTTGTTTTTGAAAAGCAATATGTGTTTGTGTCTTGGATTTTCGTATGCTGAAAATAGTTCCATAGCTGGATCCAGCCATAGGGCAGGGTTATGTCATCAGCTTTGACTTCCACCCATCATCTCTTGCGAGTTATTGCAGCGGTTTTCAGCTCAATCAATGTAACTATAATGATGAATTCAAGAGTTATTCAAGTGATGATTTCTGAATTGCATCTGTGTGAATGAAATACTAATTTAAAAAGCTACATTATACATTATACAATATACATTACTACCAGGCTAATATTAAAAAGCCACTGTGATTTGTTTTCTGCTGTCTAAAATTATAGTAAAACAAGTCTGATGTGCTTAAATGGTGCCCTCTATCCATAATTATCTTCCCATTTCTTACAATGAACATTAGATTTTTAATTAGCTGCATTACAATCATTTGTATAGTTGATTAAACTAAGTATCTTGCTTTTTACTTGTATGATAATCACTGCACACCAAATGCCCCCAAACATCAAGCTGCGCTCTCTTTTTGTGTAATAGACCTGAAAGAGGCCTGATTGCTTTTCCATCCCGTCTGCAAAGTACAGGAAAATTTGCCCTCGACCTCCATGCCGTCATTCCTGCTTCTCTGTTTTGGAGGTTAAATTCTACTGACCAGCGTCTGGATCTGGCATGTTTTATTTGGACAACTCTTGATCTATGGCTAAATTAAAACTCGCCCACACATTCACATTTTTATTCTCTAGCTCTGTCAGTGCAAGCCTGTGTTAACTCAAGCTTATCAAACCTCACAAACTTTTAGGAAGTATAGCACAGGTGGTAAGGAAAGGGTACATTTATCATGGGTAATGTACTTTAAAGATGATTTGGATGGGTTACTTTGTCAAAAAAGGTCTTTTTTGTCACACTGTGGAGCTATTATACTATATGCTCTGTGGACAAAGAGCTGTATAAATATACTCCCAGTACTTCCAGCATGGGAAAATGTGCCAAATACATCTTTATGATTAATATTTGCCAGTCAAAATAACAATAAAACACATATACTTTGTACACAGAGGCAGGCTTTAAAAGAATCATGGTTTTTATTCATATTTCATTTCATTTCTTTCATTCATATTGCCTAACTACACATGCATGTCAGGTTACTTTTACTTTTTTGTACCAAATTCATCATGGAGGTCATTAATTATTTTCTACATCGTAATGTAGACTATATTAAAGTTTACACTAAAAAGATGATATTATATAATCTATATAAAATAATCCACATTTCACGTATCATTCTTTATTTATTTATTAGGTAAGCAGTCATGTCATCAGTTAGATTATGTACAGCCAGTCAGTTATTATTGCCAAATAAACCCAGACAGGGTTACAAAGGCCAGGTTTTACCATATTGGCCAGCAAGTCTTTGGAGAGCAGAAAGGACTCCCCTTCCTCTAGAGAGCAGCACATTAGCTTTTCAGAATTTTTAAACAAGGTTAAGTGAAATGATTGTGATGATGTGCATTTTGATGAGATCCCCCCATGGCGCACTCTGACATGACCTTCATCTCTAAAAGGACGGCCGTCTCCTCGCTGGCACCACTTATCGCCATGCTGGAGAGCATCCAGGTGTGTTTCATAAAGTGACTGTGATGTATCAGTCACACTTACACACACTCTGTGCCCTCACAACACTGACTGAGAGATGGAAGAATCCAAACCTTGATGGATGAATGAGACCAGACTATTTAAATGCCTGTGAGACTGTGTAAATATTTCAAATGTGGTCTAAAGACAAAAGCTGTCAAAAAAAGGAAGACGAGTTCAATTCTGAACAGTGACATATGGCCAAATAAGAAAGTTAAATAAGCAAACGATGTGAAGTGCATCATCAGAATTAAAGGTTTTCAGTTAGATTGTGCAAAGAATCTGGTGAGAGCCCCGAGGTCCCGTTCGGAGAGAGAGGCATACTTGCAAACTATTCGTCCCTTTGTGTCAGCGGTTGGGCAACTCAAGGTTCGCCCTGGTCAGCCTCCAACAGGAAGTGGATGATATATGACTAGGAATTCCAGTGGTTAAAGTTAACGCATTAATAACAGCCCAAATGCTGGGGCTGAGAGAGAGAGGAAAATAACCTTAACCAGAGACATATGGAAAATATTTTCTTTCCCCTTTAAATTATATGTCTCTGGACGACAGAGTCCAATTACCCCACATATTTAAACCACTGTTTATGTTTTCAACAAAAATAAAGCCCTAAACCTCATGCTTTTTTCCTCTTGCTTTCGCAGACTCTCGCTGTAGTAGAGCCAGCAGATGGAGATGGTGACATTTCTGCTTGAGTCTTTGCGAGATGGCTTTCAAAGTTTAATTACAGATTGTAAAACACGCACCAAGTACAGAGAATAAACGGAATACGTGCACGTAATCTGGCAAGACAAGAAACCGCTAAGAACAAGCGCATATTGTTCAACTTTTTGCAATTCTGATAAAGCAGAATCTGTTTTTAATCAGTGTAACCAATGTGGTCATTTCTAAAGAGACGAGCTGACTGTGACAGTTAATTCTTTTGGCTTTTCTGTGCTTTAGTCTTCTTGACTTTCCCAGAGAATAGAAGATATTCAATAGGAGGTGTCCTCAATGTTTAATTTCATGCTCCAAGTCTTTCAAATGTCTTTCCAACAGGATGGGGAGAAAAGGGACAGATTGTTGTAAGTTCTGACCTGTCCATGTTTAATTAATTTGGTGGCATTTTGTTCCTACGTTAAAGGATTTTTGTCTTCTTATTTGAAGGCATTTTCCTCTCTCTGCTGCAATAATGTTTCTATACATTACTACCAGTACTATTAGTCTGCATTTTGTTAATACTATTACTTACATATGTGTGTGTGCCACATGTACTTGAAAGCCAGTTTAAATTGTAACCACAAGATGATTTTGTGCAAACGCAAGTTGTTGTGCAAGATGATCAAGGGTAGTATACAGTGCTTTCATCTTCCAAATGAATTTGCAATGGAGCATATTAAAGGCGTTTAAGAGGGAACCTGAAACTAAAATTAAATGAATCTGTGATTTTGCAGAACGAGCATAATAGATGTGTATATGTTATGCTTTCTGTGCTTTTGTCTCACATTCTTGTTAAAAGATATGGACTGAAACTAAATGACTCAAGTTTTTAAATTGGTGACTCGGTTGTTCTCTCTTATAGTACTATTCTCTCTTCTCAGAATTTTTCCCATATGTTCTTCTCATAATCCCATATGTTCTCTCTCCTTTTGTAACAGTTTACTTTCAGCGCTTGTATAAACAGTAATTAATTGACTTAAATATTTATGTAAAGTCCATGCAGAAGGTCTCTATTCCCACCCGCATCTGGTGGTCTGCGACAGCAGTGTGGTCATTTCACTGCCCACAACTGATGTAAAACCAATCAGAAGCTCCCACTGTATGTTATATAATTCTCAGACAGCTAGTGGTTGCAAGATGGTACAGCCTAGAAACTTTTTTGAATGTTAAAAATTCTTTGTCAGCACAGTATATGTAATCTTAGTAAATCTTCAGTTAATTAGTTTCTTATTAATTTCTCCCCAGCTGTATATCAGATAGTTTGGTTTGTACTTCACTAATCAGTTTCATAATTACAATCAACATAGAAAATTGACAAAAGCACTCATACATACACGTACTTCAAATATACTGTATATGCAAGCATTAAGTCAATTATTTGGCTGTAAGAATTTTGCAGTTGTGAAAAGGAATAGATAGTTTACTCAAAAATTGTTTCATTATTTACTCTCCCTCATGTCATTCCATGACTATATGACTTGCATTCTTCTGAAGAACACAAAAGAAAATATTGTGTTGTTGTTAATGAAATAACACTGGCCTCCATTAACTTTTATTGTATGGGACAAAAACACTTTTTGTTAAACACATTTCTCCAAATATCTTCTGTTGCATTCCACAGAAGAATGAGTCATATACAGGTTTTAAAGGACATAAGTGAGAAATTTAGTAGATTGTATTAATGTTACATCTCAGTCTCTCACTGCAGAATTGTGAAAACAATGTCGGTTCAGCACTTACCGTGTTAGTGTACTCTGCAGTATTACATAATACTTTTCATTACAAGATACAATAAAGTTTTTGCTTCTATTATATGTGGTTTATTAAATAAAGACATAGACTCTAGCTAGGTAAAGTAGTGGGATCAGCTGGCTCGGCAATGAAAGTGACCTTGCAGACAACGCAAGGTTAGCAGCTAAGTTATGCCTTTCATATACATGTGCATTCTCTTTCTCTCCCCTGCAGTGTTAAACAACACGCCTGAGGCAGACCTTGTCTCTCCCAGCCCCACAGAAGCAAGCACGCTCGGATTCCAAGGCGCCTCGCTCAGAATTGATTTAGGGAATGGAAATGACAGGGGAGCTCGGGTACATTTTTGCTCGTTTTTCCACAAGAGGCCATGCCACTCAGAATGACCTTCATGCTAGCAGAAAAAAGGTGATAATCCTCAGGACTTCTCTCCAGTGGGTCCTGGGTAGAAGGGCATATTTCAAGATTCAGGACTCAACTGTCGAGAGAAGTTGTTGGAGGACAGGTTACATGAAACAATTGCTAAAATGATGTTTTGTTCAAAAACGCACCCAGAGTTGTAAAGTTCCATCTAACTTTCATATCTCCGGTCTCCACTTACAGGAACAGCTCTCCAAAAAATATAAAATTCATCATTTATTCATCCTCATGTCATTTAAAACATTCATTTGTTATAGACAAAATAAGATGAGAGATTCTTGAGAAATGTCTCAGTTGTTTTGTGTCCATACAGTGAACGTCAATGGGGGCAGTGTTGTTTGGTTACAGACATTCTTCAAAATATCTTCTTTTGTGTTCTGCAAGAGAAAGAAAGTCATACAGGTTTAGTATGACATGAGCGTGAGTAAATGATGAAAGAATTTTAATTTTGTGTGAACTATCACTAATTTAATTTAAATCTTCTTTTGCAGTTATAGCCCTATTAGCAAGTAAGCAGATTTTTTCCTCACCTTTATTTTTAATAAAATAACGCTGTTCATGTTGCTGTTTTGTACCCATTTGAATGATTCTCTCTAGACATATTGCTGTCTTATTTCTAAGACCTCTATTCTCCCCCTGATTCTCTCACAGCCCTGCACATTCCCAGGTTGCGTTGAAACGTGTGACCCTGTCACAGCGAGAGGGCCGTCTCGCAGCTGACCTCACGCCAGACCGAAAGGAGCGCAGATACCGTTGCTGTTTTCCTTTCGCTCAGTTGAGCTCACATCAGGCGCGTACGGACGTTCAGACTCTCCGCTCGCCGCAGCAGGGGAGGCGGAGGAGAAATCGGTCCCTCAGCTATACATTAAGCATGCAACAACACACATTATAAATACAATGCAGACAAAGTCTCCAACCCTGGAAAAACCAGCACAAGCCTTTCAAACGGAAAAGTACAGCACAGAATGCAGTTTTCCATGCCTTGCGCCACGTTTCCAAGCTGCAATATTTTGTCCTCGAGAAACCCTTCCTAAATCAAACAGTTTCCTCAGACACAAGCTCTTCCCCCACACTCCTCGTGCTGTGTCTTCTTAAGGCATCCTAGCAGCCATATCAGTGTGGGAGGAATTAACGCTCTCTGTGGGCTCTTTTGGCTGGTGAGCGGAGGCCGAGGGCCGTGCAGAGAGGGGCCGCCGTATCTGCCACACATGCAGGGGCCAGATGTTTCCTCAGAGCTCTGGCAACCCAACCTCCAGCCGGAGAGCTTGGCCTGCACACCCAGAAATATGAAGCTCTCCCTTTTCGCCTGTCTCTTTCCACAGCGTGTGCTAATGTGTACTACTCCCCTGTGTGCTCCAAAAGCTAAAAACTATTTACAGTCGACGCCGCCCTCAAAACAGCCCCAGTAACTTTTCATTGACCCGGAGCACCTCTCGCTTTGGGATGTCTTTATTCCCTTTTTCCTTCCTTTGTTTGCATTTGATGAGTTCAAAAGCTCTTTGTGTGTAACTCGTGGGTTTCTGCAGCTTGTAGGAAATATTGCATTGCACAAAAAGGCATTAGACCTTTCCAAGCTCCTAAAATGGACTTCACAGAACCAGTTTTATAGAGTATATAATAAAATGGCTCAAAACAAAGAACGCTCTGATTTAAAGAGAAGCGGTTAGAAGCAAGACTCGGATGAAATGCACATATACGTATGCTTTTAGTTTCCTTGAGTTACCCAAACCACAGCCAATTTTCCAGCCAAGATGTGCAATTTTCTGTAACTTGAAGCCTCAAACCTCATTTTCTCTGTAGTTTTCTTTCACATCTAACCATCTGTGTCTTTTGTTGTGTTGTGGCTAAATGTTAAGTACTGAAAATTAAAAGGATCAAGCCGGAGACAGGACTGACCAAAGTATTCCGACGATGAGTCCTGACCTCATTAACATTTTCAGAAAGAGCAGCGAGATGACCTTGTTAACATTTCTGCCGTAATTAATTAATCCACACGAGTGCTGAATCTTTGCCGATTCCTGCCAGCACGGTCCGCTCGGCACCAGGGTGAGTGATGTATCGAGGGTGGAGAAAAGGCAAGCCGCTGTCAAATTCTCAGGTCAACAGCATGGGGCACGGATGACAGCAGTTGACTAAAAGCTCAGAGAAGAAAGATTTTATCTGTACGCTTTCATTACGCTGTGCAGAATACTCATTTATAAGTAGGAAGTTGGAATAAAAATTGGCGTGTATACTCTGCGCCAGGCGACACATAATATCTCTTTTGTTACCCAGCGTGTCGTTCTTCGTGATGAATGTTGTATTTTACAAGTGCACTAGGCTGTGCGCATCACGCTAAATTCTCTTAGTATTCAGGGTTAAAATGTCTCGGAGTGCTGAATATGATGAATCATTATGTCTTCAGCATGCCACAGTGGTCAAGTTGTTTGTTCAAGGTTTTTTCTTTTTTTCTCCAGAGCTAATACTACCAGTCTACAAAGACGAGAGGAAAGAGAAACCTTAGGCTGTCGGGCTATCGCGGTCTTACACATTGCTGCTTTCATGCACTGAATGCAAATTGGATCAGGTAATTGGGAGGCAGCTTGAAAAGGCTGCTTCAGATCTCCCTAGCGACAAGCTCCACTCACCATCATGATTGGGCCCAGATGGACTGTGAAGCACTTACTATGCTTTCCACTTCACACAACTGTCTATACACCCTCACGTAGGGCGGCCTTGCAAAGTTATTTAATGTCACGTCCTGTACATGTACATGGTCACCAGTGTAGAAATATGTGCTCGACTTTGAAAAGTGCATGTGCTATGTATTTTGCATATGTCAGGACATATTGAGCTTTATAAGCAAACTGAGACATGATCATTTTTTTTACCATGGATATATTTATTGAAGAAGTCAAACGCCCTTTCGTGTACCATAATTTTTTTAGTTTTGGCAAAATCACTTCATTCTGCATAATGACCACATCTAACGTAATGGCTACGGTTCATATAGTAATATTTTCATAATTTATTATGCCGTTTCCTAACCAAACGTGACTGCAGTGTCACAGCATAAAATCATAAAAGGTATTTTTTCTTGTACAATATTACAGGAGTATAACAAGAAATGTACTTTCTATACTGAAATTGAGCCTATGCAAGATATTTGACTGTTCATTGAAAAACTCAAATTTAAATAAGAAGATTTTCTGTTGACACTAAGAAGGTGTAATTGCCAATTGTAATGTCATCTTAAACTTCTTAAGCTTAAAAATCAAGCATACAATTAGATAAGAGAGCAAATCTAGTAAGGATAAAGTCATTGAACCGTAACTTTAGTAGTTCACCTCTGAAATGTTTTTTCACTTGCTACATCACTCATGTATCTTCATTTGACTAAACGGGTGCAAATTGCATTCTGGGGTAAACAGCACTGATAAATTGAAGCCATTGTATAAACATCTGCAGCTATAATGCAAGTTGTTGCACTGAGCGAAACTCGTATAGTGATCGATTTAGACTAAGACGATTTAATATACATGAAAACATTGAGTGAGGCATTGTGATTTATGCTTATGAAATTTTATAGCAGAAATTTTACAGATGGCTGTCTGTGAGAGCGTTTCCGATCAGCGGGATTACAACGTCTGTCACGTTGTAAGCAGAGTAGTTTTTGATAATGTACAAAACGTCTGCTGGACTTATGGGAGAATGGAAAAGATGTTGTTGAGGAATTACGGTATGACACGTATACCTTGTTTATGTTTATAGGTGCTGATTTTGAAGTGTCTGTGTTGATCCTTTCCAGCTGGATTTTTGCCAGTTGGTCAAACCAGTAACTCAAGTGTAGCAGGAGTTGGGATTTCTTCACCGGCTTAAAGTATAATTGCAGAGGGAGAAGAAGAGAGATGGAGGTAAATTAACAAGACATCTGTGCTTAACATTCAGCAGGTGGTATTAATCTGACAAGTTGACTGTCAGATCAAATTATCTGTAGAGGATGTTTTTTTTGCGGTGAGAGTTTTTTTGAGGTTTTTAACAGTTCACCTTTGATTTTAATTAGGCCACTGTGTGCAATTTAGGCTCGTAGAGATTGATATTTTACCAGTGTTGTGATCTTTCGAAAGTATTAAATAAACAAAAAAGTATTAGAATAAAAAAGAAATAAATGACATAAACCAAGGCAGAAATTATAGCAGTTCAATCTTCTCTTCTGGAGAGAAGCGAGAGGTGCTCTGATGGACCCATGCTGTGTCCTGTGGCCGCTTTCCTGGAGTCAGCAGAATAGTTGGTGATTTGAGAGTGAATGTCAGGGTGATGGGATGGCTTTCATCAAGGGTTTGAAGGCCACTCTTATCAATCTGGGTAGACTTGCTGAAACTGCAAGAGCGACCGCATTTCAAATGCTTCATCTTAGTTCAAAACACAGGTGAGACACTCACATAAATCACACTCTTTTGTGCTTCTAAAAGACTATAGTTTCATGTAATATGACTTGCAATTTAATGTCAAAGTCATGTTTATCCGTATAGAGCTTTTTACAGTAAACATTGTTTCAAAGAAGCTTTTCTGAAATGTTGACTTTGAAGAAATAAAGTGCTATTTCGGTTAACAATGTTACAGTTATTTACCGATTTTCATGCCAAACCCTAAAATTGCAGTGTTTGTACACTGTTGTATGATGGTAATGTGTTATATAACCATGGTACGCAGCCAGAGACAGTAAATGCTTTTACAATATCAATTTTTCTTACTGTGGTAAGGGAGGGACCGGAGCCCTTAAACTTAATGTAAAAATCTATATTTTGATTGAGCATGGTCTATGGTTTGAGGGTATGGATAATTAGGGTTTATGTGCCATTTTCACCCTTCTAGAGAGCTGGCTGATATTTTAGCTTAGGCCTTAAATTTATATCAGTTGTGAATTTGTGACAAATGACCTGCTGTCGTGCCTAATGCTGACAACATCAATTTCACGTACATTCGTGGTCCTGGGGCACACACATAGGACAGAAGGGAAAAGTCGTGTAATGAGCGATTGGAGATTTTTTCACATAATTACTGCTGGTGATTGAGAAACAGTTTATGAAAAGATGGTTCTGGAATGCCTAAGATGCCTAAAATAATAGTTTCTTATGGAGAAAAACCAACAAAGGCACTCAACAAAGAAAAATGGTCGAGTCTTGCTCGCTGGATTTTGTGTGTATTCTGGAATGCTTACAGTAAAATGACAGCTGGTGGTTTATTTGTGTTAAGAGGGGCAGGGGAATGAAAGCAACATGATACAGCAGCTGCTACGACTGCAGAAAGGATATACCGACAACGTGTTTAGTTTAAAAAGTCAGTCAGGATTTTGACCATTCAAGAATCTCAAACAAATCCAATGCAACAATGCAAAGCAAATACATAATTTCCACGATGACCAGATGCGGTACAAACTCTTTCCTGTCAGTGTTAAGTAGAGGTCTGTATTGTTAAAGATTTTTTGTATATCTTTGTATCCTAATTGTGCTTCAAAGGTCAGTTTATGAGTCAGTCTTCATGGAAAAGCCCAAGACATTGTTTTTCACGTATAAAACAGGAACTTTTTACAGTGCTTTTTAGAACTTTGTGGTTTTGAAAGAGCAAAGACAAAGACGCCGATGGTGGTTAAGCTGGTGGGAGAGAAATGTGATTGATTAGAAAGTGCTGGTGGAGTGTCTGGTAATAAATGTTTTCCCCTGCACCAGCTGTGGAGAGTCATAGCACTTTCACACCTCTGATCCAGTCCAGTTCTGTTGTGCTTCAGTTTCTGTGCTGTTTAAACGGTTAAATTATTACACGTCTTCTCAGTCTGTGTAACCCAGCATGTATTTTCCTACATGGGACTCCTTTACGACTTACTATTTCTCAAGAAAGAAAGTCTGAAGGAATTCTTTTTGTGTTTTGGTTGTTTAGCAGTATTCTTAAGAAACAAATAACAAGAACAAATGTTATTGCAAACAGCTGTATCATGTCTTTTGATTTGCTGACATTGACATTATGTAAAAATAACAAAACCAGATTGGTTTTTACCAACCCTGCTGTCATCCTGTGAGTGTTTGCTTGTGTCATAGATCATTGCTGTCAGTTCAGAGAACTTTTCTTCAGAGTTCAACTTTACTTCCCTGTTTAACCTTGTGTTGTTCAGAGTCATGTGGGTGAGTGAAATACTTTTCCCTACATTGGTTCTGATTCTATTAGTGTGCTGGTCTCAAACTGTGCTGCCCTCCAAACTGAAGTCAGCATTAAGAGGAGAGGTCATTTTGTGCTGTTGTTAATGTCTCACCACAGGCCAAATATTTCCCTCTTAGCCACATATACTCAGTTTTGAGAAAAACAAAATGTTTTAAATATATTTTATTATTTCCTAAATATTTTTTTATTTCATAAATGATATGTGTTCATTTAAATATGGTTAAGGAACTGTACAGCACATATGGATCACACACATTTATGTATTAAAGCTACAATATTTAAATTTTCCATGCGAGATGGTGCAAGGACAACTATTTCTTATTATTCGTCTGTTTACGAATAAATGTTCCATAATTTTCTTGCAAACGAATGAACAAAAATAGGAGACTTTACTGACTCCAAGGCAAGGTTAATAGTAATTCACTGATTAAATATGTTGATGCTGCTCAGTATGCAGCATAATTACAGCTTCTGGCATTTCAAATGTATAATTTTTTTATATTTTTGATTGTTTATACATTTATTTCATCTCCCTATGCTGCGACTAATATATTGATGTATCTGCCTGCTTTCAACATGTAAAATCTGTTTTACAAGAATCGATCATTTTTCATTTATGTCTCATTTCAATCCTGACACCAGATACTAATCAGTATGAATTAATTTCAAGTCGTATTTAAATTTTGCCCTTCCTTTGACACAGTCGGGCAAAACAGGGCGGGCTACCTGCAAGATAAACACAAACATCAGGTAATGTCATTATGGATATTGTGACATTTTATTATAAATATAATGTTTTCTGATCAGTATGTGTCACGTATACATACAGTTAACACTTTCATATACTGTATGCTGTGTAACGCACATTATTCCTGGTTTCACAGACAAGGGCTAAACCTAGTCCCAGACTAAAATGCATGTAGCAGGCTGTAGCTGTCATGGCTTGTCCCTTCACCTTCCCCATGGACTACAATACCCATCATGCACTGCTCCACACCTCCACCATCTTTAATTGTCTTCACCTGTTCACAGGTGTCTTCACAGACTCAGGGTCAGATCTCGTTGATAGTTGTCTCTACATTCTCGAGCCCTCTGACCTTCTTCTCCCTCATCCTTCTTCTTTATCTCTTTGTTCCCTGGTTGTATTCACTTTGCCAGTTGTCACCATTGTTGTAAATATTCACCTTTGATATTGTCACATTGTTGTAAATCCTGTGTTTTTGGTTAGGTAAAGATTAATTTAAGTTCATCATTGTCTTCATCGTATCCCTCTCATCTCACCCCTGTAACAGTAGCAGCGTTTAAGCAGAGACACATCCCAATGTTACCCAGCTTCAGTGGATTGCTAGGTTACTGTACTACTGCAGACCATACAATCAGTCTAATCAAATAATACAAATATTGTGATACAATTGCCACTGCAGGACCACAAAGACTGTGTTTTATGGAGTAGGTTGGCTTACAGCAGAACATACGGTGTACTAAATCTATGCCTTGTTCTTTTGCAGTAGGACATTTAATCCTATGTGAACATAGCTTTGTAAACTGTACTTATTACTGGCTTGCTGAAAAAAAGTTAAATCCTTTCTTATTTGCTTTGGTAAATGTATAATACGAAAAAATAAACAATATTGTTTATTAGGTGATGTGCACACTTACTTTGTAACTTACTTTGTTGTTGTTTTAAATAAGTAAAGCACTTAACCTAACTGATCACAAAATGTATTAAAGCGATCTAATTATATACTAAGTAACAAACTTGATATCTGTAGTTAAAAATCACTTCTTTACAACCATTAAACATGCTGTATTAAAGTAAATCATATTTCATATAATTAGTAAAAGTAGTGAAGTATTGAATCAGGTTGAATATTTATAGTTACAATAAAAGCAGTACACCCACATATGGCTTTACAGTGCTAATAATATGTCACCCTGTTGTCACTGGTCAGAACTGCTATTTGAGGAGGCAATATTATATGCTCCATCTGTTGGTATCACTATTAATATCTAGACTAAATTGAGAGAGTAAAGCGTGTAGATTTCTATACCCAAAACGATGGGATAGCAAGTCATCTGTGCGTATGTCAACGTCATGCTGTCAGTCATGAGGACAAGTAACACAGTTTTAAATTTACATATTTCACTCAAGTGAGGTGTAAAAGTTTACATCTGTTCTGTATTAAAACTTGATAACAGATCAAAAAAAGTGTTGGCATCCCAGTATGGGGTATATTGGTAAACCTAGTTAAATCCACCTAATCTGCATTACTTGTTTTATCCATTTATTATATTTAGTATTTCAGTATTTTTATTCTTTGGAAAAAACTATGCTGTAATTTTTTTGGGACATGTGTAGTGAAATCTTCAGTTGCATTTAAGCTCAGTGAGTATCTTTTTCAGGTATGGCAAAAACACTTTGTAGCTCATTTGCATTTCATGTCCTTTGACTGAGATGATTCGTAGAATGATTTGCTCAATCTATGAATAGCCGTTTGCAAAGCTATAAGGTGAGGGAAGTGAGGAGGACAGAGAGCTGGGCCTTTGCTCTAAACGCTCATTTGGATAGTGATCTCTCAAGACAGATGCTACTAAATGCATTATTTTATCTATAGTCTGTTTATCAGTGGGGTAAGTTCATTAAAGATTCATTCAATTATATTTCAAATGCAAACTCTATAACCCTGGTTCATTATGGTCGGCTTTCAATTTTTAATTGCCAGATTCCTAAACCTATCTTGCATTTTGCCTACAGCATCACAATCAGGTAGTTCCCTGTATAAGATCCTGGTGCTTCTGAAATCATTTATAAAATTATCCTAGCCATTTTTATAATGATGGTGAAACTTAAGTAATGGGACCATGTTTCTTATTCTCTAAATTTAAAAAATGTTCTTGATTTTGTTTATTTTGTATAATGGTTTCAAATGAATTTAACACCTTTTAGTGTACCTGTGGTCTCATTTCTAATACTGAGAGAGAAAAACACTAGATTTACATACACAAAACGATCTAATGGAAAGCCATCTGTGTATATGTCAATGTCATGCTGTCAGTCATGTGGACAAGTAACACTATTATTCATTTAACACTATCACTCACGTAAGGTGTAAAAGTGTACATCTGTTCTGTATTAAACCTCATGAAAACTGAAAGATGTGTTGGCATCCCAGTAAGGGGCTTTATTGGTAACCCTAAACTGCTCCACTTTCCTAATGCTTTTGCATGTAAGAACCAATTTGCACCCAAATATACCAATAACAGATTTCACTCACATCCTCCTCCACATTGTCAAACAATCTGCCTTTCCATGTATTAAAAATAAAATACATTATTATTTATTTCTGCTGTTTAGTTGTTGTATTGAAGTTGTGACAACTTACCCCATACAACGTGACAACATGCCCCATTTCTGTGGTCATTAGTAGCACAGTTTAAGAAAAACAGGCTAGCCTTGTGTAAGCACTTCAGAAAAATTCTTTTTGTCATTGCAGTTAACGCTTAATCTAACCATCATGGTGAAATGTAAGAATCAATGAAAAGATTAACATTCACATGCACAAACCCACGGCCTGTTTCTTTGTTGTTTTGCAACAGAATCTAATTTGACGTCTGGTTTCTCACCTACTGAATGAAGACAGAAACTACAGGATTGTACCCTATATACAGTAAGTGAGCTTATTTCCAGTCAGCCAGTCTCTTAAGGTCCGTAGATGTGGATTAAATGCAACATACACTGAAAGTATGAACTGCATGAAAAGGAATATAAAACCAAGGACTTGCACAGACTGTAGGTGGTGAAAGTAGTCTATTGTAAAGCTTATAAATGAAACACCACACTGCAAACCCAGTGCAGCATATGTCAAATATCCCATTTATTCGATCTAACAGACATCTGTAAACTGCAGATCTTAGTGCTCTGAAGTGTGACAAAATGTTCAAAGCCCTGTTTTTGATTGTTTTGATTTGTTCTGGCTGAAGTGAGGGAAATCCAAACAAAGCCAGAAGAGAAAAGCGCAAAGGCCCTGTAAACCACACTATTCAACAATAAGTACACCTATGATGGCAAAAACAGTTTCTGGAATTGAGATTGACTTCAATGAACCTTGAATCCAACCCCACTGATCCGTTTCTTAGATTGCTGCTTTGAAATGTAGTGACAGATCTTTCTTTTTCTCAAGCTAGTTTTGAGGTAGCTCCGTACAGGACCATCGCATCTAACTGGTCAGAACAGTCGTGTTCTCAAACAGCACACGGTTGTTTCGTTGCCATTCCTGTTCCATTTGGCTGCAGTGAGATCCATATGGGAGGGAAGACATGTCCCAATTAGTCAATGTGTGTTATTCTTCCATCCGTCACTGACAGGTCCCTCTGTAAGTTCTCAATTGAAGCTGTGTGATTGGGCACCTCTCCTCACATAGGCCTAATGCCTGGTGACACAGTTTGGAGTGAGTGGCGCGTACGGCCTGTGAAGAACCTCCCATCGTGTGCCACAGCTCTGATGTTTAATATATAGCTGGTAAATGGAATTTCAAGCAAGGCTGCAAATGCAGGGGGAAAGGGAATGGCACAGAAATAACAAAACCCTGAGGGCAGTCTTCTGAACTCACACACTTTCTTATTTGGAGTTTGGAACAGAATGAATGAAAGAGCAAATTGAGGTTGGGCTGAGGTAGGACTGGAGTTCAGGGAGTGGTTTGTTATGGGGCCTTTATGACGCTACTGTGAAACAGACAAAATAGCCAATATAAAAATATTTCACAAAAAAGACACATGATTACATAGATATATTTACAGACTTTTGTGTCTTTACAATGTCTTCATCAATGGCTTTTCAGACCAGATGAATTCTAAAGTCTAAATACTACTAAACTTATGAATACTACATGACTTTAATATTTACTGTAGTAAACTTTATTAAAATTTCTAGAACACTAGCGTATTGTTTTTGAAGTTAATAATTATAGTATATGTTAATATTATAGTATATAATTATAGAAGTTAATAGTATAGTATATGTTATATAGTTAATATTAAAGTATTATAGTAAATATTACAGTAATAGGCCTACTATAGTAAATATTAAAGTATACAATTATACAGTATACACTATATTTACTACAGTTTATCAATTTACTAGTTAATAGTACCTAAACAATATTGTAGTGCTTGTACTGTAAGCACTACATTACAACATTACAAAATTTTACTAAAGTGATTTTTGTGTTGGAGGTGGTCCTTCTCATTGGTTGAAATGAGCAAGTCATGTTGTGCTTGAAATCCACAGGCCACTGTGAGGGTTAGACTTAGAGTACAGAAAATATCACAGTCTGGTATAAAAACAAAAGAGGTGTGTCTGTGTGTGAAGGAGAAAAAGACGTGTCACTGAGCAGCATGCAGACCCAGGGTGAGTGGGGGTAACCTGACTCATAGGCAGCAGACTGTTTTTCTGGCAGTTCATTTAGTTGTGTAAATCAAAACTGAGAAGAGCAGAAGGAGGAACTCAGGAAAGCATATAAACACAAAATGCTCTGGATGAAGAGCTCAGAGAAAGAGATGCATAGTGCTGCCCTCCCCCCCCTCCCCATTATACCCCCAGAAGATGTATATATACCATGGCCATATATACAGAATAATCTTGCTGAAGTCATGGCCAGGATGGTCAGAATGCATAACATACCCAAAGCCAATGCCCTGAAAACAATCAGCTCAGGCATGTGTTTAGTTACTTGCAATTTTTCTTCATTCTGCTCCTCAGGTGATGACACGTCAGAGAATGAAGCCAAGAACATGTTGCGTATGACCTATTTTTTTCCTTCCTCGGCTTATGGCATTTCATCATCTGCCACCCTGCCTGTGCGATCTGCACCACAAAAATAGTTTTCTGAATGCTCAACGTTCTCTTTGCTCTGCGTTTTGTACAGCCTTGGTAAGAACGTATGTGTGTAGGTTGCACATGGCGCACAAGCACGTTCCTCGCCCACAAGCGTGTAATAGACGAGACTCCGTGCCATCCTCTGATGATTTGCTGAATCTAATAATACCCTGCTGATGGTAGTAAATTTCAGTGATACAGTTTACTGTTCCAACAATATTGTAATTAGAAACAGCTGAATGCCTGGTGTAAATATAAAATGATATGTGGTGTGTATTGATTTTGTTTGGTTAATTATAAATAAATGGATGTTGTGTGATGGTCTCACTTGCAAATTATAAAACAATTATCCACAGAATAATAATACAAATCTTGTTTTGTAAAACTTTTAATGCATACTGTTTGCATTTGGCAGATCCTTTCTGTCTGAACTGACATACGGTAACAGATTTAAGCAAGAATTAATGTGATGCTCATCCAGACAAAACCTATAAATGTAGTTTTTACTATGCCATACCACACCTATGATTTTTTTTATTCATGCAAAAGCAATAATGACTTCCCATTAGTCACTTTTATAAGCCATCAGTGAGTTCTTCAGCATACTATAGTGTGCCAGTACCTCACCTACAGTAAGCGTCTTTCTGTCATTCTGTCAAAGCAGCGGTTTACATCAAATGCGTTTACAGTCTCTCATAAAATAATCCATATGAAATAAAAGAGCTGGTCCCTTTCCTCGTACCTGTTGCCGCCCGCTGTGCCTGACTCTCCACTGAGACTGTACTGCGTCTCACTGCCGCTCTTTAATTTCTGCCCTGAAGAGAAATAGAATAAATCATGTTATCTTTCTACCACAGGATCATTCCTTTCCAGTATCACTATATGGTGTGTTTTACTTATGAAATAAAACCTCTGGTTTCAGGAGTAATCTAATTGTTTTGTTATGCTATGTTTGGTGTGTGTGTGTGAAGGGCCCTGTGGACAATGAAAGTAGATTTTGGATGAAGTAGAGGCGAGAACAAGAACAGGATCTGTCTAGACAAGAAATGTATTAGCCAATTTCTGATATAGCGAATCAACATGTTGTAGAACGTAATTGAGTTTTTCCCCCTGCCTGTTACGTGAGCATACAACAGGACATTGGCTAAACAGGTTGCTTAATTGAAATTAAAACGTAAAAGCATAAATCACGCTGGCCCTGGTGTAATTGAAGGGTAACTGAATATTTAATGAAGTCGGTAGACTAGGTTCCATATCAGGATCTGTCAGAGTGATCTATAGCCCAGGAGTCTGTCACCACACACTTTTCTCCTTTTCCTTCTAAATCCTTTCTTCTCTGGACAAATTAATACACAAATTTACCCTCAATTAATGATTGCCATTTTTGTGCACAATTTCCTGAATAGATGGCAAGAAAACATTTTGATGCCAAAAGGCTATAATTTAGAGCATTGGAGGTCTGTCAAATAAAGTAACAATTCTGTCACAGATTCAGGTTGGATTACATAACAGCCTCACCGAACATTCACCAGAGATGATGTAACACTCAGACAGGTGACTCATAAACATTCATATGCCAACACGGGTTAAAACGACCTGTAACGTGTCAGTAAAAGGTGACTCAGTCTTGCACTTTGTAAACGGCCCTGTGGCGACTTGCTGTCAATACTTTGACATTTAGTTGCAGTTCTTCAAATATTTTCTGCAAGATCCAAATGTGGTAAGGCGTTTTCCTCTCAATATGCAGATAACACCAATCTCCCATTTTGACATCTGTCCTCCGCTGACCCCCAATGAATGCATGTAAATATGACATTTATTCTTTCGGACGAATTTAATTGGAGAAACGCTTGAAAGAGCCTATAAGCAGCAGGAGAAAACGCAAGATGAATTTTCCAGAAAGAAAAGCTTTCAAGAGCACAAACATGTACTGCGAAAACCATTCAGCAGAGGCATTTTAAAACAGCGCAGAAGTGACTTTCACGGTCGCAAAATCGACTGCAGTAGAAGTTTTAATTTTTAATGTTTGAAGGGTTAGGCAGGCTGACGTGATCACACTTGTTCATTTATCAATAAAGAGGCAATTACCCAAAAGCAGAGCACATTTGTTGTTCTGTCACATGGGGAATTTCCGATGGATTTTCTTGGGCTTCTCACAGAGTTCTGTGACTCTGGTGTATAAGAAATCAGGCAAATAAATGAAGGCATTTAAAGCTACTCAATATCCCAGCGTGCCTTTAACCAATTACAGAATGACAGGAAATAGAATCAAGCCCTTTGTTAGCTACAGACGTGATGTATTATGGCTTCTGTTTTTACCATCCTCTCACGCACAATTTCCTAGAGAGATACACTGAAATATCAATATCATCTGCATCTCGACACTATAAACACTGACCTTGGCGTTTGCTTCAGAGCCAAACCTAAAAGGGCATGGAAACACGGTCATTTTGGGATAAAAAAGTGTAATAATGTAGCCTACCGTATTGGTAATCGCCACATATGATCATATCTAATCGTAAAGCATAACCACATACGTACATATTTACACTTTATGTGTGACAATAAAATACATTCTGTTAACCTCCAACATGGTCCGTTTGTACAGTATGAAAGTCATTATGTCTATGGAAAGTTCCCATAAAACATAAAAACCCAACGTGTGTGTGTGTGTGTGTATAGACACTCTGAAAACCAAAAGTTTAAAGAAATGATGTAATTCACAAAACTAAGAGGCATAATTTAAAATCTGATGAGGAGCAGAAAGGACGAGAAATTAAGTAATAATTGGAATGAGCTACTTTACTCCATCTGTCTCACAAAAGTTATCAGTCCCACACCTGGAAGTCCTGATTGTGCACGATGGAGTCGAGGTGAGGGCGCTAGCCGCTGAGGTGATTAGCTTTACTGAAGAGTGTATGGAATAGAAATGAAGTGATTCGCTCTCTCGCTTTTCCTGTCTGGCTCCCTCCAATAATGTAAAATGTGTTAGACAGTATTACAGTTGTGTCATCAGTATAGGATTGTTGTTTGAATAAGCACCTTTACTGAGTAGTATATAAAACAAACAATTTCACATAACACTATAATTTAATGTTGCCCACTGATTATGTTTATGTATTGGGAGACATTTTCCCCATGTGTGTGTGTATGCAAGCATGCATATGTCGTTCTAAGTGGACATGCATTAAACACTAACACAGTAAATTAGGAATGTTTTTATTTTTGCTGACAGAAACAGATTAGATTATCCTAAATTGACTGATGGTGTTGGCAGGCATTTCATTTGAGGGCTTGGGAGTCATTGATAAGAAGTGTCGGGATTAGTTATCTCCTGTGATTTTACTTTATTAAAATGCAGTGTGTGATGAATGGACCGATTTCATGAGGTTAAAACTGACATAATGAGATTCCATTTTGTCAGGGACTATACATACTTCATTACTGCAAAGACAGAGATTAATTTTATGTTATGCAAAATTGCTAAATTTACATCTGTATGTGAATATATTTAAAAAATCTTCCATGCATTATTTTTTATTATAAAAATGACTAAATATATGATATTCAATAACTGTAAAATACCATTCTAAACAGGAAAGTGGCAATTTAATATATAATCTATCAACTTTTTAATTTCTCCATTTCCATTTTTCTCCATAAAAATCAATTTTTTCATTTCCTGAATGAAAAGCTGTTATTTTATTGTGATCCTACCTAATCTCTATTCATTTTCATTGCACAACTGTTCATTACAAAAGTACATTGATGGGAATCAGCATGTTATAATCCAGCAAAGCAACTTTAAGTCTTTAAACAAAATTGTTAATGGAATTTCCAGTGTGTTTGCTTCTGAAACTTGAGAGACTTTTAATTTACATCTTTCACATAATTATTTTTCATACCTCTAAAATCTGGAAAACACGATGCCAAAAATCATATCAAGTTTGTTCTGCAAAAATCAACTTTGACCTTGTTTGATACACAGCCACACAAACACACAGTATGTATGTATAATGAGCTCACTGTTGAGATGCTTGGGCTCAGTGGGTAAGTTTGCTCATTATCTCATGCGCAAATGAACTATTAACCTTCAAAAATCAGCCTCTGTTAACCATCAAGGTTAAATAGCAATAACAGCCATCAAACAACTCATTTCCTTGGAAAGAAACGCAAATATTATTAAGACTGTGATTCTGATAGGAAGGGTTAGACAAGGTCACAGTGATGTTCAAATGGGTGATTTGATGATCTGAATGAGTATGCGCTCCACCAGCTTGTTTAGCATTGACAAAGAGCAGAATCTTTATATGAGCTGTAAAACACTTTACCGTTATGGCTCTGTTCTCTCTCTTACTAAATGCTTCGGGTCAGACATCACGTTGCAGCGGAAAAACAGTATCATTGCTCTAGCTCGGAGTAATGAAATAAACAAATCTGATATTGTCTGACTATAAAATGTGCCTGTCAGTAAACCACTGTAATGTAGTAGGATACATTTACCCTCACTGTATGCACCGCACACATTTCAGTTGTCTGTGGAAAGCATTGTTTATGAACTGTCAACGTCAATATTCTCACACATACAGTGTCTGATAGTGAATGATAGACAGAGGGCAATGGTAAAAACAGTGATGCAAGCTTGAAAAATGTATTCAGTTGATTTTCCCAAGGAAGTGTTTAAAACCTAGAGAACATCCGTCCGTCAGTCCCAGTCATCTCAGTGGCAGTTGTTCAGCCGGTTTGTGACCTTCTGGACATACACAGTTTGAGGTCTGTTTGCTCAGCTCTGGGCACATAAGTTTTTCATCCAATCACCTGAGCCATAAAGACCATGTGACAAATCATCCTGGGGATATAGAAAAACTGCATCAGGAAAATGCTGATTGGCTGAAGGCACCACAAAAAAGCACACAGTACCAAATCCTTCAGTATTGAAAGTTGTGATATTCAAAGGAGCAGAAAGAAATATAAAAAATTTATGAAATAATGATATTTAGAAGTGAAATGATACACTTAGCTCATGATTTAATACAAAACACAAAGCGGGCTTCACAATACAATAGATTCACAATATTTTAAATTAAAATTAAACTAAATTTCAAATGACAGATTTTGGTCCAAAACAGATTTAACAGTTGTTAAAGTTTAATTCATCCTTCTGTATGAAAAGTAATAAAGATTAAAAAGTCACTGAAAATGTGACTAAATTAAAACTAAGCAAAAAATTGGGAACGCAGCAAAAGCACAAAATTGAACAAACAAAACATTAAAACATACATGTTGACCCAGGTCACGTGTTGGCAGATCAACCAACAGAATCAAACGTCGTATCATAAAAAAATCACCATAGCTCTGCAACACAGAATGTATTTGTATCACAATATATTCTGCCATCATGTATTGTTACATACCTAACAATATTATTATTTAAGTACTTAATACCTTTAAAACCTGTTAAAAAAAGTTACTTTCTCAAATTCCAGGACCTCTTTCAAATGGTTGTGAATGCCTGGAGGAACTTGGTGCAGTAAAAGCAGTTACCAGCAGGTGCTAACTGGCTCGTGCCAACCAGCCAAAGCTTGATTCCCTGAATACTTTGCTAATCTTCACTTGTGATTGACTTGTGATTGTTCTTGTTGTCTTGGCACACTGTGCTATCTAAAGATTTAGTGTGTACTTATGCAGCTAAGTACTGTACATGTTTTAAAAAGCAGACTGATAAGGTAAAAAGGTTGGAAGCTGATTGGGTTCTGAGAGGGTTTTTCCTCTCTCCTTATGAACACAAAGCTAATGGATTTCACAATGTGCTGATACAGTTGTTAGGAAAGGGAACCTCTTTTAGCGCTGATGTACCTGTGCATCTCTTCTTTTGTTGATGTAGCTCTTGTTGGAGTACTATCTGCTATCTGCATCTTACAAGATGAAGACAAGCAAAACCATAACTGCACTTTGTTCCATTAAAGAAAGGACATATAGTTAAATAATGGATGTTATTTATGTCACTCAGTTAATCCTGCTGTGGATAAAAATGACAAAACAGGCCTAAAAGGTCATGTAATGCTTGGGTATTCATGGATCTCAATGGAAAGAGACATTAGAAACAGTGTGCATTTATTTAAAGAAAGTGGCACTTGGTTTTCGCATATACATCACAAAATAGAAGCAATTCCCAGATGAATAGAAATATGTGTTATATCCTTTTTACATTAAATATTTAATTGCTTTGCACTTTGTCACAAAAAGCAGTGACAATTTGGGTGTCTTTGCCTTGACGTTGCTTCCTTGTGCACTTTGTGCACGCGGATGTGATGGTCATGTCTCATGGTTCATCAGTCAAAAAGAGTTTTCAAACTATAAAAAGTCTTGTCCTCATAAGTCATCTGCAAAAGCAAAAGGAGGACACATTAATGTTTTATTTGATTCTGAAAGTTGCCAATAACTTCATTTGTGCAAACAAAGTAACTGTGTAAACATTATCCATCCTGCCCAGAGTAATGCAGGGATGTCTCTCGTTTTATCTTCAGCTGTAAACAAATCAATTACACTGCTGGTGTTTTGCAATGGCTCTCTTGATTTTTTCTATGAAGCTGGCAAGGCCGAATCAAAGATGTCGTTCTGTTTCAAGTTTAATAAATATGATCTATTTAAACTTAATTTAAAGCACAAACGTGTTTTGAGATCTTGACAGACAGACAGACGTTAGGCATGTTATTGGATCAGATGTTGAAAAGTTTCAATGTTGAAGTGAAAACCATTACCTTCCTGCAAGCTGTGAATACAGACATAAATAATACATAAGTTTCTCAAATGCTTGTTGTGCAATTTTGCTTGTACTTGTAATGTATTTTGGGAATAAATTATTTACAAGCCGAGAACAACTAATTACTGTGCCATATATCTTCCGGTATAGCCTCTCTCTAAGAGAGCTCCTCATTTGGGATGACACGGTAATGAGCGGAGAGGGCTGAATGAGTTTTATTTATTGGGCTCCATGCTGGTTCTCCATGGCCCTCTCTGTCTTAAGAAGGGCTTTCTGACAATTGGCCACAGGAGCCTGGCAGTTCCATGCAATGATCGTGAGGTGTTTTCTGACAAAATAATTGGCTACCAAGCATTTCAATTCATTCCCTGTAAATTGCCTTCTGCAAGAGCGTTCTTTGACACTGGATCAGAGGCCGAGAAATAAAGCATCTGGTGATGGGGATTGTGTGTACAATACAACCATTTGTGAACAAGGGTAACAAAAAATAGGCAGCTACAGTGTTCAAAGCACAAGGTGTATGGACCACCTTTTCTCTTACATTTCTGTTGTATGAAAACATCCTTACTGTTCTGCTGGCACAGAAACAAACCATTTAAGAACAAACCATCCTAAACAGGCAGGTTACGTTCCACTTAGTTGGCTGAAAGGGCAGTTGTGAAAGAGCTGACTCAGGCTTCCATTAGAGCAGATCTCAGAGCTGTTATCGGGAGGTCTAGCTGAGGTGGAGGCCTTTGAAAAGTGCTTGTCTGGGCAGAGGTGTTGAACCCCCACCACTAGAGGATAAATAGCACTTTCACAAAGAAGGAAGAGTCCCCGAGTGTAATGGTACACCCTGGAAGGGTTCCAGTTAAACCCTTGCAGTTTCTGCACACTTAAGTCTAGATGATTGTCTCAGATGGGATTTGAGAAAACGATTAGAACCTGCTGCTTCAGGGGAGCGTCGAAGACAATATTGTGCTTTGAAAGACAAGCAACCCCTCACCTCCTCTTCCTTTTTGCTCGACGGGTCTCATCCGCAACGTCCCCAGCACCACTATCTTTGCATCGACACCAACCTCTGTCTATCTGTCTGTCGTGTGTATCTCAGTTGTTCTGTCACACTCTGCCGTCTTTCTCTTAAAAGCATGTTATCTCTCGAAACGCATTCGCTGTCTTTAAAGTGGTTAAAGTATCCAGACTCGCATTGCGGTCTGATATGGTTTCAGTTTATGAAGCAGTTAGTGACCTCTATCAGTGACTCACCTCCCCTTCAGTTATCAGCAGACTTCAGCCTGGGAGGAAGATCCTGGAGGTGTGAATCGCATTGGAATTGTGCTTCAAAACTGACATTTTGTGAAGGCTAGCAGTTCATATACATGAAATGAACAAAGAGTAAAATAAATGATCTAAATTGGTTGGTGTAAATAGCAATATGATCTTTGCACCAACATGAAAATTGTACAAAGATTTATTTACTGAGGTGTTGATAAACAATTAAGAATACATGCAAACAGCCATATCTGTTGATATTTTGCCAAATGAAAATAGAAGCAAAATGCTATTTACACAGTTTTGCAGATAGCAATGTTATGGGCTAAGTAGTGACATGAGATGACATTTACTCCGAATAAAACATGGGGGGATTAATAAACTCACACATCCTGAATATTAAAGGATAATTAAAACAACTACGAGTTAAATACAGTGACCATCTGACTGAGGCAAGTTGTTACATAATTTTTTTGAAACTCCAGTACCTTATAACTTACAATTTTTTGTAGATTACTTACATTACTGACATAATGCTTACATAATGCTGCTATTGCAAAATAAAACCACATGTTGACCTCGTGCAACAACATTCCAGACATTTAGGAAAATTGCATTTTTTCTGTGAAGTTCAAAGTTGTGAATAATCTACACTATATATTTGATGCTTACCTGAATGTATGTTTGTTTTTGTTTAATTGTGATAAAAATGTGAGACAACTTCCCTTGACATTTAGCCCAGTCTTTTCTACAATCTATTTTGATCTCCAGTTTGCTCAGGAAGCCGTAATGTTAAGTTCTTATTTCCAATAATTCCAGGCAGAATGCATAAAGAGGGACAGGGCCAGATGCACAGCTTGTGATGGTTCAGCTAGAACAGCTGTGTGCTCCAAAAGTCTTGTAATATTTATCTATTTGTGTTGCTTACATACACCATTCCCAAGATTCATGCTGACTTCTGATTTATGTACAAACCTAACTGATAAATATGAAAGGCCCATCACAGTCAGTTACAGTATTATTCTGATGTTTTGTAGGGTGGGCTTTTGTCTACATAAAAAGGGATTGATAAGGATTTATTTCTTCAAAAACAGGTTATAGTGTTTTTATCATCACTCTCAAATCTCCTAAAACATCAACAAAAACAACAAGAAAACCATATGCACTTTATACACTCTATTTCCTTTGCTACTTTGCTTAAAATTATGTCATTTATACATATACTTTCAATGTTTAAACTTCTATTGGACCCACAACATAGGCCTAGTTATGTTTTTGGGATAGATCTGTTTTGTGCATTTCCATATTTGGATTATTCCATATTTATTATAAATTTTATTATCACAATATAATTTATCCACAATATTTGAAAGGCCAATTGTTTTGGTGTAAGCTTTAACAACAGCACTCTGTACTTAACATAAATTTACACAATAAACACAGGGAGAAGTTTTCTAAACTCATTTATAGCATACAAATATAAAAATATATTGGAGTTACAACAAAAACAACCGCACTCAAATCAAATGAGTTACTCTCCAGTCTCCCCTATGCAAATATTGTCTCAAAAAGGTTCTTTGTTATGTTTATATAATTCCATCATAAGTTTGTTATTGTCTCCATAAAAAAGAAACCTGGAAATAATACACTTTAATTTGAACTAATCAGAGTTTTCTTAACTGAAGGGGTTGCTGCACCTGGGTACCAAGTTTTTGTCAAAGTTTTATCATAGTTTTAAGACGTTGAAGACTTGTACATTTGGCTCTCATATTTTACAAGCAAATTAATATTGAGATCAATTAAATGTGAAAGAGTATAGCTGCTCAGTAACTTTGAGTTTGGCAAAATAAAATCAAATAGCACACAACCATGCTTTACAGTTGCTGGCAAGTTATTGAGTATATTGAGAAACACGATGGCATGAGTTCATCATACATAAAAACAAATCCACTCTTTAGAATAAAATGTTTTTCTACTCCTCAGGCAAGGTTAAACTCCTGCACAAACTTAGAGATATCTTTATTCATTCGAATATATTTCTTGACATGTGTCTTTTTTACTTCCAACTTTATCTCATAACATTTTACATAATATGCATTAGGAGTTTTTGTAGTGAAGTAGAGCTTACCCAGTTCATGCTGAGATACCAAGAGGAAAAATCAATTGCAAAGGTTTATTGCATTCAGGTGATAAGCTTTTATTGTTCATTAGTCATTTTAGATGAAAGATGTTTATAATGCTCAGCTGGAGAGATACAGTGAGGACTGAAGAATAAAAGATGGCTCCTGTCACCAGCGCCTGATGTTGAGACCCAGAGGGGCGCTTAGTGCTCTGTATTGACAACACTACTGACAGCAGTCTTACTTTGGGCACTGCAGGCCCCCTGCAAAACCTGGAATCCAACACATCAATAACACCAGTGTCTCCTCTGCTCTGGAGCCCAGCCATGAGGACACACTTCTGGAATTGAGGGCGGGAAGACAAATAAACTGGACAGGGTGGTGGCTAATGTACTACCTGGCTGTGTAAAATATTGGAAGTGCATGACTCTTGAGGTATATTTACCAAAGGGGTGCAGCCAAGCAGAAAGGTGACAGCAAAGGCAGTAGGGGAAAGGGTGGGCTGGGACCCATAGCTCTCTCCGTGGGAGATGACCGCTGATGGACACATATCAGACTTGGAAAACAAACACCACTGGATAGTACAGTCCATGGACGTAACCTCTGTCCTCTCCCCCACTGCTATCTTACACACTTTATCCAAAGGGAGCACTGGGTGAGGACAGAGAAAAAACAAACGTAGTGTATAAGACAGTGGCTTGGTTAAACAATCATGGTATCTGACAGTGTAGGAAGGATCTATGAATACTCAGTTTAATATAATATAATATAATATAATATAATATAATATAATATAATATAATATAATATAATATAATATAATATAATATATACAGAATTTACTACTTCCATGTTGCTTTATGCTTAAATGCCTATACATCAATCAAATCAAGGAGTGGCAGCTGCAATTTGCTGATCACCAACATCATTTATTGATGAAACCAATCATCGTCTACGGTGGCAGCGATAGCAAGCGCACACAAGTAGCAATATGTAAAACAATTCAGCCGCTAAACATTATAAAATCTCAGCCTGTAAGCGCTGCTGACACGAGCTTGTGAAGTGCTAATTAGTAATAGCTAAGGTGGTCTCATTCCACATTACACCTTAAATGTCACTGACAACGTGTGTACCACCCTAGTCGGCGATTAACAAAAGCTTTTCAGCCAAATTAATTGGTCTTTCGACTTTTCTGCTGGGTACAGCGTGTGATGTGTGTGCTAGGAACTAAATTAGATCTTTGTTAAAGGGGAGAACTTCTTCGTTTTGAAGGTAGTAGTGTCTTTATTTCACTTCAAAGGACACCAACACTCACCCCACATACTGAGCTTTGGGAGTGGGTAGGGAGAGGACGTGTTGTCTGTCATAGTTGTTTTTTTGCAGTGGTCATCTGATCTCAGCTGGACAACGAAAAGGGCTGTGGAGGTTTGGGTCGAGCGCCTGAGACTCCCATCACAGCTGGATGAGGTGGCAGAGACTTTGATGGCTGGGTGAACACGGGCCTGCTATAGTAGAAGGATATCAAAGGTGAACAAACAAGCAGAGATGAAGTATGTGTGGGTGTCATGACCCACAGTGCAGAGGGGAAGAGTAAACCTAAGAGGAAGAGAGGCATCAGGCATCCCTTTGATTTAGCCAAGGACATTCTGATGTGTGTGGAGTGTTGCTCATTTTTCAGTTTTTTCCTATGCTGTTCATGTCTATGTCACAATATTTTGATACCTACGCTGTATTTACACTTACATGTATGCATTTGGCTAATGCTTTTTTCCAAAGTGACTTACAATGCATTAAACTATACATTTTTTTGAGTATGTGCAATTCCTGGAATTGAACCCATGACCTTGGCTTTGTTAGCGATGTATAATGTAATGTGCTGCCTCATACACAATATCTTCTAAATATTACATTTCATTCCAGTGTTGTTTAACAAAATGGACAATTGTTTTACTAATAGACAATGTTTTCTGAAGTCAGAAACACAGGGTAGAGAACTAAGCTCTTGTTTCAATCTTTTCTGTTAGTTTTGGTATATTATAATAAATTCATTTAGAAATAGAAACTTTAACAGACACCAAAAAAACAACAACATTGGAAGTAGTTAAACATGAGAATATGGCTACACAGCAAATCCTACAGCAAGTCATACTGTAAACATAAAAAATGTTTGTGAGGTCTGATTCTCAAGGTTAATCATCTTGATCAAGTTCACAAAGACAAGTTTTGAATAGCAGTTCTTGGCCTTGAAATTATTATCATTTGCATCATCATCTGCATATCATGTGCAAAAGGTCACATACTCTGCCAATGTTTTATTTCAGTGTGTTTTTTATTTCTGAGTGCAGACATATTGTAACTATTGTAGTGAAAAGGATTTGAGTCCTGCTGTGTTGTCTGTGTCAAGTCTTTCTGCTGTTATGCCCAAATTCCCTTGCCAGAACAGTTGCACTGCTCATGTGTCAAAAATCACACCGACTTTAAACAAGTATCAAATTAGATACTATATATATTTTATCAGACTGCACATTTTCCTATACTGATTCAAATATAGAATACAGGAAAAAATTAATTCTGTTCCCCCCCATTCAATAAAGGTGATATTCAATAAAGGTGATAAAGCTGTGTTTGGCACGGTGTCAATCCAGCTGCGCTCTGGCAAGATTCTGGAGCACACAAAGCGTCAGGTTCATCAGTTGGAGGGCAATGCTTTATGACAGCCCCAATTTTTACTCTTAGCTGAGTGTCACAGACAAAGCTGCTTACAGGAGCAATCAGGCTTACAACAGTGCCCATAACACTACATACTGGACCATATGTTGGTCTGTGCTCACCAAATCCCAACACACCTCTGCTGTTTACAGTTACTTGTTAAACTGAGATCACAATGTGTCACCTGGGACAGAAACGGATTATGATACCTCCCTCTTTAAAGCACGGACATGAAGAATTTAACGAAGTTTAAAACAAACATTTTTAGGAACATTTATTTCTCAGATCTATTGATTTAATTTATAAAGGCTGTAACAACGTCAAATTTCATGTACATAGAAGAAACAGTTTTAACAATGAATTTGTGGGTAACTATATCACTTACATTTGAAGAGTCATCTGGCAAACTGATCTTTTTCATTTGCACTTTTTTGGATAGAACCGTTGATCCGATGCAGAAGCAGTATGCCATCTGAGTGTTATATATTCAATGTCTTTAATCCATCTGTTAATCCAGAAAAACCGCAGCGCCTCAATTTACTTGTATGTCTTTTAGGGCAATTTTGACCTGTCCAATATGGAGGACTCGTTTACGTATCGCAGGAACTGGCCAAAGCGCCAGTGTTTCAAACAACTAATGTCAACTAATGTCATAACTAATTTTAACATACTGAATTTCGGACACAATAACGTATGTGTCACTCACACTTATTTGTTTGCAAAATCGCTCTTCTTCTGTTCAAATGCGGTTCATAAACAGCTCAAGGTCGCCTCCTAGCCTTGCATATGGATTTAACACACAGGACGTCACACCAGACGTTTTATTACTGAATGCTCGATGGAAATTCTCCAAATTCTCCCTAAAGAAACGTAATGTCAACATAAAAAAGCCATCAACATGTCTACAAACATGCACACGTTTGGATTAAAAGCCTTAAAGGACGTTGTGAGAATCTGACTGGAATTCATACTACAGTATACGTTTTTGCTTCGTTATTTCTCATTACAGGTATGGTTTTCATTTTACATATTTGATATGCATTCCTCACTCAAATGGATATATCTATTTCTAAAACATTTTGTCGTAATTTAATATGGAAAATTAACTTCTTTCAAGGTTACACAGTATTCAGTAAATGTAAACAAGCAAAGAAGTGATTTGGTGTCACTTGTTAAGTCGTAAAGTAAGGAATAGCTTTTTCAAGTTAAAAGCCTTCCCTTCGTATCAAGCGAAGCTACTATTTATGAGCACGATTTATTTATATTACACATTTAAGCTAAACTTTTATAAACTGCACTGCAGTGTCCAGGCTCGTGAATTCATAAAAAATGAATCGCTCGTCTGGCCATCTGGGATTTCGTTATGGGGATAAAGGTTAGGTTAGATGTTTTTCGGTAGTTTCACATTATGTCACGAGCGTATATTAGCATTGTTTGTTGTTTGCTTGTGGAGCATGTGGACCCGGAAGCGGTGGTGTGTGAAGCAGGTGTCAGTAACCCATCTAACGAAGCACATTTTAAAAACTAAACTGCTTAGGATACTATGATTTATAACCAGTTGCAAAGTTGCCTTCCAGTTAGCAGTATACTGTAAACAAAAAAAAACAAACAAACAAAGAAAAACAACAGTTTGATTGCTTATACGCATTGGTCAGACAGTTTCTTCATTCTTTGTGTCTATGTAGGCCTGTCCAAAGCGGTTATCAGATGTATATTTTTACCACAATAATAGACCAATCTCTTACAACTTGCCCAATTAACCAAACTTGAACTAACAGCAAAGGAAACTGAAAACAAGAATGGGTAAAGCCAGGCCAAAGCATTGACTGTTTCATCAAATAGATAGAAGTAGCTAGCAGATCATTAGACAGCTTGTTAGCATATACAGCAAATGCCCCTTTTCTCTCTGTTAATTTCCAGCCAGTGTACTGATAGGAGGGGGAGAGAAAACATATCCAGGGTGATGTACAGTAATGGCCTAGCAGATTGCTTCATTCTAGGGAGTGGGGGTTTGCTGATAGCAGGTTATGATTCTGGTGTGAGAGAGAGAGTGATGGAGAGAGAGCCCAGGCTTTTTGCCTACAATGCAGGTCATTAGAGACAGGATGGTTTGGCCAGCCCCTGCGTCATAGCTCGCTAGCCTCAGATGGTGGGGAGCTGGCCAAGCTGTTCAGCTGGCAAAGATACAGCAAGGACCAGGTGAGTTTGGCTCACCTCCTCTACTGTGCCCGCTTTCTCCCCATCACAGTACGATTTTCCCACTGAGCCTGGCTACTCCTGACTGAACAGTGAGTTGGGCGTGTTGGCATTGGCACCTGCGCTCTTTCCAGATTTGCATACAAACTACTCCCATATATCATACCAGACCCTTTTGACCTTAGCTTTGTTCGGACAGGGCAGGTGAACATTCACCGATAGTTTTCTTAACTGTCCTAGTCTAAGCATCTGTATCAAAGCTCTCACACCCTAACTTCACTGTTCCCTCTATTTATTGTCTGTTCAGCTTGGCAGAGCGAACTAGAGGAATATCAATATGCTCAGTACGTGTTATACATTTAGACTGTGTGACTTAACGCTCCCCCAAGACTCCAGGGGCATTTCATCCACCCACAGCCTGTTTTTTTGTCCCATCAGTTGTCAGAGTCTATGATGTTGTGAGAGCAAACATGTTCGTGTAATGCAGGAAATACGCGAAGTCTGTGCTTTGAGATACCCGTCTCACAGCAGCTCTCTGTTTCATGTGGCTTGTTGTAAGAGTATCTGCAGAGTTAAGGGAAGTTAAAACACAGAAGCCGTCAAATTACCTGTCATACCTGCTTGTTTGTGCTGTTAAGCGCTCTGCACTCTGCCAGTACACATTCTCATCAATTAGCCTCCATCTTTTCGCAGTGCTATGTGTTCCCAGAGCAGTTTAAAAACATATCTTAACAAGCAGTCCTGCTGGGGTCGGTGAGGTAATGGTGGCGTGCCGAGAACATGTACTCCAAGCGGGGAGAGCCCATCAAAAGCATAATCTACCCATAGCTGTGTCTGTGCTATCCCTTTAGGAATGACCCTCTCTGCCCTTTGTTGGGTCTATAATGGGGTCGTATTTGAAAAACAATACAAGGGCATCACATGTTTGGGCTGAAAGACCATGTAATGTGCAGATGAAATTCAAAGGAGTGTTGGTTTGAAGAGGGAGTGAGTGTCGGTTTGCTAGGAAGATTAAGCACTGTTGGCTCTCCTCGCAATCAGCATCCACTTTCATCTGCTGTCCGTTGGCATTGCTCGTGCGTCACAGATGATGAGCCCAATGAGTGCCATATAGTGTCTGCGAGAGACATTAATGATGTTCAGAGCATGCGCCTGCTGAGCACTTTGATTCGACACAGCTGGCCGTGTGAATAATCCAGAGGAAGAAGTGAAAGGGAGATGAAAGAGCATCTGAGCGACGTGTCTAAACGGTGCACGGACACGAGGGGACAAGAGGGGAGCTCTCTTTGGAGTGCTGTCATGCAGGAGAAAGAAAAAAACAAATATAGCCCCTTGTCACGCTGTGTTCTGCTGGAAGGGAAACAACTGAGGGAGTATTGAACTTTGGAGAATGTTGCTAATAGATAAATCAGCTGGGAATGTTGAAAACATACATTTTTGTTGGGCATTAAGTTAATGACAGATGGATAATTGCATTACAGTTGCACTGGGATCACTAGATGTCGTAAATGTAAATATAGAAATTCGTTGAACTGAGCTTTTTTCTATGTCTTTTTTTATAGTTCTGGTCCCTAATGCTAATTGGTTAGAATAGCTGTGGTTTATTAATAATGCAGACCTCTTTACCAAGTTACTATTTGTATCACTGTTTTCTGTCTTGCATAGCAATGTACGGTTACTGTTACTGTTTACATGGCAGCGACTATATTTGCTAATAGAAGGATGGCAACAAAACTTATACCAACAATAAACACTATGGGCCGGTTTCCTAGACAGGGCTTAAACCTAGTCCCAGACTAAAATGCATTTTTGAGCTGTCTTAACTGAAAACAACTTGCTCTGACATATCTTAAAACATATCAGTGACATTGCCTTGTCTTAAGATTCACACCAGTAATGTTTTTTTGTAAGGTATGTTTAAAAATTGTCCTAATTTTTAAGGCCTAGGCCTAGTCTTGGATTAATCTAAACCCTGCCAAGGAAACCGCCCCTATACATTTTTATAATTTGTTGGAAAAAAGCCATTCTTGATGTTGACTATATTTTGGCCCTTACTTTGTATTCACAATAGCACAAGCTCTCTTATGGTTGTTTTGAGTTAAATATGCACATAGCTGACTGTTACAAATTTGATGCCTGAATCACAAAACATTTTGGACCCTGTTTACCTCTTTAGCAGGAGTCAGCTGTCTTATAAAAGCAATCAAATATATACCAGTGAGGATTTTGTTGACATGTGGCACCATCCTTCCTCAATTCTGGCAATCTTGGTATTACCTTCAGTTTGGAGGCATGTAGTCAGGGTTGCTACTTTTATTTATTTTCTGCCTTTGTAAAAATTTCTCGGCATTGGAGTATTTTTGTGACTGCTGTGTCCTTGCAGCTGCAGTAATGTAACTATGATCAATATTATGTACTGTGTTTAGACATTGGCAGGCATCTTAACCTGTTAGAGTATAAACCTAAAATTAGTGTTGACCTATTTTGGATAGGATATAATATTTCACCTGCTCCCCATTTTTCTCTGTAGATTGGAAGGGGTGTGTTCTCGATTGTGTGTGGTAATAATATACTGTATGGTGGTTCTGCCTTTATTAAGGACTTGGTAGCAAAAAGGGTTTTATTTTCTTCAGTGAAATTCCCAAGATGTAGTTTGCTACATCTGTGTGATGCATGCTACCTCAAGCACCACCACACACTCACCTGTACCACTGAGATCTGATCACCTGAGACAGCAGGCATTAAATTAGATTTGTGTTATTTGTTTTCAGCTAAACAGTATTTTCTGCTTTAGCCTTTCAGGCTGAGTTAAATGTAAAAAAGTAAGCCTGAATATATATATATATAATTTACCAATTACTTTACTTATGTTCTTATGTCACTAATCCTTAAATGACACTTTTAGACAGACTATATGAAATAGTCTCTTCTTTACCAATGGGCATCTTCATTTTTGATTACCTTCACACATATCAGTCAGCTTCATTTCGTTTGCTAAGCATCTCTCGGATTTGCCTTATGTCTCGGGCATTTGTTTATACTTCAAAAAGTCATTCACGTAAATTTAACAAACTTATTCCCAGATCTGGAGATAGTGTTATGATTGTGTTTAAGCATAAATAAGTTAATGTTTGATGAAGAAAACATCATGAAAGTATGATCTTCATCGAGCCCAACAATGAATGCTGAAATACTAATGTCAGTTCTCGGTACCCACTGAGGGTTTCAGGATAGATTTACACTTGGAGAAAAAAGATCTCTGCTTTGGGAGGGAATCAGTTTTTTGCCATGCCTGGTGATTTTCAATAGAATCCCTATATATGAACGGTCTGGATTGAGTGCCAAATGTACTTTTTAGTCTATTGCTTAGAAAAGTGTATAGACCCTTGAGGTCTCCCTTCACATGTGTAAATTTCACTGACTCACTACCTTTTGATGATGAGACAGAGGTCATGCAAAGCTTGAAAGCATTTGTCCCTTACCAACACTTAACCCAAATCTCATAGTGTCTGCTGAAGTTCAAAGGACTGAAGCAACTTCAGTTGGCACAGTACGATGTTTGACAACTCAGAACTGTCTAACATAACTGTCTAACAAAAGCAATTACCTGTGAATAAATGTCTTAAAATATGTTTTACATGCTAATTATAATGTGTAAAACATTGGCATTCAGGTCTGCATGCTAAGAGTCACACCGAATAGTTGGTGTGCATAATGAATGCAGTGGAAATAATAATTATGTGCTGCAGATAAAACTGCCGTGCCTGGCACCCCAGAGCAAAATCATATAACTTTTTTGTTAGCTAAGGTGATATTAAGGTGACTATTTTTTGTTAGCTAAGGTGATATTTTGTAGCATAATCCATGATTTAGACTGCCCTGAGTATATTTGCATCTGAGCATAAATATGTAATATTAGCATTGCACCATTCAGAACTTTACTTGCGAGAAGGTCCATGCAGGGTTTTGATTTTTATTGGACCCGTCATGATCTGGTCTGTGATGACATAAGTACGTAAGATCAGTCAGATTGGTTTGTTTGATGCAGAACAATGTTCTCACCTCCCCTTTCATTTCTTCCCCCTTTGCATGCAAATAAGGTGCTGTCGTGGCTGTCGAAGTTTTTGTGAGACCTTTTGACGATTAATAAAATATGCTAAAGGGAATAAATGAAAAGAGGTTTATGTAAATCGATAAGGACTGCATAATGTAAATCTTTTCTTTTTTTCTAAAGGTCACTTCAACCTAGACACGGTCTAGAAATGTATGTGAACACGAGCAGACTAAAGCCCTGCAGGGAGAAAATTCAACATGTTGTATGCTGGACAATGAAGTTTGCTTGCGGCTAACAAGACAGCAGAGCCAGTTTATTAGTAGTATGCATTGTTTTATGTAAACTATCAGTATAGCGTTTGATAGTTGTGGAAATGTAGAGCAGATATTATATTTTAACATTATTCATTAATCATTACATTTTTTTTAAATGGTTACATTTCAAGTTATTTCAAATTTGAGGTATTCTTGATTCTGTTTAGAATGTTGTGTACATTAACTTGAACAAGTAGACATCATTTGTACAGTCAAAACAAATACCTAATATGTTAATGGTGGATCTGTAGTCCTATGAATTTAAAAGTTTTTTTGATGTACGGTGCTGTGACATGCAGATTAAAGCAGGGTTTTTGGTGATGGAGACTTAAACTCATTCGAGTCTCTGGTAGTCTAACATTGATGTTTAACAGACAGAAATTGGAAAGGCATATATACTGCATGTAGGTACCCTTTTGATGGATGAGGATTGCAGGCAGCTCATGAAACAAGATTAGCATGTGCGGGGTGTGTAAATGTTGTGTACCCTGTCTAGCATGAGTTATACGGTGGGGAATTATTTTGATCCCAGAATACATGGAAGTGATGGAACTATATCCCTGCACATGTTTAATGTATGGACTTTACACAGCATTAAAAAGTAAAAGGCCTGTTTCTGGTGCATGGCTGGTAGGAGCCACTGTCTTCATTTTTTATCATCATGGCTGAACATTGACTGATCAGGCCTGTTCTCTACAGGTCATTGCAATGCAATCCATTCATATATTGCTAGTCTGAAATCTTTACTGGTAGGTAGGTAGTGATTTCTAAATGCTTGCAGTCTTTGGATCAACTGAGAATGCAGACATCTCAATTCCTCTGTTAATTAATACTAAGGGGTGTTTTGTATAAGAAGGATGCTGTACTCTGATGCGCTCTTGAGAGACAGAATTATTTAAATTGATCGTTTATGCCATGCTGTACAGATCCAAAATAATGTGTGCAATTGTGGCGAAATGAATCCACTGCATTTGTTTGATGAATTTCATGTTTGGAAGCCATGTTTTAATTTGGCACTGACTGCCAGTCTAAATGAGTTACAAATCACAAGGATGAGATGTGTCTGAAGTGACATGAGAGATAAGAGTAATCTGTTTTCAAAGAATACCCAATGGAAGGACATTGTGACAAGCGCTTTAGTCTGTGCAACAGCATTAGCATGCACGACAGACTGGTTTGTTTACCTGAGAGTCATGTTTGTATTCTCTGTGGCATAAGTCCCTTTCTCTATTTTTTAGACAAAGAAAATGTTAAAGAAGATTACAAATCTAGAAGATATAAAACCTAAATGATTGGGCATAAATTATGTATTAGAAAACCATTCCAGTGATAGACATGATACATTTTAGGAGCGCATATAATGGCTGTTATTTTCGGTTTGTGGGCCTGTCGCTGGAGTTAAGAATCCTTTCATCATTTTCCACCCACTGGTGTTTAAATGTGATGATAATGTTTTAAAAAAAACATAAGCCAGAAAGCAGAACAGAAAGATAAGTAATATACTAGTACATGGATGGAGGGATGGAGAGAAGGTAGAGACTATTAATTAACTTTCCAGCCTTTCCAGTTGGTTGGAAGAGTGGGTTTGTTAGTTAAATGGTGGGTAAAGAGCTGATAGCCGTAGATGTAATGGCCCCTGAGAGCAGATATCAGGCTATTGGGCCTTTTTGCTTAAAGGCACATGCTGGCAGCAATGGACACAGACAGACATTTCCACCCAAATCTCAGCTTTATCACAGTTGGATGGAGCGGGTTAGGATGAGATTGACAGCCCTCCCTCTCTCCCTTCCTTTATTCCCTTGTTTTTCAAACTTCTTTCTCACTGATGCCTGCCAGCTAGATAAGGTCGTCCCCTCTCTCCTCTCCTGCTCTCTCCACCATCAGCAGAGGGAAAACCACTGAGAAAATATTCTTCTCATTCTGTCAGAAGAGGTATCAGTCTTAAATGCCTCAGCAGAATGCATTTCCCCCTCACAAGTCAGCAGGTATTAAAAAGCGGTGTTGAAATAATTGATTCTGTCCCACCGGGAGACCATTATATTCCCTGTGCCCACTTGTAGCAGTGACAGGCACTATATGACATGTATACTTACACACGCACACACATATTGTGACAAATACACACCCACTCACACCCTCGAAACACAAATATACATCTGAAAATCTGTATACACACGATGGCAGTTTTCTGCATGTGTTCCAGTTGTTTAGCAACCTGCCTGCATGCGGTGCCACTGCAGCATGGGTGTATTCGCTATTTTTCCCTGGCATTGCAACAATCTCTAGTAACACGGAGAAAATCTACCCCGGAGTAACATGTAGTATAAATGGAAATCAGGCTTGGATCAGGGGGCCTCTCCCAGGGGGGATGCAGACAATGTAGAAAGATGGTTATTTACCTTGCATTAGGCCAAGCCTAATGTAAAACAGAGCGGCTGGAGGCTAGTGCATGTTCAGTTGATAAAGTAGGGAGTTATTGAACGGGGAATAACAAACATTTTGGATCAGTGGGTTACAGGAATCATTTTACATAGGCAAATAGGCCTGCAAAATAATGAAGACGTATGTCGTTGGAATATGGTTAAACAAACAGGCAATGTATATATTATGCATGGCTAAATGTGTTAAATCCAATTCAGTATCTGTCGTTTTTCTCGAAAACAAATATTTCCAGGCCCTTAGGAAAATGAGCAACATGGCCAACTACACTAAACAAATATGTTATGGATCTTGATACTTTTTCTCTCGCCAGATGGAGGATCATTGTGGGACTGGCATATGCATACATATCATAATTTTCCAGTCTATCGTATATACTGCCTAAAAATTAAAGACAAGAAAAAAGATGTTTTTGTTGTATTGAAATCTGTCAGTGAGCTCATTGTCTTGTGTGATATCAAGGGATGCCAACACGTGGGTTTGATGATCATGTTGTATTCCATGTGTTGAATACTAAAGAGCAGATAGCCCTGCTTTGATCTCAAGGCACTGAACTAATACTTCATCAATAACCGCCATTTTGTAGGAAGAGATTGCAAAGGTTGAACTCTGACAAACATCTGATTTCATTTTCTTTTTTAGAAAGCAATTTAAATGGAGATCGTTCTCTCTTTCAGAAGTGAAAAGCACAGCAATTTTGCTTCTATCTTAGCAGATGCCTGCGAACGGCACGGAAATTCAACATTTTAACACAAAGTTAAATTGATTTCTTCCTGGCGAAAGCTGGATAAAGACCACCCCTCCAGGCTATTAGGCAGGGCAGGAATATCTAGATGCATGGTGAATCTCAGAATGTCAAACTGTTTTATCTTTGCTTTAAAATTGTGAAAATTCTATTCAGGTTACTGTAATAACTTGAGTAAATTGTTTGTGTTCACCCTCTGCCATAACAACAATTGGAGAGAGATAAATATGGTATAACACCACACAGACATTTCATATTCCAGTCCTGGGGGGCAGAGCAAATGGAGAAGGCAGCCAGTGACAGTTGTAATCTGTTGAAACCTCTGGTCAGCAACTCTCTGGCTCATTTGCTGTGAAAGGGTTTCACTGATCCTTTACAGCGGCAGAAGGCTGTATTATCATTCTGGACACATGTCCACATAAGCAACTGCATTAGTAGACACACAAAATCAATCATTATATTCCTAGAATACATTTTATCCTTTTTTTTGCTTTGCAGCAACATCATCTAAGCATGACGTGATGTAATGTGATGCAGTGCATTTACACACAAACTATTTTTTTCTTGCTCTGTCTGTCTTGTAAGTCTAAAACTCTTTGCTATCAGTCACAGTAAGGACACGGTAAGGGCAAACTAACCTTGCAGCTGTACTTGAGAGTTTTAAAAAAGTCATCTTAGTGACAAGGTAAAATCGTAGAACCTTGGTACTTTTTGAAGGGTTGCTGCAGAAAGGTTTAGAAACCTCTTTTAAAGGATCCAATTTGCTTTAGCTTGTCATTTTGTAAAATAAATTCTGCAGTTCTTTTTAAACGGTTTTTAAACAAACTAATGTTATGTAAATGATTTTCTCCAGCTTTGAATAAGAAAAAGTGTTGCCCTGAATTGTACACACATTCCTGTCATGGTGTCATTTTTTTATATTAACAGCAGTAGTTTTAAGATACAAAAACCTTTTGATATAACAGTGTTGTGCTGCATGTTCATGTATAACACTGGATAAGAAGATAATTGTATATCATAGTGTCACTTTTAATGTGTTGCCATCTTCCTCATTAGTAAAGTGGCAGCAGAGAATGACAAAGAGAAAAATTGAGATATTTATGCATATGCCATTCCCACAATGATCCAGTGTGAGAAAAAAGGCTATAAGATGCTTAATGATTGTTTAGCAATATTAAAATATCAATTTTAAATGTGACATGATGAGACCACAGTTATGTCTGTTGTTCAATAGTTTCATGGACTTCAACTATTTCAGTTTGTGTTCAACAGGAGGGTGCAGAATAAACCCAGGTGCATGCTGTATGTTTTTTTTTATGGTCGTTTATGATTGTTGTTTGTCAGACGACATACTCCCAGTGAGATCTTAGGTAAGAGCCATGACACACTGTGCAACATCCACACTTTGGTCCCAGTCGCCATCATAGGATCAGTCATACTGTGCGTTTGTGTTGCAGACTTTTTGACACTAACAGGATCTAACGGACAGCAATATGACATACATTTATCAGATATGTATCAACAGTTTCACAATATTCTCTATATGACTTTTGGACGTTTAATCTGCAATCAAAAAATATGTCAAAGTAATCACATTCATTTTTTGACCTAATCCTTAGTCAATGTGCAGACAGAACTAACTGTCTGATTTTAACGGTCACATTTTGGATTTATTTAAAAAATAGTTTGTTAACTGGTGGTTAAATGGTTCTCTTACAAACCATTTTAAAAATAACATCCTCATAACTGGAATTGAACTTGCAACCTTTGTATTTGCAATTAGGCCTTAACCACACTAATTAAAAGAATGTAGCTTTAGAAACAATTAGTGGTAAAATGAAACAATTTTCCACCAACCTCTAAATTAACACATTCTTGCAATACTATAACCCTTAATTGACGTGACCTATAATGTGTATTATCTACATAAATCTATAAAGCTATAGTCTTGTTTTACTGCTGCTGCTGTAATGTCTTGCTCACTCTCTCCCATCAGCATTTTTTTATTGCTCAAAGGTTGCTCTTTTATAGCTCAGTAGACTTAAAGTAGTCCTTAGTTATGGCTAAATGTGATGATTAACAGCCATTGGTCATTATCCAGTTAGTCAAAAGAAAGCCTAAAATAGGTTAGTGCTGTTGTTGCTAATTTAGGTATATTTAGAGTGAAAACCATGATAACGTTAGACATGTCAAACTAACCTCTCTTTCGTTTCGCCCTCAGAACTTTCGTTCTGTCTTGTTTAAGTATTAGTTTTGTCTAGAATGTTTCACTCTAAATTTCTTTAGGACCCTGATATCTTCACAATTCTAAATAAATCAGTTTTAGTTTTACATTATTGCATCTCTTCTGAAACACTAAAGGAGACACATTTGAGACACATTAATGTATTTTTTTTTTTAGGGGAAACGTCTAAGAAGCAGGAGATTTTTTTGTTAGCAAACCTAACTAAAGTTTATTACTATAAAGAACAACATAACTAAAATATTGTATACTGTTGATTGCCATGAATATAGCCATTGGTGCTGATATGGCGGTAAAATTTAAATAAATAAATAACTAGAATATTAAAGTTCTTATTTTTTTGCATCTCTCTTACATTCTCTTGCATTCTCTGTTTTCATACTTAGACTTAAAATATTGGATATTTGACATTTTATTTAATTTATCAATGAAATAATGATATTAATAATAATATTTAAACGATTAATGGAAATTAACATTACTTTTTTCAGATTCTTTTTTTCCCTGGAAGGTCCTTTAACCTGTTATCTGTCACCATTCCTCAGAAGGAACACCTATGCTATTTCCCTATTTACCTAACTATAAATTGATGAAAAGGTAGAAGACCTAAGATTTGACAAATTTTCATAACAATAAATATAAATAAAAAAGTTAATGTTACTGTAATTTATAAAAATACCTAAAATGATTTTTTTTAAAAACATTAAAAATGTTTGAAAAAATATCTAATGTCTAAAAATTTTCATATGGATACTCAATTTTTTTGCTGTGACAGTTGTCAGGGTAAGACCACTAGGCTGGAAAATGAAACATAAAGATGTTTATGTGTGAGAGAGAGGGCAGAATTCATAAGAAGCAGATTGACACTTATTTGATAGCTTTTCAATAGACGATGGATTTCTGCAGAGGTGACTGAATCACCTGCCTATGGTCCAATGAGCAGGTCAGAATCAGAATGCATGCAATCTATATTTCTTCAATGAAAACAACTCCTGAAAGGCACTTTTCACATCAACCGGTTCTGAAAAGGCAAAACAAATACACATTTTCTCCTTGCATAAGCAGATTTTCAAGCTACAGTATAGTGCATGGGGTGCCTAAACTCGGTCCTGGATGGCCACTATCCTTCAGAGTTTAGATTCAGCTTGATTCAACACACGTAGTAGAATCTTGATTAGCTGGTTGAGGAGTGTTTGATTAGGGTTGGAGCTCTGCAGGACACTGGCCCTTCAGAAGCAGACTTGGACACACCTGCTATACAAGCTATAGTGTATACTAATATTTAGTAATGATTAGAAAATGTGTTATGTAATATCCATAATATATGACATGGTATAATCTTTCTAAAGGATACGTCAAGTGTGTTAATACATTAACGCGTGTTAATACATAAAATGTTTATAGAATATCTTTAAAAAATACATGCATGAACATCATGAGATATTTAGTTAACATTATTTGACAGGACCAGATACTGTTATATCCAAGTTTTCCAGATCGTTCTCATCTATCCTAGTCCAACATTTGCTCATTTTATAGACTGAAAGCTCATTTCATTGTGCATTGTGTCTTTTTTCTGGCTTGTTGACAATAACAGCTGATGAGGGAGCTAATGTAATTAACTGTCATGGCTAACCTTGTGTTAAAGTGCGTCCATCAATCCTCACTCGATGGATGTCAGTGTTGTATACATTCCTGCTTGGTCTTTATGAGAACACGATGACAATTAATCACAGTAAGAAATGCATTTACAAATCCTTCACCTGTTCATTTCAGAAGGCTTAGTCAATAATGAGCCGCAAACCACTGTGTTAAGAATTTGATTGTTTTTCAAATGACCTTTGCCCAGTGGGAATATGCATACTGTGCCACAGGATAGTGCCAAATCCGAAGCAGAATGCTTTGATGATCAATATATTGACTAGCAGGTCAGACAAGGTAATTACCAGCCGCTTTCAATCAATGTGTGACTCCTTCTCTAACCATTTATATCCTACCAGATAGATGTTAGAACAATAAACAGGACGTTGCAAGTGGAATTATTTCAAGCACAGTTTCTCATTATGCGTTATACTACACAGTGTGTAGTTTATAGCACTTCCAAATAGACTTTAGATGTTTTCATGATACACTAACGCATACTTAATTTTAGATGTACATCACCATGTATATGTAAAAGTAATGACACATAACAACAGTTTTACCAGTTGTTTTGAGTGATAATAAATCTCAGATTAGAGGCAAAATATGAGACTGAACTGATACTACTGCTGATTCATGCTGGAAATGATGCAATGCTATGAACGGATCTTTTTTTCTTTTCTTTCATGTTTTTTCCACCGCAAGCTATTACAAGCTCATCTATTAAAGAGAACAAAAGGATGTTTATTTTGCACATTGGCCAGACAAGCAAATGAAACCTCTAATTAGTGATTCTCTCTGCAGCCAGTAAATTATTAATATTCCAATTTATGGCAAAATATTGAAATTCATGCCTGGCAGATCATGGCTGGGAGTGTGACGGATTTTGATTCATGGCTGCAAGGTGAGAGCCAAAGGGCTGTGACCTGAAAGGGAAGTTGAGTTTAATGATTTGAACCTGAACTGCAGAAGGTTGTAAACAGATCTGATGATGTCTTTGGGAAAGGGGCAAATGGTTTAAGGTACTTTAATTGCATCCTGTGTGCCTTTCTAACCTGGTGTTCTGGGAACACTGGACCTGTTAGTGTCATGCCACATTTGTTATTATCAAGAAAATGCTCAGGATTAGATGTTCATTCAAAATAATTTCCCAAAAGCATATGGACTTTGGGATTTCAAAAGCAGATCATTTTTTTGATAATGTTAAGTTTTGACTTTTTCATTTGTAAGTAAAAATGCCATTATACTCTTGAAAGTGTGAATTAAAGGTTGTTGCTTGCTTTAATTGAACTACAGTATAACTATAGCCATTGTCTTTTTGATGCTGGGATTGCTGGTTAGTCTCTACAAGCTACTTTATCACATATGACCGTTTAGCGTTCTAAGATAGCATGACCACATTATTTGTTCATCTTTACCAACAAGTAAAGTAATTGCTGATACACGTGTTTAACTAGCAAAACCATCTTAGACAAGCAATTGGTCTAAGATTTTTCTATGAATGTTACATGTCAACAGTAAGTGACTTTAAATATAAAATGCTAAATGACTTATTGTTACTGGTGAATAAATTTATCATCAACCACAATGAATCCAACATACCCCTCAGCAACCACTAACTAACATGTTTTACGTACTGATGTGTAAGCAAATGTTGTCTAGCCTACACAACCAAACACAACATAGCAAGCACTAGGGGTCTGCTGTTGGAGCAGACTGCTGTTTCCATCATTATAACTGTGGGAAGCCTGTCGTGCACTTGTTTCATACTGTAGATGTGCCATAAATATCCTGATAGAAATCATGCCAATGATCATAAATAGCACAATGGCAATGTCAGAGCATTGTTCAAACTTATAATTTGCTTCTATTGAAATAACTTAAAGTAACTAGAGTAACAGAAGATTGAAATTAGCTGGATTAACTGTAGTCACTGTTTAGCTGTGCTGTTTTAACCTTTGTTTAAACTGAACAGGCCAAGGTCCACATCACCATTTTAAGACCTAAAGTGATATAGAGATGCTATAAATATGATTTAAAGAGGCGAGAAGGCTCATTTATTGACATGCTTTTCTAAGCTGCTTGACAACCGAGAATTTATTACTTTTATTAGTTTGCAATAGTCATAGTTTTAATAATGTAATTTCTATGTGTTAGCTGAAATGGTTAGCTATATGTAATACATATCTATATCTGTATTTGAAAATTAAACCCACTGAAGTGAGAGGGGCTCTTCATTTCACAAGGTTCTTGCTCAAAGCTATGAATTTTCATTGGGACTGACTTGGACTGAATTGAAAGGCCAATCATCTGGCACAGCGAGTTTCGGTCATAAATGCATCCAAACCTTGTTCAGTTTTGCAGTTATTTAATCAAAGTTATGTAATGCAAAGGCCTCTCTGCATACTTATGCTGGTGGAGCTTAGCCCATTTGTCTGGGTTTGAGTATTTCATATTTGCTTTGCACTTTCACGCTGCATAATCTTCCACGTGATCAAATCTTTTACTTTTTTGAAGAAGTGGGCTGTAATTCTCTCAAGTTTGCTTCACGAGGCCTCTTTCTATGTATGTTACTGTTGCAGAATTTCGATTGTAATTTTGTTCTTTCAAATTTGTGGCAAACACTGTTAAAACATGCATTACAGATCACGCCTATTGTTTACCACACCTTTTCATCCTCTCGTGTCTTTCTCTCACACTTTCCCTTTCTCTCTTTTTCACTTATTGTGCCTCTCTCCAGTCCCATCTTCACCTCCCTTTGGGTTTCACACAGCTCATTATAGGGAGGACCTGCTGCACAGGCAGAAACAGTCTGAAAATTTCATTAAGAATTTATTGATGAGACCACACTCATGTGGAACACTGTTTACCCAATGATGGAGCCTCTAGTCTGCAGTGAGGGCGCCAGGCTTTGACGCTGTGGTAAGTTGGATAAATGACATTACAATGGCCTCGCCATTACAGGCAGGGAAACATAGACCGGTGCACAGAGGCAGGATCTAGCTCGGGTCTGTATCAGGGTTTTCGCTAGCTGATAAGTGCATGTTTTTGGCAATCATAATGAGAATAAAATTAAAAACTGTACTTTTTAGGTGACCTGCTAAGTGATATGCTACCTTACAAATGAATGGTGTAACCTACTGGTTACTTTTGTTGTCAGATGAACAGCAATGAGTTTTAAAGTAGTATTTCCCAGTTCTGTGGACCAATAAGTAGGATCTACCACTTTCACCATATGCTTGCATGTCAGTTGACCATTTTTTAATTCTTGTTATTCTGTGTTTTGCTCTGTCCAAGTTACTGTAGTCCTGGAACATGAAAAATAATATAATGTAGGTCTTAATTATCACAGATAAACAAAACTTACTGTATGTGTTAGATTTTCCTCCGAAGTTTTCCCATGAAGTGTGCAATTAAAAGTTATAGCACAAAATAAACAGGAATTAAAGGACCATCTTTTATAAAGCATGTCTCATCGTCTGACACGTTGACCAGCACCAGCTTTTCTTAGAGGAAGGTCTGTTGAGTACATTTTGTACCAGAGACACAAAGACCTCAGATATGTTGTTGAATTTAGGACTGAGGTTACTGATAGTTTTAGCCTCCTCACCTGAAAGTCATTTGCTGTCTGGGTCTGTAATGTTTCAGAGAGGCATGAGTAAACAATGGCACACCACAAATGGTGGGGCCCACCCACAAGTGGTGACATCATGCACAAGTATATGTATAAAGGGTAAATAGTGTCAATGATGGTGATGGACAGATGTGTTATTTTGGGCTCGTTGGCTGCCCTTGAATACTGCATTTTTTTCTTATCTATTTTCTGTTCTTTCTATCTTTCCTGAATTTCAGATTTTTTTTTATTTAAAAAGTGTCAATCTTGTAAGCTATAGCAAGGCCACGGTAGGTTAGTGCCGGTGATTTTAATTTTTAATCACTTTAATCAAACATAAATGGGAGGAAAGCAATTTTAGTATTATAAATTGTATTGTGCTGTAAAAGAAATTGCATCTCAAAGAAGAATAGCAGTTGATTTTCTTTGTCTGCTTCTGCTTTGCATGCATTCAAGTGTGTAATTTATTGTTTTCCCCAGTTCATATGTAAATAAATACATTAAAAAAAGCTGTGTTATATTTATCATATACTTAATGCGGCCTTTATGCAGAGTTAAATCACTCTAAATGGGCAATTGCAACAATAGTATAATTGACTTATAACACAGTGTGAGGCCCGACGCATTGCAGGAGCTGAAGTCATGTCTCGTACGCCACTGTGAGTCTTAATGCTAGATAAGGAAAAAGAAATGAGGAACTCTTGCTTTATTTAAAATTGATATTTTCAGCAAAGGCAGTATTATGTAAAGAAAACGTGATGAGCTTTGATATTGACAATAACAAAAAATTGCTAATCAGGAGCTAAATAGTTTGAGGAAAGTTATGGTCGATGGCAAATTTATTCACTTTTCTAAGTCATTACCAGAATTGATGCAGTTAAGGGACATTACAGGTTCAGTAAATATCCAAGTGGCAGACAATGAAATGAAGGCCCGATGAGATGAGGTCAAAGTTCAAATTTGATTTTGGTCTATTATTTGAGCTTTGGTCATTTCATTCCATATTAGACAGACCAATCTTATCAGAATAATCTCATCTTGCCCTCTGGATTATTGGACTCGTCTGGCCATTATCTTTCAGAGCCAATTTGTACTGTTTAAACAAGGATCCTATCAAAAAGGAATTAAGTGGTAATTAAAATGACAAAGTTTAAAGGAACAGCACTGAGGTTTGTACTGGTGACATAGTGACAGCTTTAAAGTTGAAGCTTTGGATCTAAAGCATATAGAATATTTGTAATAATGGTTAGTTTTAAATTTTTCAGATAATTAAAATACATGAAAAGATTACATGAAAAAAAAAACATGTACATTTACAGCTCTGTAATTTCATTGTACAGAATAGTGGTACATCTTGTAGTGATGAAGTGAGTGCCCTCCCAGGCAGAAGTAAATGAAGAATTTTGTCTGTGTATTCCCCACTGTGTCACTGTGAAGACTTTTCTATAGTGATCCATGGGGCCTTGTTGTTAATTATTTTGAGTCTAAAATGTGAGAAATCCCTTTGAAGATGGCTATAAAACAAAAATAAACTTTTAATGAACAGTCTGTTCATCTCATGTTAAAATCTCTAAAATAAGTACTAATTAATTAGTGCTCTGTGAGAGGCATACAACATATTTTGGAACACAGAAATCCCATTTTCCATTAGCATCTTAATTATGTGTGTCTGCATGACAGTGTGCTCGGTCTGTATGTGTGAGAACATGTTTGTGTGTAGAGCAGTTTTTCATCTCTTTTATAAATTGTAATATTCTGTATTTGAATCTTTTGAATTAGAAAAATTTTTTGCTTTAGTTATTTGACTTTCAGCTGTTAATTTACTTATCACTACATGCATAACTGAATTGGACCGGTCTGAGAGGCATTTTGTGTTGTTTTTGCTGTGGCTATGGTGTGTTTATGCTCACTGTCTGAGGTCCTGCAGTTTGTCCTCGCGACATGGGAGCTGTGGCTCGTTGTGGTTTGTTTCATTGCCCCAGCAGGGACTGCTTGTTTGGATGCTTTATTTTTCCACTTCAACTCATTCTGTTGGATTGGTGGATCGCACACATGCTGATTCATACCATCTATCTGGACTGTGCTGTTGTCCGTTTATTGACTCAGGCTCCATTTGTTGTGGCTTTGTTATATTTTCTAATATGCTTGTTTTTGTATTTTTGATTTGTAAAGAAATATATTAAGTGTTTTAAACAAAAATAAAAACTTCTACAAATCCATGCAACTCAATCACATCTTCACAATATCGTGCATTGTGGTGCAAATATGGATAATAAATATAAATTGCCAAACTGGATAGTTTATCCAGTTATCTGCCAATGTAAGTGAAAGCAAATTATTGTGAGTGTTGAGTGATTGTCATGAGGGTTGTTATTGTCATATAGTAATAATAACCCGACCATCTTCAGTATGCTCTATTGTGAAACTTGTAGTATTATAAATAAATAAATAATATAAATATTGACAATCAAATGCTTACATGAACCCAAGAGAAATGTTGCATTGTTTTTTTTTCTAAACTTCTCAAGTGCTGTTTACTAATCCTTGGCAATGATAAATTGTCTTGTGTCGTAAGGTTATTCCATTGTGATGGTTTTACTCCTCCGTATGTTGTAAGCTAGTTTTGTTATGTTTCAGCTTTAGTTTGCTATACAAACACATGCACTCTAACCTATGTTTTTTGATTCCTTGATAGAGAGGTATATTCAATCCATCTCCTTCACACAGGCAGCTAAATTGCTGTCACTTTAGCTCAAATTTGTCTCTACAGGGTCAGTATCATCTGAAGGGAGAGCATGAATCTACAGATGACTGTGTCCTCGTATTGACAGATTTAAAGCTGACTATTATTTTGATTGACACATGCAAATTAATGGTCATGCTACACATGTCTAGTGGTTACATGAAGTGTGAATATTTTTGCAAGGTTTGTTATTATATTAATCATCAGTCCTGTAATCATTCTGCTGTATTAAAGCAAGACATTTACACACCCACAAAATTGTTTTTTATTCTAGTAGAGCAATTGATGCAGAATGTTTACGGTTTTGTGTGTTATAATATTATTTTAATGATGACTATAAAATAGATTGTTCTAGATAGTGTTCCTGCTGTGCTAAAACAGCTATGATGCAAACATCTGTTCATCTAGCTACTGTATGTACAGTATCACTGTAACACAATCTAGTTTATAACTATATTTGTTGATTTGTTTGAACACTTTAAAGGCTATTTTAATTTTTATAACACTCAGTAATACAAGATGATACATGATATTAAAATACACACTCAAAATGACTATATTATTCAAGTTTTATCTGCCGTAAACAAATCAGCATGAGATCTTAAAAGTTAATGAATGCAACACATTATAATTCTTTAAAATCAGAATCAATTATGCTGAAGTTACGTTGTGTACAAATATTTCTGCAAGGTGAGTGAGTCTCACAGTGGGAGATGTTTTTGGAGGTGTACTTTTTTGTTTTCTGATAGAACACCAGTCTCTCATTTTGTTTTCTTAGAGGTGCTTTCAGGCAATTCATCGTGAAGGGCATGATAACAAACAAAGATTGATCGACTCAGTATGTAGTGAGGCCAGGTGCCAGTACAAATACTTGCTTACAATACAAACACTGCATTTAAATGCTAATATCTCTGCTGCACACCGAGCCATGTGTCCCTCCTAAAACCATATTAAGTATAATAGAAAAACTTGATACTTTATAGTTTTTTCAAAAATGTAATATTGGCACAAACATATTTACTTGAAAAGCAATCCAGGTGAATTGGGAGATTCTGGGCATTTCATGAAAAAAATGATTTAAAAGCGTGTCAAGAAATTATCTATTTATCTTTAAACAGAAACGGGCGCATTTAGCATCATGTTACCTCATATTGTCCCAGAGAGACATCCCAGCAAATGTTCTGTCCAGATTGATCAGTTCAGAGCAGTGTTTTTTAAAGCCGTAACAAAAACAAACAAGTATGCTTTTAGCAGCACCTTTTGAAAAAGAGATGATAAATTGAGAACAATAGGTGTTAGTTGACCATCACATGACAGTATGGTTCTCTGGGCACTCCACTAGTGTCTGACTTTGGGATTTCACAGAAATTAACAGTTTTAAAAGCAGTATATGGATTGCTATGTCTATTGATGGACTGCACAGTTTTTCAACTAACTGTTCTAGTTTTGGTGGACTGTTAATTAATTACTATCAGTCTAGGAATTAGATTTTCTTTTCAGGCTTGGCTTGATGGTCCATACCCGTACAGCACAATGCAGCACAATCTAGGAGAATCCAATCAGTAGCAGCACAGTGGGACGTCTCCAAGAGCAAGGTCCAAAGATGGCTATAAATTGATCTATGGTAGTAGGTGAAACCTTTTACATTGCATTGGGGCCAAATCAAAATCATTAGTAAATTGCCTTGCACAGACTGAAATGGAATGATTAGCTTGTTTCTTTTGTTATCCTGAGGATAGTGATTTTTAGGACTTTGAATTACTTTTAAGATATGTTTGTTAATGATGCAAGCAAATTAATCAGAGCTCCAGTGTTTTTTGCCCAAACAGGTAAAAAGCCCAGTCCTCCATCAGTTTAGATGGCTGTAATCTTGCATTTCATTGCTTTTTGCTTCTGGGCATCAGGCACCCAGCTCTCACTATGATAGCTTGTTATGAGGCACTGTACATTAATGCAAAGAACATGTAGGTAGCAGAATGAAATTGAAATGAGCTTCTCAGAACATTACATGCTGTATGAATGCACAAACACGCTTTTGCATTCTCTGCTTTTTAAAACTGTTTCATAACCCACTCTGATTTGACGGACAGGCAAACCCTTGGGCGGAAATCGGCTGATTAGTAAGGGGGAAATTGTGACAGCCTTTTACAGGTTTGGTCAAAGTAGCAAACACATTGAAGAGCTCTTGTGTTGAAGGGCATGATCTTCAGCGATCTTCAGCAATCTATCAGAAGTAACAGTATCGATCAGCTAGCTAATTTCAGCACTTCATTGCAGGACACTTGAGATGGTGTGCAGAAAGCGGGCACCCCAGCGCACCTGACCAAATTGTGTTTACGTGCGTTGATCGCTGGTGTTAGAGATGGGGTAGCGTGATGAAGAGGTGTGTGTAAAGAATAGACAGGCAGCTTTCATCCGAGGGCTTTGTGACCTCCACAGCTGTCACATGCACACCAGACTTATTTCCAGCGTTGCGGCAAGATAAGTGCCATCGGCTTGCAATTACAGCTGAGGAAAAACAGTGTCGATTTCTGTGCTCATCTCTTGTCGCCCGGCCATTTTGTGAATGGATGTAAACACAACTGGTGTGTTCATAGCTCACTCATGCATACACACACACAAACGCACACACACACACAGGCTCCAACACATCCTCCCTTTGTAATTTAGCTCTGAAGTCTTGTTTGTGCAACACTTAAACGGAAGCCTTGTATTCTCGCATCACCACTCAGCAATGTGTAATAAATTATGGAAAAGGAAGAAACGAAGTAAATTTATCTTCTTTTAGTGGTGCTGACATCCGACATACCTTTCTGTTCTTTCTTAGCATTTCCAGCTTTTCGGTGCACTTACATCCCTTACCTGACCCTAATAAAAATGTGCATATAAATGCAGTAAACAGCTCAGATCGCCATCTTCTGTTGGTGCTACATGCAGAGATATGGGGCAGAATTATCTCACATTCAGCAGCTGGCACATACATAGGTTTTCTATAATAGATGGCAAAGCCCAAGAAGAGAGCTTGAAGTCTCTCTACAAGCACTTTTAAACTCTATCAACACCAGCAGTCCTGCAGAGTTTGATATTATATTTTACCTCCAATAAGGACTAAATCCCAGGCCTGCTCACCAGATGTCACAATACAGTAGCCGTACATGATAAAGCCAGCATGAGCAAAGGAATAAAGCCTTACATAAGAAATATAGAAAAACACAATCATGGAGCTAAAGACGGAACAGACTGAGATTCAGAGACGGTAAAAGCCACAGGGAAGTGATAAAACCCTCATAAAAATAGAACTGCCACCGGTATATGGTTTATTACCACACATTGTCTTGTCGGCAGCTCTGTAAGCCATGCATGGTTCATACGGGAATCCCGTCCCTGGCTGGAAAATGACCTTTCACGATACCAATGTGAGGAAAAACCACTATACACTTTAAGTCTATAAATATTCTAAAGGCGTTTTAAATCTCACAGGATTTACTATCTCCGAAGATGTGATTTATGTTGGGCCTCTGGGTAATAGAGGGTTAGTCCTTAATATTTAACTTAGTTCAGAGGTCGGGTCATATTTGATGGTGGTGCAAAAAGAATTGACTTCAACCTGAAGGTACTAGTAAATGAGACTACATTGTATTATATAAACTAAATTATATACGTCTCAAAAAATATGATCAGTCTCAATAGTGATTTTACAGTGCTCTACAGCATGGGTATAGTATGTTAAGCGACTACTGAATAATCTCTACACCAGTATCTCTGTGTCATGATATTTTCAAGTGTTAAATGAAAATATTTAATTTCCCTTTATAAATTAAATAAACAGTTACTGTGCATTGAACCAGCTCAGACGGCATGTGCACCTCAGAGGCGCTTTCTCCTTTCAAACCATTCTGCAAAACACCAGGCAGCAGTGCAGAGAAAATGTCAGCTGTAATATGCAAATTCAGTGAGAAGTTCGCAGTACTTTATATTAACTATACCCAAAATAATATTTATCTTATGCAGCCAGTAGACAAAACAACAAAACTCTTTTCCAAGCTCACCGTTTGTTCTGGCTCTTAACTGCACTTACAGGAAGAACATGACTTTTGTTTAGATGACATTTGAGCCCCCAAGATGTTTATATTTACACCTACAATCATTTATAAAATCAAACTGCAGTGATACGAGGTTCTGGTTTCATTATGTACAGTTAAACTCCAGCATTTGTTTGGATATTGGATAAGGTTTGGATGTTACTTGAGTTGGTTTAACATATAGCAGATACAGTACAAGATTTATATTGGAAAAAGTTGTAGGGAGCATCTGTTGTTAACACATTTTCCAATTACCTTTGTATTTGTTGCAATTTGTAGGTAACTGTAAAAGATCTAAATGACTAATTAATCATGTGACATGCCATTTACTATTAACAGTTAAGAAGTGTGTTTTCCATCAAGTCTATATCTAAAAATCGTCATGTTGAAAAAGCCAGGTGATCACTGTCACATCTGACAAGAGATGCATCAACACAGGATGTTGTTATTGTTCTGCATGCTGTATGTTTTACCAGGCTGCGCAGATGGACAGCACCGGGTCATGTCACGCAGCAGACTGACTGGCAGGTGTCAAGACACTTGTCAGATATGCCTTCTCAGATGGTTCTAGCGCCGCTTCACAAATACCTCCACCGGGTGCTGCATGGCGGTTATATACCGCAGCATTACAGCCAGGGACGCGTGTGCCTGTCACCACTGTGACAGAAACAGGCTTCTTCGTTTTGCCGCAAGGTGTTTGGCACAATGAGAGGTTTCCGTTCTCTTTGTGTGAATTTGTGTGGGCAGCCGCTCTCTCTCCATTTTCACCGCAGAGGCCATGTTGCCGCTCATTGTTCGTGCTGGTGGTCAAGTGGCAACAGCGAATGAATAGATTTTGCTGGAGTACCAGCCGCACAGCGTTGGCATATTTATTTTTGTATTATTCTAATGAGTCCGGTAGATGAAGGAATCAAATGCGCTCTTCAGCTGATCACGGGTGGGAGCAAAGTTGGCAGGGGGGCTCGTACCCTGCAGTAATAGAGGTCATTTTTAGCCTTTGGGAGGAAAACAAAGCAAATAGTAAGGGAAGTGTACGCACTCTGTTTAAGCATGTAAATTATTCATGGGGTTGAGATCGTGCTGTATTCTATTGGATACCGAGGACGGCGCTGTAGAAAGAAGCCGTTGCAAATGGAAATGAACTGACAGATGCTAAAACACTTTTATCCTCCGACCTCGATTGTACATCAGGCAGCTGCCACAAAGTCAATTGGTCTTACAATGATAGATGATCATGATGGATCAATCATAATCATTTTTCATGCTTCCAAAGTCATTTTGTTTTAATTTACATATGTGTGCATTGGATTTGCAGGGTTGGGACTGCTGCTGGGACTTAATGCTTTGGTGTCTGGAAAAAAAGTCTTTTGCTATGCTGCTTTTTTGTGCCTGTAAAATTTTAGACACGGCACTCTGAGCGTGCAATGACCTTTTTCTCACCGAGACAGAAAACAGAGTGTGATTCAATATTCAAAGGGAAAAGCTGTCCGTACAGCATAACATGTCAATACACAGAGATGATTGGCCGACACGTTGTGGTGTTGCCACTCATAATTTCAATGCAAGGCACACAGTGCTCTATTATGCCCTTGTGCATTACATCTTCATTAGAGCCTGCGTTGACGCACATCTCAAGATTCTGTCCTCATTGACCTTTCCCATTGTTTCTCTTTGTTCCTTCTCTTTACCACATGCTAAACTGATCATTTAAGATGCCGTGGCTGACAACTTCACTGTGAACTTTGTGTTTCTGATCGAACTGACCTTTGTATGTTTGCTTGGGTAGAATCGTGTCTTGTTTCATTTGGTGTTGTTAATAGAAATGCGGGATTACCTTAAATTGCCATTTTCAGAGTCTGGTTTACGTGAGTGTGTCTGGTAACATTTCAGTAGATCAGAAGGGTGTAAGACTGTGCAGATGAAGAATATACATATATATATAAGTTAACAGGAAGTGAATGTAAAGGAAAGCGCTTGCTGCAGTGGATGTGAGGTCATCATCGTATACATGACGATTGTATAATCAACAGGTTTTTGAGAAACGTCGAGTTTGCAAGTGATCATTAAAGATGATGCAACAAGGTCAATTTTCCACTCGATTGGTACGAAATGACAGTGCATGCAATAATGCATGTAAGGTGCTTAAGGACAATTATGCTCATCAAAGCATAGAGCAATTAAGTTAGCAGCCCACACACATTCCAATGAGACACGTTGAACAGTACTGGACTGCAAATGACAATAAAATGAATCTGTAATCAGTATTTTGTTTGCATGTAATGCGTTTCACTAAATGTCCATGTAACTTTATATTAGTCACTTATTACTTTGCAGTTTCCAGGCAACGACAGTTTGTTAATCATGATAAGTATGATAATTTTGGCAGAAGTTTAGAGTTTCCCAAAAGCCCTGACCCGCCAGGCTGTTGACGTGTGTCACAGGCTACCGCTCCGAAAGGCCATTCCATCTAAAATCCATCTGCACCCACTTTGAACCAAATGAGAGAGCCAGCCAAGCTAGGCATGAGGATAGATTTGTCGATTACCCACTCCACCTACCCCCACCCTAGATCTCTCTCTTTTTCTCTCTCTCTACACCCACTGCATCCCTGATCCGTGCTACTTCGATTATAGTGCAGAGAGATGCAGAGAACAGGGCTCACCCCATCTGAGCGAGCCTCTGTTGTAAATGGGCCAGAAAATGGTGAGCTTTCTTTATCAGATTATCTGAGAAGGGGACCCTATCTGCCTGTGATTTACACAGATCAATTCTCCATTAAAAATGAACAGTGCTTCAGAGATTTAACAGGTGGAGAGGGGGGGGCGCCATAATGATCGTTACGCTCGCCGTGTTGAACAGAGCCCATCAATTGTCACGTTTAAGTGCAGCTTATGGAAAATAGGAAGGCATAAATGAACTCAAATGACTTAATTCCACTTTCAGACACATCACTTAGGAGGTCGCAGTTTACAAGCAGGAGACAAAATACGTCACGTGACATTCCACTAAGAGCGTGCATTTGAATCATGGTGCTAAAAAGGGAACGGATCCATTTTAGGTTTCATTCATATGCCACGGCAGTCTCTAAAACCTGTGGCCATTTATTCATGCTGCAGCAAGTCTTTCTACATGATGAAACTATTCAGCTCTCAATGGCAAGCTGTCATTTATAAGCTTTTATGCACAGGGACATCGATGACTTCATCGAGATCGATGTTTTTGCTTAGTAATAATTTTAACAAAAATGCTGTCAAAAAATTCACAAAAATGCTGTAAAAGAGCTGTCTCGAGGACAAGCAGTGTTTTGCCTCACAAAAAAAAGAGTGTTGAGCCTGAATCTTGCAGTTTATTGAATAAGCTGAATAAAGGTTACAGTTGTTCAGGATCACTTTTCTTATTGAATGATTCGGCTGGATTTAAATTCAAATTAACATATTGTACGACCTTGTATGCGTGCACCTTTCCGGTGTTTCTATTAAAGGTTACAGTCTTAATTTCTTTAAGAGCAAATTGGGCTGTCTCCCTTAATGTTGCATGTACATCACTTCTGACCTATGGAGTTATATAATCACCATCTAGAAATGTAATTTATAGCCTTTAATGCTTTCTGTAAGACTGTAATTTAAAGTGCTTCTATTTCCACTATAGATTTTCTGTCATTTTACATTTTGTTGTAAACTTTCTTGGCTTGTTCTTTGTTTTCGGCTTTGGTTCAGGTAACTTTAAGACAGTGCTCAAGCTTTTAGGTAATAAAAAAGTTGTGCCAAACAGTAAGTCAGGCTATATCTTCACAATGCTTTAATTTATTTCATTTATTGTTTGGCAGTCCTGACCTCAGTGATTCTGATAAAGATTAGCTGAGATCAACCTGCTGATTGGTCAGTTTCTTTGTCTCAAGTTTAACATACTTACTTATGCGTGTACTCTTTTAATGATTACAGATTATTGGCCGTGGCTCCCAGTCTTTGCTGGCATCACTCTGTCTCTCTTCTGAGCCTTGGGCTCCTAGTTCCATGTATCTTTTCACTTCCTCCCTGTCATCTGTTCTTCCTCAGGTATTATTCCATATGCACCCTAATTTTAACAACACCATTTATAAGTTGTCACGTGGCATGGTTACAAATTAGATGCTAGCACCATCCACAGTAGCTTTATCTCTGTCTACTGTGTAATGATTAAGTTGAGCTGAGTGGTTAAGGTGTATAGCTTTTGTGCTGTGCAGGTGACTTTGTCTTTGCTTTATTAACATACAATCTTCTTAAATTATGATCTAGCATTGCCTGCATTCAGAATGTTTTACATTCATTTCTACTGTTTTATTTCATTTTCACTGGTAGTCAGTATTGAGCAGAATAAAATTGTATTAGTTGGCAATATGTTACAGCAACACTGTTTAAAAAAGGTGCCCGAGACTTTTGAATTCTAGCTCATTGGCCTTCGGGAATTATAGACCGAGAATAATGAGAGCGAAGGAGAGAATCAAAAGCCTTGTAAATAATCTAACAAGACTATGAGAAATGTATTCAGGAAGAAATTGTTTATAAAACGTTAACATTCCCAGAGCTGGCAGCTCAAAATAGATCTTGCCACGGCTGGATCATTAGTTTGTCTAATAGACATTTGTGTCAAATTTATGGTTGTTCTAGAGACCCAGAATGAATTTTTGGTAATGTGAAAAGAAAAGGCAGAAAACATTAATGATAAATGCTTCAGCAGCCACCTGGTATGCTACAACTGAGTCTAAAGAAAATGATGTCTCACACCTTTCAAGGACACAGGGGCGGCAAGTCGGTGCGCAACAAAGTTTGAGGTTTTTATATTTCAGTTTTACCTGACCTGCCTTCAGACCTTTTCACATGTTTTCACACTTACATTTGGCTGAAAATAGGTGCTATCATTTGGAAAGGATGGTACATCTAGACCTGTGAACTGGAGGATGTGTTTTATTGGACATATTTTGTGCTGGGAAGATACTTGTATATATTTTAGACGTATCACTCCCACCTGTTCTCTGGGTTCTGACATCAGACAGTTCTTCAGCCAATGTTGTACATTACAGAGAAAGACCGAGAACACAGATTTGTTAACTTCAGTACTCAAAGTAACAGCGAATCTGTTTTTTTTCTCCATACAAGACTGACTAAAATAAAGCAAGTGTTATCAAGTAAACTAATTTGATTCTAAAGGTTCCTCTGAACAAGTTTTTGCACATACTTCAGTTTTGACAGTGCTATTACTGTTGTTGTTTTTCTTTAGCACAGTATGTTCAGACTATAAATAATTTTTATAGAAATTTGTTTATTATATTTAATAGCTTGATTACTTAATAGATGGCTCTATCAGCGAAGAAACATTTTCCTCATCTTTAATGCAGGAACAAAATATGCCTCTGTCTCTGTAAGTACAGCTATAACTTCAGTGACGCTTTTTTCTGTCACTGTGTTATAAATTAAAATGAATCACAAATTGAGGTAAATGTGCATTCTTGTGAGAGTGATGCGGTACATCACTTCAACTGAAGTCCCACTACCCACTTCCCTTTTATTTTTGACTTTCAGATCTGTAAAGCAAACATACATATTTTAAAACAAAGAAATGTGTTTAAATTAGTTTTTTAAGTGATTGGGACAGCGAGTTAGGTGCATTATTTAGTCTGCTTTTTATCTGGGAAATAAAGAAAAAAAGAAAAGAAAAACAGACGACTCGTTTAGATACTGTTCCACTTGAAATTCCATAGAACGAGTGAACAATTCTGAACTTGTAATGTGTATAATCAAATGATTTTTATAATATGGCTGTTTTAATTGGAATAGCTCCATACGAATTACACAAGTGTAGGAATCTGGTTCATCTCTGAAAATGGCTCTTTTTAAATCTGGAGAAATCAACGACATTTATGCATCTCCTTAGCGTTAGGTCAGAGATGAGTAGAAGGTCTCTTCTGACCCCCTGGTATATTTGCATAAAGGAAATCAGTGAAGGAAAATGTGGGGAAGATGTCAGTTGCGGTGGTCTGCCACCTCATCACTCAGCATGTTGATTATCTGCTTACTGGATCATCTTATATGAGGGCCAGCAAAATTGGCAATTGATTACCCAATTGAACCTGACCACAAAACCTGCCCACTGTTTGAAAGCGAAGAGACCTGCATCCTGTTACCATCGATCTACCGCCCCATCTCGTCTAGCCAAACAAGGTACTTTGCAATGTCGTATGGAGCCTCTCAGGAACTGGCCGGAGCTGTAGACTTACTTAGTGTAGGATTTACAACCTGTCTTTGAGTCTTCAGATACCCTCTTCCTTCCACCAAGGATACTGTTCCCTACGATAAAAGGGCATTTGGTCATTAATTACTTTTAGGGTCGGGGACATAAATGTAAGTTCTTATGAAAAGCACAAAATCTGTTCAATAAGACAGGCGGAGCTGATGGATTTGGGAATTAAATGACAGCACCATCTGACTACACTAGATAGAAATCAATGCATTGACTGATTAACAAGAACATTGACATTTACCAAGCTGAAATGGCACTTGAATCTTGGGCCTTCAAGGTTCCTGTTTTTTTTCCTTCATTTTTTTCTAATTACATGGTGGAATTAAGTTTCTGTCCACACTGCTGAGTCTGCAAAGCCCAGTAATAACCCTTTTCCATTAGCTCAACGTCAAGAAAGGAAGTTTTGGTGCTAGATTACATAGTAACGCATACTGTAAATGACTTGCATGTAGGGCTGGGCGATATACAAAATGCATAGTAAAAAAAAGTGGACGTACTAAACAGTTTTTTATTACATTAACAGTACATGCTTCAGATGAAAAGATATTGATCATTATGGTGTTTTTTGTTTAGTAGCCTATCAGTTTTTTTGAAAACCACACTCTCCATATTACAGATTTTGCATTGTTTTGAGGATGAATTCATCATCCACTCCCATGTCTCTTTCCATACCTGTGACACTTGCTGATGCAATTTTGATAATGTTGAGTTAGGGTTGGGCTATAAGACGTAAAGAGTGAGTAAAATCACCTATTAGTGCCGTCTTTGGCACATTAACCTTCATTTCCTGCATTATTTGATATTCATGATATTCTGTAATTGTATATCTTTGCTGCAATTAACTTGATAGCATCTAATATTCAACATAGCACTTATGTTTTTATACATTTATACATTTTTATACATCCACTTGATTGTATGTTTTTATACAATCAAGTGGAAGCCCAGTTCATTGTTATCATGAACCCTCTCTGGGTTGTTGGTGCATTCTTGACTGTATAAAACTTGACAGCTTCTGCACTGAATTTACAGCTCAGATATTCCTTAAATGGCTGGCAGTTGAGTAGGGGTTCTTTTTGTAAGGAGTGTCTCCTATTCTTTCAGCTGTCAGGCCCCCTGATTGAACAAAACCTTTGAGAATGACATGCAGTGGCTTTGAGGGAGCAAAATGGGGGATCCAAGACAGTGCATGATTGATGACTTGATTATGGATGCAGAGCCTTTAAGGGCAGAAAAAAGAAAATATTAATTTTAGTTTTATATTCTCCAGTCGCTGACGTGTGCTGTAGAGCGGAATCCTCAGCCTTACAGTAAATGCATCAAACTTTTATAAATGCAGGTAGTGGTTATCTAAAACTCTTGCGATGAGATCAGGGTACAAGACAGAAAAAAATTAAATCTTTATAAAAAAAGAAAACAACATCCATGTAATAGAACTTAATTAAAACTTTTGTTTAGTTTTTGAGACCCATGTCATAAAATCTATTGACAAGTTGCTTTCATAACACCGATAGCAGAAGCAGGTGTCTTTTGTTTTTCCACGATGGGATAACAGTGTTTTCTTTCTCTTGGTATTATTTTATGAGTCATGAAAACACATGCCCCATTGTCACTTTGAAACTGTCTCTCTTTTTATTTGCTAAAAGTGTACTAAACACAGAAGCTGCTCATGTTTTTTTTTGTCTGCTGTTGTTTGTTATCTAAACATCAAAGACTTGGCAAATGAGCAAGAAGCATTTATGATTCATCACAAAGCACCTGTTTACTGTTTTACTAACTTTTCGTCTGCTTCTGGTGGGCCAGAGAAGAAAAACTATCTGACTCTCAAAGCCAGGTTAAATTGCAAATTAAATTAAAAAACTGAAAGCGAATAGTATACTAATATATATATATATATATATATATATATATATATATATATATATATATATATACTAGTGCAAGGGACTGTATATTAAAGGATGTAGAAATAGCATTCTTGCCATCTTCCCAGTCCTAACTAAAGATTGATCACCCTCGGAGGTTGCACAATTTTAATTTTGTCATGTTTGGTCTCATTTCACAGCTCACCAGCCGAATAGAAATCTGGAAAAATCGGACAGGATGTTTAATCATTTAAAGTGTTGTTTGAGAACTTTAGATTAAACCTGGATTAAGAAGAATGTGGTAATGTGGTAAACTTTTAGATCCCCACCAATACTTTTATAATGTACATTTTTTTTATGGATGTTTGTTTTTTACTTTGTATAACTTTTAGAATGTTTTTGCTTTGTTTCTATGCTTTTTTTCACCATTTTGTATACCACAGGCATATACAGTATACAGATGTATATTATTAATCATCATTACTTTACATTTGTTTTAACAAACCACATCTTTATTTATTATGTTTGAGATTTTGGATAGCTATAGTGCAAAATCCAGTCTAATTTGATGTTTTACCTGTTTTTAGTGATAGTTGCTATAGTAGGGGATTATCTATTATGGTTTGGGTTGGTCCTGTGTTGTTTTTTTGTCTCAGGCCATCCCTGTGCAGAAGCTTGTATACAGCAGGCTGGCAGGACACCCAGCCAGAAGCAGGTTTCTGCTGAAGAGGTTTGGGCTCAGCCCTAGTCTTGTGTTCCAGCAGGGACATGTGAAAGCTGCCTCCTAGCCAAAGGACCAGCATGTGTGGAAACTGTGGGGAGCATCTATAAAATGACCAATTTCTGCCAAGGTGCAATGCATGTTAGCCAGAGGTGATACAGAAGGGAGGCAGAGAATTAAATGTGGAGCTAACATCAGTATATCCATGCATCACAGAAAGATTGTGACTACGTGACTTGGTAAATAAACATTTTTACATTCACACTTCAAGGCCAGTTTATTACAAAGAAGACTTAGAGAATAGAAGTTTGTCTAACTTTTGAGCTGATTGATTATTCATATGTGATCCAGCTATGTCTCTTTAGAATATGTGACCCTGCCTGTTTCTACATAAAATCACCTTAAATAATGTAAAGAACATTTTGTGAAAACATAACTTTGATATCTTTAATATTGACAAAGTAAGATTTAAAGAATTAAAAGATTAAAAGATTTAAATCATAGCGAAATATGCAAGTGAAATTAATCTTTGATGATCCTTTTCCTAGAATTAGATTTTTAGTTTTTTTTGCCTTTTTTTCTGTTTTTCACAGACAGGGTCATACAATAACTTTGTTTAAATACCTCTCTAGGGTCTTCCGTGTCCTTAAGGATGTGCTACGCAAATATCAGGAAACACAGCCTGAACAAATGACACATGTACAGATGGGACTTAAAGGATTTAAAGGTAATTGTAATAACCAGTAGATGGAAATTTAGTAGACTTTGTGGATTTGGTGTCATCAAATAGGCAGGACAAATGGGCAAGTTTATTTATGTATCACATTTCACAGTTCAAACATTGCTTTACATAGAAATGATTTACAAATACAGTGAAAACAAAATCAGCAAGAAGAAACATAATAAATAAAAAATACCAGTAAATGTTAAAGAGCTTTACAAGGGAATGGTTAAAAATCATATACGCAAAAGCTAAAGATATATGACAGATAAAATAACAGTAAAAAAAATTAGATTTTAAAATGTATTAAAAAGAATACGACAGAATTAAAAAGAACTGAAATAAAAGTGCAGTCAGTAAGAAGGAGCACAGTGCTTAGTCAGTAAATCTATAACATGTTGTGGTTAAAATAAACAAAAAACAGTTATTAAGAAATTACATAAAAAGTCAATTTAACACTACTGTAAAAGCTTAACAGTAAGCTTATATAGCACTAAGCTTATACTGTAATAAAGATTTTGTCATTTGACATCATAGCCCATGTAATAATAGATATGTAAATTAAGCTGCAATTTTACACTTTAAACAGAGATTGCAATATAGAGGCAAAAGTTTCAGATTGCAGCTTTTATGTGGTGTGTTAAAAGCAGGAAAGGAGAGTCAAAGGTGAGCTTGGTTTTGGAACTGTAAAGCATTGCTGTAAAGTTTATGAGCAGCACCTATTTTTACAGCACAGTCTATGCTTTTTCCCGATATTTTTTTATGTCACAATCCATGCAAAGGTAAATACTGTAAAATGCATTGGTAATCTACTTATCATTATCAGCACATTCTTTTTCAATATATGCTTTTGTAAAGCAACATAAATAATAGATTAAACCATTTACCCATTGTTTGAGAAAAGACGTCAGTTGGGCATCAGTGGTTCCTCGCACAGGGAAAAGAAATACAAACAGCATTTTCTATTCAGTAAATCTGAATGAATCAAAGCAGTTTATAACTTGCATTCAGGGGTTTGGGTTCTGCATAGATTAATTACTGTTTGAATGTAAATGCGGTCCCCGTCCTTATGTAAATTAAAATGACATTCAAGTTTGTTAATAGTTTTCAATAGCTCTTTCTTGATAACCATTTTATAGTTTATGGCTCTTATAAAAGGAAATACTCTTGAAAGCTGAGTGCATGCCTGCTGTTGAAGTTGCGCTTATGCTATGTTGCAGATGCAAAAAAACAGGCCTAAGAGGTCTCTTCTACCTTAAAAATCCTAATGAGACACAACATGTGGGACTATGTTCTTATGGCAAGCAGAAAATGTTATCACTTTACTGATTACACAGATTACTGATGTGCTGCAATATAAATATGCTAGTAAGAGCAAAAATATAATTGTTTTCGGGTTGACGGCATGCAAGGGTGTTCTTATTGAAACCAATCATGTTTGCACTGTGGGAGACATTGGAATAAATGTTTGTTTACAATAGGTGAAATGAGACAATCAGTGTGGTGTGATTTAGACTGAGACTTGTGGGTGTAGACGACAGCTAATTTTACTTCTCTACTGACTGCTTTAATATTTAGGAGAATAAATACATGCAGCATATCTGCAATGTTTTACTTAAATATATGTCATGTACAGTATGTAAAAGTTTTGTTTGCGTTCAGGGCATATAGGAGCCATTTTTCATCTCGGCATTCTTTGTCAGGACAAGCTGAGGTTCATTATTCTTTGTGTTATTCATTACTGAATAAGAGATTCATTACTGGGGAGCTTTAACACTCTCAGGCTTTTTCGGATCACGTCAAATCCGCAACTATTTACACAAAATCATTATATGCTTTATGCTTGATTGCTTGAGTCAGATTACGTACTTACAACGGAGAAGTAGATAGTAATCAACACAGCCAGAAACCCTTACAGGGAATGCCCTCTGATTTAATGAATGGGATAGCATCACAAGGCGGTGTGCTGTTTTAATAATGTAACAAAAAGATTGTTGTGCCACAGACGATTTCCTGTAATCATGGGTTAGGATATGTTTGAAGAAACACTGTAATGTGATTTTGCTACTGCTGCTGTCGGCATCTAAATCCCTAAATGATGGATGTTTCATAAGATGAGTGATGGGTCTATAATACATTTGATTTAAATATCTTTTTACGGTAGAAGTGCAGGCCTGTTTTATTCCACAAAACATCAACACAACATAATTTAATGATGGAATGATGAGTGAGATTTATATTCCTCATGTTTGGGGTTTTAGTACTTTAAGCTAGATACAGTAAACTGTGCTGGCTATCTTTCCAGCCTTTGGTCTGAGATGCTGGGATGGTCTCCTGCCATACTATGACCCTTCAGAGGACAAGCGGCTTTGGAGAATTAATGGATGGATGGATATAGTAGATGTCTATGGTTATTTTACACCAGCTGACAGTCAATATCTTGGTAACCTCAACACATTTGGCCCCCTTTAGCACTTAAGGACGCCATTTGAAGACTGAGGTACTCGAATTTCCTCTCTTTTAATTCCCTGTGACAAGCACTAGCTCTTGCTCTTTTTGTCACATATAACCAGGCACCGTGTTTCCTGTGGTGCAAAAAACCTCTTCCCTCAAAATGTAACAACTTCATTGCACACTTTATTGACTTCTAATAGAACGAGTGCTATTACAGTATATTTCTTGTGCTCTGTTTAAATCTTGAAGGCCTCACAAATGTGTGGAGGCATTGCTAATCGTATAATTAATCTTTAGTGTTCGTTGGTCCCTGGGAAGCACACTGTAGGACTATGATCGTGAACTGTCATGTTGTCAGGAATTTAAACAGACTGCCACAACCCACTAGCACTCCCAGAGAGACTACATTGTTGATCTAACACCTCCCAAAGCTGCTGTGCACTTTCCAGACTGCATGGTCTGTCAATCACGAGATTAGTCTGTGCAGTTACTTTTGAACACAGATTAGCATGTTTCATTTTTTTATCCCTTCTGCATGTGGAATTTATTTATAACAGCGCATTGTTTGCTTTTTCTCGAGCCTAATATCATGCTTAAAATTTTAAAGGCTGCAAAAGAGTGTCTTTCAGCAGCTGTCATAAGCTTTTATTACATGCATTTAACCTCTCAAGCGGCTTTTATGAGTCACTTTCTTTAGTGAGTGGATCTAGAGGGAAAGATAAATCCTATTGGCAAACAATAAGTACTGAATATAAAATACAATAGCGTACCGCCCATATCCATGACTCAAGTGACCGGTCAACAGAAAAAATACACAGAGAAAAATAGCTGCTATTTGCATGGCTAATATATCCCATACTGTGATGAACGTAATGAGGGCACACACTAAGCGCCCTATTCTTAACTTCTGTGTCTTATAATTTCAAGAGAACGTGCTAACCCAGAAATGTCACCGCTCGCCGTGGCCCTGCTGAATTTATTTGCCGGGAGACATGTTAGCTGTCAATAAGACCACAGAGTTGTACTGAGTGACAGATCGGCATAGATTTCCCAATGCAGAGGTCTGGCTGATTGGGAATAGAATCACTTCCTTTCCAGAGACAGTTCTGCTTTCTTGATTATACGCGCCTCAGAGCAGATAACCTGTCGGGACACTTTCTCATGCCAGACACATGTTGGAAACTCACCAGTCCTTTTGCTGTTGGCTCTGATGGTATTGTGCTGCCAGGACTTGGCTTTGTATCAGAGGATCATCTCTTTTTTCTTCATGGAGTAGTGTGGTCTTTATTCAGTGGAAAACATCACCTACTGTTCCATGTGGTGAGGACTTTCTTGACTGCATAAATGTTAACCCCTTCAGACCTGATTTTTTCTGGTGAGCAAAAAAAATATTTCTCAGTTGATTTTATTCCTTCCCATATAAATAAAGGACTTGGTATTTTTCATGTATCAAATGGATCATCATGAAAACTTCTTAACATAGGAGGTTGATGGATGGAAGCAATTAAACCCCAAGTTTTTTTTGTCAGATATTGGAACTTCCAAATGCATTGCTAACTTTTTAACATTGCAAGCTAATAAGATTACCAAATGAAAATAACTACATCACTCATAAATATACCTTTGATTTTACAGTTTCTGTTGGCACAAATGCCAGTTTTTGTGGTATTTTGTTTCTTTGCATGTGACAGTGAGTGGACTAATTCTCTTGACTGATGTCCATTGGGAACATCTTGAAAAAATCCTAAAAGTGTGAAATGCTCAAAATAACAAATATTAAAAAATTGTTGCTGGGAGCAAATCGGAATGAACATAAATTAAAGATGAAAAACAGGCCAGTAATAGTCCAGAGCCAGAGCCATGCTTTCTTGTCTTTAGTTTATATAGTCATTTCTATTGTGATTACATTAACATTTTTTATTTATTTTCTTTGTTTATAACCAGAAATATGTAATGTCCATTCTAATTGGGCCAATTAGGGGTTAATCTCATCTAAAAAGTCGGAATTTTACCTTTCCATCAATTTATTTTAGTTATTTATAGTCATTTTTATTTATTAGATATTGTTATTCATTTCATCTTGAGTCTTTTACCTTTCCATCAAATATTAAAGTGGATAGAAAAATAATATAGGTGTTCCTCCTGAGGAACGGTGACAGTTAACAGATGTTTAATAGTGTTTAAAAAGCATCCCATAGTAAAACCTCAAGAAGCTGGTTGATAAAATGCCAAGAGAACATATTTGTGCTTTTCTGTAGTTTTGATGAGTTTACTACTAAAATGTGGAGAGAAAAATGAGTAACTTTTGAATGATAGTATACAATTTTAAATCCCACCTGTAATGTTACAGTCTTGTGTCTACCAGTACCTTCAGTTACGGTTTGATACTATGTGTTTAGATAAATCTGTAGACATTTAGATATTTAAGAATGTGCTCTCCAGTCCCTTTGTTCTAAAGGGTACATCTCTGGATTCTAACATCATAAAAGTTTAATTTTAATCATCTTAAAAAATAAAGAGCAGAGAGTCTTTCCTGGTTCTTGACCTTTGGAAATGTCATCAAGTCAGTTCTGATTGTGATTCTTCAGTGGGTCCAATAGCAAATAGCTGTTAAGGTATATCTCTGTTCAGAAATTTGTTAGCATTATGTTACTATGTGTGTCTTATTACATGTCAGATTTACAGGGTAAATGAGCAGATTATTCTGCAGTGTGGGGGTGGTCAGGAGACTCAAATGAGCTTAGTGTAGCACTGTGTACTTGAGAACGTCGGCTCTTCCTGCTTAAGTGTGCGGTGAGGTGGGTGTGACTTCAACTTTTGCATAGAGATGAAGGGGTCACGGCAGGGACTTCTCATCCGAAGTGTGTCAGGGGTTGATGAGAGGTAGAATCGTCTAATCAACCCTGAGTGCAGCCTCTTCAATGTTATTGTTTATACTGATGATTGCAGACTCTTATCCCTCAGCCTCATGTCATTATGCTCTTCCTCAAATAGCAGCTCTTTTATGGCCTTTTTCCCCATTATTCCCTCATGCTGTTTTTGCAAATCCAAAATGTAACCTATTTTCCCCCCTCAGGTTTCTTTCTGTTAGACCTGTTGATCTTTTTATTAAAATGAATTCTCGATCTGAGCCTGCCATTCGCTCTGTGTACGTCTTTGATACTAGTCAGACAATTTGTCCTCTTTAATGTCTCATGGTGTGTTTGTGTTGAAGTTCTTTCTGACGTGTCCCAGAGTAGGTAAACCATTATTGAGAAATGAAACTTGTTAAAAATGAAAATGCTGGGTGCATTTATGTTTTTCTTCACTTCAGGATGACCTTAATAATGATGCATATGCATTTTAACTTGAGCTTTGGCCTGCTGGGTATTGGCTCAGCCAAACTGTTCTGACACGTAACCAGCAGGGTGGCAGAGGTGTGGTGATGGCCTGTCTAAACAAGGACAATTTACCCAAACACATTTACCAATAATGTATTTTACACATACTGAGATCCAGAAAGTTTCTTAATTATCTATACTTGAATCCTTATTGTTAATGTTCAGTAAAGCAGCGGAATCACAACAAGAAATAGTTAGAGATATACGTGAACCGAGCTTTCAAACTGTATTTATTTTATATTCTGTGTTAACCTTCAATGACTCATGCATACATTTAATGTGTGCATTAAAACACAAACACAACATTAAGTAGCTTTATGGAATATACAGTGTACAGTGTAGAGATCTGAGCATTATATAGAGTCTCGTTGTGGTACACATTTCCATTCTATAAGTAACCTTGTCTCAAACATTGCTATACCCCAGTCCTTTCAGAGTGTTATATTTAATAAAGTCCGTTACTATTTTGTTTATGTATCCATCCAATAACTGTCTATTTAGTGAGAGACTTAGAGGCTTGTTTGACATTGAACAGCTTGAGTTGTGTTTTGTTGCTCTCGCTTTCACAACAGCTTACAGGTCAGGCAGGTCCAGACACAGAGGGATCTCAAATATGTTTCAGGGACATCTAATCTCCTCCATTATTGATGCTGTTCCTGGCTTGTTATGGATAGTAAAAAAAGGACCTTTCATCAACCGAGTTGATTGATTTTCAATTAATTCATCATCTGGTTCCTCAGCTCTCTATAGTCATTATAGTGATGGTATGTCTTATTTACTTCTTTAGGGTGACATCTAATTAATTCAACTATTCCGGAGATGGAACTCGTCCAATCCACCTCTCAATGGTGCCTAATGAGGAAACATTATTAATTCACCTCAGGCAGGAAATTACCCGGGTCGGGCTTTTTTTTAGATGTTCAGGTAATATTATTTATCATTCTGATTCTTTTGAAGTATCTGTGAAAAATCTGAAAGAATTTGAGCTTGCATGAGAGTTTCAACATCCAGCTGGGAGCATCAGATTGGATCTATAGCTCGGTGTGTACTTGTTTGTGGCCGGATCTATTTTTACCCGTGTGCTCTGTGAAGTAATGCGGTGACAGTTGGCATGTGCCTTTGCTTTGTTTCGAGCCTCCATAATGTCTAAAGGTCAGGGTGACCCCCAAGACTGATCCCTTGGTAATGACCATACGGGGAAGGCTGATCTCAGGTCAACGTATTGTGGCAGAGGTGAGCAGCTCCTACGGGGCCAACTGCAGGAGGAAAAACACAGCAGAAGCGACATCTTCAGTCAGGCGTGGCCAGTCGATGTCTTTATTCCCAACAGTAGAACATAATGCTGAAGATAGACTGTATAAACAGTTGTTGTTTTTTTAAATGATTTATATTTTGTGCAAGTTGTTTGTGCTATTGAACATTCTGCCAAAAGGACCAAAGCATGTTTCTGTTTGATTGAATCCAAATCCCAGGAATCATGAATATGAAAAGGCTTATTGAAGCTTATTGTCCAGCATCTTTGGATTAGTAGTTGCATTAATCATGCTTTAAGCATCATCTTTTTTGCATTCTAGTGAAAAACTAAGGCCATATGGGTTGTACAGTGATAGCAATGAGTGCTACAGGCTATATCTGCTGTGTGATCCCCTTCATTGATGGTCCAGATGGCTTGCTGCACTACATGACTTTATATCTTATTCCATACTCTCTACTCTACAACAGAATCATGATCAGACAGAGGGACGATGGGGTGGATGCTGTGCCAGACCATTAACTTAAGCTCCTCCCACCCTTAAATGTCTGAAGGACATAGAGCCTTTTAAAAAGTCATAAAACAAAATACTTTTTTGAGATGTTAACAGATATGTACTTGTTGAAAACAGTGTTAGCACCCATTCCTTCTAAGAGGTGCTTAGTCATTTTGAAGATTGTTTTTGTCATTTAATGGTCAATTTTATGGAGTGTGATGTCTGACATTGAACAATGAATAACAACCTTCTTTGAAATGTTTGTGTTTAACAAGCATTTTTTTTATTTGAAACCAAGTATTTATGCTGCTTGCTGATAGGATAATTCAACAGAATGCTTCACTTTATTTTGTGAATTCTACATTTGTAAAATAGAATATAAATAAGGCAATTGTTTTTTGTGTTAACTGAAACCGGCCAGTTTTTTAGTTCCCAGCATGCTTTGCATGAAAGTGAATTATTTTGTAAGTGTTATTTTATGTTTCTTATCTACGTGAAATGCTTGGGAGTGACTTCTTAGTGTTTAATGTCCTGTTATGTTTGGACTTCGAGTTGGTACGAGGGGTTACGTGTGGGTTAGATGAAGAATATCTTGTACGACTTAATGAGCAATTGCTTGTACAGTCATGCGGTATGTCTCCTCTGTTTTGTGCTTCCTGTCAACACCATACGCTGCATATAAAAAAGCATGCACTGTTGGAAGCTAATAGTTAACAAAAGGAGAATCATTTGCGATGACTCGAATTGAATGAAGTGAAGTAAGTTATTTGTAAGTGGTAATAAAGTATTAAAGCAAACGAAAAGTAACTTGCAGTTGCTGTTCACTTTTCTGTTTTCACTGTGCTTTTTGTCATTTAAATAAAGTGGGATGAGAACTGATCAATGCGAAAATAGGGTTCCATGACACTTTGGAAGCCATTACACTAGAGCACAGCAATAAAGATGTCACCAGGTTAAAAAAAAGACTGTGGGAAGATTACGGTGTTAAAGAAAAAAATATAATTCCTCTGGACAATTACCAAATGGCTGTGTCATTCTATTCACTCAGAATTGTTTACTGAGAAGCACAGCAGTTAAAACGAGTCAGTCCCAAGTTTCTAATCTGCAGTTAAGAATGTATAGGTGATGTACCTTCTGGCCCCAAGCTAATCAGCATAAATTCATCTAGGCCTGACAGCTCTGTGTGTGTGATTGTATATGAAAATCAGTGTTCCGTTGCAAAGGACACTCAGTGATAAGAGAGACTCAGGGCAGAGGCAGGGTCACGATGACTGAAAACACTCTTGTCTCATTTACATTTCCAGTTCTTCCACAACTATAGCAAAGGTGCATGCTTGTGACATTATTTCTCACGCATTGACAGTAATTTTATGGGTCCAATTATGTGTGTAATGTTTTTCTCTTATCTCTTAGAAACCTTAGCTCTGTAAGATGTAAATTTCATTAAAATGTAAATTACACAGGGTCATATAATGTAAACCATTTTTATTCTTTCCGAATGTTGTTTCATTTGGCATCTGCCAGTTTATAATGCATAAAGGTTTTGTTGTTAAAACTGGAAGTTCAAGCTGTAAAAAAACAAGCAATTGAATTTCATTGTTATAAGGCTGCGCAATATTGAAAAAAAAATAAGGCAATATATACTATGCAATACAATAATTTTTAAAGTTATGCTTGAATTGAATTATATTAAAATATATTTAAAAACTGAAAATGTGTAAGCAACATGCATGTTTTACATTCTTTGTGGGAAAAGAAACATCATAAAGAGAGAGATGGCAAAGTAGAGGAATAAAGGCAGAACTGAGTTCATGAATTATTAACTAGTGATGTATAAAATGATAATGTCATAAAATGTAAAGAGAATGCAACAGATCCCTGTTATCCCTGTTATTTTTCTATTTGTTTTATAAATTTGTTTGTTTCTGTCAAACTGTAACATATGGAAAATTGGTGTCTTTAAATCTATAATGTCATAGATTATATATGATTAAAAAAATAAAATGGTAAAAAATCTTGTGGGTCATAAAGAAAACTGAAATACTCAAACTGGATTTGCATTTCTTGAGATATCAGAGCATGCAAGACAGCTAAAGAATAGTGTGAAAGTTTTAGGTAAGCTTAGGTTTCAGACTTTGGTTCTGCTTAACTGAAAGGCTGTATCAGTTGTCATGGCGCTCAGCACATCGTGTTTTCAGTCGGCTTCACACAAGATTTAATACAAAGTCACTGTACAACATATGCAAGACAAGAGCGCAATTTAGCATGCAAATAGTATAAGAAAGAAGACTCATCATAATTCAGTATCCAGATATTACAATGACACAAGACATTAAGTTTCTGTAGGACGTCAATCATTTATTGATTTCAAGCTAAAAATGCTATACAAATAATAATTACTTGATGTCATTATTGTTCGTAACATTTTTAGTTCTTTGAGGTTAATTGGAGATTTTCAAATTACAATAAATTTACAGTTTACAGTGTTGATATTTCTCAAACAGTATGGTAAACATCTGTGGTACAAAACTTTACAAAATACAGCTAAGCAATTAAAGGTTATGATTAAGTCCATATTAGAAGTTTAATTTCCCTCTTTAGATAACACTGGACTATTTTGGCCTATTTCCTGTGGGCCTAAACATCAAGATCACATGTTATTCAATTTTGACAAATTGCACAGTTTAATTTTACTCCTGCTCTCGCCCCATTTAATGGCCATTTATGTCTGTAATCTGAATCTGTGCTGTTGGTCTGAGATGCCAAAATATGTCACCCACATTCCAGAGTATTTAGTCTGCACAGCCGAGTTAAAAGTGTAGAATAACACTCTAAAAATTTCCCCAAGTAAAACAAATATTCTGTATCACAGCAGCTATCCCTTCCTAATTTCCCCCCGCCTACCTAAATTCTTCTCTTTCCATCTTTCCCAAACTGACAGGTCAGCCTGTTTTACTTGGAAGAGATCCGGGTGGAACAACATTGAGATCGTTTTCGACAGGAAACGGCAGCAGCTGACTTCCATTAGGTAAATCGTAAAGAGTTTCAAATGAACAATCCTGTATTGTCAGATACGATTACAAACCGAATCCGGTGAATGAAGTGAAATGATAAAATATAAAGCACAATGTCTTATAACGGTACTGGTTTCAATTACTAATGGTGTAGGAAGTATAAGAGCATGTCTGAGGTTGTCAGCGTGAGACTATAAAAAGCTCATACCCGTGTCAGAGGGGACAATGAGACTTCTGATGCCTTTTATGGGATCATATGTGGGTCAGCCATGAATACAGCCACTATTTTTTTAACCTTTTGTTTTATATAGCCCAGTATAAGTGTTTTATTAATGTTTCTGCCAAAATTAATAGTTTACCATATGTTGCTTCAAATTTATAGATCCTGGACCTTGACCCTGTGTAAACAGTAGTGCCGTGAGTAAATCTCACCGTTGTCATGCCAAGGGCTTTAAAAAGCCATAATTTTGGTCATGTGTTATTTTTTTTATTGTTTAACTGTAGTGAAGATTTTCCTACCCTTTTACTGTAGGTTGAAAAGTCATTCTCTTTGTTGGAAATGTAAGCAATTATAAATGCATTTGGCTTAAGGATTGTAAATGTCTACCACTATAATTATAAAAGTAAAAAAAAGGTTTGGTTTGTGCTATGGAAACTTTCGCAGACGGGTTGTGCACTCGCCGACAAGTTTTTCCCAGTTTTCTCTGTGTTTTTTCTGAGTGCCCCTTCGGCTCCAGGAAGACATGGCACGAAACATCACTTGCAGGGGCCACCAGGCCCCTAATGGAGAGTGATTTATTGAATGGCTTTGGCTTGCTTTTGGCCCTGGGCCTGTCTCCTAATTGAGCACCTGGTGCTGCATGGGAAAAGTTAATATGATATAAATTGATACTGTGGCAGTGGCCGTGGCAGGACTCGTGAGGCGGCATGGACCCATGCCTGCTTCCCCATGGAGATGGGACCAGATGCTCCAGAAGGCAGGGGGAACGGTATGGGGACACTGATGTGACGGATAGACCTCACGTGAGGCTTGAGAGGTGGGCCAAAATCAGCTGGCTGCAGATGTTGTGCTAGTTTTTCTGGTCAATGCTTCTGATAGCTTTCAGAAGACTTGAAAATTATAAATAATGGTGAAGTGCTAGAGCTGTCTTGTCTACAATGGATTGTTTACTTAGTTCACATATTACTGTTGCTTATTTAATAATGTACAGTATATTGTACATTTTAAAAGTCCAGAAAGTACAATTGAAATATAATTTTAAAAATTTTTTGTTGCAGTATGATGCAGTAAATGTTGCAGTAAATACCTAAAAAATGAACTGCCTTATTTTTATTGCAAGCACAACGATGCAGTTTATGGATATAACATGTCATAAATAATAACCTTTTAGATAACCAAATTGGTCCTGAGGATTAATATTATTAAAAAGACTAGGTCAATTGAGTAGACGGTGTTTAGCAGCATTTGAATTCACATCTGGCCTTGGTTCCTCACGCAGTGAAATTGTCACTGTTAGCATATGCAGGGTAAAGGTTGCCAGTTCTCACAGGTACCCACAGTGCCTCACACATCAGAGTTAATAGCGAATAACAGCCGTATAGAAAACAGCGATTGAATTGTATAATAGAGACTGGCAGGTAACCATACTTAACTTGCATAAGCACTTTCTGTGAGAAGAAAAGCCAGTTATTGCATTTTTATGTTGTCCCTTCATCTATAGAGCGAGCGAGTGAGAGAGAGATGGAGGGAGAGAAAAAAAACGAGTACCCATTCTTTGTGGGTCCCCCCTGAGGACGGTTCTGTCTTGACAGCTCACTCCTACAAACGAAACCGAGTGCCAGATCCATTCAGCAGCCCGGTTCATTTCTCTCTCCCTATCCACTCCTCTTAGCCCAGCAAATCAGGTGCTGAATATACAAAACCTATGCCCACTGGCGGCTTCAGACTGCAGATCAGTAAAAAGAGAAAAAAGAAAAGTCTGGTAAAAAGTCCATTTCAATATATCGCTCTTTCTGCCTAGCTACATGCTGGCAAACGCACAGTCCGAAGCACACAGGCTTATTCTGAATAATCTTCTGAGGGAATTCCGTTCTGTAGCTCTTCTGAGTAGCCCCGTGTCAATACAAAGACTTGCACGGCTTTGGATGGATTTACCGCCTTCTTTCTTCAGTTAGACTTACAAATATTCCTGCCTGAGTGCATTTTACTGTTCACAGTTCGCATGCGGCGCTTGTTCCACAGTCAACACAAATGTTGAAATTTGATAGTTCTGTAGGTTGAGGAGTGGGAAAATAAAGAATATAAGAAACCTAAGCCACTTACATTAGTTGTTTTTCAGTTTAACAATTTAAAATGTTTTCCAGCGATACTAGCAGTGCCTGTCATTATGGTTAGTCTGAAGTGGCCGAAACCTCAGATGTGGGTTTATTTATTCATATGCTGACTCGCATTCCTCTGCCCCTACTCAGATTGTTCACCGTCACATTATGTTTTCATTGAGTTCTAGAAAAGCATGAATACCTCTGCTTGTGTGGTACTGTAAGTCCTGATGTTGAGAAATACAGAGTCTGTTGAAATGGATGGAATAGACTGTTCTGTGGCGCTTGTGTGTGGGCTCTTTTTTCTCAATGTGGATTTGAGAAAATCAGACGTTTCTTTAGCAGAATTTGAAAAAAAAATAGATGCACAGAAGATCAAAATAGCTATTAATGAGTTTATCTTCTCAAGTACAATTTCATTTCAGTGTACTTGTTACTGCTTGCAAAAAAACGATTTTGTGTTCATTCAGTGGAATATAGCCAAGTCTGTCACCTTACAGCATTTCATAAATTAGTGTTTTTTCAGACAAAGTAACATTCATGGTCACGGTGTTAATTGTTTTGTTCTTTTTCATTGTCTTTTTTAAGAACAGTACTGAAATGTGTGATCTTTCTCATCTCATACACACCAATCACAGATTGAAATAAACAGGATTATTTGTAAGGTTTCTGCAGGCAGCTGTAGGCAAGTTTAGTATTTACTGCTCCTGGCTTTTACTGCTTTATGAACTGGAGGGAAGCCGGACGATATTGAGTTCTCCTTTCTGTCCTTCCACCCATAGACTGATGAATCTTGACATCATATCTTCTATCACGCACAATAGTCTCTGTCATGAGTGCAGTTCTCTGTAGTCTGTTGCTCTCGAGGAGAGCAAACGTTGGCTTCAAGCTTTTGAAAACAGTCCTACACAACTGCTAAAATAAATAAAAAAATACCTAGATGTACTGTATTTATGAGAATAAAAGCGTGGGAGCTAATCTGTTTCCCCAGTGGTTTTTGTAGTAAAGTAAAAAACAGAATGAAAAAATCTACAATATTAGATACACCATTGTTTTTTATTGGTCTGGATATTTTCTATTGTAGTATATTTTATCTCAATGTTTATTTTTGGGAGTGCTTGCCAGGGGCATCACTGCAGCTATTGCTCATACAGAATTTGCCATCTTATAAAAATTTAAGTGCATGTTTGTGCTTTGAAAACAACTATACTGTTGTTATCTAATCAGATGTATGATTGTCATAAAACAGGATGAAGGTCTTATAGACTTGCCTAAGAAATAAAACTTTATACTATGGTCTGGAATATCAGCGAGGCAGTATTTGGGCAATATGCAATCACCTAAGAATTACATATAATGTGCTAAAATCTACTCAGAGCTCCTCAGTAACCATCCACAACACACAGCAGCATTGTGGCAGTGAGTTTTGCACTTTCACAAATCTAACTTAAATAGTGCACTGTTTCTCCTCTATGTATAATTGCATAGTTTGTAGCAGATTTCCAATGATTACATAATGATATCAATGTCACTGTTTAAACCAGTGCAGAAGCTCCCGAAGTAAGAGCCTATTAATGAAATAAAATTAGGTAAAGTTCGCTCATTCCCACATATGAGCCCCCTGTAGTGCTGTATCTATTATTCATGTGCTTTTCAATTTAGGAAATAGTCTGAAAGAACTAAATATAATGTAACCAACAAAACCAAAAGCCACGGAGTATAGTTTTAAAACATCTGTGGAGATCCTCAGATTTATTTTTTTTGGCAAGCAAATCAGAGAACTGTTATTAAAAAATTGGTTGCTAAAAATTACATGTTAATTTATTGGGGTCTCATTATATTTAATGTTTAAAACTAAGTGACACAACTGTATGGTTTTATCAATGTGGTTTGCACACTTTTAGTCAGAGCAGAGGGATACAGATACATGTTCATCTATTGAAGGCATAGTTCACAAAGCACCAGCTCCAAGTGTTTCATCACCTGCTCAAGTCACACTTCTCCATCTTGTGAGAGAATGATACAGAAAAAGAAATTGGCTGCCTTGAATCTTACCATTAACAAATACAGCTTGAGTATTCATCCATTCTAAGAAAGGTGCAGTGACATCAATTGAGCATTTTTTTAAAAATTATGTTTTTTTTACCAGAAACCTATCCTGTAAACTAGAGTACAGGTTTAATGAATGAATTCATTGTGGCTCAAAGGATAATCTTGTACAGAACAGCTAGTACAGAGAAGGCTTGGGCAACAGTTGCGTGTCATAATAAATGTAGTTACTTCAATTATGGATTGAGGGGTTACATTCATTCATGCATTCATGAAGTGTGCCAGACATAGAAAAGCTAGAATGGAAGGAGAGAGCTAAAGATGAGTTCTACGAAATGTTTTGCAGAATGTTTTCTAGTTTATACACAGGATGTTAATATATCTTTCTGTTTGTCAGATAGATCTTGTATAGTGATATCAGCACTTTTGAAATGTCTGTCATCCAATCAGATTAGGGGACTGTAACATATACATTTATAACATAATTATAATTCATGATATATAGTGTGTATATTTAATTATATAATATAATAAATGATTAAAAAGCTACAGTGATACAAAGTACCAATTCTATGGAGTTTAAGTTTAAAGGTTGTCAGTGCTCTGGGTTTATGGCAACTTGCTTTAGGCTAAAATGTCTAAATGTAGTTTACTTTAGTAATTTTTTAAGGAGCGTAAAGAATAATGCATTCCAATCAAATGCAAACATTATATGGGTCTGTAAATGCTTTCCCAGCATTTATTCACAAGTACATTCCTAGTCTTGACAGATTGAAACTGTGTTTTCATTGATTTTTCTTTTTCATTTCAGCCAAGTACACCATCTGCATTGGAGGGTCACTACGAATTAGTAAGTTGGAAAAATATGTTCTCAGTGGAAAAAAAGCAAACGATGCAATATGAAGGGAACACATTACTTCTGAAATGAGCAAAAGGTTGCATCCACCACCTGGAATAAGACTAGCTCCTGTGATCGACCTAGATATGTACACGTGATCTATTTTTACAATTCTTTTAAATGCGGGTATGAATGTAATACATGGGAGAAAAACGTGATTATCACTGCAGGAAATGATTTGCATGGACAAAGAATGCAACATCTATTGCAACTACATATATTGCATCTCCTGCAATACTCAGTATGGTTCAGTATGGTTTGCAGGGTGGTCCAGTGGTGCATGAATTTGCACCGTCTGCCTCATGCATATCCTGTTTGACAGTGATGGACGGCAGGTACAGTGCCTAACCTGACTTCTAAGCCTGCAGTCGATTAGACAGGACCACATTGAAACCCCAGCTCTGTGTGAATCCAAACAGTGGGGGGGAGCAGCTTGTGCACTGTACGTATCTGCGTACTGTACTGTTCAGCTCGTAGAGCAAGACAAGAACAGCTAGGCTGCAGCTTTATAACCGTGTTAACTCCAAACCATTTATGGTAGCTGTGAAATGACAATGGTGTTATGATAGACGATGAAATACGAAGAGATGTCTGAATGCATGAAATATGTCAGTTTTTACTATAAGATCAGAAAAGTTTATTTAACCATACATTTAGATGATTCTTTCAACTCCTGTCAGATGAAGTATATTATTAAAATGATACATATGTATTAGAGAGCCTTTTACTGTGGCAGATACTTGTTATAACAGTGCTTTTATATAATCGGACACACTCAATAGGGGAAGATGAACTTATACAGAGGCATCAGAGATTAATAAAGGGTATGATCGTGTTAGGCTGTATTATTAAACAGTTGGTAGGTTTGGGGTTTTGTTGTGCAGTATTGATTTTGACCAGTAGGGGCAGCAGATGTATCTCAGTGCTGTCCAGGATTTCTGCATGGATATGTGTGATTCGTACTGGAGGGAAGCTCACATCTGTGAGCACTTGTGCACACATTTTGTACATTTCCTGATTTTTCCATCCCTGTTCAGAGCGTAACTCCGTTTTAATCAATCAAATATGGTGTAATATTTATGAAACACATTTGCTGCATTCAGATCATTACAGGGAAGTGCAAAAAGTCTCAGTAATGCAAGCGAGAAAGAAATCTAATTTACCAAATTTAGTTGCCAGTTATGACCTTGGCATATCTCGTGTGAGTGGCGGGGATTTGAAAATGACTTCCTCATTTCTTTGCCATCATTAATGGATCATTTCAGCCGACATTGACCTTATCGAGCTTTTATTCTGCAGAAGTGAAAAAATCACCTAAATGTGATGCAAATGTTAATGTTACCCAGTTAGGAAGTGGACAATAATTACCTAGATAAACTTTCTGAAATAAGTCTGATTGCTCTGCTTACACAGGCAAATACATGCACACTAAAATGCCATCTAAAACAAAGAGGACAAATTAGTTGGTGAGAACTAGTGGTTCTTCTGCCTTAAATAGATTACCATTAAGTGAAGAGCATGCCCAGCAGCTTTGACATTTTTGCTATAGTCTTGGAACACTTTGTATTTGTTTCCACAAGACAGAATCAGAACAATAAAAGTGGTCTCAATGGGCTGGACATGTGGGATAGTGAGAGAGAGAGAGCAGTCGGGAATTTAAATGAGGAACACTTATATAAACAGCCTCCAAAATATACAAAGACTGAGGTTACATGAAAGGACTTTGGAAGAGCTGTTTTGGGAAGAATCTGCCTTGATGTCTGGGATAAATCAACTGTCCAGTTTATCCAAAATGGAATTCTTTTGCTGCAATCGAATGCTTCATGTTGTATACTTTAGGTCATTTTTTCAATTATCGATCTTGACATTTAGAAATAATCTTTGCAAACCACATATTTTATTTTTTAATGGAATAGTTGACCCAGAAATTGGACCATTGACTTTCTATAGTAGGAATAAAAATTACTATAGTCAGGTCAGTGGGGTCCATTTTTGTGTGAACTATTCCTCAAACACTGCGAGAGCCTTTTTATGGCATGACAGGTGTTGATACAGTATCTTTATTATTCCTTTTAACAAGAGACCGGGGAAGTTTCAGACAGCAGATGTTATTCTGGTTTTATCTTTAATCTTGTTGTAAATGAGACCATTTTCTTTGTTTAAAAATATGTTACTTGCAAGTTAGTTGGTAAATCAAAAATACTTATTTACCAATACAGCCTTTCCAAAACACTCCTTATCCCAATTAGTCCCACTGTTTCATGCTGTTATCTGTCTGGTTACGTGCTTTCCCTGTTGGGTTTCCCTCTTTTGCCATGTTTCCCTCTCTCTTTGTGTCTGACCATGAAGTTGTGGCAGATAAAGCAATCTTCCCCTCTATTTAGAGCCTCAATAATGTGTTAGGATGCTGTGAATATTAATGGCCTCATACAACCTTGGCCTCCACTGAATGACAGGGATGGGAAATGCAAGCGGGAATCTAATAAGACCTGATTGTCAACATGGAGTTGTTTGTTGCTTTGGCTGCAATTAAAGTCCCAGGCCTCTGTCCCCGTGTTGATGTGGAAAAATGAGCTACACAGCAGCAGTAGCTAATCATTATGACATGACGATGAAGGTCAAGTGTTTCAGTGGGGAAAAACTATTGAAACAGGAAGGCTAAGCCATATCTGTCTTTTTTACAGCGTTTCAAAATCATATTTAATTTTTTTTTGTGCACTTTTGTTGCACTGTCCACTAGGGTACAGGGCCTGAAACTGGGATAAAATTAAGATTAAAAAAAAGAATAATCAGTCTAAAACTTTAGCAGATAATTGCTAGCATTAGGGGATTTTTATTATTATTGTTTTAATAGGAGCATTTCATACTGCAATGTTTGCAACCCTTTTACCAACATTTGAGACACACTTTTGCAATGGGTTTTGAAATCTTTCAGCAATCCACATTAAATAAACATAAATTTAATGGGACACATAAAACCTCTACAGAGAAAAACTTTAAAGCTAAACCTGTTTACCTTTATCAAGTTTAAAGACTATAAAAACTTTGATGAAAAAAAATTGATGCAGAAGGCTCTATAATGCATGTTTTTCCTGACATTTAAACACAAAGCATTTTTTTTCTGTGCAGTGTTTGCTGTATTAAGCCTACCTTTGGACCAGAGAGAACTGAGCCTTTGTAGCTCAGCTTTGGCTTTTGCTAGAGGCTAGAGAGACAATAGCCATTTTTGTAGCAGAGGAAATCCCAATAGGAGATCCAGTTTCTAGACTTTATTCTTAAGACCAGACCCCGATCAAAAGAAGTTGAATTCTGCCAGGTCAATACGGTAACTGAGAGCCGTGCGTCTCTTAGGACTGAATGTTTTGCTTGAAGGTGTTGTTTCTCAGCCAAAGACACAGATAAAATAGCTTTAGCCAGTTTAATGCATAGACATTAGAAAGTCTGGGAAGAATTTCTTTAAATTATTGTTTCACATGGTTCATTGGCTACTGTAGTTTAAGTGAGACCATAAATTGCACAAGTGTCTTATTTTGTTATTGCAGGTGTATGAGGTTTACCTTTTTTGAATTAATGCCTCACATGCAGATATAACATATTAAGTTCTATTGAAATCTAAACATCTGAACCATTGAGAACAAGATTTTATTTCCTTTGAACTAAGATGAGGTTTTTACAATCAGAATGGATTGAACATACTGTATGCCTGGGATATGCAGTTATTCACAAAAATAATTTATCTGATTTTATCTCCATCTTGGCTTTCAAGTTACTTCAGAATTGTAAAATGTGTAATAGCACTTTTACTTTGTTGCCTTCTAGTAGAATTAATTACACAAGACTGATAAGCAGTGCAGAAAAATGATGATCTGATGATCATGCGGGTAAATGTGTATAACAGAACCCCGTCACACCCTCTCTATGAAATTCCATCACTGTCAGATCACTGATGCCTTTAAAAATATGAAGTCTGGCTTGTGGTGTCTCCCAGTCTTTTCCTCCTTTCTCTCCTTTTAACGCACATATCCATCTAATAAAAGAAGCAAAAGTTAAAAGCAAAAAATTATTATTAATTTAAAAAAAATTTAAATGAATTTTGAACATTTTAAATTTAAGATACAACCAAGTTCCCAAACCGTTTATGCCTGTTACATGGAATAGGCTTCTTTAATATTTATTAATTTATTAATATTAATAATGAATACTCATTGATTCATTAAGTTATAAGAATCATATTTCTTTCTTGTCTTTAATTATTAATATGCAAACCGTTAATGTAAGATGTAGAAATGTAAAAAATAAGATGAAAGTATTTAAAGTAATGAAATATTAAAGTTGTGTTTTATCATGCTGATACCCAGTCATTTATTATGGTGTATTTAAACTGTTTCTGCTGGATTTCTTCTGGGTAAATGCACATGAAATAACTGCAATAAAAGGATTCTTTCTGGAAAGTTTTAGCGTTTTTCTGTAAGGCTGAAAGGCAACACACACACACAGTCTGTTGGACTGTTTGGTGGTCATTAAAAAAATATCTGAATGTACTGTTTTGTTGCTTACAATAATTCTGTTCTAACTTAAACAAATAAGAAGAAAATTCAAACAGAAGGAAAAAATCATGTGAAATCAGTCAATTGCCAAAACAGCTGATGAAATTATAGTGCATGCACACAAATTTCTGCCAGTCTGACATGAGTCACCCGTTGATGTGACGGGCAGCTCTTTTTTTTAACAAAACCAGTCAGACTGTTCGCTGCTTCAAAGCCACTTAATCTCTTTGTCTCGTCATATCAAAAATCATAATTAGAACTGTGGCACATGTTGAAAGTATTGGCTGTGGCCAGTAGTTAAGAATTGGGCTGCTAATACAGAGGTTGCAAGGTTCAATCCCGCGAAGGGATGACCCATAACCTGGAGAATTACTGGCAACCCACTTCTGTCCTAGCATGAATTCTCCTTTGGGCAAAACATTTAACCCACGGGTTGATCCGTGAGGATGTAATTTCCTCTCTGTGAAGTTGCCTTGGATAAAAAATAAATGCTAAATGACAGTTGTCTTATTTTTAGATGCAACAATATTGAACTATTTGCCAAGTGAAACATACTGTTTTCTACATCAATATATTGTGTATTTGTAGAATTCTGTTTGCATCCACTTGATGAACTGCTGTTTCAGCTATTTTTGTATTTGTTGGCTTCACTGCTCTCTCACCATCCATCTTTATAATTGAAAACATTTCAAAAGATTTCATTTGATTTTTCATAACAAGAAAAGGAATAGTCTCTGAGCAAGGCATTTTAGTTGTTCTATTTTACTGAATTTCTACAGTCACGCTCAATTAGCATTGCATGAGACGTTTCACTCCATTGTAATGCAAGTCATATGCCAATTGACCTGAACGTTTTGATGTCGATTAAATTTGCTTCTCATTGGTGTAGAGTATCCCTGTGGAGGATTAAAAGTAGGGCTGGAGGACCATAGGAGAAAACAAAAATGTTCACACTAAAAGACACATTAGTGGCAGTGCTGAAACAACCATTACAATTTTGTTACAGATCAGGCCGAAAAGACACAATGATCAACACAAAACAGAAGAGCAGAAGTAAATATTTTCCAGATGCAAACAGATATTGATTATTTTTTATTATGCTACACTGTAACATTCACTCTATTTTTACCCCAATGTATACTGTAAGATGCACATTAGTATTGAAAAAGACCATATCAAATGTTACCAGTCAACTTAAAGCTTTCCTGAGGCGTCAGCTGTTACTGCAGTAGTGGATTTGGTACAAAACCCGGTGAAGCAGACGTGCAGCCATTTTAATCCTGTTAAATCCCAGAGTCATTTCAATAAGTTTATATCTGCGATGAGTGCTTTTTCATATTAAAACAAAGCTAACGAGTCGGTATGGTTTAACTCTGGCCTACTGTGGATGTTGACACAGTTGGGTTTACTATGTTTAAAGTTTTCCGAGGTGAATCTGATAAGCTCTGTGAAGTCCGCCCAGTGAAATCTTACCTTATACAAGCAAGGGAGTGTGCCAAGGTTATTGTGTTTACATTTGTGAGAGGTTCAGGGTATATCGAGAGACGAAGTTCTACCCAAAACCTCCCACCTTTTAGAAACTTTTGAGCAATTTGTCTTTTGTTATTTGTTCTTTTTTGCTCTTGGTACTGTAGGAATGCTACAGTTGTTGGTTGCTTAGGATATAATGCAGGCGAATGCAACCGTAAATGTGGCGCACATACACAATATAAATGTACAATTATTTGTGTCAGTTAGAAACATTAGACTAAAATTGAAAATGAGATGGAGAGAGAGTTGGAACAATGAGAAATGGATGTCGGTGTTTACAGTTAAGTTACAGTGTAACCGCTTCGAAGTCAAACAACAGCAAGTCATGTAGAAGAAATCTTTTTTCATTTCATTAGGTAATGAAAGCAATCAGACTGTAGATGGTGTGATGCAAACTACAATTGTAAATGTTAAAGCCTCCAATTATTTCATGAACAATTATTCCCACGGTGGGGCAAATTACAATAGCGGAACAGCATCTGACATGTGATATCTAGACTGTAGGAATTTCATCAGTCCCTGTAATGTACTGTAATCATATGTAGATGGTTATCACGGTCTGGTCTTCTCATTAATAACAGGTGGCTATAGGCAGCTATAATAGTCATATGTTCCTTGTGAATAAATGTACAGTGGAGGTCTGCTGTTGCGTGAGTATCAATATACATATGTACACAGTCTATATCATCAGACAGTCTACAAATGCAACAGCACAAGCCACATTACCATGTGATCTTAATGTATAATATAATCTTTTTAAACCATGTGTGACTTTTCTTTGCTATGTAGCAAAAAAGTTAGTGGAAAAAATGCAGATAGAAACACCTACATATCAGCTACCTTACTCACAAAGGCTTGACATTTCAGCTCTGTTGAAAGGAACAGGGACTTTTAGTATTCGATTATAATTAAAGAAATGCTAATGTGTTTTGCATAAAGCAATTGCAAATCTGACTGATCTTTAAAATTGGAAACAAATGCCTTTTAAAGTCGCTGCTGTAGAATTATAATAAGCTGAGTTAAGAGCACATTAAACTGGTTGTGTGAGAACATAAGGCTGTTCAGCTTTTTAGTAAAAATATAGTTTTTTTTTCTCATTTTTAGATGTGAAGGACACTACATTGGACCTGTTTTACCTAAAATTCTTGGTAGATTTGATAATATGTGTTAAGATGATAAGATATGTGTTGTTGTTTTGAAAAGTGAAAATCTGTGAATGTTTCGTACAACAATTTTGAAGTAAAAAATTGGATTAGGTTTCTTTGATTCGATTTGTAATGTTCACTCATAACTTGTTTAATAACACTATCATGTAATTAATATGGGTTATTAATTGCAAATGAATTAAATTTATTTATATTTTATCTGTTAATCCTGTTTTACCTGATAACTGTCACTGTGCATATTGAGCATACACATGTAAATGCAACTGCAATTTTTCTGTCTTTTTTAATGTTAGTTATTTTTAAAGATAACATTAACATAAATATATTTTTTTATTCTTATTGTTATTAAAATTTGTAAAATATTTATTTTAAAGTCTAGACCTTTCAATCAATATATAGTTTAGATTAGAATTCAGCTCCAAAATATTAAAGTAAAAAGTAAAATAATGGAATAAAGTGTTTCACCTGTGGACCAGTGACAGTTAACAGGTTAACAGGTTACATGTTGAACTATGAAATGTCTGCTTATTATTAAGTCAGTATGTCAAATGCTAATATGGTTATTTGTCCAGCAGTAATGTAAATATGGCCTCACATCCTGGGAGACTGGGCAAAAGAGCCAGTTTACTGGAGCACATGACTTATGCTCACTTTAATAAATCACACCATTCCCCACAGGCTGATTCTGATGACCATAAAATGAGAATGGGAAATACACATGAGAAATGAACATATAATTTCAGCTGTGCTGAAGTATTTATACTCCTCTTTATTTCAAATAGATTTCTTATGGTTTTAAAACTGCTTTTTATTCCGTGACCCATTTCCGTCATTTTGTACAGTCTTACAGGTAAATCAGACATATAGTGTGGACTCCAGTTTCTTAAGCCTGTGGAGGAATAAGACTGTTGGGTATGATTCCTGTCCTAAATAAAGGCCTGGTTAGGTACTGTCAGTTAAATGGCTTAATTTACTGTGCTACTTTAATAGACAGTATTGAAGAGCCTCTGCTACATACAAAGATGCATTAAAAGCCTTTTAGTTATTGATTACATACTAACCGTGACCTACAGGAAACATATACATCATCGTATTATTTACTATAATGTATGCTATTACTGCATACAAAAGGATATTATCATATTGGCAACATCGATCTACAGAATCCACCACATGGGTAACCTCTCTCTGTCTTGTTTTACCATATAAAGAAACCTTGATCATTTTTAGAGAAACATCAACCGATTGCAAGAATTCAATTGAACGTAGTGGAGCACAGTTGTTTTGTGCATGTCATGGCCTGATTTTCATTCTTTACACTTTTTTTAAATGGATCTCTTGGGATATATGTGAAAACCAATGTTTTATTAATATAGATGTGTGTCACCTAGTCATAGCCTGTTTGCCCTATATTACTGTATTTTAATATATACAAAGCATGTGGTTCACAGTAACAGCAGTAAACAAATAACTGTTAGATACGTTTATTGACGATTATTTTATACTGCCTCCTAATGCAGTACATGCCTTTAAAATGCAAATATAAAATACAATGTTAAAATAAAAATATTTTTATTTTTATTTGTGATGTACTAAGATGTCGTGTATGATTATTAATAGACATACCGCTATCATTTTAATTCTTTTACGATTTACTTATTTAAATTTTATTGTTTCTGCAAGGGCTCAGCTAATCTTTATTTTGCATAGATTGCTTTTCTCACTAAACTGTCACCAAAGATGCAAAGTATAATTTTCCACCGCTCTTCTTTTATGGGTTCATTTCAGATTCAGACACTTTGCACAGTGACCAATTTTACAGAGAGTAGGTAATGTGGTTAAATTAGCCCATAGCTGAATAACATAATGCCATAAAAGATGCTTTTTATTTCACTGAGTGGACAGCGGGAGACGACACTAATATATACAAACATGTACACCTTGGATAGAGCAGTCGTCTGGCCACATCATTCAGCCAATAATCATCCTTTATACAGAAGAAAGTTAAAAATGGAAAAGTAGGAAGACTACTAAAGCTCAGGATCTATCACATAAATTGAAAAAACAAATGCATAATTGGCTATAGTGTTATATAATATATGATATATAAAACATACATAAAAAGTATTAAATATTTAATATTTAATAAAATAAATCCAGTTTAGGTTGATAACTGTTAGTGTGGAGGAAGCACAGTGATGTCTGGTTATTTACACCCAACAGACTTTTGTTTGACTGAGACAGCACACTGCTTATTCAGATGCAGGTCTCCGGATACAATTGCATTGATGAAATTGTTTGTGTATTCAAAGCCCTGGTTATTACTCTAAAGTCATACTGCTGTTTCGCCTGCTTTAAAATACTAAACCGAGAAAGTTGGCGGATCTTTGTTAAGGTGGGGCATAATTTGGGTCTTACTTTGAAATCCTCTGTTGTCCTAAAAAAGTAGCTAATTTCCAGTCGTCTGCAAAAAACAGCAATGGCAGAGTTTGGGTTACAGGGGAAAGGTATTAGATGAAATAGAGAGTGCAACTGGATCCTCAGCTGTGTGCCTGTGTTTATTTAGCAATCCTGGGTAAGTCTGGGTGCAGGAGACAGACCATAAATGTCAGTGAGGGGGCTGTGTTTTATCCATGTAGTGGATCCTTGCATGGGATGGCATTCATTACAAATTGTAATAGCTCAGTTTCAGTCTTTTACGGATCACCATTCAGTGTCTTAGTCATGCTCCAGATGCCCGTTTTACTTAAATTACGGCACAATATGATTCCATATTTCTTGGCTCTGGTAGCTGCACTCCCAGGACATTAATCTGGTTCCACTTCCACATATGAAATTAGTCTCCGAGGTTCACGTGCCTTTAAATTCACATACCTACGATGAAGTCTTTATGTTTCTTTGAAGCTGTGCTTAAATGGGTGGATCAGAGCTACTAATGTTACATTCGTTTCAGCAGAATCTCAGTGAACAGGATATGCTCTATTTTCTGGTGCTTTAGCTGTCCTTGCTGCATGAATTTGTACCAGTTGTATTAAAGGGAAATAAAAGGTAAGGTAACAAAAAATGGGGAAAAATAAGGAATAATCTGTTTTTTGACAGGTTATGATTACATGGGCACTGTGTAAATGTTTGCTTGTTTGTTACACTCCATTTATCTTTTGTTAGCTAGTAAAGCCAAACACCTTGTTATCGGAAGTGTTTTCTTACAGAAAGCAAGGCAGGCAGTGCAATCTCAAGAAATTCAGATAGAAAAACAAAAAGCAGTAGAAATAACGATAGAGGAGATAAAATAGTGTGTTAACCCATTTGTTTTGTTGAAGTAACATGAGTTTTAGGAGGAGGTAACAAGTTTCTGAGGGAGGCACTTTTTACTCCCTTGCTTTTTGCGTTGCAAACCTACATGCCACACTGATCCTTGGGAACTTGGATATGCAGCTTGAACAAAGCCAATCTAAGAGATGTATAAAAATAGTCAAATCACTTGTCAGAGAATGTCGAAATATTATTTTAAAGTCAACTGTGTTTCTAAGAGCATGAAATTGGTGTGTGTTTTTTTTCTTCAACGTGGGTTTGTTGCACCTCACATGGAGATAAGCCTCGCTTTGGTTTAATGCGCGGGGATGCTTCATGTCTCCCCTCTTCAAGTAGGTCACAAATGGTCTCGCTGCATACTCTGAGAATAATCCCATTTTGTCGTAGTCTGGGGAATTGTGATGAGAGAAAAAACCCTTTTGTACTGATGAAGCTCTGAACCCTGGATATTCTGTACCGACAGTTTGAGGACTTTGTGATTGGTAATTCATGCTCGCAACAATTTGCATAAAATGGTACAGAGAGAACGTTTTTAAATAATTGCCTTGTTGACAGTGAGTCGAGTAAATCTAAGAAGTGTGCAAAGTGTACATTCTACAGACTGTTGTAATAACATCATCTGAGTATTATGAATTCATGTGCAACAGACAGTTTCTTCACTAAACATAGGTCTGCAATTAACCTGCCTGGGATTGAGAACATTTATAATATCACCGGACACATGTTTGTGTCACATTCTTGCTCGGACGATGTATAACCCTGGGGAGTCTTGTAATGGCCCTGAATCCAGGTGGGTGTATTGATTAAATCTGTATTGCACTTGGAAATATGTAAATCTGTGCTCATTAGATTTCATTTACAGAGAAGGCCAGTGTCTAAAATGCCATTTACAGACTAGCTAGACCTGCTGCTTGATTATATAAGAATCCTTTACAATGGGACAGGGAAAGAGTGTGTGTTTTTAAACAAGATTTTTATTATGATAATAATTATTATAAGTCAGCTAAGGGAGTATATAATATTTTATGACTAAATATTAATGACAGTGGACCTGATAAATTTGTGTTTTTCGTCAAATCACTGGATAGGCTTTGTCTGATATGTCTAAAATGTCTAATATGTCTAAAATGTAAGAAATAATCTTGTGTAAAAATGATTTAATAGAGCACTGTTGAGTGTTATTGTCTGTCATATCCTAAAACTCTAGCTATGACCTGCCATTTGATTGAAAGATGCTAATCTACAATAAGGAAAACAAGCATGCATAAATCCAAATGTATTTATTTGAAATAATTGCCTTATTACTATCTTTTGCCCTAAGTCTGATGTTGTTAGGCCCCATATTCAGACTCATTGGTGTTAATAATTAAAAACAAATTTGTGTCACTTTGATTCACCGATGTGTGGTAGTGTGAATGATCTTTAGCTAAATTGGCTCTAAGAATATAACATTTCTAGCGGTCATGCATAAAAAAGTTTCTCAGGTCACATCTTGCACATTTGTATGTATTTATAAATATACTTCATAGACCCAAATAAGTATTAGGATTCAAATACGTTTGTTTATTATAAATGGATTTAACAGTATTAAAATCAGTTATCCAGTGGCAATCAGGGTGTGGAGGTTTAGTATATGACAGACAATCCATATTTGTGCAAAGATTGGTAGGGTTGCTTATTGGGCTTAGCTGTAAATAAAACCCTGCTAAAATGACTTTAGATTGAGAATTGTTGAATGTTTAGGTTTGTTGTGCTGAAGGGCAACGTTGGGAGGCCTAAAGTCTTATCCGCAGTATTGATTTTCCATACGTCTACAGCTGACGATTGAAATTCTTCAGACCGTGTGACCATAAAAAAACTCCAGCTGTGACTGTCATACATGTCAATTGATGGGAATTTATTGGTTTGTGCACAATTCTGGTAACTCACTGCTCACCTTCCATGTCTCCTTGACCCCAAAAAATCTTTTTTTACACAATATCCATCCTCCTGCGACTGTATTTCTGTATAATATACAGTTTAACAGATGGCAGTTGCAGCCTGTTGCCCCACCGATCACAGACACAAACAGATTTTACGCCTTTAAATACCTGTTGTTTTGTTGTCAGAACCAAGACATGTTACTTCTTATCCCAGAAGCTGAAACTAACACCCACATCATATTTTACAGTAATTAAACGCTTTACAAGTAAGAACCAGATAAAATAGTCATGTAAAAAACGATGGATTCATTGATAATCTCTACTGTTTTGTCTCTGCACTCTCATGGCTTGGTGATTATGATTGGTTTCACCTCCACAGTCCACACAAACACACGAGACATTGTACTTAAAAGCATTGAAGATGAGGAAAAAAGCCTCGGCTAGGCAGATAGAATTTCTTTTTAAAGACCTGCCGGGATTGAAGCGTTACAATCAGCGGGAACAATCGCAAGAATATTCCGGGAAAGTCCAATCCAAGGGGCAGAGTAACGGGCACGGCGGTCCATTTCATCCATCAGGGATGACGTGTGCAGGAAAAGGAGTTCTTTTTTAATCAGGTTAGGCCTCTCTCTAGCCACAGCACATCTCCAGCCTCCTGCCTCAAACTCATTCATCTCGGGCTGGAGAGGTAATGTGTTCCTAAGTGAGTTAACCCACTACACAGATTTGATTAGCTCCTTAAACATTACATCACTCTTTATATCTCATTATTAATTAGCTGGGGTTACGATTCAGACATTGTGTTTAGAGTGCCCCGAGGTTATCGGAAGAGGTCCATTTCACCCATGCTGTATTTCATTTCATGTGTTTAATTAATATATAGCAGACTTTTGAAAGCCTACCAATGGTGGATTTCTCGTACAGCACATTTGAACCTTTGCTTTAAGGACACGTCTGAATTAAATGAGTAAAATTCCTGGCAGACAAATCAAAAGCGCAGACGCGATCATTCAGAGACCTCATCTGTCAAAATGCCACTGGCTGGGTTTCTGAGATTCAGTTGTTATGTGAAAGATTAAATTAGCACGTTGTTATGATTGTTTTTCTTTGAAAATAGATTCACAGAACATTTGTCTGTTTGACACTGTTGTCATGCTTTTGCATTTAAAACAAGTAATACTGTAACCAGACTCTTGTTTTTGTTTCAGCTACATCGGCCGACCGTTGAGATGACATTCAGATGGCATTGTTTTACTGTATACTTGATTTCAGCAAACAGCATCAGACTAAGCCACAAAAGTGCATAAAAACACCAGCCATTTCTCCATCACGCATGCAGTGATGTTGATTCAATGTAAATGAAACCTCGTGGTTGGAAACAGTCACTATTGCCAAATGCACATTGTTAGACTGTACATCTCGCAAAGTTGTTTGCAAACAGACCATCACGATGTATTACAGTTAGTAAAGGTTTTCTTCAGGGCAGCATAATGGTAATTACGGTCAATGCTGTTAGACGGGAAAGACGATCCTGGCCTCTTCACTTGTTTTATGGAGACAGGGGAAGCTCTGAACTCCTATGTTTTAGCAAACACCCTACAGCCGGCCTCCACATATTTGAAATGAGATCTGGAAGTCTTCATCTCTCCCTCAGCCTTTTTTCCTACTGTGTTAAAAACTACTGGGACTTTCCTTGATCTCTTCCTCCCTCCTCGGGTCTTTAGTCTGTTAATGGCTTCTTTGTCTGTATGAGATTTTATATTCCCAGCAAGGCGGCTCCACAAACCAGAATCAGCTAATGTGTGAGGATATTAATTTACTAATTTTGCTTGTGTCAGTAACAGTTGCTTAAAGTGCCAGTTAGCTGAAGTTGCTCACCGGTTGTGGAATGAGCGAAACAAGCATGCATAAATCATAATGTATTCATTAAATTAATTGCGCACAAAAAGGTTCATAATAGTCTGAAATCTAAACCTTCTAAATTACAGCTAAAATCAAGCAAGTGCTTTGAAATATTTAAATTGTCAGGCACTATATGCAAACCTAAGTTTTACTAGCAATTTTACAATCTGTTACCTTAATTCACTCGTGTGTTGTATTGTGAATTCATAATAATTTTTGTCAAATTGGCTCTGAGAATATGAAATTATCTCAGAGCCTCATGCAAAAAACTTTTTGGCTTTCATTTTAAAACTCAAAAGGCAGAATTTGCATATTCATAAGCAGTTTAGTACAATTAGCAGAGATTTGCTTATAAACATAATCTACAAAAAAATGTTTTTTTTTGAGGGTTGAGAGTATAAAAGGCTTTTTTTCTGCACAATGTAGTACCATACTGTACATATCACTACAATACAACACATCCTAATGAGATGTACATGTGGCACCAAAGCAATTCAAACAACTCTAGCAACATTTCCTCAGCCTGATGCTTCATTGAACAACTAAACATGACTGACAGTCTGTGACTACTGCATTGTCCCGTCTCGCAAATGTGTTAATCAAAGTCACATATGCGTCACAGAGTACTTGCCCATTGATATAGAAATGCTTTTTGTTGCCTGAAGCATATAACCCAAGCTTCCATAGAGTGCATTATATTTTAATACCTTCATAAATATTTACAGAAAGTTAATGTAAAGATATTATTCCTCAATGACAATCACCTTTGATGTAGCTTAGCTTTTTTTCTTAAGAGATTTATATCATAAATGTGGTGAATTAAATAAAAAGGTTCTTAGCAATTCTTTAATCGGCCACTTGAGAAAATGTGTATATGCACACCCCTGAGGTTGACTGTACTTATATTTTCACATTATGTTTACTTTTTACAAATCTGTGGTATACACATTTTGATTCTATTCTGTGTGCACATAACATTTTAACATTTGGCCCCCCAAGTATTAACGAAAAAGAGCATATCAATCCCATATTGATTAGTATCAACACTGATAGCCAGGGCAAAAAAAAATCTTTATACAGTACTTACAGAATGATAATTACAAGGAAAATCCTTTGTGAACCTCTGACCTGCTTCAAAGGCACAACGTGCAGCATGACTGTCGTTTTACCAGTGTATTTCAACAACACAGATTCTTAATGATACATTATCATCATCAGTCTGCAACACTAAATATCCTGAGCTGTCACAATGAACTTGTCATTAAAAGCTTTTCCCCAAAAATTGGTACTTTTCCAGGTTTAAAAATCTGATGATATCCTTACTACTTTACGCTGTGCTGAGGGAAGCTGTACAATGATGCAACTGAAGAAAAAATAGCACATCAACGTCTCAGGAGGCAGGATGACAAGTGAGACGCTCATAAACTACAGTAAACAAAATTTCTGACTCAATTTTTGGCATGGCACACATTCTGAACTTATGCTGACAGCTTATTAAAAATATTCTCAAGTATTTACACAGAATTGGCCTAGTGGTGCCTTAGAGCATGTGACCTGTGTTTATTGTCATAGTATAAGTCAGGACTGACACATCAGCGTAATGTTGAAACTCAATCTTGGCTGTAACATTTCTGCCCTCCAAGCATCTGAAGGTGCGATTATTATTAAATATAAAGAATATCATAGAAAGTGAAACAGGAGAGCCCATAAACCTGACTCTTCAAGTTTATTACTATTCCTGTCACCTATATGAAAAAACAGAGAGGGGAAAACTAACTTTCCAGTACCTATTCAAAGCCCCAGTTCCAGGAAACGTGAAACTGTGATATTTTTTGGTAATGTTATTTACCCATAAGTCTTTGTAATCGGTTTATGTGGCTTTTAACTCGGTGCCTCTCGAAAGAGCTTTTTTAGTAAACTCACTGGTAGTTTTTTTTTTCCAACCTCACAGTCAGAAATATATTTTGTGCATGTTTTTAAGTGTAGCAGGAGAATTTAAAGTAAGTGGATGCACGTCAATGTAAAAGTTTTTGTTTATATTTACGAAAGTAAAGTTCATAAAAGCAATTTAAATTGAATGAAACATCACTATTGTTTATTCAACTGTTATGTTACAATCATTTTATACATTTGAAACTCATAAAGGTGCCCTGTGATATCACTGCAAGAGTAACTGAAATGAGCATCTATCTATTTTAGAACAGCAGTTTTACGTTGTGCTTTTCTATCCTGTGCAGATTTAGGACAGGCAATTCACACTGTTAAAAAACAAATAAATAATAAACAGAGACAAACGTTCCCATGGCTGTGATTATACCACGTCGGTTTCTCTCTGTCTCACCCCCCCGTTCCATCCACAGGTCACATGATTGACAATGCCCTGTTTGTTCTCTGTGGGAACTCTAGAACAATGCGATTAAATGTAAATATCAGCATGTCCAGGCTCTCTCCTGTGTTTGTGTGGGGAGGGAAAATAAGACTCTCTCAATCAATTAACAAAAACCATCTCAAAGCGCACACAATCAAGAGAGGCTCTCTGTTTACCACTGTTAACTTCAGTATAAACAAAATTAGACACACCTCGCTCAACCCAATTAATTAAAAGGAAAATAAACCAGCTAACCTGTTCTGAGCAAGGAAGAAAGTAGCTAGACGTTTTAATTTTCTATCTTGTGCCCAGGCCCACGTATGAACCCAAGCACATGTGTTTTTAATTAGAGCCGCCAAATTGATGTAAGATGGAGGCAATAAAAAACACATTCTTCCAACATTAATGTTTTTTCCCTCTGCTTTCACTTTTAAAATGGGAATGGGAGGAGATTAGGGGCTTCCTGTGGCCCTCCCCGGCCAACATGATGAATGAGTGAAAGAAACGAGAGAGACAGTTCACCTTCTCTGTGCCTTGTTTCAAGGAGACTTTTGATGATTGTTGTCAACTACTGCTAACCAGATTAAATGACAGCCTGGACATCAGAGTTAGCTTTCACCCTTTCCGGGGCTTCCGGTAACCGGTTTTTACATTAGATTAGGGCTCAATGAAGCTGTTCGGAGAGGCCGCATCACTGTCGCTCCATCAATGCTCAACAGAAGTGTGACTGGTTGGCTAGCTCAGTCAAAACTCATCAAACATGTTGTGTGCTCCAGACCCTGGCAGATAACTGGGACATATTCAGTCCTTTGATTTTGAAAAATGTGTCATGTTGCCAATGGGGATGTTTATGGGACCTTAATCCCATTGCTATTGATTAGGTTGATGTATTATGTAAGAGGCACGGATCAATGTTCTTATGTTCCTATAGTTACGTGTGAGCAGTGAAGGAGGAGTGACACGCATTGAACTGGTTGATGGAGAGGTGAGGATATTCCAATAGTTAATTCTCAGTTTCTGAACATACACTCAGTTTACACTTTATATTCAAATCAGTTTTGGATGATTCACAATTGGGCAGTGTTAAATACAGGTAGACTGTGTTTTTATTGCCAGTTACATTCATTTTAAAATGCTTACAGGCACGTGCAAGGCTTTATGCAGTATTTTTAGTATGTCTGGTTTTAACATGCAGTGACAGTATGTTAAGCAAGCATAATAAATAACTCCACTAGAATTGGGAATTTTTCATCATTTCCATTTTTTTTTTGGCATTTGCCTTGTACTCAGATCATCTGTGAAGGATTCTAACACCAGGTGTAAACAGGGCCTGTCTTTTACAGTGTTTCAGGTAATATGAGAAACCCCACAGGAGCTGGAGAGAGAACTGTACTGAACTTTTTGGCAACTGTACTGTACTTTTACAGTTTTTGTTTCAACAAACTCAAACTTCACCTCATTTTTGTTCAATTCCTCAGTCAGAAACAATGTTAATATTCAAATTGTATTCAGGAAAAAATATATATATTCCAAAAAATTGTTATTCGCATTTATAATTTTATCATTGAAGTTATTCCTCACACAGTGTTTTACACTTTAGTCAAATCTTGAAACTGCTCAGGGAAGTTCAACACATCCATATGTCTCTGTCCCTTCTAGATATGACCTGAACTGAGGGAACTGTAGGGTTCACACATGCACCGTGGGAACCACTGCCTTACTGTGGGCACAGGATGATGTCACTCAGATTAACATCCTTCTGTCAGGCGGCACACTCTTTATTTATTTATTTTTGTCGTGCTCGCTACGGTTCGTGTTTTCGCAGAGTTTATGGTAAACAGGCCACAGGGAAACAGGAGGGGGAATATTTAAACCCCCAACATGCCATAGTTAATTTTCCAAAGGCTGATCCTGACAGAGTGATAATCAAGCGTTGCAGTGATTGGAAATATTTCAGCCCGCAGTAGCATTTTAATGCAAACGGCTTTAATTTGCACCGATAGGGGCTGTAATTGGATTTTGATTGGACATTAATGAAGATGCACACCCTCCGCAACGGACCCGGCCGGTCATCTGTTTTCAGGGATGCTCACCGACACATACAGAAGAGCCATACTTTGCAGAACAAGTTTTAAATTGGCTATATTCACCAGCACAAAAAACGCAGTACTGGATTTGTAACCCTTACGGTTTGGTGTTATGTTTGGCATCACGGTTGCTCTCATTAAACAGGCCACGGCTTTGCTCTTACGGTAATAGCCAAATACTCATTTGTAAGTTTCTGCTTCTAGATATTGTGCTTGTGTGTAAACATCCGAATCTGACATATCTGAGGGATTAATTAAGAAACATGGACATCTTGTTAATGGATCAGTTCCAGGAATAAATTGGAAGAGCTTTCAGATTATGCTGTGATTAGAGTTTCTTTTTTTCTCACTTGCCTCCAACTGGCTAAACTGTTCAGGCTAAGTTGTATAAAACGAGGTCAGATGCGATGATGATAGGGGTGATTTGTGTGTCTATGTGTGCAAAAGTGTGTGCGGGTGGCTTTCTTTCTGCTCTTCTAAATGTAGAGGAATGTTAATGAGAAGCAGGCCGTGCTGAAACGCTTCACTCGTCTCATGCTGAGCTGCTTTGAGCTTTGCCCTTGTCACTGTCCCCTATTCATTTATCTCTCTTATATTCCCACATGGAGTTTTATGCCTGACCACAAGCAGACTACCATCACAGCAGCAGTTTCACTCACTCTTTTATCAGTTTGCATTTTTGTTTATGTATGCGTTTATTATTATGATATTATTATTGCTATTAGTTAGTGTACAGTAGGAGCAGCGACAGTAGGTGAAATTTACCCATATAAAAATATACTGATATAGTCATAAAATATCAAGTCATAAGTTACTGTAATTGAATGAAAGATAGTTGGCACACTACAAAGCTATTAGGATGACAGCACACTGTTATTAACATTATTAACATTCTTTTGGCCAATCAATACATGTTTTTGCCATGACTCTTAAACGGTTTATTTACACATAGATGCTTTCATGTTTACTTTACTTGTTTTCCAAAGTTATTTTTTCAAAGAAGCAAATACTGGTGAAAGGAAGAAGGAAACTGACCAGACATTTATGTGCATGGTTGAGAGCTCAGACAAATGCATGTAATCACAATCTCTCTCTCTCTCTCTCTCTCTCTCTCTCTCTCTCTCTCTCTCTCTCTCTCTCTCTCTCTCTCTCTCTCTCTCTCTCTCTCTCTCTCTCTCTCTCTCTCTCTCTCTCTCTCTCTCTCTAGCAAATCTCTCTCTCTCTCTCTCTCTCTCTCTCTCTCACGTACACATAACTGACCAGACATTTATGTGCATGGTTGAGAGCTCAGACAATAATTGTTGCACAATGATTTTTTTATTTCAATAATTCAACAGTCCATTGTAAGTTATTTCTTACATATGACACGTTACTCCGAGAAACTTTAAAGAACACTGTTGGCTTCACCATTGAACATATCCAAAAATCTGTTACTGTAACACCATGGTGCTTTTTTGTTTGTTTTGGCTCAGTGTTTCTATTTACAATTCACATCATTCAAAGACAAATCTTTAATCCTATGACACCAAAAACCCAAACTTTTAAGCTATTTATTTTAGTAATGTTAGCCAGATGACCTTCCGTCTAATCCCAGGATTAGCGTGCAGTCGTCTAGTGTTGACATTGATCTGTTTTCCTCCGCGCCAGAAATGGTTAAATGATATGCCTTCAGTGAAAGACTGGTCTCCAGTCTGAGCAGACTTTAATAGAAGCAAATACTGCTTTTATCCCAAAGATTGGACTGCAGGTGCAAACAATTAAGATCTCAAGGAGGACAGGCAGATTACATTTGCATTTGTATAGCGTGTCTGTGGCAAATATCACTATATAGCCGGCTTCCAAACTTGCATGTTATTCAGAGAATAGATGGGCACGCACCTCCATTAAATGCTAATGTTGCAAATATGATCCACAAATTTGTTTTTTAAGTATAAGGGATCAACAGCAACTGAAACCGGGTCATCCAATTTGAGCTCGGCTGAGAAATGCACACAGCCAATATGCATAGTGATGGCTTTTCCTCTTCTGGGTAAATGAAACCTGCACACAGTCTTACCTGTGAAACGGAGCAGTGTATTATTTCTTCAGAAGAGCGTTGACTTGTAAGTAAGACATAGACATATATGTACACTGAAAATGTGGTATGTTTTGTTAGATGTTCTTACCTAGCAGCACCTGCTATGAACATGAATGTTCAATACAAACACACAGAATTCCTGATTTATTTATAACCACTTGTCGACACTGGACTAAATTAGCTGATAGAAGATCACGTAAGCTCCACTACTTTCCACTGGCAGTTGCTGCAAAAAGTCACTCTGCATTTGCAGGAGATTAAACTTTTCTTAGATTTGGTGAGTCACTGCTCATGGCCACATCCAGTCGCCAATGGTTGCTGTCACTCATGTCGCCGGAAGTCTCCAGCCCTCATTGAAAATGAAAGAGTTCAAATTGCTCTTTTACTGCAAGTTGCCAGTGGTGTGAACAGACTTAATAAACCTTTTAAGAATCTGATGTCAGCTCTTTGTAACTCACTCTTCAGAATGAATAGCTAAATTAAAACCCTTTCCAATTTAAAAAGCCAGTTTGAATGTTCTCTTTTATACAACTCTCTATTAGGGCTTCTGCTAGCACATCTCTCACCGGGCCCCGGGGACAGGTCAGTCAGGGGCCGGTCCAGCACATCCCTCTGCCAGAGACGGAGGGACTTATCCCAGCTCCAAACATATCAGTCGTGAAATGAGGCGAGTCATCCTGCTACTTAATTACAAAACAGGCCAAGGCAACGCAGCGAGGCAAAGCCTGGCTCAACGCTCGACCGTGATAGATTTCACGAGTGAAGAGCTCGTCTGCACCCTGGAGGCCCGCGGTTCTCAAGCCGTAGTTCTACATCTGTTTACACCACAAAACTGTGGCCGCTCGTCCAGCCTAGTCATCTTTTTCCATGGCCTGCAGTCATTATACTTAAGATCTCTGCCCCTTGCAGACTCACAAGTGTACATTAAGATCAGACCAGCAGCCCTGAAAGGTTATCACTGATTTTATTGCATTTTACTCTCTTCGCCTAGATCCACTTGTTTTTTCTCTTTTAAGAGGAAGCATCGACAGGATGATAGAACGTGTGACGTAATACAATCGTACCATAGCTCGATTGAGGCAATTTTGGGTAGTGATTGTTAATTAGTTCCCTGTGTTGTCTGCCGATAGCATGATTTCCATTTGACTCCTGCAGTCCTGGGGATTGGATATGGTTGGTATTAAGAGCTATAAAGCTTATGCTGAGAGCATTTCTTAAGGAATTGTTAGACTGATTCTCTCTTTCTTTCATTATCAAACTAATCAGTTGCCTGAGATGATAATGACTTTTGTGTCTTTTTTCTTGTTCTCATCGGCAGTTGTGTTTATTTAGCCCTAAACGCAAACATCTAATTAACTGGTTAGACTTAATCACTTTTAGAATTCTCAATTACTTTCCCCTTTCCTCCTTTGCTTAGCAAATATTAGACCACACCAACCTCAAATCAAGGGGATAAATGAACAGGTTTTAGGAAATTATAAGATTATTAAAAAGTTCAGAAAATATTAGTAAAGCTCAATTAATGTGATGAACTACCAAGCTGGGTATTTTCATAATATTTGGAAATCATTTGCATAATGTTGTGTAAATTAGGTGCAAGTAGTTGAAGGGGAAAAATCACAATATTACAAAGGATGTGTGTGATTATCACAATAATAATAGGAGTGTGCAAAGTTATCTGCTTCATTAACGGAAATGTAATTTATAGGATTTAGTTAAATCATACTTTAGGATAAGATTTAATAACAAAGAAATACTTAGTCTTTTGGTAAATCTGCACCAAACTATCATTAGTATCCAGGCAGAAAAGCTATGCTACAGTTTTTTTTCTTGAAATGGTATGTCTATAATCTTGTAATGCTTGACTTGAAACTTTGGGACTTTATTCTCATAAGGGCCTATTATTAGGTTATTTTCTTTTTTTCTTACAACTCTATTCTTTATTTTTGTTATTGTGCTATTAGGTAGTACTAGTTAAATATGTATTTCAACATCCTATAGTCTTGATTTCTCAATTGAAAATCACTCAGGCGCATTTTGTTTATAAGGTCATATCAGATCAGTTAATTGCTTTTTTCAGAATGTCATGTCCTGGTGCAAAACAGAGAGAGAGAGGGAGGGAGGGGGGATGTAAAAAAGACTCCCACAATTAGATCAAATGCAGAGACTAATCTAATTTGCTTTTATTATTTTCTCAAGACTTTAAGCATCCAACTTATCAGATTCAGGCTTGTAACTGCTTGCCAGTCATGAAGGGTTAAAGAAGCTCTGGGTTGAATTTGAGACAGGCAAGATGAATAATAAAAATAAAATTCCTTTATTGTTTTTTATTAGTGAAATCTGTCACATATATGTAAATATATTTATATACATACATATATAGAGGGACATAATATGTGTGAGAAACCAAGTAAGGACTGAACAGAGGTGGTTTCATTTGTTATTGATTTAAACTTTTGCCTCCTCCTTAGAGAATCTCTTCTTTATACAAGCACACAGTGACCAATATATGTTTAATCAGGAGCGAGACGTGCACAATGAAGCTTTTAGATTGAGCACAGGGCTTTATTCACTAAAGTGATTCTGACTTTGTTGTCACCACTGTGGAAATGGAGTTGGAGTATGATGCAACTAGTTAAATAAATAAGCAGAGCACACTGATTTAATGGACGCAAGGGCCTATCAAGTTCACTGTGGTTTCCTTTAAAACAAAAGCGCTTCTCATCCACCCCCATCCCAGCAGTCGCATATACTTTTATGGAAGAAAAATGTGCCTGGGTGTCACAACCAGACGACTATGTTCAGGTTTGTTTTTTTTTGCTGTCTTTTCCTTCTAGAGGGATACCACAGCATTCTGACTGCATGAGAAACTGTAGCAAAGCTTCAATCAATGTCCACAAACCTTTCCTTCCCGGCTATTCAGCACTATGTAGGAAAAGTACTCTGCAATCTACCAGACAATTTCACCACAGTATGTGCCACAGGTTTTATAGCAGATCTGCCCCAAAACATCAACTATTTTGAGGCCTGTACAGGGTCCTTGGCCAAACCTCTTTTATTTAGTTTTATTTAAAAATGTAAACACACAAAAAAGTTTATATAGACACATCTGTTGTCTATTTTTGTTGCATATGTGCAGCAAATAAATAAACAACATAGCATGGATACAGACGAAAGCATTTGGATTGAATATTATTCTGCACAAACCCTACAAAAATGTGATTCATGGTGGAAAACATCTCGTTGAGCATTGCTGTTTAAAATACATGGCAGTTTTAAGTTCTTATTATCCTGCACAATGTCTTCTGCGTGAACAAAAAACTGGGCTCTTATTAAGTACTTAATAATTTTTTGTGTGTTACTTTACAATTTTACAACCTCACGTTATACTGTGTAGTCGCACTTGTGTCGATTTATTTTTTCCATTTCTTTAAGAGCGCTCTTTCACATTTTAAAGTCCTCTCCATCACTGTGGTGCCTGCTTTTTGTTATTGCTTTGTGTTTTTATTGCAGAAGAGAGAAACCCAAAATGTATTGTGGTGTAAAATCGAATGACATCAGATTTTCCCTACTTTCTTCACTATTTCTGAGGAAAGCTTTGGTGACACGAGAAGGATTATTTTCTTAAAGGAACAGCCTGGGTCTGTTAAATGTGTATATTTTCACAGTGCTGTATGAGACCTGTACACGCGAACTACTTGGAAAAGCAGTTGTCCTATTCATAACCCATCTACAGTGCGTTGCTTCAAAATGTTTGCCCCAATCATAAACCTATTAACTTTCTAATTGGTTCCACGTGCAGACGCTTTCAAGTCTGGTATCAATCCAGCAGTTTGAATAGATTTGGACGGCAACATTTATAGTAAACCCTTCTCATTCTCTTTATGTGGTAATTGCCTTTAACAGCCTGGATCTGGAGTAATTAACTCCCTTTGAAACATAAATAGAACACCAGGGATAAAGGAAGAGGTGGCATTCGAAGCTCATCTTTCTCCCCTCCCCTGCTCTCCTCTCATTTTTTCATGTATCAGCTGGCCTATGACAGTACCAGTTCTACTAATTTACCCGTCTTTGAATGCCTTTAAGAGACCTTACCCATACAGACAGGGACTTTTGTACACAGTTACTAAAATAGATTTACAGGCTTTAATAAAACACAATTTGTGGTTAAGCTGTAGGAGGGCAGCCCTTTGCTTATTAACAGAGGCCGGGATCCTATTTTAGCTGCTCTACAAAAGATGCACGGAAATCACATGGTACAAAACTGTTTGTCTTGTTTTCCATCTTTGATCTTTGTTCACTTGTTGGACATTGATGTAAGACGAACACAAGTAATGACAACCGTATGAGGAATGTTTTATCCGACAACTGTTTCGGTTTAATTGACATGTGCGAGACGCAGCAGAGCAGAGAGAAGATATTGTACAGGGAGAAATGCAGAAACCTCACTGAAGAATTGTGTTAACAGAAAAGATGAATAATAGTTGCTGAACACATTTTTATGCCATTCCTTACTTGATTGTCATAAAATTCCCTTAAGATATGGTAACATAAATGTAGATGCTAATACTTTACAATGTTCCATTTGTTAGTGTTACCTAACTATCGTTTTACCAAATTAACAATAATTAATTGTAAAAAATAAGACCTTTGCAACTTAAACATTTTTAGTGACTTGTTGCATCTAAATTTTTCAACTGGCCCGATTAAAGTTTTGTACATTTAAGCAACAGACTGTTGCCACAATTAATTATTGAGAGTTGAAAACTGATTGAAAAAATTTGGATGGAACAAGTCACTAGAAAATTTTGAGTTGAAGAGGTGAAGTGTTTTACAGCATTTATGAATCTTAAGTTTATAATATTTATACATCAAAAGTGTCTTTTACATCATAGACATTAAACTAACATTAATGTAAAATGAATTCTATTTGTATTAACAAAGATCAATAAATGCTGTAAAATATATTGCTCATTGTTAGTTGATGTTAGCTAATGCATTCACCGATGTTATTGAACCTTGCTGTAAACAATTGTACAATTTAATTTTAAAATAAATATAAATTTTACTCGATGGATTTGAGTAACAGATTTATGTACAAAATTTGCTGCTTTAAAGCGTAACCGCCTTGACTTACTTGACTTAGATTGGAGAACCAGCCGTTTCTCTTCACCCAGCTCCATCTAACTTCTTGTTCATGCTTTACTCCTCCTTTAAATTGATTATTGGAAATCACTGCTCACTGACCTGCCTGCGTGTACCACTCAACCCCTTTGATCACATCCAGAATTTTCCTAACCTGGTTTCAACCTCCTGAAATAAGTTGGCCCTTGCTCAGGTCACTGTGTTTGGCCTTTTGTAACTGGCAGAATTCAATTTAAGATTCTTTTAAAACATGCAGTCAGTCTTTTGCAAATCTGGTCATACAGTATCTTGTACATAGCGCCGTGTTTGTTTTGTTGTTGTATGCTCTTATTAGCACTTAGAAATAATTTTTTTGTCCTTGGTTATAATCATAAACACAGTACAGTATATGCACTTAGTATAATTGGGAAGCGACCTTTAAAAATAAATAAATGTCAATGTTAGATTTTCTGCTATGCAGAAATAACATGCTGAAAAATGTGTGCTTTAGGTTTATTGTGACATGAAAACTTTGAAAGTGATATCAAGTTTGTTCAAAATAACATTCTGCATGTTCGATTTATTCATGAATTCTTCAACAAAAAAATGCCACTTTTATTGAGTCACAGCAGACTTATTTACCTTTATAAACAAACAGCTTTGGAGCAGATCTCATCGCTGGGATCCAGATGTGCATGATTAGAGCCAAACACCTGTAATAAGAATCAGGCTGGAGAGAAAGTTGCGGTTGAAATTTACTGCATCCTGCTTAGCTGTTTATTAAGTTCATGGCTGCGTCCCTTCAGCAAACACAACTCATGCATTACTAAAAGGGGCTATTAGTCTTTTATATAATTTGAATTCAATGAGGGGGGGGGGTATGTAGATAAGTAAAAAAAAACTGTGTCCCCTGAGATGTCTCTGAGAGATGAGCTCTTTTTACCTGAGCGGTTTGAGGAAAGGTACAGTATGCAGTGAGGAGGAGGGAGGTGGGAACGCTCAGTACTGTTACACTGAGAGCAGAAACGTTAGCTTACAAAATATGTGTCGAATAGCTGGCAACAGCAAGCCTGGCATCAATTCAGTGCTGCTCATATACCACCTGTGCTGAGAAACATTGTTTTTGGCTTTCTAAACCATTATTTTAAATAATGAATGTTTATTTATTTGTATCGAATGCTAATTATTGTTTAGCTTATATAATGAATTAGTAATCACCGGTTTGATGATAGAAATGAAACAAGCTTTTGTTGTTACATGGATCTCTGGAATGCTTGTTTCTGATTGGTTAATATAAGCATTTGGTATTTCAATATTTCTGAGTAATGACTGTTGTCATTAGCAGCACATTTGTGTTTTCTGTATTGTATCACTCTGTGGTCTTTACTAGTAATCTAATAAAATCATTTAAACTTAAATCAATATTTCATGTCCATGTAGGCCTATTTATTTAATTGATAAGCAGCTAATAAACCAGATAATGTACAGCCAGTAAACCCCTTTACAATGTTTGCATCTTGGTCCTGATTACATGTTTGGGTTTGTTTTTGCAATAATGACCGTCTAACAGAACATTATCCTCTATGTAAAATTTACATCTATTTATTTGTGTGACACTTTTATCCAGAAATACTTGAAGAATTTAATTGTTTCATCATGAGGAAGCAGCAACATAAGAAGTGGTAAGAATAGGTCAGATAAGAATAGGTCACTTCTGCCCTTTTCGAAAGTTAATGCTTAACTTTGTGTCATATGATGAGCAAGTATACATTAAAAGCATTGCTTTCATCTAGCAGAGATGATGTGAGAATGCTAGCCGAGTTTATTTACGCAAACGTGTGACCTAATTTAGTGTGACATTAAATCATTTGGCGTGAACTATTTTGCATAGTACACCATGTGACAAATCAGTCATGCTTTAGTATATAGGTTGTATTTGTGATCTGTAACTACACAGAAAGCAATATTTGCATCACTTTAATTACTCCTTATTAAGTTATTCACACAATTACACTTTTTAATTAAGATTTTAACTTCGGCACTGATTAGTTTGCATGCCTTTTGAAGATCACTTTGACAATTTACCGTACAGCACTTGCACACTTATCTTCTATAACCACTTCACATACCTAAGATGTCAAGAATATCTAGTTGTAAATATGAAAATATACTTATTAATCTAAAAATATTTATGGATCAATTTTTGCTTCTGTAAGACATAAAATAAAGAGTTTTTCTTTTTTTATTGATTTTTTTTATATGACATCATTCACTGGAACAAGACAAACTATATAAAATAGAGCCTATAACATGTCTCTTTCTTTCTTTCTATTCCTGGCAAAATAAAAAATGGGAGTTGAGGATTCAAACTTAGAATAAAGATGATATACAGCTGTGATTTACAAATCAGCTTGACTAGCACCCAACAACACAAGCAGCAGGGCATGAAATTGCCTACTTTATCATATCCTACTGGATAATTGTTTTTGTGATTGCTTTTCTATATTTGCAAAAGGCCAATGATTAATATGAATGTGTGTTAAGGGGCATTATCGGTACTGTGGGCATGAAGCTAAAGCTGCTGTTTTGGGATCAATCTTTCTTTTTCCTCTTGTTCACCTCTTCAGTGTTTTAATCTGTGGGTTAAAATGTGTGTGTGTGTATTTGAGAAAGAGACACGATCCTAGCAAGAAGGGAACAGGGAGGGTGGGAGAGAGGATGTGTTACATGTCTGTATGTATTGAACTGTTTTCTGACAGAACATATGCAGTTTTGAGGATTTATTTTGGCAGTTCATTGTTTTCTCTTAGAGCGAGGCAGAATATCTAAACAGAAATGTCTTACTGGCCATTAATGAGGCCTGTGTGTTTCTTCAGCAACAGATGGTAAAGGTCAACATGGGTGCAAAGCGCTCGCCTCGCTATCAGCTCCCAACATACCAACTGCAACCTTGATGTACCGCAATCCTTATTTTTGCATTCAAGTCAAAGCAGTAAATCTATTATTACACAGAAATATCTGACTTTTTTATTTAAATGGATCATACGTACAAGCCTTTGGAATTTAAAGCTTAAAATTATACCCATGTGGCCATGATTACAGCCCTTCAAAGATTTCCTTTTTTCGTCATTTCAAAACCAAACGTATCTGAAAAAAATGCAAATATCTGAGCGTGCGGCTCTACTGTTTGCGTAGATGTCCTCTAATCTTTAAACAAATAGCACCTTTCACACTATGTTTCATCCTGCATTTTCTATTCTGATCCACAGCTTCACAGAAACGCCTGATTGCATGATTCTTTCTAGGCACAATGTGGAGCTTTTCTTTCTGCACCATTTCCGTATTGCCTCTTTTTTATTTTTTCTCCCTTTCTCACCATCCGGCGACTGTCCCCGGCCACGATCGCAGCCGTCGCAGTTATATGCCTGATGTCACTCTGCTCTCCATCCAATCCCGCATCTCTCAAAGATTCACTGGTGCAGGTAAATGGAAAATAGCATTTCTTCGTTCCTTTCCTCCATGTTGTGTTTACTAATACTGCTGCTGTGCTGCGCGGGACCAGAGGACACAATATCTGCCCCTCCTCAGATGCTGCTTCCCTTTGACCTTCACAGGCTCATTCTTCAATGGAAAAGGGTTTGAGTGAAGAAGTTTTCACCAAATTGATTCGAAACAACTCTCATGCTGTTTAAATGCGGAAAGTACACAGATTTGTTCCTGCCAGCGTGAGCCTCCTGTGAAGCAGCTGAAGTCTCTCTCTGATGTGCAGGATTGACAGGTTCAGTTTTTCTGCACCCCTTAATATAAGCAGAATAGAGACTCGGGTCTCTGTGTACACCTGATGACTCACAGAAGGTTCATTCTTCGCCCGTCTTTAGCAGAATGTGTGTGCGTGTCTGCGACTACGTTTGTTCTTGGTATTCTGAGTTCTAATTGGACTATGGCACATTTACACAGTGAGACGGGAAGGTCTGCCAAGCATCCATATTTCTCCCGTCTCGCGTGCCTGTTCTGTCTTGTCCGGGCAGGGAATTAATATGACAGTAACAGCTTACGCCATCCATCCCCCCGTCGCTCGCCTGTGCTGCCTGATGTCGTGGGTGGCGTTATTAACCGAGTCATCTTCTCATTATTTCAGATTATTAATTGTAATCGTTAAGCTTGCTGCAATTGCAATTGCCGTTCTGATTAGACATATTAGACACACTTCACGTGAGGTCACTTTACGGCGACGAGGTTGTGCAAGGAGGCTTGTTTAACACTCCCAGTGCCAAAGGGGAGATACGTAAATTAAGATTGCTGTTCTAACAAAGATCCTTATCTAGTAAATAAATCTTAGCCTGAATTAAGCTTAAAACTAAGCCCAAATTGCCAATTGCTAATCAATGAACGCTATCTTGCAGCCCTCAGACACAGATGACCGGAGCTCACAGATGTGAATTAAGCAGTATGTGCTCTTGGTTGGAGCTCTCATCCCCCATGTGGTTTCTCTCTTCTTTGTAGGAGCCCAACCGCACGACTGCTGGCAAGCTAAAATGTATTTTCGTGAAGATGAGAATTGGTTAGTGCAGTGACACAGCCTGTATTTTGGTGGGGGTGGAGGAGGAGGCGAACGTAATAGACTCCATATGTGTGCATGCCACGTCACTGCTGGTTGATGTTAGCTTTCTCGTTTGCCTTTTGAAATACGGCTCAGTATAAAAGGATGATGTGTTGACATTTTGCTGTGGTTCAGAACAATTCTACCAAGTAATTAAACATAATCCTGTCAGTCTATACTAAGAGTTTAGCTAAACATCTTGAGCTAAATTATATTTTTATGCACATTTCAGTTTTGTTTAGATTTGTCTTTACAATGTGGGACATCAAACAAATCTAAGGAATAAAATTACTGCTGTGGCACTTTTTGACAAATACATGCTTTATTGCATCTTGTTTATGTACCTGACGAATAATTAATTCTGCAGGATTATCCATCATGTCAGATGTCACAGCTTAGCCATTCCTTCAGCAACCTGCTCAATAAGACAAATGTGTTTTTTTTTTTCATTTTATCCCTGTCAGATTATTTTTTTTGTTTGTTTTTTCATGCTTTACATGGACAATGATTTTGGTAGGTAAACATGAAACTTAACAAAATGCTTGCTATAGTTTATTTTAACTTTGTTTAACAATGAAGAAATTATTGAAATGATGAATTAACATGGTAATGAAAATGTTATCAAATATGAAATATATTTAAAATAGGAAAATATAAAATAATTTATTTGTCCATGTATATCTGAGAAACATCTTTAGATATGAATGGTTTCCTTGGATGAAATATTGAAAACATGGCACTAAAAATAATAATCCAAATATTTCAATATTGCTGGAGCTACAACAGCAGTCTTTTGACCGGATGATATAGACATTGCCAGTCTCTGATTTTGAAACAACTCATAAAGTTTCCTTTAAAGTTTACCCACAAATCTTTTTCACTACAAGATTATGTGGTGATAACATCAAACATTTCTGAAAATGTTGGCGTGTCTTCAACAGCTCAAGACAGCTCAGATCGCATCACTGAACTGCACAAACTTAAGCATCACCAGTCAGGCCGATCACCTATTTGGCTGCGATCTGGGTTTTTGACACAGACCTCGACAATCTGTCTGTGATAGCAAAATCGGCTTAACAGCTATGAACCAGAGAAGTTTAGATATTAAAAGTCTTATTTCATGCATTGAATAGGCTGTGAAAAGTGAAATTAGAGTGCTCACAGTGAACTGATATATGCAAAGTAAATACCACAGTGAATCAGGCCTGTCATTTAGTATCAAACATGGCGAAAACATCATAATATTAAACATAGCTGCAGGGAACAGAACCTCCTGGCATATAGCAAGCGTTTGAACATGAATTTAACAACAGCAGGCAACAATGTTCCCAATGATCATAAGAGCTACACATAAAAAACAGACACTGGTCACAGCAGGAGACATTAGGGATTTGTATTGAGCACCAATTTGATGTCATTATAGACCAAAATGTGAGACAACTCTTTTAATTTTCAGGAGTTATAGAACATTTAGGCAGTCTCTTAGCATCCATGTGCACTTATTTTTTGCATTTGCAATAGTGGAAACCGTATCTCTACAATATAAGCTAGTTAAATATTAACCAACAAAGTTGCTTCAGCTTCACTTACTGTGTGTGGCTTGGAGCTCAGTGAGACGTCACATGACCTGAGGTTAACTTCTCTGGATGGAGCTGTTTCTGCACTTTTAGAAACCATGCGTGGCTGTGTGCCCTATGTGCCACGTTTCTTGCTATTTCTTGAGTTACTGCTATTCTTGAGTTATTGCTTTTGTAATCAATTACAGTGTGCAACATGTAAACACAGATGGTATGTGTTCGTGTGTGTTTCATAGTAGTTTGAACCTTGCTGTTGTTTGTTCCCTTACATCATACATGTTCCATCAAAACTAAATTGAAACCACAATTCAGAATCCATAGACCTTTAATTTAACACATCTTTGTGTAGAAATAACACTGATTCATATTTGCATAAATCTAGGGTAATACATCTCAGACTCATTATGCAATTTTGTGGATCAGTATACTGTAGATGCAGCTGTATGTGCTAAGCTTTCATTTTGAATGACAGCAGTTTCTCATTATTTGGTTGCTTATTCAAATGTGTCTTTATGTCAGAAATGTATTTAAAAATAAATGAAAATGATTACAAAAAGCTTCTGTGCAGGATCACATTTGTTTTCCAGTGTCCATGTGGACTTGCATCTTGCTGGAATCAAATAAAAAAATCTTACAGACATTTATATTGACCTCAAGTCTTATGTCAACATCTGTGATTGTATTTTCGGCCTTTGAAGCCTGTTAAAGTGAATTTGTTCTTCCTGTCTGCTTCCATTTTAGAATACTGGGTAAGTTATTATACATTAGCCACCTGAATTTCCTAAGTTACTTTGTTTTTATACCTCTTTACACTGTAGAAAAAATGTTCCTTTTGTACAAAAAAATAACATTAAGCTGAATTAAACTTTATTGTAATACATTGCGTAACAGAAACCAAACTGATTTGAGAAAAACAATCAAATTATACATTTCAAAGTTTTGAAATTGAATCTCTTGGCTGGCAATAGTATACATCAACATGGTAAATGTCAGTTATTTTCACATATGTATTGTTTAGTCTTGGCATAAAGTGCAAATAAGGAGCATTTTTACTTCCCTTTGCACAATATTTTTTTAGAGTAAATAATCACATCAAATATCCTTTATGTTCCCATCCACAACCTTAACACAAGCTCTACTCTTCACCATAATAGTAACCTATGCAAAGCATGCTGGGAACAATAATCGTATTTATATTGCTTGCAATTAAATTAGGTTGTGACAAAATGTTAAAGAATTACCTCAATTTTATTAAGTAAATTGAGCAGGCAGTAAAAATCATTTTAGAGTGCCTTTGCCATTGCTGGTTTTATTGCCGGTGTCTCTATTTTAACAGTGACTGTATCCGTTTGTCTGTATGCCTGGAATATTTGGCATGTAGAAAAATGTTTGGATGCATGCCTCAAAATACAGATTAATTATGTTAGTAAATCATGCACGCAAGGTACGGTACATGTTCCAGCTGTCCTGTTTTCAATAAATGCCACTCTGTGAAACAGCAAAATACAATCGAGAGAGATACTGGCTTGGTCTTTAAACTCGTGATATTTAAAAGTTACTGTTCAATTAACATAGACAGCTGCAGCCTAGTTTATCTGTTTTCAGCTGGTGTTTTTGACCCATGATTCCTGGCTTTATTTCAGCTACTTACTTGGACATGTGCGTGTTGTTCCAGATCGGCTTTCAAAAAAGTGACTCGCTATTTTAATGCCAAACATCAACCTCAATGCTGTGCATTGTTTCCAGTTGCTAAACATTGACTTCTGAAAATGTGAAGTTGTCACATGTTTGCCGGTTGATTCGCACCTGTGATAAAAAGGTGCTGAGGATCTAATTAGAAGTGTCTGAGCATTTCTGTGTGCATGACTACTCATCATCCAAACAGATTGCTATCAGTAAGGTGGTTCTCTTCTTGTGCAGTCCCAGCTCTCTCAGGGTCACTGCTTCAGTGCTTTAAAACGTGATAGTAATCAGTCATTTTCTGCTCCCCATCACGCAGAGCAGAGCTTGATATAAACAGCTGCCAGTGGCTATGCAACAACAGCACAGTATTCATCCATTACTCTCAAAAAGTTTTTCTGCAAAGAGAAAAGTTCACTAGTGAAATGCTTGATTTGAATGGTCTGATTATGTTGATTACGCTTTCTTACGTTCTTGCATTTGGCAGACACTTGTGTGGTGACTTATATCGTGTTCAAGATGATATAAGATGTTTTAGTATGTGTGTTTACTGGGAATTAAACCAGCAACTTTGCGTTGCAAATGCATTCTACCATTTAAGCTACAGGAACCCAGAACGTTTTTGCCGTCAAGGCTTAAAAATTCACACACACAAAAAATATATATATGTATTTTATAATTTACTCACCCTCATTTCATATCTGTATGATCTTCTTATGCAGAACACAAAAAAAATATTATATAGTATATATGTATAGTGTAACTAACACTGGCCCCCATTGACTTTCATTGTATAGACACAAAACCACAGAGACATTTCTCAAAATATCTTGTTTTGTGTTCCACAGAGTTTTGAATGACATGAGAGTGAATAAACAATGACGAAACACATGTACTATAATTGGAACAATACAAGTGACAATAAAGAAATCCCTTATCATCTCTGTCAGAAGGAGGCCAGTGCAGTGGATTAAATGAAGGCGGATGCCTTACAGAAGTATGGCTGTGTTAGCAGGGCCAGGACCTCAGGGCAAGATGGCTTACCTGACTTCCTATCAGCTGCCCCACCAACACGGAGCCAAGACAAGCAGATTAAATCAGTCCCAGTTACCCTCTTTTCCCTCCGCCAGATATATACCCGAGCAACTCTATCCAATAAAGGGCCAGGGATGCCAACACAAAGGAGAACTTGGTAGAATATTGATACTCCTCTGTGTCCAGCACAGAATGATAGATGTGTGTTAGACAGAAGGCTAAAAGCTTGCGGCAATACCCTGTAGAGTGCAGAAAATCTCATCCTTATATCTGAGTTGTTTTGTAGGATGTGAACTACTATCTTAGATACCTTTTCTATTTTTTAATATTTATCATCTAAGTATTATCACAAAGCACTTCTGTAATAAACTTAGTACCAAAAGATCATTTGAATGCTTGAGTTTCTCTGGAGCAAATGTAAAATGAACAGACAAAACCTTCATTAACCTGCACTTTTGAAATAAATGTCTGCTTTCTACTGTGACTTCCAACTACAGCAGCTCCTTTTTTGTAAATAAATGAATTCCGAGTCTCTCTGTGCTTTGTGATGTAAATGACTTTATGGATGATCCTTTTTAAGCATATAGATCAAGTTGTCCTCCTGCCCACCGCGGTATAATTTGAGCGGAGAGACAGGTTGCTACAGTACTGCAATTAAATTCACACTGACATGAAATCATAAAAGTCTAATTGTCATTCAGTATGCAGCTTGTCATGGGATTTGGAGGCAGTGGGAAGGTGAGAATTACCTCTAACGGATCTGAATTTATCGCCGTCCACGGCCAGGACATCTTCCACCTTCTGTAGAATGTATGAATCACTGTTAAAACATTTTGCATTTCAGATGTGTCAAATGCAACATAAAATACAATAAAATTTATTTAATTCCAACAAAAATTGGCTTCAGTCAGAGGGAGTTTTTTATTGCATACAGAAAAATGAGTTATGACTTTCAACCTGAGGTCTGCGTCTGAATTTTGATGGCATGGCAAATGTGTTGCACACAGACTAAAGGTCTTGTAAAGGTGCTCTTTGCTTTGTGTAAGAAAAACTGAAGAGATATGTCCAGGACCTGGTAAATTGTTAAAGGTCATGTTAGTTCATGAAAAGATTTTTCTGTATATCCATAGGCTGTGAACTTTAGTGACCATTATTATTTCCATTCATCACATGGTTAAAAATGAGTAATTGAGCTTTTCACCTTGCTATGAGACGATCAGATAAAACAGTTTAAAAGACACAGGGTTCATGTAAGAGCAGACATTTATTGCAAATGGTTTTTCAATACCTATATTTTACATGACCAGTTTTGGATACACAAACCTCAACAAAAAGCAACAATAAACAGAAAAAGCAGCTTCAAACATATTCCATCCAATTTATTGTGAGAATCGTGTATAGCAGTTTACAGTGTTGTTTTTTATTATTCTCATTATCTTATTTCCCAAGGTATAAAGCTAATCAAAAATGTTTATTTCAAAGCCTGAGTGTTCGCAGTGTAAATACACATCAAACAGAACTTTGCCAAATATACAGAAGACAGTATTTGTGTTTAATTGATGTAGTCTTTGTGTTCATGTGTTGATTGCCACACACATGCACCAAGCCTTGAAGCAGTAGTTCAAATTGTTTTGTTGATATACAATTGTATAACACATTAGCAGTCTGAATCATAGGTGTAGTTTAGACAAACACAAGTGCATAAACACGTTTGTAATGAATATTCATGCACATATGCCTGCAAAAACAGTAGAAGTGGTTCGGAAAAACATTGTGTGCTGTTCGTCTCCTAAAATACATCATTACAGGTATAGTCTATGACTAAAGTATGTTGCCCACAGTAACCAGGTCACAGGTTTACCAACAATACCCGTGGAAGGAATCACAGATTCTAAAATAAAATTTGAACACTGAAACAGATGCTGTGACATTGTACAAGTAGGCTTGTCGAAGGTGAAACAGCTTATAATATTTGTAGATAAGTGCTTCAGTTTGTTGAGTTCTGCTGTATATATTTTTAATACATATACTGTACAGTGTACACAGCTTCACACAGTCGACTTGCAAGACATTAGCCATTTACTTTGTTTGTAATGAAAAGAGCTGCAGAAAAGATGTGGCGTAGAGTAATTAGTTTGAACTTCAAAGAAAGTCTCCTAGTTATCACAGGCATTACCTGTGAAATGATATGGATGCGGAAGAGTAGCACTGTCTAATTTTCATTTCAGAAAGTCTCCCACACTGTGATGGCAGGACTGACTGTCAAAAGCCTCTCCATTAATCTGTCAGTCATACCATTTCACCGGCAGAATTAAGTAAATAGCGTCTCATCTTTCGATGAGGGAGTGAATCTGCAGAACTAGCGTTACAAAAGCTCTGCTTGGCCTCGTATGTCCTGTAAAGTGCATGTAATAATGTGCCGGTATATGTAGATTTGAATACATAGAGAGTTTTGTGATTAAAGATGCAAAATACTACTAGTTTGTACTAGATTTACCTAAACTAGTTTGAGTAGTTGGTAAATATTCTTTCTGAATTGTGTAATTTATACGCATTCTTTTACATTGTTTAAAAACACCTAATGAGCTTTTTAATAAAAGGCTAATTGAGCTCAACACGTCACACGTCTTTATTTTCCAGTAGAAGGGCACGGCCATATTATGAGATGTGAATATGTTCTCTGTTCTCACAGATACCTCTCATTTAATCTGTTGCTGATGGTAATAACTGTCATTACGTGCTCTCCAGAGAATAGCCGTAGTATTTAGCTCCTCATCATAGTCAATATGGCAGAAAAGCACTATTCTTATCATCTCATTCACACCGGTGTAGTGCTCATGTATCTTGTTTCTTTTACTGTAATTTGAAATGTCTGTAAGACTTGAAGGGCTATTTATGTCAGTAACTGCAGTGTAGGCCCAAGCCAGTTTGGCAAGACTTACAGTGCTTCTCATTTATGCTAGAAAATTGATCCAATGCATGTGATGGCAATGTGAAATAGGCAGGAATGGATATTTCATCACCACTTCTAAGTGGTAGGATATTGTGCCTCAAAGTTGGTAAAAATAAAGATGAAAATAAGATGAGATGGAAGCTTACCTGCTTAGCAATAACCTGATTTTAAAATGAAGCATTATTCGTTTAAAGCTGTTGCTGTTTGTCAGACATTTCTACCTGAATCATTTGCAACAAGTGAGATAAAATCAATTTCATTAAAGCAATTTCTTCTGTCCCTTGAGGAGAATTGTTTCAGTGGAAAGCCCAGGAAAATGGATGAAAACAGCTTCATTTCCTGACTGATAACTCTCACAAATATCTCAGATTAAATAAGTTGATTTTAAGGGGCTTTAGTTGTTTTTTTTGTTTTATTTTATTATAGCTACATTTTAAACCAGGTAAATTACTGTTTCATTGTGTAATAAATCAATAAGCCACAGGGGGCCATGTGTAACGCAGATTTTTATCACGGTTAAGGGCTGTTGCTGGCAAGTCCTTAACTGTGGGGGGAAAAAAGCACAAGTGTGGCTTATTGCTTTTGTATCACATAATGATAAAGCCACCCATGTTTAAAAACTGATTATATTTTTACAACAACAACACCAACGTTCTGTATAAGCCTTGTCAAGCTACCTGTTTAAATTTAATTGATGTGAGGGCACAGATTATCAGCAATTTTTTAACAGTTTCATATGTCAAAGTTTAATACTTTACATTATGTGCTGGACCAGTTAGCTGCTGAGGCTGGGCTTATACTAAAGCATTAAGTAAAATGTGAATCCCACTTAAGTGGCATGTTTTCCAAGTGCATCATTATCTGAGTAGCAGATAAAAATGTTTGTAAATTAATAAAAGCCTTAGACCACTCATGAGTCCATTACATGCAACTTGAATTTGATGTTTGCAAAGTCATTGTATACTTCTGTATTCATTATATGCTGTATTCCGAGAATACAAATATATTGGGTAAAAGCGCCTTTGAAAGAGTATTGCATAACAGGCCTATTTTGGCCTACTTTGATAAGAACAACTAACTGATGTCATTAAAGAGACTTCATAATAATCACATTTATTTCACAAATGATACTTTATGTGAATAAATGAATAGATGTATATAACAGATATGAAAAGAGTAAAGGAAATGAGCACCGCCCTCTCTATTTTCCACTTTCTCATCCTCCTTGTCTATCTTTATCTGATGGTAGATCTGCTCCAGTATTCCAGTCTGTGGCATTACAGGCACATACTGCATGTTGCACAATGTTGGTTACAAGTTTACAGTGCACAGACCTCAAACTAGATACCCAAAGTACGATATCTCTCTATATTGATATACAGTATGTGGATTAGTTAACTACATTACTGACGTCTCACTGTAACTCTGTCCTGTGTGTTTTATGTTTTCGATGATAGGAGTGCTATGAACTAACTGCAGAACCCTTTATACCGATCCACTTTATTTCCAATCACATGCATTTATCTTTTGCCACTTTCATCTCTAAAGAGATTCTGCCTCTTTAATCTCTATGAAGTTAGTTTCAACCCTGCCTTATCAAAGCCATTATTATTTTATTTTTTAATTTAAGATTAAAGGGTTTAACAATTTTTATTCAGAGATTTCCATGTTTGGCAGCATTTAACACAGACGTCTCTCTGTTGTACGAAAATGTATGATGTTGGTTAAGGTGATCTGAACAGAATTGCAGGGCTTTTAGGAAACCAAGCTTGGGTTGATTCTACATTTATTTATTTTTGAGTTAGAGAAATAAATCTGGCCTGATACATGACTACTTACCAAATCAATAAACATATTAAAATGAGCTATTCATTTGACTAAAATTTAGACCATGAAACCAAGAGACCATGAGTGAACATAAGGAAATCAGTTGCTTGAGACAGTAGTTAAGTTTTTTTTGTTTGTTTATTCCTCATTATAAACAAAATATTGCAGATGACCAATCAGAATCAGCTATTCCAGAGAGAGCGGTGAAGACGGTAATACATTTTTATTTTATGAAAATTCAGACTTTCAAATCCCTTACATAACACATCATATACAGACACAGTTATAGTCGTTAAAATAATAAGTGTATAAAAGGGTCAAAAGTGCAAGAGAGAACCTGAAGCACAGAAGCCGACACAGCTGCGGAGAGCTAGTTTACCCTTGAAGTGTTAGTACTGTTTCAATGACACATTCTCATGCAGACCTCAGTGATAAACATTGTACAAAAGCTGCTAATATGCACGACATGCTAATACTCTATTTAGCAATGACAATGCCTGAGCACTTAAAGTGTTTAAATCCTGTCTCCATCTGGTCTACCAAATAAACAGCACACACCATCATGGCCTATTGTTACATTTATCTCTCATTCTTTCCAAATTTACAGCATCAAGCACTTCATTTGTTTGGTGTTCCTGTTTACTTAATCTGAGCTGAAACAGCTTGTTAAAGATGTGGATCTGGAACTGTCTGCCACTTGTGTATTTACTGCCACTAAAACTAAGCCAATCTGCTTGTATTTCTCCAGTCATTCAATGTTTAATTGTGACCCAACATTAGTTGCGAAATGCAATTGCTAAAATCTCAACAATCACTCAACTATCCAGATGAAAGAAAGCAAACTGACGGTTTGAATGGCTGGGGGGTGAAGTTTGACTGAACGCTTGGTGAGTATCTAGCACAGTCTTTGTGTTGCTTGTTGTTGGTCATTTTTGAGTATGAATTCCTGTTCTCAAGGTCATGTTCCACAACACTGCTTCCTCATTCTCATATGGAATCCACCCAGCCGAAAAGGAAGTTTGTTACACATAAATAGGATAAGATGACAAAACAATGAAGTCCCATCTTCTAAAAGTGGTCATTTCAGAGAGAGAGGACCGTTGTGTCTTAACCTAAAAACGACTTTATTTACTCAAAGTAGCCCATGCAGCAGCTAGAGGTCCTCTGCATTGAAGAGAGAAAGATAAATGTTCCCATATCTAAAATTAAATAAAATTAGCATATTTGTTCACCCTAAATAAAAAGTCTGTCAAGCAAAAGAGAGATAGCGATGACAGTGGTAATCTGGTTTGAGCCCAAAGTTTAATAATGCGTCCTGTCACTGCAACCGTCTCAAGAAAAGTCTGAAGTTAATGAAAAGATAAATGTTAAAGTTTGAGAAAGGATGAGGAACTTGGTAAACTCTAGATAACTCCGCCAAAATATGAATGCGCTGTAATGTTACTACTTCTCTGAATACAAAATCAGACATTAATTGACATTATCTAGTAAAATCCCACGGTCCATACTGCATTCCACAGCTTGTCAAAAGATAAAGAGCAATTAGATGTGCTTTTCACATGGCTGGTCAAATGCACTTATTTTAGCCCAATGAGCAATGGGCTAAAGATGAATGAGTCAAAGATGATGTCCGGGTTATGAGAAATGAGGTCAAGTGTTTTGTTGAACAGCTTTTCTTTTCTTTTTAATTTCATTCTCATGTCTTTGTTGGCCCTGAAGTGCTAACCAAGCCCTGGAGAACTAATAAACCAGCCTGAGAACAAGAAGTACAAAGCTTTTAATAAAGAGGATGAGAGCGTATCCTCTAGGAAAAGAAAGTTGTAGAATGTCTAGTGCCTAGAGTTAGCGTTGTCGAGCCATCCTTTACCATCTTGGGTCATTTGAACCGTAATATGAGTCTTATGAAGGAATTTATGAATCAGCAATTTTTACAGTATTTGTGTATTTCTGTTAAAACTTTGTCTGTGCAGATGTGACATAAGCTGTGCTTTAATAGCAGGGGAGTCGATGTGTCATTGCCCGCTGTTGTTTAAGAGTAGACAATACCGTTCTGTGTCTCTGTGAGGCAGTAGTTTGGCAGGTTCATTTTCCGCATGATTTAATGAGGTGCTGAGGTAACCCAGAGAATCCAGGGTCTCACTGTAATCATTACATTTTATTTCCTTAGCAGACACATTAAATGAAGAGCTCAGTAATGGCTGAGATGCCTATGAATTATTCATACTGTATGTTATGTGATTCCTTGCAATGCACTTTGGGAGTGTGTAGTTTTGTATGCTACAATTACTGCTAATCAAATCGTCCCATAGCGTTAGTCGTGGCTTAAGAGAATGTATACATTTCTGTCATTAACTATAATTTTTCTTCTAGACAAGATGGAATGTACAAATGCTTTAACCGGCCACGGAAGACATTTGATTTTATTAAAGTTACTTTTATTATATCAGCAGTAAGAAGCAAAATAATCTTCCAACTGAAGATCAGACCACTGACTTTCACAGCTGAATAGTGCCTCAAAAACACATAGTTCACTTTAAATATGACAAAGACAGGATTGAGAGATCGTTCTGTCCATTTTAAAGTGAACAGTTTGTTTTGGACTGTTACCCTAAGACAGCCTGACAGTTATACATGCACAGTGTGCTGTTGTGCCATATTGCCTTTGTTTTAGCCATGTAATCTTGTCTTTTGGCACTGGTTGCTGTCGGAGCCATTCAGAACTGTGTCAGACAGCTGTTTGGTGTCTACCGTTGTTCCTTGTTGCAATCTGTCCCCGTTATTACAAACATAGCATATTGTAATCATTGGTCACCGGGGTATAATGCTGTACCCATCTTTGGCTTCACTCCTGTGTATCTGCATGTATTAAGGATATACACTTCATAAGAGAGGAAAAGCCTAATACATGAAGATTGTGGTCCATCATATTAAATTAAACACTTTTAACACCCATCATTCATCCACCACTACAATGAAATATCCTCACTTTTATCCACCTTTTCTAAACAGATGTTTGTGTTTGAATATGACATGGTTACACCACTTGGCTTTTTATAACAGTATTGAGCCACTAAACGTGCGCATTACAGTGGTTTTATTAATGGTAAACCCCTACATTAAAATTACTTTAAGGCATAGCCTTCATGCATTATTCTAGCACTGACACAAAAACGTTTATCTTGTAAATGCAGTACAAAAAATATTTCTCAAAGCGTTATGATGATCTAAGAGTTAAAGAGAGCAAGGATGTCTACAAAACAGTAAAACTTTGGCACATGACGTGAAACCCATAGCAACAGGACGCATCGCCCGTCCCTGGAGATGAGCAGTCATTTTCGCTCGGTGGAACAATTTGACGTAAACTCCCTCAGCGCTGGCATGGTGAAGATGAGGTGGAAGTGGATCTTTTATTAGCTGAAAGGGTGGAGATGTTTGATTTTTGAGCACACTCCTCCCAGAAACAGGAAGATCAGAACAGAAAGAGAGAGCGATAAGTTAATGGTGTAGGCAGGCTAAGAAAACTAAAATGTTGGCAAGATTAGCCCTGACAGATCTGAATGGATGAGATGTATCCCCTTTGTCATGATTATAAAGGCAGTTCATCTGTGGAGAAATAGGGGATTTGCTGTTGGTGTACAGATGTAATGAATCAGACTGAGAAGATGACAGGCAGAAAGAGTGTGGAGCCAGGGAATAGAGCCCATCTGACATGCTTAGTACAGCAGTTAACCACAGTCCTGCTCCTCAGCCTTTTCTCTGTCGAGGGACCACACGCAGAACGCAGTCTTCCGCTTACTCACCCGACCGCTTTTGCGTTTTTTCTTCAGTCTCGTTCTCTCATTCCCATCACACTCTTGATTTGGTTAGTTACAACCAGGCTTACAAGAAGTCTCATTTACAGAACCGTGCAGACAGCTCTGCAGATTTACACAGAATTGGAACTGCTGTTTATGAAATGTAAATCTCCTGACCACCACTAGCTCATCAGAAATCCCAATCAGAAATGGACAAAGTTATGCAAATGTGTTTGAAAACGTTTTTACCAATGGTTTTCACCATATTGGTAACTCAGATGTCAATATTTGGTGTGTTTACCAATGTGAGGTCCCTCTCAAAGATTTTAAAGATTTTTTTATGTTTAAAGCATGATTTTTTCATAGTCAAGTAAAGTGCTGTTTTCAGAATTGTCAGTCCATAATCCTCATAAATGCACACATGAAAATTGACCATTTTATATTTTTAATAAGCCATTCTTTTGTTGGCCATCCCTTGTTGGGTATTATTGCTTCAGGTTTGTGCTTTTTAGTTCACAGAAATCTTACAAAGTATGCTGCCTCTCAAAACGTCAAAAATGCATAACTGATATAAACATGACTGATACTTTTGCTGTCTAGACTCTGTCCACAAGGGTTTATGATATGAAATATAAATGGATGATTTCATATATTGGTAATAAATACATTCTCTGATAATACATTTTTTTAGTTTTGACTAAAAATGTCTCATCCATAATGCTGGAATTGCCCAAATAGTACTTTTGACCAGGTACAAATGCAACACATAGACAGTAGACACATACAAAATATGCATACAAAAGAAACAGAATTACAGACAAAATATGAACACAGTGATAGAAATATCGATGTGAATAATTTATGTGAAGAGAGTTGTTATACAAGAATGTGGTTGTGAGAATGAGCATGGGCAATGCGGTAGGGTCTGTATAAATATGCAGAATAGAGATGTAGATATCAAATTCAATATAACAAACAGTGAAAAAGTATAGGTGGAAATGTAAGAGTTTTTCTGCTGCGCTAAAGTCATGGGTTCAACTCTTAGCTAACCCACATATTCATAAAATCGATAGCTTGAGTGCACTGTAATTACTCTGGATAAAAGTGTCTGCCAAATGCATAAGTGTAATGTAAATATGAAGGTATATATATGAATTTACATATTGCACTTAGCAGAGATGTTGCAGTGTCAGGAGACTATATTAGGTAATGTTAACCCATTCATTGGAAAGATATTTTACCTGTGGGAAAAGTTGATCTTCTGTGTGGTTGTTTTGTTGGGCAGGATGGCAAGAAGATCAAAGTGTGCTCTGGGTTTGCGGGGTCAGTGATGATTTATTTAGCTTGATTCATTTAGATTTATTTGAACACATTTTATCACATTTAAGTCCATTCCACAGCACTGTGCAGACTTATCTTCAGAATTAGCACAGATGATATGAACAAATCTAAAGATCCCGTCTGGGCCTAATTATAGCCGTTTGAAATTGTTAGTCACTCATCAGTCCTTGAAACTTGTGTTTGAATTAGCAGCAATAAAGGAAGAAAGCTCATCTGACTTCATCAGTTTCTCAGAATGTGTGCCAAAATGATGGAAACATTCACAGACACATTAGGTAAGAATAACACAGTCCAACACAATGTCTACTCATTATTTCAAGAGTAATGAATGACACGTCCTTGTTTTAGTTTTAAGACACATTAACAACATTTATTCTCTTTCCTCCTTCTCTCTGAGTCTTCCTCTGTGTCTTCCTCTTTCTTTCTCTCCCCCTCTCCACCCCAGGGCTCTAGTCATCAGGGAGAATGTGTGGCTGGGAGATAAAGAGGCTTGTCGCACCCCTTGATAGCCATTCGCCGATAAGATCTAGCTGCTGTCCATCAGGCTAGCTCATAGCAGTGGCTGTCAGTGGCGTCCTAGGAAATTTGTCAGATGCACAAGCCTGTCATATCACTGACATTCCATAAAGAGCATCTATACAAACAGGTCTTTGGTAGGATTCATTACACCCTGATGGCTGCCAAATGAAAGGGGAAGGCATCAGACTAATGAACTCAGTATTGTTTTTAGGGAGCGAATAGAGCAGACAAAAATATTGTGGAGTTTTTAACAAACCACATATCCTTTGACGTGTCTGTTTAACAAGAATGAAACTGTTTTTTCAGACCAGAAAAAAATGGGGTCTGAAAGACATACAGTGACATAACATTTCACACAGTTTCCATGGCACTCTTAGTAGTTTTACAAAAAGTTTTACAAAGACTCCCCTAAACTTGGAAATCTATTTCAGAGAGAGACTCACAATACAATTCACACATATTATATTAATATTGATCATACATACAGTCACATCATCACTTGTTAAGCTCTAAACGCCAACATTTAATCCAGATGGGTGACATTGGTGATTACTAAATTGTCATTTTACAATAATTTTGTTTTAAATGTTAAATGTTCTTTACAAATAATCATGAAATCAGGTACAGTGCCAGTCAAAAGTGATTCCCAACTTTGGAGACCTGATGTTTTTGCAGATGTATTAAAGACGTTGTGTTCATGTTGCATAGTTGTTTTTGGAGTGTAACTAAAGCCAAGTATCAGAAATAATTTAAAATAAAAGGGAAATTGACAAAAATTGTTGATAAAAAAGTTTATAAAACATAGCCTATGAGAATGACAACAGTATAATACTACACGAGAGGATCAACAAATATTAATAACCCTACCAGTTATTGTTTTGTATTAGAAAAAACATATTCCATGTTACACTGCAGTTTGCTTTTAGCTTAATAAATTTGTCTAATAAATACCTCATTAATGTGAAAGTTAATTGTTTTGTTAATTTGGACCATTCATCTGAAGGTTTAATTTAATCTGATAATTCAGTACAATGTCTCTTCAAACATCACTTTTGACCATTACTGTAGGCCTGTATGACAAATATCAGTGCTTAGTGTTTAGTGATTTGTTAAATTTGATGTTAAATTAAAGCTTTTCAAATGGATTATGAATGCCATGAAAACTTTTTAGGCGTGATGCCTTGAGCACCTTAATCCTTCCACCTCTGCAGCATTCTGTACCTGTTGATATTTTTGTAAAATTGAAGGTTATTTCAAAGTTTTGCATGTCCTTCCATGTATCATATTAGTCATTTTCTCCTACATATCAGCATAATTGAAGGACTGATAAAAATACATTTAAAGTATTATTACATTAAAAGTACATTAAACAATTTCTTAAATGTGAGCATTCAACACTGAGCATTCATATCTGATACTTTTTCAATCATCTGTCTCTAAACATGTTTTTAGATCCTAAGTTTAACCCTAATAACAATTTGATCTCTGGTTTCAGAGTTTGTTTATCCTTCTGTTTAGTTTCAAGAGCAAAGAAAACAGCATGTTTGTCTATCTCCACCTCCAGACCAAGCTCTGTCTTTGTCCAATATCACAAGGCCAGTCTCAACAATAAACCCATCATCTTTGTATTTTCACTCTCTGCATTCCAAAATATAGCATCTCAAACCTCATTCTCACAAAAGTTGAATTTCCAGTTTCTTATGCAAGACAAACCATCTAAAGTTATTCTGCACCAGCTTTGTTTTAATGTTCCCGGGGGCAAAATCCCTCCACACCATAACCTTTAATTAATGCACAATTAGGGCTTGCTTCCAGATGTCTGTTCTTCCACGTAAAGTGAGCAATAGATGAGGATAATAGCGCAGGAAGTGGATGCATTTAGAGCAACTGATAACACAGCAGGTGCACCCTCATCTGAGTCGCCATCAAATCAATGTACAGAGTTGCCTACCGCACAGCAGTGCTCTTGTTAGCTGGGGCAAAGTGATCGGAAAGACTTCTACAGTTGCTCTCTAAATCTCAGGAGAGAGCCACGCAGGCCCTCGGATAAGCGTTCTCTGCGTTTCACTTGAAAGCATCTCTTTCTGTTAATTACATGCTCCCCTGAGACCCCATAAAATGCAAGTCTCATTTAATAATAGAACAACATTAATCATAAGTCAATGTGACAATTTCTTTTTTGTGTTACCTGCTCCAATTTTGTGTGTCTTGTGTCATCGTGTTCATTCATTTTATTTATGTCTTTAAATCAGAATTTTCTCTCTTATTCAGTCTGTTATGTCATGACTCTTTTATTCTTTTCTTTCATTCCATATTTCTGGAGGCACATAGCTCTGTGATTATTACCAATACGTAATGCAACAGATCTTAATATTATACATGGAAATTACAAAGGATAAAATTAGTTAAAGGTAAAGTGATTTTAGCTGTTTTGCGTCTGCTGTTTGTTTTTACCGACTTCTGCCGCTCTCCAAATACATATTTTGTGAGAAAATGTCAGTTTGACTTCCATTTACTTCAGCTAACATGAAGATAAGTAAAGCAACATGCAAATTAATATTTCAAACAGAGATGGTGATGCAGAGGCAAAAGTTGCAGTGAATTTATACATTTGGCTACACACAGTAGCGTATTGTTTTATTATTGAGTATTATTTTTAGAGTAAAAGGTTAAAATAATTTATTGTTTGTAATGTTTTATAGATTATAATGTTTATGTTTCGCCTTGCAATACAAGGCAGCAGATTTTTAATTGTTGCATGTCTGTTGGACAAGCATATCAGCATTGCAGATCAACACGTTGTCTCCCATACTGGGCATGTTAATTGCCTGTGAGTCAATATGTTTAGTCTCTCCTCTGTGCATGTGTTCCTCCTCATCTAAAGAGGTAATGTGGGATGCCATATGAATAGGGCCCCAGGTATCCTGCCCACCACAGTAATACATAATGATGGGTGTATTGCTGCTTATACCAGCATTGAAGATTGCTGTATGTTTTAATATAAAAAGCTAATCTGAGACATTAGGACCTTGTTATCTCTATTGCAAATAGCTGCATTTGAATTTTTAGATTATGTAAGGAAAGCAGAGCAGGTTTTTCATCTTGGTTGCTTTGAAAAATGTTCCGCACATCATTTTTTCACCTTCTGCTTTTCTCATCAGACTTCAACTGAGACACAAAGTTTCCAAAGTTTGCCTTTTTAAAGAAAGAATGAAAAATGAAAGGGACACAACCCCCCTTCAGAACGCTGACTTTATTTCACTGAGTGTTTGGACTGGGGCAGGAACTCCTCCTGTCTAGACATTTTATGATGCTAAGAAAAACAAAGTCACAGTAAGACCTCATACTTTTGAAGTCACCTAAAAACAATACTTTAAATCCCCCGGAAAACTTCTCTGCAGCCCTGCTCTGCTCATAACTAAACATTTTTATTTGCTGATTTTGTTCAAATAAAGTTAAAGTGGGATTGAAATGCTGTGAAGTTCAAACATATTGAAATATATGTATGAATGTTATATACTGTAATTATTTGTTGTGGGCACCTGTAATAGTCGTTCTATGAGTTCATTAAGTATTACCATGTCTAAACCTTGCCTAACACTTTAATTCTAAATAAAAGACAGATTGAATGCCTTACTTGCTTTCTTTTTTGTTTTCACAGCCGAGGATTGAGAACTTTGATGTATGTCAAGGCCGAGACTTTAAAACTTCATTGCCGGGGTAGTATATTTCTAATTCCCTGCCTGGGTAAATCACTGGCTGAGAATTGGATATTAATTTTCAGACTCTAAAGGAGCCAAAGAGTGAATTATGCTTCATAAGATGGATTACTGAACGGCAGGACGGTTGGTTTTATTGCTGTAAGGGAAAAGGCTTTTTTCCTCTCTGTAAAATTGATTAATCCAAAGTGCAAGCAACTGTGTCAACTGCAAAGGTGTGATTTTATTTTTTCTTTCTTTCATTTTTATAGACAGATTACCGATATGAGTAGCTACCCGTCTGCATACTGATTTGAATTGTTTATTTATTGATGCATACAGTAGTAGCACTGAAGGCTGGACGGTTAGATTGGGATGTGGCCATGCAGCCGAAGCGAGGGAGAAAACCAGCAGGACGGAGTGTAATTTCGAATCCAATCTCACTCGGAGGTTTGGACAAATGCACCATTCAAATGGAACAACTGAACCGAAACCTAAACCAAGAGTTTAGATAACAGAGCAAGGACTTCACTCAGATGACTCTGCAAAACATCCACCAACATCAGTTAGACCAAACATCTCATTGGTCATTTATTTATACTTAATTTTAGCTGTTTAGCTTTGAGAATACTTTCTATTAATATTGGTCAGATGGTCGGAAAAAAACATTAACCTTAAAATTAACCTCAATTGCATCTGAAAGAAATTTGCACTAAAGGTACCAGTTGTTATTATTGCAAAACCACAGTATACTTGCTGCTTCTACAAATTCAAAGAAGTACCTTCCCATGGTCCCTTTATGTGGTTGAATGCCGAAATTATTTCCGGGCGTGCTGCTGGTTTTCTTGTTCCATTTAGGCAAAAATGGTTCTTCTATGGCATCATGAAGCACCTTTATTTTTAGGAGTGAAGAACAAAATACGAACCCGTGGAAAAAGACATAGTATTGTTAGGTAGCACTTTTCTCAGTTCCCAGCATCCTTTCTGTTCTTAAAGCTTATTCCTAGATTTTCCAGCTGAAGGCCTGGTGACATTTGGCCAGAGGATTTACAGAAAAACAGCTTTATTCTGCCAGGCCCGTTGGAGGACCTTGTTTGGTCACAGAGCACAGATCTAGGGTCAGCTCTCTGATCACGCCAACCAATTTTAAGAATAGGAGGGTTGCAGATACAAGCTGGCAAAATGTCAGCCTTTGTAACACCGGTTTAACCCAATACAGATACAGTCCTGAGTTGCCAAAACGCAGCAGCCATATCAATGTTCACTTATTCAATGTATTATTATTATTACATGGCATTATTGCTGCTTAAAGATAACACTAGTCTTTCCATTATCAATCAGCAGACGACTGTAATTAACATATACATTAAATGTACTGTAAAGACTCGTAAAGACTTTACATTTTTATATAATTTCTATATAAATGAGCTATGTGGGTTGAGAGAATAATGATTTAAACATAAATGAGGTACTGCTTAAGACGTACGGCACATGCAGTATATTATTCATTTATTAAAATTAATGTTTTATGTCGTCTAGAGAGAGGTCAGAATTATTCAGCTCACATTGCTTTATTCATATAATTTTAAGCGACCACTTAAAGCTCAGCTGTATTCAAATGTTTCATTACAAATCATGCAATTTTCAACAGGGTTTCACTATTGACAGCATGTTAATGAAGGAGAGGAAGGTTGATGAGCTAAATGATGGTACTGTCTTTTACCTTGTGGAGGCTGTCTGAATTTTCTGCTCACATCACTATATATTTTCTAAGAAATTAAAAAGGAAACTAGGAAATTATTTTATATTTTTAAATATTAATACATTTAAATCCCATTTGATGAGGATCCCGCATGCTATTGTGTGTTTTAATGTTGATTTTAAAATAATAGTTATTTTAACATTCTGTTTCTGTTTTTTTCTAGGTTAAATTCGACTATCATTTGGGACACAGACGGCATGATACTGAGTTAATTCACCCTCTCAAATGGCCCATTATCAATGTATGAGCAATTGTCTCCTTCAGCATATTGAGTGTTACACATGACCAGCTGACATTATTTGTTCAACATTCCACAGCATTATAAATGATAATTACTCCGAAAATTGTTTTTCGTAAATCTTGAGAAAGACTTATCAATGTAACCATCTCTAATATTATGTTTTGTGCATGAACGGCTAAATCTCAGAAAGAATGCTTGTTGCGTGAGAGCACTGAGACCATGTTTCAGGTGTGTGTGTGGCTGTCCAGAGCTCTTGGTCTTGAGTGGCTCACTGACAGGGTTCCTGAAGATCAATGAAGCAGGACTGGAGATAGACTGGAGACAGGAGATAATTGGGCAGAACAGGACGTGGTCTGGCACTATGGCCGCCCAGGGGGCTTCAGCACTAATCTATGGCTCCCGTGAGGGGTAAGACTGGGGAATGACTATCTCAAGCACTCCCATGCCACTGGCTCCTTTGGGAAACAAACAGAATCTCACAGAGTCCCCGTCTCTAAGCATCTGTCAGCCGTCAGCCCGACTTATTTGCTGGCTGCCAATTCTTTCCTCGCTCTGAGATCCGTGCTTATCATATCCTTTGAGCTTTGGAGGTACCATGATGCTTAGGACTGGACCCTGGCTTGGTAATTAGTGGATGAAAAAAGTTGTTATTTCTCTCCTTATTATTTAGTTTAGGACAGTTGCTCTTTAAGGGGTCATTTACTAGACATTTCTCTTTGTAGCATTAAATAAAAGATAAACCACAAACAAAAGAGACAATGAGAATTACCTGTAACAGTTTTATTTTTCTGATTGATTCTTTCGTTTTCTTTTCCTTTTAATATTTACTAAATCAAGCATTAGTTTTGTTTTCTGCTTTATTTGTATAATTGTATGTAAATGCTTTGGCTATATGAATAGCCAAATGAATAATATTTGTCATGGCAATAAAAATGAGAAAGAGACACCAAAGTCATTGAAAGCCTGAGGGAGTTATGAGAATGAAAATGAATGTCTATTATTAACAAGCTTCTTGTTGGTTATTTTCAATAGACGTCTGGTGAAATCCAATCAGACCCCTGCTGTAGCTCTTTGGAAAGTTAAATGAGGTAATTGAATGAGTTAAACTAGAACCCCAGTGAAACCTCACTAGAAAAACGCTACCATGAGATGAAATGCACATTTATGCTCATCTGAATTCAGAATTGTCATTTTGTATTTTGGTGTAATTGATTTTATCCAGGCTTGACACTCGTGAGTCATGGGACTGCAGATCTCGGCTGCAACCTGTGGGAATCCTGAGTTCTCAGTGACATCTCAATTCAAAGAGACACCATTTGGATTTGAAAGTGTGGCCAATGTTTCTGTCAGGCAACCCAGGCCCCCTTCAGCATGCAGAATATTTATCAGGGAACATTTTGCATTTGTATGAAATCAACAGAGGAGAAGGCTGATGAATGTATGTATGTGCTGGCTCCACTAATTCACAACTGTTGGTTGGTTTCCTCTGTCACACAGCTTTCAGGAATGGCTTAGAATTTTAAATATCCTCTCTGGGCCAAAAACTTCATGATTGACGGGTGTCATACTCTCTCTATCTCGCTCTCTTTCTCTCTCACACCACTAGGTTTGTATTCAATTACACATATTGCGTAAGTTTGGTTATAATCAATGCAGATTGCAAAGAATTGCAAATTTATGTGATGTGAATCACACCACCTCTAGACCTTATAACTTTTCTCCCCCTGTTTTCCTGCTTTTTGAATTTTAATTATTTAATTAGAGCAAAATGGCTGAGAGGTTGCAAAACACAACACTTTTACGGTAGACTTGCTTTGTTAATGTAATCAAACCCAAAAAACACCCCTCTCCTTGCTGCATTCATAACAATAGGAGACACTTGATGATGTTTGTTTATTGGTTGGAACTGGCAGATTAAATTTCTCCCATAATGGAAAACAAAATGTTAAAACTGTCTTTGCGTGTCTTTTACCGTTATTGGCCTACTCTTGTGTAATGCTGCTTATGTACTGATTACTGAGGTCACCGTCAGCACTATGATATTCAGAATATGAGATTTTCAAAGAAAGACTTTAAACTGCATAAACTGACAGCTGTGAGTGAGAAGAATATAAGTCACTCACAACAACAGTCTTTAGTGTATATGTGCAATAATGCTACTTATTGCTTAGACAGAACAGTCCACAAAGAAAAATGAACTCCCATATAATAGTAACACACTTCTTCCCTGTTGAAAAGATCAGCATTAGTTTTCTCCAGCATATGTTATTTTTGGATGCTGGTCCCTGCCATAGGATGTTGATTAACTAGCTTCAACAGCAAGAGTTCCCTGGTGAACTGTTTTTTTCCTGGTGAACAGCATGGCAGGTAGACCAGTACCAAACCAGCATTAACCATTATAAGTCAATCTGTACCAGCATTAAAACACGCTGATCTCCACTGATCTTTTCAGTGGGGTGAGAAATGTACTAATGTGTTAGCTGTGCAGAAATAGTGAAATCACCCTGCTCTGCATTTGTGTCACCAAAGAGCTGAATCAAGCTGAACTTCCTTAGACTTCGTAGATCACATCTTCCTACAGTCGTCCACGTGGCTATTTATAGTGCCATGCTAATTTACTGCACATGGGACTCTGAGAGCCACGAAGCTGCTCCTTTCCTCAAGCAACTCTATTGCATGTGGCTTCAACTCTTTTATTGGTTTCCAGTCCGCCCTGTTTTTGCTAGAGGAGTTATGAGGCGTTCATGGATGGAAGCCCAGTTCCAGGCAATGGCACTGCATAGGCTTTCAGTGCGTATATGGAAAATGTGAGCGATGTGCACAAAATTTAGAATAGAAAAGACTGAGAAACGCAATGAAAGTGGTTAATCCCAAGAAAGACTTTGGCCAGCCTTTAATGTTCAGATGACATGCAGAGCTTGTGGGAGAGCTTGCTGCCAGTCCATATCAACATATCGCTCTGCCCTTAGGAGCGATGAGGTGGCGTTTCAGTCAGAATGTCTGCTTTAACCAAAGTCACCTCAAATGGTCCTTTACAACAGCTCTGTAAATCATATAAGAAAAGAAAAATTGAAAAATTGGTCTGCTGCACAACGGGTGTCTCGCGCGCTGTTTCGTTTATTTTAATTGATTTGAGACGCAAATAGGACAGTTTATTGAACAGACAAACCCCAGAATGATGACAGATCACATCTTCTCTGCATTTTAACATCAGAGAATACGCCTGTTCCAGACTCGAATTACCATTTCACCCTTCTGGGAGTCAACATCTGGAACTGATCCCCTAAATGCTTGCAGAATTGAGCATCAACCATTAACACAAACAGAGAGAAAGAACTTCTAGTTTGTTTTGATTTTGAAAACACTTTATTCATATCTTTCCAAATATTCTTGTTCCGCTTTATTTTTTGCTTTACTCATCTGAACACACACATACACACTTACATGTCTAGACAGGAAATATTGATTAAACATTGAGAATAAATGAAGAAAGCATGCTTGAATTTCATTCAGGAGAACATTACAGTGCCTTAGCCTTTAGTAGTTTAAGGATTCAGTGCATTCACAGTCGCTGTAGGGAAAATAGCATTTAATTCCCTCAGTCCAATACATCAACATTAAGTATTTTGTATTTTAGTACATGTGTGTTAGCGTTGTGGTGTATTCAAAAACAGACATTCATGTTTCATAAATGTGTAATTCATAAACGGAGTTTGAAAAACATTTTTGTTTTAATAGAGCGTAACTATATATCCACCCTCTTTTAAAGCAATCTTTGTCCTAGATTGAAGTGTTTTTCAAAAAAACACCAATTTACAATGAGGCAGATATGAAATATTTTAGAACAGAAAAGATCAAAATGAAAAGTTAAAGTAATTACAAAAAGTAATTGAATTTAATTTTATATTTTTATGCAAACATATGATTGGTTGTGCTCACAAGTGTCTCCAACTTGAGTCTGCCTAACTACAAAAAGTGACAGATTCCCAATTATGGCTTTGACTACACAAAGGCCCTTTTTCTTTCAAGACTTACATATTTATATTTTGGATGATTTGTTAAAGACAGCAGTGATGTTTACAGTCAACAAACGCAGCAGCGCAGTGGATGAAAACTGACAAATGATCAACGGATTACTAAATCTCTCATCTGTACACCACACAAGATTATTCCCAGCGTGAGACTTGTAATCACTGTTACCGGGCAAAATAAACCCTAGCAGGCCCTGGAGCAAATGCCTTTTCTGTTTAGCTGAAGCCAAAGCAGTACAGTGTCCTTTGTTGACTGTTCCAAAACTCCCGCAGTCATCTATGCACAAGACATCCTTGCTCTCTGCCCCCGGCCACCTCTGCTCTAATCAGCATAAAAGCTTCCTAAGAACTCAAAGATGAAGAGAATTGGGCTAAATTACGCAGGTAATGACATTGTTTTCGCTAAGATACTTAGGCGGACCGGCGCCGGCAGCGACCTGAATCTATACCAGAATCATTACATGATCTTTAATGCAATCAGTGGACCCTTCCTTTACAGGATGGAGTTCCATCACTGCTCTGATGAGAGTGAAAGAGTGAAAGTGGCTTTATGTCATACCTTCCGAATTACTCTCCAGAGGATAGACACGCTTGCAGAAATAAACACAGAGTTGTGATACATTCTGCATTTCTATCAGACCGGCTAAAACAGGAAAAGGGAGATATAACACAGAGCTGTTGGTCTCCCACTAACAGAAATAAAGCACCAGCACTACTTCTAACCTACTGAATAACCAAGTGAAAGAGTCGCCTACATATTTACTATGCCATTTAAATAGCATTACAGACAGATACGCTTTAACACACGAGAGGAAAAGAGATGATGTTCTGCAGTAAATGTTTGACAGGAAGATGGACATGATTTTGGTGTAAGTGAGGGTAAAAGTATATGAGTCAGTATTACTATCAGCAGTATTCCAGTCTCACTCAGACTCTCCAGCAGATAGGCTTTATTAAAGAATACCTCATCTCTGCCAAGGTTATTCGCCGATAATCCTGGCAAAACTTTCTACCACTATTCACAGCTGACTGAACTGCAATTTTCAAGATTACAGATCTTGTCATACAAAATATCATCATTCGCTTTAAACTAAAATTTTGTGGATGCAAACATCAACATGTTCCCTGAACATGATGTTTCAGAAGAGAGAGGATAAAGGTCATCAAATAACAGCCATTCAGTGCAGACTGGTATGACAACTGAAATAATCACACAAGCATTTTAAAATTAAAAATTAAATTTACATTTTATTATGACCAAAAAAAATGCTGTTGGCAAAAAATAAGAGCCCTTTTTAGACTGTATACACTTGCTCTTAATGGTCACAGCTTTTTATTCTGTATACTGATTAAATAGCATCTTCATTTAGCATGTGATATGCATGGTCTGACTAATGTGCTGCTCGCTTCTACATTTAGAATAGAGGTTATAGTGTTTCTTTTCTATGTGAAACAGCATGCATATTTACCTGGCTGAACTGTAAGGCATCCATCCGTAACATTTGTTTGATGATGTTCTAAGCTCTATTAGTGTATTTTATAATTAGGGGTATTTTGCAAAGCCTGTTGGCGTAATAGGAAGTCACATTTTTAATGACCTTTACAAAGCAAAACCCCTTCTGTGATCCATATTAGAAGCAGAGTAAAAAGCACAGCTTATTATCCATTTTGTAAAATCACGTGATTTGCGTAATACATTGTATGACTTTGTTTCAAGCTGTAAATAGTTCTACCCATGAGGCCTGGGACGGGCTAAAGCGGCTTCCTCCACATGGTGAAATAATTACTACAGTTCAAAATGGTATGAGATTTGATTGCATGTTTAGTATGTTATTCCACTGAGAAACACCATGTAATTTCGAAACTGATGACAATATTGCTTTCTGCTTAGAGGAGAAAAAGAACATTTGTATCCTCATTTTTTCCTCTCTGAGAGTTTTTTCATGATGTTGACCCAGAAACAACCCTTAACAATCTAAGAGGGATTTACACATTAGAATGGATAAAGAATCATTTTATTTTAACTGAGGAACCAGGTGGTATCAGGTGACCGGAGGTGTCTCTGTGCATGAGGGAAATCTTGTGAAGTATCACCCGTATCCACCCACTTGTGTCCAAATAACATGCTGGTGTGATCAAAGGCTCACAGCCTGTCAACTCATATGAGAAGCACTTTGGAGTGAAGAGTGAGTTCTGCTCTGATGAATGTCTGACAATGTAAAACATGTCTATGGGACAGTTAGTCAAAGCTTCGTGCTTCACCTCTCGACAGCACCATCTTGATTGTTCCTCCCCCACCTCCCACAAGCCCATCGGATGGAATGGTTCCACCCAGCACCCCATAGTGTGTATATCCTGCATATGGAGGGGGGCCGTCTGCAGACCGCAGGGGGACAAAGCTGTATTGGGGAAAGAGAGGTGTTTTAAAAGCTCACTGAAGCAGCGATGCATTTCCCCCCTGGCTAGCTGAGTTTAGAGAGCCCCTGTAAACCATGGCAGGGGGCCATCATACATGCCCTCTGAGGACCAGCCACCGAGATAATCATCTGCTAGTGATGACGGGACCATTACCACACTGCTTCCATTCTCCTGCTTCAATACACTGCCCTATATGTTTCCATCTCCAAACCGGCCCAAACACACACTTTAGATTCTAGTGTTTAAACCTATTCTTGTTTTTTATTTCAACAACGAACTGGCAAGATTATACGCATTGTTCATTTTAACTACAAATTATGAATGTGTAATTCAACACTGAATTGTATCTAACAGGGTGTGACATCGAGCATTATGTCTGACGTGAAATCATTTGTGCTGAGAAAACAAAAAAATGCAAGTTCAATCTCGAAAACATATAAAGTCTGTCAGACCTAATTGTGCTCCGTCTTTGATCTGTTGCGGTTATCGAATCTCGACATTTCAAGCAGCGTGTGAAAGTTTGATATTGCTCTGAATGGATCACTTTAGCTGGAGGCGGTAAACTCGCACTGCATGCAAATGGCCGAGCCGTCAATAACTCCGTTCTGCACATCTCATGTGGCATGAGCATTATCCCAAATTACTGCAAGCAGACCTCTTAACTTCTCAAAGTGCTGAAAACTCATAAATGGTACTGATAAATGGTAAATAGTGAGAACGTGCGCACATATCAACACTCTCACAAACAGATACATTCCACTCAGTCTAATAAGCACAGCGCAGGATGTAGTAAGTGTGGTGTGCAAAGTTCAAAATCCATCTACCTACAGGGGGTGGGTAAGAGACAGAGCGGGGTCTAGATTCACAGCGCTTTTCCTCTTTTACACTTTGACTTATTGATAGCTCTAATGCGCCTCGCAGGGTCTGTGTTTTATTTCAGGAGCCACCGCTTTCCTGGCTCTTCTCTTTAATTTTTTATCTCAAGCAGAGAGCCTGTTTCCAGTCCATAATGTACATGTCTTATTAATGTGAGGTTTTCACAACATGGTTTTAATCGTGAGAAATGTGGCCATTCTGCCCCATCCTCCTGACTACCTTCCCATCCTGCTCCATCCAGGCTGTAAGCGGCCTGTGCAGAACGCCGGGTTAGCCTCTTGTGTGCTATGATCTGGATACAGATTAAATCAGAGTTTGACCTGTGGGTCCCATTACAGGTATCTACTGATGTGACTTAATGGCATGTGTAGGAGAATGAAATGTTGGGGGGCCATTTAGAGTTGGTTTGGTTTGTTTCCCCTTCATCCCTAAAATGGCGATGCACACTGTGCTCTGGTGCTTTAATGCTACATTTTTCATGTAAAGAAAAGTGCTGTGAAATATTCTAGTCATCAGTGTTTTGCTGTGTTTTCTGTGTTTTTATCCACTGACTTTGTGCTGCAGGGGCGGCTGTGTTTTCCACAGCTGTAATTAATGATTTTCTCATCTGACTGAACCTGGCATTTGTGGGACGCCACCCATCTCCTGTGAGACCCAGTGCTAAGCAGCCTCACATTAAACTCCTGATTTAGATCCTTCAGTTGCCTTGATGGCGTTCTAGCAACACACCAAATACATCTTTGAAACACATAAACAACAACGCAAGGCAAAAACATTCTTGTTACTTCTAAGTTTAGCTGCTTTTTGAGTGTGTGTGAACTTAAGAATGATTTATATATACTGCCTATAAATAGTACATTTATACCCACCTCAACTGGAAATATGTATGTCAATTAATCTTTTGTTCTATAGAAAAACCAGCAAAAGGGAGACACGGCCATTAAGCCTGAACGGTCGATGACAGGAGAGTCTATGTGGCTGCTGAGAGGCAGTATCAGTCAAGACTAATGTCACGCTGATCTTTGTGATAAATGTTGCAGTTTCACTACTCCAAATGATGATGTGGCTAAGAAGTCATTTCTCAAAGAGCACACAGCTGTTTCTTCTGCCCTGATCTGAGAACTGCAAGTGTTAATCCTTCTGTCACGAAGCCTGTGCGTGACTGGTTGACAAGACACACTTTTGTACTTGTCATGTGTGTAAAGACAAAGATAACAGTTGACATATTGTAGTTAATTGGCTAAAAGTCTGTGTTTTCATTAGAAATCATATTGTTATAGTACAATCAATTTTCAGTCATTCAAATATTTCTGCCAGGAATTTTTTCTGTGTGTTTACAGTTGCCACAGTACATGTAGCAACTGTGCAGGATTCTAATGGTTTTAAATAAAACCTTTTTAATGTGGGTTTTGTGGCTTGCAGAAAATTAACTGTTTTTGCAAACATGATGAGACATAATTAATCATTTCAAAACTTTTATTTTGATGCCTGCCTGTACAAACACAGCTAGTCATTTTTTGTGATTTACTGTTTTCTAAATAAAGTCTTCATAATGTAAAGAACATTCTCTGAAAATATAACCTTGATTTTTTTGACCTAGTAATGACATGTCAAAGATGAAAATCATAGTGATATTAATAAATAAAATCAATCTTTGATGCTTGTTATTGTTACTTTAGCCTGTTTTTTACAGACAAGGTCACATATAACTACATTGCCAGAGAGACTAATGTGTTAGTTTAATAAATGTTCCGCTTACTAAAGTGCAAAAATAACAGCAAAATATTTAAAAGTGTGTGTCAGACCAGTCTACTGAATCACCAAACTATGTGAAAAAACATTCTGAGCTTCCTGTTTCCAAAAGTTCAGCCACCAAACTTCAATTCAAATGCAATGAACCTAATGATGTTACTAATGATATGTCTCCTTGTACGATAATCATTTATGTTTGGACTTAGTCCTAAACTGCGATTTAGAACAGCTTAGTGTGAAAAAAACCTTTTGTGGTTAGCGTGTGTGGAACTCACAATGGCCTGTGTCTCTAAAATTAGCTTCCTTAAAATGCACTTGTGAAGTTGGCACATGACTCAGCGGCACAGCGGCTAATGATTCATTGGGCCATACCAAACTTGTAGGTTTTCCAATGGACATTAAGCCTTGCCCTGACCACTGCTATCAGTGATTAGCACGCATTTCTTATTCATTACCCTAATGAATTGTTGGAACATAGTTCAGACTGAAAACTCTAAATTGATTGTAATGATAAAGCTATGAATGTGCCATTGACGTACCTGCTCAGGTAAATTGTAATGTTTGGATTCAACCCAAAATAATGCACACATACAGTATACTCAACCCAACACATATTTTCACAAACAGAAATAGAAACAGAATGAAAAGACAGTCAGTAGCATGTGTTCCACTTCCCCTTTGTTCACAAAATGATTAAAGAAGCAAACCCCTTTGTGTTTGGACGTGTTTAAATCCAATGTAAATTCATGCTCTTGCGCTTTTGATATGGTTTCTGAGTTAAATACATAAAAACACCATTTGCTTTATAGTAGGTGGGACTACAAACAAGTAGCAAGAATATTTTGCATGTTTCGGTTCTGTGAGCGTCGGCAGACAGTGAGTGTGGTGTCAGAGAGGCCTTTATTAAACATAAAATATTAAGACCATTGAGTAAGGTGTGTCCTAATTAAAGGGGGTGTGATGTTCTCAATGTGAGAAATGGGCTCAGTGAAGGTGCAGGAGTGCTCTATGGGCTTAGTCCAGGTAAGGGACAGAGTCCTGGTTGCTGCACACCCTCACTGGTCCGTGAGGCCTGAAGGCAACGGCTTTCTTTAGAGCTCAGCATTACCTAAAGTCCATGGAGAGTGAGAGGCATAGCAGCTCCAGCAAACTAGTCTACAATTTGCAGGAACAGGCTCTGACGACTTGAATGTGGCAGTCTCATCCTGCTTTCTTCCTGGACCTGTGAGGCTACCAGCATATATGGATAAAAGACTGGACTCCTGAAGAGAAGCTCTACAAGGATTTAAAGGCAGCAGTAATGAGACACGATTTGGTGTTCAGTCCATCACTTTGTTTATATAACAAAGTATTTATCCATGAACCGTTAAACCAAGCTGAGTGCATGGTAAAACTGACTTACGGATTGTTTTGTGTTATTCTTTGTTTATTTTTAATGCACATCTATTGATCACTTTTCATATGTTTGGAAGTTTTAAATGATTTACAAATTGGTTATGTACATTATAGGTGGGTGTTAGAACATCTGTACCATTTAAATTATGCAGTAGGTCATTATATAAATATGCAATATATGTTTATTTTAGATTAATGAAAATGTATTAAATTTCATGTGACATTAAATTATAAATTAACATTAAAAGCATTTTTCGCTGGGCTTTTCTTAATGGGCAAAAGCATAAACTAACACAGCTCATGGATAAAATCCTGTATTTGTAACAAAGACCAATTGATTACATTGATCAGTAATCAGTGTCAAAATTGTTGTGTGTTTATAAATCACATCAATTAAAATATTACATTCCATCATGCGCATAAATATTATATATAGAGAGTTGAATAATTATACCAATGTTAATTCACTTAAACATCGCCATAATTAAACTAATTAAGTATTTAATTCAGTTTGTAGTAATTGCAATCACTTTGGTTTTACATGTGTGCACTACACTAACTGTGATGCTGGAAAAACAGTCACAGAGATAACCCTCTCTGCTAGAAGGTGTATTATATCACTGCTCCACCTGAATTATTTATATGACTCTGATGTATATCTTCCCAACAACAAACCATTTCTTTCAGAATACATCTTTGCATGTGTCTCCATATTTCTTTACGCTTTGTAAATTAAAGGCTTAGAATGTTTATGCCTGCTTCATTTATTCTGTCACTAACTCTTTTTATTTCCAAAGTATTCTTGCTATTGTGTATTTATTTTGATTATATCTATATGTATATCTGCCTTTAAAACCACTCATTCTCCCACCTCAATGTCTTTAAGGTAATCACATAATTCAATATTGATTATATTTCTGCTGACAAATGAGGTACTGTATTTTTCTGAAAGTACTTCAATTTGAGCATCTGCACACTACATTGCTAGAAGGGGAGAAATAAAGTTGTCTTTACGTTAAGAAAAAACAAGATAACATTTTGCTTTACTGCAAAGTAAGGGAGCAGAAAACAAAGAAACAAATCTAAATAAAATAATGTGTTTTTACCAAAATGTCAATATAAATCTATACCCTAGTTTCCACCAGTAAAAACATAGAGAGCTATCAAAGCGCTCATATGTTTCTTTCTAGTTGATGCTTTTTTGTTTTCCCAAGATTGCCCATCAAATAAATGATTAATCCATAGCTGTATGTGTGACACATTCTTTGGATCGGATTTCCCCATGCATTTTTTATATTTATGAATATAACCACTGAGCAACCAGTCCTCAGAGCTGGACACATGGGAGCCTGTGTTCCATTAACTGGGTCCTCCTTTATGAGGGATATCTTTACCTTTGAAATGGAAGAGTAAAAGCAAAGACAAAAAAATTATAAATAAGTAAAGAAATAAACTGAATCCAGTCTCTGTCTGTTTGTTTACTTCTCTGGAAGTGCTTGGAGAGTTACAGAGAGCACAGAGAAATAAGAAGAAATTGTCAGGAAAAATTGTATTCAGTTGAGACCTGCATATAAAATATCTTTTGGTTTCTGATCCTGAAGCTTAAAAACCTATCCGTCTCTTCCAAGCAGGTCATGTCCAGTGTAGTCACACTAATGGAAAACATTGTAAGAAAACAACAATATTGTTTTTTCAAAATCAATTATAAGTTACCTTTCAGCAAGTATAATAAAATATCATTTCTGTTGTTCAGTCTCAGTGCTGTAATTTAGCTTGAGGTGTAAAAAGACACTATTTATCAAAATTACAAATCAACAATTATGTTTCACTGTAAGACAGTTTTTAGGTTAAATTTTAAAGCAAATCATAAAAAAATGTTAGAAAGTTTGAAATTATTAAAATGTTATCAGAAATGTGTTTTATCATCTGTAGAAAGGTTCTAGACTTTGCTCTGTAGGTCCGTATGCCTTAAACATCCTGTATCCATATATGGCACTGGGAGGATATGACATCATGTGTCAGGTCTTCGGCTGCTGGGGTCACTCGCTGCTTTGAAGCGTTGTCAGATTACATAATTTAAACGTAAATCAACAGAAATAACTCAGATGTGCTTAGTAAACATTTCGGGAAAACGTCAATTGTTTTTAAGCGTGCAGTTTTGGATTAAAAGCTATGATGAGCGCTGTTTATGGAAGACCTCTGAGGTGCGCCGGATTTGACGTCTTTGCCCGTTGTTTTAAAATACAGGTATGTTCATATCTTTAAATGTGCATGATTTAATGTGTATTTTACTCATTACATAAAGTAATGTATTGCAGTCGCTGATATATTACAATATATAACAAACAGTGGCCAAATATCGAAGTTTATTATTATAGTTTATAGATTTGTATTTTGACATGCCATTATCAAGTAAACAATGGTCCAGGACTTTAGCATCCCTTTACGCACGCGAATGACTCAGGTTCATTTTTATACTGTAGTTTATATACTTGATGTTGTTTGTATTTCCATGAATTAATTTATCATTTATGCTCATTACAATGTATAAAATCACGTTTAACAGTTAAATAAACCCTATCTAACCGACGCGTAATTAGATGACTTGTTCCTATGTTGTAGTCTTTGTAGTACTTTGAACATAGGACAGTGTTTAATGTTGTAAACCTTGTAAGCAGGCTATTAAAGCTCTCCCAGCCTGGATTATTTGAAGTGTGCGGTTATGTGTATGACACGCATCTCAATATACAGCAGTGAGTGTTATAGTGGTTTCTTTAGGGTTTTATTTTGCACGCATTGTTTTCTAGTACAGGTCTTTGAACTGTCATTAACTGTTGTACTCGCGTGGAAACGCCCCTGTTTCCCTCAAATCCCAATTAAGTTTCCCACTGTAACCAGCTAGTTATTGCTGTGCGTTTCCACATGATGTCATTTAGGAGAAAATGTATTTTAATTTGTATTTATGCATAATTATGTATATGCATATTGTTGTATGCACAGTTGCATACAATGCTTTACTATGCACTTTACTCTAAATATTTATTTTTTATTTCCTGTGGTATGTATATTGTATACTGTATGTATGTCAGTATGTGAGGACAACATTAGATATGAAATCACTGCAATCATATAGTCAAATCAGAATATTTAACATGCTCAGATAGAACTCAACCCTATACCATTAAAGTGGTCATATCATACTGAATTATTATTTGATCATTTGAAATAAAAGACCTGGACTCCATCCGGAAGCATTATTGAAATTGACAAAGATGTCTTGTCAACTTTCACAACTTTTTGATTTCACACAGATTGATATGGCAAAAAACTTTATAAGTGTACACCTGGGAGAAAAGAATTAAATAATAAAAAATGTATGATATGATTCTTTTATTATCTCTGTGAGTCAGCAGTTCGGTAAGGTAGAGAGGTCATATCAGGCTTCTGGTACCTGAGTAGTGTACTGAATCTAGTAAGAATGCTGGTCCAGTCAGATTCATTTGAGAGGGTTTATCTTTATCTGACATGTAAAATTTAGAATAACAAATCAAAATGACATAAATGTTGACTGTATATGGTTTGCTTTGTTATCCAAAGTAAAAATGATGTCACTTTCTGAAGGATGATGTCATTGACCTGATTTTTGTTTACCCATGTTTTTTTATGAAAGATCTTTGTATTTGCTTAATTGTAAAAGTTATCATCTTCAGATAGTGAGTCTTAGTGAGTTGTATCTAATATTGAGCCTTAAATTGTGGGAATTATGGGAACATGAAAATGTTTTGCATAACAGGAATGACTCATAAACATGCATCTTATGCAGTTAATTTACATATATCTTGAACAATAATGAAAAGCACTTGTGTTACAAAAGCAATGATTCTGGCTGGAAAATCTTCACAGGACCCAAAAAACAAATCTACCGCAGCCAACCAGTTGGCTTAGAACTAGATGGCTCTACATCACACAGATTGAAGGCTCCTTTACAAGAGCACCCAAAATCACAGGCCACCAAACTCTCCCTCTTTTCCTTTTCATGCCCCTGGCTTCAGATTATGTCTATTCCATCTCTGTTAGATTTAAAGAAAAATGACTATAATAATGGTGCCTAAAGCACTGTTATGTTCATTGATTTTATCTATGCTGTTCTTGGGTGGAAGGCGAGCTATACTTGATCTGAATTGTTTGAGAGAATATACTTATTACGAGCACCGTGAACATTGAGCTCTTGCTCCTTACTGTTTCTTGTGTTTATGTATTTTTGCAATTTATCAAGTTGTATGTTTTAATGTATTATGTTCTATTGCACATTTGCCAGGTGATGGGAATGAAAAATATTTCTGACATTCAGTGGAGCGGTTCTGAGTATTATGAAAAAGTCCTATCTCATTATATTTTGCTTATTAAAGTCCGTTTGAGCATGTTTAGTTTACATGTCAGGATGGCTAAAGTACTGTATCATAAATGAGTGAATGAGCTTGGTTATCAGTCCACCAGTAGAAACTTAGCCTTAGTATCCCCTTTTTATGCTTGTTTGCATTTTTATAAACGCAGACATTTTTTTACCCTATCCAAAAAGACAGTTTATGTGCACCTTGTCCCTGCTTGCTCTTTGAAGGCCAGCACCTCAAGTAAGATTCATTTTTCTTGCTGCCGTGCTTTCAATGCAAGGATGCTAAAGAAGGTGATAAACACCATGAGTTATCATACACTGAGGAATAGAAACATCACCTTCGCTTCTGTAGTAGTGATTCACAGTGGATATGGAGGCTTTTGAAAGGGTAGTATTTGTGAGAGACTGTGCTCGAACCTGCCTGTCTGGATGAGGGTACTGTGATAAATGCAGAGAAAGTGAAATCGATATAAAAAGCAAACAGCTCTCATGCTGTACCATCCCTGTGGGAGTGTCAAAATCAGAAATTTAAACGAAAACCCAGCAATAATACAAGGTGATTGCGATAGGATTTCGGCTTTCAATAAAGCAAACATTCTCCACAGAGACCTTTTGTCCAATAACCTTTAAAACATCTCAATTGGCAATTGGCATTGCTCTGAACGTCAGCATCTGTATGCGTTCAGTCATCATCAGACACGTCTGAGCGTGTTTTTAGTCAACAAGGCTACTTGATAGGTTTTTGAAAGTTTAGAAAAGTGAGCCATGACAAACATCCAGCTAGAACTACCTTGAGAGCATAAATAATCAGTTCTGGATAAGAAATGTAAAGACAAGGTTGCTTTCATTCACTACTTGTAAGTGCGTGTGGGTGAAAAGGGTGGCATCGCTAGTCATAAAAACAGTGAGAGAGCAATTTACAGTAAAATGTTTGAAATAATCAAGACAATTGAGATGGCAGTAGTGAGAGTATAGTTAGAAATCACCAGTAGCATTAGGCCAGTATAAAAAATATGTATCACACAGATGACACTGCAAGGTTATCCACCACTTGTACATTCTGGCTTAAACGTGCACAAACCCTAGACCTTCATAACACTGCCATAAAACATTTATTTTTCTCCCACACGGTGTTTAGGACTGAGGTTTTACTTTTCTTTACCTTGCTGTTTTCCCTGAACTGTGCCCCCTCACTAAACTGTTGGGCAAACATAGTAAGAGTTTGTGTCACACAGAATAATCACATAGTCTACTAGGATTTCTGGAGTTTTGTTGTTTTCTGTTTCAGACTCTTTCAAAGTAAGAGAGCAATTCATCATTGTATTTTGCGATGGAGATCCACCCTTCTCCGCCAATCACACAGGGGACCAAGGGCTTCAACTTGACAGAATTAGATCTGACTTTTTCAAGTCACTTTCTGAATGTGCCTTCCTGTCACTGTTTATTTTGCTCAAATTGATGACAAGCTGGAGCATCTTTTCCAGAAGTATGCTCTGCTTCTCAATTGCCTGACAAATAGTCCCGTGTGAGTGGTGAATGCCTTGTTGCTGGATTGCCAGGCTTCTGTAGAAGAGACCCTCCACTGTGTTTCTTAACTGCGTCATTGTTTATGCTGGCGGTTGGTACAAAAGTACCAGGAGCCCAGTAGGTCATCAGCTGCAGCTGAACTTTTTCGTGTGATATATATTAGCATTGAGATCTGCTGGTTCGTTCTCCTGGCACTTCTGAACCTTCAGAATACATAGTAAATTCTGTTTTAAGCTCAACCTTTGTGCAGTTTGTAGGTTTTAAAAAATTTTCAATTGTGCTCCCTAAGATGAGAAACCCTACTGCTACTTCTCAACAAAGAGAAAAGATCCCATAGTCATGTGTGCATTTTAGATCCCAGAGCTGGGAATAAAAAGAGATAAAAAACTGAGGTATGGGACGGAGTGATGCTGTGAAGGAACTCCCTGTGGACGTGACGCGACAGTGCCTGGTAGTGGGAGAAATGTTTCTTTTAACAACAAATAAAAATGGAACAAGGGAACTGTGAGATATCCGGTGACAGGCCGCAAAAAGCCTCTTGTTTTGCTTTACGAAGAGGGCTGGAAATTCTAAATCTGAATGGTGAGCCTGTAGTTTTAGATCAGAGGACACCACTCTCAGACCCTTTTCGCTCTGTTGCTTGCAAAAACTGAGAAAATGTTCTGGGTGGGGCTGAGAAACCTAGTGCCCATCACCACATAGTCCTTACCGGACGTCAAGTTGCTTTGAGACTCCTGACACTGTGGCAGAAAGATATAGAGATGAGGTCATGCAGACTAAAGTGACCTTTAGTAGTGATTTGTTTGATTCCCATAAGCAGTTTTGGCTGTCAGTGCTAAAAAGGAGTGAATTTTTGTTCTATTGTCCTTATGAGTGTAATAATGATCTTGACTTGATTGATACACACTTACAAGCTTGTAAGTGCATTTAGTCTAATTTTTAGAGAACAGAGTCCTATCTTTTATTTAGTCCCATCAAGTATTATCTTCTCATAGACATAATGGGACATGTGATACAATGTTTCCCTTTCACTCTGCCTGCATTCAAATAGCCTGTGTGAGAAAACACCCATGAATTATGAATAAACTCATACATACTGTACATAAGTATGCACAAAGGTTTTTATGTCTTTCTCCAAATTCCTTGTTGTTTGGAAAGCTTTGAATTTAGACTCTAAATTTAAAGGTTGGTACAATGCCTGTGTGTGAAAGTGATTTGCAAGTCTGCCATCTCTGAGGTGTTTATTTTAATCGGGTCATAAAAGGGAGATATGTAGCAAATGCTAGTAACATGACAGTGGGGGGTCAATGGGTAAAATTCAGCACGTTATAGTATAAATTTTAGTTTCACTGTAGAATCAGTTGTTAACTAAGATTGTTATGGGTTCTTTTTTGTGACCGTATGGGAGCTTGTTTTACAGGCAATGTTTGCATGTTTTGGAGACTATTTTAAATTACTTTGGCCCTCTGTTGCTTTGACCCATTCAGCCCAGTTGAAGGATGGGGCAGTAAAAATTTTCTTCTCTCTTATCTCTTTGTTGTGGAGAGCAGAGCGCAAGCAGTGAATTTGAGCGAGGGCCCGGGACCACATAAGCTCTTCCCTGCAGCTGCACGCCCAGCGTGCTGCACCTTCTTTGGCTTCAGAAGCAATTGAATAATTTAAGGCAATTAACGCTGGCAGGGGTTAGGGCCTGCGGCGTCCATCTTTTTCTGAATCTGCTGCTGTGTGGGTCACAGGGGAATCTTTGTTGCCTCTGCTCTTGCAGCTGGCAGTGAGTGAGAGAACACTCTGACTATATCGCATCACACTGGCAGAATGCCCACAGTCAACGGTGTCAGCTCCATTGCCCACAGGTTTCCAGTGAGTTTGGGTCTTTGAGTTTCTCCATTCTGGTTAATAGTCATCTGGTTGCTTTAAATGTTTATTTTTATATCTTGGCCAGTACAGTTGATTTAAAAACCAAAGAGGACCACTGTGGGTCAATAGTTGTGCCGCAAGGCTAAGCAGTTCAGTTCATTTGTCTTGCTTTTTTTGTTATTTTCTTCATCATTAAAGTGCAAGGAGTTATAGAGACGTAAATTCCATCATGTCTTTAGTGTCAAGTTCCCCCGGTTGACACGTAATCTGTTTTTATTCCATAGGAGGCAATCTGCAGTTACTTGGGGTCATTGACGGTGTCATTTGGATGCTGCATGTTGGGATCAAATGGGGATGAGTTTCAACTTAGACAGTAAAGAAAATAAAAGAGTGTGAAATGAATCGACGTTCGAGGCAGACAGTGACAGAGTGACAGATATTTAACAACCTCCATTTTACATCTGGGCCTTCTCTCAAGTTGACTTGGGTTTAGAAGGATGACAGCCCGAAAGGTCAAACCTTACCAGATTGTAAAGCAACACTAATCATCATGGCTAGCCCATTTCCCACACTGACACCCCCTAATTTGTTACCAGCCGTCCAGCCGATTCAAAGTGCTGCCAGCCACAAGCAATGTTTGGCTTCTCTTTTCTGCTAAATAAGAATTAAGGAAGGCAGTGTAGAGAGTTTCAGAGGAGAAGTAGAAGCTTTAATCAACAGCGTTGTCTCTCCTGCCAAAGAGAAGGGCACACTTTATGTAAAATTTATGTGGTCTGTCTTGTAAATGTCCTTTGGATGTGACATGTTAACTTACTGCTTGATACCAACCTTCAAGACTGGAGCCCCGCTGTCTGACACAGATCTCTCCTGTCTTTTCTTGTGTTTAGGCACACACCCAGAGACATGTCCACTTCTTAACCCCCGCTTCCTCTCAGATGTGGCAGATCTTTCATAAGCAACGCCGGCCCACAATTTCATCTTCCTTGAGAGACAGCCAGCGTTCTTTCATTCTGAATAATTGCAATACGTCAGTGATAAATATTAACAGGATATTAAACTTGCTACAGAGTCCCGACACAAACCTGAAAAGCAGACAAGGTGTGCTTACCATAAATTGATACTAGAAGGACTGCTTTTTCAGAGACAGAATAAACCTAATCGAGAGCATTGGGACATTTGATGGAGAATTCACATTGACAATATAATTTTCTCAGGGACAGAGTTTAATCTGTTCCCATTAAAACCAGAAAAAGAGCTCTATCGACAATGACAGAGGTAACAAAATCAACAGCAGAATATCGTGGGAAAATAATACTCTATAGTGCTATGCTAAATAAGCCTCACAAATGATAGAAATCTTTCTTTTTACCACTGCCTACACCGAGTTCTTTTCTCATTTTGTTTTCTCAATGCTGCCTGCCGTGACCCATCCTCCAATTCAATTTCCTCGTAATGGTAAGTAGCCCTTAGACCAGGCCCGGCTAACAAGATCCATATGATGTCAATCTCAAGGTAGAGATAATACACTGTTGAGGAGACAGTTGAGATTATTGTAGAAAATCTGACCATTTAACAAGGCGTGCTAGAGAAATAAAAAGAGAAAAAAGAAGATAATTAGACTTTGATTAAGACCAGGCTGAGGCAGAAATATAGATAATCAGGCTCTGTGAATAGCTGTTGAATGAGTGTCCTCATTGAAGCATCTCCAAGAATGTGGTACTTACAATTGGATGATTTTGCCTAGACCCCTAGGCGATGTCCAGATTTCTCATTCGGACCAATCGGACATGCTTCCTCTCCACCCAGATGGTTGGAATCATCACTGTTTACGGTTGCTGTCTGCACACTTGTAACTGAACAAGGCCACAATTCGCAAGTCTGTGTGTTGACAGGAAGTAATATCAGCATATTTGGGATATAAACAGTTTAATGTTTGATTTGTGCTGTTATGGAATATGGAATACTGTATATCACTTTGGAATGTTTGCATGTGACAAAATTACATTTCTTGTTTGTGCACTTCCTCATTCTGTGCTTTTTTTTTAAATGATTATGTTTCAAGCTTCAATTAAGTAAACGCTTTTGTAGTTGCTCATATTCACTAACAGGTTGTTTGTGTTGATAGAGGTCTGAGATCAATTGTTAATTTAGCTTAGCCATGTGTATTTCAAGTAACCTCGTGCTTTTTCCAGACAGAATTAAATACCGGGGCCACAAACAAGGTCTTGAAACCTTGATAGATTGGACTCATTTAAGTGTCCCTGAAAGTAATTAAATGATCCAATTATTTTAATTTAGTTTCTCTGGAGAGTTCAGGCAAAAATTCAGTTGGGGAAAGCCATAGCATTTGTGACACATACGGCTTATGCCATTTCAATCAAGATCAATGCCAGCGTAACACAAAGAGTAGTTTTTTAAAGGCCATGCCTCTGCACTGAAAATGTGCAGATAACTGCCATGGAACATAAACTCCTATGTAGTTCATTTTTTACTGGCTGACCAGTATAAAGCCTTCAGAGAACACAAAGCACTTGTGATGCTCTTTCAAGAAAAGCCATTAGACCAAAGCCACCTTTTAGACAAATACCCGAAGAGCATGGACATCTGTGGCCATTTCTGACCCAGACCTTTCAGCTCTGAGCATTCATTATTATCTGCCATTCACCAACTGGTAACTTGGTTACTTAAATGGAGTGGTTCCATATGACTTACGTACCATCCATATGGGTCCTGTGTATCTTAACAACAGATGGTAATAAAAATACCAATCATCATAAGTCAGTTAGGGACTGCATTCTGTTGAGCTTAACGCCCACATGTCCTTGTAAGATTAAATGCATGCAGTGAAGATGTTGTAGTTATGTCACATTTTATATCATATAAAGCAGATTAGGCTGGGCATTGCTAATCCTTGTCATAAATATAAAATGATGTGTTTATCATGAAGACATGAAGATTTCTTTCATTGAGAAGCTTTACAATAAGGCATTTCTCACACACATACCAGAAGCGTGCGTGCATGTACACTGACACACAATGGTGAACAATTACATAGTCTTTTACTTTGATCCACTGTTACACTTCAAAATCACTGTGGTGAATTTCAAGTATGATTTGAGCCTCCTTGCTGTGCTGCATTTATTTTACCATCTGGTTCAGGTTGTGCCCCTAAAACTTCCCTCTCAGCCACTCACTGTGTTTAGAAGTGTTTATTGGATAGTTTCACTCAGCCGTGGGAACTGAGAACATGATGCAGGTGTTGACAAATATTGCTATATGCAGAGGTGGCATAAAACACAAGTGAGAATAACAGAACAAAGCTGGAAACCGTACAAACCTTTTTTGCCCACGTCATAAGGGGAATATATATTTGGATTTAAATCTTGAAATCTGCAAGCCCTTGAGTTTGGCTGGAGACATGAGTCGAGTATAAATTGTGGTTTAGACACTGCAGTCATTTGTCTTTTAAGGAAGACAGCTCAAACTGAAAACAATAGATGAAAGGTTTTATAAGATTGCAAATTATACCCTTAGCATGACAATTTGCATGTGCATGTGCTTTATAGTGCGTGTTTGTGCGCTTAAGTATTTACACTAGAATTTGATTCCTTTTCCAGGGGCAAGGGCACAGCAGTAAGCAATCAGCTAACAGGGCCTTTAATGAGTTTTCACCTCTCAATCATCTGCCTGCTGAAATAACAATAGGATGAGAGACGTTATGAACAGGAGATTAATACAGAATGTTGTTTGCATAGCTGCCCTGTTTTCCTTTTTTTTGAGAAACACAGAGCTGAAAGAAGTTACCCGAATGAGTCTGAACTATTGTGACCGGGATGAGCCGTAAGCTTTGCGTTTGTCATTACTCTTTATTTATTCTGTTTTTATGATATGGAACATAAAATCCATTTAAATGTTACTCTGGGTGTGTCTGTGTGAAAGAGTGTAGGGTTAAAGTCATCCTCAAAGGTGAAGTGTAATTTCTGCACTTCTACAGGGATTAAACGTATTCGGAAAAAGCTTTAAACACTTCTTTCATTTACCATTGGTCATATAAACATAGTTCTGTCTCATGCAGTTTATTTATAAAAATGACATAAAATGCATAAAGTTCATCATATTCTTCTAAACTGAAAGACTTAGATTATTTAGTTTAGATTATTAAAATGTTTAGTTTATATTGTTTTATACAAATAAAGTATTATATGAGCCATTTAACAGCTACTGCTTATAACATAAAACAAATTATCACTGTTTTGGTAGAATTTTGATTATGGAGCATCCCTATTTAATATATGTAAAACTAATTTTCACATAGCTTCTTTCGTAATAGTAGTGATAAATGATTTTGGAAATGAACAGTTTTTACTGCGGAAGAAATACAGCCCATGTAAGAAAGCAATTTGCCATTTCAGTCTCGGGTGTTGGGTCCCGCTTTTCTCTGCAAATAGTCCTCCAATTTAAATCCAGGCTGTCTAGTGATTAGCCACGGTGGTCCAGCCTTGTCACTAAGGAAATGCCCCATGCCACTTCTTGGCATTCCACATGAGCGTTAGAACATGCCAGCTGGCCATGGATGAGCTCCATCCCCTGCAATCTGAAACAAGGATTTCTGCATGTTGAAACCAAGGCCGGCAGCATATCTCTGGTTCAAAAAGCACTAAATCTGAAAGTCTCCAAATTGAATTCAGAATTAAACTAAAATGACCACTAAGTAAGAAACCAATATTTTAGTCGTGTAATGGGCATTTTGGTCTTAGCTGATAATTGTTTACAGAATGAATCACAGTTATTAGAGGCCATTGGGTTTGATGATGCTTGGCAGTAGCTGGCAAAGTTACGCTCAATCTATTTGTTGGCAGCTCTAGGCAGCTGATGAATGTGAATTTCTGAGATCTTGTGTCTTTGGCTCTGTGGTGGGTCGTGTCTCTGATCAGATTGATGGATGAGTTGGACTGAAGGGGCAGTAGGTTGTGACAGTCTGGCTCGATTGAGTGTCCCCCACCCGGCAAAGGGGAAACTTTAGTGAAAACATAAGGCAAGTGAGTGACAGGTATGGCCCTGGCACTAGACTGAGGTGACTGTGGGATGGCGCTTAAAAAGGAAGTGAGAATTTTATCCACCTTGTTTGAAACAGTGACAGCTGTTAAGTCTCAGCTCAGACTTGGACAAAACAGCAAGACTGTTCAGACATGGTAAAATCTGTTTTTTTTGTTATATATTTTTTCTGTTTATTTTAAATACAGTATTAATTTACTACTAATGTATTTTCTACATGGAATTATAAAAGACTAATTTTCATAAATTACTGACATACAGAGAAAATAATAAATGATATTATTAGGGAATGATGACAAAACCCTATAGTGCATCAGTGTCATGTCCCATAACTATAGAACCCATGAAGACATGCATACTGATGTTTATTTTTATCTTAAAGACCTTTTAGCGCCATTGGAGCTTTGCTCTAATATGACATTAAGACTTATTTATAGTGAGAGTAATGAGTAAGAATAGATCACTGCTACTTCACCACTATGATTGTGTGTCTTATATTTTTTGTATTTGTCTGTGTTATAAAACCTATAAAACCCTTGATAAAAGTGCAAGACATCCCAAGTAGATACACATGGCACTTTCTATTCTCTTTGTCCAGTTCCACTATTGCAGCGGAAAGCTCATACTATCATCATTAAACAATGAGACAGAGTAGTGAGATTTAGGAGGTGGAAGAAGTGTTGTGGTAAAGAAAAAACAGTAAAGGGTGTTTGCACAAGCTACTGTAGGCTGTAAGCTGTCAGACAACATTCTTTAGTAATATACTTCAACAAACTACCTACTGAAGTTAAAAAGTAGGAAATAAAAACTCTACAACATTTGAGCCCTCTATTTGTGATCGTGTTGGATAAGCTAATTTTTGCTGAATGCTTGCCTGAGGCCAGGACCTAGTTTTCATCAAAGTATAATCAACATCACCTAGAGCTTACAGGAACTAGTTTATTTTTTATGTCATTTCAGGGTTATGCTCAAAAGACAATCTGAAACATAACAGCCCTAATGCATTAAGCAATAAAAGAGAACTATAAGCATTTACAAAAGGCTTTACGCCATGAGCATGGGTTCTGGTCAGTACAGTCATGTAGATTTATAATACGGCATGAAAAAATATATGAATAAAAATGAAGGTGTGTTGGTCTAAAGGATTTTATAACGTTTACTAATTTCCAATAGAAATGACAAACAAGAAACATTTTAGAATAACATTACACTGAGTGCTTATAGTGCTTACACACAGCGTTTTAGAATTGCCTGTTTAATTCATTTGTTGGAGCATGTGATCATTCTCCTTGTATGCCCTCGGAAGTGGTCTTGGGGTATCATGCTTCTTGTGATCAGATTAGTGGGTGACACATGGCCATGGGGCTGGAGAGATGGGGTAAACAGGTCTCTTTTTAACAGGATCATTTTGGGGGGGACTGCCTGGCCCGGCTCCATGGCAAGCTGTAGACGAAACCCCATTGGGCTCAATCCTATTTACTGGATATCACCATAGCAGCAGGAGCCCTCCGTATGGTGGAGAAGATTCCCATTTTAGCCTAGCAGCCTCTTTCCTTTCCATTAGCTGGTACAGCACAGCCCCATTCAATAATATCTGCTATACCTGCCAATGGCTCCCCTGCCCTAGTGCTGATCTACTTATTGCCTGAACTTACCAAGTCAACCAAACTTTTACCTGTCTAAGTTTAGAGCCAGCAAATAGTAAACAAAGACGTGGGTGCTTTTAGTACTAGCTTAATTTTTTTTAGATTTGTTTTAAGATGTGTTTTGCAGTGTGCTTGTACAGCTATTGTAACATAAATACATTTTTTTTGTTTGTCAGTTGATATGTGTGTGCTATTCATGAGACAAACAGTTCTTTCAAAGAATTCACTGTCTCCAAAATGACAAAAATCTTTCCTTATTAGCATATATGCCAGAAAATGAAACTGTCAGCCAGCTGCACCAGCAATTAGCCAGTTTCATCATAAAGACTTGTATCAGCAGAAAAAAGTAATCATTTGCAGTAATGTGAAAGGCCTTCTTCATGATTTCCTCATTAAATTATTCATAGGGCCTTCATCTGCTTGTATATTTTCCATTTAGAACGACAAGGTTCATTATGAAGCTGATGTTCCTAGCATGTTTTGTGTAACTCTTCTTATTAGCCTTCCTGGATCAAAATCACACATGGGTTTAAGTGTAAAGTTTGTGTAAAGAAAACAAACACTAAATAAGAATCCAAGATGAGAAGGCAGAGCAAGAAATCATAATTGTGTGTTTGCTTTGTAATTGCTTTTATTTTCACTCCCAGTCTATCCATGCCTGATCTGATTTGACCTGATAAAGAGCAGAGACCCGGGGTTCTCAAAATCATCTAAAGTAGAAAGACGCCACCTCACCCACAGACATATCAGTGGAGAATCTCTTAAAGAAAATAAAGAGAGCTCTCTCTGATGATCACCTCCAACTGATAAGGTGTCAGATGTACCGCTGCATTACTGTGACTAGGGTTGTTCTGTTTTTCTTTCATTTGAACTCCTGCTGCAACAGAGCGAGTAATCAGCCTCTTTCCATGCTCTGTACGGAGACCCCCACCGCCCCTCTGATCCACCAGCAGATATCAGTGTCTCGTAATGGATTAAAATAGGGTTAGACAAAATGGATATTATATCAAAGAGTGCGTGTGTCTGGCTATTTCCACTGTTTCTGCAGTCAACGTGTGATCAAAATAACAGAACTGGAGTAATAATAGTTGTAAAGTGTGCTGGAATCTGAACTGGCTTTTGTTTGTTTAGCTGTCGGGATGCCTATTGGCATGGTTATATGATTTTATTTACCCAACTGTGCTCCATTAAGACTATGAATTTGATATCGGCAGTTGTTTGTGTGAATCGGGAACAGTTAAAGACGAGTTCCATTTCTTAAACCATATGCTTTTCAGAATATTCATTGATGGCACTATTGTAGCAGATTTTTCATGTGTTATTTCAAAACGGTGTTCTCACATATAATCTCTGGTGTAAAGTTAATAGGACAGGCTTTGTAAAATGTGCCATGGAATTCTCCAGAGAATGTTCCAACAATATCTCCTCAGATGTAAAATCATAAGTTGATACATGCAGTTGTGATTTAGAAAGAAGAAGCTCGATGTATTCCTTATGTGATGGCTAATTTGTGCCTCCAAGGAAACTGATTAAAAACTGACACAGATCTGATTGCTCTGCCATCCTGACGTATTACTGCCAATGTGGTTTCTCTTACCCCCTCCCTCTATCCACACCCCGCCCTCCTTTGCTACTTCTCTATCTCTCACACACTTCTTTAAACCAGTCTTGGCTGAAACACCGTGTGAGCAGTGAATCCATTACCCGAGCGACAGCTCAATTCAATTATTAGACGGGCTAATAATCTGACTGAATTGATTGTTCGCTATATCCCCGGCCAAATGTCTGATGGGGAGCGGATCACGTTTGAGACTTTTAGCTGTTAAGACAGGAATAAAGCTCGGGCTGAATATGTCCAGGAGCTTCTCCTAATGAAGACCTCTATGCTTTCACCAATCCGAGAGGACCTGAAATCATAAATACGCCCAAGGAAATCAATTTGTTTAGCAAACATTCAGTGTTATATTTTTTTATTGCAACATTGTTGCAGAAACTAGAAAAGAGAGAAGAGAATAATTTTCACATTATTAAACTCAATCTAAACTGAATGTTTTGCATTTCTCTTGATAGACTTTAAATTGGATTCTGAATAGCAATATTAGATCTGTTTCTATTGTAGGCTTTGATTTTTAGCATTATCCGCATTCACTAACAAGGGACTTTCCTGCCAAAATCTTAAGCCACAAATGGATCAGACTGCAGTTTCAGTAGGCTACCAGTTTCAATCAACAAAGCACAATGGTAAGAGTAGACATTCCAATTAGCCGGGCAGTAATAGATACAATAATTATAGACCTAACCTACAATTAGGCTCTGACAGGATGACCAAAGTAATGGCCCTAAAACATAATGAGTATTGTGCAGTTTCCCACTGCATTTTGTCTTATTTTTCTTACTTTTTACTTACAGTTTTAAATTGGTTTTAAAGTTGTATAACTTGACTTTTAAAATCTGCTTTATAAGAAAATCTGAAATAAACTATATATACATAAAAATATGTTGATTTTTCAGCATTTCTTTTTGTGTCAAAAACAAGATATTCATTATTACTCAACTATACAGAAATGAAAAAAACTGCACATAGTAAGAGTCTGTGGCATATAAAGAGTTACAATAAAATTGCAAACGACTCCTATATTCTCTGCAACTCGATGCCTCTGTGAAAATTTTTGTCACATTTTCGTTGTTTAATCCACGACCGGGGTTTATTCCCTAGTGGGGGTTTAGCTTTCATCCGCCTGTTTTGATTGGAGGAGGATTTTAGAGGCCGGTTTAACAATTGCGTTGGCCGCTTGTTTCAGATGGGACCGCAGACAGGACAGATGAGAAACTGCTTCCATCTGGAAACATAGGGAGAGAAGGAGGCTTGACTTCCACTCAGTCAACGGCGGTTAGGCACATCCTGCTCGCGTTACATCGCACCGGTCATCAGCATTCCCATTCCGACTGCTGGAGGAGGAGGAGAGCGAACGTGCGCTTCACAGCAGCTGCACCTGACTGATCGTGGACGTATCTCCGTTTTATTTCACCAGTCTTTATTTAACACTTGTGTTTCTGAAGAAGAAGAAATACAGTTCCAGCGGCTTTCTTTGTTATTTTCATTCTTTCGTTCAATTCTTGGAGAGGACTTTGCCTAGAAGAACCTGGAGTGGCAATGCACAGACACGTCGTGTTGGATGTTGATTGTTGTTCAAGCAGAAGATTTGACAGCGTTTGACCGCTGTTGGGACCAGCCTTGGACACCCGGATATTCAAAGGTAGGGAGTAAAGATACTGTTACGAATATTGTAGTATTTTTAAAGGAAAGTCCGAGTTAGTACGTAGCAAGTCAATAGTGGACAGTAAAGAGTTGTCTTCAAAGGAACGGAGGGGACAGGTCCATTCACAAGCCGCAGACGGCGCGTTTGCAGTTGATGCACATTTATTACAAAACGTTCACGCTTTAGTCGTTAGTAAATGTTAGCGCATAAGGTGACATTTCATCGACAGTTTGCTGGTCTGTGGTATTATCCCTCAGTGAGCAGCTCAACTTTTAGTTTTGAGCTCTTCTTGACGATCACAGCGACGTGGCGGAGATGCATTAGCGATCTGCTGAGCTCGACCACATGATAACCACTGAATGATAAGCAAGTTTACTAAAATACAGGTAAGGTGTAGGTTACTATAAATCATCAAAGCAGAAATATCCCTCAATTCTCACAGATGATCCATTTAAACGATGGATCAGTTTATGTTACTTTGGCATTACAGGTTCTCGAGTATGGCTCTCGATATTGAAAGTACATTATTACGTTCATATATAATAGGCAAAACAAAATTATAATTGCGTCTAAGCATCCCTGTTTTTCCAACAAGTTAAAGCGACGTGACTAATATTTAGCTACAAGTCGTGAGTGTTTTTCCGCATCATTCGGCGACTTTCTGTTTTGTAGAAGGGCATGTTACATAAAAATGAGAATGAACGAGTCGTCTCTCGCTTGAGTGAATGCAGAAAGCCCTGAGCGTTCACGGAGTCCGGGCTCGGCGGGGAATGAGGAGTCGTGCGGCGGCAGAGAGAGCAGCACTCCGGGCATTAAAACAGTCATATACCCCCCAGTGTGAGAATCACACCACGAATCATTTCGCATATCCTCTATGAACAATATCAGTTATTTCATCAGTAAGACGTAGGACAAGACAGTGAGGTATTACAGCGACTGTAGCCTGATGTGGTCTGTTAAGGCCGTGGAAAGTCTTCGTGTCTTGAATTTTACAGTTGTAAATAAGCTCTTGGATGGTTTTTATAGAACCAGTCTGTCTTAACTCTCTAATTACTTAGAAATGTACTATTCTATTCTATACTATAGTGACAGAGCCACCAACAAATAAGATTTTCAACAGTCTGTGGCTTTTGAGGCAGTTAAATCTCACCCTTAGGTCTACTTATAACTAAATATATAGAATTATAAAAGTATTAAACTGAGACTATATACATATTTCCTTTTAGCATGTATTTAATCAGTGAACATTTTAAGAGGAAATTGTATAGATAACAAAGTTGGTAGTCATAAAAACGAAATATTAAGAATCCTATGCTTAGAGTCATTCAATAGAGGGTGCTGTTGTACTTTTCAGTCCTGTTTGCTTACCACAGTTTTGTCTCGGAGGGCCACTCAAAAAGATTGAGCGCCACCGTCTGTGTTGCCCATGCTCCCCAGGGATGCAGAATTCAATCTAGCAGAGGCTCTGGCTAATGCTGTGGCACTTTGTCAGGATTAACATCTTTCTAGTCAGTGGCTCCTGTTACCTTTGGTGTCACATTACCACCTTGGAGTTGTGTGAAGGGAGAAAAAAAATGAAGCCCATGGTATCTTGCACTGCATTGTATTGGGTGCTGCACGGCTCCGGTCCCACATGACTGCAGGTCGATAGAGGAAGAGGCTTAGTCATTTTCAACAAATAAAGGCATTTGTTATTTTGACTGGTTCAGCTTCTCTGAGACCCTATTTTTCACCACCAGGCATATCCAAACAAGGCAGATAAATTTCTGAGTTTAATTTTCAAGTAGAAATGAACATGAATGAGAGTAAAGAACTTCTGATGATCTCCATTTGGTCTTTATATTGTGAGGGAGCATTTCATTTCAGGTTTCATCAATGAAAGGTTTTTGAAAGGTGAAAGTGAAGTGACGTTCAGACAAACAGCGCTTTTGCAAATAAATTGGCTTTGCTACGGGAAGGTAACGCAATCTGCTCATCTATTTTAAATTCAGCCATTTCAAAGCATAAAGAAAAAAGTCTATTAACAGGATCCTTGGCGATATGATCTTGTTGTGGTGGTTTCTACTGAGACTCAGAATAATGATGATTATACCGGTGCTTGGACAGGGCCAAGTATTTCATGCCAACTGTCTCTAGTGGAGGAATCTCATGCCATCTGTTAGTGACCTTGGAACACATAAATAACATTTTCTGACTGGTGCCATGGTGCTATATGAGAACACTACACTGCACGGTTGTTTATAGCTCTCTTACTTCATGCGGATTGATAAAAGCGATCCATTGCCTTTTTGGTATGGTTGCCCATCAAGCTTATGTGGGTAGGGCTGCATCTTTACCTCTAAAGTGTTTTCACAAAGAGTAATGAAGAAAGTGTACAATTTAAACTTTAAAATAAGGCAAATAAAATGTGGTATGACAGCGAGAAGAATTTGGATGCGTTTGGTTTTTAAAAAAAATTCTCTCAAATAATTATTAATAGAGTATTTGACACAGTAGAGAATTATAGCTTCATTTATACAAAGCAGCCTTCATGCCGATCGTGGTTGTACTAATCACTGCGTGGGTGCATGGAATACATTCATTCACCCTTATGAGCGGCAATTAGCAAAGCAGAAAATCACACACCCTTTTTACATGGTAACTTTTAGAACAGGGGATGATTCTCTTTTCTTCCTTTCATTCTTTTAATGCTTTACCTTTATTAAGCGCTGCAACGACAAACCATTACTTATCATCATTATCTTTCAACTAATTCAGTACCAGGGAGGTGTTGCCTGATGAACAACAAATGAGGAGGATCTTATCGATACAGGGATATGTAAAGATCAATTGGTATGAATCAACATATGATAATGCACAAGTTTTAGCTTTGTGTTGTCTTATGAGACTTGGCGTGATATGTGTTCTAGCTCCAAAACAATAAAGCCAAATTTTGACAACCTGATCTCAATTGACAGTGCAGGTCTGGAAATTATTTGGTTTATGAGAGAAAACACTATAATGCAGTTTGGATTGGCTTTAGCATAGCGTACTGGATTTTAAAGGCTCACTGTTAATATTCTTCATTTATTCAAGATGGCCTGATATGTCATCAAAATGTAGATTTTGTCAAAAGACGTTTTGAAATACTTTTTTCTGATGTCAGTGCCACTCTTTGATCATCATATTGCTTTTTAGCCTTTGAAGACCATGATGTAACTCACCTTTCTTTGACTATTTTATCCTGTATTCTTTTATGGATGACTCTACATGGCTGATATACAGCATGTTCTTGAAAACTAATTGACCATATGCATATTTGGTGGTCTAGACATTTACATGAGTTCAGTTTCCTTTAATAAGTTTTGTTTTTATGCATTTGTTCTAACTTTATTTAGCCTTTTTACAAACAGAAAGCTGCATGTTTTTTAATTAAATCAGTTAAAATTAGTTATAAATGCTATATATTCATAATTTAATTTTTTTACTAGTTATTAAAGTGCTGAAATTAATTTTATTGAAATTTTCAGAATATACAAAAATTGTCAGTTTTTTTAAGCAGATGACCTTTTGCAAGAAAGCACAGTTCATAAGTGATGTGGCTCAGGTATATGAGCACTAATAGACTTGACTCTTCTCTCAGGCTTGCCTGGCTACAAAATAGAAACAGATAACATTATTCTGAACCCATTTCCACACTGCACAATTAAACATGAAACGTGTAACCTTTTTTTATAATGTATCCTAGGACGCAATTGTCTTTGTGCCCAAAATACCGCCAATGAAACAGTCAGAAGACTTGATTATGTATGTGCTGATGTCATGATGTGACGAGACAGATACAGCATCACAAAAACTGTTATTTTCCCTGGCAACAACATGATTTTGCATGGATGTGGTTTTCTCTGCATTTCCGATTGCATCTATGTGATGTTCCTGTTGGTCAATGAATACATGCTTATTTGGAAGCCAGACACCAGCCGTCTGTTATGTTGCTGACGGTTTGCATGGGTTTGCAGTTCTTTCTTTTAGAGTGGAAAAGGGGTGGGCGGATGAACTGATCTGCAATGACACGCTCCATTACTCCTTCTTTGCATCTGCAATAAAGCTAATTGTTGGGTAACCCCTGTTTAAATCCAGTGCAACCACAATGTGCAGTAACTAATATTTAATACACCAAAACAATGTACCACATTGACCAATAAGAAAGAGTACAGCAGCAGAAATGTCTTTGAAAGCGAACCAACATCTTTTCATTTACAGATCACCCATAGCCAGCAATCACAGCGTTAAGTGCACGGGGTTCATTATCTTGGTTCATATGATGATGCATTTGCATAATACGCTAATACTTACACCAAGACTCTTTCTTTTATCCTGCGCTGTGCTATTGGCATTGTACAATGCGGTGCAATTAAACTTTTCCCTGAGATGTATACTCATTGTTCTTCTAATTAAGTCTTGGAATGTAATGAAAGAACAGGAGGAACCCACACAAAATAACCTGATCGTTGTAATTTCATGTGTTTGTCTTTGAATGCGTGGGGCACGTAAGTCATGGCATTGTTCTGTCTTTAAATATATATCTGTTGAAGAAATTACCAGAACGAAATGAAATTGAAAGAAACAGAAAGTGCCAGGCATAAAAACACCAGCTAATGTCTGGTATTTGTCTCTTTGGCCAGTTGTCTTTTATGGTTTGCAACTGCTTTGCTAGCACAGGAGCTTTTGCAGCAACGTTCATTTAAGGGTACTTAAGGGTAATGAATATTGCTTCAGATTATTGATATGCAGAAACAAAATAGTGAAAGGAAACCTCTTAAAATTAGCACGGTTCAAGACACGAGGCATGAAATTGGATTTGAAGTTGCTGCAGACAGAGGAAAATAAAGTGCATTGGTGTTCTTACAGTTCAGTGGATCTCTCATTGCTTGCTGTCCTTTTAGTCTGCAGTATTTCCTCTGAGCTCCCATCTCACCTGTTTTCAATATTTAATGTGGTGGAGGGTCTTCTGGGCTTGTAATGAAGTGGAGGTCAAGAGATTCCTCCAGCTTCATCCCTCCAAACAGGCCCTGTAAATGTCAGACAGGCTGCGAGAAAAGAGTCTGAACTTTCCCCTGTCTATCTCAGTCAGTCATCTCTTATTTCTCTTCATCGCTCTTGCCCACTCTCTTGCTCCCTGTATCTCCGCCAGCCTTCTTCAGAATTCATCTCCGAGCCCTGATCTCCACTCAGCCATAACTTGAGCTTTTTTCATGTTGTATTACCACCTCATCAGCCTTTTTTTCTGTCACTCATCCGCCCTCTACCAGCCCTTTTTCTTATCTGATGAAAGACAGAGAAAATCCATCCAAACAAAATGAATTTGACATGTGTGATGTGTATGTTTATGGATGGGTGCACAGGATATTTCTTTTCAGCAGAGCTTTGTGTTTGCTTGCTTTTTTCTTTTGTTTTTGATTTTTTTGGACTTCAGATGACACGGTCATTTCTTTTGGCAGAGGGGGAGAGATACATAACCGATCACCTCCCAGATTTAGCGCTTTAGTTTTGTGTGGCCCTGGCCATTTTCAGTGGCCTCGATAAAATATTCATCCATTTAATCCCTAAGCTGACACAATGGTGTGTGAAGAATTAGGCTATGTTCCATTCCACTGACCATCTGATGGGCACCCTTCTCTAAAGTCCTGGCCGCAGTGTTAGCTTTTGGCTGGTTTCAGAGAAAACAAGGGATCCAAATCTAGGACCACAGGGGCTTTGTCAAAAGTGAATAACAAGCAGGGTAATTACAACTCGGTTACCAAAAGAACAAGGGAAAAGGCTGTAAGTAACAGCAGGTTAATTTCCAAAGTCCCAAACTGTGAAAGTAAACTAGGTTTATTGAACAGATAATGTGAAAGGTTTAGAGCTAAAAGAATTGGGCAGTATTTTGGTGGGCAGTATTTCGTTCAAAGAATATGGCTCAATTGGTCAGTTTTTTTAATTTACAAAAAATAGTGTATAGAAATTTAGTATTACAGCCAGTGCTATTAGAAGCTTAAAAAGGACATCAATATCCTTTCATGGTCTTTGGCACATATACCATGATCTCCAAGGTCTCATTTTAACTTTTGCTTGAAAGCAGATGAATTCTAATACAAAAACAAGCTCAGGGACTCGTAATCAGTAGTTTGTTTACTTTAGCCAAGCGCAGGGCCACAGATCCAGTGTATGATGTGGCGCTTTCTCTGCCAGAATCCAAAGACGTGAAAAGATATGTAAATGATTTTATCTTCTCCTTTATACCTCTCAGGGAATTATAATAGGACAAGATGCATGATTGATTACATGTATTTATCTAAATATAACAATCTGAAGACCTCATTTCCTCAGAGGGAAATTGCAACTAAATCAATAAGGATGAATAATTATTTAAAAAAAAGAAAAAGATAGAAAAGAAAATGTGTATGAACTCAATTGGTTTGGAACATCTGGTGTTCTATAATGTGTAAACTCTTTTGACGTGATATGCTAATCAAATTTTTAGGCTAAAATGAAAGAACATTCAATGGCAGAGCAGAACAATCCCAGCACATGTTCTGTGGGACTGGATTTCCTTCTTATTGACTTTTTAAGAGAGGGCCATTCAGTCAGTCCATCTCTCGAAACGCTATTTATGTCATTTTCCTTTTTAACCCTGAGATCATCAAAAATAGCATGAAACGAGTGAATAATTTATTTAGCTCTCATTCTAGTGGCTTGGTTAATGGGAAGCGATTTGGTCACAAAGGCATACATTTGTAAATGAGGCAGATAAACCTTTGGGTAGACAAGGAGCGTTTTGTTTGACACAGGAATTCTGTTGTTGGCTGTTTTGGTTGTCAAGTGCTCTGGGAAGGCAGGATGTGTACTGGGCCTACAATGGGCCTTTCAGCTAAGCATCTCAGATGCAGGGAGATGCTGTCCCGCCTCCTTTCACAGTGCCCTAATCTCTTTATCAGGAATCCACAATGGTGGATTCAGTCCTTTGCCTTGCCTGCGAGAGCTCAGAGACTAGAAGATAGACGCTTTAAACTGTCCATAGTCTAAAATCAGCTGGCATCACAGAAGAGCAGAAAGTTTTCATAAGTGGTCATGGGTTATCTTTGTGATTAGAATTAAACATATTGAGTAAATTAAAAGATGCCATAAAATCACTTTCGGAATAAATAAAACTACTGCTTATAATTTTATAATATATGTAATATTGTGTAAAATCTAATTCCATACAGTAATTATTTTTTTATTTATTCGTATATATTTATATACAATTATAACATCAAATATAAGAATATATAAGTAAAAATAAAATTATATTTTATGTTTTCCATACGTGTAAAAAAATCTTAAAAAAAAAAAAAATTAGAATGTGATAAAAGCGGAGCATTTGTCCCTCCATCTAGGCCCATTTTTGTTTAGTGCCTGTCAATGTAGGTTTGCATCAGTGAACCCATTCACACTCCTGGAGCCAGTACCCTCAGGAATCTTCCAGCATCGCAATGCTACCACTGTAGAACGGACATTTTCATTGCACTTGGGGACTTTTTGTCTTTGATGCAACAGCTTTTCCATTGCTTACAGCCTTTCTGAATCATTCTTCTCTCTCGCATTAGAAAAACACATTAAGGTGTAAGGTAAATTTTAGTTTTGACCAGATCAACATGATGCCAAATTGCAGTTAATTTTACACGTCTGTAAATTCTTTTATATCAGAAAGGTTCTTTTTAGATCTCTTTCTGTCACGGACAAGCTCTGTTGTAAGTAGTCCGGGGCCTTTGGGACTCATCCAGCCTGAGGTTTTAATTGTTATCATTTAATTTAAAGGTGTCCACATCCTGTTGACCTTTGTTTGTTGGGGTCTATAGGTTACAGTAAGGCAGAAATTATTTCCAGCTGTCTGACATTGTGGGTGGCCCATGGGTGGACAGTCTTTTAAGGAAAGCAGCCGCTTCCCTTTCTAATTAGGCTGTTAAACATTAGCACTACAACTGTTGCAGGAGCAGGGATGTAATGGCCTTTTCAATAAGAACGGTAAAGGGCTGAACACTGCTTGTCACTTCCACAAGGACACAGGGCCCAGTAAAGGCCAGCAAAGCATTCATTAACATGACAGTTAGCCTGGTGTCGTAAAACCAAACCAGCTTGTAATGGAAGAGCCCGGCCCCTGCTGAGCAACCGGGACAGTGTTGTGTACAGGGGCTCTAACCTAGAGACAACCTATACAAATGAGATCACCACTCCCACGAAAAGCAAACAAGCTGCCGTTCCTTTAACTGTCATGCAAAATGGTGTCTTTTCATTTTATTTCTCGGAAAGACTCCCATCCATACAGTTCCCACCTTGCTTCGCTGACAGTTCATCCATTTACTGTTTTTATGTCCCTCTTAACCCAGAGCAAATCCAGTTTTCTTTGATGCATAGTTGCGTGATTGTTTACATGACAGCCATCTGTGTTTGAATGGCTCTCCTTGGTAACAGAAAGAAATGCAGCGTATTGAAGTATTAAGGCAGTGACCGTGACAATGTGTACTGCATAAAAACTATGAAAAAAATACATAAATTGCATCATGTCCTCGCTGACATTACTTTTTACATACGTACTATACTAGAGCAATCTGACACCATTACTTCACTTCTTCATAGGAATAAATCTGAAGTCCAGACTGTGAAGAACAATTGCTGTTGAAATGTAGAGGCCAAAAATGTGCTTTGCTTTCAGTGCAAAACTCTGGTGTGTGTTATATTCGGGGACAGTTGAGGGTGAGCCAGTGCATTGTTTCTCAGAAGTGTCTTGAAGTTGAATTGAAGCATGTGCGTCACCACATGCACACAAATGGAGGATTTCAGAAGCACTGCTCCAAGCGGCTTTCGAAGCAAAGGAAATGGAAGATCTTGAGTGGTATGAAAGCTGACAATTCTATAACTTCTTACCTTGGAGGTGTTGTTTTGTTTCTGTGGGCTATTTGGGGTACAGCATATTGTCGCTGGGAGTGATGGACAGATAGAGAGCGATAGAGAGGTTGCAGATGTGTTGTGTTTCTTTTGTATGATATGCATTAAAATGGTTAAGATGGATTGAAAAAAACAGATAGTAATATGATGCTATACGATAAAAAAAAATGCTATGTTTTATTCCCAATGATTTTGGCCAAAATTCATATCTAGCACAAAATAGTTATTTAAATGTGGGCTTAAAAAAATTATTACATACAATGTTAAACAAATGTAACATAGAAAATATGGTTTTTATTTGGATTTTATTTGAACAGCTAATTGTACAAACAATTTTAATAAAACAAAACAATGAACAATTTTAATATGCAATTTTAATAAAACAAAAAAATGAACACTATTTGTTCTGTGCAATCTGTGTACAAGTTATAAAAACAAAGAGTGTAAAGTAGTGTAATGTTCATATTGGTATATCGGCCACCTTTAGAGTGTAATTTCCTTTTTCATTTCCTTAACATTTATGGTTTCATATGTTTTCTTTGTCCATATGCAGTACTCAAAACGTCAGCGTCGTCCCAGCGAGGACCAGTAGAAGGAATATCTAAATGCAGGTGGAGAAAAAGGCAGGCAGATGCTATCATTTATCACAACACTGAATGCAAGCAAAGCAAAACCTGGGGCTAAGAACAGAGGCAGAGGGACGACAAAGAGGGAGATTTTCATGCCTCTTGAAACCACGCTGACAGATATAGTCGCCTCGGAGATTAAATCAAATTCACAATGAACTCATCTGATACTAACACAAAGCTTGGCATTAACAATGTTAGTCATTCAGTTTGTCCACCTCCCGCCCAGCCTGAACAGAACATGTTATTGTATGGAGGGAGGGCGCCCAGTGGGTCATTGTGGGTCAATGCAGGTGTCCCTGGAAATCCTGTCGGGTAGCTGCTCAGTCTGAGATGGCAGGACCCTCTCTGACCATTTTCCCTTCGGTCTCCGTCGTCAGTATGCAGCAAACACAGTCTCTCAGTCCCTCTGTTGGAGGTGGCTTTTCAATTACTGAGCGAGGCTGCAGGGGAAAGGCGCTTGACAAAAGCCATGACATAAACCATTTATAGTGCGGCTCCATCACGGCCCCAATGCCAAACCGGCCTGGACGGTTCATTTAAAAGAGAAATTAATCACACATGGTTTCAGGCACACAATAACAGATTATGACTGGCTAGTGGCACCTCACTGAATCCAGGGATAAAACTTTGAAAAGACACTTAAATCTGTGGAGAAATGCATGGGGTTTCCCAGCCCTTGAACAAAATGTGTAGGATATTTGCTCGTTTTGAAGCAGCTGGTGTATACATATTTTTATAGTAAAGAGAAAGCGAGGGAGAGAGAGAGAGAACAGCACAAATGTGCGTTATATATTGAGTTTACACATTGAGCGTTCAGTGTAATATATTCTCTCATTATCACTGACTTCTTCCTGTCAGTATGGAAGATTACTGTGTCTATACTGGCATATTGGCAAAGAGTTTGCAAGGCTCAGCTCGCTTTCATTAAACCATTGGAATAATTCATTTTCATGAATTATTCCATACTGTAGTCTGCTTAATAATGGGGAAAATGAATGAAGAAAGAAAAAGACGTGGGCAGGGAATGTCAGAGAGAGTAAGACCAGAGGAAAAGGAGAGATTCAGAAGAAAAATGCTGGGCAGAATGGCACGGAATCCGTTGACATCTGAGTGAGGGGCTTATTTCACAGTGAATCTAGCACACCGTATCTAATCAACCTTGATGGAGATTGTAGGCATAAAGAACAGAAACCTTTCTAATGCTGAAAATGACAGATTTAGTCATTAGCCACAGAACGGAGCGCACATTGGTAGTTACAGCTGCCTCTCCCCCATGAGTGAGGGGTGTGAGCGGATACGAGAGCCACTGCTTTGATGAATGAGGCTCAACTGTTGCCGTTTAGCAGTGCGTCCATGAGTGGGTGATACACAGATTGTCCTTAAAAAGTCTTTTTTAGCAGCTTAGCCCGCTTCTTTTTGCCACAAAGTTTTATGCTGTTAAATGTTTATTTATTGATTGCTTTATTTATTTGGTGATTGTTACATTTATTTGGTAAGAATTGTGTGTCAGTGTCGGTCTGTCCAGTCAGTGTGGATGAGTTTAATGCGCATTGAGCTTTCTTAGATATGTTTAGCATTCAGAAAGGCACTGCATACCTTCTTTTAATTTGGCAAGCGGTGGTGGATGTAAGTCAGCACCCCTACCTCACTTCTGGCTACTGCACCCTGAGGTAATGGCTGTTTAAAAGAAGGTGGCGATTATAATAGAAGGGTTTTTTGTCCCCTCCGGAATGGCTGCAGTCCCTGACTCACGTCACTTGATATTCATTGGAGGCTGTCACAACGCATGCAGCTCAGGGCCTACTCTTATCAAGATAACCATTCAACTGCTCGCAGCTTTTGAGCGCTGAAAGAAATGAAGCAAATAAATAAATAACTGGGTAAATAAAAAATAAAAATTCTATAGGTCACTTTGCAATGACAGCGGGCAGGGCAAGAAGAAAAACTGCATGTTCTTATCATAAGAAAAGGGGTGACGCTTTATCTCCATGAGATGATGTTTGGCTGGTTTTGTTCTTTGTACCCATAGTGCACTGCAAGCATGAAAGTTCAAGTGCTTATTAATCACAAGGTTCTTATTGACTTCTAAATTCTCATCTTGTAAAGTTCAGGAATTAAAACCATGGAAGATTAGCTTTGGGCTTATCTCAGTATTAATGCTCATTTCAGTTTAAAGACAAATAGTTTTTCAAATGTCCTTTACTTATGCACAGCCAAACTAAATAATAGTTTATCTCCCATGTATCACTGGGCTTGTTCCATGGGCCATCTTTTCTATTAATGATGTTTTTATCAGAATGCACCTCGGCTATGCAAACAGGGCATCAATGATGTGCTGGCACAAAGCCCATTTAATAGCAATTTACAATTTACAGCCGGTTCTCAAGCTCTCTTCATTTCTAAAGATTTCTGTAAATAGATTACTACAATCAAATATGCTGCTGCACAAATCCCATTAGAAAGCATCAGAGTGTTGAAAATCATTTGCAGTTTGATCTGAAGAACTATAGACAAATAATAAAAACCTAATGATTTACAAAATTAGGGTCAGATAGGTGGAACTGCAATAATTCGACATGCATTTTTTTTTTGCACACCAAGAGAAACATTGCTTTTTGATAGCATAGATACAATAGCAAATGTGACACCAGTCCCGCAGAGGCCAAATGCATGTTGAAAGCATATTGAATTTCTCTCAATTGCGGGTTTTCACACAGGTAATACGATGCACTAGGAGCCTCTTCTGCAAAATAAATGACAGTCAAGGAGGAAAAGTGGAGTGATTTAATTTGGAATCAAGTCAGGTGACTGTCAGCAGCGGGGGGTCAGTGACCTCCTTTGAAGGAAATAAAGGACAGCCGTTCAAAGGCACATTTCATAATCTGTTGAATACATATTCAAGAGCTTATCCATAAACATCACCCTCGAGAGAGAAGTGGTGCCAGAAAAATCAGGATTCAGAGGGGAAAGTGTTCCACTGACCCGTGGTCTCCTTAAGCTTCTGCGGCTCTCCACTTTTACATATATTATCAATGCAATCACAGTATTTTTGACCTTATGTTGTTGCACTCAGACACACAAACACACACTCACAGACAGACATAGAACTCTCGCATGCTTGTGCCAGGCTGGGTCTGTGTCGCCTCCTCACCGAGAAGAAAATGGCGGGTGCAAATGCTGTGGTTTTGACGCTGGTGATAGTGATGCATCAGGGGCAAACTCATTACTTGCACCCTGATTTGAGATTCCTCTTGGGGGAGAAAAATGGCCTGGAAAAGAAATGAAAAGAAGAATAGATGACTAGCTGTGAAAAGGGGATGGCTATTTATCAGCCACTCATTTTACCCCACGGTTGTCTCCCGTACAGGAAGCAGAAAAACACAACTGCCAGAATATGGCTTGACTTATACAATTTCTTTCTTATCAACAGTTTAGTGAATATGTATAGTTGGGGGTAAATAGAGGTTATTCTAAATTCAGATGAGTGGCGGAGAAGGTGACTTTCCGGTCGGAGTCTTTATCGCTCTTTGACAGAGTTCCTACGGATCCCTAAATTATTAAAATGTCTTAAACTTTTTAAAATGCAGGTAAAAGATTCCTTGCATAAATAGCATTAAAAAACTTTCTTTTATGGGTGTCATATATATTTATATGTGTATCAAAAATATATATTATTCAAGAATTATTTATTATATTATATTATAATTATATTATATCAACAAAAAATCTTTTTTTCTTATTTTAAACTGTATGATATTTGATAACACTGATATTTAATAACTTTTTCCCACAAAAGAGCACAGTTGGACAGTCTGCTGATTTTTTTTCTCTTCTCTCTGTCACAGATGCAGCTTACATCATTGTGATGCTCTTGTGAACAGCCAATCAGACGCGTCTGTCGTCTTTGTGTCTAAAGAAGCTTTTGATTGCACCAGCTCGTGCTTGTGGGAGATTGGGTGGCGGTTATTGGTTCTTGTGCTGTGTTGGGCGGCATGCATGTCGCTTGGGGATGCTTATTCATTCAGTTTGTTTCCCCTCGTCTCATTTGAAGTGTTGAAAATCAAGCCCAGACAGTGTTGTCTGTTGCCAATGTAGGAGTGCTTTTGCTCTAGACAAACCCTTTAAGGGTGCTTTTCTTACATAGCTTTGATCATATTTGGGCTTTTGTATTTTCCTACTTTCCATCATACATCTTTAACGTCTACTTTTTGTGTTTTCATCCAAGAGACATTTCTGGTCATTTATATTCAGAGCAGATAGATTTCAAACAGTTGTAATTAGACAGCAATAATAAATTATGAAAAAAAAACTGTGTAAAAGAGTGTAAAAAAGAGGGGGGAGCATTACATTCAGTTAGTTTCCTCATAATTTCTGAAAATATATATAGCTTTGAGCAAAAGTAATTTAGTTTAGTCTGACGTTCCTGCTACAAATAACAGGAATGTCTGGCAGGAGGCTCTGTCACGTGGTTCAAAGATGAAAACTGTGGCATCGGCTCCCCACAGCTGTGACCTGCATATTTACCCCATAAACAGGCCTAATCTGTTTCACCCGTGCCCAATCTTTGCCCAAACTCAATTTCATCGTTTGTCCTTATTCGCTCGGGCACTTTTTTGGAGAGTCCCACAGTGTTTCGCACGCAACGGCTCTGTTGCAGATTATGGAATTCTATAAAGAAACAAAGAATCAGAGCTGTCAGCCACACATACACACCGTGTGATATAAAGCAAAATGTAGATAGATACACAAATACCTCTCTGTGTATTTTGTATGCCTATTTGTTATTTTTTGGCAGGTTAGTGTGAAGGATAGCTGAAGCCTTTTTCCAGCAGACGGCTGATCAGAGGTCCCACTCGCTGTAATTACGAGGATAACTTGCTCTGCCAGGCTTCACGACTAGGCTGTTAATTACCCTTCTCATGCCTTAAGATTTGCAGTCTTGCAGCTGGGGAGCAGCAAAACTCAATGGGCTGTGATTGGATATACTGTATGTGCTGGGAGACTTTTTTTACATGCATTTGTACGTCTAGACTAGGAATATTCAATTAAAGTTCCAAGAGATTCAGTCTCTAAATGTCCTTCCTAGAAACGGTTTTAAGAATCGAAGGTCTAAAAATAACTCACCCTGTTTCCAAAGACAATATTGTATATGTTCAAACTGGCAGCCATTTAGACCTGTAAAGTTAAGAAATTATATGCTACACAAAAAAAATTATATTTATTTTTAATAAATAATTTTTATGTCCAAGTAGACATATTCTTAAGTCTGGATCTGGACTGTGGTCTACACAAACATCTTAAATAAGATTTAGTATTACAGATTTCAAGAATGATTGATAGAACGTAACATTTTCTTTCAGCTCTGCACACAGTCAAACGGAGTGAATTTTCAAGTGTTTGCATTTGATTTTACAGACAGAACATCTGCTTATAGAATAGCCAAGACATATTTCTTGATGATGGCTTATATGTCTGCTAATTCAAAACCCCCTTGTGCACATCCTCCAGTACGTTCTACTGAGAGCCCATTTCTCATGCACTCTCATTACTGTACTGAATCAGCGGCCATCATTGATATTCCGGCAGTTCAGAGCTGTGACTGTGAGTCTGCCTCCAAGCTCCCAAAGTTGATTTGATGCTAGCGTAGCACTAAATGAAATTCAATATGTCACCAGAAGTCATTTGCAGGCCCAGAGCATACAGCATTTAATACTTTAACCTTTTCCATCTTCAGCCGCTGTTCTAACACTGTAAGGATGAAGGCTATAGCGAGTTTCCCTCCACAGAGCTTTCCCTTTCCTAATTGACTATGAGATCGAGCGTTTCTCCAGTTTGTCATAACAAGCACATATGACAAGCGTGTGATGTATTTGTCAGGAAAGTTTTCTGGGATTGTGCACATGCTTAGTTGTAATGATGACGGTAGTTGAGCCTACAACTCATGAAACATGAAGTTTTTGTTTTAAATAAAAAATAAAGGGAATATGAAGTATGAAAGTACCAGAGAAAAATGTTAAAATCAATACTTGTACAAAAAGGAAAGGAAAAACCTAAATAATGTAACACTGCAATATGATTTTAAATTGTACCTACTTGCCAGCCGTTCCCCTGGTTCTGTTAGGCGCAGCACTTGCGTGCAACTTTTTACTTTATGCGGCTTGAAGGCAAACCCGTCCATTTAACTAAATGATTTCTCCGCTTGGGTAGCTGGGATAGAATTGTACGTTTTTTTCACAGCGTGACCTTTGTGAATCAAACAGCCCCTGTGGAACCCTCACAAAAAAAGGTTTGCCAAAAGGAACAGAGTCTGTGTGAAATTCATTGGAGAACTCCTGCCATTATATGCACGTGACTGACATTTTCTGCAGCTCGCTCTTATTCTCACTTATATTGTCGTCCTTCTGTGATAGCCAAGGTTTTAAGAAATGGCATTTTGAGAGCGTGAAGATGACTAATCTCTCCATGCTGTGAAAAAAAAAACTTGGGAATAATCGAAGAAGAGATTCATAAATCCCTGTGGTTTTGGCTAACTGTAGACATGACATCACATTTAAATGTTACAAAATGATGAAATCTCACATAGGTTTCTTTTGTGGAGGAAAGGACATGAATGCTATTCATTACTGGTCACAGAGATCCCACACACACGCCAGTGGATTGTACCAGAATTAATGTCACTATATAGTATCAACGCTTGGTTAGACATTTGATATACATACTACTCAGTTCTTGTTGATTTATTTATTGTTACAGAATAATTGGTGATACAGAAAAATGCCATATGGTTTAAAAATTTCACCTTCATACCGATGTTGTGACAATGACTCCTGCAGGTACTTTCCCTCCTGTTATTTTATTGGATCAATATGTGACAGCTTTCATCATGTATGAGAAATGCATTTACAGCAAGCAGCATGCAATTATTTACCAGTCGTGTGTCTTGTGTTATCTGTTATTTTGGTGTGAATTTTATCATGGCTCGTAGCCTATCTTGGCCATATGTCATGATCGTGAGCAGCCTTTAATCCCGTCCTGTCTACAATGTGAGAACAAGCAAAAGAAAAGAGATCGCTGGTTTAGTCAAATGCCCTGGGAGTTGGATGCTAATGACAACATTTGCAGCAGTTAGCCCCCCTCTGAGCTTTAACCCCTGACCCTGGCTCTTGAGTGGTATAAATCAGTGTGCGTGACATTTATAGAAGACTCGGTCTCTTCATGTGCAGATGATTCTGTTGTCTTTAACCGTTTGACCAGGTGACCCGGCATTAGCTCGGCACACATTCTAGGTATCGAAACGAAACACCAAGCCTTCTGGATTTTAGAGATTATACGTTTATTTCTAGCCATGCGGTTTGAAAGACTAGATTTATTGTCCTGTTGCCATGGTAGAAGACAGATCTTCTTCCAACTAGTTCTTAGTTTATCGCTTTAAATAGATAAGTAGCATCCCATCCATCCAAATCACAAGCCCTGGAAAAATGTTGCTGAATGCTGAATGTTTTGTGGGTGTTTTTCAGACTAACTGCAACTATTGATTGTAAGCATGGGTTTTGATTAAACTGAAATACAGAAATGACAAATCATTTGAAGTGCTGCAGTTCAAAGCAATTGCTGATATTTGTGGCTATTTGATCAAATTTGTACACTTGAAACATACCTGTTAGCAAACACCAGAAACCCTGATAGAACGTAGTCTATAATTTTTAATACATAAGGTTTAATAAGTTTGTGAGGCATGATACTTATAGATAGCCTTCTTTATAGCTTTATAGTTTAAAACAAAAGCGTAGTTTATCTTACCAAATTTTAAAAGGCACAACAAGAAACAAAAATTACATCTTCCTGCCATTAGAGCTTAACTAATCTGGGGGGTATAGCAAATAAATAAATAAAGAGGCCTGAATAAAAGAATTAAGAAAGTGGAACTCCCTTGTGATGGGATTATAATGGTTCATAAATCCCTGAGGAATCAAACTTAGAGATACAAAAAACAGATGTAAACCCCAGAGGATTAACAATCTAATTTTCCCATTGCTAGAATAAATAAAGGATTGCCCTGCTTTCTTTCGGTACCTGTCAAATTCTTATATTCTTAATTTCTACTGCTTCACAGCAAATGTGACTGTGTGCGCTGGGACCTGGGCAGTTCCCGTCTGAATCAACCAGACAGGCCAGCCGCCTTTGTGCTGCTCTTGAAATGGCGGATTGTGTCAAGTGACATCGAAAGCCCCATGAGGCACATTCACATGCATGTCTGGATGTGTGTGTGCGTGCGCAAAGGTCATGATGTATATGTTAAAAAATGAGTAGATAAGATATAGAGGATGGGAAAAATACCTTCTCACAGAAGATAAATATTTATAATGCTTAATCTTCTGCCTTACGCTGGGTAAGTTTATTGCTGTTGGGTACAAAAGATATGTGACATGCATTATGGCTCGATTTGGATTGAATATTGTTTTGACTAGAGCATTAAATCTGCTTATGGTCTTGAAGGATTATAATAAAAAATTTTCAGAAGCTTTTTGGATGTGTTACTATATGTAGTTATGTGACTCCTAGTGTTCACTCTTAGTGATCTCATCATGTCATCTTGCTGTAGTTGACAAACAAGATCCTCAACTAATACTATAGACTATGACTTATTAAACTAAAGCTTTACAGTGTAATGTGTATTATTTACAAACGGACATATCGGTTGCAGATCGAAAAATGCAGCACTTATTAATGACCCCTGCTCTGAACCAGAAGGTCCTGAAACGATTGATGGCAAGTAGGATTGTGTTCCTCTGTCTACATTTTCTTTTTGTTTACTCCCTGCTGGTCCACAAGTCTAGGGTTCGTGTTATTATATCAATCCTTTCTCCCGTTTTGAATCATTTACACCTAATCAGTGGCTTGTGGCTGTCTCAAAGGAGTCCTGCTGGTAGGCAGTTGTCACCAGATGTTTTAAGGAAGACAGAGCATCTTTGTTGAGTCAGCGGTGCATGACAGGGGTGTATTGGGTTGGAGGATTGAGGACAGGCATCTTCCTGTTTTAACCACCTCTCAGGGTCTCTAAGCCGTTGTAAGAGGGAAGCTTGAGCCTCAAATTGTTCGCGTTGAGAGACAGATGTATTCTCTCTAATGCCCTCAGAAATGGTCCAAAAGCAGCTTAATGTTTTTTTTTTTTTTCGAGTACAAACCTCAAACTCTGCAGTTTCTGCAATTGGTGTTTTTTCCTGATATTGGGCCTATTTAAAGGAATAGATCATCTGGCATTCTGGCATTATTTTGCAACTATCAAGATCAAACAGTTAAATTAATTTGAATGGCTCATTTTCTATGATGAAAATAATCTGCAGCCATACCAATGACACCATGAACTAGTGATTTTTGATTTTCTCTTGTACTTTTGTAGGATGATAACAAAAAACAGGCTCTAGAACAGTTTTAAGACTTTTTAAATAACAGATACTAGAGCTGTACATACAAAAATATAAAAAAATCATAATCATCATAATAAAATGATAATAAAAATAAAATAATAAAATAATCCATCATAATCAGTTTCAAGTTTTTTTTAATGCAATAATGAATTGTTACCTTTTAAAGGAAAAAGGCCACTGGGATAAGTGTACAAAAGCTCTGCTGATGCAGAATTTGTTGCAGATATTGTTCATAAATAGCTACTCACTGAAGACTATAACTTTAAAAGAGAAACATAACATGAGTAAATATCCAACAAAAGTTTTCAGCACAAAATGTTTAACTCTGACACTTGTTAAGGGGACAAATTAAAAATTGGCCAGTTTTGTTTAGTTGTGAACTATGGTGATAAAACTCAGTACATATTATTGTACTTTATTGTACTTTTTTAATTATTTGAATACTGTAAAAACTTTTTGCGAACCTCTTAAAAACTTACTAAGGCTTCCTATTAGATCTGCCCTCTACTGCTGGTCTAAAACGAGGTTGGGAAAATGCCAAATGCTTTTATGTGTCAGTTTTAGTGTCAGATTCAGTCCCAGCCAGTCTCTGTGGTTTAGGGATTAGGGATATAGGCTCAATGCCACAGCCATCTGTTTAGATGAGTCCATGTCTTCATCATTGATAAGAGGAAATTGGAAGCAGCGAAGTGCTGTCTGACATTCTGTGTTCTCTTCTTTTGATTTCCCCATTTTGCTTGTCTTGTTTACCCTGATCCCTCTCTCTCTCAGCTTCTTTCTGCTCATCACCTTGACGTCTTCTGTGTTTGCTTAACAACCATAGAGACAGTTTCGGGTCTGCTGCCCACTCCCATGAATGAGATCCGTTCAGTAGCTATGAGAATGTTGAGTTTACATGTTGGTTTGTATCTTTGTTATATCTGATTCCTATATATATATTTATTTTTTTCTTTCTTCTCCCTAATATGGCTGTGGAGTTATAGTGGTACCAAGAATTCTCAAGAGCGTAAAGTGATCTTCCTGTAAGACTTTTTTTAAGATAAAGCATTGTTTCTATTTATTCTGTCTATATTTATTGATCACTTTGTAAACAATGAGAGATGAGCCGGGACATGAGACTTTAAGACATGTCTGTTGTATATTTATTTATTGACTTGATATGTGATGCGACACACATCCCTTCATTTCCTCTTCAGTCATATGCAGTTCTTTGCCAAAGAAGCTAGATAATCATTTTCAGTCTATCCTTTTCTGTTGGGCACGCTATTGAAATGGCTCTGAGGTTTAATTTCTCTGTTTACCAAATCGGTGAATTAACCTCTCCTCAGAGGTGAAGCTCACTGAAAAGGTATTAAAAACCGAGTGATGTTTATCAATGCACCATTTGCTTTTCAATCATCTCTGAAAAAGTCAAACAATAAAGCTGTCAGTCAAGCGGCTTCTGCATTAAAGTGCTCACAGATGCTAGCTGTATAAAGAAAGGATTTGAAAAAAAAATAAATGCTGAAATTCAGGAGGAGTTTTATTGAAATATTCCTAGTGACTTAAATATTGGAGTTGGTGGGTCAGATAAGTTGCATGGGCTCTAAGATTTGAAATGGTTCCTTAAATCCACCCTACGTTTGTCACAGTAGCATATAATAGCCTCATTTCTCTCTCACTTCAGTGACTGTTCATAGCTTTGGTGGGATCTGTGATTTTTTTTTTTGTCTGCTATCCCCCCAACCTCAAGAATCCCAAGTATTTTATTTTCCCTTTGCCTCAAATCAATTCCAGACACCACAGTTTCCTGCTCCCCGGATCCTTCGGGACGCGGCTGTCTGAAAGCCCTGACTAGTCCTCCATTTTCCAGGAAATGAAAAGGTTTGGGAATGAGAGGCTTTGGCAGGCCTTCACCATTCACCTCTTTGTAATGTAGCTGTTTAAAGAAAAATGCGCAAGCATATCTTCCACAGTGACATAAATATTCTCTGGCCTTATGCGTCAGACAAAAGAGAAAACACAGGGCCTTTATTAGCCTTGTACATTTTAATAATGAATGAAGTGTCTTGCGGGTGATTGAAGCTCTGTGGAGATGCAGCTGTCTTTAGACGGTGTTTTTATAAGCTAGTCATTAGTATTCTTGGATATACTGTGAAGCTATGAGGTGCTTATTGGAATAGCGTAATAACTGAAGACATAATTAGAATGTTATTGATGTGTAAAGAGGAGAAAAAGAAGAAAGAAACAATCGTCTTAAATTATTAGAAACCATGTTAAACGATATCCAAAAAGTCAGATGAGAGACTGTGGAACGCTGAAATCATCATTCATTGCAGAATAGTTTAAAGTCAGCCATGCAAAAGCTATTTCAATAGACGTAAATGACTAGATTTAATAGTGATGCATGTCGTCTTGAACTTATTATCTGTTGTCTTTTGTTTATTTAACTGTAATTTTCTTCATAATTGCTCAAAAGTATTCTTGTATTTCTTTCATTCTCCAAATTTTAACAGAAATTTAAATGTGCTTTAAACATCTATTCATTAAAAGAATGAAAGTAACTTTTTCATCCCCATTCTGTATATATATATATATTATGTATGTATGGCAGTAGAAACACAAGCTGGGTTTTACAGATTGTTATTAATACTCCCATATTTGTGCTTGCATGAATAAACAGGAGGGTAATGTGTTAGCACAGATGAATAATGAGAGGAATTATCATTATCAGACATGTGCAAAAGCTGATCTTTGTGTTTAATAATTATGGGTAAAGCTTTAATGGGCTTTAGCAGTTGGGTTGAGGGACTCAGGATGCACAGGGCCACCTGCGTACTCAAACACACCAATGACACTTTTGTAACTAAATAAGTGTTTGATAGAGATGAACATTTTCAGAGGTCTGTTTATTACTACAGCTGTCCGATGGAGGATGACATTCAATTTGAGACAAATTCTCCTCCTACTGTGAATAATTAAGGTATGCAGAGGATACAGGCTATGCATTGTATATGTACTGATCTCTTGTTCTTGCCTTTAGGCGGCTAACCTTCATGTCTTTCTAGGTAATATAAGTAGAATGCTGAGCTTGTTTGCCCTAGTAAGGTGATACTCGGTTCCCTTCTGCACGGGCACATGCTACCATCCTGAGCTGTTGAAGGGACAGTGGCAGACTCTTGAAATAACATCATTAAGAAAGCGAAAGGGCCTCTATCACCAATGAGGACTGGAATGACTTTAATGGGCGAATGTTAGCTGCCATATATATAAGAAACTAGTTTCCATTGACATGACATTTTTGCTGTGCAGTGGTGGCTGGAGTAGCCGCAATGATACTAACGTCAGCAAAGGCAGAATGTTTTCCATCATGTTCCCTCATCCAACCATAACCAAGAGTCCCGGCCACGACTGTTAGCATATTCATAATCCAGACCTCTCAAGAAGTACAGGGGAAAAGAGAGGCATGAACATTAGTCACTTTTTTAGAATACTGATCAGCTCTTTAGTTGTGCACCACGGTGAGCCGGGCTGAGGGATTTTTGTTTGCACCTCCACCGATTAGTCTTTGTAATTGAACGGCAATTAAGAGTCGGGTTTCGCCCTGTGAGCACAATCGCTGACCAGGGGAAGTGCTGCTGGGTAACGAGAAACCAAAAAGCTCTTTTCTCCGCGACAGCATCGGCAAAGGCTTTGATGGCAGAACTTTGATGTGAATAGATACACATCTCAATTCTCAGGTCCATCAGGAGCATGTGTAATGTTTAGAGGTTATGACTTCCTATTACATTGCACTTTTTAAAGCTTACTAGTTTTCATGCCTCAAATAGCAATTAGCCATTTGGGAGAAAATCTCAACTTTATTTCAGACCATTTTTTAATCAATTAAGACATCACTTCTTGGCAGAACGTACTGAAGGGTTTGACCTTTATCACTCAAGATTTAGTTGACATTTTGTCTGGGGGAGACAGGTACATATAAGCACTGTAATAGGAAGGTTGAAATGACGCTCTGAGATATGGGTCCTTGAAATTGTTTCCAGAATTTAAAACCTAACCTGGTTTGCTTAAATGAGTGTTTGCTATATTGTGGTAAGGGTTTAAATCTTCATGCCATGTGAGTGGATCTTTGTGCCAAAGGAGAATGGGGAGTTGCATGAAGTAGTGAAATGAGAGCCATGCAACCTTCACAAAAGTTCACAGAGTTCACATTGTCAGGGCCTTGTGGTGAAGCATGCATATTTCTGATTTCTCCATCAAATCTCTAATGTACCGCTGTGAACATTTTAATTCATTCGATTCCACAAAAGTATAAAGACCAACTGTGTTTATCCAAGGTGAAGCCAGACATAAAGAACTACTACATAGATTCCAGTTTTATGTGTTCTGTAGTGTTTCCATTGGCTGTAGGATGTTGATAGCAAAAACTGGGTTACTTCTGTGCTATTGAAATTCTTCCTCTTAATATACACCAGATAGCAAGCACCCATGTCTCTTTTTTGTGTGTGCTTTAAAGCCAGCCACTAAATAGACAGACAGCACTTGAGAATGCTTTTTCATATCTCTTTCAGAATGACTAGAAAAAGAGTATGCTCATATGTATAGTCAGACATGATTTATGATGCCAATTTCAATAGACTTTCGAAAACCAGTGACATTAACTGGAGTTGTATAATAAAGTTCAGCTGGTCTTTCTGCTCAATATTTATTATGATCAACGTTGGTGTTGATACATGATAAACCATTTACAGAAACAGTCTATACAATCCCATACTGCCATTCACTGGTGAAAATTGATGCATGTGTATTTGTTACCTTAGGCAACCATACTGTATTTAAAGCCGTTAGTTAATGGTAAGCTAAAACCCCAGACTATCTCTTGCTAACAGAAACACTATAGAGATGAGTATGGAAATGTCTGTATGCTTACCGTGAAGGCCATTTCAGAGTAAATAAACTTTATGTGTACGTGTGTACATAGATACAAATATAATCTCAGAAACATTGAGCGTATAGCTGGTGAGGGAGCAGACAGCGGCATATATCAAATCAACACAGAGATGAATCATCTTTATTGCTTCACACCAGTGCTATCCAGGTGTGCTTTTGCCTGCATGGTCATAAACCATGTATTCTAAAATTTAAAAAGAAATAAAAAGAGAAAGAGAGATGAAGAGAATATTTGAGTAAATTGATCAAACTGACCACACCATTTTCACATTAGTGTTTGCTTCCAAGTCACTTTTCATTAGATACCAACTTTGTGGTTAGAGATCCAGAGGAGCGGAGTGTGCCTGAAGCTGAATTGCAGTAATTTTCTGTTTTCGTTCAGTGATAGGTACTAAAATTCAGAAACCAACAGGGTAAGTGGCTGTTAACTGAAAATACTGTGCAAAGAACAGAATAACTGTCTTTCACTCAGATCTGTCTCTTTCACACAAATAGCTTTACTTCTGTTTGATTTTAAGTGTCATGCTTTAACCCTCCTGAATCTCTCTAACTGTAAAACCTTCCATGCGTGCAAGTTTATATAATAGAGCAATACATGTAATATGCTAACAGTAAAACCAAGTCAGGGCTTTTGGATATGGTATGACATTTTTTGAATTTCTTGCATCCATCCATCTGTCCTGTTTAGTTATAGCTATCGGTCCAATCTCACAATTCCCAATAGAGTAGTACTTTATTTCAAATGCCTTTCAGATTCTGTAGTTACTCCCTCTAATTTCAAGGCTCTTGCAATGGCAACCGAGTCCATAACTCTATTATAATTAAGGTCTTGGCATTTTATAGTGCAGAATTCAATATCTAGTTTAAGGGATGTGTAATATATTCCACTGAACTAGTAATTATAGGCTGTAAGGCAGCGTGATCATTTGTGGTTCCAAAACACTGAGGCATTTTCTTCCCTTGCCCTCCATTCACTGTAACAGTACACGCCAGCAGTTTTTAGTGTCTGTTGCTGAAATTCACTAATACCTACAATATCTGTATTTTCTTTCCCCTACTAAATGTTTTAAAGGTTAGAGTGTTAATATTTCCCCCCTTTCAAATGAGCTTAAATCGCCTTCTGAATATGTTTCAGTGGAGACACACTTGAACTTAAATGTCTGGCTAATAAAAGTGTGCCTAATAAATAACACACTGTATCACTGTTACAGATGTTACAGATATTGCAGGGTTAGATAATCACTTATCATTCTTTAGTGACTCCAGACTCCGTTTCTAATACAAAAGATCCAGTCAGGACAGGAATAAATCAGTTGTGGGAGTAGGACATTTACTGGAATTGTTTTCTTTTTTTATTAAATCATCAAGTGGTTTGGTGTTTGAAACAAAAGCATGTACCCGTGATGAATAAGAAAAGCCCAGAACTATTTTGTGAAAAATGCTGTGGTTTGTGGTTTTAATGGTGAAATGTAGAGCCTTGAGTTCCAGTCTGACATTAAAACACATGAAGTTTATTAAAGGATTGATATCAAAGTTGATGTGGTAAATGCCCGTCATGTGCTTTTCTGATTAAATCTCATTCTTTTTCATGATATTGCAGGATTTGAAATGGCATGACTTCCTCGCATTATGTCGGTTATGTTGATTAAATGCTCTAAATTCCTAGTGCTCACAGGAAACACCGTTTGAGAGAAAGGCCTCAGAGGCTGTAAAACCACTCCAACTAACGGAGCGTGCTGACATTTTGGTGGCCAGTCAATAATGAAGGAAGGGATGAAACGTCTTTCTCCTCTAGCACCAGTGCCAATTTACAGCCGAGACTGAGAAACGCGTGAAGCAATATAACGTAATCATTAAAGGGCCTGACAGTACGACGGTCTGCCTGAGTTAGGGCGTCCGTTTTCCTAGTTCTCCGCTGGATGCACTTTATTTGGGAAATATTTACGAGCTTTGCTTTGCAGACAGAGAATCGGTTCGGTTTAGTTTTCTCCCTCCGTTTTCCGCCCCTCAACTGCCTTTCACACTCTCATAAACCCCTCCTTCTTAGGTCTGTGAAGTGAGGATTTTACTTCCTGTGATTAGGATAGGGATGGCGCACCGAGCTTGTATGTGTGTGTGGGCGCAACGGGCCACCGTGGCTGTTGTTGTCAAAGCTGAAGGTTGTTAGCGGCTCAGTGGATGAGAAAGTACCCAGCGGGCCTAACTCCCATAACACATCCACCTACACCCAGCCTGAGAGCGATGAACGGCCATTATGGGATTTCACCCAACACCTCAAGTGGTTAATTATGGGATGTGTGACATGACAAGTGTTTACACTGGATAAAGATCTGGAAAGTGATCCATTGACAGCTGTTAGAGCAGGTTTGTTTGTGATGTTGATATTGGGATTTTTTTTGTATGAGAGTATGACCTTTTTTCATTTTACAAAGGAACTGACTATATGTTTTCTTTGGACTTTATATATTTTCTTTCTCAAATCGAACAGAAAGTTCTTTCTCATCACATTCTTGAATAAACAGAAACATGTTCATGAGACTTGGAGCCTTGTGGTTTATATTCTGCAACATTGAGAATAGCTGCAACAATGGCTTGCTGGTAGACCGCTGGCTGGGTAATGCCTAATTGAATAAGTGCAAATGGGCTTACAACCTCTGATGCTTAATTAGTTCAGGGTACACTGTTACAAAATGAATTAATATATTTCAACACAGTCAATTTAACTTTGATTCCAGTGTGGTCCAAGATATTACACATGTTGTATACACAGAGAGTTCTCTGGGGTTGTCACAATGCCAATTTCAGCAGTCGATACCAACATCAATAAAATGTAACAATTCTCAGTGCCCGTTTTCATTCCGAAGCACAATCTAAAATGCTATTGAACACATTTCTTTATTTTCAAAAGTAAAATATCAAAGCTGTACTCTTTTTATCTTTTTTCTTTATATCGCCATCACAGTTTGAAACATGAAATTGCATAGCCTACCTTCACGTGGGTTGTTGTAAAATCCTCCTGTAAAATCATACCTGACAATTAAAAAATCAATATTATAAGCTTGCTGTCACAAATCGGGGTAAGTTTAGAAGAGTTTTGAAAGCTGTCTGATTGTTTGTGTACTTGCTCAATTACTGATTTTTTGAGTGAAAAGGTACAGAAAGCACCTTTTGTCACCTAAATGTAAGCCTTTGTGTATTCAGTACATATGGTTTCAAGTAGATAAAAAAGTTACTAATAAATAAACAAATTAAATGCAGTGGTCAATATTGTTGATTAATGCACAGGGCCAACATTTTGGCATATTCAATTTTCTGTCCAACCTGTTTACATTCTTTTAAAACAAAACCAACTATGTTCATATTAATATCCCGCTAAGAAAAAAATTACACAAACTTTTAAAATCAAGTGCCTGTTAGTTAGATAGCATGTGCATCGAACTGACTCAGTACGCTGCTATTGATAATTTAAGACTGCAATCATTACTTTTTTATTTTACTTTACTGTATCCACTTGGTATTGAAGTGTCTGTGACGTGTCCTCCCATGTGACCGATGATCTGTTCATTTTTTTTCAGAATCACCTCCACGCAGAGAGAGAAAAAAGTGGTGAAGTACAATTTTGTGATGAATCTCCGCATGGGCAGTCAAATCCGGTGAGGTCTGCAGTCGTTGTGCTCCTCCCCCATCCCCTCAACCCCTTAAGAGACCCACCCAGCCACAAGACAGAGTTTCCAAGGATTCTCTCTGGACCCTAAAATCCCATAGGACGGGTGTGATCAGGAAGGCCCAGAGGAAGTGGAGAGTGCGGGCAGGATGTGGGAGGGACTGAGACTGCAGGTGATCTTCTTGTGTTTGGGGGCCGCACTATGGAGCGCTGCAGCAGCAGCGACGTACAGGGAGCGCGGCCATCGCCGTCATCTCTCCTTACACAGACACAGAGAGAGAGGCAAAGAGGGCCAGGTGCTTCACCGCTCCAAACGAGGCTGGGTCTGGAACCAGTTCTTTGTCATTGAGGAGTACACAGGCCCGGATCCCGTCTTAGTAGGTCGGGTAAGTGGGAAATAAGCAACTTGTACGTCCATTTCTTGTTGTCAAGATCTTAGTTCTGCTTCTCTTTAGTCTTAAGGTTATGCTGTGAATGAAAGTCATTGGGGTTTTCATTACAGACAGAGTCCTTGCAATATCCTCCATTTGTTCCACAAAGCAATCAGTGGCCTACTTGATTAAAGGTTATAAATTGGATTTCCTTTTTAATAACGCTGCAGTCCCCTATGGTTTTTGCATAGGGGAAAGAGACGATTTATGGGCCTGCCGAATAGTTACATGGCAAACATGCGGCAGGTTGGCCTTTAAATTTCCAATTGAACTGGCTGAAGGTTTAAACTTATTGAGTGAGGATATTCTGTGTCAGGAGTTTAATATCATTGTAATCAGCATAATCAACATCCCTTAATTCGCAATGCGCAACATAAACAATAAAACAACACTAAAATGAGGTCTGCTCTGGTTTTAATGTAAAATGATGTTTGCTTGAGTAAACTCGGGGAAAATGATTGCTAAATATATTGTCAATGCAGCAGAGCAGCAGAGAGGATATTACTGTAAGATATGAGTATGTTAATGTGATACCCTGATATCACGGGTCACTAAAGATCAGCCAAAAAGCTTTCTGCTTCAGTCTCAGCAGTTTTTTACATAGTCTGCAATCTTAATTCACAAGCTCTTTCCTTCCCTGTCTCTCTTCCAGCTTCATTCGGATGTAGATTCGGGAGACGGAAACATTAAATACATTCTTTCAGGGGAAGGTGCAGGCACTATTTTTGTCATCGATGACAAAACAGGCAACATTCATGCCACAAAGACTCTGGACAGAGAAGAACAGGCCCAGTACACCCTGACCGCCCAGGCCGTGGCCAGAGATACCAATAAACCCCTAGAGCCTCCCTCAGAGTTCATTGTCAAGGTGCAGGACATCAACGACAATCCGCCAGAATTCCTCCACGGCCCGTACTACGCTCGCGTGGCCGAGATGTCCAACGTCGGTAAGTCTGAACCTCAGAAAAAGCATGTTTGTCAGCTTCTTCTCTTTCTCAATGAGCCTTTCCCTGACAGCTTGTTCCTCATGCATTATTCAAAACAGCTGAAATCTGACTCTGAGAAAGTGACTCGTACTCTTGTTGCAACTGTTGTTTTGCAGTCAGATTGCTGACTTGTCTAGGTGTGTGTGTGTATGTGCTTACATTTGTTTGTGTGTTTACTGCTTTTTTACTGTGCAATACATCATCAGTAATGCTCTTCTGTCATGGGGTAACGATCTGTTACACTAATACGGCACTATTCCCAGCTCATGTTATACCACTGGGAACCTGGAAAAACTGGTTTTGGCCAAGTCAATTTCATATAGTTTTAGAAAAGCTGGTAAACAAGTTGGTAAATTGAATGAGATTACAAGAAAATTAGCCCTGCTAAAGTCAAACTTGCATGCAAAGCCTGAAGCAACAATAGGCACCTGAGATATTTTTGTATAATTTTTTCATCCCATCAAAATATTTTTAGTTGCCTTTGAAATGGCATTCGAACTCAAGTTCATAACATGAGAAGTGGCTAAATTGCAAAATCTTTATTATCCTTTGCTGTGAATGCCAGTAGGAGGTGATTTTTCATACCTTTGGGCAGGATCCAACAGTGTTGGATTCTGTATCGTGGCTGATGAGTCAACATTATTGCCTTCCTTCTCAGGTACTTCGGTTATAAAGGTCACGGCTACAGACGCAGATGACCCCACATATGGTAACAGCGCCAGGCTGGTCTACAGCATCCTACAGGGGCAGCCTTATTTTTCTGTGGAGCCACAAACAGGTACATTCTCCAGTAATCATATTTTACTTACAGTAGCTCTGTGAGGCTGCTCAAAGCCAATCATGCATTCAGATGTGCATCACGTGCAATGTCATGTTTCACTTCAATTTAATTACCGCAGTGTGAGGATTGGGAATGAAGAGGGTAGTTTTTGTCACGCTTCATGAGAGAACTTTGCTAAATTAACCCTTGGTCAGATTAGTCCAACAATTCCCCGGTGGCAGTCGAAACCCCTACAGCAGTCAGAAGGCATGGAGCAGATGCTGCTAATAAACTAAAGCTGGATATTTTGCTTGATCCCGTTCAGTGCTGACATTTTTAATTCACTGCAGGCTTATCCGTGTGGTACTAACAAAGCCATCGTACGACCGTCGCACATGTATTCCCTTTGCATTATGGGGAATACATTTCTATTAAGCGCTTTATGAACCTTAACAAAGAGTGATAGGCAAGTCCTGAAACCAACTGGCAGTGTAAAGTTTAAGTTGAAGCCATGAATTGTCACATCTGTCTGGAGCTGCACTTAAGTGATTTACAGCAATGTCCTATAAGAACAAGGTCAATACTGTACAAAAGCTGATCGTGTTTGTTTGCATTTCTCTAGGAATTATTCGAACAGCTCTTCCCAACATGGACAGAGAGGCAAGGCAAGAGTATGATGTCGTCATCCAGGCCAAGGACATGGGTGGACACATGGGTGGGCTGTCAGGAACCACTCAGGTTAAAATCACCCTCACCGATGTCAATGACAACCCTCCTAAGTTCGCTCAGGGTGAGTTTCTTATTTCTGGTATAAATGTTTCACTCTTTCTCTCAACCATCCATCATTTTTTGTCTGCCTTTATCCCTGTCAGATGTTATTATAGTCCCCGTTGCCATGTCTTGATCTTCGCCAGCTACATACAACATTACTCTGACCTCTTCTATGCATTCACCGCGAGAGGAAAGTTTGCTTTTAGCCAGTATACAGCTCTTTCTTTTCCACACCTCAATCCTCCAGCCACACATTAACACTGACAGGCCCTCGGGGACCAAGTCGAAATTTGCTAATACGTGCTACAGATGTTAACACGAAAATATCACAGCTTAATTATTCAAATGTTCTTTAAACGTTCTTCATGATGACATCAAGTTTTCTTGAGCGTGAAAAGGCGGATAAAATATTTATGATGTTTGTCTACAACCGAAGAGAGCTGGCTGATGTAAGCCAGCGTTTGTGTGTTGCCAATGTGACATTAAACTGCACACTAAGCACATAGATTTTATCTGTCTTTTTGTTGCAGAAATCGTTGCTATGAATCTCCTCAGAGCTTGTGCTTTTTTGTGCAGTCTGAGCCTCAGGCTCGGTAGGAATAGTCCTTCAAGCTTTTTTCCCTGACTAAAGCAGAATGCGGCATTGTCCCAGTAGTCCAACTCATTCCCATCCCCGTGTTTTTGGTGGTTGTAGAAGCCGTTATTCACGGACCAAAATAAACTGTACATTGCAAGGTTATTGCCCACAATGAGTAGCTTAGGCTAGCAGATCCTTAAATCCACCTTACCGATAGTTTTGAGCCTAGTGCATGATGGAACAGAAGATAGGTTTTTTAATGTGGGCAGCAGTCTGGCTCGATACACAGGTCAGAAGTTTTTGATGTTTAGTGCGGATCTGCACGCTTAAAAAAGCACCCGTCCTTTCTTAAGTTCAGTATGGATTTACAAAGTTGTCTAGGCAATCAGAAACAGACTCATGACTTTTAACAGACTTATCTCACTAAAGTCAGAATGCCGCATTCCTTTTCTGTTGTGATTCTGTTTAAAAAAGCTTTACATGCCCTGGCCTTTCTTCATGAGGACTTCCTCCCCATGTGGGAGTTATTTTTGTAAGTGCAGCTGAAGCGTTTGGCTCTCAGCAGACAGGGAGTGGAGCCATATGGTCCTTCTGCGAGCCCCAGCCTCAGGCAGGTGTCCGTTATAGTCTTCATACACCCGCCCACATACACACACAGACTCGCTCCAGCGCACGAATATAATTTTCACACATACACTCCTAGCTAAATGCTCGCAGGTGCCAGGCAGCTGAAGGTAGCGCTGGTATCATGCAGCGAACTGGCTCTCCATTCCCTGGTGGGCAGTGTGATCATGATTTGTCTTGTCTGTGACTCAGAGATATTACAAACCTTATTACATCCTGCCCCCGTTCCCCCACACCCCATCCTGAGAGCTCCCGGGACTCATTCTCCTCCTCCTCCACAGGTGTGTACGCCATGGCGGTCTCCGAAGACAAGGTTCCCGGTGAGGAGGTGGGCCGGCTGAAGGCCAGGGATCCGGACCTGGCGGAGAACGGGCTGGTGGATTATCGCATTTTAGAGGGCGACGGAATGAACTTCTTTGAGATCACCAAAGACTCTGAGACCCAGGAGGCTGTCGTCAAACTGAAGAAGGTGAGGAGGACCATTGGGACTTGAAGGGTGTTAGGGTGCAAAAGCGAGAGTCAGAGAAGTATGTGTGAATGCTATGTCTTGTTATGTAAGTGTGATCGTGAATGGAAGAAAGTGTGTATGTGAAAAAGTGTGAGGCGTTCTTGTCAGCTAGCATTGATTTGAATTTTCTACCTCGAAGTCTCTCTCTTTGTGCTCTCCAGAATATATTTGCATTTTGCTTATTTGCTTTTTGTATTTGGATTCTTATTTGCATTGATGCATGTGTGGTAAGGTCTTCAATGCAGGTGTCTTGTGAAGCTGGAGTGATTTCTTTCAGTTCTATCATTTCGATGACATTGCCATGCCTTCCTTATAATTTCCAAGACGAGCATCGACTTTCTCTGTGTGAGGGAGCTCATCTGGGCCATGCGGCATGCTGAGCTACAGTGCTGGGCCCTGGATTATGTAGACAATTACGCAGCCGCTCAGGTTAGACTTCCTCCCATCCGTTCCCCCGCCTGTAGCTGAGGGAAATTCTCACAGTGCCCAGAGCAGCCAGCTTTAGCCTGAGAGCCAAACAGACCCTGCCTGCAGTTGTAACGCTGCCACCTGCTGGTCATCTCTTACCTATTATTCCACAGCTCAAGATGGCCTGGTATCAGTATATCACCAATGATTGTCCAATATTGTGGCAATGTTATTAGTCAGAAAGGGAAAGCTGAAAAATGTAAAGAAAGTGTATGGAATCAGATGCTGTTGTTTTGTGTTTGATTGAACAATGTAAATGGCTTAAGAGTTAGTAAATGTGATGCACAAAAGATGTAAAGAAAGGGGGTGAAATTGTCACCCTCGCCTGGTTTTTAAACATCGTGGCCACAGCAGAGAAGGGGAAGGAGGGGAAGAAGTGAGCAGAAGGAAGAGAGAGCACAGACAATACGGCATGCCAACAACAATCAGCTTGATGCGATGCTGCTTCACTCAATAACACAATGCCTCGCTGATACACCTCTTGGGAAATCATCACCTTTTGCTCTTCAAAGCATGTTGAAAATTAAAGTCGAAATTACTGACGGAATTGCCAGGGTTTTAATCAAGTATTCTGTTTCAACTGCAGGCTAGCGACGCAAGCTGAATATTAAGAGGAGACGTAGCATTATTGTGAATATCACGTGCTTCTGATTAGGTTCGGTCGGGAGTTGTTAGGTGCCAAAGTAAAGGATTGTAATGGGGGGGGGAGAAGAAGAGAAGGGTCCTGTGTTGTCAGGATGGTTTCCAACCTGTTGGAGGAAAGAACTGGGTCATACCTGTTTCCAGGGTTGGCAGCTTCATTAAAGAGATTCAAAGAAAAGAAAATGGAAAGGGGAGAGAAGTGAGTGAGGAAGCAAGGAAAACAGCTTTGAACCAATCAACACTGAGCAAGCCGGCATGTGTATGTGTGAGTGTGTGTTTGAGTTGATATGTCCCCTTTAAGTGTAATTCTCGCTTGGTAATTTGTGACTGAGCAGTGTGACGGGTGAGATAGGCTAATCAGAAAGCAGGCGGACGTGTGAAAACTGCCCATGCTGGAGGAATGAGACAGACCGTATCGACGCTTTAGCACAGTTGCTTTTATTATAGGGTAATTTGCTTATGTGTTAATGGTGTTAGTGTTTAATGTACCAATTGGTAAAAGTAGTGGGACCTGAACTGATGTATGTCTGCAAGAAGCATGATATTCTTACAAGCCATATTCTTTTACAAGCTTCTTTGTGGAATGTAGTCTCCTTTCTAAATGTATTACAACAGTGCCATCTAGTTTTATAAAATCCTTTAAAGTTTCCTTTTCTTCTTGTCTTTTTTCAAGTGGTTAGATACAACAGAAAATCCTGGTATATTTGCATAGTCATTGAGTGTTTATTTATTACTAAAAATCTATTGTGGCAGAATAATGAGTGAGCCAATTGGATCATAATGTCAATTACACATTTTCACAGTTTTTTATTTCTATCGAATTACTGATTTCTCTGACCCTTTGAGATGTAAATTCACCTACAGTCGACATTTTTCAGCTGTCATTTTTATTGATCATATTTATTGATGCATTCATCAAAAATTCATTGAGTTCTGGCTTTTTGTTTTCAGCCTGTGGACTTTGAGACCAAACGCTCTTACACACTGAAAGTTGAGGCCTCCAACCCACACGTGGATCCCCGTTTCATTGCCTGGGGTCCATACAAAGATACCACCATAGTGAAAATAGCGGTAGAAGATGCAGATGAGCCCCCAACCTTCATGGCTCCCAGTTACAATTTTGAGGTGGAGGAAAACGCCCCAGCAGGCACTTTGGTTGGCCGTGTACATGCCAAAGATACCGACATGATGAACAACCCAATCAGGTAGAGCCTCAAAATAAAATAAAATAAAAACTCATTGGAAGTTATGTCTAATGATAGTATATTTGAAATGGTTTACTTCTATGAGAATAATCAGGCTAATAAAGACCAAAAGAAAATTTTCCCATTTGTTTTTTTTTCTTTTTTCATCCCAGATATATGATCCCACGCTATACAGACTTGGAAGAATTCTTTACCATTAACGAAGACGGCATTATTAAAACCACAAGACCTTTAGATCGGGAAGCACAAGCTTGGCACAACATCTCCGTCAGTGCTACAGAGATCGGTAGGTCACTCCCATCTTTTTTTGGGCTTTTAAATAACAGGGTAGCCTTGCGTTTTTCACATTTTTCCTCTGACCAAGCTCCCCAGCTCTCCCTCCACCCTGCTGTTATGTGGTTGTAGTGTCGCCAGGCCTCCGGCATGATTTCAGAAGAGACAGCCACAGATTACCTCTTCAAACTCTAAATGATACCCTCAGTTCGGCGAACAGTGTGTAATTGGCCTTAAAATGTTAGATATTTATTTCTGTGAGTCTGTGATCTCCTCCATGTGCAGTTAGTATTTGTGTCTGCTCGGATTCAACATCTGATACATTTTCTTTTTCATTTTGCAGTCTTTGATAATTTCCAGCATGTGAAATTCATGTCTGGAGCTGTGCACAGAAAATGTTCCTTTGTTACGTGAAACGCACTTACGCCTCGAAGCGTAATATCTAGCATTTATAAAACCTGATAATTTTAGTTTGGAGACTGTGAAACACACAGATTTTTTTTCATCACATTGATTTTACGTTTTGACAGCTCTGAAGTCCCGTGCTTACACTGAGCTGGCTGTATCTTATGTTTAAATACAGCAACACTGTACACAAACATTCATTCATTTGTCTCTCTTTAATTTGTGTTGTTATGCCAGGCGGACATCACCAAGATGCAAAAGTACGAGTCAATATCAAAGTCAAAGACATGAATGACAACGCCCCAGAATTTGCCACTCAAAGTGAAGTGTTTGTGTGTGAGAACGTCAGCCCGGGCAAGGTAAGTCACTGTTTCTGAGTTCATTTAAAGTTTTTGTTTATTTGCTTTCTTTAGTAAAAAGATAACTAATCAGATTCCTGTACCGAATGACCTATGAAAAGTAAGTCATGTGGATTAAAACTGTTACAGTAGGCAGAAATGAGCTCATTCCTAAAGAGGTCACAACTTTATCTTAATGTCTAAATTAAGTCTATGCCATGTTCACTTTCCTTTTGTTGTAAAGTTGGAAGTTTGAGTGAGTGACAGGGAAAGAAAAAGAGAACAAGAGAGAAAGATAAAATAGGCATACATTTATTTAAAGGCATGCCCTGGTGGTTTTAACCAATTTAACATGGTCTGATATGAACTCTCTGCTCCACAGCTCATCGAGACAGTTAGTGCTGTGGATAAGGATGAAATGGCCCACCGCCAACACTTCCACTTCAGCCTAGCTCCCGAGGTCGCCAACAACCACAATTTCTCCCTCAAGGACAACAGAGGTGTGTGACACGCAAAATAGCCCATTACAGAATTATTTCCACTGCCTCTTTCAAGCCAAGTAAACTGCCTTAGGAAATATGCCAATTGAAAACACAAAATATTGTAGTTAATTCCAAGCCAAATTAGGAAATACGCCAATTGAAATCACAAAATATTTTTGTTAATTCCAAGCCAAATTAGTTTATTTGTGCGTAGGAGTGAGTGTCTGCAGAGTTGCCCAATTATAACCTGTGTTATAATTAGGTCATGATGAGGTGGGCAAACTCAAGTCAACTTCCTCTCTTATTAATTATGGAGGCGTCTCTCTCGTTTGAGCTTCGCCATCTGTGGATTCCAAACATGCGAGAAACCCAGCTGGTAGGCAGCAGTGTTTGTATCTGTTTCTCAGGCATCATGCTCGTGCACCCTGGAAACCTTCATCACCATGCTTTACTCCAGTAGGTAACATGCGCTAGCCTTGCTGGACTTTCTGGCAGACGCAGGTCAGAAGACCATGTGTAGGAGTCTGTCTAATGTTGGACTCACTTGCTGGAAAATGAGAAGCCTGTGGATCCAGCTTAGTGGATTTAGGGAAGACGCCACATTGAAAATATGTCTTTTACAATTTAAATAATTGCATAATAATAAAAAATGATAAATACACAGTAGAAAGAAACAGTAGAGCTGAACAGACTATATGTTATGTAAGCATGAAAAATCAAATACGGCATAATCCTGGCTAAGGTCTGTAAGGAGTGCCATTATGATTGAGTGGGCCCAGATTTGCTGCTTTTATACAAACTCATTCTATGATGACTTCAAGTGGGATTTCAAAGCTTAATTATATATGCAAAAATACTGAAAATTGTGTTAGGTGAGCTAAATAAGAGTTTTAAGAGTAATTGTGGAATGCTTGTTATGAAGGCTATATGTTAGTGATTGTACTAAATGAGATTTCACTATATATCGCTATAAAAATTCCACTAGCCTATATTACATTGGCATACTTCTGTCTGACCACCAGTAGGTTGGGAATCCAGTGGTGAAATCAGTCGCTGTTGCCAGTATAATTATTGTTGGATTGATGATTAAATAACTTGTTCTTAATAGCACACTGCTCTCCAAAGTTTCCCCTGTGAAAACTTTCTTCTAAAAGCTTATTTTTTCACAGACTCCCAAATGATCTGTTGTACTGTAGAGGTGCACTCAGTAATTTCATGGTAATTAAAAAAATGACTGAAGACTCCACTTATATCAGTGAGCCAAAAGAAGCTGTTTTGTTTTACAAGGAGCGAGTTGCCCCTTATTGAGATCACATGATCAGCAATGTCATGTAATCGACAATGATACTAATATTAATGATAATAAAAACAATGTTTACTTAGTAAGTTTAGTAATTAAAAATGATAAAGATAAGTCTAAACGAAACAAGTAATATAAACAAATACAATATACACAGGAAAATGCGGTTAATAGAAACACTTTTTGTATAAAATCCAAGAACAATATGACAAATAATAGCCAAAGATGAGTAAAACATGCATTAACTCCATGTTTAATATTAAACATTTCTTTAGTTAGGCTTTCGGTTGATTGAGAGACCACATGTGGACAGAAAAACTGAAGATAAAAAGAGAGAGAAATGACTCTCTATTTCTCATTTGGTCTGCTGTAATGAGAAACGAGATGAGCCCTTTTTTAGGCCATTTTAAAAGCCAATAATATTAGAGAGACGGATTAGGCTACTCAGATTGACTGAATCCAGAGCTTTTCAAATGGATACAGTTTTCAACAGCTTTGCCCAGCCATTTATCTAAAGCTCCATTAAACAGAGTCTCCATTAAACAGGCTTTCTCTTATCACTTACACTTAATAAAGGCCTACTGATTACATCCTTGCTTGAACTCTAAATATTTGTACGAACTCGCTTATTTAAAGTGTGGAATATTATTTGTGTTTAGTTCTAGTGATGAAACTTTGATGTCAGATTCAAATGATGTTTTATTAATCACCATCCCTAAGGCAAAAGAAAATGCTGCCAGCTTGGCTATGCGTTTCTGTTGGAAAACAGAGCTGATGTTTGGTAATGAGATTGAGAATAATATAGTAATCAATGTATCATGTGGATTCCAAGGATGGGCAATTACTATATTAAAAATGTGCCAATGGCGACTCGGGTCAAACCAGATATTGTTTAAAAATAGTCAAGCCAGCTGCATTGACAATACTAGTGTTATTAGAAAAAAGAAAGTAGAAAAATGCCACTTTATGAGCGTATTTGAGTTGTTTTTTTACTTTGTGGAACAGTGCTTGTAATGATGAATATTATGCCATCACTGAAAGAAAACAGTGGGGTGCCATTGTATGGCCAAGGGCACTCGCCTAACATCTATTACATGTACATACACCAGCTATTTAAAACAGTGATTACTCGAGCACACAAAATGATTTATGCCCATCCCTAATGCTCTTACTCTCCGTTCTGGCACATTCTTTGCTTTAAGGGTTTTTTCCAATAAAGGTGCCCACAAAAGCCTACACTGAATAAACAAGGACTCGGTGACGCTGTCTGAGGTTCAAATGGGGCAAATTGACACTTTACACCGGCTGTGGTAATCTACCTGACAGAATATGATATAGAATTATAATGTATAACAGCAGATTGATCGAGCCTGTCTGCGGCGGCGTCCTGTGAGCGCTGATCATTAGCGGCCTATCCTGACAGAGCCACTGAAGGTTGAAGACAGTGGTGCCAGAGGAAGAGAAAATTACTAAACCCCAAGCCCCTAAATGAACTCACTCCATCTACGCCTTCAGCGTGACCTTGCTCTGAGTCAGGAAAGTGCTCTGGCACTGATCCATCCCTCCCAGTCGCAGATAAAACCAATACCGTTCCCTCCGCTCTAACTTTGATTACACTTCCAAAAGCTGATAAATGTTCACAATATTGAACATGAATTTAATATTGGAGGATTCACACCTCATTGACTCTCACCGGTGGCTTGAATCATTCGTATGGCACGTAAACTCCAGGGTGTGCGGAAATTTCCAGTCATTTTGTACAGCTGTTAACATGTTTACAACTCTGTTTTTACAAAACCCTCGTAACCTCCGCTTTAACTGGGCTAAATGTTTCTTCGATGTTCTTCTGTTCTGCAGACAGCACCGCTAGTATATTTGTAATCCGGAAGGGATTCAGCAGAATGACCCAGGATGTGTATCACCTTCCTATCGAGATCAATGACAACGGCGTGCCACCGATGAGCAGCACCAATACCCTGATCATCCGCGTGTGCAGCTGCGACAGCAAAGACACGATCCTGTCTTGCAACGTGGAGCCTTTCATCCTGTCTGCAGGACTGAGCACAGGAGCCCTGATCGCCATCTTGGCCTGTATTGTTATTCTACTGGGTAAGCATAATTATTGCGTGTTATAAATTATTTTGGAGACCTAAATCATTCATGTTTGTTATTCTCAAAGATTGTATTGCGTTTCTAAAAAAACTTGCATTATGAGACAAAAAGAAGAAATGATTGTGCAGCCATGTGTAAATAAGAGAGGTCTAGCTCGGCTGGCTTAAGCATCTTCTAGGGACCCGATGCATGTCAATATTTGCATTTCAGTCCACAGCACACTGAAGTTGTTTTTAAGGATTAAAGTATTAATAAAACAGATGTTTTACAGAGAGGCTAAGATGCACAACATCATTTATTTACTTTGCTCGTCCCTTGAAGCCGATCAGATCTTCAAAGCTGTTTCTAAGGGATTTAAAATGATAGCCTGTTTTAGAGCTGTAATGCCGCACATGATCATTCTCCACAATATATTAGCTGTCTCGCGTTATGCTGACTTACTAAAGAGCAGTGTTATAGCATTGCGTGTAGCACGAACAATTTGTCATTGTATCACCAGCAACTATAATAAGAAAACTGGTGGGAGATGCTATTCTCGCATGCCATTAGTTTTGGCTTGACGTTTCTTTGCTTCTCCGCAGCGATCGTGGTGCTGTTCGTGGCCCTGCGCCGCCAGAAGAAGGAGCCTTTGATCGTGTTTGAGGAGGAAGACATTCGAGAGAACATCATCACCTACGATGATGAGGGAGGCGGAGAGGAGGACACAGAGGCGTTTGACATCGCCACCCTACAGAACCCAGATGGTGCCAACGGTTTCCTGCCTCGTAAGGACATCAAGCCCGAGCTGCAGTATCCCCTGCGCCCCGGTATGAGGCCATTGGGTAACAGCGTGGACGTGGACGATTTCATCAAAACACGGATTACAGATGCGGACAATGACCCCACAGCACCTCCGTATGACTCCATTCAGATCTACGGTTATGAAGGCAGAGGCTCTGTCGCCGGCTCTCTCAGTTCCCTGGAGTCGGTAACAACAGATTCGGACCTGGACTACGATTACCTCCAAAGCTGGGGGCCGCGCTTCAAGAAACTTGCCGATCTTTACGGCACCAAAGACTCTGCTGACGACAACTCTTAACGTTCACTCAAGCAAATCCTTTTTCATTTCCCTCCACGCTGCCCTCCTCCACTAACTGTGTGTTCTTTGTGAAGTTTACTATAAGTATTCCATGAGTTTATCAATTTATAGTAAACTTTAGGTTGTTTGTTAGTTTCCAGTATACGTGCAGTATACTAGACGCTCAAGGGTCATAGGTACGCAATGTCTTGTGGGGGAGCCGCAAGGGTAGAAATAAAAATTTCACAAAAAGAATAAACATAAGAGACACTTCTGTGGGATGTTTTGGCGTGTATGAAATCAAGAAATATGTGACGATGTTGTTTAAGAACATGAAGTTTCACTTTTAATGTTTATAGGTTCTTACAGGTTTGAAGTTATGGAAGTGGGATCACAGACAGACATGGATTTGTTGATACTGTGAATGAAGAAAAAAACAGTTGCCTTATTAAGAAATCTGGAGAGAACGTCAGCAAATTAAGACTTCTGTAACTTCTGTAGCGCCTCCATATTGTCTTTGGAGATATTGTCCAAACAGGTCCTCTTTGTTTTTTTTTATTTCATTTTGTTTCTTTTTTATATGTGAAAGCAGATGGATCCAGCAAAATAGACGCAGTGTGTTTCTGTCATCTAGAGAAAAAACAGCCCAATTCCATCTACGAACAATCACAAAGACCTGTGAGCTCAAAAATCGCCTTAACTATGGACACTCTTGCAACACAGTGCATTTTTTGTAACTTGAAAGCTATATCCTAAAGCAAGCTAAAGTCCTTATAACGTATGTACAGTACAATGTGCAAAATATGTCTCTTGAGGATCAATCTTACAATTATCAGTTTATGTAAATCTTTCTCTTTTTTTAATTATGACAATATCATTATTTTCAGTTTTCTTCATTTCTCATTTTCTTTAATGGCTTATTTTATTCTCCTTGGCGAGAAAATAGCAGTCTGTCCTGTCACAGTGAGAAATGGCTAATTTTTATGTCAATTTTATGGTAACTATTTGTACAATTTTAAAAGTTCTTATTTTAGTATACATACAAATATCAGTATTTCAACATGTAAGGAAAATATTACAGCATCACACTTATATTTTATGAACATTGTACTGTTGCTTTATTATGTGCTTCAATCCAAGAAGCAAAAAACTTTGAAATAAATGCTCTTTTTATAAAAAGATTGACGGCGATAATAAATCTGTTCGAACGCATCATATATCTATCATCGGCTTTCACAATGCAGATTTATTTAAGTAATGACAGAAACACAAAGGTTGAATGAGGACACGGTGACTTAGAGCTGCCCGTCGCTTGAATTGCATTCACACTCGCAGAGACGTGCAGAGCTTTTCATTGCTTTTAGTGCTTTCCAGTGGTGGGTCTCGCTATTGTCTGCCATTGGAGAGTCTTGCATTCTTTCCTTTCCAAGGGTAGCCACACATTGAAAGGTCAATGTGCACTTTGTTAAAAAAGAAAGAAAAGCAGTTACATAAAACTCTACTTCAGCCCACCTGAATTAGACTTGACACCAATTTCCCAAAAGGGCCTTGGAAGAGCAATGCTGCAGGCCCTTCCCTCCCGTGCAGGAGGACTGCAGTCGTGTATAAAGCACAGACGCATGCGATGTGAAACCATAGCCCTTAGCTATTCTTCACGGTAACCTGCTGAGGTTGCTCTCAACAAACAGCTAAAAATACTGGTTTGCTGCTGGATAGCTTTCTTGTTATTTATTCCACCTATGTTATTGGCAGAGAGCTATATCAGCGGACCTGTAAAGATGGTTATGTAGCACAGCAGCTATACTCCTAACATGTTTTTCTCATGTAGTAAGCAGTGCTGTATCTGCGAGTAAGATTACGTGTAAGTAATTTGAGGATCTGTATGTTGGCCAATTCAATCCCTATGGAAGCCCTGAACAGCAAGAAATATTATGGTGAAGAAAAATAATTGTCATTTTATTCCTTCCTCTTCACTTTTTTTTCAGAGAATTTGAAAAACATTCTTCTTCAAAAAACCCTTTTCAAAGAAAATTCCCAGAAAAAAAATTCAGATGAAAAAGAGGAAACAAATATTTTTAAAGATAAAAAAATGAAGATGGAAAAAAAAGTTTTTTATTTTTATTAAATTTAGGATTTTTGATTTTTAGGAAAAAAAAATTAAATCTTTTTTTTTTGAAGATGACAAAATAAATTTGAAGATGAAAAAATTCCTCTTCGAAAAAAGTTTTTGTCATCTTAAAAATTTATTCTTCTTTAATTTTTTTTAATCTTCAAAGAAAATTTTCTTCAAAAAATGTTTTACATTTTTGTTTTTAACTGCAACATAAAAAGTCCTCTTCTCTTTCTCCTCTTCAAAAAAGTATTTTTTTTTTTATATTTTCATCATCTTTTTTCCTCTATAAAAATAAATTCTTTAAAATATTTTTTGAAAGAGCAAAAAACATTTTTGAAGATAAAAAATATTTTTATTAAATAAAAAATAATTTCAGATAATTCTTTTAAAGAAGAAAACTTTTTTTTCAGAGGTAGGTAGAGTAGCTAAATTTTTTACTCAAGTAAAAGTAAAAGTAACTATAGAAAATGAAAAGTCACTGTCTTAAAAATTACTTGAGTAGAAGTAAAAAAAATATGCAATGAAAAAACTACTTAAGTAGCAAGTTATTAGTTACTTTGAATCTGATTATATACCATTAATAATATTGCCAATATTTTATATTATAGTTTAATCATGTTATTATTATAAAATATTGACAAACACAGAAAATGCAAGCATTTCAGTGAATTTGATTCAGTCCCTAAGTCAAAGTATACAACTTATTTGGAACATTATACAATGTCACAACAAAGTTAATCTGCAGAGTTTGGAGTTCACAGTGTGTATATAATGTAACTAAACTGAGAGCATCTCTTGAGATGATCTAGATCTTGGAACATATGCAGCGCTTACACAAAATACATACTGATTTTAGACAAAACTCATTTTCACATTGTGAAACACATGTGTCACGTGTCTGTGTGTTGTGAAAAGCTCTTACATTTAAACATTCAGTATACAGTGAGCCAGACTCCCATCAACAGGTTTTCTTCCTTCTGTTCAGCAGGTGTATATTCTGTAAACCCGTGTGTCACTGTGTTTAACAGCTCACTCATAGCAGGAAACTTAAAAACACGCAGAACGTAAAGCGTTGGATAAAGTGGATATGAATCTATTATATTCTACTCATACCAAAACTGCAAATGCATCCTATTGTTTGTCTACGATGATGAAGACCCGCCATATGCGAGCGTGTGCGCGTTCGCGCGATCTGTTCGTCAGTTCTTACAGCGAACTAAGTGAATCATTCAAACTGATTCATGACCCTATTCAGACGGGTTTGCCCGTTTGTTCACTCAATGCTTTCCAAAGAACCGACTCAAATTAATCATTCATTGGCGAATGCCCAAGAAAAACAATATGGCAACCTTAAATTAACTGAAACACTAAAATGAAGGAATGTAGGAAGGAAAGGACAATTTTTTTAGAAATATACTCAAGTAAGAGTAAAAGTACCCACTTTTAAATTTATTTTAAAAGTTAAGTAATTTAAATTTTAACATTTTAAAAGTACTTTTAAATTTACTCCAAAGTACATATTTTCCAAAAATCTTACTCAAGTAAATGTAAGGAAGTATATGTAGCGTTACTACCCACCTCTGTTTTTTACATTCAAAAAAATTGAAGATGAAAAAAAATTTAGGATGAAAAAAACTTGTGAAGAGGAAAAACAACTATTTTTTAAGATGAACTTTTTTTGGAAGGTAAGAAAAGAAATGTGAAGATGAAGAAAAAAAACCCTCTTTGAAAATCTTTTCATCTTTATTGTATATTTATTGTTTCATCTTCAAAACATTTTTTTTTCATCTTCAAAGAAATGTTTTCCTTTTTAAAAGAAGTACTTTTTATTTTGAGAAAATCATTAAAAAAAATTCAGAACATGAAGAAATACATTTTTAAGATAATAAGCTAATGCTTTTATCCAAAGCAACTTACAAATATTAGGAGACAATGAAGTGACATAATAAGAAGGCAACAAATAATACAACAAAGTGCTATGGACAGGGTAGGATTTGACATCCGTGTTTGTGGAAGAGGTGTGTTTTTATATGTTTCTCAAGAGGTGAGAGATGTGACTGATCAGATTGCCTTAGGATTAAACATTTTTTTCATCTTCAAAAAAATATTTACCTCTATTTTTCCTTTAATTTCTTGTGGTTAATAACAAAAAATTAATGTTGGAGAAAAAAAGTATATTCCTTCCTGGAGCCTAAGTCCTAAATATTTTCTTCTCTTTTTTGTCTTAAAAAAAAAATATTTTTATCTTAAAAAAAAACATTTTTTTTTTTAAGATGAAAAATTTTTTTTCTTTTAAGATGAAAAAATATCCTTTTAAATGAAATTTTATCTTAAAAAAATTTTCCTCATGTTAAAAAATTTAAAGGTTTTTTTGAAGATCATTTTACATCTTAAAAAAAATATTTTTCAAGATAAAAAAAATTGTTTCGAAGATGAGAAAAAAAAAAAGAAGAGAAAAAATTTAAGAGAAAATAAATTTCACATTTTTTGAAGATGACATTTTTCAAGATTAAAAACTTTTAAAAAGAAAAATTGAAGATGAAATTTTTTCCTTTGAAAATCTTCCTCTTAAAAAGTATTTTTTATCTTTAAAAACAATTTCATCTTCAAAAAAAAAATCCTCTTAAATGTTTTTTTTTTTCTGAGAATTTTTCTTAAAAGAGGAAAAAAAGATTTTACATTCTTTTTTTGGAAGATAAAAATGGAAGATGGGGAAAAAAAAAAAAATGAAGATTAAAAAATATTTCCAGAGAAATTTCTTAAAGAGGAAAAATACTTTTTTGAAGATTATTTTACATTCTCTAAAAAAAAATTTCAAAGATGGGAAATTTTTTTTGAACAGGATAAAAAAATCTTTTAAAACCGAAGATGAAATTTTAAGATAAAAATACTTTTTAAAAAATTTGAAGATGAAAAAAATTTCCTCTTTACAGAAAAACTTTAAGTAAACTTATTTTACCTTTAAAAAAATATTTGTTCATCCTAAAAAAAAAAAATCCTCTTAAAAAAAAATTCAGAAAATTTTCTTAAAGAGGAGAAAGGTGATAAAAAAATAAAGATAAAAAATTCACATTTTTTAAAGATAAAAAATTTATTTAGATAAAAACTACTTTAAGTTGTCCTTATATTCCTTCCTGGAGCCTAAGTCCTAAATATTTTCTTCTCTTTTTTCTCTTAAAAAAATATTTTTATCTTAAAAAAATATTTTTGTATGTTAAATTTTTTTTTCTTTTAAGATGAAAAAAATATTTTTAAATGAAATGAAATCTTCAAAAATCCTCTTTAAATAAGTATTTTTATCTTAAAAAAATATTTTTCATGTTAAAAAAAAAATTCAGAGAAAAAGGTTTTTTTGAAGATCATTTTACATTCTATAAAAAAAAATTTGGAAGATGAAAAAAAAGTTGTTTCGAAGATGAGAAAAAAATTTAAGAGAAAATAAATTTCACATTTTTTGAAGATGACATTTTTCAAGATTAAAAAACTTTTAAAAAAGGAAAAAAATTGAAGATGAAATTTTTCCTCTTTACAGAAAAAATCTTCCTCTTAAAAAAAGTATTTTTATCTTTAAAAACAATTTCATCTTCAAAAAAAATCCTCTTAAATGTTTTTTTTTCTGAGAATTTTCTTAAAAGAGGAAAAAAGTTCTCTTGGAGAGGATTTTACATTCTTTACAAAAAAATTTGGAAGATAAAAAGTTTTTTCGAAGATGGGGAAAAAAAGAAAAAAAATGAAGATTAAAAAAATATTTCCAGAGAAATTTCTTAAAGAGGAAAAATACTTTTTTGAAGATTATTTTACATTCTCTAAAAAAAAATTTCAAAGATGGGAAATTTTTTTTGAACAGGATAAAAAAATCTTTTAAAACCGAAGATGAAATTTTAAGATAAAAATACTTTTTAAAAAATTTGAAGATGAAAAAAATTTCCTCTTTACAGAAAAACTTTAAGTAAACTTATTTTACCTTTAAAAAATATTTGTTCATCCTAAAAAAAAATCCTCTTAAAAAAAATTCAGAAAAATTTTCTTAAAGAGGAGAAAGGTGATAAAAAAATAAAGATAAAAAATTCACATTTTTTAAAGATAAAAAATTTATTTAGATAAAAACTACTTTAAGTTGTCCTTATATTCCTTCCTGGAGCCTAAGTCCTAAATATTTTCTTCTCTTTTTTCTCTTAAAAAAAAATATTTTTTAAAAAAAAAATATTTTTTGTATGTTACATTTTTTTTTCTTTTAAGATGAAAAAATATTTTTAAATGAAATGAAATCTTCAAAAATCCTCTTTAAATAAGTATTTTTATCTTAAAAAAATATTTTTCATGTTAAAAAAAAAATTCAGAGAAAAAGGTTTTTTTGAAGATCATTTTACATTCTATAAAAAAAAATTTGGAAGATGAAAAAAAAGTTGTTTCGAAGATGAGAAAAAAATTTAAGAGAAAATAAATTTCACATTTTTTGAAGATGACATTTTTCAAGATTAAAAAACTTTTAAAAAAGAAAAAAAATTGAAGATGAAATTTTTTCCTCTTTACAGAAAAATCTTCCTCTTAAAAAAGTATTTTTATCTTTAAAAAACAATTTCATCTTCAAAAAAAAAATCCTCTTAAATGTTTTTTTTCTGAGAATTTTCTTAAAAGAGGAAAAAAGTTCTCTTGGAGAGGATTTTACATTCTTTACAAAAAAATTTGGAAGATAAAAAGTTTTTTCGAAGATGGGGAAAAAAAAAAAAAAAAATGAAGATTAAAAAAATATTTCCAGAGAAATTTCTTAAAGAGGAAAAATACTTTTTTGAAGATTATTTTACATTCTCTAAAAAAAAATTTCAAAGATGGGAAATTTTTTTTGAACAGGATAAAAAAATCTTTTAAAACCGAAGATGAAATTTTAAGATAAAAATACTTTTTAAAAATTTTGAAGATGAAAAAAATTTCCTCTTTACAGAAAAACTTTAAGTAAACTTATTTTACCTTTAAAAAAATATTTGTTCATCCTAAAAAAAAAAAATCCTCTTAAAAAAAAATTCAGAAAATTTTCTTAAAGAGGAGAAAGGTGATAAAAAAATAAAGATAAAAAATTCACATTTTTTAAAGATAAAAAATTTATTTAGATAAAACTACTTTTAAGTTTTATATTCCTTCCTGGAGCCTAAGTTAAATATTTTCTTCTCTTTTTCTCTTAAAAAAAAAAACAATGTTAAACCTCTTAAGATGAAAAAAAAAATGAAATGAAATAAAAATCCTCTTTAAATCATCTTAAAAAAATATTTTTCATGTTAAAAAAAAAAAATTATTTGAATATCTATAAAAAAAAATTTGGAAGATGAAAATGAAGATGAGAAAAAAATTTAAGAGAAAATAAATTTCACATTTTTTGAAGAGGATTAAAAAATGAGAAGAAAATCTTTAGGACTTCTTCCAGGAAGGAATATAAGGACAAAAGTTTTTATGGAGAGGTTTACATTCTTTACAAAAAATTTTAACAGTTTTTTTTAGGATTAAAAATATTTCCAGATTTAAAGAGGAAAAATACTTTTTTGAAGATTATTTTACATTCTCTAAAAAAAAATTTTATTTTTTTTTTTTGAACAGGATAAAAAGCGAAGATGAAATTTTAAGATAAAAATACTTTTAAAAAATGAAGTTACAAAAAAACTTTAAGTAAACAATAAAAAAATTTGTTCATCCTAAAAAATACATCATTTTTCTTAAAGAGGAGAAAGGTGATAAAAAAATAAAGATAAAAAATTCACATTTTTTAACAATAGTACTAAGAAGTGTTTTGCTTCAGGGCTTCCGTAAATCACACTCCTTGTACACTTCTCAAAATCCTGCTGTTGCTGTCCAATTTCACAGCTGAATATTTAGAATGAGGTTTACAGTTTACAAAAAAGGTTTACATTTCCTGTCTGCTACAATTATGTCAAACCTGATCTGAGCTTGATAAAATTTACTTTGAAACTTTTATAGCTACACTTCAAAAAGCAAAAACCTTATGCTTTTTCTATTCAAAATGTCACATTCACACATAAAAGACCTTCAGAGGTTTTTAAAATATTTTCAGGGTTACAGATCAGGTGTCGAGCTGGATGTGTGCATGTCGCCCATTTCTTAAAAAATGATGATGAGATTTTGCGGATTTCTCCGTGCCCCCCTACAGGCCCTAAATTCGGGCTTAGATGCGCTCTCAACCAAACTCACTTTCCATTAGCCCGGCTTCGCAGGTGATTATCCTGCCACCCTCTGTGCCCCTTAGGCCCTTTCAATTCGGTTAACTGGGCTTGGGTGTTTCCAATAACCTCTGCCTCTCCTCAATGTCTTGGGAGAAGATAGGGAGGGGGTGCGCAGCCCTGACTCGTATCTCAGGGATCTATAAAAAAAGTGTCAGATTCTACCCTGGAAACTATGAATCAATAGTTCCTTCCTGACACTGACGCTGCAAGCATTAAGTGAGGTTGGGTGCACTAAGATGTACTACCTAAGATAGAGAATAAGGTGGAGGAGGCTGATTCAAAGACGAGGCAGAAGAATGAAGATGAAAGAACAATACGAAATGCTCAAAAACCTAAAAACAAAAGAAAGATCTTTTGAAAAACTGCAATGCATACTTTTTTAGAATCAATTTTAATGTCAATGTCGATTTTAAGATCAAAACTATTTTGGAAGAGGACATTGCCTCATAGCAGCTGTGTATAGCCTGAGGAGCAGATAAAGAAAAAAATATGTGGGTGTTTGGCTCTGAAGCGGATAACACCTCATACATATCATAACAAAATATAATTATTTCTTTTTATTATTGTTTGTTTATTTATTCATTTTTATTTTTAATAATGACACATAATGCTATAAATAATTATTTACTCAATTATATAGTAATATATAATTATTTAATAATACGCAGGAATAATCTACAACATGACATTCTCAAACAAATAATGAAATTACATGGTAGATTACTCTATAGACTGACATAGCTCTTTCTAATGGTAATGTACTCTGTTTTTGTCACTGAATAAATCCAGCTTAATATTTTTTTTCTTTAGTCAGTGGCGTAAGCCATCACTCTCTTTGTGTTATCATTCACCACTAAGCCCTCAATTAAGAATTGTAACTATTCTGACTGATCTTGTCTTGTTTGCTTTATAGGATTGCTTTCAACAGGAAACACAAGCAGATGTACTGTTGTTTGATTGTTCCAAGCTCGCTGTTAAGCTTGTAAGCCTGAAATACTGACAGACTATTAAAGCAGAGACACCTCAGATGTATGTGGGTAAAAGCGGATGGATAAAGAACATCTAGCTTGTGACCTTGGGTGGAAATGAGAACAGAAGATGTCAATGAGGACTTTTTTGTGCAGATGTGTGTGTCAAATACTTCCGTGGTAGTTGCTCATATTCTTTTGCAACAGTAAAAAATGCAGGGTTTATGAAATAAATTTTGTAAAGTTTTACTATGATTTATAGCGTGTCATAGAAAACTACTGTAGCAATAGCTTAAGTTCCATAATTTAGAGCTGGATCCTTGCAAAGCTTCAGGGCCGTGTTGCTTTTCTGCTCTTTGTCCCTCACTCACAGGGATACAGCCATAAATTCATCATTCCGCTGCAACAATATCACAGAGTTTTGGTTGTTCTTTGTAAAATGTACACCTGAACACCTGAAAAGTTCACATGGGACCATCATTTACCTTAAAGCAAGGAAGATACAAGGTCAGCAGCAGATTTTTTAAAACACATGTGACCTATATAAGCAATAAATATCGGATGCATTTTAAACATTAATCCCTGAAGAAAACTGTATAATTTAGTTTTATATTTTCACTATTTCTCTGGTTATTCACTTTGTGCTATTTAGAAATATTAACAAAAGAGGAATGACTCTTTATAACAGATGCCATGATATAACACATGCATTCAAGGTAGTAATATATGCATAAAGTTAAGTATATAGTAATATTTTTGTATAAATAGAACATGAAGAGTGTAATTGTTGTCTGTATCTAAGATTGCCATCTAATGCCTTTATTATATCAGATAGTACCATCACAAAAAAACCATACAGAATATGTCTGAAGGTCACAATGCTACACAATACTTATGTAGTATGATATCAATGTTGAGATTACATATTTTAAAGTAAGACTTTAAGTAAGACTTATCTTCAGCTTTCCACTTTGTTCCAGTTCTTCAGCATGAAATGTCTTGACATTCTTCGCATTTCCATGTCAGAACAGGTAGCTCTTCATATGACAGCAGCCATTGTGACATGGGAGTTGAGATATTTAGGACACCACATGCTGGATTGGAGAAAAGCTTCTGAGAATTATTTCTGGACTCACAGAGGACCAGTGGTGTGAAAACAATTAAGATTTTTTTTGTGACTTTAATTAACATTTTAGTTAATATAATTGTCTCCCAGGCCTTAATCGCTAGAGGTATGGCTAATTAAAACATATAGCCTTCAAACTCTTAATAAGTAGGCATACTGTGCATACTGATGTAATAGATCTAATCTGACATGTCTTTCCACACTGTTCTACAATCTGCTTCTCTGTCCATGTTCAAAGATAAAGGGGTCGTTAATAACCCCATTTAGATAAGACATAATCTAAAATACAACATCAGGGGCAAAATCGTTTAGTGAAAGGACATTTGATCAATTATCAAAGATACCAAGTAGCCAATGCAATCTAAAATCTCAATTGTATCTAATTACGCTAATTATTAACCTAATTCCAGTTTGGGCATTCCAAGTGTGTTCTTGTAAATTAGGTCAGTTAAATCAAGTCATTTACAACTGGACATTTTCACCAAATATTTAAACTTAAATCATGTTTTGAAGTTTTAAAAAAGCTTATCTACCTTTCTTTTAACTGATATAATCATTTTTATAGTTTGATATTATTTTTATTTTCACATTTTCACCAATATAATTGAATGATAAAATAATTACATTTCTGTGAGTATTTTAACTTCTAAAACAAGTCAATAATTATGAATTATTAAATAAATGAAATAAATAATACATTTAACAATTAAGAAAAAATAAATGTAAAAGTATGCAGGTTAAAATTTTTTTTCCAAAATATTGTCTATCATAGTAAAAGACAGTAACTGAAAAATCTGTAACTGCAATATTTGGGTAAAAGGGGTTGTTTTCTATTTAATTTTTATTTTTTTAATTTTTATATTAAATTTAATTTTTTCCTATAAATTTATTATTTAGCAAATGCTTTGAAATCTCCCCCTGTAAATCATTTTTAAATGTTTTTTCTTTGACAGAACAGTATTATAAACAATATATCTTAACAATATATATCATATCTGCCACTTACAAAAAATCATTCAGACACAGGTCAGTAATAAACATCATCATTAGCTCTCTCTCCCTAGCAGAAGCCACATGTAAAAGAGGGGGTTAGGATAGAAAGAGTATGAAAATGAGCCGAACAGAGCCATTGAATGGCTCCTGCGAGTCTCCATGGGGACGTACTGTATTGACGGTAGACAAAAGAAACCAGGAAAGATCAAGCCCAAGAGCCAATGTTTCTGCCATTTACTAAAGTACTCCAGAAGACCAGACAAGGTATTTTATATCCACAATGACATCAAATCACACCCCAAGGACACTATGAGGGTAAGGCCTGCTGTAGTACCACTTTAATTCCCTCTTACAGATGCTGAAATTACCACTTGTGCTTTAATAATCATCCGCTGGCGAGATGCGCGTATGTGTTTGTATGTGATACTTAAATGCAATGTAAGAGCTCTGATTATTCTACTTGACAACAAACATTATCTGCGGTCAGATGCTAGCAAGTTCTTCACTGTGGTGTGATACAATGTACTGTGGCCTCGTGGGATAAAACCGTGAGCATGTGCAGTGAGCATGAACATTGATTTTAATTTGATACACGAGTCCATGAGCTGGATTCACAAGTAGATCTAGTTTCCACACTGATGTATTGAATGCATTGTAATCTTAATCATCTGTATTTTCTGTCTTCATTATGACTAACCATTTACATACTGCAATGAATTTCTCATATTACATTTAGCCTGTTTGTAGGGTTACTGTTGGTCTCAGCGTGATGGGGTTTGGGTCAGAGAATTGCCTCAGAAAGCCAAAGTGAGGACAAAATGTGTTTACTTGTGCCAGACTGTCATGGCAATGAAACAAGTCATTACTAAACTGGCTTCACAATCGACTCCCTGGAAATCAACTACTAATCCACCTCAGATGTATATCCAGGACAAACTGACATGTGTAAGTGGATTACACTGCTTACCAAATTGCAATTTTTTATGTGTTTTTATGTGTAGATTTTGTCTTCTCAATAAAGCTTTCTCTGAGGTTCCTAGTATTAGCCATCATTTAAAAGTTTTTGACGGCATACTTGAGTGAAAATAATTGTGTAACTGATTTGAATAAATTTGTTCTAAAAAATTATTTTAACTCGGAGAACATCTCTAATACATGCATTTGCTGTTGTTATGTCAAAATGTAATATTCCTGTAAATATCACCCATAATATAGATTCAACATATTGAATTTTTCTGGGAGAACATGGATAGAACAGGACCGATGACAGACAATCAAAATAAAAGACACAAGATTCATTTCTATTCAGATCCATCAGTCCAATCGCATGGATTTGGAATTGGATTTTGTGAGGAAACAGCAAGGCAATAAAGAGATGCCTGAAATCCACATCAAACAAAGAATGCTTCTGAGGAATCTCTGCAAGGATCTAGAGTTTGTCTGTTTAGAAGCGCCGACCTTCTCGCCAATCCCACAATTCCCTGTTTAATCAGATGTATTTGCCATGTAAATGCACGATTAGACAGCAGTCCTCATCAGCATACGAGATAAGCCAAGGACTGTGTTTTTTGTTTGATGACTTGTAACCTAAAGCAGCTGTGTATCTTAAAGCCAAGATGAAGAAATATTTTATCTGGGATTTGAGATACTCTGTGTCCTTTGTGCTACGTTTCTTTCTGTCAAATGTTCCCTTTGTTCCACTCTATCCAATCATTGTGCTAAGCCTATCCTTATAGATAAGACTAAAGCCTTCCTATTCGGAGCGAGTGGGACTTTGGAGATGTGACGATCACAGGGGACATGGGTGTACGGCTTTGTGGAATTCTCTATATCTCCCACTGTTTGCCCACATCAAACGCTGATGTAAGAGAGGAATGACTCAAAATCTAAGAGATCTTTTGAGCGTTAGCTCTATTTGCTACAAGTACATCACAAATGGAAAGTGTGCTTTACAGAAAGGAGTCAGGGGAGCTGTAGTGCTTGCCTCTTTTTGGCCACTGGTTGGGAGTTTTTGTTCTATCATTCTTAAAGATGAAACAAGGAAGCTAATTGTGATTCTGTATATGTCAGCCATGTTCAGTCAGATGATGAGTTTTGTATACTGTCACAATTCATATAAACTCTCCCTGTTATTTCACTTCATTTTTCATAAGAAAATAGATTGAATTAAATTACTCATCTCATAGTCTTTTATTCTCCATATGATTACGTCCTAAACCTATAGCACCCGGGGAGAATATGGCAATACATTCTGCAGTTCTTATAGATGATCTTAAAGCCGTGACGGAGATAAAACAATTTCTCCACTAAAGAGCTGGAGGGTGAGTGTCATTGTCATCCGTCTTCCCGCAGCATTTAATGACTACTACAACAATAATGAGGATATTTTATGGACTTCTCTCTCCACGGCTCATCTCCTACACAGGAATTAACGCAGATTATACATTACAAACAATCCTGGTGGTGACGGATGAACCTTATAAGTGTTCACCATATATAATTGGCTGTCCAGTGATAACAATCCTTATGAGAGAAAATGTAATCTGTAATCTGAAAATTTCACCAAATCCCTTACCAGATCTGTCATGACAAGAGCGATCTTTGCATTAAGGAATAAAGGGCTTATGTGAAGTACAGGGCAGTGTGGTAATCAGGACATACAAATCATACCAAGATTGCTCTGATTAATGGAGGTGAGAGCGATGACAAATACCTATCAAGAGAGAATAGAAAGAAATGATCTTACATATGCCATTCTTTTGATGCTCTGACAGTTTACTCTAGTATACAATACATATTCATATCATATCAAAGACATAGCCAATCTTTACCGTCTCCCTGTCAATTACCGTGAATAGGCCCTAGAAAAACTGCAATGTCATAAGTACTAACAGTTAGTGTCTTTACATTTACAAAAGCCCCGTTATGAATTGTCATCAATATCCCCATTTCACAGTTCAAAGCTTTCTGATGATAATCTCAAGATAGAAATGCAAATCAATATAGTATATCTATATTACCATACTTATATATTTATTTTCTGCCATACTATCCATAAAGCCTTAATAAAGCTTTAGATCTTTATTCATAAAGAAAAACGACTTCCGTCACATATATTGAAAGTGATGTAGACCTATATGAATACATCATTTACTCATGTTGACAGCAAATAACCAGCCAACAACCATGTCTACATATTATCATTGCAGTTTATAATATATACTTTTAATAATAAAATGAACAAAACAAAAAACAAGCACACCAAATCAAACAAGATAATAGCAAACACCATATACATATTAAACACATTAACCACCACAACATGAACTACCTTCATCCATGAAACAGCCAGACCATCCACAAAACCAGAGAATAGTTAAAGAGCGTGTGGCAGATCAGATAGCTGAAGTAGTCTGTTTTTTGATCTAAGGATTGATCTATTGATATCTATAATAAAAAATGTTGAGAAAACAAATATTAAATGCAACATAAGAAGAAACAACTTCAGATTAGAGTGGAAGAATCTACAGTAATAAACTTAATGCATCCAAACAGATAGGTGTCAGAGAGCGCTGAAATAAAAACAACCTACTTGAATTGAAAATATAATAGCACTTTCATGATATTCCTATTCATTTGTTAATCTATATATGTATATATATATATATATATATATATATATATATATATATATGTATATATGTATATATATATATATACTTACCACTTAAAAAAACACTAAAAATAACATTATGAAGTGTGAAAAAATAACACTGAGAGGAGCTAATGAAGAAGTACGTCTTTCATTCTTCATTCTCTTTCATCATTCTTCATTGCTCCGGTGCTCTACAGACAAAATGCATCACAGCTATAGACTGACTGTTCATGCTCCAAAAGTTCAATTAGGGCAAAACATTGCACTCAACCTCTATGTGATAGGTTTACCAGATGCATTTCATAGTTTCATTTCAGTTTCTTTCATTAAACTCACATCACAAATCTCCATCATCTTCTCACCTGAAAGGAAGAATTACAAATTGACAATAAAAATCAAAATGATTTAAAAATATGTTTTCCAATGCCATTACATTAAAAACTGAGACTATAAACAACTTCTGTTGAGAACTCATTAAGATGTTTGTTGCAGAAATGTGAATATACTATTAGCCGGAACAGATGTGATTCCAAGACTATTGCATTAATTTGTACTTCTAAACTATAAACAAGATGTGTGCAAACAGTCAAAACGGAAACGACTGAAGTAACATTCCTTTTCTAACCAAAATGTAAAGCGACTCAGATAGTAAAGTAGAATACAAGATTATGCTTGTGGAAATCTAATACATTTTTTACCAAGTGCCTAAAAAAAGATTTGATGCCACTAACCTGGTAAACTACTGACTGGCAAATCCAGGGTGCCAAGATACCAATCCATCTACGTTGCACATTTGATCAGTTTAATTTGATTATTTTGGCAATAATCAAAATTACTGCATCTGCTTTGGACTTTCAACAGAGGAAAAAAGCTGACGTGACACACCCTCAATCACAGACGTGCACATAGTGTGAGCCCGCAGCCTGCCTCAGGAGCCTTTCAGGTGCACATGCCATCATTCTTCCCATAAACTCAACTGATGTAATTAGCACCATGGCACCATGCTGAGCCTAGTGATGACCAAATTAGTGCAACACAAACATGAGGCAGAAGGTTAACTGCCTCGTGATGCAAACTTGATTTGATGGGAAGTTCTTTCGCAGCACTGAAGTTACGAGAGGACTCTCGCTCGACAATGCTGTCAGATTCCTGGGGCGAAACAAGACACTTTCTACCCCCACACAACCGTCTTAGCTGTTTCATCATTTGTAAATGACACATTATTATTCTGTCTCCCCACTGCCTGATTCCCTCTTCTCATTAGGGATTTGATTTATTTATATATTTTTATTTTTCAGAGCACTCTGAGCCCCTTGAGTTGTTTGACAAGTGCAAAGGATGTTGGCGGCAAAATGAGAACAACAAAAGAACGGAGCGGTAACATGGCTAAGGCTTTAACTTTTTAAATAAATCTTCTATTCACATGTCTAAAATTACCGACATGTGAAAAAGTGTATATAACATTTATTGTAGAATATTACACAAAATTTTAGTCATTTCACAATGCGCACAATGATTTACACCAAAAGGACATGAAAGATTTTAAGGGCATTCAGCACAAGACACAAAGCCTGTATTATTTTTTCACTTTTTTTCTTTAATCATTCTCATTAAAGTGCTTAGTAATTTTTCAAGTGTTCACATTTCAAACACTCATAGCTCTCAGGATATTATTCTGCTTCTTTGGTCATTGAAATGCATTTATAAAAGGTAATTTACACCAAGCTGTGATACATTGTTTAGTAAACATTATACTATAACAACAAAAGAGAGTGATGGATGAATTTGCATTCGTGCCACGTTTTCAGTTTTGAGACATGCCTCCCACAGAACAAATAATCTTAATAAAGCAATCATTAAAGTATTGGAGATATTATTTCCTGTGCGCTTTCATTGTAAAAGTGTACACTTGGCATTAATTATTGGATCATTTGAAATGTAGCATAATAAAGAAATGAAAGCAAAATATCCACCAAACAATAAGTACTACGGTTGCTATGGGCCTTTGTCTTGAGACAAAGAATAGTGTGGTGATCCAGTAGCTGTAAGGCAGCAGACTTAGAGAAACAATGAGACAGATGAGGTCGAGAGAGACAGAGATGAACAACTGTGGATGAGACTGAAGCATTTCAAAAGGACACTGTGTGTTATTTCTTTTGACACAAAGCAAGGTTAAGGTTTTCTGTATTTATGATAATAGCTAAGCAATTCTTTGTTCTCACAATGATATTCCAGGAAAGGAAAAAATAAATCAGTCCATTTACAGGACAAATTGTGAAACTATATCAAAGGGATCTACTATAAACATATCTACAAGAAAGTCTTATTTATCCTTAAAAATGTGCACAGTCTTCAGAGTTTGCCAGATTTACATTTTACTGCAATTTGTACATGTCTACAAAATGATGTGACAAATAAAAAATCATAAATCTACAAATTAGGGTTGTTTACATTTTCAGTTTGTCCAAATACATGCACATCTTGTAATCACCAGGTTTCTACAAAATCAGCTGGAATACTTAATATCACAATTTGTTTAGAAAATAAAAATTGAATAAAAATGTTTTGTTATGAGCTAGTTTTACTCCAAAAAATGAATCAAAATAAGAAAGAAAAATATTATCCAGCTTTTTATTATTCTACTCTCAGTTTGGTTTATGCAATACACAAGCAAAAATTGTTGTTCAAATTCATACGCCAGCACACTTATCCATGTTCTGACATACATGTAGGTGAACAAACACAAAGTCACACACACATATAAGAAAACAAACCTGGTGTCACAGCCCCTACAGTGACCCGAATCATCCTGATGAGATGTCCTTGTGAATTTCCATCCCTGTCCTGCGAGTAAATACCTCAAGTCTTTCAGAAGCAGCAGGTTAATCCACTGACATCCAAAGCCCCAGCGATTAATCAGCCACAGTCAATCCATTATTATTCTTGTTTACTCTGATGAAAAAATTCAACTGAAGGTCTCACAATGAGCTTAGATGGAATTACATCTGCAAAGCAAAAACAGGATTTACAAATCGTTTACAGTGGGGACCAAAAAACAGTGCATGCATCTAATATTTAGAGAGATTAAATTTTATCAGAGAGGTTTATGTGTAAGTAAATATCAGGACAGATCAGGAAATTGCCTAGTACTTTAAAATAACCCTTGCAAAGTAAACTCCTACCCCGGGCTGTAATCTAATTTGGCTCACAAGGGCTCACATTAGGTCTAGTTACATATAATGATTATGAGATAGTTGTAAATTACTGTGTTTGGTTGAACAGCGTTTGTTGTTCATTTCTCTTGGTTGTAAATAGAGTAGTACATAGTTGCTGCCCTTTTCTGACTAATAACATCTAGAGGAGGAAGCATGAGTTTCTGGCTGATTAGGGCTAGTAATATATTTATTAACGTTTGCAGGACACCGTTCATCCATCATAGATAAGGTATGTGGGATAAGAGAGTGATTGATTCTGTGTAACTCTCTTAATCCAGACAATAAATCAGACACTGTAGATACAGAGTGGAACGATAAAATGACTAAGATGTGAACTTATTTTTTACATTCTGTTGGATCTGATGCTTCTGAATCCACTGATGATGATATCATCATCACAGTACCAGAAAAAAGTTTGGAAACACTTACTCACTGTTTCTTGAGATTTTTTCCACATTTTAAAATAGTAGTAAACTCATCAAAGTCACAAGATAACACAACTGTATCTGTGGGAATTATGTTGTGACGAAAAGCATCCGAAATGAATTAACATTGTGTTATATTTGATCATCTTAAAAAGTGGTCATCCTTTATCTACAATTTGCAAAATCATACTCTTGCCATTTTATTATCCGACTTCTTGAGGTCTCAACCTGGAAAGCTTTTTAAACAGCACTGAAGGAATTTCTATTTATGCTGGACTCTTATTGGCTGCTTTTTATACATTATTTGCTCTAAGTAATCCATTTCAAAAATATTTTTAATAACATTTTTGTTTTCTAATTAAAGAAATTAATATGTCACAATTATATTTTTGTCTTTAAAAGTAATTTAAAACATTAAAATATACAACTTCAGATTAAAATATTTTTTTTATGTATTTCAGTTTTCTAAACTTTTGACTGTTACTGTAATATAATCAAATTACAGCATACTGCATAGTTCTGCATACTGTGTAATTTTATTGAATATGGTACTGCATTGACAACCCAGACTAAACACAAACCATTTTATTACAGGCATTTCAATTTACTGTATTTCATGCTGCAATAATGTCTGCACAATTAAATGTCTTGCTAGCCTTTCTTTGAAACCAAAAGAATCAAGAATAAAGGCAAATAAAAGCGTTTTGTTACAAATAGCTCAAAGGGCTTTTGAATTCTGAGTTGGACTTGCGAAATTCTTTGAAAAGAGATGCACATCAGTCTAGAGCCTTCTCAAGATTCTGGTCATTTATCCATTTTTACCCCGTGGTGAATAAAATGGGAATCTGAGAACCTTCAAAGAGACATCTAAAGTGCCTGCACACAAAATTAGAGCTAGTTCAAAGTTTTAGAGATGAGTTTTCCCATGCAACAAAGCACAACCTATGCACCAGCGTGCTGAACTTTGGATAGGATTTGAAGAACTTATTCTAAACAGAGGGCAGATTTTTAGCTGAAAGCACGATGTGACAGCCTTTATTGTTAGTGTGCAATGGGTTTTACTGCATCTACTTTACTCATTGTGAAGTTCTGGAAAAGCGTACAGTTTCTGCACATTTGCTTTCCAACAATTTGATATGCTTGTCAAATGCCAGAATGCATTTTAAATGTCTAAATGGGATCTGAAAAGGATCATTTCAATCAGATATACTGTATAACCAGTCACCTGGATCACATACAGGATTAAGCAAGTGTACCTTCTATCCTGTCTTGGATAAGTGGGCTTCTCCTTGAATCCGTCACCCAACCTGGTGGTTGAGTTCTGCATTTGTGGCAAATTGATTTCTTCGTGAAGTAAAGGCACAGCCTGTAGAGATGTGGGCTCAAACCCAGAGGGGACTGCCATATGCGGACACTCGATCGATGTGAGATTGTAGAATGGAGAGAAAGATTGACAGCATCAGAAATAACGAAATAGGGCAAGAATGAGGGCCATGTGAAATGGCTTAAACTTTAAAGTAGATAAGTTCAATTTAAGGTCATTGTTTATGAGCTTGGAGGGCATTTAGATGACAAAATCTTTCTAGTATGTCATTGGATAAATCAGTCCAGTAAAACTCCACTTACCTGTCTGCAGAGAATATTCTGATCCAATATTTAGAATGCAGGATATCTGACAAGAGATTTCAACAGTTGGGACATATTGAAATCATTTTCTCAGTGGCACGGACTAAATGACCTTCACAAGGGTAGAGAATTCAGCTAATTATTATATACTAGTTCTAGTGACCTTCTTTTGTCAAAGAAAAGAATTAAAAGAAGAGATGTGGGCCCTTAAACCCAATTTTAGCCTTGTGAAGGTCAGAACAAAGTGGCTAAGTCACCTCCCAAGACTATCAATAATTTAAACATTTGTAAAGGTATGTCTATGTTTTAACACCCTAACAAATTTAGAGCTAGAACTATTCACAAGAGGCATTCAGATATATTCAGCCTTGAGGGGTGCAAAATGAAATCCTTGACAAGAAAGAAGGCTTTGACTTTGCCATTATTTGTATTACTACCTGGAAAAGTAACTTGTCTAACAATCATGAACTTAATAGGGATAGTTTTTATATATCAACATACCAAATAGACAACAAACAACAATACTAATAATTATTAATATTTTATTTTTTAATTTAATAATAGACATCAGCCAGCATTTAACACACTCAAATGGATAATAACTGATAACACCAAAGCAAAGGAAATATTAAAAATAAATGCAATTTTTTCTGCTTTCAGGTTTTTTAAAGAACTACCAATATATACTAATTTGTTTATCTCTTAACATTCTATTCCAACTTAATCACATAGAGATAAAGGCCATTTTAAAGCTCTTTTGAAACGGCTGATAAGGCGGCCACTCTCACTCAATGAAACTTTAGAAAGCTCTTGACAAAAGTTCTGAGATCTGATACAGGTCATTAGGCTTCATCTGGCTTAGATCAGACAAAGTGACCACAAGCCATCAGAGTAATCGGCTGATAGTGATGTGGCAGAGCAGCCATTGTGACATTCCTTTTCTCAGTCCCATTCCACAGAAGATGAATATAACACCAGTGTTTCCATTAGCAGGGGCCATGAGCCCATTTCTGTATTCAAGCTGCCATTCACCCTTTTTTCTTTCTAGGGTTAAAACAATTTGTACTCTTGCTCAGAGCAGCCGAACACTTCTTATCCAGAATATAATAGAAATGCAGCCATCTATTAATAATTAGCTTAGCCTTCATCTATCTCTCTTAAGGTTTTAAATCAAACGGTACATCACAAAACAACTGAAAAAAAGATAATATTCTGTTGTTTCGCTCTTAGAATCATTAGTTCTTCTTAGACTGGCATAATAATGCCTGCAGATCTTTAAGGTTGGTTGCTAGGTTGGTAAATGCTGCAGTAGGGCTGTGAATGTTTGCAAAAATGATTCATAATACCTTTGCACTCCGTGAATCTATTGAAAACCTAATGGGATAATTGAGGAGAAAAGGCGAAAGGCTTCAAAACAAAGAGAGAAATAGAGCGAGAGAAAGAGAGAGGTATGGGAAAAAAGACATTTTATGGTCCGATTGCTTTGATGGCTCAAAGCTGACCTATGCTTTGCTGGCATTAGAAGTGAATAATTTAAGCTTAGTGTCTTGAATTTAGAAAACAGCACCTGTTATAATGAAGACTATCACAGCAGCTGCCTGCAAATACACCGGGATGACTGTAGTATAGTAGGAAAATCCATGTTTTATTTTCATTTCAAAGGCATACTTTTAATCTAATTTCATGTGCGGTTATGTCAAAATATAGATTTAATTTCCAGTCTATGTATGTTTTTACCTTTGCATTTGGTTACCGTCTCACAATAGATGACAAGCCATATCATGGGCTGGACATTTATTGTTTCTTACAGTTTCAATAATAGATGATCGTACTGCTCAGATCACAGTGTGAACTCTGGTTAAGGTCAAGTAGATCTGGACAACATTCTGCAGAGTACATGTGTAAAGCAGTCCGGAAATTATTTTTAACGGGCTATTTCCTTAAGCTTTCTAAACGTTTAATCATGACTGATTGTCTCCTCTGCTGTGTCTGCAACCAATAAAAGACATTTGTCTTCTTGGAGGTTTGACAGCTTCACAGACTTGTGTGACAGTGTATGAGAGGCTGTGTGTGTGATGGTGGAGGGGTCTTTCGTATGTTCTTTGTCTTCCGTCTTCAACACACTCCTTGCCTCTCAATGCTTTGATTTCTGGTGCTTTGATTTGAAGGACCCCTGCATGGGCAGAAATGGACACACTATTTAATATTTTGACAGAATGGAGGGATGACTTTATTCTGAAACTACACAAACAGTTAATATGGTCTTCACTGTAAAGAATGGGAGGGATGATGGATGGCAGAAGGCCCATCTTGAACTAGTCTCTATGTGTTTGATCTGACTCCAGTGATCATTAACTAATCCCTTCCAGGTGTCCAGTTTGCACGCTCAGACTTTTACAGAGTAACGATTATGGTATTTGGCAAAGAATCTCAGAGACATGAGAGCTTTAACTATCAGACTTAAAGTTCTATTTGTTTCCAGTATATCCTTCCTGGATGCTGACAGGAAACGGCTGGATGCTTAAATGTGTTTCTGCACTGGAAATGTCTGCATGTCAGCATTAGTATTCTTAGTCATGAAAACTCTGACTTAACATATAGGAGATTTTAGACTTTCAGAGTTTTGTATTCTATTAGTAATTTTGATAAATTAAACTTTTAACCTGTTAACTGTCACCGTTTAACAGGTGGAAGAATAAGATATTTGACAAATCTTCATAACAGTAAACAATCAAAATAAATAATATTTTTAAAAATAACTAAAATAAAAAATGTTATTGAAATTATTAAGAATTTAATTATTGAAAAATTTTTTCTATAAAATTAAAAGAAAATTGAAGTTCAGATTGTAGTGCATTTTCATGTGTATGCCCAATATGTGCAGTGATAGTTAAACAAAATCCTCACGGCCACAGAATGTATATTTCATGAATGTTAAACATTAAGGGCCAAAAAAAGGGCAAAAAAAGCAGGGAAAAGCACATTAGGAAAAACTAAAACTATAAAAAAAAATAAACATTGCAATTGGCATTTATCTGTGCATGTTTAAGAAAAACTATGTGAAATCGGTAGCTTCATCCAGAGCATTAAAGCAAGCCTATGCCCTCAGGAAGTGACCTGTCAGAAGGAGTAATGGCTGCCCGCAACATCTCCAGCACAGATACTTGTTATTTGTCACCTAGATGGGCTTCCTTGGCTCATCTCCACCTCCTACATTAACTTTATCGAGTCTCCTTCATTCATGCCATGATTTGACTTCAAATGAAGCAATGATTGGCTCCGGTTGTCCCTCACTATATACACTTTATGTACTGTCTAACCGTTTCATTTTTACCTGTCCACTCCTGTGCAAATCAGCCCTGAATAAGTCATCAGGTTTATCCCAAATTCTGCAGACACACTATCACTCCATATCAATAAAGAATAGCCACTTATTGCAATAATTACAGATCAGTTGGGTAATCAAACTGGTCGTTCAGGTTTTAAGCTGATAATAGGACAGGCGTGGATGATAATGTGTGGATGGCAATATTGTGAGCTGTCACCTCTGATGGATGGCAAGATCTGCTGTCAATATTTGTTTAAGCCAAAAGATGAATGATGCGTACTTTAGCTATAGATAAACTATAAGTCTGCCATTACTTGTGTTCGCAGTGATAGCAGGGCTAATATAATACCTGACAAAGTTATTGAGGATAAAATGAAAGTCTCTAAGGGGGAATGAATCCAGGCTGAGAGTGTTACATTACTTCATTAAAATACGGCACCAATACGTGACAAACAGAGCAAAGTAAAAAGGAGGTCTTTATGAGGACTCAATAGCAATAACCTGTAAGTGCTCATGCACAGTCTTTGAATGCTTAACAAACAAAAGCGTGCTTTTTATATCTCAACTTTACCATCTCGGCCTATACCATATTATTAGCAATATCCTCTGCTTCACTGTTACAGCATGACACTGTGTCCTAACCAAACACGTGATAAAAGCTTTTTCATGTTAATCAGAGTTTTTGTCCTAAACAGCTGCAACAGGGATACGCGACAGTGGAATCTGTTTTAAAATCTGTATCTATTTCTGCAATGTTACTGTTGACAACTCCGCCTATACAGCAATCTCGTTCTATAAAAGTTCTGCTATGAAAATCATATTTTTTACAAAAATATTATGATATATAGGTCAGCTTTGAATTCACAGAAAGGTTTTTGCACTAGGTGTTTGAAACCAACAAATCACATACTGTATACCATGCAACAGTTTGTTTTATGTTGGTGTGGTAACAAATCACTGCTGTAGAAAACACATACTGTATGAATGTATAAGGACACAAACTGACCAAAGTTGTTTACAGCGGTAGATATAGCCACTTTCACTGTTACAAAGTACTGGCCAACCTTGAGTTTCATTTCACTGCAAGTTGTATACCTCATATAACTGTGTGTGAGACAAATAAAAATCTTGAATCTCTTACCTAAATCTCAAGGGCTGTATTGCATTCCCTTCACACAATATGCAGAAAAAGAACAAACTTCAATCACATGAACAAGGCTCTGAGTAACGCAAAACACACACACACACACACACACACACACACACACACACATACAAAATATATCAGTATTCTGATCTAACCCATCTCCTGAATGCAACTTTTTCCTCTATTTTTTCCCTCATTTTTTGTGGATAATAATGTGAACAGATTTCTTTAACACCCAATTTCATTTTATAAGAAAAAGATGATGACCACAACTGAAAAAGCACATTTTAATTATTAATAGTAACAGCAAAAATACACAGGATAAATGTAATAAAGCAAAACATCTATTCTTATTTCATCATCCCCTTATTTTCCAGAGAGCATCTTTTAACAGACCGGCGTAAGATGTCTCTCAGCACTGCACAGAGAAAGCACTCAGCCTCTTTTTAATCGACATGTTTGGTGTGGAGGGACCCTGGTGCAATAATGGCAACATAATGCATGCACTGTGTTCCAGCGGCTCAAGGCAGCAGCCATATGCCAGCCTTTATCTCAGGAGTGAGGCAGAGAGAGTATGATCGATAGGGCATCTCTCACTCGGGGGAAATAAGTGGCTTTGGTTTCCTGCTGGGGCCACCATGCATTGAAAATCACGCTGAAGTCCACAAATCCCCTCCCACCCTTCCCGAAAGAGCGATCTGGAAATGTGCGGGATTCCCATGATCGCTTTTAATTGCCATGCTGACCTAATTAGTTTAAATGACTAGTCCGTTTCACTAGATGCCTTCACTTCTGGACCTTCTGTACATGTGAATGAAGTCACTCATTGTTAAGGGAAACAATCTGATGCAGATGATAAAAGGATGAGCCGAATTGAATTTTTCTAGGTTTCTCCTTTATAAGCTCAAGGTTATCTTGAAGATCACTGCACGGTTAATTTTACTGGATCGAAGTCTTTCATGATGAGGATTACAGAGGATTCTCTGATCCAATTTAGTAGTGCTCTATCAGAAACAATAAGTCCTTATAGAGGTTAAAATATTTTTAGGGTAAAAAGTGATTGGCATTGAACTTGTCTAACTTGACACAACATTACAGTAGCACTGAATGTGTGCCAGTGAAGCATTAGCCTAGGGGACACAGGTATGGCCCGACAGACTTTTCCCAACTCAAGAAGCACAATGCCTAATTTGCATTACAAGGACGCAGCTCCCTTCAGGCCAGAACGATGGCGGGGTTGTGCTCTGTACCCACACTATTCTGATGAATAAATAATATTCCTCAACCTCACGTCTGAATGATCAGAGTGTGAGTTCTCCAGGACGTAAATAGCCATGTAATGGAGCGACACATCTTAAGTATTTTCTGTGTGGGGAATAGCGTTGGGTCAGGTTGATAACAATAGTGGGAGGTTTGGGAAATCAGTGGAGGGGATCCTCAAGGTTTTCCCTTAGGCTTGACTGAAAGTGAGACTCAAGTCTCATGCGCGTAAAACAAAACTGTGTTATCAAAAAAAGAGATAAACGGTGAAGATGGAAAATATGATTTTATTGAAACAGTTTCATACATAGACAATGCTTCCAAATTTATGTGTATATTTACAATATATTTTTGACATTATTTTATAACGTGTTACCTTCAAAATACAGTATAAATATATTTTTTATCATGAATACTGTATGGTTTCATTGTTATGGAAAAGTTACCTACATTGCAAACAACCATCAATGATTAATGATGTTTCTTGAACCATGTCTTAGGGTCTCAGTGAAAGCACAATTAGCTCACAGGAGGTAAAAAGATATTGCTTATGCTTAACATTGAACAATGTTACAAAAAAAATTAGAGCATTACACCTTCAGATATATGATTTTATATTCTATATTATACATCTTTTAGTTTAGGTCTGTATTTTTGTTAAATTGCTATTTTACTTTTTGAGTCCTTTTGGAGAAAAATCTTTATTTTTATCCATATAAATTTAACTAATATTTATCCAAGAGTAAAAGCCATAATTAAAAAATGAATTCATTAATTGGCAAGTAATTACTTGCAACATTATAACAAATGGGTCCAGCCAAGAGTATAATTTTATTCTCAATGAGTTTTGTGGCCATTTGCTGAAATGTGTGTGTGTGTTCCTGTATATATAATATATATAATTTCAAATACGTAATGTAATGAAAATATTTACTCTTGTTCATTCATTCACTTTTTTTTAACAATACAGTTATTAGAAATTACTGAGCAGTTTTGTATATTGATTCCCTGAATTTAATTGGCCTGTTTTCATTGTCAATCTCCCAGGTCATCAAACGGTTATTTCCCAGTAGCCCAGTATGTTATTGAAAACAAATCCCCAGAAAATACCCTGGAGGAGGAGCTACAAAGGTCAGAGCTTCACATTACTGTCATTTTTAAAAGGTAGCAACTATATAATACTGAAAAACAACACCTACTACTTTTTCATTAAACTCAGGTCAATTGTACAGAATCCCTCTTTCCCTCTTTTCGAGTTTGAGTCGAGTCTTATCCTCAAACCCCTCATTGCAAGGCAAATCTTGTTACCTGTGTCATGCAAAGAGATACGGGCATGTCAATTTAGGAGAGCAAATATTGCTTCTGATCCTTTGGTACAGATACCTAAAAATGTCTTTTTAAAATACAAAGATAAGTTCTACATGAATATCACCATCAGAACTTTTTTATTTTGATCCATCATACAGTAGAATTCTCCATTAAATTACTAAAACCATTCAACCATTATAAACATACAAAAAATAGGTGAAAATCAATATACTTTCATTTCAATAAGTTTCATTAGTCACTTTATAATTTTCTTTATATTTAAATTGATTTAATTTTAAGTCATGTCTGAATATTAATTAACGTATATTTTATTTATAAACACTTTTTAATTTATATTAATTTATATTTTATTTATACTGTATAAATAAAATTTAATAATGTAATATTTTGGAAAATATACAGTACAATGATATAACACTAAAAAGTGGAGATTTTTTTTCCAAATCATTGTGATTAACAGGTAGAAGCCCATGACAACAACAACTGTGACAATACAGCTACTCTTTTGGCTTCTGTTAACTACACAATTAAAAATTTAACAATATATTGGTCAATAATTCTCTGTGATTTACAATGTGTCAGCCACTAATCTATATATGCTTCATTATGGTATATAATTTTTTAGAAGAGATAACTGTTGCTGGTGTGTCCTTTCTGTGGTCTGCAAGGTTGCTGTAATTATGATTCACCAGGGATTGTTATTATTCATATTTGCTGCCATGAAAAATTGCTTCTGAACCACTTTTCGACCGCATGCAACGAGCGGCAAAAATGAATAAGTGCCTATCATCTCCACCATCGTCAAACACTCCAGAGGATCCTCTGCCTATCTTCAACTAAAAGAAGGTCACAAATAATAAGTGTGCAATCTGAATGGCCTGTTTAATGTATTTGTTTAGCTGAACATCTAAAAGTTAAGGGTGTAGGACATTTACTGGATAAAAATATCATTTCAAGTTAAAGCAATAGATTGTGATGTGGAATTTGTTCTGAGTTTGAGCTGGATAGGCTTTACTGCTGAAATATCAGTAAATGAAGTGGTTGCTGAAGCTGAGTGCTTGTGATCCAATGGAGACATTGTGACTGTAAAAATGAAGGCAGAGACGTACATTATTCTCAGCACAGATTTTTAGAAGCTCTTAATAGGAAAGTTCCTTTAAGTGGACAAAAGCCTGCCGTCAGTGAGCAATGCTAACTGCCTGAGGCCTTCTCACTAAGACAGAGCAGCATTATGCTAAGACAGCTCGAAGAGAAAGAGGAAGAAAGGGAAGGAGATTACAATTCTTCTCTGCAGCTGCGCAGAATTAATGCACTTGCGATTGGTTTCAGTCGAGTCGGAGAAGAAAGCCCTTCACTGGGGCTTTGCTCGTATTTCATGTTGTCTCCCTTTGTGGCTGACATCAGTGAAAATTAATGTATTCAGAGATGTCCCAAGTGCTTAGCAAGTGATTGATAAGATGATGCAGCTGAGGAGATTTAAATGCTACTCAGGGAACAGATGTAATCCCAGGCACGTAACTTTTATTCCCACTGTTTTCAGCCTCTCTTTTAGGGATTAAATGGACATTATTTATTCCCGCTGCATTTCAGTTACTACTGCATCGGTTGGCGGCAATTCTCGCAATGTTAACCTGTAGTTTATACAGTAACTGGAGCTGACTGCATTGGGTATCAAATACATTTTTTAAAGTGGTTGTCATGCAGTAAACCTCTACCATCTGGGATCAATTTAAAAGGGCACATGAATCTAATAAATAATACAATAAAATAAAACAAAGGGATAAACTAATAAACATACCTATAACATAATAATAATATTAACCATTTATTATTATTATTATTATTATGTCAATAAATAAAGCATGCTGTGGTAAACATGGGATTAAATTAAAGGTCTAAACATCAAAATAACATAAAAAAAACATAAAAAAAACAACGAGTCAAATAATCTTATACATATTACTAATAGAAGCAAGGATATGAAAACTGAAAACATAATTTAAAGCTAAAATATTATTTAGATTAATGAAAGCTTCATTAACCTACATCTTCTAATCATCTTTCATGGGCGCATGTAAACACATTTTATAAATTATACAAAAAAACAACAACAACAACATATGTTTGCACAACATAAAACTATTCCTGTTAAATAAACATGAGTCCATTTTTTCTAAACTGCTCCAGTACTGAGTGTGTCTGCTAAGTGGATGGTACTCAGATTTACAGCCTGGTGCTAATTGCATACATAAGTGTAAAAGTTTTGTGGTGAGTAAATCAAGGACAGCAGCTCGATCTGGATTGTTTTGATACCTGTGTGTTTGGGTTGTATTGATTGCTAACTCAGCTTTTAGCGGTGGGAAGATAAATGATGGTGACCACAATAGCTCGCAGGTGTCTTAGTCACTGATGTGAATGATGCAGATTTTCACTGATCAATACTAAACCTGTGGTGTATCTGACCTGTGACCCTGTCAATAACAATTACATGTCAAAATCTGACCAACACAGGGAGATAAATGGATCGGGGCAGGCGGGACACACAGCACATGAAAACAGGTGAACGTAAAGTGCAAATTCGAAACGTTATGCTTTCTGTGCCCGTGAGGAGAACTGAAACTTAAAAATGGAAATAAATTAGTTATTTGGATGACTCTTCTAAAATCATTTCCCTGCAAACTCTCAGTTCTGAGTAGAGACAGGTGTGAAGGTGATCTCTGTTCTCTTGTTTATAACATAAGAGCTTTTCACTCCACACTTTAACAGCTTATGTTAATAGCTTTGCAGATTCACACTTTACCGTTCACTATGTTACTGTTTTACTTGCAAATGTGTCTAATAGCTCAGCTTAATTTGTGTTGTTTTATATGCTGCAATTTTATCACACAGACCTAAGGAACAACCTTAATTTTTGTCCAATACAGCGATCAATTAATAAATCAATAACATGCATATCTAATTCTATCCAAATGCATAGCCACTTGAATTTCAAGTAGTCTTAACTACTAAGAATGCATGAGAGTAATCAACTGCATCTGAAAGCTGAAGATGCAACTAGAAAGGCATCAAGGGCCATCAGCACTGAATGTTTGCATCACATCCTGTCTACTGAAATCCCTCCATCTGATTGGTTTTAAGAACACCATAGATGTGTCCTTCACTGCATAAAAATAAATAAAAATGGCATCTGGCATCCATTTTAACTAAGAAATAATAACTGCATTACAGTTAGTAAATATTTGCTTGTATATGTCTATGTTTTAAATGTTTCAGATCACTGGCTGTGATGTTATGGCGCTTTCAAAATGTCAGAAGTTTCATATCAAGGCACCTTCAACACAAAACGGAAGTATGACTGGACGGGAGGTAATCATTGAAAATGCACCGAAGGAAGTGAGATACTTAACATGATACAATGACTGGTGATTGTAATTCATACCTGAGTGACTATGCAGACCATTTCCTGCCTGCATCTTAGACATTAGAGGGATAACTTGTCATTAAAGAATTACTAAGTAGTGGTCATGCATATAGTTATAAATAAAATAACAATACAGTGGAAAATTAAAAAATATAGAGAAAAGCATCAAATCCTTGAAAGCAAATGTGTTCATTTAAACTATTTCTAAAGGCACAAATCAGGCAAGATTGTATATGTAACAAAAAAGAGATTGTTGAAAGATTTTTTTATATAATTATGGATATGTGGTCAGGGTTCCCATCAGTATATGACTTTATACAATCCAAAGACTTTGCAGGTAATATGTGTATATAATGATAACATACAGAAAAATATGCATATGAAAATTATCATGCAAAGCTTAAGAAATGTTAACTACTCCTACATTGTCATGGCGATGGTTATGAACCCACTAGTCTTATCATCTCTCTTTCTTTCCTTCTTATCTCCAGTGTACATACTTCCTGTGCATTTCTGTCTTTCTGAATATAAAACAGAGGAATTTAAAGCAGCCATCACGAGTGGGTGCTAAATCTCTCATGATATGTAGCTTTTTCTTATCGTCAAATTATAGTATTGAACCTAAGTGAAGCTATACATCTGACAGAGCGTTGCTGGCTGTTGACTGAACGGATGCCAGACTGAATTTTCTTTGCTATGCCCTTTGAGCAAAACAAAGTAAAGGGCATGGGAGGAAGGACATGCTCATTTCAGGGACAGAATAACAAGGTTAGATGAATGCCGCTGTGTCTTCAGAACACTGCATCTCTCTTCAGTAAATGTGTTTCTTTGTACAGCCTATTCAACTTGGTTCAGAAAACCAAAAGCATCATAGCAACAGGCCTTTGGATGGCATATAAGAAGAGAGAACAATCGATGACAGGCACAAAGCTTAGGTGCATAGACCAAGTTTGCTCTTCACAGGCAGTCTGTCAGTGAGAATGTGCGGTTAGCCGGGATCTGTTATGAACAAAAAATAATCCATTCTGGTGTCTTTCGGCAAATGTGTTATTAGCACATCACGGCTTGTACTTAAGCTTTGAGAGAATTGACCTGTGCACAATTCTTGCGAACATGTATGTGTCATACAAAGACATCTGCATGTTTTGTGCAAATTTGCTAAACAGTCTTTTGGTGCAAAATGTGCTCTTATTCCCTAACAAAAAACTATAGCAAACGCATGTAGACATATTTCTCCAAAACATGAAAATTATTTCACCATACACTGTCTTTGCACAACACAAAAATAGATATTTTGAACAGCGTTAGTAAAACACAACATTGGCCTCCATTAACTTCTACTGAGGAATTATATTTTTGGCATAATATATGCTAAAATAAAGCACTTTTTATGATATTGTTGTTGTAAAATTGTATAGTTCATTTGAATCATGTTACTGGAACATAATCTTGACCCATAATCTTGTCTTTCCCCATTTAAGTAGACAGGATTAGTACTTGCACAACTGGAAATTGCTGCCGGGGGCGTTATGAATATGGCCGCCGAGTGAGCTGACGTGTCAGTTTAACCTGGCACTAAATGTGCTAAAAAAGCACTGTAGTTTTAGTATTTAAATGAAGCCATCGTTATTGTTTTTAATACAAACACGCCCCCTTTTTATGTAAATTACCTTTATTATAGATCCACAAAACTTATGCACAGAACTGTTTAATTAGCACACTTAGTGTTGCCTTATTAGCACTATTACATTTTCTATACTTTATGGCAGCAGCAATTCATCAAATGATTAAAAATTACGGTATAACCAACAATATGTCCAAACACTTGGTATAGTTGAGTACACTTTAGCATTTTAAAAAGCTGATTCAGACCTAGTAAGGTATGTTAGATTATAGCTGTCTTCTACACCCTCCAAAATTCAGAACCGGCCTGCAGGATGGGAAACTCCCCCATGCAAATTGCATTCAGCGCTACATTTTTCGGGCGTGTTATTGCAGATACCTGATTTGCATAATTCATTTACCAAACCGGGTGCTAAAACAACGCAAACATCACGTGACAATCATGCACCAAAGCTATCAGCGGGTGCATTTCATTCTTACAAAATTCTTGCCTGTGTGTTCATTTTTCAGATATAAAAAAGGCAAAATATAAGACATTCATTTAAGCACTATAATGCTGCTTTTAAGATAAGACAAATAAATCTAGATATATACATAATTATTTTCGATTTTAGAGGAATACACAATGCCATAGAAGAACCATATTTGTCTGCATGGTTCCATGAAGAACCTTAACAAAGGTTACAAACCCTTACAAAGCACAAAAAGTTCTTTAGACCCTAAAAATGTAAGAAGAAAATAGTTCTTTCAAGAACCTTTGACTAAAAGACTTTATTTTTAAGAGCGTAATCCACAATGCGACGCTCTTATTAGGTCACATTGTACCGTGTGTACAGCGCTGCCACTTTTATCTCACACAAAACACAGCTGTTTTCGAAAATCCTTTTCAAGAATTATGACTTAAAATGGCCCCTCTAAAAGGCACTACAACCACATAACTGTTCTCTTCAGCTGTTACCCAGCAACAGAGAGTGATAAGAGGACAGTGTCCATTCAGAATGCCTGAACGGAGCATATAGCGAACAGAATATCCACCGTTATTGATAATTCATGTAACCCTTTGGCGTATATGCTGAAACCATTGCTCCCAGAGGAGCGCTGTTGTTGTAAAGCACAACGGCTCAAATGAGAGCTCTTGACACAGCCCCGGGATTTGTTGTAAGCCATTGCATATTCACAGAATCAACTCAAGGTTTTTATCCATCCTAACACAAAAGTCTGGGTAACAAAGGCAAGCCGAGCCACCCTGCTTTGAAGCCTGCTTCATTTAGAGCCATTCTTCAGCCGCCGCACGCGTCGCCCATTTAAATGCACTGGTATTGTTCTCAGCGATGTCTGCTGCATTTTGAACAGGGTCATGATGCAAAAAATGTTTTTGTTTGAAAGCTGCCCAATAGGTGAAACAAACACAACGGAGAGTGTAAAAAATCGGAAGACGGTTGGTTATGTGTCGTGCAACTTCAAACTAGGCCTGTTTTGCATTTTAATTTGTTTTCTTTTTTAGCACTTTTCTTTTTTCTTTTTAGAGTATTAATTAATAATCCACGTACTGTATGGAGCATCTTTATTCAAAATGACACATTATGACCCCTTTAAAAATAAACAACATAAATTTTTAGGATTTGTCTGTGCATAACATCACTTTTTTATTCTTAAATCTTTGTGAACATTTAGGCTGTTTGTATTCTTTGATTACAATACTACACAAACCATTAGTCAAATTACTGGTTCGGGCCTCAAATGACTTATTGTTATGCCCCATTCTTGTGTTTCAGACCCGTGGGCGCCTAACGGTACCCAGAACTCTCCACAAGAGTGAAATTTCTCCCACTGCGTGTTGAGGTTGTGCCAGCATAATTAGTCCCCTATGCACTCTGCTCCAGCTAGCATGAGACATGCTAGATACTCTCTTTGTTGCTTGTGGTGGCTGAACATTAGCCCTGGAAAACAACCCAATAAATGCATTTTTTATTTAGCAAGATGCATTTTAATGTAGCTGAAGTTTGCTTGTTGGATTTAAGAGAAACTGGTTCAACTTCCTGATATTAAAAGATGGATTTGGTGAGTAAAGAAACTATGTCCTCATGGACGTCTACTGTCAATTTGGCAAATCTCCAGTCCAGTTAGACTTGCACTGTCCTATAAAAATTAATGATTTTCATGCTGAGCATAAACTCTTTTTGTTTCTACATAATTGATTTTACTAGTATAAAATTACATTTACACGGTGCTTTTTTACCTGAATTAACCTTTTTAGATATAAATATTAAAAAAACCTGTACAAAAATAATTGCTTTTCTTTCATTCTTTTTTATTTGCTGCTGTTTACTAACATGATACATACACTTAACCTGAAAATTGATAATTAGCATTTTTGCTGTTTACCGTTTGCTCCTAAAATATTTTTATACCATCTAAAAACAAGTCTTCATTTTAGAGTTGTCTAAAAAATGTCATTATATTTTTTTAAACAAACCCCTTGTTTATTTTTAAGTGATATTCTGTCATGCGGTCATCCATTTCTTCATCAGGATTACTGCTCCTATCATCAGCATCATCACCTTCACCATCATCGTTATCTCGACATACATTGACTACATTGTTAATGTTATATGGCCAGAACAGAAACAAGGGTGAAAGGGCTAGTGATATATCAGACTTAAAGCATGTGTGTACGTGTGAGTCTCCCTGTGAAAGATGATATGTTATGACCCTCTGTGTGAGAATGAGGATGGATTTGAGCATATAATATTGGGTGGCAGCTCTCAGGTGCTTAGGTATAGTCTTGTCAGCCTTGATGAATGATGCCGTATATTCCTCTTGGAAAAATCTGAAACTCTAGAACAGATTACCAGATTATTACCAGTCTGTTTTTAAACCTGCTGCCAAAACCATCAAAGATATTTGGTGGTTTAGCAGCATTGTATTAATGAACATCCAGACTGTGTTTTGGTGTTTGTCTTTACGAACATATTGCTTTGTGTTATACCGGCAGTGCCATAAGCATCTGCTATATTGAAATAGTGTCCACTATGCTTTGACATAAAAAACATTGTTAGAAAAATAGTTTTCCATTGCTTTGATGCAAGGAAAAATGTACAACTCTTCACTGTAACTGATTTTTTAAGTCTATAGAAAGTATGTCAACTCAGACTGAAAAAACACATTGGAATCCGACTGCTTTGTAATTAGATAGAAATAAAAGTTTAACAAAATTCCCCGGTAATGTCCATCTGTCTATTCCAAATAACAGAGTAGACAAAGTCCAGTTGTTTTATTAGTTACCTTACATGACTTTTACGCACTTGAAATATCTTCTCTTATCCTTAAACGAAACGACTAATGTGTTTCTGGGATGTTGTAAGTCTGCACGATACAATCGCTTAGAAATCGAAGTTAGTCTGATAGTGACTCACTTATCTGGAAATACCAGATGGATAGCCACAATGAATATCCGGACGGCCTCCAAAAAACACGCAACACAGACACATTTAGCGTTTCAAGCAACACACCTTTCTGTTTTCCTCTTGGTGCATATTTTATGGCTCTCTCATCGTGCTCATTTGTCATGGTATATTTATTTATTTATTTTACTTTTCCTCATCTGTATACAAAGACATCCGTAACTACCCGTGTGTCTCGTGTTCCCGAATTCAGTTAGAAATGTGTATTTATCACACCCCCTGTGCAGTCGTCAGTCTTTAATATGCATTTATGGGCCCAGAAGACAATTTGCCTTCCAAAAATGAAGAAAATAAACTATGCAGTCCCATAACAAGGTTTCCCCCATTGAAAAAAAAGGAAAGAAACTGATTAGTATCTTGACAGGTGGGGACAGATTTGCCATCTACCATCAAAAAATAGATTAAGCACACTTCCATTTCAAATTACATTCAGAGATTTCAAATATGTATGAGGAACATTATGCCTCACAAGATTATTTTTCATGCTGACCTCATTGCCTTTGCCCATACCCAATTTCATTTGGGTTGAAAAGCGAAATTGAGTTGTTGGCAGAATCAGCCTCATTGTGGGGCACAATGGACGATTTTGGGCAACATCAAAATCCTTAATCAATCCACAAAGCGTCTCGGAGCGACTGTCTTAAGTTATGGCCACCGGCACAAAGAATACAAAACTCAAATAAATATTTAGTACTCTGAACAATGAGAAATAAGATAATGAAAGGCCTTAAAATCAGGCCGCACAAATACGAGAGCATTTCTATATTCACAGCACAGATTAGAGAGTTATATGACATCAGACTGCAAGAAGTACCAAATCGCTGGTTGGAGGTCAGTTGGTGTACTCATCGTCTTTGAGCAAACGTGGACTCATGTGAAGATGGATTGAGCCCCCCAGAGACCCGGGAGCCTCTTAGCTAGATGCTCCTGACAGCTCAGTCCTCTTCTGTAACCTTGTTCTCTCATCTGCACTCAAGCGAGCCTCCATGGCAGAGGAGTTTTAATGACCCATGCCACTTCAGAGGCCGCACGGCCCGGTACAGGGTTGAGATCAAAAGGCCAGGGTTTACCTGTTTCTCTCTCTCTCTCCTTTGTTGTGAGATGAAAATTTCAACAGATATCAGAACCAGATCAAAGACACTCTCTCTGTTCATTTACTTTGGTTGAATTTGGAGCGAATGAGGGAGAACAGAATAATAAATGGTGCTCAAAGGCAACCGCTGTGAAACGAAATCCCGGTGCTCTCGCAACAGAATCAAATCCGTATGCAATGCCTGATTGTTTCTGAGTCATGAGCAACTTATAACAATGAACTGCATTTTTCAGATGTGTGCTTAATTATTTCATGACTCTAAACAATTCTAACAAACAATTCTAATTCTTAACAAATGCTGTCCGCCTGTCACTGAGTTTATCATGTTTATAAATTATATAGAATTAAATGCATCGTGTTAAATTACATGCAAATAATTGTGGTTTAATTGATACATGAAATTTATCACAATATAAGTCATATATAAATACATATTCAATAACAAATGATCATAAGAATGTTTACTTCATAATATGTATTAAATATATTTCATAATATGTATAAATATTTTAGGATTATTTTTAGTTTTTTTATATTTTTAAATTATTTGCAAACAGTAGTTAATATACAGAAATGATCAAAATGTATCAAATGAAGCAAGAAGAAAAATTGTAGACAATAAAATGTAGATCTTAGAATAGATTGAAATAGATTGAAGATTGACAAAAATCAAGCCAAGAGATGCAAAAATAAGCTCCAAGCTATGAAAATATCACTAATATGCGAAAATAGGATATTTTATGAATAAATGAAAAGTAATTGAAAAGTAAATAAAAAGAAATTACTACTCTTATTATTAATATATATATACCAAGACCACAAAACAACCAATGTTTACCAATGACTTAATGACCATTGTGTACTACTGCTCATGTAAGATCAGAGCTATTGGGTAAATAAAAGAATTACTTCAGGGAGTTGTGTGTTCAAATTACAAGTTGTGTTGTTGTCTGTGTCTCTTCAGGCAATAAGATCTAGAGTCTATATTGAAATTTCTAAAGGCCACAAAGCAGGATGAGGGACAAATCGTAAATAGTTTTTTCACAGTTGTGAGCTGATCTGCAACGGATCGTCTCTTTGCCTTATCTTTTAGGGAGCCATATTTTAAGGAGTGAAAACTTCTTAGTGTTTCATCTCTCTTGTGACATTGGTAGCTCCTAATCAGATGACACACACACACACCATTCCACTAGTGTTGAAATGAAGTCCCTAAAAGTGGCGAGGGAGCTCATTAGCACTGGGCTCCTGTAATTGATAAGTTTACATGTAAAAGATAATGTAGTCTGGACTTCATTAGCCCTAGGACTTTCCTTTCTGTCTATTTCTTTTTGTCTCTGGTATCTCCTTGACCTGTTTCACAGAAGGCATTATTAAGGGCGTCTCACAAAAAGTATTTCAAAATAGTAGATTTCATGAATTGTTCAAACATAAACATTTGGAATGTTGGTATTATAGGCTTATCAGTAACGTGCATGCATAACTACATTTGTATATTTGCAAATAAACATTATTTAGTATGATTTATAAAGATAAGAAATGTTCCAACAAGGTCAAAAATGACTGATATTACTATATTTGTGCCAACTAAGACATCTTCCTGGATCACTTTCCTTTGAATATTCCCATAAAAAATTATACCCTTTAAAGCAAAAAAAGTGATAGGTTTATATTAAGGGTCTACAAGTCCCTACATTAAAAATAAATTAAAAAAATAAAGTCCCTAAAATCTGATAGGAATGTTATTTATGTAGAAATCTTGCTTACTATTACATGTAGGCTAAATATAAAATCATTTTCCAAAATAATAATAATTTTGGTTACACTTCAATACTTATTATCAATGCTAAAAATGTATTTTGTCAGGTAATAATAATTTTAAATCCTCAACCGATTACACCTGATTCAAAGATTGTTAAATGTCATATTTATTTGCACCATACCGATATTGTAACTCTTAGCGTTTAACTTATCGACCCCTAGAGAATGAAATTGTAATTTTCATTCATCCATCATAAAGATATATATTTTGTATTTAACAGTCCACATATTATGAAGTTAGCCATACTTTTTAAAGTTTTTATACTTTTAAAATCCTCATTGCATGATTCTACCAGCCTTCAGGAGGGGAGGCACCCACAATTTGACATCTTAAGGTTGAAACCAATTTGTCTCCCTCAGTATTCTAATGACCTGGAGGTATTTTCTCTTACATCTCTGTTACAGTCGCACAGATCGCAGCCAACTGCTCATCAATTTCTCTTATCTCTCTCTTCCCGCTTCCATCCCTTGCCAATGCTCAGTAGGTGGAATAAATTACTACCAGTCAACACAAACTATCAAATAAGTCTTGTACACACGAGCATACTTTCTCTCTCGGTGCTACTGAATGATAACAAGAACAAGAGTCAGATAATGGCCCAAGCTGAACACTTTCACTGAAACTTACATGACGTCACACATTTTCTCTTTGTCTCTTTTGTCTGGTAATGACACCTTGTAATTCTTCACAGATAATTGCTAGCTGACCCCTACTGTTAATATTATTCTCTGGAAAAGAATGACACTTTTGGTACTGATGTTTCAACTGAATGACAGCTAAATTGGCAGTAACCTGTGAAGATCAGAAGTTCAGTTATAGCCATGTGTTACCAGGGGAAATCTGGAAAAGTAATTAGGAGCTTAATAACGCAATGAAAGAATCACTCAGAATTGCGGCTGCTCGTGCAATTTGTGATGTATTTCTGCCAAGACATTTTTAAGCTTTGGTTATTATATCACAATAGATTTCCTCACTGTGGAAACTTCACCAATCCCAAAGCAATGAAAATTTGTTGCATGCAGAAATAAATGCACCCCAAACTTAAATAGGATAAATCTGACAAAAACAACATCTAAATACAAGTCATGTAGCGTTTATAATGTCATCTGTGATAATGAGCGGTAATTATTCTGTACTGGAAGCACATCTGAATGTCATAGTGTGTATGTTTGACGAGAGACCTCGTTTTCCAAACGCTTTAAACTGCTTATCTGGTTTGCTTTTAAGATGGATTACAGTTGTGTGTTAAGGCTGATTTTCTCTCCTGTGTTACTCCAGGGCTTCAGTCAAGAACCGAAATACTCACACACATAGACTCTGTCCATAAAAGACTCGCTCGCTGTGCTCAATGCAGATGAGGCCCTTTAACAAACACAAGGGCTGGTAATTTGCGGTGAAAATAAATGCAAGAACAGGCTGTGTGTATAAATGAGATCTCACTTTTTAGTCTCCAGATACTGCTCTTGCCGTTAGCTATAAACACTGATGGTGTCACAGAAGCAAGGCAGTCATTAAAATGTTCAAAATAAGGGTGAAGGTTAAGTGGATGCCTATGTTATCTCAGTCATTGAATTTTAATTCTCGGTGCAAAATTATAGACTAGCCAATTAAACGTGCAATGAGGACAAATATTATAAAGGCTTGAGCTTTGGGGTGCTCATTTAAATAACCGTTGGCCGCTGAGATCATCTCTTAATGGAATTATTTAATCTTTTATTTTTTTTTACTTGACGTACGAGCAGGAGGAGATGTAGCTTGTGCATGTCATCAGCATTATAACTGGGTTTCAGAGTGCCTGTGTGTGTGACAGAGAGAAATGGGACAGGGTTAATTGACAAATTGCATAGTTATAGATTATTATTGTGATTATATAGTATTGAATATTTTCTAACATACTTAACACATTATTACCACATACAAAATTCATATTTATAATGATATATACCACGCACAAGGATTTTTTGTATATAACTGTTATTTATATACCGAAGCAAAGTTGTCACAGCGACTCTGCTGTCATTTGTGAATTTCAATGGTAAACATGTTCGAGCTTTGTGTTTTCTGTCAATTGCGAACTGCTTTAAACTTCAGCCTGCTGTCACTTAGAAGAGAACCCAGGGGACTGCCTATGGCAGTAGTGAAATATTGTAAACAAAAATACAATAAACCAAAAGAAATCAATTCTGTAGTGGGTGCATGAACAATGTCAGAGATGCCAAAAGAATTTTTACTTGCATAAATTTGTCTCTAGATGCAAAATATTTAGCCATATTATTAATAATAAATAAATGTCAGTTAGTTCAGTGTAAGTTCCTAGACAACAGTCATCAGTCCATTCCACACTGTCTGCAATCTAACATGGCACAGACAGAGTGTGTATCATGGGAGATCTCACTTGACCAGCCATTAGTGAAAATGGAGATTACAGAAATGTTTCCAAGACAGGCAAGCCATCCTTCAACAATCTAAATCCTTTAACTAACTATTTAAAAACTATATCATAATCAGGAGAGCATAAGAGAGAAAATAAATAATAATACTGAATATTCTGAATTATTATACTTACAGTGAGGTCAAAATGAAAGTGCAGAACCTATGTGCATTTATTATTAAAAGCTTTTCAAAATGCTAAATATCATTGCTATGAAATGGAAGAAAGAGAGAAAGGAGTATGTTAAAGCATTTCATCACATCGGAACCAAAATCAAAAAAGAAAACAACAACAGAGGATTAGGTGTCACTGTGAACATAATAAAGAGAGAGCTCTCTATCGGCATGCAGATTGGATACCAGTGGGGCTCTTTCCACTTTAATCTTGGTTTCTCTTTTTGAAAGCGACTGCCCATCTGCCAAAGGCAAATGCCTTCAATTGTAGAGTGAGCTAATGACCCTTTTTGTATTTGTAGGAGCTTAAACTCTCTTCTTTTGACGAGCTCTGGCACCTGGGGCTTTGATAAACAGATCCTCTTGTGCTACTGTGCATGTGGGAGTCAAATGTTTCAAGGTTGAAATCATTGGCCTCATTTTTTACAACATTAAAAAGCACGGGCTGTTGACACTTACTGTTCTGAATTCCTAGCTTTCGAAATTCCTGCAGTGATTATAAGATCTCCTGCTTTGAATAAAATATGCTCTTTACTCCTGTTTTTTTTTTCTCCCACTCATCACAACCTACTTCTTCCATATGGTGTCACACAGTACAAAATGCTGCTATCACAGCACTCCTGCTGTTTTCAAAGGGGTGGAGGTGTTCTGCTATAGCACATGTTTGTAATGTAATGTATTTTCACTCGTCCAATGTAAAGTGGAAAGAAAAATGTACTGTCAATAATTTTGCTTAACTGTAGGCCTAACGATTCATTTTGTTCTTGCACAACATCTCCATTAATTTGACCTTCCTAGCATCTAATTTGTCAAATAATATTCTACATAACGATAGCTTATTGTTACAAATAAAAAAAACAAATTTAACATGCATGCCATGTATTATTTTAGTCAACCTTACAATGTCACCAGACCACAACCCTACACTCCAGAACTGTGTGAATCTGTATTTTGAACTATTCTTATGCTTATTGAGTGGCATTCTGATACTAACCATGATCAATAGCATCAAGTGAATTATTTCATAATCTTTAAGTGCTAGTCTTTCATATTTGCTGCAGCAAATAAATTCCTCACTAAGATCACCATGTAAATATGACTAAACAGTATTGATACTTATAGGCACAGTCTGGGGTTGTCTGAAAAGGTTGCTGGTGTAATCGAGGCAGGTGACCTGGGTGGTAAAAGAATGACATGGTAAAATGAAATAGAACTACTTTATAACCATAATTTTTACAGCAAAACAGTGTATACAGAATGTTACTGTGAAATGACTGCAAGTTAGGTTAAAGAAATGCTGCAGTGTGAAATAATAATGTAAAGAATTGTTTTCTATTTAAAATCATTATTATGGGAATTACTGTTGCCTGTGGCTAAAAACTTGGACTGTATTTCATTTTAATTATTTTCTACCAGCCAGTGCAACAGTGTTACAGTACACAGTTGGTTGCAATGCAATACACTAGGCTTTAGTGATTAACTCTACGTATGATTATAATTTGCAATTTACGCTATACATGGCAATGTTTTATGCTAACAATCAATTTTATATAAACCGTTAAGGGTGGTTGTATGTTGTAATTTGTTATTATGAGTCAACAAGAAATCCACAGATTCTTAACACTCTGCTAACAAAATCCAACAGTGGTGACAAGCAAAAAACATTAAACGATGCAAAACAATAACTAAAAGTGACAACAAAAACAACAACAGCAATAATAAAATGAAACAAAATACAGTAGCAAAAAAGACCAACCATATAATTTGATCACACTGTCAACACACTGGCAACTTGCACATCACACTAATAAAGCCTATTTACAACAAATGCAAAGCAAAAAAGGCGAAACAAATCAACAATGAAAGGTTTATTCACAGCTATTTATTTGTTTAGCGTTACAGGAAAATACCCCTGCCTTGTGACTTATGCACATTTATTACATTTGCACATATATTATTATCTGTTGACTTACAGAAATATTTTTATGTACCCTTTAACGTTAGTTGAAAATGTTTTTTTACCGCCACCACAGTGCTGGATTGTGCAGCAGCTTTTTGGTGGAGCATCACCAAATGCTCATATCATTTAGGTCGGTTCTTTGGTGGCTAAAGATTTACACTACTTAAAAATTACACTACTCTTTGTCCAAAAGTATTTATGTCATATTGTTTTACTGTGTACCCAGCATTTGAATTTATTCATTGTGCATGATTACAAAGCGAGCACGCCACCGGCTATTCAACCTCATCCAAAAGGTCATCCAATTACAGTGAGTATTGGCCTAGTAAAATATTAAATACCAAGTGCAATTATGTTGCAAAGTCAAAAGTGAAGGTCGTAATGACAAGAACAATATCAACCTTGGTCTTTCATCTACAAATAAAATGTGAAATACTATTTAAGTTTAAACAGGTATGTCAATAAAATTTTACTTTTTTAAATGTACATAATTTTCTTTTACTTGTTTGAAATTGACACTGAAAAAAATAAATAAAAATAGGTCAGAGAAGGAAGAGCTCACGGTAAACACTTTTCCTTTTCAGTTTTAACCAAAAGACAAATGTAATTATTAGCTTGAGAAAACAGCAACTTATGTTATAGAAGTCCTTTCTTAAGAGCTTGTTTAATGCCATAGAATGCATATTTATTCTTAATGCATTTGATCCTTCTCTTGAATTGCTTGACATCTCTGATTTTAGCAGCACAGTCAGACACACAGATTTTATCTATCATAGATGTGCTGTACTGTACACAGTGTACATAGCGCTAAATAAATAAAATCAAAAATGCCAAATGGAACATCTGTATTTTATTCCCTTGAATTTGACCTTTGAGTCCATTTTTAGAGAATCACAAAGGTGTTGTCCCCTTTGACAGTGTACGTTTCCCTTGATCAAGATTTAGGATATTTGTAAGGCTGCCGTCTGCTGTCGGAAATGTCAGGCCCATTCAGGATCAAACATTGAAAGCACTCAGTCTTGCATTCCTCTCAGCACCCACAGCATCTTAAAGTGCCTCTTTCAGACCTGCCATAAAGGCCATTTCAAGGTCAATAGATATGCAGTGTGCATAGCACAGCCTTTAAGGAGTCATACAAGACTAGTGTTATGGAGTCAATGACCTGACCGGAGCGTTTTAAAAATAGATGTGCAGACAGTTGGCACATACGGATCGATTCTAAACAATTATTAAAGCTCTGCATTAGGGCCATCTGTTGTTTAATATGACTGAGAAAAAGAGACATGATATACAGAGACACATATATGTGTTTCATATGAAAACATATCAATATTCCATGCTCTTCAAGAACCTCAGATGAATAACATGGTGAGAATATCCGCTTACATGGAAATTAATCCCTGTACATCTGCAGCTAAACTCATACAGTAGAGATGTTTCTCTTATAGTGTAGCTATTTTAAATGTATCAATCAAGACTTTATATGGTACAAAAAGCCTCAGCCGAACATAATATAAAGGGTTTTCTGATTAAAACAAAAAACATGTACTTAGTAGAATCAACCCATCCACTGCATTCAGTGAACTGGTGTTTGGCTTTGCTGGTCACAAGTGTTACAAAGGATTATGGCTGTCGAACAGATTGGCACGCAGCAATGACATTTTAATTTTGCATTGTTCAGACCACAGTATCCTCTTCTCCTCATTCTGTAAACAAACCATAAACACAAAGCTAGTGCTTGCATAACATCAAATGATTGTTATGTGCAATTTCATGTACGTTATGCTCCTTTAATTTTTCTAAGCTTATATTTATAAGTCAATATGATGTACTCAAAACAGGAGTCAAATATGATGGATTAGAAAATGTGTGAGACTAATCCATGAATTTCAGCCGGTACTGGAAATATTAAGAACATGCTCTCGGGGTGAGTCTGAGCCATAATTTACAGCCGCTGCGAATGCACGGAGGACAGACTGTGGTGGCAAACAATAGAACTGGGGCAACTGCTTGTGCATGAAATGAGAATTATGGACAATGGCCAAAATTATGTCTAAAACCAGCATAACGGGTAAAATAAAAAATCTGGAGATTGAAAAGCTGTGGGGAGAAATAAGGGAAACAATCTTTTTACCCACCATTAAGGGAGGTGGCCAAAGAGGTCACAGCGACATCTGGATCAAAAATCTGTTTCTATCGTCCAACCTGTTCCCTCCACCCAAGTGATGGGGCTCCAGGACCGGTCATTCTGTTTGTGACTAGTAACTACATTCTCTTGAAAAACAACATCCTGCTATGCCTGGCAATATTGTCTTCAGTTCAAAGGTATTGTTCAGAGGGAGGTCTCTTCTGGGTCACTCCTTGACCAAAGCTCTACCTGCCATTTGTTATTAAATGTATGCGACATGACAAGTCCACTCTCGGAGTTCTGTCCTGACGACCCCATTACTGAAGGCCTTGACTCTCCATCTGCCAGGTCCAGAGAGGGATGTCACAAGGGTATGGACTGTCTTCTAGTCCTTATCTGGGGTGTTTTTTGTTCTCCTTGTTCTGTTTTCTAACTTAAAATGTCTGAACACTCACTCAGTTAGTACAGGTGCAGTTATCTTTAATAGGTATCCATGCATCTGTGTAATTTTTTGGAATGAGATTCCCTTCTATTGTCTTGTTTAGCAAATCAGTCAAATTGTTCCATCTCCAAGCGAATAAATAAATTCTGATTGTGAAAAAAGTTTTTTTTTTGCACCCTGTGATATGCAGGGAAGAAGGAAAATTGTGCCAACCCTATTCTCCATATTATCAGTGTTATTGTGTCATGCAACTCAATGAGCTGCTCTAAAATTGCCCTTGAAGTGAATGTTACAACTTTATGCAGTCAAAACAAAGCATCGTGATGGAATGTAAACATTTTAAAAGGAGATCACAAGGGAGAAGAGATGAGTAGAGAATATTGAATGTTTTATGTCAGATGTCTCTTCCCTCAGGTATCAATTCATAATTGCTTTAGATAATAGGGATTCAATCATTTATGTTCCATTTAGGTCTTGGGAGAATTGTCAGAAAAGTGCTATATGTCTTAATCTAATTAAGGTGTGAGTCAGACCGGGAGGTAGAAAAGTGAGATTGTGGGAGTACAGATGGAGTACAGATGGAGAGACCAGTTCTTCACAGGTTCCTCATCTAACTGCCTTCTGTCGCATGTTATTAGTCATGTCTACCAATTGTGAAAAATGGCAGAGCAACAACTTTAACCTTTTTATATTGATTTTGACTGAATACATATACATTTAGCATGACACTCATATTGTACTTTTGTAGTATCTTTGTCTTAAGCCCTATTCGGACGGGATTAGTTTTACATGGGGAGGTGGGGGTAAAGTAATTTTACCTCAGGACGTCTGTAATATTAATGGCCAATTCGCACGGGACAAGACATCTCAGTAAAACTAGCAGAAGTGGGAGGGGTAACTCGCTTTACGCACCACAGTAACCTCCTTGTCGTCATGTGCGTATGACATTGCTTCCTGTTATCACATGCGCAATACATATATATTTAAAAAATTTTTTTTTTACACATATATATATATATACATGTTATATAAAACAGTTAGGTCCAGTCTAATAATTCTGATTGGATTGTGTAGTTAATAGACCCTTACCTAAAAGAAGTTTTGTGCCTCTAATAAGTGCTTTCGATCTTCTTTTGCTTTAAATGGTATGCGGAAAACACTGGAGGTTTGCCACAGAGTTGCCTCACCACCTACAACGCAACCGAATGCTTCTTCAAGCGCCTCCATGCTTGCAAAACGCGGTGAAAACTACTTTTAAACAGGAAATGACGGAATTTTACCGTACATTTTTACAGCGGGTCTATTCGAACGGGATTAGTATCACCCGAGGTCATTTTTCCGGACCTTTTTACAGAAGGTAAAAGTCGTAATCTTTACTGACATTGTCCGTAATGATTACCGAAATGGCACATTCGGACGGGACTAAAATCACAGAGAAGCTCTGGTAATAATTACTTTACCCCCACCTCCCCATGTAAAACTAATCCCGTCCGAATAGGGCTTTAGGGAGGCATCTCATGGTTTTCCTAAAAAGATCTCTTCACCAGCTGAAAGCAACTCCTTTATGGTCTCTTACCAAGCTACTGAGATGTACTGTCAATAATCCATTTACATACTGATGCATATAAAGCTGCAAGCTTGTGATGACGGCAATTTCAGAGGAAAATTACCCTGCAACAAAAGAGGCCAATGCTCTACTCAGATAGTGTGGTAGAGAACGGCAGAGCTTGGAAATAGATTGTGATTGACAGCTTGACTGAATACGTAACCATGCCTAAGAGATATCTGTATAGGATTCAGAGATGATGTTAATGTGGCAGAAAAGGTTTTTGCTTTTCAGAAGACTGAGATTATTTTGAGAGACAAAAATGTAATTTTTTACCTCCCACATGGCTCTCGGTAACCTTGCTTGCCCATAGCTAAAAACTAAAAGCAGTTTGTGTTATCAAGTCTCAACAGTGTGCAAGTCAGGTTGTGGACTCAGGGTGAATTTCTTGAATTTAAAACTTTTCCATCTCAGGTTTGTTTGTGTGGAATTTAAATGACTGGAATTGCACCAGAACAGTCCGATGTACATTATCACATACGGACTGAGATTTAGGTCACACAACACAAAACACCATAGTGAGTTAATGCACAGTTTGAGCTGAGTTTACTTGTCCTCAAGCACAGGTGTTCAATAACATCCAGGTCATTCTACAGTTCTTACCATTTTAGATGGGTATCTATCATTTTACAGTCATAAGCAACTTTTTTACAGTGTAAGTTTTGTATATTTTATAAAAATGTAATTTTGTCCAGTTAACAGGTGCAGCTCTAGAAAGATCAGTATTTTAGTCAGAAATGGATGAGGCCACAAATAAAAAGAAGTTGTCAGTTAGACTACTCTTTTAAATGCATTTACTGTAAATGGCAAAACTGTGTTTTCTTATATTTGGCATCACTGAGGCACACAGAGACACGTGGGTTAGGCAATGATGTAACACGCATTTTAACAAACAAAAAATGACTAAAAAGAAAAAGTACAAAGAGTGCAGAACACCAGGATTATTTATACCGGTTGAGTCACAGATCAATATTTGTTTGGATATTGTGGTTAGTATTTGTTTCTTTACTTACATGTCTGTGCCATCAAGGCTAAGTATTCTGAACAAAAAACTTGAGTTTTCCTGAGTGCAACTTAAATTCAGACACGCTGTAGATATTTCAGCCTGAATGTAGCTCAAGGGTTCTCAGTATTCAAAAGGTCTCAAGAGAAGGAATAGGGGAAAAAAGTATGTACTCACATCAGACATTGATCAATAGCAATAATGATTACTTAAAGAAAAATAGAATCCATCTAATTGAACCTCTGAACCACAAAGCTGGAAACACACTGAATGTCAATTTTGTATTCTGCAAAAATATATTTATTGGAAAAATCATGTCAGAGGATTTTAACTCTGGTAGAGGTAAAAAGAAATGTTCATGGCTATAGTGTAAAAGCTGCTCTCGGCATGTACATCATGCCTTCCTGTTCTGACAGCACCATTACTGCCTTACCGATTGGAGCATAATGAGTATTTAAATGCCGGGCTCTTTATCCCTTTATCATACCACTTGTTAAATATGTCATCTCTTTCTCTTATTTCTGGTCTTCATCATTTTCATTCTTATACAGTAAAATCTCTTATTTTCATTAATTCATTTATAAAAAAAATTCTGCCTCTGGTCATACTTATATCTTTGTCGCATTTGTATCCCAATGGTGACATGGCACAGGTGAATTATGCAAATAATGCTCACAGCAGAAATTAGTACAAATGGACTTTCCTGAAATATCCTAAAGCCTAGTTTTATTTTGATAGGTTGAACCGAGCATCCCTGCAGGGGTTTCATTCCCCTGTTGACTGGTGTTATATCTAACCTTGAAGGGTTAATCCTTTCTTCCACTACTGATTTAGTCAGTCTCTGCCTTCAAGCCCCTGAAACTTGTTGTGCACGTGACTGATAATCAAACATGGCCTTTTGTGAAGAATGTTCACAATATTTACATTTATTTGTTCTTAGATAAGGGATATAATACATTATCCAACAGTTTGTATATGTGGTGTCTATATATATATATATATATATATATATATATATATATATATATATATATATATATATATGTGTGTGTGTGTGTGTGTGTGTCTATTTTTACTTCGACTGTATTTTCATTTTCACTGTGTATTGTGCCTCATTACAGAAATGTCATAGAATGTAAAGAATTTAAAATATGTGGTACGTGCTGTTCAGCATAGTGTCTGATTTTCTGGCAATTATAATTTTGCCTAAAACCATTTAAACCTCCCCAATGACCAAAATGTTTGACTGCAGTAAACTGTAGTGTATCCCCCTCCAGTCAAACCCTGAGGTGCAGAAAATCTCGATTTTGAATGCTGACAACAAAAGAAACCGTCGCAGAAAATAAGACAAAGGCATGTTTATTGGTATCCATGAAGAGTCAAAGAGCGCATATTAAAAAGCTCAGGAGGTGCAACTCTGAGGTCTTATCTATTGAACAACTACATGTACATGCAAACACCTGTATCTTTCTATATACTAAAACATAAGAAACGGGACACACACACACACCAAAAAATAATGAAAAGGGGTTGGATATAAATGGAGCAATTTCAGAAAGAGGTCTTAAACGTGCTTACAGAAATTCCATTTTTCGATTGTTAAATGGGTAAAAGATTTTTCTTCGGGATAGGGTATGATTTGTTGCCAACGGTTCTTCTCTGAATAGGGTAAATTGTTACAAATTCAAGCACTTTTTCTTCAAATCTTTTGGTTCACACAGTGTTTGAGTGCTTTCTTGAGATCCAGCGCTGAGATGCAATCAACTTCAAGTGCGCTCAGATGAACCCAGAAGACCCAGAACAGATATGCGATGATAACCTGACATGAGTGGCAGGCTGTATTAAGTCGCTTCAGACTATGTCATTATATTTTTATTTTCTGTAAGGATACAACAACAAGAGTTATTCTAAATATATAGTAAATCCTCAGGGTTAGGGTTGGGGTTTGATGTTGGATCTGATGTTCAGGCTTGGATATAACAGCAAGACAAGAAAGCGCACCACATGTCAGAGAAATGTTAATTTGGTTTTGACACCAACATTTTTTGCTCAGTACAATGCTCAACTTGTTAAGATCCTTGAAAACACAAAGGCTGAATATTGTCAAGAGAGAAATGCCAGTGTACTCTCCAAGAGAGTTAACCATTATTTTGTGGAACAGAGTCTTCTGCTATAACAAAACCTTTAATCAACTGATAGACAATGGAGCACATGTCAATAAATGAGTCCACAGCATATTTAACAGCTTTCTTCGACTGTAAGGAACTGCACTAATAATATGTGCAGTTTTATTTTTATTCTTCTGCTAAATGTCATAAATTAAGGGGTAATTTCCCCTGTCTACAAGTGGTCTCTAAATATACAAAAAGAAAGAAACAGCTCAGTTAGAACTGATCAATCAAATCATAAATGGACTTTAAAACAAAGGCTTGTATAATACTGTTTTTAGTTGTAAGCAAAAATATTTCCCAGTATTATTAACCTATACTAGTGTTTCAGTAATCCTTGTCCCTATCTTATATACTACACAGACAAAAAAGAGGGTCAAAATTAATATTTCTTTGTAATTATAAGACACACGATGTGGAATTTAATGTAAAGCAATCATTTGTTTAATGCATTTGCAGGTATTTTTACTGTGTACTTGTACTTTTTTTACTATTGTTTTAAAATATGCAACGCCTCTACATTTGTTCACTGCATCAATTCTGTAAATACATTTGTGTTATTTCATATTCAGTAAATTTCATATTTAATATTTTACAACAGTAAAGAATGAGTGTGTCCAAACTTTTGATTAGTGATGTGTGTTTCCTAATGGCTATTTAATTTTGCTGGTTTATTTCTGAATGGACAAGGACATTTATTTCCTTAGGTTGTCAGATAGCTGCAGACAGCATTATTAACCATGTTGTAGACAACAGATTCTTTCTCAGTGTTGATTAGAGAGCTGTGGCAGGAAGAGGAAGAGGTTCGGCCCTTTCATTTGGGCCTTTCGTCTGATTGCCAGCCCTCGCTTCCCATCTGGGTGCAGAACCTTTCCACTCTGATTAATGAAGCAGCAACACAAGCTTTTTTCCCCTTTTTTGATACCTTGTCCGGCATTTCCTTCTCAAAAGTTCAATTATACTCATACAAAGCAATCCATCATTTAAATGAAACTGACTGCGGAGGCAAATTAAAACCGTCAATTTAAATTAACAAAGTTCGCAATCTCGTAAAAGAATAAAGGTGCCTGTCATCGACAAGTTTACTTAAAACAAGGTGGTTTTTTTGCACAGTCAGCTGGTAATTGTAAAGTCGCCGGCCACCTGAAAAGTAATTCCCTAAATTAGGGCAACTATATATTTTTCCAACCATAATGCTGTAATATTACAATAAATGAATATAATTTGTAGATTATTTCCACATACCTTAAGCTGCTAAAACGTGTTATTTTATCATTTTTGTTAGTGAGTTAAAACTGTAGATCAAGAAAAGCCAAGAAATAAAGTTGAAAACAGTGATCAGATCTAAACTGTCAAATATATTCAGTGCGTGTTGATTGTTTATAATGTCACGTTAGTTTGCACTTGCTCTTGTTTACGAAAAAAGACTTCTCATAAACATTGCACATTTTTAAGACCTTCTTTTCATCCTGTCATCAAGTTTCAAATTCAAACCCTATATTTTAGTAATTAGCTTTCATTGCTGTGTGCGTGAAGAGGGACACAGTGCTCAGGCAGGTAATACAGTGAAGTGTCTCATCTTTTTTATGTTCCAACAACGTGTAATAATTATCTGAAAATCACAGGGGAAATATCCTAAACTAAAGACAGAACATTTACTCAGCAGGGTCAGATTAATATAAGGGGATAAAGCTCCAGGGTCCAGGCAAGCGGGGGGCCTGTAGTAGACAGCCAAGTCCAGGGCTGTTCAATAGGGTTTTTGGTGATTGCCAAGTGATAAGTGGTTGTTCTGTGCCTAACATTTAACAAAATTGTTCTGTTTCTAAACTGTCTTGGTTGCATTGTACTAAAGGGGAGAGAAAATGAGTCACCTCACATGAAGGTCATCTTGGTAAAGCTATGGATTTTAAGGATATTGTCAAAGATCATGATTCATACTCAATAATTTACAATGCTTATAGGTAGGGCCATCGCTGTTCAGCAGTATCGCGGCATTTGTCATTACTATGGTAACAGTGTCTTTTCTGACTGATGAATCTCACACATGGCCCTTGAGTTTGAAAAGGATGATGCTTCGGGCAGAAAGCTGTCAGTCTGACATGTGAAGTCAATGCACTTATGTGTAATGTGTTGTGGCATATACTAATTAATCTATTTACTCCATATTACACCAAAGTTTGTGTTTTGGTGTGCTTGGTCTATCCATCTTTCACTCTATTCGAATAGTACTTGAATCTGACAAATTTCAAAGAGAACAGAAAAAATGCTAATGAAAATATTAATAAGTATATTTCAAAATAAAATCCGTTACATCAACTTTTTATTCTCTAAATGAAGAAAGTTAATTTGGTGACAATTTGACTATGTATATAATCCAAGTACATGTCATGTAGTTGAGGATTCTGATCACAAACAACTGGGACTAAAACTCTCACGGGCACTAAACATATTTTATTACAGATTGAAAAATATGCGATCCTTTTGAATCGTTTAGATCCAACAGAGAACTAATTCATTTAGCTGAAAACCCCCACATCTGCATATGTGTACAGTATAGATACAAACAGTAGAGTATACACGATAACAAACTAAAAACCAATGCTTCCAGAGTAATTGACATTTCCTCAATACTCTATATTATATTTATATTTTAAAAATAATGAATGCTTTTGTCCAGCATCAAGCAGTTTACACTGCATTCATTTTATAATTCAGCACTTGCATTTCTGGAAATCAAACCCATGACTTTGGCATAGTTAGCACCATGCTCTACTGGTCAAAAATATTACACATATTAATTTATAAAATGCTCAAAGTTAAAACTACAATTTACAGCAACACAGAACACTGCACAGCTGATGGTGACTGTCAGGATCAATAGTAATCAGAAAGCATGGCTTTGACAACACTGTAAGGAATGCTTTAAGTGCACACACTGTTGCCCAACGAGAGCCTTGTGTACAGAAACATAAAAAAACAACTTCTGACCTCAGGAGAACACTGAAGGAGACAAAGAAGCTGTATAAGAGCAGATTGCAATCTCAGTTCCAGCAGCCTTACAGGGGTTACGAGTTGCAGAGTTTGAAGACTACAACTGACAAAATAAAAGAAACCTCTTTAAGAGTGTTTGTCTAACCTAAACTAGTTTTATATGCTTATACTGTAGACTAACAGAGCTAACAGAAGCTCTGGATTCAATAACATGGTGCAATAATTTACATATGATTTTTATTTGAGTGTGGTACTGTATTAAACATTTTGATATTGCTTATATTTTTTATACTTATATATAATTATTTTTTACTTTGTGCCTTCTAATTTTAGATATTGTAATATAATATCTAATTATAATGAAATAATTTCAATATATTATTATTTTAACCAAAATTAACATTATATTAGTTATTTATTTGATTGAAAGTGGAAGTTAAATAAAATTGAAGTATTGAAGTTAAATAGGTAAAAGTAAAGTAGGTAACTAGCATGTGATTTTAGTGATTTTACTACAGTATTTTATTACTGAAAAGTTTTACAATACTTATAGCACTGCATATGTCTTCATGTTACTTTGTGCATTACTTTGCTCTTTGTTGTTTCTCTTTATTTCTCTCTCTCACATTCTGTTGTGTGTGTTTCAAATCACCAGCAATTCGCAAATCGGTCACTTAGGGTGGCGATTGGTTATTGCTAATGCTGTTCGGTTTAAAGTGCCTCTTCCGGCTGTCACTGGCGAACTGCTGTGATTTCAGGCTGGTCGTGCTGCTTCAGGCCTTTCGCCAGCTGGCAGGCCAATTTAGTGCTCTTTGTTAGAGTCTGTTTGGGAACACAAAAGTATTTTCTCTTTAGTTGTTTGACTCTGATCTTACACTTGTAACTGCAACTATTTCCTTGCGGCATAGCGGCTTGGATTGTACCTTTCCTTTTATTTGACATCTTGCCTCTGTCTAGTAAGTTGAATTTATTTTATGTAATTTTGTGAATTTTCTGGTTAGAAACTTTTTTCAGATTTTTTTATTACTTACTCTATTTAAATACCAAAACTGCTTCCAATAAATCCCAGGCATAGATTTAGGTCGGAATATTAGGGACACTAACCATCCTACCAACTTTTAGGGACCTACAACACTGCACATCTTGTATGTCTTCTTTATTTGACATATTGGGTTCAGATCTCTGCTAGAGAGACATAAAATTGTGCAGTGATATGGGTTTAGGGTCTCACACTAGACATGATATAAATATATACATATATACATAGCTGGATAGATTTGTTAAATCCATTTTTAATCAAATATACACCAAATAAACATATAAATACTATAAATCTAATGGCTGAATTCAAGTTCTTTCTAAAAGTGTTCTGATACATGTTTTGAAGCATTAAAAGCTTAATCAGCCCAGCTCTGCATGTGGCTTTCTGGTAACAGTTTGAGTGAATGAAGTGTGGGTATATGCAAATAGCCTCAAGCATTACTGGTTTTAAATAGCAAAAACTAATTACAAAGACAAAACAAGCTTTATGGACCAATGGTAATGCGTGATTTTGACAGCAAATTGCCATATAGAGCCTCTCACGTGGCTTCTGTTATTTATTTATTTAATTAGGATTACATGCTATCTTTAACATGTCAGAAGTGATTTTTTGAACATACATACAAATTGTTTCAGAACCAGTTATCCCAGCCAATGTCAAACAATGTCATAACAGCCGTACCTATTATTAAGCATATCCTGTACTGGCAAATCACATCTCATAAAATGACTATTAATCCTAATTTGCTGGACAAGGAAAGAGTGCCGATTGTTCTGCCCCATAAACAATCATCTGTTTTGATTCAGAGACAGAGGTTTATGAAGATCCTGTTAGCTCAACCAGCAGAACGTGACCATCTGTGAGAAGTAATCAGAGAAAATTGTGAACTGGCTAAGCACTACTCTGAATTTATAACTTATGAAATTAGCTTTAGATTTACCATGAAAGATCTGTTCATTAAAAATGCATTAAATGTGAACAGGATCAGTTGATGCTAAATGGAATAGCCAAAAAGTCATTAATCTGAGCTTTCCCTCTTTCTCTCTTAGACAGCAGTCAGGCCACCGATTCCCCGATAGATATGTGGTATGAGAGGAGATAAAACTATAGCCAGTAGAATGTGTGAATGAATGAACAAGCCCAACAAACTGACGTCAACATTCATTTAAAAACAAACATGGCTGTGCCATAAAACCAATTAATGTCACGCTTACATCTAAAAGCCTGTAGCTACTTGTGTATACCTCAGAAATAATGATGATGCTTAAAGATGTGTAGAAGATGGCACAAACAGCCAATCAGCATCTTTTATCAAACATCAAAGGAGATGAGACAGATAGGTGATATCCCGGCTGCCAGTAAACAGCCTGGTGGGTGTGGAGACACCATTACCCAGCTAATGAGCTCAGATATATATATGGGCAGGTCTGTAGGTGAAGGGAGAAAAGCAGCAGCTAGCTCGAGATAGTCCTATTTTGCAGTAATCCTGCACGGCTTAGACTGACAGCTGCCCGACGCGCGCAACGTGAAGCCGACCCCATGCAGAAGAGTGAGCGGGCGATTATGCAAATCACCAGACCTCTTCCACACCGGTGTAAAAAAGGTTCCTGATTGCTTTTCGCAAACCTTCACTAGAGCCTGAGCAGATGTTTCACCTCTGTCTACCAAACCTCTCCGCGAGGCGCACATGCTAGATCTTCCGAACAACACATGGCGGGAAATGATCACACGTCACTGTCACACATCCACCTGTCCAGATGAGCGATGAGTGAAGATTTGTTTGCTGTACTGTTGCTGAAAAGATTGATTAGCGAGGAAATGTATGGGCTACATATGAAATACATACAATCCATCAAGCTACTTAAGCGTTAGAAATAAACCGAGTGGCCTATTTCATGCAAAACATAAAAAGTAGAAATTTAAAAAAATATATAGGCTATATGTACAGTATATCCTCACATATACATAAATTGTTTAGGACTAATGCTCTTGTAGAATTTGCTATTATAAGTCATAATGTTTTTCTAATGAATCACATTTTTCATTGGGACACCAATGGACAAGTAAATCCCATCAACAGTAATAAAATTTGAGAAGTTTGATAAGCAGTAGGGGTTCAGGAAAGGGTTGATGGCAGCTGTCAGTCATGCGTCATTTGAACTTATCAAAAGGTTGACTCGGTGGGTTTAACTGTCTCATATCGCTCTGCTTCAGACTTCATTTTCCTCCTCGCCATCTGATGACAGAGAGCTTGCTGTGCAATGTGTGCATTTAATAGTTTGATTATTGTTGAGAGTAAAGTGGGATGCATCTTATTTCCTAGTAGAAGCAATTTACTGGAATAGGACACTAAGGTACACTAGGTATTGTTCTTCCAAAAAAAGTGGGGGTGGATAGTAGTTTTGATAAATATGTTTTAAAACATTTACCCTACATGAAGAGGGACCACCATGACTAGCCTTGCCTTGCAGTTGAGCTGAGGTCATAATTATAACAACAATGCTGTTAACTTACCGAGCGCTGTTCCAGTGCATAACTAAACTTAAACAAAATAGCCACCTAGAAAAATAGCAACACATTTTCTTTGCTATTGCTTTGTAAAAGCATAGCGTGTAAGAGTGGAGACTACAGTGAGATTTCAGGCCATTTATCACATTGAAGAATTGTAATGGCAAACATGCCCGTGCACAGTTTGAAAACTGATTTTTAAGTGAAAACAAATTGGGCATCTGTTGCTTGTGAATCAATTTTCTTTTTAAATCGACTTTTACATTGTACATTAACAAAGAAATACAGACTTTAGTTATTGGCAATAGGATAATTTGCAAGATATGCAGACAGACTAAAAACTAAAAACAATAAGACTGGCATACTTTTTCTACAAACCATGATTCAGCCACACTAAAGATTCCCAAAGGTTCTTATTCACAAAAGGTTCTTTGTGGGTTCTACAGACTATAAAGCTGAGAAAACAAAATGGTTCTTTTAGAAACCTTTCTTAAGATTCTTTAGGGAACCAAATATGGCATCACCTTTATTTTTAAGATTGTTTGACACCCCAGATCATCCGTCACAATCTGCTGTACTTGCACTCCACATGAAAATAGTTTAGCTTCCCTAAATACTATAAAACAATTTATTAGTTCCTGCCCTTTTATGATCAAATGACTGGAATTACTGAACTGGATCGAATTTGTTTACTGATTATAAATGATGGTTTAAACATCTGTTGATTCCAGCTAAAGATGCAGATCTTTACTGAAAGTCTCTAATTTTGGATGAAAGCAGCTGTATTGAATATCTGTATGCCAACACAAGACCAAAAGAGGGAAAGATACACCAAAGCATAATCAAGGGAAGTTCTGCAATCATCTATGTGATTACAGCTCTCGGAATATCTGAGTTATAATAACTCTCCTTAGAGTCAGTTAACTTTTAACTTTTTAAAGTATATTATTTCACAGACAGGGAAAATTGATGCTTATTTATTTAAAATGACTTTTAAATAAAAAATCTTAAATGAAAAAATCTTTACTACCACACACATACTGCTTATGAAAATTGTTAAGCCTATTTAGCCTAGCACATGGCATATTTTGTCTGGGTGCATAACCAAATATTGTGTTTTTAAGACAATGAAGTGAAAAAAGGAAACAATGTAATATTTTACAAATGGTGAGAATCTTTATTTAGATATCCAATTAAATGCTAATAAGAAGTTATTTCTCATATATTTGATGATTTGCAAACTGAAATAAAAATATTTAAATTAATACAATTAATTTAATTATACATTCAAATAACCTCAATCAAACAACCAAGAAATAAGGCAGAAGTGGAGAAATAAGAAAAAACTGTTTGCCGGTGACATAACAGCAATGTGACCTTGTCAAATAGTCTCTCAAACTAATTGCATTGGCCCCAATCTCGCTGTCTGTCATAAAATGAATGAGCTTTGTTTTGGCACAATTCTGACATAATATCCTAAAGGATGTACATCCTGAATTTATCTTTCTCTATATATGTCTCATGCGCTTAAAATCACAACCCTGAAAACTGTGTGATAGAGAGATGATATATTTCAACATTTTTATTATCCAACAGTCCTTGAATTTCAGTGTCAGATATCAACTACAATGAGTATCTGAACAAATTTTCTCTATCAAATAGGACATTTAAGTGGTCCTCCAAGCTAAAAGCTTATGATTTAAAGTGTGAAAGCCGTTTGAAATGAAATATGAAGTTATGAACTATTCACACTACAGACCACCAATTCTTTGTTGTATTGGCCAATCTTCTTCAATAAAAACATTTTAATAGATTTCTGCCTGAGGCAGTTTGTCTTATTCAGTGAGTCCGTTTTGGATTATAGCAAATGTCTTATGCCAAACCTAATGAAATCTTAATTCTCATACTGACATCTAGTGTTAGTCTTTGGAATAGACGTCTTCTTCCACTGTAACCATAGTAACAGACATACAGGAAGTTAGCCTTATCTTTTTGTCAAGATTTGCTATATTTATAAATATAAATAATTAACAGCATTTCTGCTAATGGAACTGCTACCACAGCTACTACTAATATTCATTATTTTTCTTCAAACGGCATAAATTCATATATAGCTTTAATTCCCTTAAAATTCAGCCTTCCCTTAAAAAATAATACAGCCTACTCAAAAACAGTTAATGAATACAAATGAGTCCCGGTCACAGTACCTAATAAAATCTTTGTGTGATGTATCTAAAGCATATCGGTCAAATGTGTCTGGCATTGAGGTGCTCAGCCAAGCTTTATGTTTTCCATTATCAAGATATATGAGTGCAGTAAGAGTTTAGCAGCTTACAACCCACCAACCTTTTAAGACCATGGAACATATTCATTTTTATGTCCCTGTGATTGTCTGTGTGAATTCAACTGTAGAGCGTCATTTTATTGTGTACCTTTTCATGAGAATCTCATGGGAACGAATACACATGACACCATGCCAACCCTGATACATGTCTTGGTCTCTGTGGCGGTATGCAGACTTTAGACATGTAACCTTAAGGCTTTCTTGGCTGGTGGGTTGAATCCAGCTGATCTAAAAAACTGACTGTGATGTGATTCTCAGTGGTTACTGTACCTCCTTAGATAAACAACAGTTATGTTCTGGCATTATGAAGAGAACCTCAATATGTTGAGTGTGCTATTTGCCTGAGCTATTGTCGAGCTGCGGTGTTAATGGGCGCTACCTTTCATCATCTTGCCAAAAATGGCAGGTGTGTGCTGGATGTAAAAGCTCTCGGGGCACAGGAATGCTAGTCTGATGACTGGTCAAAAGCCTTCTCTCTTCTGACACGCACCTGGCCACAAAAAGCATACAAGTAATTTTCTGTTACCGCATCTTATTCATGGTTAGAGGCTTTTTTAATATGCTGGTGAGAGTTGTCACATGACTTCCATGCTGAATTCAGAGCACAAGCAGGTGTATTTCAACGTTTGGTTTTGTTTGTGATACTTAAAAACTACTTATCTACTCCAAAATCAGACCAGCTTTACAAATCAAATTACCCATGAATGGCATCATGCAAGTGTAAGTGCTGTTTTTAGAGCAGAAATTAAACTTTTTTTCAATAAAGATATCAAGAGACTTTAAATACGTCTATGTGACATAGGCAAACGTTTCCTATGTATCCTATAGTAAATATTTTCTCAACACTTCAAATAAAAAATACCTTTCTCTATCAGATGTATTGACTGAAGAACAAAACTGATGTTATGCATTAAGCTGTATTTATACGTCCTTCTTAAAATCGCTCAATTCTGGAAATTGCTACCCCAGGCAGCAATGCATAGATCTCATTTTGAGCTTCACAAGGCAACTGCCTAATCTACAATCGCATGAAAAAGATGGGGATTTTAACACTTCAAAGAGGTATTTCATCCCAACGATTTATGCAATCATTTGTTAATATTAGGTTTAACCTTTTATCCCCTCTATTTCTTTTATTCCGTCAATATTTCCAACTTCTTTCTCACTGATACACAGTATAAAGAGTTTACTAAGCTGAAACGCTGAACTGGAGATTAGGCATCTAGGATGAGAAAGGAAATAACACATCACACTAGTTCACAATACGTGATTCGCTTATGCATCTTGAACTCTAGCAGTCTAGTAGAGAAAAATAAAGCTGTGAAAGGTGCTGCTACTTTATGGTAAAAAGTAAAACTACCACATGGGTAGTGCATGTATATTGGGTAAATGAAACAGGTGACAATGAGCATTTTTAATAAATATATATATATATATATATATAAATGACAAACTGCGGCTTTGTGTTAATTCATCTCTTTAGAAAATTGGAAGACAACATTTAGCAGTACCCAATTATGAGGTATCACAAAATCCTCTTCTGGCTCATTAAAAGCTGAAATAAATGATCTAACCTGAAATATATGATATAAAATTCCATCCTAAATTGTAATAATTCATTTCTCTATGACACTTCCTATTACGCTCCTGGTTAATCAAATCTTACACACATTTTGTCAAATGCTAATACGCTGGCAAGCTTGAGAAAACAAACAGCGAGTAATGACTCTCGCGACATTTACAAAGGTTTTAACAAAATCATATCCAATATTTGCATTTTGTAAATTAAGATGGCACAAATTAGAATGGTACAAGTTTGATTTATGATCCATTGCTGGGCATGTCTCACAGTTTAAAGTTGGTAAATTAATTGCTATTCTCCTATGTCTAATTATAGGCGTCCCTCCTCAAATTAGATTAATTAAAATCTATAGGCTGCTGGATATAGAACTCTAATAAAGAACTAATCTATTAAATTTGCCTGTCTAGTCTCTTAAATGATTGTATCTATCAGAATATCACTGGCTTTTAGCCAACATGCATGGGACAAAATAGGCATGAAACAAAATAGGTATTTGAAGGGCGTTTGATTGGTCAGTCTGTGTAAGTCTGTGTCTTTTTTGGGCATAAGACATTTTTTTTTCATTCTGAAAATAAGGTCAGTTCTTATCAATGTTTAAAGTATTAACTTAAAAAAATCATTATCAACAGCAAAGCACAGAAATATTTGTATGAAAATCTCTGTATCTGTATATTGGGAAATCAATTTGGAAACAATGTTGAGATTTCATCAAAAGGCACATGAGAAATTAGCCTACATGACTCTTTTTTCCTGAGAGAAACATATAAACATAAGCTAAAGTCTCAACTCTTATTGTTATCTAGAAGAAAAATTCTTCACATCCTTCAACAGCTTTTCAGGTGGAATATATTATCTGACTACATTATACATACACTTCCTTACCAAGCTTTTAATATATTCACTTCTCTATCTTTGCATCATCCAAGGCAGACATGAACCAGTTTTCTTCTTTTTACTTTTAGCTGAAAGTCTTATATCGGGTCTAACTGTACCTGCATCTCCACTGAGACATCGGTCTCCTTGACCACTTTACCTCCTGTTTGCGAGCACTAATTTCTGCTTCCAACACAGTGTGACACAAGCTGGTGCTCAGAGCAATCAGGGTCCCCGGAGCCCCTACATAGCGGTCAGAATAACAACTGTGATGCGCTTTAGCCACCAACAGATGGCAGTCTTGATCTATATTGACCTACACTGACAACAATAGACTTTTTTAACATCTAGCAAATATTTAGAAATGCTATCAATACATTAAAGGTGTATTTGTTCGTGTATTTGTTAAAGGTGTATGTAGTTTGCAGCCAAAATGAAACCTGCTGCTTGCAGTCAGGATGAGTATGTGACTGATTTCAGGGCAGATAACAACCATGAAAAATAATTTGAAGAACTCTTCACATTCTCAATAACTTATTTTAATGATCTAACAGCATGGACCTATACATACAAGAATGTATTGATGTAGTATTTTAACTTCATTCTAATCCTGATTTCTGTTTCTAAACCCACAACTATTCAAACAGCGGCCGTCTTGTCCTACTTCTTAAGGCTCCAAGCCAAGTTTCTGTTATAACGCCTGGAGCAAACAAAGTCCCTTCTTTGTGATGCACTCTGGGTAAGTGACCTATTTTCACCACGTTATTAAGACAATCATCTGTGCATATTGGAATTCATTTAACATGTTACCAGCATTTCATCCATAATACCAGTCAAAAAATTCTCATGATGGTAAAAAAAATCTCTTTTAATTTAATTTTCTTAATTTTTTTAATTAAAAAAATAACATTTTATTTAAAAAATATTCTTGAAATGGATTATTTTGACCAAATAAAGACTAAAAAGAAGGCAATAAGAGTCTAGCAAAGAAAAAAATCCTTCAGCGCTGTTTCAAAAGCTTCCCAAGACCTCAAAAACCTGGATTAAAAAAGCCAAGAATATGAATATGAATAACAAATTCTATAGAAATTGTGACTACTTTTGAAGATGCTAAAATGTAACATGATGTTAATTTATTTTGGATGATTTTAGTCAAAAATTTTTCAGTTACAATTGTGTTATTTCTTGGTTTTGATGAGTTTACAACTATTCTTAAATGTGGGAAAAATCAAAATGACAGTAAGTGTTTTCAAACTTTTGACTGGTATTGTAGATATTATTCAAGAGAATATACAGTATCTTGCTAAATCCCTTCATTCCAAAAAGCAAATAGACTTCAATTATTTAAATGATCTTTCCATATTCTCAGCTTCTATCGTACCACCATGACCCTACCTTTTTGGTAGGACATTTTAGACTGTCAAAAAGCCTCTTTCCAGTTGTTTTTGTACTTGCCCTAAAGTTGCTAAGAAAACGGTGGGGTCAGAGCTGGAATTAATCAGAACAGATGTAGATCTAGGGAAGTGCTAAGTCAGAGTCTCTGGAGTGTATCTTTATCAGCACCACACGGCTGTTTCTCACTCTCTGACTCTAGGCTGGAAAACCAGACGTCAAGAGGAACTTCCTAACCCCGTGCTGTCAACAGTATCCGCACCAGGCCCGTTACAATTAATTTACCATCACCAACAGGCCCCGGCACTTCAAAAAGCTACTCATCTCACCCCATCAGGCCCCGCAACATGCTTGTTGTGTTGTTCAAACTGAAACTACACTGCCCCACCTTACAGTAAGATGGCACCCGGAAAGGCAAGTGTGTCCTGAAAGTTTTGGCTAAAACGCAATTGACGGTTTCTGCTTTTTCAGTGCATTAGCATTCACCAGGCGTGTCCTAATGTGACCAATAACTTACTTTTAAATGTAAAAAAGGATTTCTTTTTCTGTTTGATTTCTCAGTTTGAAAAAAGTAGAAGAAAAAGGAGGCAGGGATAAACTTCAGCCAGACAGCCTGGTGCGTTATCTAAATGGAATCAGTCACCCAGTGCTATTAAACAGTGAATGGACACGCTAGAATTGCATGCTTTGTGGCAGAAATAGCCTGCCTGCGTCCCTTAGTGAGCCGCGCTCTTATTTATTTATTCTGCTCTACCCAGAAACACCTCTGATGCTCCTGGACAGTGGCCTCTCTCTGCTATCAAAGGCCATCCTCCAATACAGTTCAAAAGATGGATGGTCTCAGGGGTGGAGTCATCATGAAAGGTAAGATCAAAAACACAATGGGCCGTCCAGCTGCCCAGCCAGGCCTCAAGAGGAAGAGGAAGGACTGCTGATCTTTGTGGGGGGAAAGTTGACAGGCTTCATTTGTCTGGTTCGTACACACTGTCCTGCCCCATCACCCCGGATTTCTCAACATTGGAAATGTGCTTTTATTTGACCCAGATAACCTAAATGTGGTGTGTATAAGATGATTTTGACCTGTATATAAAATATTTGTTTTGATTTATTCTTACTCCCAGTTAGAGTTTACACTAACACTTTACAATAAGGTTGTATTTGTTAACATTAGTTAATTCATTAGTTACTTTTACGGCATTTTATAATCTTAGCTGATGTTAATTTCAGCATTTAATAGACTTTTAAAGTCAACAAGTGCACAAGTTTAAGACACAAAATTAATAGAATGTGTTCCTGTAGCTCAACATGTAGTGCGTGTTGGTACAGTAACAATGCCAAGGCCATGGATTTGATTTACTGGAAAAACATGGATCGATATAAACAAACACGCCAAATGCACAGTTGGTTGCTTTGGATACAAGTGTAAAAACATTTCAGTTGAAGTACTTCAGTTGAAATTGACCTATAAAAAATAATGCAAAATGAAAACTATAACCACTACCTTGCTCAGATTTATGCTATATACTGTATTTTTGTGTATCTTGGTGATGTAATTAGGACCATTGTCATGTTGCATTAGCAGTAACTGTTAGCTTTGGAATTTACTCTGATATGTTGGTTTACAACTAGTTTGTGCAATTCAGAATTTATTGTTGCCTCTATGACTGCAAGCTATTCGAACCCTGAGGCTTCAAAGCAGCCTCAAGCTATTACACACCCACTGTGCTTTAATATTTGTTGGTGAGTTCAGTTATTTGTTGCAATGCAGTTTCTTTTACAAAACATATAATTTATTATTTATGCCAAAAAGTTACACTTGGTCCCAACTCTATAGCCACCTATCTGGCAAAAAGGTGAAACAGGAGATACTGTTAATGAATACAAGGGTTTGTGAATGTTTGCATCAGCCAAAATATTTTATAACTTAACTGACAAAAAGTTACCATTTAGTTGTGTAGAAAATCTATAAAGCAGACTAATCTATAGGTTCACATTATTTCCAAAACTATCTATGCATGTTGAATTAATGTATTTACCAATGAACTGAAAATATGTGGAATTCTTCCTTTTTAAAAGTTTCCGTCAGTAATAAGCCAGTCTGTACAAACTCTGTATAATTAAATTCAGGCAAAGATCAGCATAATTTTTATGTCAAGTTAATGTACTGCAACACTAAGGAATTTACAAATCTTAGCACTAATCTCTTTATAAAATAAAGGTTTAAAAATGATTTTGCAGCCCATAGAGAACTTTTTAGTTCTTATGATGCCATAGGGGAACCATTTTACTGTAACTGGTTTACTGTAACTGGTAAAAACACCTCTGGGTCAGTTCACTTTTAATACACTGGCTGTGAGGACTAAATGTATACTGTATCTGTATGTACAGTAAAAGATCTCATTTATGTTTTATTAATACGTTTCAGTTCTTAATCAAATCCACCACATTTTATAGAATGTTTCTTCTGTAAACTTTAAACAATATTTCTATAAAACATGCAACAGAAAGATTACACCTACTGTATAGCGATTAGTGAATCAGCAATAGATTTATTCCCTCCTCATAAGAGGAGACTGTTAGAACACTTAAAGTGCATTGTTTTTCTTATTTATGTCATCATGGATATTAACAAATCTCTTAGCACTGAAATCCACAAAATGTAACTGTAAAAGGCGTTTTGCAGCCCATGGGAGAACACTTAAGTGCCTATGATGCCATGGTTCTTTAGAAAACCTTGATATCTTAAACCCCTTGATATCTTGAACCAACGCAACATATATCTGCTATACATAATATATCTAAAAAATCTATAATATAACATCAAAGAACTTGTAAAGAACTCTTTACAGCAGGAAATGGTGCTCTGAGTGTTCTTGGCTGACCCTGAGGTGCTGCAAAGTACCTTTGAAGAGCTTTTATTTTTTTAGTGTGTATAATAATTATTATGCCTGCTGAAGTCCAGCAAGGTACATAATGTGATTTGTCACATAAATGGCACCCAGTCAGAAATACGTTTATAAAGAGCCTAAATGTAATTCTCATTTCAAGGAGGTCAAGGAGATATTGAAGGACTCCATTTTCCTGTGTTTCTCTTTCCTCATAAATATGCATGTGCCTGGGCTATGGGGATGCCATTGAGTCTCCTTGTTTTCTGACCTCTTTAGCAAGTGTTAATCCATGAAAAGGTTAGTCCCTATTTCACAAAGGTGTACAAGCTGTACCCAACTCCCTGAAGCTTTAACCGAGATTGAGAATTTGTGGAAGTTAGGTATTAACACTGATATCACAAAAAAGCACAGATATGAAGGTTAGACAAATATTATTTTAGAGCAGAGTTTCATTGCATAAATCATCCTGGCTTTTTACTATAATAATATATAACCTATTCAGCACTGAAGTGTTTCTTTTTTAAACATAATAATTTGATGTGGACTGGTTTAATAAATATAATGTTTTTCAACAGATGGTTATCATGATAAATGATGTATGTTGTATAATTTGTTAATGCAAACAAGTCTGTGGATGTCAGTGTACATCCCTCAATGGATTGCATTTTTTTTTTTAATTTTGAGCAGCTAATGCAACACTGACATTAATGTTTCTTAATATAAAAAACACAATAAAAACATGAAAAAAAATGAACAGACTGGACATCTTTCCTTCACAGCCTTGTTTTATTTACAAGACAAAGTCTGTACTATGAAAACTGTGTAAAGTGCACCAAACGGAACTGGAACATAACAACAATGAACTACAAAAACTGATACAAAACAATAAACTTCAACATTTGACAATCCACCACATGGCAGATTGCTTTGCCGGACACTGCCTCACCGTAACCAAGCATGACAGGTTATGAAAAGTGTATGGGATAAACGTCCACAGCAATGGAATCACTGGTGCAACACTCAAAGTCACAAAAGATTAGTGAGAAATAAATTATCGGCCATAGAAATAAAGAACTTTTCAGGTTTGTGTGTTTTTGGAAGGATCTGGGACAAAGAGTAACTTCATTTGCAAACTGCTCTCAGTTATTTCCCCTCCCACAATCTCTTCCTCTATGTTCCCACACATTCTCTAAGCTGTCCGGCATGATTATAAGCTAAATCACTCTTAGCCTGTCATGACAGCTATTAATAAGGGTATGTATTACTCTCCTAATTAGCTGTGACACTGAACATGTCATCTGGATCAAGATTAAATGTATGACAAACACTACATTCTGATAAATAGATGCCACTTACACATACAAAAGCATTTATACTCTGACATGAACTAAATTATATACCTTTCATTTGGGATACATTACATTATGAAGAAGAATTGTGGACGTTGCTGTTTAAGAGTAATTATGACAGATGGTTTTAAACACATAATTGATTTGTATATTTTAAAATACACAATAATAAATTGTATTGCTTGAACAGAAGACAATGTTTGATTCCTCTTTGATGGCACAGTTTTAAAGCACAAACTGGTTAAAACAGCGCTGCAATACAATGGCTGTGTGGACTAAAACATATTTCTGTATATAAAGTGAAATCTCCAATTAATAAGCTGAGAATTTACACTTCAGTTATACATTAAATCCGTACTGTTTACTGAATTTAAATGAAGCCTGAATTTGTTGTGTTGCGTCTATTATTACTGAGATTTTTCTTTTACTGAGAATACTTCCACATACAATAGAACAGAATTCAAGTATTCAACATCCAAAATAAATGCCTCTTTAAATATGCATCATGAACTGAATAATGCATTTCCTGTAAACTACAAACAATATACCTAAAACATTATTTCTAGTTGTGAGTACATTTAAAATAGATGGGTTTAGGGTACTATTGTTAGTGTTTCTGTCTACATTGTTATGTTGTTTTTTCTTTGCTAATGTTATTGTGCCATTGCCCTAGAACCAAGTTAGATTGTAACAATTTCTTTTCAGCAAACTGTCCTGACTGTACAGGTTTGAGACGAGGTGTAAATATTCCATCTGTTGCCATGCTACTTGCAACAGTTGCATCAATGCAATTCAATGTGCTTTGGGCATTTTATAAGGCAACGGCATATCAAATCTCCAATCTACAAGGGCACCTACTGTGCATTCAGAACTGATGAAAGGTTACCGGTTAGAAACGTTATTTAATTACAGTCTCCGGCTATTGGGAATTCATTTGTCACTTACATTAGCGATTAAGGTTTACAGTTTGTCAATCACCCGTGTTTCCCCTGAGCAAACACACAATGTGTGAACAAGCTATTTGACCTCGCCATCAATGGCAGCGCAGCATGCCCTTTTCCACAAAACTTATTGCTGAAAGAACGTCAGATTGAAACGGTCAGAGTTAGCCTTTGGAACACTTCTTTACGACTGAAACAAAAGGTGATCTTGCTTCAAAGTTCTCAGCTTGTGAAAGGCATATGAATTGCGACCCACAAGCACAATACAAATCACCTTCGCTGTCATCTCCTGTCATCGGTGAAGGCTATGCAAACCCTGACTGGAAGCAGTACACCTGCTGGACTGTCCAGGGCTATCATAACACTTTCTAAATTCAAATCCCTCACTGGACTACTGAAGGATGGGGGGTGCTTGTATCAGGCTTAATATATAACCCTGATCCCATTAGAGACAGACCAACAAAATTGAAGAAAGGCATTATGAGGTTTTAGCGTAAGACAGCAACCAGAGGACTGTTTGATGGAGGTCAGAGAGGCTCTCCCCTGCTGCTGAGGCACACATTCTGTTTGAACCCCTAAAACAGTTTCGCTCCAGGCAAAATGTATCATTTCCAGATCTAAACCCACTGAGATATGAACCGCGCGGGGGCAGGTGACTGATCCGGTTCTGCTGCTCGTCTGTTGGGTAATACAGCATGCATGAAAACACAGGTCTGTCCATGACAGTGAAACAAAGTCTCTCTGTACCCCATGGTCACTTTTAATCTGCAAACCCTCAGAAACCACAACAGCATCAGAGGTGTATAATTAGCCTCCTACTTCCTGTACCAGACAATGAGGCTTAAATTGTCTGTTTCTAGTGGTAACTGCTCTGTTGATTGTTTGCGTTTGTTCTGTTCTGCATGGAAGATACTGTACCTTTATTTTTTTAAGCAGATATCTATAATTATGCTTCAGTCGTCCTAAAATAGCGCAGTTCTGTATTAGTCATTTCTGAATTAAGAAATAAAATGAAAATGTCGCCTGATGAAAAAGGATCTTCTCAGCGAGGGTGCGACTACAGTAACATCAGGGGTTGTGATTCGGGTTATATCACACAACCCTGCTAAACGCATAACGGCAGGTGTTGAGGAGTGACCCTGTTGAGATATGTGACCCTGTCTGTGAAAACCAGGCTAAAGTCTAAAAATCAAATTCTGAGATAACAAGCATCATAGTTTGAATTCACCTATTCATTTCACTATGATTTCAATATTTGACATAACATTACTCAGACAATATTAAAGATATTAATGTTAAATTCTCACAGAATATTCTTTAAAAAATAATGTAGAATGATGTTCGAAAACAGAAAAGTCACAAAAAACGACTTTAGCTGGGTTTTCACAGACTGGGTCACATATACTTTCCAAAAGAATAAGCCTCCAAATAAAACTAAAATCACTGTACACTGTATGTGTATACATATTTATAAACGTGTAAATACTACAAATTTTAAAAACATGCAGATTTTTTTATATTTGCAAACTAATTCAATATAGTGTTTACACATTTTGCTACAGTATATACAGTAAGAGGCAAAGACATTTTCAGCATATAGGGAAAATATACATATACATATATACATATATAATATACATATACCTGTACATGTCAAGAATAGTTTATCAACCTACAGAAATAAAGAAAAGCTGGAAGAACTGTTTTTACTTACAGTATACACATAAAAGGTACAGTAAGTAAATCAGCTTGAAAAAAATTATGTCTTATTTGATTGAACAAGCAGTGTTCCAAGAGTGCTGATATGTCTTATCTGTATGTATCCTGCTTCTCTGTGTTCACGTCTGCTCCAGACAGGCATCTGTGAGTTGCTTGGCAACATGCAACAGTTGATACTGATTTGGCTACAGGAATTATCGTTTATAGATAAGTGCTGTCACTTAAAGCCCAGTGACAGTCAGTACAGTTCAGTATGTTTAAAGAATGTTGTATTACTTAACTATACCACATGAAATAACAATAAAACTTCTCTTACTGTAATTTGAGGTTCCTAACTAGCTTCTGTCCCCTCATATGCCCGACTTATTTAATGTATTTCAAGCACACTCTCCTATCTTACTTTTAATTAATTCTATAAATCATTATTAATAACCTTTAAAGCTTCCCATCTGCATGCCTGTAATCACCATAGTCAATCTTTGGTGTCAGTTTTGATTGCCAATCCATGTCCTCCTTTAATTGACCTTGTCCACTGAGGGAAGAGGAGAGCGAATTGCCTTCCCTTTTGATAGTCGATTTATTCCTGTCCTAAATGATGAGTGCTTAGATTTTGTTCTGAAGATTTAATTAAATCTTGTCTCTTTGAGAGGCAGAACGAAATGCCAGAAGCAGGTGAGCATGGGGTTAAAACATGAGTATATATTATGCAACAATGTGAGATTATGGATCGTTTCAGATCTATTTAAATTCAGTTATTTCAAAAAAGCAAAAGAAGCAAGAGTTATGAAAGGTTATCGTCACAAATGAGGAAGCTGCATGCAGTAGTTTTTCATTGGAAATAGACAGTTCAAGTTTTGTGGCAGATATGTGTACTTGTGCTTAACCCATTAAATGTTTTTACTGTAAAAGCATAAATCATAATTACATCCATGTTTCTACAAATACAACAAATAAATACCGCTTTTACTTTCCTTTTCTCTCTGTAAAATTTAAACATCATTATGAGAAATATAGACTGTTTCCTGTGAAATCATACCCGACGGCTCAACTTATAAACCGTTAAACCTAATATAAAGAAGAATGTTTTGAACACTGAATTTTAATGTACTTGCTCAATACAAATCCATTTTGTACACATACTGCACAGTGTACGTTTGCTATAATTATGTCTGTGTGAAAGTTCTAGTAGAATTCCTTTAAATCAAAAAAAGGGAACAAAGACAAAAAAGACCTTTAGCCATGCAGTTGACTAAAAATATTACTGGGCAAAAGGGAATGAACTAGCTTACCTCAGGTCACAAACACACACATCTGAAGGTGGCCAGTAAGCTATAATGGGAAGCTGTCAAAAAGCTCTATTTTGAAACCCTCAGAGTGTTGACAAAGATGTAGACACATGAAATGGACTTGATGGGAATAACTGTTTCATTATTTCAGACAAGGTCCCCACGGCTGAGATATATCAAACATCTTTCATTTGAGCCTTGCATGTGTCAGGGAGTTGTTGTGGGCCTGAAATATGATATGCAAAGCCTTGTTTCAGCCTGATGGGAAAGTCGTGTCTGTCTCCTCAGGCGTGTGGCCCGGGACTCATCCGGCACGCCGCTACAATGAAGGTTATATAACCTGGCCTAGGGAGTCACTAGATCTGAGCTCAGCGTGCGAGTTCGGGGTCTGACGAGATTTCCCAGGCTGATGGAACTATGTCAACTCCATATAAAAGGATCAGTGGTGTAATTTATTAAAATACCCACAATGGGCTTAGAGGTGGTGGGGGAAATCGTCGCAAGCTTTTGCTCCAAAACTGCCATTTAGAGGAGCTGGCAAAGGGTCATAAATCCTCATCAAAAGCAGAATGTCCAACCTGTCATTCAGCTCTTATTGTGGAAGGAATTTAATTACAGCTGGACCCCTCTTGCGTGTTTAAACGGCCTGGCTTGATTTGTATGTCAAACTAGCGATGACAGCATTAGCATGTGACTTATAATGGCATAGATTTTAGTTATACCACATTACACAAAGAGCTTGTTTGCTTTTTGACGATTTTGTTTGCTATTTATTTTCTTATTTTTGTGTGTATTCTTTACTCACTTACTGTTTTATAAATTTAGTTTATATATTTCTTTATTATTATATATTAATAATTGAAAATATGAATAAAAATACTTAATATAAATTTAATTCCCTAAAAAAAAAACACAAGAAACAAAATGAGAAACGTGTTTCTCCTCTGTATTTTTCACACACGCACAGACACTTATAGGTGAAAAGAGCTATATCACAGGACAGAGTGCTCCAATTTTATGTTTTTCATATTTGTTTGTGCTCTCTAGAGCCCTCAGACAAAGATGCAATTAACAACACTGATTACTGTCATTTCCAGTTTCATCCATTTCCATCCATTCCAGAAGCAAACAGGAAAATTCCCAGGTATTGCACCTTCTCCCTGTGAACACTCTCCCAGTATTAATAGCTCCTCTGGAGAGGGTGTGCACGTCAGACTTTATCTCCAGAGAAGACAAGCAAAGCCAAATGAAGGCTGAACTTGAGAACAGGCCTACCTTGCTATCTCGTGGGGATGCTCGGAGCACATTAAGTGAAACATCAGTAATGTGAAAAACAAATGGGGGGATGTGTAAAACCCTTAAGAATTGCTGCGCCAGCTATGCTCCAGACCCCGCCATAAATCTAAGAAACTCTACAATCTCAGCTGGGCGGAGGCAAGAAGAGAGATGGTGAGGGGTGAGGTGGCACAGAGAAAGTTCCCCTGCTGTTCTCCTTCAGCAGGAGAAAATAATAAAAGTTGCCTTGTAGGACGCTGTGTCTGTTTGCTTTGTTGAACAGTTCACAGTGCTCATCTGCAAAGAAAAGCCAAGCTGTTCTTTAGGCAAGGCTTCAATTGGATCACTTCGATGGCTCTGCCACCGTTTATTCATTTTGCATCACAGTTTTCTATTTGAAGTGGGCATCAACACGATTTGGATAAAGACAAATTAAGTTTGTTCTATGCTAAGGAGCAAATGGGATTGTTGTAATAAAGATGCATGAGGAACTAGAGAAACATAATCTTGGCAATGTGTCACACAGTTGTGTCCCATGGGAGCGGTGGGTAGGAACAATCTTTCACTGCAGGCTCTCATTGCCTCTTGTCAATCAAATGCAAGCGTATGAAAATGAAGTTCAGCATGTTGGGTGTTGCAGCGTTTTCGAATCTGTCTTCTCGGTGGAAAAAAGTCCCATCTGTTATTTCAAACACCTAGAAATTACTGCCATGTAACTTCAGTGAATCCCATACTAATATTAGTGACAAGCTTACATGAATATTATTTGGCTGACATGCAAAAAAAACAAGCAATGTTGGGGATTGAGCAAAGAGCAGCAGATAAAAGCACCCACTCCAGTCTGCATTATGCTAAGCTTGTTTCACCCACACAATAACTGCAGAGGATATTTCACAGCTGTGAGCTTCCACAGGGCCCTGGACACCTCTAAAGGCTGTTATTGTATGTTTGGTTCAGGTGGATCTGCTGATCAGGCTTTAAAAACAACCTCCAGCACACACATTTATAGCATTTTGCTAGTCTCAACCAAGATATTAATGGACATCCAGTCATCAGATAGAGGCATTTATCTGTCTCTTCCTGTCAGAGACAAAACAAGCAAAATCCATTTTCTACAACAATGACAAATAAATCTGAATACACAAATCATTGGTCGGCGTTTAAAATGTCACATGCCATTTAACACCTCAGTGGGGTTGACGGAGCTGTCTGAAGATTGGATTCGAGTCAGAATATTCATTCCCTCTAAAGTATCGCCCATTCTCATTGGTCATTTGGGTTTGCCTGGCCTCATTTGCCGGTTAATTGCATTCTATACTTGAGCTAAAGACCTGTCATCAGTTTCTGTGCTCCCATTTATCTTACAAATAACCTACAGAAGGTGTGCCGTGCCACCTCGGTATGCTAAATGAGAGACTTTTTATATTCAGTAGATTTGGGGAGCGTTGATTTTCTTTCACTTATTCCCCATGTATTACATTAAAGACAAAGCGTTCTTGTTAAAATACATCGACACATTTCTTTAAAAATAAAACAAACGAATGAATGGAAAAGCTTCTGCTGCAGATTTTTGCGCTAGACTCGACAATTACGCAGTTTTTATGTATGTGGTAGCTTCAGCAGCAGCGTGAGACTACTTATTGGAGGTGGATTAATTACAGATACAAAACAATCTAGCATCCTGTGCTGAGGGTCCATCAGCCAGCTGCATCTCTCCTTCCGTACCGTTTATCAAGACACATCAATTTTCACTAGTAAGATCCAGGAAGTGGCTAATTCAGAGGTTTGCTTCACGCTGGGACAATACGTGCTGGACTTAAGTATCTTACAGCAAATAACAGGTCAGGGAAGACTTGTGTGTCTAATATGACAAGCGAATTGCATGCCAGAGTATCTTTATTTGGTTATATGTCCTCTGCTATTGGGGGCTCATCCTGCTGTGCACGGTGTCTCTGTTCCTTGTAATTATGTAAATGACACATTAATGAGGTGTAATTCAGAATTCATAAAACAGCAGGGATAAACTGTTAAAAGACACAGCTTCTTAATGAGAAGGGATACATGTTTCATCATCGAACAGGCTGCAATGCTAATTGTTTACCTACCACTGTTTCTTAAATGCAGCACATTTATACGCAGGTCAAAGATATTTATGGCAATTTCGTAGCGCTAAATCAATCAGGTGAAATGTTAGCCATACTAAATACCATCTGTGCTCTACCATCTCTACAGGAAGCGTCAGGGCATTACAGCTTGCTAGCAGCTAAAAACGCTCGGGCGCCCTGGGCTTAACCTAATAAGTCACCAGTGTCATTGATTTACCAACTCTTGCATATGTTTCAGAGCCCTCCTGCGGTTCGGGAAATGAGACTGTCTCTCGGTTGCCAAAGCAATGAGCACAGTTGCACTGGGGAAGTGACGGCTGACCTCTTGTTTAAGTGGGAAGGAAAGTCAGAAGAGTAAAATTGGACTATAACATTTTGTTGGTCGAATCTTGGCGCAATGTCAATATATTATCCTTTGTTCAGTACTTTTCAGTACAAATTCCATAATGGGCCATAAGAGCTCAGGTAAATTTATCCATCAGATTCGGCTCCATCACCATTTATATTTAGTGCCGCACCTGCTGTGGAATATGAGAAAGCATATAAATGAAAATTAAAGTGAATGATGATACCGTTGTGTTAAGCTGCGATTACACTTTCTAAAAATACTTCAACTGAAAATGATTCTCACTTTGTACATTTTGCAAGTGAATTATGCTGCAATCGCAAACAAACAAGGTTAATCGACAATAAACAGCTTCTGATAAAATCATATCTGTAGATTGTTCATGAATCTGTTTTTTATGAAATCTTGGTAAATGAAGCTTCATCTTTGATTGATTGATCATCAAAAGGTTAATAGTGGACAAATGAATAACTCGCATAGACTGCTTCAAGACTGCATACAACAGATTCATCTCAATCACACTGCACAGGAACACGCACAAATGGAACTCAAACCTGAATATTTAGCAATACAACAACTTTTTCTACACTTACATTTTGCAGACATAAATGTCAAAGACATGCATGCGAAAAATAGATGCCCTTCAAAGACATGCATGCCCACAGAGATACCCTCCAGACATGTATGTACACAGAATTGCCCTTCAAGGACACATGTACAAAGAGGTAAATGTTCAAGTAGTACAGGAAGTATAAAATAAATATCATAATATCGTAAATATCATCATTACATAAGATTACTCAAATTATGGTGTGGTCTCTCAGTCTGAAAGAACATAGCACATTGTACACTGCACAACAACAAAAACCCCACCGTACACATGTAGTAGCTCAGTAAATCAATTAGATGTAAAAATGCCATGTATTAAAATAACACCATAAAAGCTCTGTCATACTAGACTGAATTTAGACTTTAATTAGACAGGGTTAACAAAAGGAGACTGACCTATAGACTGCACCTATCTCTACTGTGACCCCAAATAAAGGGTGAATTCAGTGGGCTGTCGAACCGGCAATTCCTCATTTGATTAATGTGTCTATGTCCATGGGGTAATTCTGGCAAGGTTCTTGTCTGATATGTCTAGAAAGTCCAGCTGTATTCATAGCAAAGAAGCACTTAATTCAAATGAGCTGATCTGAATTGCAAATAAAGGCAGTTTAAAAAGGGCTAAGGTCCGCGAGCGTGTGTGTCAGAAAGTACGTGCCATGTCTGCAAGGGTGAGCGCTGTGTATAAGTCTAAACAACAGTTTATGTATTTTTCTCGTTTTTGCATACTGCATGTTTTCTAAGATAAAATGAACAGAAAGTTACACTTCGTTCTGTAGCCACAGACACATTTTCACAAATCTCAAAGCATTACTTTGCAACACGCTTGACATTTATTGCAGATTTGCCCTCTGATTTTGACTGCCTTTAGAGGTGGCTGTAATTGATTTGTCTTCAGTACTGTTGTCTGAGGTTTAAGATACACAACATCATTACATTATGTCACCTGCTCCCTATAGAGTACACATGAACGGTTCTATGCCAATCAAAATGGATATTGCGCAGTGCTGCTATCTTAGAAATGTGTATTGCACTCTATAGCCCTTTTCTGAGATGTCAGTCCTCCACGGGGCATTTGAAATTGCACCCTGCCAATAAAACTAATATTTACTCATCCCCATCAGTGTTAATACGTTCTTAGACTGACATTAAAACACAATTAGTTGCTTCCTGGTGCAGATAAAGATAAAAAAAATGAGAGCTGGCTGCTCATTGATATGCTAATAAAAATCAATTAGTAGTGTAGAATTTGGCCAATAATGTTTTGTGATTGTTTAGCTGGCCACAGGATTATGTACTGATTGTGTAATTTGTACAGTACCAGCACAACAGCTAATAAAAAGCAATCATTCACCCATGCCATCAATGGACAGTTTGACCCCCTTATGTCTGTCGTTGTTATGCTCAACTTACTGTCGTTCGTTTTGATTTCTATGTGATATTATGCAATCAACGTTTGATTAAACTTTATGATGTTTTAAATGCAACATTAGAACAATAGTGACAACATGATTAATGCTGTAGCAAGCAGACACACAACATAAACTAAGCGGCCTAATCACTCTCCTCATCAGCCTTCCATCAAGTGATTTCAAAAGCGATAAATAAAAACAGGCAGTTTAGCCATGGATTGCCTGTTAATCGTTTTGGCATTTTTGCTCCAGTGTGCCGTACATTTCTTCCAGAGCAGGATTTGCATTTGCATGTTAATGAAGGTTAAGGGCAGAAGCCACTAATTACAATCCAGCAAAGTTCTGCCTAATGGTCCACTAAAGACAGCATAGTTCCCATAATTCCATTATGCAAATAGCATCAAGGGTTGGAAGCCCACAACCTGAGCAGACCTGAAAGAAACCCTGTGTCTGGAAACGGATAAATGAATACACATTCCCTGAGCTGAATTACAGCAGCTCATACAGGGAGGTAGTGACTTTAGTTTGATTCACAAGACTTCATGCTGAAAATAACATGTAATGCCTCTCTTGTACAAGTGGAATAGGTGCATGTCAGTGAAAGAACTATAGCATTTATATGATATGAGTCACAGGCACTGTTTGTGAGACTAAAATGTGTGCTTTTCTACAGTGACGGTCAAACGTTTGCAAACTGAAAGCGTGTGGAGAAATCTTCTTAATGGGGCCATTAGAGGCACCTGTGCACTTCCTCAAGAGTAATGGAAGGATCCTGAAAAGTAACAAAGCTGCTGTTTATTCAGGCCGTGGATACAAACAGCATCAAATTAAGGAGCTTGTTATGATGCATATCATGTACAGTACAAACCTCAAAAAAGACTTTAACAGTGAATTGTCTACTGAGAAGTGCCAAAAGCAAGTTTTATTTTCTTAAATCCAAATAAAGCTTTAATATAGTTTTATACAGGTATATATAGTTTAAGCTAGACATATATAGTTGTAAACATTTTTATAAGCCTGCTTTATATTAGTAAATTATGATATTATACATTACCAATGCCTCACACAGTGCAGACATCATCCACACTGACCAATTAATTGCCTGGTATGAATTTTATGATAATTGAACAACACAAATCTATTAAAGGAACTAAATTAACAACTACAAAGGACGCTACTACAATATTTAAAAAAAAAAGAGATGATAAATAAAGAAGGACAGTCCTTGGATGGTAATCACCATTTAAAACCACAATGTTACTGAAGACCGAAGTGCACATTGCAAAGACATTTTGATACATTACACACCTACACACATCCCCTGTCTGGAGACAAACAGTGACCAAGTACTCCTCTCAGAGGACTGGACAGCTATGAAAGCCAAAGAAAATAATTAAGACCCCCCCAAATGCCGAGGAACATATGGCTCAAGTTCTAAAGTAGCTTCAGAGACATAATGTAGGGTGGCATTGCCAGGGAGTACTGATGCCATGGCATGACAGTCACTAAGATAAGTCCATAACCCTGCGCATCTGCCTCCAAGAGAGAAATCTTTCATCTGAACAAGTCCATATGGCCAATTATGAGAGACATCCAGGGAGAATATTTGGCTTTATTATTTTTTGTTACCTCTTAACTGCCAAGAGAATAAGTTTGCTTCAAGAATGTTTATTTATTGGATGGGAAAGTCCGGATAGTTAAAGGGTGTTCTAAAGCTTTTATAGTCTTAGGGTAAAAAAGTACATGCAAGTCTTAGTTTTACCCTTGTGAAAGGTTTTAAACATCGAAAAAGCAGGATGTATTGCCCATAGCTTTGTAATAAAAAAAAAGAAAAACAAAATAGCATAAGTCACTTGACAGTCAAGCCAGATTTCTTTAAGGCTTTAGAAAGCAGTCTTTTGATATTAATGATATAACCTTGATATCAAAGAAGGCCAAACAGAGGACTCAACCCTGCAGCTAATGTTTCCTTATTAAAAAAAAACATAGCACTGTCCTTTCATGCATGTTTTTCAATGTTTTACAGTTTTACACTGGGCAGTTTATTCATTTATAACAAGGATATGAATGTGCGGCTGAGCAAACATAAAATCGTGCAATAGCACTGGGTTATTGAAAATGATGTAATGCTTCCTGAGGATTTGCAAATCCTCTCTGGTCCAAACTTTAATAATACTGCATTGAAGTGAAAGTCTGGTACATGATACATAAATAATTTAGATGAGACACATGTTTTACTGGTCACGTACACACAGTCAGTGTACGGCAATGACAGGATAGCTATGAAAAATGTCTGAAACTATAGAGACACTGACAAGTAAAAACAAGTGACAAGTAAAAATCATATAAGGTGACTTACATAAAGCTTAAAACAATTAATAGTTTCTATAAACAAGACCGAACAACTCAAGAGTTCATCCATCAGATCTTAATAAACTAACAGGGCCTTTGAAAGATTTTTTTATTTCATTTGTAACTGCGCAGCAATTGAGTAACGCACAGACCACAAAACTGATAGAAACGGCTCCAGTGGAAAAACAGTAATTAGATCTAAAACCTTCATATGAGACATCTCATCTCCATTGCTTTGAGTTACCAGCTCAAAATGCAATATACACAAGATTAGCATGTGTGAAGTGAACAGTGTTTGTTGCACTGTATGACACGACAGACAACTGTGTGATTCTCTTCACACAGATTACCAACCTGAATGTCAGAATAACCAAACAGTATGTTCCTGTAGCTCAAATGGCATAGCACTGCGCTAGCAATACAAAAGGCATGGGTTTGATCCCACATACTGATAAATTTATAGCTTAAATGTACTATAAATCGCTTTGCCAAATGCATAAATTAAGAAAATGTGTATGCATACAACAGCAGTATGAAATGCCAAGGTTGCGGGTTTGATTTCCAGGAAATGTACTTGTGTATATATACTGAACAGTTTTTAAATGCACTGTTCAGTATGCCGCTTTGACTAAAATGATCTGCTAAATGCATAAATGTAATGAAATGTATTCTCCTGCTGTATGAACACAGCCATTATGTTTTAAGGTTACGCATTCCATTAGGAAGTAAATTGCAAAGTAAACTGCATGTGGTTTTATTCTAAACTGTAGTTAACATAACAAAAAGTAAATAGTCAGAAATAGAAAAGCAGCCCTTGAACAAGTGCTCACTTGCTCGCTTTTGATCATCTAACATGTGCTGGCCTTCAGGAACAGAAGCTTTTGTATCCTTGCAGGTAACAATAAATTAAGCAAAGCTCAATGGCAATTCCCTGCCAGACATCTAAAGCAATGTCCTTCCTCTCTGTGCTACTACAGAATGTGTACGGATGGGGAAAATGACACAGACACAGAGTTAGATGGAATTAATTAGCAATAAAAATGATGATACAACATTATTGGCATATCACAGGTAAAGCGGTTTTCACAAATCCTCCAATAAAATAACCTGACCTTGTTTATATTGAGACACGTGCATTTGCGAAAATACTGAGCAATCAGACAAATGATAAATTTCCAGAATGACTCGAGTAATAAGGTGAGTATTGCTTTAAATTAATGTTGGAGTTGCGATGCAGACGTAACACTTAATGATCAAGACATTTGTATCTGGATTGAAATAGCCCCTTTCTAAGTAGCTTTTTACTTTTTAAATTAAAAAACAAAATGCACAATCTCACAGGAATTCTCCTGGAAACAAATCGACAATAAGAAAGGTTTTATCCAAAGTGATCTTGAACAAACCTCTCGGAGTGTGCGTTTTCCCATTATTCAAGGGCAATGTGTTTGAAACAATAAAGACGCCGGTGTCCTTGTAAACGGTTGTGTGGCTTTGTCACATTAAAGAAGGCAAATGAAAAAGCAGGAGAAAGAGGGAAACAAGTCACCTCCCTCCCCTCTCGTCTGTAGTCTAACCACACATACTGTAGGTCTCAACTTGTTAAACCTGATCTGTGATGCCGGGTGAATAGCAATGCACTCGCTCTCAGATGCTGTGGCTTGGTGCAATTCAGTGAAGTCATTCTCCATTAGAATTGAGATGAAGAGGACTCGTCCTCTCTGACATTGACTCTCCTGCCATTATCACGGCTGACGGTCCGTGCTAACGCTTCTTTCTCGGCCATACGTTTTTTCTTAGCTTTTGTGCCGGTTGTTCTTCCAATGTTTGGTTAATACATCACTTCGGTTCATTGCGGTGTGCCAGGTAAACGATTCTGCGCTGTAACTCTATCCGGGATTATTTTGCATGCAGTCTGAGTCACGATTTGGAAAGCATGCTGATACTGAGATACAGAGAAAATATGTTGATTGATCTTAACGGAATGATGTAAATGACATCAGCATGTGTGTTCAATAGCATAAAAATGAGGTTATGATTGATTTTTTGGATGAGATCTGCCTAGGGTCCATTAAGCCCAAATCTGATTAGTGCATCTGTAAAACAGCCTATCAACAGAATTGAAAAGCACTTTGATTCAGCGTTTTCATAACAACTCTTTAAACCTATACATATTAGATTATTTAACCCTGTTAATATACAGATCATTCTGTAATGTATATCATTAGATGATTGAGTTATTGCTTACAGTGGGAGAACAGAAACAGGAAAGGTACAGTGTGTGTCTGTCTGTATATCTATCTGCTTCACCTTGTCTATGTGGGACACTTGGAATAAATACATCCACACTATAACTATAGCCAGAACTTCACAGTGTCTCATTCAAATCTGTGGTCAAATATGGAAATTCAAATCTTGATAGCCATCGGAGCAAAAATGAGTCTGCGCTATTTGATACTAAATCTAGTGCCAAGTCCAAAATAGCACAGTATTATCCATGCCAGCAGTGTCAAACATTGCAAACATACAATTCAGTTAACCAAAGTTTAGATAATAGGGGTTTCTCTCCCTTCCTGTCTTGAATGTCCCTTCCTGATGTTGAATTTCTTCTCATTTTAAATGTGTTTTTAAAACATCGAAATGACTTTTTAAAAGCCAAATATTTTCCAAAAATAAAAATACTTAAAAAATCTTCCCAAGTACAGTGACTGCAATCCACCTATGCAAACAACCCACAATATTACTTTCTAACAGAGACGATCGCAGTCTACACACAGACAGTAATTTAGCGGTCTTTCATTTGTACCGTTGAGTCGGTTATCATGTGATAAGTTTAGCTGTAAAGAGATTAAGAGCTCTAGGCAGAGACGAGAAGTCTGGATTAAATCCACGTTAAACAACCTCTTGTGCGACTTCTGCGCTCATACAAATTCTACGCTTTCCATCTTTTGTGTGTTTTCTGCTTTCAAGCCTCTAAAGGAGATACTCTTCATGAGGAGCTCAATTCTTCACATTGCCAGAGTCTTTCGATTGTCAAAGCATTTCATGCTTTTTGTCTGGATTATAACATGGTGTGTTTGACAGCAGGTGCTGGAAAATGCTCTTTATTTCACTAAACCACGAACAGGTCCTCCCTCCCAATGTGAAATGGACAACCCATCAAACCCATCTGGTGGAGTCTAGGAGAAAGAAGCCTGATAAATGTGAGATGGCTTCAATTGCAATACTGGGTTGCAATCAGCGGATATTAGTAAGTGAATTTCCTGGATAGACTAATATGTCAATCAATACTGATCATACCAATAAATTATTAATGTAGGCTATATTGTCATACTTTTTCCTAAAAATTCACTGATTATCTTTTTCTGATATCTCAAAATACAATTCTTAGTCTTCATAATTAGCACTGCGTTATAATCTGTTCAACACTTGTGAAACGTGGAACAAATTATGCTGTACTATTGACATGACTAAAGACATAATAAACAACAAAGACACAATAAACCAAAAATGTAATAAAATTATTTTTTTAAATTCCCAAAATAAAAAATATAATATTAAAAGTAAAAACGTTATCAGGTTAAGAGTAAATTAAAATGCATATTTTTTTTACATTACATGCATTCAAATTATGTGCATATTTTAGTAAATAAGACTCTAATAAATGTAGTTTATTTGAACACATTTTCTTGAGAAGGTCTCCACCTCACTTGACCTCTTTGACACACTGCCACTGGTTGTAATCTGGACTCATTGGAAACACTTTTATACAGCTGTTGAACAGCTGAAGGACAGCAACTTTTCCAGCACCCCAACACTCGAAACCCCTCCCCAAACAGACGGCTTAATGGTGTCAGCATGAGGGAAGAGGTCTCGACTCTCTTAACGGAGCAAAATCTTAGTCCCATCATCCTCACTGTGCGCTGTAATTGCAGGAATGGTGTCGGCACTCAGCAGGGGAAAAGAAAAGGGAGAGAGAGGCAGAGGGAAGGGACGGGGCAGGGGTTGTAAAGAAAGAGAGTGAAACGAGAGGCTCAGCTTCAATCCACTTGACCGAGCAGGTCAACGGAAATAAATGACTTTCCCCTGACCAAGGCTGGAGCTCTCTCATCCGCCGTGTCACTACTGCCATATTCCTCCATCAAGGACAGGAGGGCTCACTCGACCGCAGTCAGACAGAGATAAAACAGAGAAGCACTCAAAACACTGATTAAGTCGACCGCTCGCTGCCCGACTTCAGTCAGGAGTCATTGAGATAATTTGCTTTGAACACATAAACTCTTGCATAATTAACAGTGGGGTAATGGAAATCATGCGGCGCTGTCTGCATTTACTTTAACTGTCATGTTATTTTTTTCGTTGTGAATGTATTTTCGAACAGGCCGCCTCGTGCTGTGTCCCACTCCGGAGCTTAAAGGAAAGTTTTAGACAAAAAGTGTACGCTAGCTTTCGCATCTGACTGATCTCTGTCCTTCGCAGAACTGTAACAACTCCTCCATCACGAAAGGTGAAAAAAGAAGCACGAGGAGATAAATGAATCCTCCTGCACATCTGGAGACGTAAGTGGTGTGAAATGTGCGAATACTGAGCAGATTTGTATCTTGTGAGCGCCTTGTTCACACAACACTGGAGGGAGTCTCTCCAGTTCCCACCTGAGAAGACACTGGGGCAGGAGCAAGCGTGCCAAGTGGCACAACAGATGGCTCTCTGCTCACCATCATTTCCTCTCACACAATGCTTCGGGAGCGCAGAGAACCCACAGCACTGCCCGCAGGGAGAAGAATCGGCAACCTTTCCCTATCTGACCAACTGAACAAAACCCAGAAGCCGCCTGTAAATCCTCATTATTGTAATTCTCCTTGTCGCTTCATGAGAGTTGAAGGACAAACACTGTTAGGTACCCGGTGCAGTTTTGCATTGAATTTCCTCATTCGTTATCCATCCTGCAGTCATTGTGCCAGCTGATGCTGCTTCCATTTTTCTCAGTGCCCTGGCTGCCACATGTATGGGCTGTTTCATGGGCTGCCCATGTACCAGATGGAACGGCTTTTTAGTCGCACACCTAATCTTCATTGTTTTTGCCCTGAAGCAAGTACAGACTCATTTTCATGAATTTTGCAACACTTTTTGAAATGTTAAAATGCCTCTAGTGTTTAGGGAAAAAAAAGGGGCTTTACATTAAAGGAATAGTGTATCAAAAGTTAAAATTCTGTCATTACTTACTCACCCTCATGCCACTCTGAACCCGTTTGACTGCCCTTTATTCTGTGGAATAAAAAATCTGTTTTTTAAGAATCTTTGTGTTTTCCATACAACAAAACGGGTTTAAGTATAGCCAAAATGACAATGCATAACTAATTTCTGAGATGTTTTATTTTATATCAATTGGTAGAAGTCTGATTCTTACATTTTAGTAAGAATTCATACAAATTTAGCTCCCTTGTAAAGTAGTTACAAACACTTCTGAGATCATTCCAGGTCATCTGCAGCTATACAACAGATGGAAATAAAGAAATTTCCCATAAGCTTTAAAACTGCTTTGACCAGATTGCTTAAGTGAAATATCAGTGAATAACAGCTTTAACCGATAAATTAATGAATGAGTAAACAGTCTGGACACAATCAACTGCTGCTGTATGGAAAAGCTGCATAAAGATTCATAATAAATTAGAATTTTGGAATGCCACCAGGGTCTGGAAATGATGACAGAATTATTGTATATACCTTTTTTGTGTCAGTTCCTGGGATAAATATGCTTTTTTTGATCACATTAATTACTGTTTTGTGCCCCGTGTCTTTGCAACCATCTTTCCATCATATCTCATCGCCCGCACCCCGGATCTGCGCCAAGTGGTCAGACTTTCTCCCAGATGGCGGTCATCTGCTTGCTGTATTCTCATTCATCTGTTGTGATGCATCATGTGGGTCTTTTGAAGCTAAGAGTAACCAAAAGAAGGATGGCAGAGGATACGCATATGCCGTTTCATCTCATGTGATTTATGTATAGCAGAAACCAGCAGGAAATCTATAATAACATATCTTGTTGGTTTATACTGAATACAGGCCAACAGAGTGGGTTGGCAGGAAATGTTCTTACTTTACATTATTGCTCTATACAGTACATTGCAATACAATGAAATGAACTGATTCCTCAGCTGAATGTCTGGTGATGTCACATTTGAAGTAGCAAGATGTTCTTGGCACTTATTTCTTTTTAACTAAGCATTTCTTTGTACATCTAAAGTCAGTCCTATCGAGAGTTATAAATGCAGGAAGGCTCTTCAGCCTCTCCTGTTCACAGCTAATGTGTCAGGCGGCACTCTCAATCACTCTATGAAATGATGTTGGCTGATTGGGTAAATTACTGTTTTCACATGTGAGTTATATATTTTTTATAATATCTGATATAATTATATATATATAAAACCAGTAAGTGCGAGGAAAAGCATAGAAAGAAAGAACAGAGTGTCACAAAAAAGTCAGATAATTTCTGTCACGGTTAAAAAAGAAAAATAGAGAGAGTAAGCAAGAGGGTGCAAGAAAAAAAAAATCACTCGTTCTTTGCCTGGTGTATAAAAGCCTTAGAGCTAACTGCCCTCCACTGTTTAGATTTAGGATTTCTGCACAGCCCCAGTAAAGCGCTTTAGGGCTCTTTCCCACTGTCGACAAACCCATGTTTCTAGGTCAACCCCTCCCTCTTCTAAAATGTTTTATGAGGCTGCATTAAATGTACATGTCCTTGTATTATTTCAGCCGGGAACAGAGAAAACGCAGTTACAGTAGTGCTGATACTTCCTCTTTTAGCCTGTAGAGGGCGCATGAGGATGGAGAATGTGCTTGAAGTCTCTAAATGTGTTCTGTAACTCAAGACAGAAGTGTGATGAAGAACTGCTGTGATTAAGAACAAAATAAAGGTTAGAGATAGCTGCTGGGCCAATGATAGATAATATCTGCATACATTTGATTAAATGTCTGGGTTAAACTATATCAAAATGCAACATTATTATCCAACAAAATGATCACAATTTGTCCTGTAAATTCATTATGTCTTTCAAGATAAAATAGGTTGATTGCTTTCAACAACCTCCACATATTAATTTATTTACAATAGTGGCTACACTAAAAATGAAATAAAAAACGAAAGGTCAGTCTCTCCAACCTCTATATACCTTTTGAAATAAACTCAATCATAATCAGTTTTTCAAAAGCTTCTCAGATATATGGCATAGCCTTTGAACAGGCCTGAATTGAAGCTTTTTAGAACCAATTCAACAGCAAACAGTGCACTGATAATATTTACCTTCGAATGGTTCACTCCCTCCAGCCTTGTTTGTTCCCTCAAGTGCCTGAGATGCAGCTTTCTGTGCCTTTTCATAAAAGGAACACATTGTCTTTTGAAATGACTGGCGGGCACAACACCAATGCGGTGCTAAGCCCATCAATATTACAAAAACAAACAAAAAAGTAAGAAAAATAGAGGAAAAAAAACAACTTCTATCTAAAAATATTAAGCTTAACCATCAATAATTTCTTCGATGCTGCTACTAGCAGGTTTACAAGCATATACTTTGTTCCCCCTGAAACTTAACTGTTTAAAAGGTCTTTTATTATTTACTGTTTTCTTCCTCCCATTCCATTCTGTTAATCATGGCTCAGTGTTGCCTAGAACGATTTAAATGCATGTGACCATGCTGTGCGATATCGAGAGCTGGCTGTCAAAGCAGACACTAGTAATTGGGTTTGTGCTGGAAGGCAACAGTAAACATGAATATAGTGATGCATGGGTCAGCTGAGAGACTGACCTTCATAGGGGATGCTCTGCTGGGCTGTCTGTCACCAGTGACTTGAATGGCCCTCAGTTTTACGCGAGTAATCAGATTTCTTCTCTGCCTGTTCAAAGAGCAGTTTGCATTAAGGGCACCTTAGCGTGAGATCACAGGGCTGGCGTCTAATCAGACTGTAAGTGACAGTGCACAGGAAGATAAGGCCAGGTGAGTGCTACCTTTGGCTGTTACAGCAAAACATTCGCAGCGAGAAGACAGCAGGGAACCAACTAAGCGGCTTTACAGAGGAAATACACAGCCAAAGAAACAAATGCAAAGAGAGAAAAAAGAGAGGTTGGTGTAAGTGCACCAAGTGAGGTTGGCATTTATGATGTATATGACTTTATTTCTACAGCTGAACACAAACAAATTATTTTATGCTAAAAAGTCATCATTTTATCTTTTTAACTTTCTAGCAAATTTTATTGGTTCATATTTGTCTTGTGACAAAACATCACATGCCAATTACATGCAGATGGCTAAATGTCAACCTAACCATTAAAAAATAGTTTTTATCAAAGGTTTGTTCCTTTGTAGTTTTTTCACCATGCTGATAGTTTAGATGGTTAAAACACAATAACTATTTTATGTTCTTTAAAGAGTCAGTCCTTTTCCATTTGTTGTTTATGCTTCTGGCTTATGAATTTTAATTCACAGAAATTATATGTATTGGTAATAAATACATTTTATATTTATTTATTAAGTTTTGACTAAAAATGTCACATTTATAATGCTGGAATTGCCCACATAAGAACTCGCCACTTAACACGCAAGAATTATTAAGATTTGTTGATATAAATTCGTTTTGGTCTCAATTTTGCCTAAAAGTAAAAAAAGCTCAATATTGAGTCACTTGAGCCATTTGGATTATTTTAATGATGGATGCCATTTTAATATAAATAATAATAAAAATACAGCTAAATTAGCTAAATACATAACAATAATATAAATATAATTCTCATTTTTGGGTGAACTATTCCTCCCAACAAATTTAATGTGCCCTTGCTACAAATATAGGAGTCAGGTGTGTCTGTGCAGTATGGTGAGACCAGGCATATGATAATCAACACTATTAGCATTAGTATTGGTTCACTACACACTAGTTATCTCTTGCCCTCGGAGACAACCTCCCAGACCTCTTTAGGATGCTCCAAAATGTATTGAACAACATCACGTTAAAGCCGAAATAACCGATGACTCACTGTATAATTCAGAACATATTAGAATCTGCACTTTCTCTGCACTCCCTGGACCAAGCTCCTAATTATGAAACTAAACTTGATCCAGCCATAAATCCGGCCCGCCGTGCCTCCGGTATACTGTGGATCTCCAGGCCGGCCTCACTACCTCAGTCCTCCACACTGGAGTTGTAAAGCTTTCCAGAGGAGCCCAGAGGGTACCGTTAGCTTCCCGCCTCAGCCCCTCTACTCAGCCCACACTCCATCTCCATCAGCCCCATGTGGACTTCTTTAATAGCACCCTTTAATGGGCCTTCCACATGCTTTACAACACTACTTTATGATGGATGTTAGGGGAGGCATAATTGGGAATAATGAGTCTGTAGTTGAGCCAGTAAGCATCCCTGCACCCCACCCCATCACAACAGAACATCACCAAACAGTTCTGCGTGTATAGAGTGACACGATAAACTTGATAACAAGAGATCCGTGATCTGGTTTTATTCTCACCTAGCGAATTCCCATCGTTCTCTTCTCAGTGACTTGGATACAGTGCTGCATCTATGGTAATTTGTTTCCTCCAAGGTCAATTATAAGCTCATTGTGTAATCATGACATATGAATCACCAAATTTACTTCTAATATAGACGCTTAGACTGTGTACTGACATAGATCATTCAATAATAAGATGACTTTGCTGTCCCATTGCGCTGATGATTCTCTTCACTCAATCTTAATGAGAAACCTGAGACTGCTCCAAGGGTTTTATGAGGTCAAACCCATTCATGTTTCCAGCGGCACAGAAACTATTCCCTCCTTTCACCCCCTTTCATAGTTTTTCCTCAAAAGCTATACTGACATAAGCTGCATCTTCATCCACCCTCCTGACCCTCCTTTCTGACCTTTGATTAAACATGTATGCGCTCCATTATGGTAAGTGTGCGCCTGCATGTGCTCTTTTACAGTTGCCATTTTTCATTCCAAGGTATACTCAATTCTAATATCAATTTGTGTGTTTATAGACATGTCATATCTTAGATTAGTTGGAATTGGGGCCAATTCAATTTGACTTGAATAAACATGAAGCTCTAAGCAATGGAATTACAGTTTAATATCTTGTGATGTCTTGAGGTCATAGGTCATATATAGTTCGAGACATAACCTGCAGATTTTTAAACATTTATTTCAGACTTTTATATTTAATCTGCTGAATTCTGAATGGCAATAAAGAATAAAAATGTGTAAAATGGGTTAAATGAAGCTAATAGTACATTTGCAAAATCATGCAAAAACTAACAAACACCCAAGGGAAATATCTTGAACTCTGTAAATAATAAAACTGTGCAGAGCAACAGTATGTTTTCTGCAGTTTTTGGTTGTCCATTGTAAAGAAAAAGTTTTCAAGTCACTGTTTTAACTCAAAAATGGAAACCTTTCTCAATGCCTGATCAGAGGTAAATATAAAAAATGTTACTGAAAAGTTATTTGTTTGGGATATTTTTCAGTTTATCCACTGGAAGTTTTCAATGTTATGTCCACTGTACAACTGACACCCTGTTGCCAGCATCCTCACAACCTCCTTTTCATTCACACCAAATTAAAACCGGCATCTATTCTGACTAAGGTCTATATTATGACACTTGTTAGCCGAATGCACCAAAGCAGACAGACACCTCACACGTATCAGCAGTTCCCTGTCTCACGCATGAAAAACGCATGCAAGATTTCGCTCACCCTCATTTACACAACACATTTAAAAGCTCTACATTCAGATGCACACACACACTACACATATAAAGTCGCAGGAGAATTGCACAGGGGAATGTGATGGAGTAAAGTGGCAGGGGAGAGGGACAGCGTGAGCAGCTAAAGGAGCTCATGTGTGACACATCACCCTTAGAGCCGGTGGAGGTGCAGTCACATGAAACCTATTAGCACAGGCATCTGCTGGAGCGTCACTGTATGGCACGGCCACCTATCGCAAAAACCCTCCGCCCTTCTCTCACCGCTGTCCTCGTTCCTTACAATTACCTTAAGACTCAGCTGGCATTAAAAGTGAAACCCATTTTTACTTTGTATTACCATAAGTTTACTACAAACACCTTGGTCAAAGACTACAGTACATTTGTGGTTATTATGATTTTACAAATATAAATGGCTTTCAAATAAACAACTAAACACTCTTAAAAATAAAGGTGTTTCACAATGCCATAGAGGAACCATTATTTACCTGAATGGTTTCATAAGGAACCTTCAACATCATTGAAACCTTTCTGGTTTTTAGACTATAAAAAGGTTTAAGCCTATATATAGGTTATTGGTTTAGACTATAAAAAAACCTTTGAAAGGTTCCAAAACCTTGGAAAATTTCCTCATAAGCAAAATATGCTGCATTTGTTACCTCTCCTGAGATCCTCTATGCTATGTGCTATGCCAGATCGAGGTCTTGTTCAATGTCCCGAATCCCACAATTTTGCAGAGCCTTTTCCAATGTCATCTAAAGCCTATACCAGCCAATGAGCAATGGGCATCTTCACGAAACACTTCCCTCATCCTTCCAGTATTCTAGAAATAAATTACAATTTAATTACAGTAAATCTTATTCAATCTTAATCAAACATTTCTTGAATAACCATGTGACTTATACATATTATGGGCCTAGTTACTATTTGGCATATGGGCGTATGTGCCTGCCAGAAAAGGATTTCTTCATCATGTGTCGCTGTTGACTTTGGATTACTCACATTATGTCATGCTTTTTCTGTAAACAATATGTATTCTGAAAAGCACAATACAAATACACAGATCTGATTATTATTATTATGCTGTACAATTCTGAATCATGCCAATCGTAGTACACACATGTACGGATCCCATAATTCCATCACAGGCCCATCTCTGCTGTTCAGCTCAGTGTCAGCTAACATTATGTGCTGTTAGGCAGACAGAAACATTTCTAATAAGCACACAAATGCAAATACCTGTGCCTGACTAATCTCCTTACATTCTGGGGTGCAGGTCATGTGTCTGATGTGCAGAATTACTCCGTGTATGTCTGCCATGTTACCGCTTAAGCTCTGACTGTGACAGGCTTTAATGGTTATGTGGGAAGGCAGGCTAGAGTATGTTTCACAGACTTTTACAAAGAGACACACATCAAACCTGTCCACTTGGCCCATGAAAGTAATGTTATTTAACCTTTCCCTTTTATTTCCTTTCATGATTTAAAATGAAATTCTTTGAGTTTCTGTGGAAGTTTTGCAGGCATTATCTCAGCATTATTTTAAAGTTTTAAATGACGATTTACATGAATTATAATGTCAAGAAAAACCTTTCAGATGGTATTTGTAGTCAGAAGAATCGTTGATGGATGCAGGGGCATAAACAGGTGTCAAACGCATCAGATTAGTTTTGTTCAGGACATAATGGCATAAACCTCTTTGAAATCATTGTCAGCATAAATTGAAAAAAGGAAGAAATCATTCATCTCGAATGCCCTCTCTCTCGGTTTCTCTCTCTCTTTCACACAAACACATACACAAAAAAGCCTATGTCAACAAACTTCTTTACACTAATCCACAATGCATGTTAACATAACATTGTGTTTGCATGGATAATGAAACTGGATTTAATAAAGACATGAGTCAGAATGTTTAAACAATTGATGTTTCCTACTTCCCATTACCTATTTTTTTCTCTCTCCTCTATGTCCTATAATACTGTTTATAAATGTTCTCGAGAAAGCGGCTTGAAGCTGTCAGGGCACGTAAGGTGATAAAAACCTTGAGGAGGAGAATAACACCTTCATTCTGACACATGAAAAGGAATCAAATTGTCTGGAGCTTCTGCATAGAGGAGATAGGCCACATTTTTTTCTCTTCCTGTAAACATACCACTGCATTAAAGGTGAAGCGTGAAATTTCTCAGTCACTAGCGGTGCCAAATGGAATTGCAAAAATAACTACTGTTTCCAAACAGGTTTTCTAAAAAAAAACACCAATTTGGCAATCACCCCAAAAATCAATCTGTCGGCTGAGTCAATGTTACTATGTAAGGTTGTTTGAATGCACCGTAATCACAGTGTTTAGACTTTAAAAGAATCAATAGGAATGGCTTTCTTGTCTCTGTATATTAATCTAGGATAGTAGAAGGATTTTTATATCTAAAAAACAACCACACTTATTAAACTAGGGTCAAGGTAGAAGGCTGAGGATAAAAGGAAAAAAGAAAGCAATTGGACAGCTGGGCTGAAATGAATGTGTTTTAATCTTCAATGTGTCACCATTTAATAGAAAGGACAGAAATAATGGAAAAGAAAGATAAGCTGAGAGACAGAGACACACACAAAACAAAATGACTAAATCTTGACATGATTTAATGATATAAGAGCAAGAATAAAAAAGTCTATTTGTGAATTATAAACAACTTTTACTCTCAGACTAATGATCACATGACTGTACCTGCATCCCAACTTTCGATTACTTAACGTGTAAAATGAACCTATTCACCCCACTCAATCATGAAGTCATTTTTTTTGCCCTAGCAGTAATTTCTCCCTCCGGTGTCATTTAAATGAATACATCCTGAGCCCTCTATGTGTTTGTGCTTAAAATGCGTCTGTTATTGTGGGTCTCTGTCGGGGCACGGTGTCCCACGCTGTGCAGGAGATTGAAGACAATGTGTTTGTAAATCAACTGCTTGGCTTGGTAAGCTAATGGACTAATCTGAGATAAAATTTGTTAATGAGGGTTTTAAACGTAGCACCAGAAAAAAGCAACGGAGCATCTCGGCAATATCATAGGTGATGAACATGCAAATGAGAAGTCACGCAGAATTTTGTTGTCGTTTAGCCGAAACTTATTTTGTAAAGCGTGATCAACTGGGGTAGAGGATGACTTTTTTATCAATTAATTCCAAGAAATCAACAGCAGCTTGCTCTTGAACATCGTTGGCTTCAAAACATGCTTTTCTATCTCTCTTATCTCCATCTTATTGACAACAGATGGGATCTTAACCTTTAATCTACATCTGCAAATCCTCATGCTGTCTTCATTACCAACATCGGAGTGAAATGTCTCCAGGATTCTGTCTGGATGAACCGTTTGGCGTGAAAATGCCTCCAGCAAAACCTAATTAAACCAGTGGCAAATTGAACTAAGGAACTAGAGCGATAAGACCAGATAAATGCCAATATGTGCTTGTGAATGTGTAAATTTCTCATCTTTGACACTTCATATAATAAAGAACTGCTTGCCATAATTAGATTCTGAATATTGTGTAATAGTTGTAATTATTCTGTTAATACATTTTATTAAGTTCAGTCAATGATCTGTTATGCATAGTAAAATGAGCGCTTTAGCATTTCAACTGTAAAAATTTCAATTTTGACCAAGGACGAAACTTGTCTTAAGGGGCTAAATGACAATACATGATCATTATTTTGCTGTCATAGGGGTAATAAGCAAATGTACTGTAATTGTTCAGCTCTCATACAGAAATAATTTAATTCAGCAGATTAAATGATATTTTTAAAGTACTGTAGTTGGATTTTTGGAAAGCGGTGAGGTTAGATATGCTGCATAAACAACACAACTCATTAGTTTGCTTGCTGATGTTCAGTACTGCAAGAAATTTTTTTACCCTTTTTTACCCTTCAGAAAACAGTTTTTCTTTTTTATAAAATAATTTGATTCTGTTAAGTTTGTACATATCTTTATTATTAACTTTTACAAACAGCCTTTGTATTTCATCAGTAACTATGCAGCTAAAATGACAAATTGCAGAGCTGTGATATGTTCACGTAGACTATGATAAATTGTTGTTTTCCTCTTTTCAGGACATTGTGTATGTATAGAGCCTTCGTCCTCCAGGTAGTGTTGGCTGACCTAAAACTCTTGGGATCAACTTCTGGTACTAAACATGCTGACTTATTAAGGTACAGTGTTCTCTCCTTCACAGGCCTTGGGACATTCATGATACAGAACCACCAGCTGATTACATCAGTCTAGTGCAATGCCTGTTTTTCTCTAGCGTATATGTTTAGAAGGGCATGAGCCGTGGTCACACATGAAAGTAACCCATGGTGCAAAATCAGTATGTGGTGGGAGAATTGCTTATTACAAACTCTGGCATGTTCCTACAATCTGGTTAAATGAGATCCCAGTCTGAAAGGTCTTAACAACCTTTAAATGTCTAGAGGCGGTATGTTTATCCCAAACCATATCAGTTACAAAAAATGAGGAAAATTGCATTTGGTGTTTATTTGCATCCCTGTAGCTTGCATGGTACAATAGAGCATGGTGTTAAAAACACCAAGATCAAAGGTTTGATTTTCAGGGAAGACACAAACTAATCAAATGTACATTGATTACACTTTAATAAGTTCCTTTAGATAAAAGCATTTGCCAAGTGCATTTAAGGGATAGTACACCCAAAAATAAATTATTCACCTTCATGCCATTCAAAACTATTCAAAATGACTCTTTCTTCTATGAAACACAAAATATGTTTTGAGAAATGTAAATTTGTGTCTATACAATGGAAGTCAATGAGGACCAATGTCATTTAGTTATCAGTGTTCTTCAAAATATCTTCTTTCGTGTTCTGCAAAAAAAAGGAAAGGCATACAGGTTTGGAATCACATGAGGGTGAATACTATTTTTAAGCGCAAAATGTTAATTCTGTAAACACCGCATTTAAAGGCCACTAAGCTCACATTTTGCCAAACTAAACACAACAGACTGCAATTTAGAGTAGCATGTTCCTTAATGTATTACGGGATCATTCCTTTGTTTTCCTTCAGTAGGGAGAAGATTGCTTGTGGACCTTTACATCTCTTTTCCTCTTCTTTTGTTTGCTTTTTGTTCTCTGTTTGTAAGCACTGCATGCCCATTAACTTGTGGAAAATTACCCAGCTAACAAGCCACAGAAGAAGCTAGCAATTTTCCCTAGCAGAGTTCTAAAATGTTAATGCTGCTTTAAAGATGCCTGAGGTTTAGACTTCTTGGATATATTTTATTTCTAAATATTGTACATTAATACTATGATTTTGGCCACTTGAATACACTACGTGTATTTTTAATTAAATAAACAGAATAGGTCGGTATTAAATAATTTACATACAAAGGAAGGAATTTCAGACTTGGTGGAGCAGGTGTGCCTACATTTCCTAATCATTAAAACAGAAATATATCCAATATATTTTATACATATATTTGTACCATCTTTCACACCTGGAGCACATTTCGTAACACATACACATGCACAAAACCTATTCACTTCTGTGTGTGCATTTGATAATACTGTACAATTTGCTCTGGGCATTCTATTGTCCTTGACAACACATACTGTACGTAAGCATTTCTCACCTTCACACACCAACAACCAGCCAAATAATAAATGATCCAATCAAATGCTAAAATTGACACGTCCTGAAAAGGTATCGACAATGTAACTTGACGTCTCCACAGTAATGGCCTTTTACAGTCCTTATCTCTGCACTCAGAGTTTGGATCGGCCTTGTCTGTAGGTCACAGCATTTGCAGTGCAAAGCTGGCTGTTTTCCTGTTTACCTGCTGACTCATATGTTTCAGATCTGTGACCTCCCCTTCAGTGATCAACGGGGTGATTGTCAGGTACGTGTGCGCAGGACTCAACGCAAGGCCCCTTCGTCCTAGACCTGAGGTCTACCTGAGCAGCATGTATTCCGGCAAACAGCCTACATCAACTCTTAGCAAAGCTAAGAACAGTATGGGTAACCTGTAAGCAATAAAAATGGGATAGCAGCATGATCAGTAAAAGTGTTCAGGACATATATACAAAATGGAGAAGTGAAAGAAGGTTGAAAATTGGCATGATGTACTTCCGAGCATTAAGTGAATGAAGTGATGAAAGAACAGGATGTGATGATATTTAAGTGCGATGCTGTAAGGGATGTCTACTGCCTTACAATATTACAACACACATGAGATTTTTGATATAGAAATATATATTTGATATACTGAAGAAAATAAATTGCATCCGATTCCCTAAGAAGAGTGGAAAAAGCATTTACTATAAAGTGGCACTTGAGAACTCTAATTTAGAAGTGTTGAAAAAGATGCACATTACAGTATGTGCTGAAGTCCAACAGAACTTACTTTCATACTTAACATTTAAAAAAAAAAGAAGCGCTAACTACTTCATAATAAGCTTTGTATTTATTACAGAGACAGTTGTTCACGCTGTGGGGGACGCTGGTGTGGGGGACGTTTTCCCCCTTATTAACAAACAAGTCGTGTAAAATCATGAGGGTGTGATACTAAACATTGTATCCAGATGGCTCAGTAAAGCATGTGATGATTTTGTGGGGGCATTTTTATTTGCCGGTGGCTGTTCCGTGACAGTGGTTACCCTCTAGGACCATATATTTTCACCTCTGTCAAAAACCTTCTGATGTATGGTGACAGTGAGAGAGTCCACAGACGCACTTGCTATGTGCTCAGTAGGGAGGTGGAAACTTTTTCTTTCCTGTCTCTAAATATCTTTTTGGAAACACAAAATTAAATATTTTGTAAATATAGGAATTGTTAAAGTTTCTGGCATTTATTTACTGTATATAATTAAAGAGGTGATTAAGAGGACATTTAAACATAATTTTCTTAACAAGAAACTGGAAAAAAAACGCATGTATTTTGGCTGTTGATTTGCACGACAACAACTTTTGGGGGAAAGAAACCGTAAGCTTGAAAAAAGTGTGCATCCATACAGGCATATAGTGTTTTCTTTACAAAATGACATCACTACTTTTGAAAGGCTGAGAACCAGAGGGGCGTAAGTGACATTTCATCAACGATTACCATAGTTTGATCTGCCTTTGTGCACCAGTTTCAAACTTTTATAATAAAAGCGTGTACACACAGAGGACAGTATACTTATTAAACACAATTTTTACATTCATTTAGAATTTTTGGCACTAACTGACTTAGGATGTTCAGTGTTAAGTCTTTTGGTTTCTAATGAATAACTCCAACAATAACAATAAAAATGGATTAAGAATTTGTGTGTCCTATTGACAGTAGAAAAAGCTCATTAAAAGCTTTTATTAGATATATGCATCTCAATTTCACTCAAAATGTCACTTAAGAGATGTACTTTCTCACCCTTTAAACTGCTCTTACACGCACAACTAAAATAGCGTTTTCAGTTGTTTTTACAGAACCATGTGAATGGGGGTCGTTTTTTGACAAAGATGCTGTCAACTTTTCCTGTATTTTAGTATATTGCTGTTGTAAACGTACCTTAAAAAAACACAATAACTTAATTTAACCACATTAGAATTTAAGTAATAAATTAGTTCATATTTTGTCAAATATATTTGGCAATATAACTACTGTTTGAAATGCCAGGTCATGAAATTCAACATTATGTTCCATCAAGGAGCCACAGATAACTGAAACTACGATATCCACATTTAGGGTCAATATTGTAAAAATAAAATACATTTTATATTTAAATACAAGTAAAGAACACAAAATTTAAAGAAAACCTTTTCTCCCATCTCTCTGCATGCCAAACCTTAAGACAATCAGGATTTAGTTATGCAGAGTATGATGGCAGGGTGGAGGACTCCTAGGGAGGCTGTGTGATGGTGTTAGACTCCAGGTGTTGTTCTGATGTCAGTTTTACCACACACACACACACACCTCCAGTGAACATGCTCCACAGCTTTGCCCTCGACAAAAAAAATGCACGTGCCACATGCAGCCATTTTCTCAGTGATAGGACTTTTAAACCATTAAAGCTGCACAAGTCAAAAAAGAAGTTTTCCTGTTTATGTCTTTGTGTGTCCCAAATGTGATTTTTTTATGCATGATTTTTTTGTTTGAATAGCTTTAATAGATTCATACATGTGTCTTATGTTTTCTTTTCCTCCTCCAAATAGTCTTTTAGGAGGAGAATGAGCCGTTGCATTCAACTCACACATTACTTGACGACACTCCGAACCCTTCTCATTTACATTTAGAGTGAATAGCACTCCGCCGCAGTATCTACACTACCAGCACAGAGCTACTGTTTACAGTTGTATTGACAGTGAGCCAAGCAACTCTTATTTGTGTTCTGACATCCCCATATAGAGTCTTAAAGAAAAATGATTCTGTGCATTAAATGCAAATGAAGAGGAATATTCTTTACTGTCAGTGGCATAACAAATGAATGATGTATTTGGAAATGTAAACAACAGACATCTAACTCTCAGACCTATTCAAAATCTAGATTCTGGTAAGACTAAAAAGAAAACTTTCCTTTGAATGGCCCCGTCCTGTAATGTGTTTCCTCCGTAATCATCCAAATTCGTTTTGCAATACAACAATAATCACACTTTTCCTTGTGCACGGAGATCATCTGCAGTAGAATATAAATAAGTAGTCTAAACTGCTGACAAGTGGCCTTATTTCTGGATAAAACATATCTGCCCTTAATAGTTGAACCAGCGACTAATGTGCATCATCAAGTGCTTACGACCATGAGCTATACAAGAATGTACAGTAAATACAAAATGAGCACTGTAATGAAGCAATGTATAGCCTGCTAAGTATATTAATTAATGATCCATTTATTAGGGTGACATTAAAATACGAGCAAATCTATAAAAAAACCATTTAGCTCTAAGCAGTAATGAAAAAAGGGATTCAGCCAGCCTGTCACAGCACAGAATTAAACTAATTATCTGTGTGAGGAGTTAACTGTATTCACTGCTTAAAGTCTGAATTTTCCATGGGCTTATTTATCAAACCGGACATGAGGCTGTGAGGCTCAACTTTGCTGCAAGCTTGGGTTAAAAACACACAATATTAGCTCTACAGTTAATGAAATAATTATGTCTTGATGTGATTTCACCGATTTGATTCAGAGGGCTTAGACTGTCAATTGCATCATCCACATATAAACTCATTGTTTTTCATGGTTTCACAGGGTTTATTGCTTTACTTCAGACAGATGTCTGACAAACTATTTTTGCCCATCTTTCATTATGATTTATGACATGGAATATGAATTTCTACATTATACAACAAACTATATAATAAATAAATTTTACCATAAACTATTGGTTTGTTATATCTGCCTTGTCATGCAATGGCCGATATGCAGATGGTTCAAAATGGTTTAAAAACCAGCCAATCCTTTACAGAAAAGCCACATGAATTTGGATTTGCAAAAACATGGAATTCGTGTGAATCCCAAAACCTGTTTGATCACATGAGAAACCTAAGGGAATACATGTGAAACGTGGTGATATGTTATCAACATGTGATCACGTTTTTCACATATGGACAACATGACGCCACATCTTTTACATGTGATACCATGGGTTTTTTCAAATGATCATTTCTTATGAGAAATTACTTTACTCTTATGAGAGATTCACATAGGTGTTCCACATATATACATTTCATATGTGTTTTTGCACATGAGAAATTTATGTTGTCAACATTTGATCAAATGTAAAAATACATTATGTAAAATCAATGTGGTTTTTCTGCAACGGTGCATCTCCAATAAAATTGTCTGGCGGATGCATAAATGTAAACATAATATCAGTCGATAATAAAGCGATTTTTATAGTAATGCTGCTAAAATAATACAATGGTAATACAATACAACATAGCCATGCACATCCGGTCTCCACGTTTGTATCCTACAGTAGAAGCCTTTACGACAGCTACAGGCAGCTCCAATAGACTTCTAACCCTACGCTTGTGAAGAGCCATTGTGGCTATTTGCTGGAATGCAGCGTGAGTTCAAGAAGCAGAATGGAAAATGCCCTGAATCTAAAACATGACAGGAAAAAAAGGAAGTACCTGAATGGAAACGGTAGGCCAGACACGAGTGGCTGCCTCGTGTCTGAAGCCTGCTGCTTTCTCTTGTCAGTGTGTGGTGTACTTTCTCTCTTTTCATGTCTGTGTGTCTACAGAAGAGATGTACTGCTTTCATACCTCAGCATGAAGGCATTTGATATTCATGGAGAAGAAAAAGTGGTAAGGGAGAGAAACACCAGCAGGGATGGTGCTCGGTGCATAAGATTACCTAGTAATTATCAGGCAGACTCAATCACAGAGAAACGGCAGATACGCGTTTGGTGCGGGCGGTAATCGCGAAGATTATTTCGAACGGGAACTGTGGAGCACGTAGGCTTGCATCTGCTCGTCGTTTGAAATCACACGAGCCTGATGTGGCAGTGGTGTACCGGTTCGACTAAGAGCACGAAGGAAAAATAAACAACTCTTGAATTATAAGCAGACTCACACTGACACAGTCCAAACACTCGCTGCTCTAAGTTGTTTACCTTAAGTTTACTGATGTCTATCTTCATATGTATTAAAATTGACTTGCTGATGTGAAACACCACCACAGAGAGAGAGAAAATATGTTTATTTACAGAGAGAGAGAGAGAGAGAAAAGTGAGAAAAGTGAGTGAGAGAGAGAGAGAGAGAGAAGAGAGAGAGAGAGAGAGAGAGAGAGAGAGAGAGAGAGAGAGAGAGAGAGAGAGAGAGAGAGAGAGAGAGAGACATTGCTCCGTTACAGGGAGATCTACTGTTCCTCAATGGCCTCTTTTATCAAAGATAAGTAGTATTGATTTACTTCAAGGCAGAGAAAAGTATTGGATTTAAGGTCTGACATTTAATAATCTCCACCTAATCCATGGAGTGCGTGGATACTTGAGAACTTGCCGAAAAGGCAAGGCATTATTTATTTTCGAGTTACATAATTTACAATAGAAGATGCTACAAATGATTTCCAACGATAAATGTTTTTTTTTATCTATTATCCATTATATAATTAAAACTGCCACTAAATATTTTGGCAGACATTCTTAATCATAACAGACGACAGGAAAGAAAAACATAGTGGGTAACGGCAGCCATTTAGTGAAACACAAAATACTTGGGTTGGCACCTTGATCCTCCAATCTATTTATAAACAAATGACATAAATAGAAACGCAAATGTGTTTTCCTCTTGCTTGATTAGCGTTGGTGCATATCTGGCCCTCTGAGAGGCATGCTATTTTCACCCTCCAGCTCAAGGGTAGGAGGAACACCCACCCCTCCATTTAAAATGGGTTGGAAAACTGTTAATAATTATGCGGTGTGAAAAATACTGAAAATGGGAGGGTGAGCTGTTAGGTGATGTTGGTTAAGCTGGTTTGGATGGATGCTATGTCTCTGCCGGGTAGATATCTCTATATTCTGCAGTTTGGGGGGAGAGGAGGGGGTGTTTGTGGTGAGCGTCTTGACTTTTCCTGCAGGTGGGCATTAGCTCACAGATGATCAAAGACCTGAAGTCGACAAGGCCAGCGTACTTATTCCCTAACCTGTGTTTACGGCGTGTGTTTTTACTTGTTTTTTTGCCCTGAATCAATGCCAGCAAGAGGTAATGTGTTAAAGGGGGCCGAGAACACCCCTGTTTTTTTAAGTGTGTTGCTGGTGCGGGATTAACGATCAGAACCACAAACTCGCCTTTTGCTTGCATCAGGCGATCAATGGCGTCGAGCGAGGAAGATGTGAGGAGAGCGAGAGGGATGCCAACTGACATGCAAAGCACGAGCGGCCCGCTAAAACGCCTCCATTTCTCACCAAGATGGAGTGTCCGTCCTCAGTGAACAGACAAGGTGAAGCACAGCTGAGACCCAGGGTAAACTCAGCAGGATTTTGAGAATGAAACGATTATGTCAATTTGTGGAATTGAATGCTCGCCTCATCATTTACAGCAGTGTCAACTGCAGCGTGTATGTGTTTCTGCAGTACTATAAAGAGCTATACTTTCACTGATGGCAAATGCACTAATTATTCAACACAACACAGCTGTTCTCATTCAGTTTGGTCAGTGCCCTTTCTGAACCACATAATCTGATCTATAGTATTAATAATAATCCATCAGCATTGACAGATGTCATCACATAAACTGAAATATAAATACCTGTACATCAATATAGTGATATGACTTTGCTTCCTGTCCTCTCTCCACTGCACTATACAAATAAAAGGCAAAAAAGAAAAAACAAACTAAAAAAGAAAGGTCCACAAATATGACACTACACTGAATTTCAATTAGATTTTCTTTTGACTTTGTATTTTTTCCTGATATTGATCAAATGAGTAAACAAAACAATGAAAGCTTTATGATCTTTTAGGATTTACTGTATTGTTGAATACAGTCAATGTACGATTTAGCACTAGGTCTATACTGTTCAGAAATTTGTTACACCCTGTGTAGAAAAAGTAATACATAACAAAGCATTTCAGAAGCAATATCAAAGATATTGTTTGCCCAAAATAAAAATTCTTTCATCATTTACTCATCCTCATGTCACTCCAAACCCATATGATTTTCTGTCATCTGTGGAACACACAGATGAGGGATGAGAGGATGGTGATTGTAGCTGTCAAAGCCTAAAGCGGTCCATATGATTTGTGTGCTGTATTCCAACTCTTCTGAAGTCAATCAACAGCTCTGTGAAAAACTGAAAGAAGTCTTTATTCACTCACAATCTTTCTCTCCCTCCCATTCGAATCTGGCACGCACATGAGAATGTCTTCTTGTTTACAAACACTGCAGACCACACAGTAGTTAGACACTAGACACCCTATCTGTCATTTCTCAAATGTATCAGAGACACAGAATTTGAATTTGTAAAAGTGAATATCATTTTTTTTATTATAAAATAAAAAAATGGTCTAAATATATATATTATTATTTTTTAGGTTTTATATATATATATATATAAACTGTAATGAAAGACAATTACGCAGATGACAGTTCTTGGCATTAAACTCCCTTATGTCTCCAAAGCATTTTTTTCTGATTAATTTAAATTAAACATACCTGTATGTTTGCTTTCCATAACTCTGGAACAAATTTTTTTTAAAGATTTTTATAATTTTGACTAGTTTTTTTTTCCCTTTATTAATCTGTTTTTTAAATGAGCTTTGGCATTCTAATCTTTCATGATTGCATTGTACAGACATTTCCTTGAGCTTCTTTTAAAGTTTCTCTATTACCAAATCCATGCTGCAGTCTCTAGAGTGATCTGGCATATCATATATAGTACGTAGGGCAAATCAATCCTGCTATACTTCATCCAATAAAGCTTGCTCAGAGCTTAAAGCAGGTCCATTGACTGCAGTCTCTAATCACCTCAGACGAACCTGACCTTTAAGTATCGAAGTCACAGTAGCGGGTTACACCGTGTCATTATGAGAATGAGCTTGCTGCCTCACTCAACAAAGTACCTGATTATTAAAACATGCTGACCTCACAAAAGCAAACTGTCAAAACTTTGTCAAATCTCTGAGGTATCCAGCCCCAAAAATCAGAGGATCAATCAAGCTGACTCAAGCGTTTTGCTGGTGCTCTCCTCAGCAGGGCGGGATGGTGGTGGGGTGTCACACCACGATAATACAGCAATCTATCATGACGATGAGACTAAGTATTGGCTGCCTGTGACAGGCTCTGAGGAATGAGACTAGACTGAAACAGACTTCACATACTCACCCGATCAGCAGTCTGGCGCCTGCAACAAGGAGAGAAATGCCCTACTTTAAAAACAACACTTTTTCATCCTTTTACAATTTTCCACAGAAGTACAAAGATGTGAACTGATTATACTTGCAAGAGGAAAATCTCTTGCAAAATGTTACATTTACTTGCCTGGTATTATAAACCTATAACTCCAAACATGCACATGTAATTTCTAATTTAATTGCAAATTGCCTATAAATGTACATATATGATTGCACTGCCTCTCATGGTCTATTGCTTTACTAAAAAATCCAAAAAATTAAGCCAAAACTTGATGAGAATGTCATGTCATATAATATGCTCCATTCATGTAGAATAATCAGGAATCTTTACTAATAATCTATTGTTTTTAATCTATAAACCTGACAGAAGGGTGCACTACTGTAATAATAGGTGGTTCAATCCTTCTAAAACAGATACACATTAAGCAAGTCTACAAAAACAAGCTTAATACAGATGCAAATTATTGCAACTAGATATTAATTTTCATTGGTGCTAACAGTGGTCCATCAGTCTTCTAATGTTTTACATTAACATTTACCACTAAATTGTCAAGTCTGTTCATTTAGTCACTACTATTCAGGTATGCAATCTAGTGTATTCTGCAGCAGTCACACAAGCCATTTAAATTGATGAAAAATATGAAATATTATCAACACAAAATTGACAAATTGTTGCTTTTTCTGCAATCAAGTGGCTTATTTATGACACAGTTTTCTGTTCTGCGCATAACATCAAAGAAAATAAATCATAACTCTCAGACAAGATAAGAGATTATACTTGCATTTGTAAGACACAGGAAGAACTTGTCGTAATTCTACTATTTCTTTATAGTATTACTACAGTATTACTAGATTAACTTTATAAAGATTGCCTTCACAGATGCACAGATTCATACATTGATTTTAAACTTTAATATATACCAATATTTAATTAAAGCATCTGGGCACAACTCCAAATATCCAGACCTTAGAACCACCCCTTTTGTACTTGAGAACCCAAGTCATTCTTTACAGTATATTTGGCATTTCATTAAAATTGTATCTAAGGCATTGTTGTGCCTTGAAATATATAATACACTTTATCTAGATTTTTCCATGTACAGTACACTATGACAGAGCAGAGATGTCACTGTAATCAGCTACTCGTCTTCCAGCGCCTGATCCAACACGATTGAAGGCACATGTGGCCAATTTAGTGTAATCCTAAAAGCCATAAAAGATCACCAGAGGACTAGAAAAAAAGCGATGGAGGAACTCCAGGACTCAATTTCTCTTTTCTATATTCTCAAATCTAAGAACGTCCTAGTGATTCAAAAACAAGGCAACCAAGGAGACTATGTTCATGTCATGATCTTGCATCTTCACTTCACCGTTAACCCATCAGAAATATTGTATTCTTCATGAGACAAACACTGAAGACTTTTTGATTAAAGCAACTTACATACATACTGTAAATACATTCACCTTTTGCGGTTTATTTCACCATATTAAAGACTAAGAATCAGATTTTGGTCCCCTGGCACTTTAATGCAGTAAAAGATATTAATATGTAAGAGTACAATAGTGAAACAAAGCAAATCAAATTATTTTTTATCTTTCCAATAGTTGTTTTAATCTTTTCGCTAAAATCAATGTATGCTGAGGGATGCACACCGAAATCATGTCATACAGGGAATAAAATAGTGGTTCCTAAATTTTATTACCTTATATTAAATCGCATACAGGAAGAATACAAGGTGTCGTAAATAGAAGGCAGAACATCTGTGCTAATCTGTCTATGAGAGTCAGCAGCAAGTCTGTAGGAGAGATAAGCCAATCTAAGCCGAGGCGTCAGGAATGACATGAGACGAGTGAGTGGAGAGCTATTGGGACGTTCTCCAGAGGAGCATGAGAGGCATCACAAATCTATTACAAACCCTATTAAAGGTACCAGAGCTGTCAATCACGCAGGAAATCTAAAACCAGAAGATAACGGCTGGGCAGCGAATCAAACACACTGCTGATTGTGTGTGTGCTGCATGTTTGTATAAGGGAATGTTCACATGCAAGCATGAAAGTGTAGTATAGGCCACATAACCAAGCAGAGCTAAAATGAGATTTGTTTTCTGATTATGAAGATTACTGTTTAATAGTTTCTTCATTATTTTAAGTAGACATTACAGAACATGGAAAAACATTTTATATTTACGAGATAACAAAAAAATCAACATCTTGAGCAAATAAAAGGACTTCAGGTAATCACAAAATTGAAATCCACCCAAACTCCACCCTAGCTTTCATAACAGCTAATGTTGCAAGATGATAATTGGTATTGTATTGGCATTTTTTGCAAGATTTCTGATGATTTGTTGTAATTTGGGAGGAATCGACATCATGACTAGTTGGACAAGAAAGGACATACTGTTCTAGATTGCTGTAGGACAGTTTTAATTGAGTTAGACAGTGGAAGATGAATTTCTCAAATAAACGGCAATGAAACAACTTGCTTTTTGGCTTTGTCATATTCATTGTATTTCTTACAGGAACATCAATATGTTACAAAAGAAAATAACTGCTGCTGCAGTAACGCTAACTGAACAAACCACACAAACGGTGTCTCTGTCTCCTATAAGAATTCGTGACTGCAATTATGCTGTCAGTTCAGCACCAAATATAGTACATTTCCTGCATAATTACAGCATCAACCCACAAATCCACTTGGCTTACACATATTTAGGCTCTATAGAAAACAGCAAAAATAGAAGGAAAGAAAGTTAATTATGTTTTCCCCATCAAAAACATCAATTTCTGACTGATTAAATGACATGTTTAAATAAAACTTAATTGCTTTTTTGTCAAACCTGTTATGTCATTTGGCAGACCAGCTTTTAAAAAGATTGGATGAACATTAGCACAATTGAGTTTGAGTTACCAAGGCCAATGCATTCCCTCGACTATAGCGTTCAATTCTTCTTGGAAATCAACACACTGTCAGGATTGTCAAAGTAGTCTTAAATAAGTGGCACATTGAAAAAGAAATGCCATGAATAAAAGCACAGGCAGAAAAACTAAATAAAGACAAGTGGGAAAATCAGTATTACAGATGTTGGAAAGCTAAGCCACACTCATTTAAAAATGAGATTCATTGCCTGGAGAATGAATCTTTACAATTAATCTATGCTTTCTAATACGAGGGCCCAATTCCAAATAACATCTTATTGTGCCATGCTGTGACTTATAGAGCTCTTATAGGTGTTCCATAAAAGCAACATTTCATTTCGAATCGATGGGAGTATCTTATTAAAAAGTGCACAATGCTGATTTTTCGAACAAAGTGATTTATCACGTTTAGCTACTTCTCCATTTGTATGTATGCTGTCATATTTCATTATGGAGGGGATGAATTGCCACTTTAATAATGGTGGTGACAGAAGAGTAAAAGTTAGCCAGATGAAGACTGATGACAGGCTTAAGCATTGGACATGGCAGTCAGAACATGGTGGAGATTGAATCCGTAACCCGCTGCACCCGTAATAAATTATCTCTCTGAAATGGAATGATTGATTTGCAGCGGTGACGCCTGCACCTGGAATGGGGTCTCTTTCTACCCACTCTCAGGGACATCTACTGAAACTTTCTCCTTCAGGAGAGAAATCCCTCGCCTTTTTAAGGTGAATGAAAGGAGGGATGTGAAAAAATGTGACCAAGCGATTCGGATTTTTATTTTTTCTTGACAGCATGGTACAATTTGACAGAAAGGCTCTCGAGATTGTGCTTAAGTCAGTACCACTGTTCGGCAGCTACCACCGTCTCTCTCGATCACCTCGAGCTTTCAAGCTGCCCTCACAGGCATTCACTGAGGCATCTGAGGTGTGAGAGCAGCAGAGCTATGGGCAGAAATGATATGACATCAAAGCCAGGATGGTCAACAGATGAGATGGATTTGTCAGAGTCCTCGGTGTTAGAATTCTTGAGTGCATATATGGACACCACCCAACATCACCTTATCTGCTGCTGCTTCCTTCCTACTTCAATGCGCCATGTTCATTGAAATATAACCACTTATTCCTTAGCAAGAGGCTTGCATTTCACATACAAGTATTCTTTATCACTAAAACCTACACAAAGCACTTTGTAAGACACTTGGGATGCTTGCTTTCACTTTGTCTGACAGTCCTAATATTTTACAGCATGCTTTATAGTCAGTAAATTCTCCACGGGCCGCATTACTGTATCACCTGTAATCCGTTGCTTCACACAAAAAAAACATTACTGTTTCTTACTGACTTATACAAAATCTTAAACATTGTGCGTTTTAAATACAGTGACTGAATACAATAGTGATGTTTGTTTTTATGCGGTGCTACACAGACCGATTACCGCGTCATATTATACCCGTATTATTTTGAGATGATCTCACTGTATTTTGACGTCATAAGCAGATCGGTTTGTACAGAACTGCAAAGAAAGAAATCTTCATTCATCAAAAATGATAAACCTGACACTTAAATGCATATTTAAATGGAAGAATAATGTCAATCGTTACACAGAAATATGAAGTTTAGCTTTTAAACGGTCCTGATGTTGACAAAGTTCATTTTCATTGCAAATGCTCTAACATGATTAAAGTAATACAATAAAATATACAATAATATCTTATCTTACTATGTTTTGAGAATATGAGCCTGTTTGTGCTAAATATTGTCAGGAGGAATAGTGAGGCTGTGATTTCATACATAGTCTAAAAGCTTTTGAAAGCTGTCATATTTAATTGACCTAGTCACAAATTATGTTCTGGCATATTCTCTGTCCTGCTAACGAATCTCATTATGAGACTGAAGTCATTTATGGGTTATCAATCACTAACAGAGATGACAGTCACATCATTAATTACCATTATTAAAATGCAAATAATAACATGTAACAAAAAGAAAGTGCAGGTTACACCTTGGACTGAAAAGGTGTTTTTACTTTCATTTTTGTCTCATTCCATTGTATTTCACTGCATTTAACACATGCACTTTTTAGTCTCTTAAGAGATTACCTTGTCCAGTACAGTACACATAATGCCATATGTACTAGTAAATTAGATCCAAGTAGTATACATGTTTCGTGTGAAAGAACAGAATGGGAAATTGACAAAACTAAAATCTTTTACTGACCCTTGGTTTCATCTAATACTATTAAAAAACTCATTAAAAGCCAACAGTAGCAATGATTCAAGAAATCCACCGGGTCTTTCTTATTTCAATTCTGAAATTAGAGATCAGAAACGTTTGGCTTATTGCTTTGTACTACTTTAGCTAATTAACACTGACTAAATTTTACACATAGCTGTACATATTTTGTCACGATTAGGCAAAACTGCTTTTTGTTTAGAAGAATGTTTCTAGGTTAAGTCTGTATTTTAAAAAGTAAGAGTAACTGCTACAATATTACACATTTCTCTCATGATCCTTTACATTTGCATATATAAAGACATGTCTTTATGTGCATCAGAAAATATAGACTAGGTTACTCACCGTGCAATTTTCAAGTGTGCATTGACTGTCTTTAAGTCTTTGTAAAAGCACGTTCTTATACTGTCAGCATATGTCAATACAGAGATGAGCCAAGTTTGTGAGAAGGTGACACATGGTCACAGGTTCTTGTGCAGTGAATAGTCTTAAATCATTTCCAATAACCCACTATTCTTCTTAATGCAAACAACTGACACGACTTTTCACAGCTACGGTTTCGCTTTATAGTTCAAGGTGATTTTTTTCAACCGTATGTTGTTCAAAACCTTTATAAGACGTGCAAAGAAAGTCAATGGGAGCCAGTGTTGTTGGTTATCAATGTTTTTCAAAACATCACCTTTTGTGTTTGGCAGAAGGAAATTTCATAATGTGGCATGTCTCCCATTTGCTTTCTTATCAAAGCAATGCACAATTCATGCCAAAAATGTTAACAGCGATTACAGGACAGCTGTCTGTGAATTCATGACATGCTATCCTTAAATGCCACAAAGCAAAAAAATACTGAAAATATGTAATACAGAAGAGAAAGCACTTTTCTTGTTTGTATTTAAAGTAAGGTCAACGTTAGATCTAGATAAGGTGAGTGTTGAGATTTTGACACCCACACGCTTTTCCTCGACTTCCTCTTAAATTGCCGATCTGGCTCATTGTCTCTTCTGTAGAGCAAAGCTTTTATCAGCCTGACTTGCTGGTGACAATTAGTGTCAGTAGTATGATGTGTGAGGGGGCAGTGGAGGCAAGCAGAGGGATCATGGCCCCTGATTGGGAAGCAGTCTCTGTTCTGAGCCTGAGAGGTGGATTTGAGCCAGACTCTCCATTAGAAAGCTAAGCAAGGTCACTGTGCCCGCCGTTTCCTCTGCCAAGCTGCTTCGGCCCAGGGCCCCCGCCGGGGTGGAGCGGCGGGCCGCCGGCCAACTCATCTGGGACGCGTCTCCGCATACGATGCCAGAGGTCATAAGACCCAACCCAACCCCGCCATTGTCCAAAGTTGACAGCTTACCGTGGAGTGAGTTATGGGAGAGAGTGTTATGGCATTTAAAGAATCTGTAGTTACTAAGCATACGTGACACTGTGAGGATGGATAAGAGAGAAAAAAAACCTGTGGAAGTTTAGATGAAAAAGTTTTCATTAGGAAGTTGTGAGCAAACAGAATTGCTCAAAGGTTTTTGAGGTAGAAATACAAAAAATGTGTGAAGAGGGAGAAAGGGCAATAGCATAAATGGATGGAGGGATGACTTTTCTACTAGCAGAGCAGTGTCAAAGCTCATATAAGCCCCTCACCCCGCTTACTCACCAAAGCATCGCTAGAGGGGCTTCAGAGCTGCTGCACAACCTGAGCGATCACTGGACTATGGTGGCCAGGCCAGACTGCCCACAGGCCCGGTTCCAGAACGAGACATGGGATATCAAGACTGGAATCTCATTGAGTCACAGTTCTGCAAAGCCCATGGGCAGTGTGTTTCAGTACTTATAACTCATCCTAATGCATGTTTGTAGCCTTTACACAAGGTGCATGACCTTATACAACACACCATCATGTGTCAAATACCAACTATGATCAATGCAGGATCACACCCAATAAAGCACCACGTGTCTTACAACATGTTTCTGCATATACTACTTTATGTACTTTATGTTTTAGGTGAAAAATTGTTTTTCTTTTGCAGAACACAAAATAAAATACGTTAAAGAATGCTGGTAAACAAACAACACTGGCTCTCATTGGCTTGCATTGTATAGACATTTCTCAAAATATCTTTTGTGTTACACAGAAGAAAGATTCACAACATGAAGGTAAATAAAATAACAGATTAGTTAGCATGTTAATTAAAATCATTTGCTTTATTTATTGGAATCACAAAAATAGTTCTTCTGCAGAACACAAAATAAAATATGTTAAAGAATGCTGGTAAACAAACAAAACTGTCTCTAATTGGTTTGCATTGTACAGACATTTCTCAAAATATCTTTTGTGTTACACAAGAAAGATTCACAACATGATGGTGAATAAATGATGACAACATTTTTATTTTTGTGATTCCACTAAATAAAGCAAATGATTTCAATTAACATGCCAACTAATCTGTTATTTGATTTACCTTGTGTAATTTCATCTATCCATTCACTTATTTGTTTTTAATCATTTGTTTTGATGTAAATATGTACCAATAAACATTGTGAAGGGCTCAAACCTGTGTCAATAACTTCAATTTTTTCATGCCCAATGATTCTGTCATATAAACACAAACTGAAAGCCTTTAACTTTTCAAAGGTAATGTAAATAAAAGGAGACGATGAAAAATGAAAACGCGTTCCGCCTCTCTTCAAGGCTGCCTCTATGAGACGTGACAAGTACTCATCCTCTTTTCTGTGCGCATCTCATTCCAGAGGAAGACAAATAAACTGCTGATTGAAGCTGAGAACTTGAAGATGTGACTGACATGTTTGTATAAATGTTTACACATGCCTCTCTCTGATTAGTCACAGCAGCCATGGAAGGGGTCCAAAAGCCGGTGAATACACCTGTGTGCATGAGCGCGACTGTACGTAACTGTGATTTTGAGCAATCTAGCGCATTTCCACCCATTTCAAAGGCCTCTGTGCCGCTCCTGTCATAAAAGATTAGAAAGGGTACATCTAACAAAGGCAACGAGTCTCACTCCAGAGCGGTTTACAGAAATAACACAGCATTAAATTTAGAGTATCCTACATTCATAATTTCAAACGCTCACCCATGAAATATTTAGCGTGACTAAAGGGAAGCGAGGTTGATGTTGGATGTTTTGACATGTGTCTCTGTAACTTGGTTATTTGAGGATGGTAGATTCAGTCTGGGGCGGCATGTGACATCAGATGTTCTGTGCAGACAGATCTGTTTTAGCTTTGCCTGTTCTGAGAGCTGAATCACGACCGTGTTTGTATTGAGTTAGCGTGTCTATGGTTTTCGTTCGGCTGTTTGAAGTGACTGCTGAGTAACACTTGGTCCAATTTTATTTTTTGTGAAAAACAAAATGTTTTTGACACTTTTAGATATTTCCTCAGAAATAGATGACAGACAGGAGGAGGAGGATAAATGGTACTGCGAGAGGTATCATAAGAACTATGGGAAACAAACAAAGTTGTCGACTATCATACCAATAGCGTAAAATACGTAATATTAAACCATCCAACCCAAAGAGATTTTCCACTTACTAGACATATTAAATTGTATTTATCTACAGTAGTCTTTCACTCCTTCCAAAAACCTTCCAGGTAACATTATAAGCCAGGAGCGGTTGTGTGAAATGACTTCACGTACACGCCTGCGACGCTGAATTATTAAGTCCATCTCTAGGGATAACCGACTGTGGTTATAGTTCTCTCTGTAGCGACTACAGATAAGCGTGGCTGATTCTTTTAGAGTTTGCAGTGCTTTGGGTGCACGGTGGCAGGGAATTCGCTTCAACGACTGCAGTCGGAGATAAGAGGAAGAAAGGGATATGTAGATGTTCTTTGCAGGGAAAGGATGCGGAAGAAAAGGTAGGCAGAGTGATTCTACATTTCACTCTCCACCAACAGTGTGGCCTGCATTACGATAACTTTCTCAAAGTGAACAAAGCATCAAAAGGATCGAGAAAAGCAAGGATTATTTAAATACTAGGTGTATTAAAAGTCCTGGTGTGCCTTTCCATCTCTAAAGTCATTGGAGGGGGAAAACACTGCTCAGTTTTAGCCTGCTGAAAATCATGTATACACAATGGAATCGACGATGTTAAATAGCAGCTGACTAAGGGCCAGAGATTAAAAGGCAGTCGTTCATTCAAGCTAAGCCAGAATTAGCTCATGTCAAACAAGAAAGGCTGGGAGAAAGTGATACGACGGTACCGAGCTCTGAATTCTAGTTATGTCACAGGTTTATCTTAAACATGCAGTTCCTGAATTCTGAGTATGGCATATTTCATTCAATATACAGTACCTGACAGGCATTAGTTCCCTCTGGATGGATTTTGCAATCGCATTTCATGGGAATTATTCTTAGCTCTACCATGCTGAAATGATGAATTGCTTGTCAGTCAGTGATAAGTACATATTTAAAATCAATAAAATCAATAAGGCATTTAAAATCAATAAAGCATTAATGAAGATCCGTCTGTCGTTAAACATAATTAGATGCTGCAAACAAACAAATCAATTAAGAGCGGAGTGGAACATCAATTGATTTATGAGAATGATTTTACGAGGTGAATAGAAGAAATTCACCATATATCTCTTCTGCTTCCATAACTGTCCCAAATGTCGGCATGCTACAAGGTTGCCAACAGTAAGGGACGTTGCGTACTGACCTCCTGTTAAACGAGGTGTTGTCCTCGGCAAGGGTGTGTACGAGACACGGATACATAAAGTTTATTAAAAACGAACTGCAAAGTCGTGAAGGTTAATTTACTCTTAACTCTTTTTAAGTATCCGTCTGTGGGGGCTTTATTAGGGTGACATGCTGGACGCTAGAGAGGACGTGATTAACATTGCAGAGGAGACATATTCTCTTTCAAACGTCCATCCGATCTCACGCCAACACGGGCGTCACAAGCACACACACGCATACAACATCTGGAGCCGACTAGTCAAATCTCATAATGGGCAAGGACAGCCCAATGGCAGTGGGAGGCAGCCAACAAGGGACTCGCTTTTTCCATTGTGCCTTTAATTAAACTCGTACCCCATTCGTATCTGTCTTGATATCCTTGGCTGAAAACAATTACAAGGCAAATATTTGATTGTGGTCACACTCCACGCACATATTTAGCATTATACACCACACGAACACGATCAGACTTCGGAGCTTTATGTGCGAGAGGACTCTTTTTGTTAATCAACATTGTCATTGCATCTCATTACCGACAGAAAAGCATTTCCGTTGGCGGCTTATAGAAGCTGATTCCCATAATCAAACAGCTTGGCAATCACACAGTCCCTAAATGAATGTTACCATTTCAGCTTCACTGCTTTAATGCTTTGATATCACAGTTAATCACATTTTGCTTTCTCACAGTTCTAATTTATGCTCTATTAAAAAAAGAGTGTAATTAATGACCATTTAATGACTTATACTCTGTTATTTTTGTGTATGATGACAAAGATGGTACATGGCCTGTAAACAAATGACCATTCAGATTGCACAACTAAATGTAGGGATTAAAGGGATAATTTACCCCAAAATAAAAAATGAGTCTTATCTTGTTCAAAACCTGCAGAAAAGAAGATATTTTGAGAAATGTTTCAGTGGTTATATGTCCAAACAATGAAAGACAATATGTTTTTGTTGTACCAACATTCTTCAAAATATATTCTTTTGTAATCTCCAACACGAAAGGTTTTAATTTAGGTTGGTGTTTTTCCTTTTTTTTTTTTTCACTAGAACTGTATTGTTCACTGAAACCTGGCCATAGGATCAATAGATTTCTCCCAGACTTTGTTTATTGTAGTTGTGTAATGGGAGAGAATGCCTCATGGAGGAAAGGGAGAGACCCCATTCTCATGTATTGATCCGACAGCACACATTGGAGGCAGATCAAGGGCAACTCCCAGGTTTCTCTGTCTCTCATCATTCTCTCTTTTTCTCACACATGTAGAACACAAAGGTAGGGCATCACCAATGAAGTGAGGTGGGAGACCAGCAGGCAGGAAAACTCCTGAAATGTTGAGGAGAGATAAAGGTGCTTTGTTTCTATTACGGTACATTCTAAAGATAGAACGGCAGGATTATGAAGAAAGGGGAAACAAAAAAGGGCACAAGTACACATTTATCTACTGTAGGCTTTATCTCAACACTTGTGTACTTCTGGGGTGTGGGAACAAAATTTCCCTGCAAAAATATAGCACTGCACTATGTATTAAGCTTTAGGATCTTATCATCATACTCCAAAAGCCGTTACTAAAAAAAAAAAATTTTAAAAACACATACCTAACATGACAGCACACACTCACACAGCAGCAAATACGTCTTGGCTTGCACCAAAAAAAAAATTTTGCTGATGCTTCAAAGTGTCAAATAAATCCCTGTTCATGTGGCTAAAGGTTAGTCTTTGATCTCCGGAGAGGGTGAGGATTAGTACTTCTCACCTTTAAGAGAAGGAGAGACAGATGGAAAAAGACTGGGCATGCAATTCTTGTCTTAGTAAGGTAATAAGGACAGAATAAAAATGATCTGCGTTTTGGTGTAATAGAGTTGTAATGGACTTGCTCTCTGCAGGAGACACAAGAGAAATAGATTGACGTCCCGCAGAGAAAAGTCTCCCCCGACGGGGTTTCCCCTGGGACGGCATGAACGCGTTCATCCAACCTCCGTCTGCCAGCGCAGTCATCTATCATTCTGCATTCTACCGTGCGGCCGACTCCTTTGAAAATGGAAAAGAACCTGCCACCATGACCTGCATAAAGATTTGTGATTAGCATCAGCTTCCCTTCTCATGTTCAATATGCCTGATGGAGAAAGTAGTTTTGTTCGGTTGAGCTTATGAGCTCTCTGAGGTGAAAGTGAGATTGTTTTAGACTCGACTGCAGGTGTTTATCTATAATCAGTTCATTATGAACGAGATGCATTGTATGCGAGTATGTATGAGATGAGGGGCTGATTCTTGATCCTCCTCTGAGATTATTTGATACATATTGGACAGACATATGAATCTACAGATTATATTACATAAAACCTGTTATCTTTTCAATACTACATCTAAACAGAAGACTGCTTTTTATTTTGTGTTTGGTTTTCAGTCTAGCTCTCCTTCCTTAAGAACACATTGCTCTCCACGTGGTCTGACTCTCTGATGCCCATTAAAGTGAAAAAATACAGAAAAGGATCAGCCTGAATTAATTAATCTGAAAGTACCTCTTTTGTTTAGAGTTGGTAACATGTCGTACATTACTGCTCTCGGAGCAGTCAGCCAGAACAGCCGAAGACATTTACATCCTATCAGACCCTTCCACGATACAGGTAGCATTGTAACTATTAAAATGCATATGGAATAAGATTAAGTACCACCCTGATGAAATGTGACACACTGTAATGAAAAAAAGAGACAGAGAGGGAGAGAGACTGAGAGAGAGAGGTACATATAGTCACTATCTATTAATCATTTAAAGCCACCATAATAACACATTTATCAGATGACTGCGAAAATCAAAGAAGTTATGAAATATTAAAGCCGCAAAACCAACATTACACAGCCAAGTTATAAATCATAACAATAATGAATAATTTACATACGTGCATATCATGCCTCTGATCTTTTTGGCCCACTGTAGATTGATCGCTCAAAGTGCAGGAATCAATCTCAATAAAGTATGATCAATTCAGCTCTGTGTTTCACTTGCCTTAAAAGTAAAAATATTACGTAGTTTAATTTTGATGGAATTCAAACTGTTTTGCAGATTTTGGTTTTCTTCCTTTGACTGTGGTTATCATAAGGAAAATATATTTAAAAAAATTATGTAGAACAAAAAATACAAAATGTGGTGTCTCCCTGTCATGTTGTTTGGCTCCTTTAAACAAATGCAAACTTTTCCATTCACTCATTTGGGCTTGATTGAGGGCTCCAGGAGCAGCGAGATCGATAGCTCACAGTGAATACAAGACTGACAGGGGTAAATTGGGTTCTCTTGTTTAAGTTAACAGAGGACCTCAAAGTGATTTTTGCTTCAGGGCTTTTGGCTCTAACGAAGTAAAACATTCTCCGACGGACCACCGTCTGAGGAATTACCCTGTTGAATAAATAAATGCTTACAGGAGAACGAACAAGACGTGATAATTTTTCAATCTAAAAAAAGAGAAAGAGAGGTAAATTCGAACACCACAAGCTGTAAGCAGGACTATTACGCCTTTCAATATTAATGTCTGAGATGAATAAATCTTTTAATGTGTGACCTTTAAAAACACCCCGATATGCTGAATCAACAGTAATTACAGCTGACTATCGACGCTTAAGGTACAGATCCAGCATCACATCTCAATGTATACGTTTTTTTTTTTTTCAAAATAAGACTGAGCAATCAATCGCCAGCATCAATACCCCTTAGCATTGCTTTAAGTGTGCGCGTCTGCCAGCTAATGAAATCTGTGCAAAGCTCCTCCAGCTATCGATCGGAGGGAGCTCTAATTTGCCGCTTGAGATCGGCTCCGTCTCTACCTTTTCTCTCTCTCTCTCTCTCTCTCTCGCTCTCTCTCTCTCTCTCGCTCTCTCTCTCGCTCTCTCTCTCTCTCTCTCTCTCTCTCTCTCTCTCTCTCGCTCTCTCTCTCTCTCTCTCGCTCTCTCTCTCTCTCTCTCTCGCTCTCTCTCTCTCGCTCTCTCTCGCGCTCTCTCTTAACTTCTACTTTCTTACACAGCAAATAACTGCTGAGCACACTTGCCTTGAGCAGCATATCACGCTAGGATGCAGGAGTATGGAAAATTTTTATTAGACTTTTAACAAAGTATTTAAGGTCAAACAGACTGCAGGCAAGTGTCAAAATGTACTGGATGCCTTACCAAGCTCTATTAAAAGAAAACAGAAGCATAATAACTGTATCCTCCAAGCTATTGCTAAAGACATGCAAAGATTACGACAGCATGCAGCTCGTGAAGACAATAACCCTCAAGGCGGATGCATTCAATATTGTCCTGCTGCTAAATATATAATGTAGAAAAACAGAAAATCTGTAATACTTTTAACTAGTTACAGTATATGTTGCTGTAGTTGAGTCATGATTTGTGTCTTTTGCAGTTGAGGAATAATTTATGACACCCAGACGTCTGCACTTTCAGAAATGATTGTTTTTCATGAATAAGTAAATATATAAATAAATAAAATAAAGCTTTTTGGGAAATGCTGTTGTTCTTTCAGAACAATCACATTTAATATTTAACATCAATTCCCTTTTCTCTGTTTTTCCTCAGTCTTACTAGGCTTTTTGGCTGAGAAAAGCTGAAGGATTTTGGTCAATGAGGCTTGCGGTAATACCTTTCTCTCACTTTCAAGGAGAGATCCAACAGTCTGGATCACAAGGGATTAGTCTATGGGGAAATGTTCCTAAATACTGCCAAGCAAAACTGCATTAGAATGCACGGTCGACTCTAATTAAGGTGGTTTCTAAAGCATTATGTGGTGCAGCTGAGCAAGCCAAATGCAAGATGGTGACACGCAGTCATTGCCAGTTGCTCTAGAATGAAGACAAACCTCTCCTTCTGTCTGTAGCTGGCATACCCGGTGATATAATGCTCTTCTGACCACAGACACTATCACAGCACCATTAGTGGATGTTTTAACCACAGATTTCTTACAATCATATTGTACCATTATCCTCACCCTAGGGTAAAAGAGTTGTTTGTGTTTCTGCTGAATTGACTTGGAAGCCCATGGAGAGCAAAAACATGTTATAGTAAATGTGTTGGAGGTTCCACAAAAAAAATAACAAAACGGCTTTTCTGAAAATAACATTTGGGGCAAGTTAATCTCGCAATCATTTAGCTCTGCTCAATATTTGAGATGGTGTGTTACGCCATATACTGTAAGCACAGGTGGTCTATGGGTAAACCAATGTTGTTCTGCGTTGGACTTAATCAAATATTTAAAACCTACTTAAATCTGAATACTAAACATATTGTGCTAAATATACTAAACCGTATGTTCGGCATCACATCATCAAAAAACATCATGCCACTATCAGAAATGTGACACGCATTAGGACATGCGTTAAATACAAATATTTTTACACAGTCAATTCTAAATAAATCTTTCATAACTGGATCTATTACATAATATTTTGGTGATACAAATAACTGTCTGATAGTATACAGAAATAAAAAGGCCCAGGTTATTTTGATCAGTTAAACAGGACACCCAATACCTCATTTACTGACATAACAGCAGTGGCCGATGTACCTGTCTGATCTTTCATCTTCAGTGTACATTTACAAAATGGAACAAGAACAGAAAAGATAATTATATTTTAATAATTACCAGTAGAGATGACAGGTGTAAAACTCGCCCCCCCTCTGCTTCCTGACAGGGCGTGTGTGTGATATTCTGAGGCCATGCTAATGATGTCTAATCATGGCTTCAAGCTCTCCGCCACCATTCTCCGTTTATAGGCAGCTACAGACTGGTTGACAAAGGCTACAGACGTAGCACGTGGTTATAAAGGATTCATAAATAAGAGCTCCAGTAGCTCAGCTGGCAAGGTATAGCGCCCACAATGCCAAGATTGTGGGTTCAGTTCCAAGGGAACAAACATAATAATACCTTGCGTCTCTTGAATGCAATGGAAGTCACTTTGGGAAATTTTTTTATAGTGAATAGAGAGTGAGAGTAAAATACAAAGAAAAAAGTATGGAAGAAAAATTTGTTAATTTTGGGGAAATGCAGAATTTGAAGCTTGTGTGTATGTGCAATTACATGCATTTTGTACTTTACTATACTGTACGTTATTAAGTTTATCCGTTATGGTAAACACAGCCCCTGAAGAATTGAAGAAAAAAAACAGTAAACCCCTCAAGGACACACAGAACTGTCCACTGACACGTAGTATTGATACCCAGGATCAATACCATGGAGCTGTCAAAGTTGTAAGCCTGAATATTTACCATGACATGACACAGAGCGAATGGGAAGCAGACAAGAGGACTGTATTTCACAGGCTGCCTGCTGAACAAGCAAATTAGACAAAAAAATGTCCAACACAAGCATGTTTTCTGATGTTTTAGTATGCATGACTGATGCATTTTCTAATCATTAACTTTTAAGTAATTTTGACACTACAATAATTCCACAAATAATAAATTCTGTATGATTCTTCTCAAGAGCAGAGAAAGGTCATTGTTAGGGATGTGCTAGAAGCCGAATACCTTATTCAAAAATGGCATGAATAATGGCTGCAAAAGTCAAAATTCCACCGAAAACAGAAAAAATATTCGGCAGAGACCGCCATTATTTTATTCACTGGATAACAGGTAAGCCGGGGACAGCATATTATTATATTGTATTATTATACATCCATCTCTAAAACTAATATTTAACAGTAAGTGTGTGATGTAAATGAGTGTAAGATTTGTAATTTGCTTTTAATACCAATGAATAAACCATATACATTTATTTTACATAGAGAGCAATTTTGCGCCATGACTCAACATGTTAACTGTCACCGTTACACATGTGGAACACTTTTCCATATTCACTTTAATGTCATAATTTCATAGTTGAATTTTTAATATATCATTACAATATACTGGTGGGAATGTGTACAAATTTTCATAACTATAAACATGAACAAAAAAAAAATCCCTAAAATGAAAATATAAAACATTTTTAAAAAGTAAAACATTTAAAATCTAAAATTTTATATCTAAATTTCTGAATATATAAATAAAAAAAAAATACTTATGATTTCATTCAATTTGCATTTTTATGTGTATAATCGATATGTGCAGATATCAGGTTAAGGTGTCCTAAAGAGACTAAATAAAATTTTTCAATGAGGAATCATACAGTGACACTGCATAGATAAGCTCAATCTTGCTTTGAGTGCCATATGAATGCACTGATTAAGTCAAATCCACTCAAACACCTGATGTAGAGTTCAGGGTAAAAGAGAGAGAGAAACAGAATGAATATAAAGAGAAAGAAATAAAGTGAAATGATTGCAAAATGCCTGTCCAATGCATCTACCTAGTCAGTCATTACAGGTGACTTGTTATCCATCACAAGTGACACAGACCTGCCATGAGTTCCCAATTTTTCTCCCGAGAGCTCCAGGCTATCACACGTGACCTCACCTCCTAAATGTCTCTTTTTTTTTTTTTTCTTTCCTGCCTGTTCATTTCTTGATCACCATCCCAACCAAGCACTGTGCTGGCTGTGGCACGGCAGCTGTTGTTTAGTGATAGATCAGTGAAGCAAGAAATGATGCAGAGCTGAAAAATAGATCTTGAAGCCGCTCTGCCTCCTTGTTCTCTCTCCCTTTTGTTCTGCATTAGTGACGGAACCTCTGGGATTCATTTGGTGGTAATCATTTGTTACTAAGGGCCACCGTGTCATTCAGACACCGGTGATGAAGTTACCTTTGAAAGGACTGTAAATGAGGAGGAAATTATTTCCGCTCACATTGCCATTGATAAACTGTCTTTGAGAGGAGATGAATGTCTTTCGAATGAAAGGTTTAATTTGTTCTGTGAAATACTCACTATTGTTTGCTGCTCTTTTTTTCTAGATTAGTTCTGCACATGCAATCATATTTATTTTGGAGAAGGCAGCATGCATGTGTATGTTTTTTGGCCATGTAAATAATGTTCAGGTTTGTCATGACCCAGACCCATAAGTGGAAAACATTACAACAGAATCCATCCTTCCAATATCTCAATTAATATCTCAAACAGCAGTGAGACTTAATATAAAATTAAACATTTCTCATCAAATTACCACAAAACGAAATTTTCTGAGCTACTGTACATCTGACTACATCTATTTTGAGATGCACATGAGACAAATACTTCAATTAAATCTAACTGAGAACTCAATTAAATCTCATGAGCTATAAATCAGCAACCTCAGAGCAACAACATTGTCCTCCGGGAAAGTAACTGACTGTAGCACCTCCTGTGAATCCTGTTACTGTCTGTTTCCCATAGACCTATCTGAATTTTTCAAAAGTGGATCTCGAAGGAGGATTTAACACAGCACTAAAGGATCAAACCTTTACATCTGCACGTCAGCCTTGGTGTTGACGTGTCCTGCGACCCGTGGTTAGTTTTGTTAGCATGTGGCCAGATGCGAGGCTCTTTGCATTGGTTTGACAACTTTGTCTCTAATGTCCTCCAAAAGCCTCCCCTCAGGTGTCAGCACACCTGCCTGTGTGCAGCGGTGAGTCACTATGACGCCCCCCACAGAGCACCTCAATCACTCAGCCCTATGGGAGTTCACCTTCCAGCACGAGTCGCTATGCATGAACAAGACTAAAACGCATATCTGCAACACATCTGCCAGACAGAAAAACACAAATGTCACTCACTTTACATTATGATACGCCAGACTGTTTGAAAGAATAGTTCACCCAAAAATAAAAAGCAGTCATCATTTACTAACCTTTATGTCAGCCCAAGCCTGTGTGCTTTTATTTTGATCTGTGGAAAATAAAATGTGATGTTTTAGGGGTTCTTATGCACTTCATGCTATGCAACAGCAGCATACAGTGATCACAGATGCCAATCTCGACAATGGCCATGTACAGTAAGTCCATATTCAAAGCCTTCTGAAGTACAGTACAATTGCTTTGTGCAAGAAACACATCGAATTTAAGTCATTATTCACTGGTTAGACATTAAACAAACACTACCCTCCCCTGAGGCCCATCACTATGAACTCTTATAGTATGCTAAGTGTTGTAAAACAATTCAAAGTTTTTTACATTTGTTTTCCTTTGAACAAAATTAAAGTTTCTGGGTTTGGAATGAGGCAAGTACATGATGACAGATTTTTGGATCAATTACTCCTTTACAAATCATTACCTGGGTATGTACACTAAAGCTAAGCAAAACACACACGCACACACACATTCCTTATGCAATTTTCAATTTTTTTCATATCCTGGAATGTCCTCATATTTTGGCATCCTCCATCAGTCATGCAGCGTACAAATTGAAATACTCAGTCCAAAGTGCTTCCTGCGCCAAGCCGCATTCTTCTCTCGCTCACCAGGGTGGTTACGACACCGAGTATGATCCAAACCTTTTATGATTTTGTGTGGCCACGCAACCATGAGGCCTGTGGTGTGAGATTGCTTTTGTAGTGACACAGAGGGAGAGAAAATGAGCTGGAGGTGGACTCTGCTGTTCTACACTGCCAATCTATTCTGGCTGAAGAAGAACTCTGACCCCCCAACCAATTTCTAATGGGTTTTGTGAGTCACGAGCAAACACACAGCTGGGGTCCAAACAAACTTCAGTACGTCTGACTCTCACATGTCTCTATCGCTCTTCCTCTTCTGCACATGCCTCTTTTTTCTGCTGCTTTCTCACTAACTGGCCTTTTTTAATTTAACCTTGTTTATTGTTTTCCAGGTGTGTTTGGCTTATTAGTCTGTGTATTTATAGTCCTTGTGTATTTATAGCACAAAAGTTTCACTTGTTCTTTGTCTTGTCTAGACTTTTTGTCATTGGGTTTTCTTTAACTTCTTGTTTTCTCTGCCATACGGTCTCTTAAATTCATGTACCTGGTGTTTTTAATAAAGCTGCAGTTAACACTTTTTCGGTCTGTGACCCAAAGTGCCAATACTGCCCAACTGTATTTCCAGCTTAAGAAAATTTTTCCTCTTATGATGCAACAAATGTACAATTCTCTTCCAAAACCATTATGCATGTTCTGTGCTTTATTTAATAATATGCTTTATCTTTATAAGAGTAATGCAATGGTTAGGATTTAAGACTGACAAAATGCACACAGCTCAAAATATTATGTTCAATCCATCCTGCATATAGGAAATAAAGTAAGAAAATTAAAATAAAACAATGCCAATATATTAAAAAGGCAGATAAATCTACTGTTTTTTTCTTTCTCTAAATAGTCAAGGTTATGGTTTATTCTCAGAGAAGCTGATCAAAATATCCTCTAGAGTATAATGCAAGATATGCTAAAGCGAACAAGAGAGAGAGAAAGTCTGGCCTTAAACGCTGTTATTGGTGGTTCTCATCAATCTTTGTCCCCTGTTGTACTGTTAATGCTCCACTTAGAGGAGGCTGGAGGCTATGTACTTCATTGCCTAAGCCTATTCCTTTGAGTTCAGATATTGTAAAATGAGGTTGACTGTGAATTTCCATATTCCTATCACCAAGTAACACACTATTATAAACGCAACAATTCACTGCCACTTTCCTACAATGTATCGCAATATGACTGACAGACCGACAAATACAGACAGATAGACAGACAGATACAGATGTATCGACAGACAGAGTAATGCACTGCATTTATGCCATTAACTTTTTTTATTTCCACTGTCTGACACATCTCAAAATGTTTGCTGATATGTGGAGCATATGAGATTGGATGTGTCGTGTCTTGCTAGGCTACAAGCAGTTGTTAAAATACCATTGGAAGCCGGGAGACTGCCAAGACCCCTCCAGGCATCATCTTGCTCATTCCACAACATTTTCGCAAAAACTAATTTTGCACATAATGTGACAGGTTTAAATGTGCTTTGAGGCAGGGTTATTTTAACAAGTTTTTCTTCCACCCGAAAATGCTAAATCCATATTTTAGGTTGAAAGTCATAAATGATTATCAAGAGACTACACTCTGCTCTTTATGACAAGCCATCGGTAAATATTTTCATAGAAAAAAATCTTTACAGATTAGGTAAGGTTAAAGAACAGTACAAGAGAAATCCCTATGAAACCTCACATCAAATCATTAGCTGGGAAATCCACCATGATAGCAGAATGCCTCTGAAGTTCTGCCAGTGGGCTGCCTTGGGCAGTGGAAACAAAGAGGGAAGCAAAGCCTGATGTGAATATTCAAGTTTTCGAAAGCAGCTCGAAGAGATAAAACTCAATAACTCAAACAAAAAAAGTATTTGTTTAACTAGCACATTTCTAAATATCTAAAGTTGCATAAAATGTTCTTTCCTCTCAAAAGCAAAGGACCACATGACACTTTATATTCTCTTATTTGGCAAACATACTCGTCCGTACTTGTCCGAAACATTTTCACAAAGACTTCCCAAAGACTTTAACATGCACCTGCTGTAACCCTCTCATCACATATTGACCTCACATAATATATTTAAAGGGATAGTTTACCAAAATTAAAAGTCTTTTATTATTTACTCCCACTTATGTCTCATCAAACGTGTATGACTTTCTTCTGTGTTCTTCAGCAGAAAACAGAAGAAGATATTTTGCAAAACGCTGGTTAGCGGCACCCATTCGCTTTCATAGTACGGATACATGGTTCAATAGTCAGTGCCGGTAACCAGCGTTTTGCAAAATATCTTCATTTGTGTTTCACAAAATAAACAATCATATACAGGGTTTGAATGACATAAGGGTAAAAAATTATGACAATGTTTATTTTTGGGTGAACTATTCATTTAAAGAAAAATGTAAAACTCACAAATGTATTAATCTTCATAACTAACATAACACCTTAAACTTTTATTTCATAACCCATGTAAATTATGATGTATTAGTATTACACAAATTAGTATAATGCAGTTAGTATAAAGGATTGGCATACTATGGATTGTCCAACTTATATTTTGTATAATATTTGTCAAAACTTTTGTGTAGACTTACATTACCATAAAGTGAACTCTCTCTGAAGTTGAGTGAGCCATATATTTTTCTCTCTAAATAAACAACGCTCACTTAAACTGGAAAGAAATGTCTTTATTTCAGTCCAGATGTGATGCAGGTTACACAATAAGCATAAAGCGCGGCTTACTGTGTGACCAGCATTTCAAGTTTCTCATGAGCTCATGCATAAATGCGGTCAGGCTGAACACAGAAAGAGGTTTCAGTTCCATAGTATTGGTTGAAAATCAGTTTAAAGATTTAAGTGTCATGGTACGGCTTACTGGCTGGGCCTGTGGGAGGTGACAGACATAAAAATAAATTTGTGCTAGTCTATGTTTAATGCCAATGATCATAGACTGTATACTGCCACTGTATACTGCCTATATTGCTGCATATTATGATGCATAATATTTTACTATCCTTTATCACTGTAGGACGAGGTAGAATAATTAGAATAATTAAGTTCCAGCAGGCACACAAAACATTAATAGGAAAAATGTCTAAAAGACATCTAAAACATCATTTTCTTAATGACATGGAGAATTTATTAAGCAAGGTAACATTATCTTAACAAAGCATAACACAAAACAACAAACCTAAATTCACCCACAACAGTAAATGGAGAATTACTTGATGTTTGGGATCTTTTCCTTGTACTATTCTGAAGAACCAAAACTGAAAAGAATTCAAGTATTTATGACATCACTCAAAGGAAAATCCTTCTATCAAGTTTTTTTCTTAGAAATAATACATTTATCTCACTCATTTACTCAGAAAATAGTCCCTCTTTTCCAATCCATAAAACTTCGTGACATTGTCAATTATGCTCTATAAGTGCTCAAAGTCATTTTAAAAATGATACACTGTCAGGTAGTGAGCAAGGGAAACTTGGAGACTACTCTACTAGTTTAATCCCAGAGAGGCAAAAGTAGAAATGAATGTAGGCGTAAGAAACCCAAATAACACTTGCATGTGTGAGACTTTGTTCCATCCACACTTCAGTAATTGATGGTGGAAGGTAATATAGCACCAGACAGACTGTTTTCTACACTACTTCCAAAAGCTCCCTTTAAAAAAAGAAGTACTGTATGTCCTTGGCGGGTCCACCGCTGTGGTACTTATTCTTTATCATGAGAGGAAGAAAAGATAACAGCACTTGGGCTTTATTTTCCCCCAGGCTCAAGCATGTCAGCGTAGTCTGCAATGTGCCCTCTCAAGACACTGTGGAGGGCTGATAGCTAGCATGGCCCTTGGTCAAACTCACCAGCCAATTAAGACACCCTGATCTCTCATTGAAAAGCATGTCTTTGCCTGTAGAATGCAGAATACTGTATGACAACACAGGTGCTCTTTTCCTGAGCGCTTAATGAAAGCATCAACAGTCAGTTGACCTTAACAGGTTAATACATCCTCAGGTTACCTCTCACTTGTGCTTGGTGCTGTGTATTAGTACAACGTTTGAGGCCATGTAAGTTTTGTGCTATTTAATTAAATTGTTCCAAAAATGTTTTACCAACATCTCGCCAGCGGACAGAAAGATAAACTGCTTGAGCACCTGCTTTTGTTTCACAGGTCATCAAAACTGAATAACAACAGCCTTTACCAAGAGCATATTTAAATTACCTGCAAGTAGCTGGTAGACCAGAAAATACACCTTGTACTGATGAACATGGGCATGTTAAACTTATTTACAAAAAGTTCAAAAACTTTAAATTGCCACATTAAACATAACAAGGCTTGCAAGGGAGCACTGCATTATCTCATTAACATTTTGGTTAGGTTTTCTTCTAAACCCAAATTTTAAGTTTGTATATACCGTCGGCATTATCTCGAACTTTTATATTTTAACAAAAATAATTCTAAAGTTCAAAAGTCAATTTTCAATTTAAACTGGTTTTATTTCTTCATGATTGGTCTTCTCTTCCTTGCACATATCTATCTATTTATAGCCAGTGTAAAGGCAACTTTGACTGACAGTGATTCTTGTGTGCAGTCAACTGAAGACAAAGACATTTGCTCAGTGTCATGACAATGGCAAATCAGCTCTAAACCAGCATTTCATTTAAACAGAACCAAAGACTAAAACCTAAGCTTTCCCAAAACACAAATATTCTTCTATTGCCTTGCAGGCACTGGTATATTTCTTCAAGTGCAAATGTAAATGTAGCTTCTCTTACAATTCTTTGCAGGATTACTATTGGGCAATTCCAGCATTATAGGTGTGACATTTTAAATTCATAAATGATGACGACAACAGTATGACAACTGTAGTACCCTAACCATTCATTGTTATTTTATACGCATGCTTAATTGAATTCAATGTTTTTTCTATACCACCTTTGTTGCAGGACAAACACACACTGCACAAACACAAACTGTTGCCAAGTTGTGACTACTCTATAAAAAAGGATGTGTTATTTTTTAACACATTTTTTGTGTTATGCTGTTTAACACATAATGTGTCATTTTGTGTTAAATACATAAAAGAGAAAGTAACACAAGTTGAGTTAAAAGTAACACAAAATGTGTTGTTTTTAAATTAACACAAAGATGTGTCTAGTTAGGGACAACACATCTGTGTGTTGTCCCTAACTAGACACATCTTGTGTTTTAACACATCTGTTTTTAGAGTGTATTAAAACACATCTTTAGCATCACTGGAAGGTAAGGGCAGTTCTTCCACGACATCCGTGCTGGTCCCTCAGCCTTTCATACATTTAGCAAAATCCATGTCTTTATCTCAAATGACATCATCTCAAAGCCAGCCACTAATTCCACATAAAAAGACTTATTAAAATGAGTTATTCTTCGAAAGTTTTCCATGAAAATTTAATCACTGCACTGAAGTGATAAAACACATTTATCCTCTGCTGGAGCCACACAAAGATATTGCCTTTCCATCAATTTACTGAAAATTTGACCTTAATTATCATATAATTCAATGTCAGATTCTTCCTGCATATTACATTAGAAATCTTAAAATTATATGACACAGCAATGTTCATGATATACAGTGCAAGTCTCAATTTTACTCTGAACACTAATTGGAAAATTCTCACCTGAATATGGCTCCATGAAATATGAAGAAGAAATATGAAGAAGAAATATGAAATCCAAAAACTAGTCTTAATATATAATAATAATAATAACAGAATACATCCAGATAATATGACAGATAATTATCACAACAAAAAAACACTGCGACAACTCTGGTCTTTCTCTTTTTCTGAATGGCAGGGATGAACTAATAAGCCAGAGCTACATTTCACCAATTACTATCATTAGCATTATTACCACCACTATGCTAATGTGCTTCTGAACCATACACACACACAAGAAAGGAAAGTCTAAATTATTGATATCGAGTGCTTACTGGTAGCCCAGGTGTGGAGCAGTAAGCAATCACAAACTAATTGCTATATATTACAGTACTATATATTGCAGTAAAACTGGCAAAGCATCATCACCTATTATTCACCAACCTCTACCTTTCGCTGCTGTGCTGTCAAACACACACGCACACACACAGTACAGCAGTGTCTTAAATCACCAGGACAATTCTCTCTGGGGAAGTCTGTGTGGGATGTGCTTTTCGTGTAAAAATGACATGAAATACAGATAAATATTGCCAATGTGTTTACTGTCATTGTACAAGTTCACTAGCACAACTAAACTCCTTTTTATTTCCCCCATGTCCTAAACCTACAGTAGGATAAGTTCAATTCAATTCATCAAAACTGGAGCTGTACAATCTAAAAATGTGGACCTGTTCTGTAAGTCACTATCTCTCTTTCATCTATTGTCCTCATTCAGTTCCACTTTATCTTTCATACGCACTGATGCTAGTTATTGTTTTTACTTTTTTTGGTGTAACTGGTACACTCCTAAAAACAGATGTGTTAAAAATAACACAAGATGTGTCTAGTTAGGGACAACACACAGATGTGTTGTCCCTAACTAGACACATCTTTGTGTTCATTTAAAAACAACACATTTTGTGTTACTTTTAACTCAACTTGTGTTACTTTCAACTCAACATGTGTTGTCCCTTTTATGTATTTAACACAAAATGACACATTATGTGTTAAACAGCGTAACACAAAAAATGTTAAAAAATAACACATTCTGTTTTTAGAGTGTAGTAAAGTGGGGAGGGGGGTGTTGGGGAAGAGAGATTATTTTACAAACCAGATGAAATTTCATAGTTCAAAATTCACAGAACAATACGGAGTCATTTTTTAAGAATGTGTGATCCCAGAGCACAACATGGCTACTAATTCGATGTTACAGTTAAGCTTCAGAACCCTAAATAAAAAAGAAATGATTTTCTCTCAAATACAGCCAGAGATGTGAAAAATAGTGAAATAAGAGAATCAAACCTTCCAAATCAATTGAACGGTTCCTGTACCGATCACTGCAGCATGCACAAACTCATCAATGTAGTTGAGTGGCAGAAGCAGGGCACTAGAAATTCAGTCAGGAGTAAATCAACTCGAGAACCACTCTGTCTGATTTACTGATTGAGTTTTCAGACTGATACAGATGATGACTCAGACCATAGAAATACAGATACAAATAAACTTGTCTGAAACAAATGAAACTAATTCGGTAAATTCATAAAAAAATTGCAGTGAGTAAATAATGCAGAAGGGGTTGGTAAGCCCGTTTTAAAATGCAAACAAGATTCGGTGCATTAATAAGGGAACCCATACAATTTTGTGGACACTCACAGCTGAAGGTCTACTGTTTGTGTAGACCGACGGCTGCTGGTTGTGTGAATTAATGACAAATTCAATATAGGACTGTAAACACCTTAGTTACCACAAACACCGCCACTTTGACATGAATCAATCGGTAAACAAATTAACATTAAGTGGGATTATACTTTCCTTGGAGCAAACGCAGGTGTTGTAATCAACTGGAAGCTCAGCCTGAGCGAAGCTGAAAAGCTGCAAAAGTGCAGCTTCTGAAAATTTGGAAACAGAAATAGTATGTGACTATGCAAACAAGTGTTCTCCTTGAAAACTGCAATCTCTGGCACACTCTTTTGGGCGGAGCACCAAATGATTATATCACTCGAGAGAAATCATTGAGACTGAGAGATCTAAACACCAGCAGAACCTGACAAAGGTGAGTTTGGATTCCTCTGAGGTGCTTACCAATCGCTCTCTATCAGTTTCCAGGAAACGGCACAGCTCCCAACACGCTCTCCGCCGAGAACCGCATACCGTTCCTGGCACAACCTGACAGCGTAAGCCCTGGATTTCCCACGGCTCCTTCCTTCACCAACATTCCTCACGTACTCCTCGCTTCACCGCACCTGCATAATCTTTAATAAAGAGTCTCTCATTGTCTATGTCTCACCTGGGCCTCTATGACAAACCGAAATTAACAACAGAATTTAATACAATAAACAACACTACACCTATACATTTAACATAACAATCATTATTTTTATATATAACCTGACAAATACAAGGGGAACAAATAAACACAAGCAAACAAAATGGAAATAACACAAACGTGACGCTACTTCCATTCATTTGGGACACCTGCAACATATTTTGACACGTGCATGTTATGGATTAAACTATGAATCCGCTCTGGGTACTTTGTTACAAGTGAAGAGTGAGCCATTCAACAACAGCCACAATGTTTACTTAAATAAGACAAGATAAATTGTTTATCCAACAACATGATGAACAAATAAAGTAAATCACATCATGCATCACTGCAAGCTTTCTCTAAGAGGCCACAAATCATCTGCAGTTAGAATTAGGCTCCTCTCACTGATATTAGATAACTGTACTATAGGCGTCATGGCTGATTCAGGCCACCTTGTAACAACAGTGGTCAGAGCTATTGACACTTTACAAATGACTTAAACATTGCTTCAAGTGCACTTTGCCTTACTTGCACAGGCAAATTCATTTGTCACAGATGACTTTATGGACTTTGGTCAGGGTAGATGCCATATTTAATTTGATATGAATGAAAACAAGGCTGAGGGGCATAATGGTAGAGCCTGATAACTAGGTTGTACTGTCTTAAGGTTCTCTGGTCAAATCTACTTTTCACAACTCTTCATAGTTTTTGGTTCACTGCAAATTGTTAGAAAGATGTTTTGCAATGTTGCATCTGATGAAAGATGAGAGCAACCGAACCAAGGTACACAAAAGGTAAAAATACAGCTTTATTTTCATTCCATCTATATTAAATACAGTGTCTCCAACTATGGTGTATTCTAACAGACTGTTACACAGGAAGAGGGTTTGGGTCACAGATTATCTAAAGTGGGTGTGTCAAAACTCATAAGGATTGTTCACTACACTTATACATTTAAACTGCTAATGAATTGTTTTATGATTTTGTAAGATTCTGGACAACATGTAGAACATCTGATTGTATTATGGTACTGTTTAACACAAAAGTTGTTAGCAAAAACTCAATAATACAACAAATTGTTAAAAGTGAAACTTGAAAAGTAAGAATCTTTTACATTCTTCATCCTTGTGAAGTTGTTTTATGCTGTTTTATGCTGATTCTCAGATACTTTCTCCTTTATGGCAAAGTCTCCTTTAAATATTCCAAAGTTTGCATGAGGTTTGTATTTGTCTCACACTTCCCACTAGTGCTTGTTTGCAGTGAATACTACTAATGAAATAACTGTTTGCCTTACACATGAACTTGTCTCTATCAAAAGCATCTCGGTCACAGCATGAATAGATCTTCCACCCACACAACAACACACAGCCTCTTACTAATAACTTATAGCGGGCACAGTAGTCACAAAAACCCATCATCTCTTGTTTCTAGTGTAACCTGTAATACAGAGGATCAAAAAAGAAACTTGATGCTAGTACCAACTTGAATTTAGAGAGAAGTTAGGATATATGTTGACAAAATATATTCCTGATTTACTTAATGACCATTTCTGGTATTTTAATAAATTATTTATCAAGTCCAGAATCAAAATAAGTTTTGTGATCATCATTTAAACAGCCTCTAAAACAATTTATTCTGAATATCTTTCGGATGGCATCTCTATTATTTTTTAATATTTCTCACAACTAGAATCTTTCCAATAAAGACCACTTTTCATTATTAAATTAATTTCTGATGGATAAACTCAAGACCAACTGCAATGACTCATTGTAAATATGCTTTTAGAATGTAATAAAAAAGCAGTTCAGCTATGCCAAGACCATTATACTGTTTAAGAAACAACTGAAAATGAATCTCTTTTAGATGCACTTAACAAGACCACAATCATAAAAGCACTCTTATTTATTTATTAAAACAACTATCCTATTTCATCTGCTTTAGGCATTTCTTCTCCAGATTTGTTACTATTCTGGCTTACCTCTAAAACTTAGTGTGATACTACATTATATAATTTCACCAAAAAATTGCTTGTAGAGGTTCCTCATTGTATGTCGCTTTGGGCAAAGGTTCTCTGTTATTGTTTAAATATCATGTCTAGTACTTCACTGTTAAAGACGCCTCACAAGCAACGCAAGATGTGCTCAGGCTGGACCAGCACCATCTTCCACAGTCACCATCACTTGTCTGTACTCTATTAAAATTACATCCTCAAGTTAAATCACTGTCAAAAAAAAACTCATATCACAAACCCAGAATCAGGTGATAAGAAAATCCCTAATTCTGTGGAACTATATAAATGATAAAGTGAACACCAAAAATCAACATTCAGTCCACATGTGAATCTTTAGTTCTCAGAAAGAGAACATAAGATATACATTTCTCTATGGATATAAGTATGGCATAGTAGATTCAAAGACATCCTAATTTAAGAATCCCTAATTCAGAATTATTTAACTAAAAAACATACTAAAACATAACACAGTTTTTAACATGATTTTCACCTTAAAAAGTACCATTTATTTTTACAGTTATAAATGTTACAATGTGACTTTAGTTACAGGATGTAGAACAATAGGATGGCAAAATGAGAAAAGAATTGGATGATGTTCAGCATCAGAACAGAGAGGAATAATCTCCCGTGTTGACATGGTTAATTAGCTTGGGTTAGGGGAAGGCAAGGTTGATCATATATCACGCTCTTATTCACAGCCCCATTTACCATCCCACTTTAGGGAGCTCCGTTCCCTTTACCCCCTGATGAAAGAGGTTTTGTGGAGGTGAGCACTGCTTGGCTGGGTGGAGAGGACATATACGAAAGTCAAATATTCATTTGTCTCATTTCATAATAAGAGAGAACAGAGGAAAAACAGGGCTAATATTCCAATGGGCCTAATTAAAATTGCTGAGAGCATGAGAAAAGGAGTTGCACTGAGGTGATTTTAGGCTCAGCTCAAATGAGGAGACCTAATTAAGGAGACTGATGGCCTTTACTTAGAAGCCACTTGAGATGTGTTGGGCACTTTGTGTTTGTCCCCACAGCAGATCACTTTGATTAACCACTGTCTGTATCAACTTAGGCAGGGAAATTAAGAAATAAGTTCCAGCTGAGAAAAAAGAAATAAAATAATTATAATAATTGTGATGATTGTGATAATAAATATAACTGTAGGCAGCAATTATTGGCCCAGACACAATGAGCCCTTCAGACCAAATGCTCGATTGGAAGCAAATTCACAAAAAAAACTCTATGGCCAGACGTACAGTAACAACAAGAGAGTCACAGCACCAAAGCATTGTTTAAAAACTACTTGCTGTTTCCGGCAAACTGAGCAACTGTTGCCCATTTTAAGCCAATTTCTATGAGAACTGGACAATGCATTGTCAAAGAGTTTTTCTGCATGGCCTGCAAATGACCTAATCCAGTTTAATAAAGACTGAATCAATGTTGTACGGTAAAATTGTTTCTAACAAAGACATAATATACTCAACATGTAAAAAGTGAGTATCACTGCAAACCGTATGGGCAAATTAATTTAAAGTTATAAGCATATTAATCAATAACAATTAAGTTTAAAACTGGGTGGGTGGACAGACAGCAAGCAATCAAAATTAATGGCCAACCATGGAAAATCAAATGCTGTTAAAAGCATTAGATCAAATGATTCAAATTATAAATTTAAAAACCAACAAAAAGTCATCTTTGAGATTTTTGACCAGTAGGTGGTACTGTCATCTAACTGCCCATGTACCCTTAGGACTTATACTCTCTGTATATCCTGCTTTTTTCTTTACAGCCCTAGTGTAAACTGCCTGACCCAATTTAAGACATTACAAATGGCTGGTGCAACTTCCTCATGATCTCTAGCATTCATCATTAATCAGATCTGAAGGGCAAAACATCCAAATAATAGGTCTTAAAAGTGATTAATCATTTACCATGAAAGAATAAGAGAGGATTTGAGATGATGGCCCCCAAAACAATAAATCACCCTCATAATAGCTGAGGAAATATTTAAATAGTGACACCAATAAAACAATGTAGCTCTTCCTCTCTCTGACCTGCCATGATAAATGTATAATCATTATCAACTTCCATTTTGCCCTGGAGGAGACAAAGACTCAGCTGTCATACATTGTGACGGATACCTTTATTTATATCAATGCTATTTGCTTATCAATTCTTTCCCACTGTTTACAACACGTATAAACAAAGAAAGAGGGTTTTTTTAGGTTAACAGTCCATCACACACTGGCAATTTTATCACTGTGAAAATACTTAGCACGTTTCAGGAACACCTAGTTCCATTAAAAGCCAACTTCCTATTATATAGAAGATAATTAACTTGGACTATTATTAAGTACTTTTTAAGGATCCTTCCGTTGATGATTTTAAGACAGCAATGAGTCTGTAAGGGCTGGTATATCTTATCTTTGCTTCATTGGCAGTGCAGCTCCCTTTCATCCTCACTAGTCTCCTAATGCTTCACAAAATGACCAATAAATCAAACTGACGATTAAATAATTTGCCAAAATACACCCTCCTAAACATAAATCTGATTTCTGTGTTGCTTCAAGCAGCTACTCACTATGCAAGCAAGTGAGCACAAATCAAAACTCACAATGACTTTCAGGAATTATTTTGAAGCATTCCAGTGTGGCCTTATACTGTGTATAACACCATAAACATTATTAAAAAGGATGCAACCCCCAAGATTACTTTAATAAACTGTTTTTAGACAACTGAGCAAGCAAACCGGCAAATTTTTCTCAGGGGTTTTCAGTTTAAGTTTCATCCTGTAAAGAGAACATCAACTGCTGACTCATCGAGATACTGTATGTCACTCACATCTATCAAGCATCGGAGGCTTGAGCAGTTTATTATTACACAGCATCAAGGTATGTATACAAGATGTTTACCATCTCCTCGATTTATCTGTGTACTAGTTTTTTTCCTTTTTATAATTCATCATACCTCTGACATTGAAAGAGCACCATCATTGTATTTTTTATGACAAAATGCTAGAAGTGGCGCTAATCTTAATCGATGACACTCTTACTCATTTGCTAAAAGCTAGCTATATTTATCCACTAGCAGAGCATACTCAGACTAATAGCGATTGCTTTCTGACACTCGTCCTTGGGAGGATGCCGGGAATGCAGCAAGAGGGCAGGAAGTATCATCTTAATGCCTTAAAGCTGCACTATATATCTCTGTAAAGAGTACACATTCCCTACAGACATTCCTGCAGCTGCACACCAGGGTTGAGCACCATTTAGATTTGAATCAAGAATACCTTTAAAATTCCAATTGAATTCATTAATATAAGTATTAATGTCAATATTTTGACTGTATTAAACTTTAAAAGAGCTTAAATAAATATGTGTGATATATATACATTCTACATATCACTAAATAAAGAAAGAATTTTAAATACATAAAACAGAAGTTTAATCACAAAACTTTGACTAATGAAATCGTTTTTCTGAATGACTAATTTCTTCGAATTGCAATTTACCACATTCCTCCAACTTTCTAATTTAACATCCTGTACACTTGGTTATTTAATTTAAACTCAGTTGAAAGAAAGCAAGATCTAAAAGTCTGAATTTTGCTCAACCCTGCCGCAAACTCACAAAGACTGAGACAAAGAGAGACACATTTCACATCTCAACAGACACCAAGATGTGTTATGTATCAAGCAGGCTCCAAAAAGACAGGTACACTGATGAAACACATGATTTCTGTTTGAGACGTTGATGTAATGCTTGTTTTGCTTCATTTTTTCTTTCCACACCTTACAATTTGTCAAATTGCATTTCATATTTTAAACATTCAAGAGCCATAAATAGTCTCAGCTATCATATTAGTAAAATGGCGTTTAGTGCTATAGCTCTCTCAAGGCTGAAAATTCATTTTAATCCTTACTAATTCCCATGAGGACCTGCGTGGTTGTCTTACTGTTATTACAGCGGACTTTGATCCTCTTAGTTCTCTGAATCCTGTAATTGTTGGCTGCTTCTCGAAGTACAAGCAGGGCGGACTGAAAATGAATTGCTAGAGGACTTGGCACCCAAAGGTTTCCTTGAAATTTCCAGTTTTGTATGAATAATAAAATATGTAATGTAATCTTAACTTTTTCAACCCTTGTCCATCTTTAGACTTCAACAGCATCAGAGGTGATATGCGTGATTGGCATTCTGACTGACATTCACATTAGCACTGTAAGAAAGTTCATAATAAATAAGAACTCATCCTACTCACATCCACCAAGAGAGCGTCATGGTGATTGACAGCACTTGCCTTTGTCTGCTCCTCCCACGCTGTAATTGACTTGGCTGGGGCAGCTGTGCGTCTGTGTGAGTGTCTTCTTTAAATGGCTATTAATTAGCATTAGAGAGCGCAGACTGCTCACACCTCGCCTCTCTTAATCCTAAGCGTGTGGCTTTCGTGAATCCATTAGCCACGGCACGGAGGCCGCTTCTGCGCCAGAGTCAATTACTTTCTTCATACCGCTTTGCTGTTTTGGAGACTCAGCTTTGACGTTGTCAGCAGCCAGACTGAAACAAAAGCACAAAAGGAACAAGTCACTTTTAAAATTTCAGAGCTCGTTTGATTGATTTTACATTCGTCTTTTATATTATTTTTAATTGGTCAGTAGCCTCTTAATTCTCGCCTTTTAAAGTGCTTCCCTGCACGAGTTTACAAACAGTCCCATTCTAAAGCATTTAATAGAATATCTAAGACAGTATTTTACAGTTGGTGTTCTTGCCAATTACAAAAAGACCAAGGAATCACACGCGTTGTGTAAACACAAAGTTGTATTATGTGTGAATGCATCTGCTTGTTCATAATACATAAACTTTTATCCCAGATGAAAATGTCAGTGAATAGAAGACATGCAATCCACATGAGTGACCACAAAACTCAAATACAAAATGTCATATGGGCTCAACCAAAACTCCTTGCTAAAACTACATTTAGCTGTCCAGCAGCACGACCATTGAAAAGAACTTATAATGGCATATAGTTAGAGAATTATAAGATCGGATTTTTGCCACATTTATGTGACTAAATATAACGGGTGTATAATGAAATGGATTGTGCATGCCCAATGTGTTCTCGTTGACAACTGGTACATTGAAACGGAAATGTATTGGATATGTAATGGAATGAAATAACAATCCAATCGATGGAGAAACATAACCAAGTGTGAAAGATTGTAAATAAGCTCCACCCTGGCTTCCAATCTACTATTACCATTTCTACAATGCATATTCCTCAAAGTAAAACATTCATGCCACTGATTTTCCTGCATTATTTTAAGATTAGTTTAAATGTGAGCCTGTTACAGTCTTTGGGGCATCTTTGCTTTAGCTACTGAAAGGCAAAGCTTTCTGTCTTTGGCTGCGCTCCCAAATCTAAACCCCATTATGAAGTAAATCTAAAAGCTTTCAGATTTACAGCGAGGAATGCCCAACCCCTCTGTATGAAATTAGATTGTACTGTGCTACTGTGGGGAAACACGTGTTCCTTCATTCCCTCGAGGAGCTGTCACTTTTCTGACATGATGCTTTGCAATGTGGGGCTCATGGCTGTTTGTTTTGTCCACAGCTATTTGTGGGGCAATATTTCCTTCTTTACCAACAACCTTCCATTTATTAGCGACAAAGCTAGCTGAAATAGTCTGTTCTGACCTATTCGTGACTGGCACTGGCATTTAAGAAATACCAACAAGAAGGCAGTGCAAACTGACAGGGTGGACCGGAGGAGTGGCGCGTAGCATTTTAAATGGAAAGTGCTGAAGAGGACACGCTGTCACACTGTTCCTTCACGCCGGGCATTCAACCCAAAGGTTGAGCGGGGCTCATCTGCAGATGATGAGCACTATGGGAGGTCATCTACTCTGCTGAGATGGCATACAGACAAGGCTTTGGAATCGTCCTCAGGCAGATCAGGCAGCTTCTTTATGTGTAGGCTAAAAGAAGACCAGGGCTAAAGAATGTCAGTTCTTCGTGCCTAGAGTGACGTGATGTACATTACAACATATCAGTCAAAGCTGAACTCATTAACACCGCTGTACATGGTTTTCTCCAAGGGGTCGAGTCACGCCCTATAGCTTTGTAACAAATGTGCTTCTTTGCTCCTGTATATGCTGAAGCAGCACAGTGAAGAGAAAGAAGTTTACAGTTGATACACTAAAAGTCGACTTTTTGGTTTATTGATGGGACTTGGATTTGGGGAGAATGGCTGCAGTAGCAGACCAGAAGATGACGGAGAGGCTGTGGTGTTCATAATGCAGGCTGGATAGTCCCTGTGCTCTGATATCCCATGAGACGAATAAGAACCTCACTCTGGACTCAAGCTTTAAGATCAATAGGATTAAAGGACTTCTGCTAAAAGCCTGTCTTAGTTCTCCCTGCAGCTTGTGTTGCACTTTAATGCCAACTTCAGTTCTTCACTAACCTCATCTCCGACTCAGTGCAGGGGATCATGCAGCATGTGGACACTAAGCAGTGTCACTATATTTCACTTCTATGAGATATTGAGAAGCACTTTCCGACTATATGCTTGTATCAAGGAAGTGTTGAAACTTTTCAGCAGTTTGAAAAAATGTTGAGATGGCGAAACACGTATATAGAATTAACAAAAAATATAAAAGGCCCTTAAAAACATTTTTTACATCCAACTTTAAATTCCTGGTTAAACAACCCATGTCAAAATCTAAAGGATGTGTTTATTCTCAGAAGTTAAATGAAAGTGTTCTGCAGAAAGAGCTCTTGTCATATTTGTACATCAAGGCCAGTATATTCAATATCAATTCACCAATCAATAGAAGTTATTAATAAAAAAATAAAAAATAAAATTATTAAATAAATAAAAGAATGTCATTCCATAAAAAAAACTTAAAATGCAAGTGCTAAGCAAACCAATATTGCAGTTGACACTGACCTGTTACCTCTAAACTCTACATAAATATGCTGGAAAATAATAAATAGTAAAAAAAAAATAAATAAAAAGCACTTATTTACCCGTCCTCCCCTCATGTTGTTTCGAAGATGCCAGCTGATATTTGGAAACAGATTCATCTGGCAACATTCTCTCTAAATTGTGTTCAAAATATTTCTCTCAGGCTCCAAATATTGGTGTCTGTCTTTAGGGGTGGGTTGGGTGTAATGGGATTCCATCTCATAAATCATAATTCTTGAGAAATTTAGATTCAGTGAATAAGACCTCTACTCATTTGCCCACACAGACACCTCTCCGAGTCCCAGTGGTCCCCTCTCAATGGGTTTGCTTCCGTTCATTTCCCAAGGATTGCTACACTCTAAATGCTGTTATGTGGAACCCTTCGTTGTCATGCAAGACATAACACCGCTGGTCAAAACATTCTGAAAAAGAAAGAAAAAAGGAATATTAAAAAGGAATTCATGTGGGACTTTAACCAAAAATGTCTTGGAGCAATGAAAAATGCTAGGAGCACAGGGGATGTGTGCATGTTTGTGTAAAATGAAAAGGATGGGGGGCTCTTGGTTGCACTGGTGGGGTGTTTTGAGCCCAGATTCAAAGAGGAATTGTGCATTATGATTCTGTGACTGTTGTGTTATACACTTCAAAGATCTTATTACAACACAAATTAGTATTCATGCGCCATTCAAAATGCAAGTCCAACACCTGCATGGCTAACCGACTGCTAGTAAAGGGACACATTTAAAGACACACTGCAGCTAAGGGAAATCCGTTCCGCAGCTTTGCCTCCTGATCATTGTTACTAACTGCCTGATGCAACATTTCAGTTTATAGCCTGCCACCAAGCACTTAGAAACTCATTGAAGCAAGCAACTAAGTGGAACCGATTTTAACAAAATACAATGGAAAGTAAAAATCATCAGGGTCTTGTGGAACAGATAAGAACAACACTACTACTACCACCCTAAATAGTTAAAGCTTATGATTTTACTGCACTACACTTGAACCATCATGAATCTTCAGTAAGATTTGAGAATTAAAGCTCTGTTGCTTTTAACAGGCCTCAGCTGTCTGAATTACTGTAATGCACTTCAGCTACTAACTGAAAGCGTGGGAAAAGCCCAAGGCTAAAATCTCAATTTCATGAGCTTAATAGACAAACTAAAGCACTATTCAGCTTTTAATATTAAGCCAGGTAATTCGGCAAGTAAAATAATTAAAGTGTCCTCTGGCTATTCTTTAGCCAACCTTTTACATTTGACATACATTAACGTGAAAATTTATAACAAGAACCAAAGCTTTAATTTTACACCTTGTTTGCTGTTGCTCTTCAGTTGCTAGTATTATGGCATTATGTATAAACTGCATTTTCACATTACAGAAATGCTTTGGTCAGAAAGCTGACTACTATTCACACTGATTCTATTCAAATGCTGATACTATTCAAACTGATCTGCTTTATTCTCCTCAACCTTCAGGGAACAGAGAAACAGAACACTTGGCCAACCACACTACTTTGAAGTGACTGTGCCCATCTGCTACGGCCTGCAAGCTGATTTTGCTGGTCCATTAGCTTTTTGTCGCCAAGTTCGCCGTTTACAGTCAAAATGGTCGCGGGCCCTACCCTCAAATGTTGCTAGCGGAGGTACACCAAGTGAGGAAAAAGCAAGTGCTATTCCCAAGCTCTTTAAAGTTTGTTTTAGAGATACATTTCTATATAGATAAAACAACTTTGCAGACATGTAGCAGCAGTAGAAAATGTCTTGGGGAACGATGAGGATGTAAGGAACATTAAGTTTATAATTACCCATCTCAAGCAATTTGTAAATTTCACACTGAAATAAAAACTGCAGGCATCATGCAACATAGCTTTTCTTATATACTACAAATCTCTGTTTTGACAAGTTTATGGGTACTCACAAGAACCTAATTCTGTCCATAACTAAGGACTGTATGTACAAACAGTAAATGTAATGTAAAGGTTCAAAAACGGCCTGCTGGTCTGTTAAAAGCTCTTTTTATATTAAACTACTTCATAAGCCTTTTTTAGAGCGAATAGTGACAAACACAACTACCTACAACATTTGGTGATTTTTTTTGGTGATTGTCCTTTATAAATTCTTAAACATAGCCCTGTCATTATAAAATAGCGTTTGATTACAGTCACACTGAATTGCTTAATTGTTCATTTAAGTATAGTACAGTATGTTCTCTGTAAATTAAAGTGGGTCAGTACCTGAGTAATTTAGATGTACATAGATTTGACAGGGCCTAAGTAAAAAAGAATAAAGTTAATTTCCGTTTCAATTGACCACAAAGCTATGCCCCGCAACCCTATACATCGTTTGTTGCATGCTACTCGTTTTTTTTTGGTTAAGGGCTTGGTTTACTGATGAATCAACTGTGACCAAATGAACAGCCCAACTCGTACTACATCTTTCCAACCGATGCCTGACTAATTGGTCAGAGACCAAAGAACTGTGTGAGCAACTCTAAACCTGCTTTTTGGTAGTGTTGCATCAGAGTTTGCACTCCCTAATGGTTCTTGTTTTGGTCTGTTTATTTATTACTACTCTTTTTTTCCCTAAGAGAAAATATTACTTTTAGTCTAATGTTGATCGTGCTCAATTTAAGCTTATAGTTGCGTGTTGGTGTCATCACTAATGACCAATATTTCCTCTAAACTGCATGCCAGTGCAGTTCCAATGTTGTGCGCAACCGGAAAACCACAGGCGTATAACATATAAATCATTTCTTTACAGTAACAAAAACTTATTAAGCAGAACAGATTTGTTGTAGTCAATTAGTATGAATGTCACTTAGTTATGCCTACTACACTCAATAAGATGCAGGCTATTCTCTGATTGCCTGTTATTTCTGGAACGGTGGAAATTAAACAAGACAAAACTGCATATGTATTTCAGCCTGTATTTTATGTTATTAGTTTTTAAAATTTCAGAAAAGCATTAAACCATAACACCTGTTACATTATTTCAGTCCCTTTCTTTTAGCTTCATGTGATTTACATTAAACGTAAAGCAACAACTACCATTTGCATACAGCTCCAACAAAGCGATTTTCATTAAATAACATTATTTAAACATAAAAAATTCATTTTAAGTCACTCTATAAAACAAGGAGCGCACCACAACTTCACTTGACATTGAACATCGATATGTAAATACCGTCATAACAGACATGACCTCGTCAAAACTCACCAACACGCTGTATTTCCTTGTTTTTTTTAATCATGTATACGTTTGACATCCACGTAAATTGTATTGTGAAGTAAACTATTGACCTGTGGAATGATGACAATAAAACACAAGCGGCTCACCGTGTGATATTTCTGGGTTTCGGTGTGAATGACGCCATACACGAACAGCGCCCTCTACCTTACTGGAATCACCATTCACAGAACAAGTGACGTTTTATAGGAGCGGTTTTATGGACAGGGCTTAGATTAAGTCAGACTAGAGTACACAATATAAAACCTGAAAAATAGCTGAAAAAGTACACAACAAAAAGCTGAAAAAGTACACAACAAAAAGTACACAATATTTAATATAATAATAAGATATAATAATTTCACAGTTGCAGAATGAAAGTAGTGTTTGAAATATAAGTATTGAATATAAATTAGTATGGTCACTTCTTGTGTTATCCTATTGTAAACAATTAAGCTTTTGAATTTTGTCACCTTCAGAAAATCAGGAAATGTTAGGAGCCCAGTGAGAAAGATATCTACTGTATGTATAAAGTTACATTTTTCATTGAGCAGCTTTCAGTGCACTATTGATTCAGACACAGTACCCCTGGAAAAACCCAAGTGAAAACCTGAGCACAAGGGCAAAACAGTTCATTAACTTCTTACAGATATGGGTCTGAAACTAAAACCTTTGGATTACTAGCCCTGAACCATCTTGATGTGCTGAAGTGTAGGGAATGAGACTATTGTGATGCAGAACATGATCTGCAAAACTATACATTTTAAGACTAATTAAAATCAATTGGCATTTTTATGTCCAACTGATTTTTAGAAATTTCACACCTCTTCTTCACACACACACATTTTGGGAAATAATCAGTACAGGTTTTATCAGGTTTTATTTCAGGACGATTTACGCCTACAGCTCGACTCATGATTCCTTATATACAGTGTATTTGTGACATTTGTGTGCCATAAGACAACTGTATATGGATTCAGTCCCCACAAGGTTTCTTCTGTGCAGAATGTCACACATTATAGTTTTAAGTAATTAGGAACAGAAAAATGCAGAAAGCCAACATAATTAAAAAAAAACAGAGCTTTTTATTTCTCCTTCCACATTACTAATTTTGGGATTAACATATGGATAACACTTTATCAGACACTTTATCAAAGGCTTGTGAAGACATACAGCATTGCCACGTTGACTATAAAAGGATTCCCTTGGCTATTGTAGATCTCCATGTTTATCCATTACTTTATATTAGACCATTTCACCAGACACTTCATAACTGACTTTGATGGACTTATATAAAGTAGAAACTCAGGTCACATCATATGGAACTCTTTAAGCTGTAGCGTAACTGGTCACAGTTGACCACATAATCTGCCAATTCCCTTCACAGGACTGCTGCACCAACAAAAGCTAAGTCCCTGGCCCTCTCGTCCCAAAGTGCTTGCTCAGCACTATAAAGAAGCATTAAATCCCAGGAAGAGAAAATGAGAGGTTTCAAAGTAAGGAGATGATGAGGGGACTTATATATAGTTATAAGGCATAGTTATAAGGCAGGGGGGTTTTATACTATCTGGATGTATTACTGCTGTCACATACTTTGACAAACTTAATTCTGAAATTTTTATTTTGGCAGTTTAGGTTGCATATTTGATGCCATTTATATATAATTTTGATAAAAAATAAGTAAATTTTGCACAACATATACAGCTGCTGTCAGCTAAACCAATTATTACCTTGTGGCCTAGGGCAGAGGAATCTTAAGAATAATTTTAATACTGTATGTCTAATGTTTTTCTGTATTAAGGATCCATTCTTAAAATAATATTGATTCTACAGGACTTTTTGTACATTGAACATGAATTCATATGGCTTAGAAGTAAAACATTTTAAATTAATTAATTTTACATTTTTAACGAATATTGTAAGGGTCTCTCTCTCTCTCTCTCTCTCTCTCTCTCTCTCTCTCTCTCTCTCTCTCTCTCTCTCTCTCTCACCAAACCAACAGGTGGCGATATGACCCTAAACGTAAAGCCATGTGGACCAATCAGAAGCCTGAAAAAAGCCCAAATCTCCGGTTTAACCAGAGTTTCTACAAAACTTCACCCTGGCAGAAGTTAAAAAAATGTCGAACAACGAACAACCAAACCGCAAACCCCTGTATGTGTGTAATGTGTTGCAGAAGACATTCCACCTGCAGATGGCGATATGATGTGGTGACGGATTTTCTCGAAATGATAACAAACATGGATAGAATCATGGTGATTGGTAAGAAAATCCAGGGAACTGTTACTTAGGTATGAGCATCTATACAGATTTCATCTAACCTTTGTTGAAATATTTGGTTCTTAGTACACATTATATATCAATTAATGATGATGCTAAGAGCAATGTATATTAATTTATTGGACTACTGTATGTGCAGAGGACTTCTGTAGTATTTGCTGGCAACAGTGAGTTCTCAAATGCATTTGTTATTTTCTGAAAATCTTTTTTTTTCCATAGCTCTCCATAGGTTTTAGTTATGCTCATTCAAACATTAAAGCTTAGTTTTGATGACTAAATGTTTACATAAATACAAGTTTTAATGTATTTTCAAAGATTTAGAGCCAATTTATTGCCAAAGATGAGATTTTCCAGAAATAACTATTGTAAATGTATTTTTATTAATTACACAAAGCTTTATATAAAAAATAAATATTTATTTATATTTTATGGATTTATATAATTTATGTATTTGTGCTTAATGCACAGGTGTGTCCTCTATTATGTACATTAGTATGCTTTAATATACTCTGTCAACTACACCACAGTAACACTTATGCAAGTAATACAATGGTATATAAAATATTTTGCAGATTGGAAAGGTGTTTATGTAGCTTTAGGTGATGTTGAGCTTTTATTTTGAAGTTTGGATTCTTCCTCTCTAGTCTTGCGTGGGTTCGTGTTTCAGGTGTGCATTGTGCTTTATCATAAACTGTGTTATTGTTGTTGTTTTTTAAAATTAATTTAAAAATCCAATCCTTGCAATTGTTATGACATTTGATATGTTTCTTAAATAAGCATATGGTTCGCTATTGATGAGGTTGTGCGCACAGTCGCAGCTGTTTTCTGGTAATAATGCAATAAAATACTTATGTTTGTTCCTGCAGAAATTACCTTTGTCAAGCAGCCTTATATCTTTGCAGTATATTAGAACGCCAGTACTGTTCCCTACTTATGCTTTGAAACCTTTAGTTTAGTTTTCCTACCTAAGTAAAAAAAAATGATAGGAGTAACCTCACTTCTTTTTATTTCTGTTACCTAGCAACAAGTGTAAACGATTTGCTGGCGATTCATGTGCTGATGACGTAAGAGTTCTGCGGTTGAGGCCGCAGTGAACAGAGACCTGTAGGGCTCCTATTGAACTCAGGTTATGGAGCAAAGCAATCGAACCATGTGTGAAAGCAGCCTTAGAATTTAGAGCATTAGTCATTGAATGACATTAATAGGTATACTTTTATAGGAAGCTTTTGACAGCTGTAATAACCTTACACTTTTATTATTTGGAAAACGTTAAGTATGTTCTGACAGCTTAGTCTTTCTGTTACCTTAAGATCTGTTTGACCTAACAAAATATGCAATTAGCCTACTGCGATATGTTTTATTTGCCATATATTGACTTAAAATTACAGTATGTTTCCCTTAAATACTAAAGGCAACAAAAATGTTTCAGACAATATGTTATGGAAGATTTAATATCTGCATATGTGTGTGATATGCACTGTGTATATACTACTGTATATACTTCACAAATATTAAGAGTAGAATAGTAGTATTCTAACATTCCAAACTGTACTATATAGTGAGTGTACAATCACTACAATCATACTGTACTTTTAAAATTCCCTTATCGGTATCGGTTTACGTATAGAAGTAAAGTAAATTTTCTTGTTATTTTAATTGACCAAACACCATATTTAAGCTGTCTTGTTAATTTTTATCATAATAAGTAACATGCAGAATAGATGCTACTGAGGTGCTTGGCCTCATCATCACTGCTTAAAACTATATTTAGCTTGTGTTTGTTCTCTATCACTAACTGCTTTTATGCGTGAGTTCAGTATGGTCCTGGAGTTTTAAAGTTACAAAATTGACTGAACAAAAGCTCCTCACTTGACCTCCCACCATAGCACAGCATGGGCCTTGCTTACTACTGTGTTTACATGTGTTTGTGTGTAAAACCAGTGTGTGCATGTTTTGTGGAATTGTAAACGATTGCATCAGACCTTTTTTCTGTGCACATAAGTACGCAACTTGTAGGCAATTATTATTGAACAAGGCCCATTATGTGTCATCAATGTTGTTTGCATCGCACTCTTTATTTAGAGGTAGAGATGTTGGTGTGTACAGTGCAAAAACTGTGCTGTTGTCTCTTTGAGAATTCATCCGTTCTCCTCTCCGCTGCCAGTCTGAGTGTGGCAGCAGGCACAGACTGGGAAATATTCCAGAAACCTTTCTCGAGCAGCTGAATATTCATCTTCATTAGGGCATCATCACCCCACCACACTCCAGTGCTGATTCCTGTTAACACTGAGCGATTGTGCAAAATGGGTGGCGGTGTTGGAGGGGGTGATGCTGGGGTGGGGGGTGTCAGGGATGAAGGCTCAGAGAAAAGTGGAATATGGAATGAGTGACAGTAGCGTGAGCGTAAACGCCATCATGAAGGACACACTGACTCATTGCTCTATTTTAGCAACGTGTCCCTCGCGCTAAAATCACCAAACGTGACATGCAGAAATCAAGGACATTTAGCAAATTAGTTTTTTTTAACAGATTTTTAATTTTGCTTTTACAATGGACAATTAATTACTGGGTAAATCATTTGTAGGATTTCTGGACACAGATTAATGACCACCTCTAAAAATGAAAAAGAAACCTTCAGATTTTTGAAAAGTTCAAAGCAGTCCACTAATGACTTATGATTAGAATTATGCTTTGAAACTAAATTATTTGATGTTTTGGTTTGTGTTTTACATGGTTAATATTAATGATATTACATCATGTAGATGAAACATTCATTTTATAAACTCAAAATAAATACAGTACCAGTCAAAAGTTTAGATAATTGACAAAAATGTTTTTCATGATCTAAAAAAAAAAATCCAAATTTAAAGATGTATATTTGAATGTTTGAAATTATGTGTGTAAGCAAAATAGTAGTTTATATATATATATTTAAAATATATATATATATATATTTAAAAAAAAAAAAAAAATATATATATATATATATATATATATATATATATATATATATTAATATTATAAATAGGCAATAAGAGTCCAGCATACATTGCATGAATAAATGCCAAGAATAATGATTTTTTATAGACAAAGGGTGACAACTTTCGGAGATGCTAAAATATAACAGTGTTGATTTATTCTGGATGCTTTTAGTCACAACATAATTCCCACAGTTACAATTGCGCTATTTCATGGTTTTGACGAGTTTCCTACTATTCTACAATGTAGAAAAAATCTAAACATCAGTAAACTAATCTAAAAATCAGTAAGTGTTTCCAAGTTCTTTAAGTGGTACTGTATGTACAGTCGGTACATAGATCTAGAACTTCTAGCAATACACATCTGCATTTAGAACTTTACCATTTGATCTGGTTTCCAGTGTAACTGATGTACTGTATAACATAAAAGCATTATCAGTACAGACATACTGACCTAGGTGGGAGCATATATGTTTTTCTTTCTGGCTCCATAGACCATGTATTAAGTTATTTGCAAAGCTTTTTAAGACTTAGCTGAAAGAAACAACCAGATAATCTAGAACACTAGATATTAAAAAATCAGTATTACCAGCCAATTACAGCACTGCTTCTCTCTACATTTTGGCTTGTGGGCATTAGAATTTCATGCTGTAATCAGTGATGCCTGTCAGATTTTCTTAATATGTTCTGAAACCTTCCACCAGGGCATTGAAATGTATTCCAAAGATTTGTTTATAGTCTGTTTCTCCTACTGCTAAATATATGTATTTAACAGAGATATGCTGTATTAGTATGGACAGTGTTCGGAGAAGAAAAATGGTTAATTTTGTTTTGGCTTTTCTGTTTGAAATCCACATATTTTCTGTACTTTTTTCTCTTGGGTTATGTGAGTTAAATTTTTTCTCACATTATGGCTCCAGTGTTTATAGAATGCTCTAGTATATGAAATATTAGCTTTCATGTTCATGTAGGCCATAACTTCCCCAGCCAGTCTGCAGAAAATCTTTGGGCAGGTTCAGAAGGCAACTTCTGTTCACTTGAATCCTGGATCCTTCTGGGTTTTTGGTGTCTACCAAAAGGTCTTAAGAGAAGAGAAAGCATGTAAATAGAGAGAACTCAGATAGACACTTTTCTGATTGACTGTCATACAGTATCTTTGCTTTTAGTGTTGAAGCAGTTTATTACGACCTATTGTTACGTTTTAAAGTGCCCTCTAGCTGTCATAGAAAACAACAGTTTTGTGTTGGGTTGTGCTTTGTTGTTTGGCCATTCCTACCAGTGAAAATGTGGGTTTGTACGTTATGTGGGAACTTTTTACATGATCCCTTATCTACCGTATTTCAACATTAAAATAGCAAAATTGTCTTTTACATGCAATTGACAGACATTTTGGATAAGTGACTTCAAAGTTCAGTATACTTTTCATTAGTATGTGTGTTCCCTGCGATTGAACCATTTATTCTTGCACAGCTATCGTGAGACTTCTAAATGAGCTTTGGGAATTTTAGATTAGCACGTAGATTAAAACCCACAAAGCGTTGAGGTGAAAGTTTCTGGTGCCAGTAGAGACACTAACTTGGTTAACGCTTCTATGGGTTGTATTTGAGAGAAATGCTAAACGACTTACACTCTCGTACGGGCTGAAAGATATGTTGGAAAAATTACATTACCTTTAACATTTAATTGTTTATGCTTGGGGGAATATTTATATACAAGTATAACAGCTGACATCCTGCAATGCATTTATTTAAAAGCCAACACTTATAAAGTCAAGAAGTTTTCTCAGGCTCTGCTTTCTGTATCCGTTTCTGTTTATCTCCCACCCTAGTTTGATATTAATCCATTAGTGTTTGTGTTAGTGTTTTGGTGACGTCAGGCCATGAGACTGTGATGAGCAGCTCTTATCATCTGGGCATTATTCAGAGTCTATGCCAAAACTAAACAGGCGCTGGATTTCTTTAAGCATCATTAATTATTGCAGCACTGATTCCCAGATGACCATTTTAGCGGTGGTTTACACCTGTCACATGTCATCAGTTTGATGTGGCTGCTGGCTGAAGCAAATGTTATTCTTCTAAATTCACTGTTAAATTCATTTGGCCAACAAGCGGAGGTGGGTGGGGTGGTGAGGTTCTCATGTCGCACATCACATGGTCTACTTCTCCAATAGAATTCAGTTTGGACTATTAAGAGGTCGACTCCGTTTAAGATCTGTCGTAAATTGATACAATAAACATCAGTCAGAGCAAATGTCCCATGCATGCTGTAAATCTTTGTAAATGAAAGTCATGCGATTCTCATGAGCTCCAGTCAGGTGAGTGTTTTACGGGATGTGGGAGACCCTTAGGGAATACTTAATAAACAACCATAAACATGACCACGCTTGAGTAATGTCTCAGTGGGACCTATACCATTCCTATCATGAGGGAAAATGCTTCAGGAGAAGACTGTTGTAAAGCTGTTCAGACTTTAATATAAGAGGAGAATATACAATATCTGAAATAATGCTTTATGGCTGTGGTTCCATTTTGTGACGGATGGCTAGAGACGTTATGCGCATGGCCTAGCCGTAGGATAATATAGGATTTCTGTTGACCGTTTAAACTGAAGTCACTTTGATCGTGTTACACAGCCTGTTGGTTTGATAAATCTCTGGAATAATTTACATGCCAGTAATATTTGAACCCAGCATGCTCTCTGACTCAATTTGTTACTATTGTATCCAATGTTTGTATTTCTGCTGTAGCTGCCAAAATTCATTATCTGCCATGCTAAAAATGTTACAGTTTTGTTCTGAGAACGAATGTCAGAGGAGCAGAGAATGACCAGGGAAAAAAGACTGGCACGCCAACAACTGTCGTCCGGACAAAATTAATAACCTCATTCCCAAAGTACCTCTATATTTTACTTCACTGAAAGGGAGCAAAGGCTTAATAAAGAAGTCTCTCTATCCACGCTTTCATCATTTGCGTTGATTCCAGGCCCCCAGTCTGATGATTCATCAAGCTCCATATGAAATACGATCTAGCAAAACAGGACATTTGACGCAGCAAGCTAAAATGAATCAAACCATGAAGACTGTTTGAAGTAGCTACAAACTTTTCTCTGTACTGCTATGTTACCGTGGACTCCTTTTGAAATTTGCTCTCCCATATGTATTGAGTTAAGAAATGTAAGTCGGGCTGAACTGGATCTCAACAGGGATTTTAAAAAGGTAGAAAGTCATAATGAGGCATAAGTTCTGGCTGTTAGATATGTTAAGCTCAATCAGAGACTATGGCCCCTGGAGCACATCCCCCCAGGCACTGTCTTTCCATGCTCTTCTGACAGACCGCCACTGACTCAAATCCTTTTCTCATTCACAATCAAAGATTAATGGAAGATAGATATTTCAGATCACAGAGATTAATTGCATTCCATTTTACAATTCTCTCCCATCATTCCCCAGCCCAGTATTAAGCTACTGGTGATTTTTGTCAACAAGAAAACTGGGTTATTAATAGACTTTCGATGACTTAGCTTCTGTCTGGTTCTGCCACTGTATTCTGTGTAGCAAAGAGAGGACAAAAGCGTGTGAAATGTATACTGTATAAATTAAAACTGTAGTTTATTGTGCATTTATATGGAAATATGCAAATTTATTAATTAAATTATTAATTTTTAGTTATTAATCAAAGTGGCTTTTTATATGTATGCCCCTAAAAGCTTTTGATTTTGTGTAGTATAGTAGAAAACCTGCAAACTTCTCATGCTTATAGATAATTTTGTCTATTGTGCATTATTGGAGTATATCTAACTTTATCACTTCATGTAGCACCAATTAACAGCAGTGTCTTTAAATACATTAGTGTATATTTTCACAGCCCTCTCTAGTGAAGTACTGAAAAGTGCAGAGCAGTAATAATATAAGTGAGACCTCTCCTGCCTCTGTGGAAACTCTGCAGTAATATTTTGGAATGGAATGTAAACAATGATGCATGTTTTGAAACATTTTGAATCTTTATATAAATGTAAATTTGTTATTCATCAAGCAAAGTTTTTTCATGCATATCGAGCATATTTTCGAGCATATTTTACATATGCTTCTATGCAATCATGAATCTACTTTTTAGTATTACCCTAAAATGATTCAATGGTTCCAGCTTTTCAAATCAGAAATGTTTCTCTGTTGTTATTGTTATATTGTGTTAAACCTTAGCACATGTGACACAAAATCAGCCATAGACCTTTATGAGAATTCTTAAGGATAGAATTATAGAAAGAAGAAATAATTATTATGTGGTTCTTTCAACTGCAGCCACAACCTTAATAACTGGTTCACTTACATAATAAAAGCAGTGGAGAAAGTGAGCAAGGCAGAAAATTAGGGAGAGTGAGAGGAGAGAGAAATAGATGAGCAGAAAGCGAGTGAGAGAGGGATATAAAGCACTAGGACAAACAAATGTGAGTTATTGATTTATTGGGGGGGATAGTCTTTGTGACTTTGTGCAGGATTGATCAAATGGAAGGTTATCCTAACTCACAGAAGCAAGCTGTTTGCCAATATCAATCAGTGCAGATTCAAAATGCTTGCAACAACCCTTGACATTCAAAAACAGTGCAACAGTTTGTGTGAAAGGCCACATAACAAGATGAGAAGCTGATGTTTAAAAGAGGAAAAGTTGGATTAATGCTAGTGGGCATGAGTAACATGAGCAATCAAGTCAAATTAAGCAAGGAAATATTTTTATATGTTCACTTGTATGTTTTTACAAGTTTTACAAATGTCAAATGTTTATCTATCTTATCATAATTTCATATCAAGTTTGAGAGCATCAAACACTGGTCGAGTTTTAAATATTGCTTCTTTTTTATTTAAAAAATGTAGAAATATCAGTTATTAAAATTTCATTTCTTTCTTTCATTTTCTAAGGTACATTTCATTACACGGGTCATATGTCACTATAACTTTAGTTGTGATTTTGGATGATAAAAAATTTTTAAGTATCAGGTTATAGTATTTCTGGATTATACTGGCCGCCTTCTGTATGTAATTTCTTTGTGACTGTGGATTAACTATTTGTAGACAACATTTGCAGATTCAGTAGCTGTAAACAAGCATGAGTGTTGTGAAACTGATAGCAGGCAGTTGCAGTGTAGAAAGACTATAAGAAGTGTGATGTGGGCCATCTTATATTTGTGCAGAAATGTGGTCATCAGGCTGAAACTTTCAAGGCCTGGTTGTTTGTCATCAACCAGAGAAGTAGACAACACATCAACAACAACCATTTTTGAGTATTTTTGCCGGAGGATGAAGAACGTTGGTCTGTAATATCCTCCAATAATGGAAAGTATTTTTCGACCTGTGAGATTTGTTTTTAACAGTTGATAAGATCAGAAAATAGGTGTGCCTTTGCTTTAGGGCAGCTGGAGAGAGGTTTGGAGGCATTCACAGCATTGGTTGTGAAGGCATACTGTGGATAAATGGCCACTGGTGGTTAACTTCCCGGTGAAAAGTCCTTATCGGTCAGACAGGTGATGGTGAAGGGCAGAACAGTGAATGTCTTGAACAGTTAGTGAAAAGTCTAATGTTCTGTTGGTCTTGTCATGTCTTGGCCTTGGCAGTGGAGTAGCTGGCAGAGAAAGAGGAGAGCAGAGATAGATACATACTGAGGTCAGCAGAGGCTTTTGATTTATGCCATTTTTCTATCAGATGCCCTGAGCTTGGATTGACTCTTTCACATCAGCAATGAAGCTTTTTTTGCCCAGATCTTGTTTGTGCAGCTGAAGATGATTTTAAAAGCTATACAAATCCTTTAACTACAAAATAAGCAATATGAACTCACTTCCTCTGTGTGGTACTGTGCTTAGTGGAGAAGAAGATACAATTTCAGGACGCCGCTTCTATTTTTTGTCTTTTTGAAGATACTGTTGGTTACTTTCTCTTAGAGGACTTTTTGCTGTTAATATTGCTGACGCTTAAAGTAAATAGATATTTTTTATCTGATTGCAGAATTTAACCTGATAACTGCTACTACAGATATTGAGCATATACATAAAAATGCACTTTCCAATATGACATATTTTTTAATATATATATTTTTAATTTTAGGTTTTTTTTACAATATAAGGTTTGTCTTGATTAGATTAGAATTCAACTATGACATATTAAAGTAAATAGTGAAATAATCTCAGGTGTCAGTTTACAGGTTAAAACAGAGAGTTCAACATCTGCAATCAGACTGTGTTATGAAATATGCATGTCAAAAATGTACATGTACAAGGAACGTGGACGTCTCTGCAGATCATCCTGTACTTCAGAAAAAAGATCTCTACGGATGGCACTGCTAAATAAGCCTGTTGTCTGGATTTGATGAACTATGTCAGGCGATCTAGACCAGTGGGGGTTTTAATCACCAAACAACTGCAATGAACTTCAAAGCTGAGCAGGACCCACAACTTGACAAAAATAATATCGTTCTATTAAGATTATCTCAGCTCACAAAAAAGTCCTTTCCTTTTAATTTCATGTTGGAACTGAATCATTATGTTGTAATACTCACAGGAACAAGTCTGTAGATTGTGCAATTAAATTTCTAGAACAAAACGCTTTTGGTGCAGTGGAACGTTCCCACAGGATTTCCCAGATCCTTGCTTGCGATGTTAGAATAGGCTGTTCTAACGTCTTTTGTAACAATCTTATTGGGTGTCGACCACACAAACCACTTATTAATTAGAAGATAGGAATCCCACTGAGGACATTTCTCAGCGAACGTGCGAGCAGCCTGAATCCCCATCTGCACGGGAACGTCCCGCTTAAAGCTTTGTATAAGCACAGCAAGCGATCTCTGCACATGGTTGAATCCTCAGTGTGGGAGGTTCACAGGGTAATATTCTCAGGGTGACTGTCATCCAGGATTAGATGTTCAAGATGGTGGCACTGCAGTGTTTCTGAGGTAGACTTTTGTTCTCTGTAAATCTGTTGTCCCGCAGAGCGTAGCATGCCTCATGTTTTTGCAGGGATGCTCGTAAATGACTGAGCTGTCCAGCAGAGTTGATCTAAATATGTTAATATTCAGCATCGAGAACGACTGATAGATCCACTTTAGATTCTGTTACAAAACGACTCACAGTCTGTCAAAAACAAAACTTCTGGAAAAAAGACAAAGAGACGCAGACATGAGGCGACAATGCTGTTTACACTGTCAGATGAATAGCTGTCTTTGAGCGTGTCAGCCTGACATGTTTATGGCTTCAGCCAAACAATGACATTTGATAAAAAATGTGCTTGTGCTATAAATAAATCAAGTGCCAAGGTCACAACAGATGTTTTTTTTGTTTATGAAACAAATGTAATTAAAATTCAGGGCACCACATGTGCAAATCATTGTAAATTCTCTCAATATTTCATGGTACGCAAGTAAAACTATACACAAAAAATATTATTAGTATGCAAGCTAATTCTTTTGTATTTTGTAATATGGAAAGGGTTGAAGTCCTGTATTCAAAATTAGTTAAAAATGCTTTTTAGTAATTAATGATATTTTAAATGGATTATAGATAATTCACTTCAGTTATTTATAACAATCTAATTTCACCTGGGGGAAATGCATATTTTATAAAGGTTGCCATTTTTAATAATGCACACATCGGTGGATGTCAGATCTAAAATAGTCTCTTTCTGCCTAATTGTATTAATGCCACATCAAATTGTAGAGACAATTTCAAGTTTGTTCCAGTTTTAACAAACAACACATATGCTCAGTCCAACTTGTTACTTAAGTTTATATTGCATATCTGAAACAAACACACACAGTCTTTAATCTTGAGCGGTTAACACGCAGCGACCATAATGAGTTTCCTCTCATCTCCTCCCAAACGGAGAAGGTGTCAGTCTTAATGAGCGCTATTAAAGGTAACTTGCGCCATTATCACGCCACCTCTGTTATTTATGGCAACCATCAGCGTCTACTTTTAGAAGCCTGGCTCAAAATGGATGCCTCTAAAGGGTTTTTTTTATGTCCAGTTGCTTCCTCTCTTGATTGGAGGTCTGCTACTGTATCCTATTCTAATCAACTTGTACAGCTTATTAAGACAGGTAGGCAGAGCAGCTTTGCCCTGCGGAGCGCTTCATTCAGCTGTATGACAATTTATGAAGCTCAGTGCCAAAAATGAGCTCTTGGCTCACGGCTAAATGTGAGTGAGGCTTGTGGCCTGCCAGATGCTCATTTCAATTGCATTCACATCATACCTTCTCAGTGTAAAAGTTCCCTGCCAAGATATAAGGATGTGTAAATCTCCTGTTTGTACCTAGCGTTCTGACACGGCTCTATGGGTTTGCTTTTGAGCCAAGGAATTAAAAACAATAATTACTGCAATTGGAAAATAAGCTTAATAAATGCTAGTGGATGTAAATAAATAAATAAATAAGTTAAGTGTAATTAATAGGGGGGCCAATATGAAACCCATGATAATCAAATCTGCTGTGTTTTTCAATTTGCATGATTAAGATCTTAGTTGTGTTGTTCATTTAGGATCCAGGTTGTTCATTCTCAAAATGTCAACATATCAAAATTCTGAACACTACACTTAATTATCTGCAGAGCTTTAAAATCATCAACGTAAAAACCAATTAACTTTAATTTGCTACCAATTAAAATTTGACTTTTAGGAGTGTTAATATGCTAATCATGGCACTAAACCTATGCTGGAAACTGTTTACACATCACAGACCCCTGAGGCCGCGTGTGTGTGTGGGCTGCCACAGAGAGGTGGGAAGGTGATGGTGGAAAGTCTTTTCATAAATGTGCAAAGCAAGATGAATTTTGAGGGAACTATAATATAAAAACTATTTGACTATATAATTTCATTGATTTTTTTAATGAGCAAAACAGAATCCTTGTCTAGTAGATGTAAGGAATGCATATCATACTAGATATTGTATGGTTGTATGATGTTTTACTTTTTTTCAAATGAATTACGGATATTAAATTTACTATACTTATATTCTGTTACACATTCAGTGGTTGTTCTGTTTTATTAATTTCGCCTCAGGTGTGCTATCTGGTATTGGTTTCTGGGTAAACTAAATACTTAAGACATTTAAAATGAAAGTTTGAAAATTTCCCATTAACAGACATTTAACATTTGAAACATTTAACTTTCAATATGTAACCAACAGGCATTACTGTAATATAACTGAGCTGCAACTGGTTCTCCTTCTTACATCACGGTATTTTAATACTGAATAGCAATTGGCCTTCTTCTTTGCATATGTTTAACTATTTATAGCCACCTTTATGCTTCACATGACTGTCGACTGAAAACAAAGACATTTGCTCAGTGTCATGACAACGGCAAAGAGGCTCTGATGCAGCATTTCATTTACACACAAGCCAAAACCCTAAGCTTACCAAAACTTTAGGACTCTTCTTTTTTTGACTAGTGTTTCCTTCAGGAAATGCCTGTCTGGTGTTTAAGTCTTTTTATCTCTTTTAGAAGTAAGGACGAAGATGGAAAGAGGATCATTTTTTTAGACGGAATAACTTTATTTGTTATTTGTATGACAGAGTTTCTATTACGCTGAATGAACACTCACTTTGCAGAAATGGAGAGTCATCCACCTGAAACTGTTATTATACAGTTGAGGCTGTTTTTTAAAGAATAGTCTCTTTTTTGCTTTGGTTGAGGTGAAATCAATAAACACAGTCCATTATCTTCTTGTCCTGTAGGATTTTGTTTGGAATGGAGAGTCCAACAGTTATACTTATTCACCAATAAACCTGATGCATGGCTGTGTAAAAGCAAAAAAAGTTTTTTTTAAGTATTCATGTGCAATTTTTTGCATCTTCAAAATGTATCTACAGTACATAGAAGAGAAATGTTTGAAATCAGCATGTATCTAGTTAAGCAGATACACTTGAGGTAATAAAGGAGGTATGAGGTAGCAGTAGAAAATTAAGAAATGTCAACTGTTACCTTTAAATCGCAGTAAATTAAAATTCATTGCAGCCACAAGTCTCCAAAAACAATGTCAATTGTTCAGGCATAACCTCAGATCTATGCGTGACAGCTGAGAAAATCCCCAGGTAATTGTCCTGCCTCTCTAAATGATTTGATGTAAATGCGTGGACAAATGAATAAATCACGGCTTGTTTTCCGTTTGTTTGCTGAAGTTTGCTGTCGTTGTTTGTAAATGACATGGCTGAGGTGTATGGAGAGAGGTGCCAGCAGTTCACGGCGCACCGGCCCTGTGATTAATTCCACTGACAATATAGTAACCAATGATCGATTGAGGAAGCTTGGGCTGTAAAGACCATTTCCCCTTCACTTACTTTGCCTTTTTCAGAAGACGTCTGATATTTTGATCACCGGTAAAGGCTGTGTCAGTGAAATTAATCAATGACAGTGAAAAAGAACCGCTGGAGAACAACATGACAAACTGCACAAGATAACTGAGATAGAGTTGAAGAGGAAGTCTGGGAGGATGCAAAATGTGAGCTATTTTATACCCATGATCATTTGTGATGTGACACAATTCACAATTGCATGTCTTAGTTTAAAAATATTGATATACATGTGATCACACAGTGTTTATAGATGTCTGTGGATTGTGACTGGTGATTTTGACTTTTTGATTGTTATTTTATTGTCTATAGAGTTGTTGCAAAGCAGTTGATGATGAAAACACTTGAGGTACATATCTGAGTAATATAATGTTCATTATCTTGGTAAGCATATCTACATATTTTTAATATGTCATATGTCAAACAGCATTATCATAACCAGGGATTTGTTTTATATTGTTATTATAAAATACATGTACACCTTGCTCTACCTGTCTGCAGACTGAGACAACTGCTGTGACTGCAGTGGTATAAAATATGTATATTATCTAGATATAGCTAACAGAAGTAGAAATTTAGTGAATACAGGTATCTGCATTTGATCCATAAGGTTTATATAAGGTTTATTCCCTGGTTGTTGTGCTAACTGACCACTCTCATGATGCCTGTCAGAAGTTTGACCGCTAGAGGGAGCCAATTAAACCTGAGTTTCCAATGAGACGCACTCACTCCACATTGTAGCCTATTATTTGCCTTGTGGGAATCTTTAACAGGACAGTTTACACTTGCAGAAGAGATACGTGTTAAAACACGCTAATGAGTGCTGACTAATCCGTGTTTTTATTTTAATGTAATTCTGATAACACAAAAAAAACGAATAAACACTTACATGGTTGCTATGAATTATGGGAAAACGACTCATCATTGTTACAGAGCTGACTTTGAAGAGTGAATATTAATCTGTCTCCTCAAAGCAAGCGTCTGATTTTAGGACCCATTAAAATACCTATTGTAACAGCTTCACTACTTACTTAATTTCGTTTATCTAGTTTTATCAGAATTGTGTGTAAACATGATAAAGTAAAGTTTTACTTCGCCCTTTTCCACTGCGCCTAGTTCTGTAATGTATATATATAGTCTGTATTTCTAATGTATGAGTTGAGCCAGAAGGCTTTGAATTTCATCCCCAGCCATCGCCACAGTCAGTCTGTGAATAACTCACTCAGCTATAGTAGTTCTACAGTCCACAGTGGGGAAAACGAGGAGCTCAGTCTCATACTGAAACCACGAACCATTGATACATTTACAGCACCGCGTGAAGACTTTGGCAGCTAGTTACGTAAAATCTAGTCAGGGCGAAATAAGAAGACCGTCGCAAGTGTTTCAAGATACGAGCACTCTACGCCGGTGGTATACGTACGGGCGCTTTGTTAGCACAATGCGTTTTACGAAAAGGGATGAAAAACGCCAACGCGCTGTTATAAAAGTTCAGTATTCCCATGGTAGGGACGCACGCATTCATTGCCTGGGCTGAGGACCTGCCTCTTTATCAGCCCAATGAGCGCGGCAGAGGGGAGGCTCTTCCCACCAAACACCTCTCGTCCATCTCTCCTCACTCCTCCACTCAGCGAGCGGGCTTGCCGGAGCTACCCGACACCCTGTCAACGCCAAGTCGCTAAACTGCACGGATCCTAATTGTTCCCCACTGCGTCGGACAACCAATCCTATTATTTTATTTTTTTCTTGTCCAAATTAAATTGACAGAGAATTTATAGAAAAACCAAGTGCCAACTGTTTTTTGAACCAAGTCACGTCTTTTTTTGCTTCTCTGTTTTTCTTTTCTTTCTCATGTGAATGTCGTGGATCAGACGTCCGGATGAGATACAGTAAGTACTAAAGACTCGCATTAACAGGAGTATTCTAGACAGTATTTGTCATTAAGCTGGAGCCGCGTTCGGACCCATTCATTTGGCTCGACTGAAATATAGCGGATGTTTCGTTTGATCCTGTTTGCGCTACGGTGATTGATCCGAGAGTGAGACAGATTGACAGTCTGGTCAGTCGTGCCTGCAGACCAGACGACATCAGTGTACCCGTGGCTTATTATTTGCTAGATATATTACTCAGGAATGTCGTTTACCGAATATCTGTTTGCAGAAGAACGTGCTGTGTGAATGTCTCGGTTATAGGCAACTTAGTCAACTCGCAGTACTTTCAGCATTTTATAACATGTATTTCACTGTTTTAGAGTAGTGCTTTTAGTAGTAAAATCGAGTTTTTCGTGATCATTTGAAATGAAGATGCAATGGACAATCATAAACAGTAAGCTGGATTTTTAGCGCCACTTTTTCTGAGGAGCTGTCCACTGTCTGTGGTACTGAAATTTACCCAGTGATTCGCTTATTGCTTCTGCACGCTGAGTTAAATAACCCGTCTGTTTGCCGCTTGTCGCTTTCCTCCATAAAGTGGAGGTGTTAGAATGGTATAAAGCTTTACTGTTAACTTAAGTTAAGGTGTGTAAAGGAAGAGTAAGCTGTGCCTGTTTTAAATGTTGTGCTAACTTACTAGCCAGCAGGGTATTTATGTATAACATAAAAGTTGCGTATTTTTTAAGATCCAGTTTACACCTCTCTATAAACCAGGCTTATATATTTTCCTATTGCGTATTACTTACACTACTTTTTTGATGCGATTAAAAGATTGCATTCCTCTTGACCTCATCTCTGCTGCATATTGATGCCTAGAAACATGTGAAATAAGAGATAATAGAAATCTCCAGAGGATGCGTCTTAAAACCATTCAACTAAATAATCCGGTTTAGTGAAATGCAGCCTGTGATTATTGTATTGTAGACCAGAGAGGACAAACCATGGACTTGCTTGCATGTTTCTGATTTTGAACAAACACCCAGTAACAGCAGTATTTTTAGCAGTGTTTTAAGTACGTGAACAAATTGCTAAACAGGTCTAATCTTGGTACAGACTATGTTCTCTCTTCTCCTAACACCACTCTCTTGCAATTGTCAAGACTGAATTACAGATATCTAAATTAGATTTCGATGGAAATATGTTCTAATTAACTCTAATCATATAGAGTTCATATATGATTTTCTCACCTTTCTCACCTATGATTTTCTAAATTTGTCTGTATGATTGTATATCTATTTTTTGAACCACCTAATGCCGTAATGTCATAATATGTCAAGGATAAATAATTGGTATGTGTATAAAAAAATAAATGTGTTAGATTTACGTTTTTTGCAGTTATAGTCTAATGTACAGTGCTTTTCTGCACTTACTTTATTTTCCAAATTGTTGCAGGTCATAATTTTCCTTATTGACAGATATCTTAACAACAATAAACGTTTTTTTATTATTATCTTTTAAAAAAAATACAAATTTTTCTCCCCTCTCAAAAAAGCGGTGCTAAATACAATTGGTGCCAGCAAAATGGAAACAGTAATTTATAAAGTGATTACGTAGTTCAAAAATCTTTCCAGTAATTTAGAGAGACAGAAAATAATTTTGTATGCTGCACTATGTTCTCCAATATGAGACAGACTGTTTATTCACCATTGTTACATTAAACTGACCTTGGGACTTCTCTCCTTAAGCTTATCAGTTTTATTTACATGCACTTCCTGTAAGCCTGCATTTCTCTCTCTCCTCTAGATCTCTTACACTGATGAACCAACTAATGGATGTTGCATTTGGCTGCGCTTCTCCGTTCACTGTGTTCTGGAGATACATCAGAGTGCATCCGTGAATCCTCCCCACAACATGAACTCGAGCTGGGGGATACTTAGAACAAAAGAGTAACCATTCAGCTGTCTGTCAGCTGGTTCACCCCTGACTTTTGGAGGGGAAACAAAAGAAATCAAAAGAGAGAAATTATTGCAAAAATGCGAAAACGTGGAGAGGAGATGCAGCGAGACCTGTGGACTTCTCTGTTGCTAGTGTGGATTACTTGTGTGCCGTACTCTTCCATGGCTCCGTTGAACAATCAGACACAAAGTTTACAAACCGCATCACCCATGATCCTGCGAAACAGGCCAAGCGAAGGACAAAGAATTCTGAATCGTGCCAAGAGAGGATGGGTTTGGAATCAAATGTTTGTGTTGGAGGAGTTCTCTGGACCCGATCCAATTCTGGTTGGCAGGGTGAGTAGTCTAATTGTCGACTGAATATTAAGCTTACTTATCATGTGGAAACATTAATTCTGCTGCCTGAATGCCTTTGCGTTTGACATTTTGTGAGGAAGCAATAATTGCTGTGAAGAAGAGGGCAAGGTTGGCATCGTAGCCACATCTTAACCTTCCACAGTATTAGTCTTTAATGGATATAAGGCAACAATCAATTGAACCTCAGAAAACTTCATCTCTAAAGGGAAAATTGTTGTTTAGTATTTATAAAACCTCCAAAAGACATTTTAACAAGTGTAGTTTGTTCAGCATGTGTGTATGTTGCAAGGTGGCATTGAGATATTACCGGGGCAGGAGAGCGACTTGGCACAGGACCTGTGCAGAGAGCTCAGGGTCCTGAGAGGACGAGAGTCAGAACAGGCCAAAGCAGCTTGTTCACAGATCACTGCAACCGTGAACCTCGGGACTCAACCTGGCACCACATTTGTCCCAAAACTATCACTTTTCTGTAAGCAACTAGCAAGTTAGTCGCTTAAAATCATGTTTATAGTAGGTTCATATACTTTTATATCTCATATTCATATCTCGTTTTCAGTTTAAATGAATTCAATATAAAAAAACATTTTCAATTACTATAAATAAACCCTGTTTATTTCTCAACACTATCCTCACCATCGCTAAGGTTAAATACGTCCTTTGTGTCCAGTTTTTGGCTGCGCCTCAGCTAATTAAGGCCTCTGACTTGAATTTTCCCATTTTTTCAATTTGCCTCCTCACGTCACTCAGTCATGTGAATAAAACATGTGCTTTCATGTGCCCTTTACACCTGTGTTTTCCCAATATCTGTGCTATTCAAAAATGTTCTTAAGAGCGGCATAAATTTTTCAAGAGGTGCAATTAAGCAGTCTTTGTTGGATTCTGCCGTAGCTTTTGATCAACTGAAATGAATAAACAAACACAATAAACGGGCTCCCCGTGATGATCTCTAAGGTATAAGGGCAAATGAGAGCGATGCTTTCTGGCAGACACATAAACGGTGCCACACTGCTTTCTGTAGGTGATGGAGAGCCACCGCAGACACTTAGACAGCGACGTGCTGTTCTGTTCCTCTGTAATGTGTTGCGCTTTATTCAATGTCATGAAGTTTTTGTGCAGCCTCCTAAATTGCTAGAGAAAGAGTTATTGTCTGCAGGAAGACAGCGCAGGTGAATGGTCGGGTGCGGGGGGTGATGCCGTATTTGGCTTCCTTGGTGGGCCGTCATTGATTGAGCTTCATTTTTCCGCTGTGCCTTTTTTCCTCGCCGCAAGGTTAAGTGCTCATGAGCATGGCTTGCAGTGCTCAGATAAGTTCCATGTTGCAGCGAGATAGGAAGCCACACTGTCGGAAGAGATTGAATACCCCTTCGTTCTCTTTCTCTCCCCCTATCTCTTCCTCTCTCCATCACCTAAGATCTGCAGTCCTCTCTCACTCTTTCTCTCTAATTAAAAAATGAATCAAATAAGAAGTGGGAGGTGTGTGATTCAAATGGGTCATCGGAATCAGCATGTTTTTTTCCTTTTCTCTTTTCTACCGTCTCTGCCAGGCATTTGGATGTGGGCTGATTATCGAGAAACCTCAGGCCGAGATTACACTCATTTTTATCCTTTAGCTTTATTACGTGCCGGTCTGATGTTTAATTATACACCCAGCTCCTGTCTTGTCACTGCCCGAACTCCCCTTGAGCACCAGCTGCCAGTCGGAGGAGACAATTAGCATACATGTAGAAGTGGGCATGGCAGGGCTAAAAGAAGAATAGAGAGAGAGAGAGAAGGAAAGAGGTAGCTACTGTGCATGACAGCATGCTTCTCTCTGTTCCGTGGACTGTTTGGTCTCTGTGGTGTGACTCACTGGGCTGGAGATGCTGCTCGCCGTCACCTGGTTGTGAAGGGCACGTCAGACACAGCACAACTCGCGCTGCTCCTGGAGCTCTGATCTGCTTCCAGCAAAACCCCTCCAAACAAGACCGAGCTGCCTTTAGACAGTCGTGAAGTCCTGTGACACTTTCACAAATATTTTTTGTGTGAGTTTTGCATATTTGAACTTTTCCCATAAATAGATGACACATTCATGAGCAGCGCTCGGACGTGCAAATCTCATGTCCCGCATCAGTCAGACACCATACAACCTCTAAATATGTCTCTGGCATGAATCCACCAATATAATAATCAAAAGATTTGATAATGTATTTCTATTTGAACTTGCTAACAAAGTACTAGTTGTAGTCCATATGAATACAGTGTTTTAGATTATTCATAAGAATAAGTGGTCGAATTGCAGTCTTGGCCCAACAAAAAGCGATGTGGATGTGTTTACTTTAAGCATTGTCAGTTTGATTATAGCGTATGTCAGTTAGATGCTGTTTTGCAAATGGTTTTGTTCTCTCCTCTTTTGGCTTGAGAGTGTGGCGCTGCCTAAATACAAGAGATAATGATGGATACCATTCTTTTCTGTGGAGTACAGATGTACTCTGTTCAAATTAATAGCATTGCTGTCTACTGATGTCTTTTCTTACCATACTGTGCTCTTATCTCTGATGAGATTATATGTGTTTGTGGTAAAAAGAGAATGGATAATAAGCTTTTCATATTTAGCAATCCGAGCTAAGAACAAGATCACTGGGAGTGTCAGTTTGAATGCAAGAAAATGGCTTTGATTATTAATTCAGAAAAGAAAATGGATATGTGCCTGTGGACATTTGTTTCCTTTGGTGTTTTGCAGGGAGTGTGACAAATACTTGATAGATTGGGTAATAGATGGGCTGAAAAACCATCAGGCTGCCTGGGAATCTTTTCTGTTGAAACATTATTTTTTTATATTAAGAAATTACGTTATTCACAAGCAAACACCAATAGCTTTGTCCAGCAGCTTGTCTTCTTTATGCTGATGTCCAGTTTACTTTGAGGCTGATATAAGCATTAAAATAGCTGCTCATTCTATGCTTTTCAAACATATTTATTCAAAGGGGAGGGAGGGAAATGAAAGGGACATTTACCAGCACAGATTTGGCCTACATAGAGGCATGACTCCATTTGGGTTTAAATCCATATCATCATCTCGCATTATACATTCAACCCAAGTTAGGCAATAATGCATCCATGTAAATAAGCACACGGGCTCAGTATTATTCTCCAACGCTTTATTTAATGCGAGCCTACAACTTAACCCTGAAATATTCATTATGTTATTATTAATTACATTACAATATTAAATATGAATAACTTCGCTATCAAATATTAATTAGTAGCGCTCTGTCATTTTGTAATGAAAGCCAGAGTGGATTAGTTTCACACAGCACAATGACTGCAGCTGTGAAGGGGTATAAATCTAATGTCGGCCTGCGTTGAAGCTACACTGTTCTAATTTCAATTGAAAATGGCCATTTTGCAGTGAAAGGATATTTTGTGGAAATATACGTTTCGGATCTAGCTTGTTTTGTTTTAGTGCCATTTGGATGCGTGCCCTATAGCTAAGGGAAAAAGAAAAATATTGTGACAGTTTCAATGTAAGAAGCAGTGAATCCCCGAAACGGACAATCGATTCATGTTTTCTATGCTGCCTGTGATAGGATTTGCTGTTAACTGCCACTGTGTTTTTTTTGCTGTCTTGACACATTGCGCATCGGAAGCCAGTGAAACTACCCCAGCAATTCTACAGAGGAAATGTTTTGCTCTAACAGCCGCGCTATAACAAAAACACCTCTCTTTCTCAAGGAGAGAGTGTCTCTGTGGAAAGCAATATGATCACATTTATTGCTTCCGAGGGTTGCTGCATGAAACGGTAGTTGAGCACAAGTAGGACTTTACAGTATATATATATTACTCCTATAGTAACATATGCACAATGTAAGCGGTTCTCTGGTTTAAACGCTTCTGGTCATGCTCTGTACTGAGTGGTGCAAGTTACACCACAGAGCAATACTTGCCCTGTTCAACCTTCTTGACACTTCATGAATTATCTATATTCCTCCTACTGATCCGCTCTGGAGAATTACAGCTCTAACTCTCAGCTGTTTTTCTTCCTTCTATGTTTTTGTTCTGCTAGGGGACACATTACAACTTCTCACTTTCAGGAAACTAAACTTGTTTTTCAAATGCCAACTTTTTCTGTCAAACACAATGATGCTTCAGTGTGCGCTACCGGTCAAAATGTTTGGATCGCTAAACATTATTTTATTTTTCCTTTTAGACTCACCAAAACTATAAAATAACACAAATGGAACATAACAATTATGTTGTGACTAAAAAAAAGAGAAAATCATTATATTAAGTATTTAGTTATAAGTATTTTAATTTAAAAATGTACTTTGGTATTTCATTAACTGGCTTCTTGACAGTATTCACAGTATTGTATTGAAGACCTTCCCATCTGTTCTAGGCTTTTATTTACTGCTTTGTATTGTTCTTTAATGTATCTGCCTGTTCACAACTAGAACAATAACTATAATGATAACTATAATAGCATCCACACCAATTGTCAATAACGTCATGTTTATAAGTTTGCTAATGCAGTATCACTTAGTGTGAGCACTTTAAATTGAAATAGATTTTGATTGAGTGTTCCTGGTCCTCAACTGATAGTACGTTAGCAACGCAAAAAGTTGTGGGTTCGATTTACTGAGATCACACATACTGATCAAATGCATAGCTTTAATGACTGTTCTGTTTTTCCAAATGTGTAAATGTAAATAATTTATTGGTCATTAGCTTAGAACAGCTTAGATATTGTTTCTCTGTATTGTTATTGTTAAAGTTTTACTTAACCATTCTCATAAATTTAAAATGATTTTCAAACTTTATCTTTATAGTTATCGTCCTTGATGTGAATAGGCCATTTTTAAATCAAATTTTAGTTTAGCAAAAAATTAAATACATGGGTACAATATTTTTATACTTTTGTATGCAAAATGAGTTTTAAGCATTTAAGCATATGCCTGTATATCAAAAGGTTTTAATAGTCACAAAAAACTTCTCAAGTGACCTCAAACTTTTGTCCGGTAGTGTATGTGCTTATTATATAAACATCTCTAGATCTTCACACCTGATTACATATTACTCACGTGATTACACATGTAATGAGAGTTTAACAAGTGGGTCGGAGCATTGCTCTGATTTATGATCTTCCCATATTCGTTGATTTCATCACAGTATGACACGCCTTTGGTGTGTGAAACAACTTCATTCTGTGCAGCCATCTGATGAGGGACTTTTTAGCAGATCAAAGGTTCACCTCCTGATCCCTTCACGATTTACCCCTGCCAACACATACTCTGAAAAGATCTTGTGCATTCATCTGCATTTGCTCAGGTTAGACAGAGGCAGCGGCGCGGGTTCTAATGGATATCGAGCAGTTCCATGTGATTGAAGGGCCGGCGAGTGGGTGCTAACGAGGGTATTAGTGGACTTATCAGTAACCAAGGTAATGAGACGCTGATGATCAGCACTGGCCACTGCTATCCATCTGAAGCTCCTAGTCTGACCTGTGATTGAGAATATATCACTTGTGATGCAGATTGAAAGAGAAAGAAAAGTAAATCCGTTTTTTAAGTATTCCTGTAGCTCTAGTAAAGGTTGTGGGTTCGAGGGCCAGAAAAATGCACTCAATACTCAAAAAATGTATATTTTAAATGCACTTTAGATAAAAGCATATACCAAATGCATTAATGTAAGTGTTTTAACTATAGACTTGTTATGGAAAGAGAAAAATATGGAAGACCTGTACTAAAAAAAATTATAAAAGCTAGACATAACCCACATCCCTCATGAAGAAGAATATGTGCTAACCACTAACCAACAGCTTCGAGCGAACTAGTTACTGTTATCAAAATGTGTAGCATGGTGGTGGTAGCACCTCAAGATTAACAATAAATGTTCCATAGAATCCTCCAAAGCAAGTCAATGGCCCTTTCTTTCCTTTTTCCTCACCATTAGATTCACTGTTTTCTATTTCATGCCTCCTATTCAGTGTGTTATTTCACCCAAGAGCTGTGGGTCATGCAGGCCTTTAAAGCCATTATATCATTGCTAGGTGAGCACGGTCCCTGTTTCTCTGTATCTCTGTCTCTCGCTCTGCCTGCATGGTGGCTGTAATAAAACACCAAGACCTTGCACAGCACCCAGCTGAGCTGTGGGATCACATTAACACTTCCGTGGACCAGCCGGACAGCTTGTCTATAGCTCTGTGTTGTTGTCTTTGTCCCTATTAACAAGGTCCACCCGTGTATGTGCACATGTGTGTGTGTGTCCATGTGTGCATGTAATTGTTGTGCGTACATGTCCAAAACCTGACAGAGGAGCATTTCTTGAGCTAAGCATATTTCCATTACAACACCGGGGTCACCGTATAACAGACAATTACAGACAAAAGGCTCGCTCCAGCTGCTGTTCAGCAGGTGCTCTTGAATCATTAAATATGTATACCGCCCAGCATTTAAATAAATAACTGCTGGCATTTTATTTCTCGCCCCGATCTCCAGTCCTTAATGCCCTCGCAGCATCTCCACTCCCTGTCTTTTCACACAAAAGCAGGCTTATAAGCGCACACATCCAGCAAACGCTCACTGATATACAGCTCCAGCAGGCGTAATGAGCCAGTGTGCCAGAGGTGTGACAGCAGCAGAGCACCTTCGCAGTGACTTATAGGGTCTGGTTGCACGGAGAGTTGTTTGAGGTGTAAATCCTACAATCCTCGGCGGTAACAAGAACACAAACATACATACTGCAGCGTGCGCACACACAGGGGCCGCGCGCTTCGTCCCTCAGCTCTGAATCTTTTTCCGTAGTGTCACCGGGTCCCGGGCGGAGAATCTGCATGCAGTCGACCGCCTTCTCATCTGTCTTCTTCGGGACGTTGTGGGAATCCACAATGAACCCTGTGTAAACGTTTTCAGGTAGCGCGGGAGAGGCGGAGCGGGCGCGATCCCGCAGTCATCCCGATGAGCGTGAGTGAGATTAGACGGATGGAAAACAGGCAGGACTCGGAAAAACGCCAGATGCATCCAACTGTACACAGAGACGATTTCACTCACGCTGTCAGGTAATGGCAATGCACTGTACTGAATGTCCACAGCCATCTTTTTAGCTCATCTCTGTTCATTGAGTTTATAGATACAATCTATACAAAGGCCGCCCACTTTGAATCTTCCAGCCGAGGAAGAAAATCCATAAATTAAACTTTTTCTGTAAGCCATATAGGCACTGCTGTATCCTCAGAGCATGTGGTGGATTGTGTGTGATTTGTCCTCTTTGATGAAATCTGTTCATGGCTTACGATTGAAAAAACAGCAAAGTCAAGTATTTCACCCTCTTTAGAGCATGTATGAAACGCTGATCGCACCATGGCCTTGGACCTGATGGCCGAGACAGCCCCCACCCACCTGGGTACTTCACATACCTGATGTTAACCTTTGTTTGCCAGCAGTCTCTGGGTTTTGGCTGTTGAGAGAACTTGCGGAGGTGGTACATGTAGCTGCTAAATGAAGGCTTTTGGCAGAGAGCCTTGAACTCTGTGTGGACTAATCACTGGAATTAAGCAGTTAACCTTTACTGTGTCGCCTGGGCTCGATCTTTCACTGCAAAAGCGTGTTATATGGCCCTTTCATTCAGCACAGTGAGAGTCTGTGGATTGTGAAGTGTATAGTCATTTTCTTATATAAACTGAAATCATGAGGAATGTTTTTGTTTTGATGTTGGGTTTTAGTGTCAGATAGGATGCTGATATGAGGTACAGCATTTGAATGGATATGTTTCTGTACACTGTAAAAATTTAAAGATCTTTGAGGAACCATTTGAGGTTCTTCATTTGCCACACTCACTGTAAAAAAAAACTTTCTGCCTTAAATTTTTAAATCCTATCAATATTTAAACGGTTTTACATTATTCATCAAATTAAGTTAAATAATTTCAACTTATTTTTGTAAGTTAAAGCAACTGACCACTGCAACTGACCACTGGTCATCATTTAAAAATTTAAGGCAGCAATAATTTTTTTACAGTGCTGGTGGAATGGTCAGGAGTCTCAAGGCACTTTTTTTTTTTTTTTTTTTTTTTTACAAAAAATGGTTCTCTAAAGAACTTCAGATTTGCATTTAAAGTGCCTAAAGGATCCCAGAAGGTTTGGCAAGAACTATCAAACTATTAATGATTTAGACCATTAACCCTGTTGTAAAAAGAAGAGTTTTGAGGCACTTATACACAATACATTTTAGGTTTCCTTGAATACCCACAGGATATTTAAAGCACATTTAATTTAACAGTGTACAGATTAAAAGCGTGTTGTTAAGCAACACTATTACGGGTGCAATATTACATTAAAATTTTCTGTTCTGGTAAATCAAAACTGACCAGTTAGGATGAAAATCCTGCCGCGCTCTTTGCAAGCTTTTATACAAGAACAAGCGTGCCGTTTTAAGCTCTGACAGCTGGACTAATTTCTCCATAATATTGTACTGCAATTTTTAATCCCGATTACTTAAACACTTGATTATAATTATTGAAACCTCCTAATTGCTCTATGGTATAGTCATTGTAGGCTGCTAAGTCATCCAATGAGACAGTGGATGCTTGGCAGAGCTCAGCAGCCGGCTCCTACAGACGGCACCCTGTGCCTGGGGAACTGCAGGCAGCAGGGCTCATCCCAGGCTCCCTCTACCCATGAAAGCCTGGGAGCCAAACTGGGAGGATAAAGTAATCTTGTTAAGAATGGATGTTGCTATTGTGTTATTTGATGTGTAGCTGGCTGCGTGGTTCACAAGGAGCAAACGTGGGCAGCCGTGGTGTAGACAATGGGATCGAGTGGGAGGAGAGGTCTATTTCTAGATTTTTAAAAACAGCCACTGTGTGCTGCAATCTGCCCGAGCTCCAAAATAACAACAAAGAAGAAGCAAACGCATGCTTCGGTCTATCTGACACTGCGGTCCTACTGTTATCGTGCGTGTTGCTGCATGGCAGCCATTTTGAGAAGAATAAAAAGTCACCATGGTGAATTGATTGTCTCGGTTGTCTCAGTGACACACCTGTGAGATTGTCTGGAAGCCATTGAAGTGTAGCACTGACCTTTATCACAAACGAACCATTTTTGTTTAATTATCCTGCTTGAGAGAACTGTGGAAAATAGTACAGCCCTGAGAGATCAAATGCTTCATACAGCATCACACAGACACACACTCACACAAACAGATCAGCTGCAAATGGCTTTTCTCACATCTGCATCATGACAATGTCCAAACATGATCCATTCTATCACAGACATTCTAAAATGATAATTATATCTAACAAAATGGAACAAATCTCGTCACAGGTCCTGCTGTAATAGTACAAGGTTTTAACATGCTAATGTGCCGGGTGGGTTTTGCACACAACATCTCGTCTAATTTCAATTCCTTTTTTTCCTCTTCTTGGCATTGAAGGGTTGCATGAAAAATTTAAGCCGTTATAATATGAGATCCAGATGAATCATGAATCCTTAATGGCTATCAGGCCTGTATAGGCTGGCCGCTGGAATTACACTGAAAGAATGATGGTTTTCTTTGTACTGGGCCAGTTGTCTGGGTGCATGCGTGCGTGCGTGCGTGTGTGTGTGTGTGTGTGAAAGAAAAGCAATGCAGCATGAGAAACAGAACAAGGACCTATGTAGTGCCTCTCATGCAGGACAGGCCTGAGCATACACCTGCCTGGTATAAAGATAAAGGAAATCAGATAGAACAGGTAGTGAGAAAAGCATCATAAGCCTAGTATTCCACAAGTATTGGCTCATATCTATCTTACAGTTCATTAGATTGTGCTGCCGAAGTGGTCTTGTATCATAGTGTGAAAAAAATGGTAATGTGTCTCTCTCTTACCTCCTACACTAATGTGTCAAAAAAGAGAGATGTCTAAATTATTATTGTCTAACATACAGTTATTATTATTCAGGATGTTCTGAGAATCACGTTCACTATTGAGTTGCCAAATTGATTGGTGGCATGATGTGACAGTGTTTGTTTTTACCAATTTCTCCTGCAGCAAAACAGTTTTCAGCAAACACACACACATACACAGTAATGGCACGTATTGTGCAATTCCTCAACATAGTGTATCATTTTCTCTAAGTGTGAGGGAGCTGTCACCTTTTCAAAAAGGAATGTTTCGCAACAAAAATTCATGTGTCAAATTTTTATGTTCTTTGACCCTCTTGCTTTTTTACGTTGTGGTCCATTATTGAATTCCCATATGCACACACGCTCACAGACAAGCGCAAACACATATGTAAACCTTGACGTGTAATCACACAGTAACATGAACCCATAAGCAGAGACAGACAGTGGACCAGAAATTCTCAGCCCATAACAGATCCATGATGTCATGCCAAACATTACAGGTGCGCTCATTACAAATGCAAGGTCACTGTCATGCTGCTGCTGTATATTTTTATCTGCGTGGAGGAAACTCAAAACATGTCATGTAGTCTTGTCTCAGTGCCGTTAGCTTTATGACTCAATATTTTCATAAATTCCGAAATGCACCACACGCTGTCAAAGGGTGCGACCCGGCTAGTCAGTTGCACCTCACTGGATCGCTGTGATCTCACATATTTCAGTGTGATGCTTTTAGAACATTTCCATGTGTATTTTTTTAAGTTTAGGAAGGCATGTGTGTGGCAGTGTGTGTTTTTGCTTATCCTGCAGCCCTGACTAGAAGATTTTGAGCTTATCATTTGCTTGTGGACATGTGCTCTGTGTGCTGCCTGGAATCTATTCAAGAGACGGCCCGCCAGCGCGCGTGACCTTTTCTTTTGTTAAAACGTAGTGTTTTCATAAATACCGTGCTGATATCCCAGGCTTGATAATTACTGCTCCTGCACACACAGCCTCTTTATTAGTTTCCTGACAATGGGCTGTCTCGTCAGTTACACCGAATGAGGGAGATAAACACTTCGGGCTGCCTGATATCTGAATACTGGTAATAAAATTTTAAACACATTTAATACATCAATTAAATTTAAAATAATTATAGATTAACCTATCTAAAATCATATTTATTAAGGTTGTATATTTATGGGGGGAAGTATCTTAACTCAAAAAGTGCAAAGTGAAAAAAAGTGTTAATTTGTCAGTCTTTCCTGTTCTAGGGTTGGTTAGGGTTAGGGTTAGGGTTCGTCCATAAACACCATTTTTTAGACCTATAGACTGCATACACACTTGGTGCAGAACATGTTTCATATCACTTTTGTGTCTGTTACTCTATTTTCGGGTATGTTATTTTTTCATTTCTCAAAATATAATATGAATACAGTCCCTTATAGAAATGCCTCAGTATTTGTAAGTTGCTTTGGATGAAACGTGCTAATATGTCATCAAAATGTTCTGATGTTTTCACATGTAAACAACATGTCGCCACATTTTTCATATCCATGTAAAACCATATGATGAGAAATTTTGCCCACATGTGGTCACATGTGAAAAACGTAATTTATGTGTTTTTTTTCTTTAAGAGTTTTTGAGACTATGAGTACATGGAGACTTATTGGTGAATCATGATTTTCGCATTACAACATTTGCACAAAGGTTTTACATTTATGCATGGTTAGTAAATGAGACTCATTGTATTTTTGAAATGTGTTTGATAATAATTAATGCATGATAGAGATATGGAAGACTATTTTTATTAAAGTAATTGTTTATTTTACTTTATATTATAATGTGAAATGTTCTTCTTTGTTGCATGTAAAGAAAAGCAGTCTGGGGAATGAAAACAATGTAGATCCTTTCAAAAGTGCCTTGTAATATGCATCTCTCCATTCCTTTGTGTTTTCATTTGATTCCTCTGCAGTATCACTGAATCTGCTCTGTCCTTGCCTAGAATCTGTAATAAGCCTATCAGGTGAATATGATGACAAAATGACAAGGAGGAAAAGAAGATTACAGTGGTGATGCTAAGGCTGTTGGAAGGGCCTGTACACATGTTATTGAATTTTTCGGCATCCCTTGCCAGTAGTTTTGTCCTTGTCAATACAGATCACTCTCTGCAGGTCAGACTCTAGGGAATAGGTCACTGAGGTTTGATCTGAAAGAAGCAGCAGGAGGGAAAGCAGAGAGAGAGAGAGAGTCATTTTGAATAAAAGAATTGTATTGCTTTATCTCATAGTACAGTACTTTTTATTTTATACAGTAGTTATTTCCGATCCTTGAATCTGATTGATGGAGAGGCATTCCAGGACTGCTGATGTAGACCAGAACAGCACTGTGGGTGCCTTACTGTATCATATTAAAGCAATATCACGCTCGCAATCGTGCTGTTATGGCCGTATATCAACACGCTGTGATTAACTGCTGCATCGCAGCCACGCAGATTTACAGCCATATTGCATTAATACAGCTGCACTTCATAACGGAAACATGACTTTCGGTTTATCATATGTGTGAGCGTCCGCACTTCTCGACGATCATCCTGTATGCATAAGTACGATCCAAACCCGTTAGGAACCAACGCCGTATGAGTAAACGCGGCCGGACTAAATGTGTCTGTTAAGGAACATAATTACTACTAATGACCATTAGGAGTTCAGTTTTCACCCTCCAGGGATTGGTGAAAGGGCTTTCGCCTTATCAGTTGATTAGTGCAAATCGAGAAGGCCGGATCCAGCATGTTAAGTAAACGGGACTGAGAAGTGTAGGCATTATCTAGGGAAGACTAATGGAGCGGCGCAGAGTTCATCCTGAGCTAATGTGGGCCCAATACATGGAACCACTTACAGAAATCAGCTAATAATGTAAAAAAATCAAGCCAACTCCCATATCACCCAAAAGCGAGAATCCACACACCACACACATCCTCCCATCTACCACATTAATGCTGGGTGTTATGCTGGTGTATTCCCTGTGATGGTAGAAATGTGTTAACCAGTAGCGATTTAGCTATAGCATTTATAATACGGTACATCTGTGGGGTAATTTTAAAAATCCAACAGCAAGCAGATAACTATAGGGTACGCTCCAAAATGTGTCACAGACGGCACTTTCAGCGCAGACAGCTTTGTTGAGTATACTGGGAGTGATTTTGTTTTGGCACATCGTGCCAGGCTGTGAACATCTGATGTAGGCACGGTGTAACTGTAGTTGTTTACTGTACGTGCAATGTCGCAACATACTGTAGCACACTAATATAGAATTCAGCTAATGTGCAATCATCATGGACACACAGGTGTGCAGATGTGCATATATCAGCTGTTTCTCAACGGCTTCAAGCGTGGCTCATGCAATCATATGTATAATGTATAATTGTTTTGAGTGTTGTTTTTGACTCAAGTGTTACATAATGTGAAACTTACTCTACTGACTTATTCATATGTTATGTACTTTGTAGTTTATGGTGAAATTAGGTACCTTTTATGTTAAAGCAATCAGGGCACTAGATTACAGTGATGTATGCTGTATGTACAATGGATTTGACCAATAACTATAATGCTGATTGACTAAATGTTTCATAGTCTTAAATTACATTTAACAAAAAGTTTTTGATAGATTTGCTTTTCATAAAGTACTGATGTAAGCATGAGCCTTCGGATGAAATGACAAGTATCACTGATGCCTGTCTATTTCTTGAAAAGGTCATTAATCTTGTATTTGTCATTAATTCAGTCATCTTTCTACATACATACTGATGTCTTATAGAAAAAGATTTTTACAGTTAGTGTTAGTAATATACATCCAGTATATTAACACTATTAAACAGTATGTTTTTAAACAATTTTAGCCATATATGGTGAACTTGAGTTAGTTATTTAAGAATGACTTCCCAGCCCTTATATATGGTTACCATGTTGTAAAATGACTCATACCTTGAAAATTATTTTGGTCATAATGCCCACCGCTACATAATCAACAGATAATTTCTCTAGATCTATTCTTAATAGGAATATTATTCTTGAGAGACAGCTAATGTTGGTGCAGGTGTTGCTTTTCCACCAGTCCTACTTAATTGCACATGCAAATAAATCCTATATATGGATGTGCCTTTGTAGAGTTGACCTTTTGCAAAGTACATACAGATAAAGTAATTGGTTGTTGACAGGGCAGTATCTCTGAAACGATCTGGTGCAGTGCACTGAGGGCCACATTTGATGTCTTCAGAATAATCCATAATTGGACAAGGGCTGGGAGGGATGAGACCATGTTATACACGCTTGGACATGTTCTCTCGCCTCTGGTATGCTAATGGCAGAGGTTTAGCATAAACCATATTGTGGCGAGAAACATGTTTACTGAGTAAACTCGCACTCAATTTCATCCCAGGCGGAATGATGGAGATTGAGAGACGAAAGTGGGTGGATGATAAATAATATTGAGCACCACAGGTAACTTATTACACATTATTTATTCAACAGCTAGACCAGTATTGATAATTCTCGTTCTTATCAGTTTTTATTTTTAAGATATTTTATCATGAAAAGGCACGAGGCAACAATCAGTTTCCTGGTGATTGGCATATAAACCAGCTGTGGGATGCTGTTAAACAAACATTGTGCATTGGTTGAGAGTCCTTGTTAAACAAACATCTCAGATTGGCTCACAAAAACCCATAATTACTCATTGAAAAGACGAAACGAGTGAACAATGATGCATCTTTTGCTGTACATGTGTGAATAATAAATGCGCAGATGTATTGTAAATATGTAGCCTAGAACTAAATGAAAAGACAGCAGGCGGTTTATTGCATTACATCTTTATGTCTTTGCTCTCAGCCATGCGTTGGATACAAACATGCCATAAAATGTCTGAATAGATGACTGTGTAGTGTCTCAGATATATAGGGAGTGCTGTACAAAACTATGCCTGGGAATACCGCCTCATTATTATGAAGTAATGCAGACGTTAACATACACAAGGCATCACATTCATTACAGAGTTCAACCCTTCTGGCACAACTAGGAAATCATGTGATACCAATATGATACGCAAATCATTAATATAAAATATCATTGGAAGAAGCGGCAAATGCTTGCCATGGAGGATACCATAACAACATGCTTTTTAATAGGATCTGTGCACTTAAAAGTAATTAATGTCATTTTATGGCCGTCTGTCCTCAGCTGGTCTTTTTATTTTCTTTCGAATCATCTAGACAGTCTTACACTACGAATACTCTCTCTTTGACTTTTTTAGAGTCTCACAAATGTAAAAAGAAATAAAAGTTGTGTTGCAGCATTTTTGCCAATGCAATGGAATCCCTTAAAGGGATTTCATTTTTCTTCATCTCTCTGGGACCTTAAGACCTTTAAACAGAGGCATGCGCTGCAAGAAGAACACAATTATAATTCCGATAGTCTTGTACAGTAAATGTAAACAGATAGCAGTCTGCTTTGCTGCCCTCCTCTTCCTCCCAAAAGGGATGTAATGAGGTAGAATAGATGTAATCGTCTTGAGCAGAGGCTTTTTACCTCAGTTCTTTTTTCTTCTCCTTTTCTAAATTGAAAAGTTTTGCCTGGCCTACGACTGAGAGGCAGAGAGATAAACTTAAAAAATTTATGGGAGGACAGAGATTTCAGCGTAAGCATTAAAGTGATTTGTAAACAGTGTAATATATGGCTGCTCATAAATGCTGGCACATTTTCATTTCCATACAATAGAGCTGTGTTTTGTCACCATCTTAATTTCAGGTTGGTTAAGTGCCAGACTCAAAGGGGAAGATAAACAAACACAGTCCCCCTAGGAACCTGCACAAGTGCAAATTGGTGGCAAACTTTGATTTACTGTCTCATGCTAAATTTGTGAATCTTGATCTCTCCAGGCGAGTTTTTTATTTTGTATGGAATATTTTAAGTAACATATTGTGCAAGTGTAGAATTTCCTTTTTTTCTATTTGATTAATATTTTTTAATGCATGTGATTCAAAGCTTAGTGAGCACAAACTCTTGTGATATGCTTATTGTGTTATTTTAGGCAGCCATTTTGAATGCATTATTGATCTATTGCATTATTAATACGATACAGTATAGAGATTTTTGCTCTTTTACCTAATTTTTTCCCACAAACTGGCTTACAAATTTTAAAACATTTGTTAGTTAAAATAATTTGTTAGTGCATTTTGAATGAAGTCAAGTTCTTCTTTGTATGAGCTCTTAGACTGTTGTACCTTTATGGTTTGGCATCGGGCTTATCCATTTACACACCATCTTACTGTCTACTTCTATTTCATTCAGACCGTAACCACAGCACAGTTTAGATTTAAAGCCTATCCTGCCATATTACAGAAAAGCCATCCAGCAGGTACCCAATACAACCGCCAATCCTACCCTCTCGCTTCCTGTATTTCGTTTTTGCATGACTGTTGATTGACAGCTCAGTGTCGACACCTTCCACTCAATAGCTTTCATATTGTATGTGCATCGCTAAGCGAGTGGAGGATTGCAAAAGGGAGAGAATAAGGGAAAAGTTACTCCCCCTTGCAAAAAAAACAGTTTGTGCATTCTAAATCCTTGCCTGAGGACAAATTTTACGGCGTCAATGTCACAACAGACGGATGACTTGCTACAGAGTCCCAATCTTTTTAGACAGTGAAGACAGAATCTGCCTGTGACTTTCCTTCACGGCTCTCTCGGTAATTTACGTGTGGTGGGGGCGGGCCATCTGGGATCATCACGTTTACTGCCAGCCCAGGCCGGCCCTTGCTAAATGACTAACTCCATGAGATTGAATTCGCATGCTAAAGGTCAAAGTAGTATATCATGACTGCACATGGGTGGTGGGAGATAAATTCTCAGTCTTAAGTAAATGAATAAACTCACAATGCTCTGTGGAGTACTTGCTTTGTGTTTCAGCCACATTGAAGTTCTTGTTAAAGTTCGAAGAAGATGACTAGAGCACATAGTCATTATTAGCACATACACATTTTACTCAGAGTACATAATGATTTGTGTGAGTGCAAATAAAACATATTAGACAGATTGTGTGGCCTACATAGATGTAAAAGCCTTCACACAAAGCACAGCTGAACTGCTGGTCATTCCAAATGACCTGGGCCTGGTGAATGTGGACTTAAGTATAATCAAAAGCTGACAGAATCAGTGTGATACATACAGAGAGGAATTAGCTGACGCCTTGTTTTTCTGCAAAAATGTATGCTATGATTATTTCATTACAGAGAGAGAGAGAGAGAGAGAGAGAGACAGAGAGAGACAGAGAGAGGGTAGATGATGAGGAGTGTGGAGTGTCTCATGATTTTGCTCATTTGCTATTTCTCCAGCTAATACAGTTATTTGTTACATAACTTTGCATAATTTTACCATATTTTACCCTTTATCTTATTTGGTTTTACTTGTTACTCAGGTCAACAGGCTCTGTAAATGGAAACATTTTTTCCTCATGTTGTGACTGAATTGTTATTGGGGCCTGTGAGAGGAAAAGCAGGAGCACAGGGCAAAAGTGAGATTGATGAGTGTTTGGGCACTTTCCTCACAACCCTCTCGCATCTGGCAAGAACAAAGGCAGGCGGGTGTGACAGCCAGCATCCATCTCCCAGTCAGGGGCAATGGGAAGGGGGCACACATACAGGGCCGCCCCCACATGCCCTCCTTCCAGTTGCCTTCCATTGGCAGGAAGGGCTCCATGTGTTCGAGTGGCCTTCACTTTTAAATTGTCGTCCTTTTGATTACATTCTGGTTGAATGCTATAATGTTCTCAGCCTTGATAGTCTAATACTCAGAATCCATCATACAAACAAAATATGACCTTTTACTTTTTTTATGTAGGGAGCGAAGTGAAAAAATCTGTCTTGGTGGCATAACTGTATTAAGATTTAAGAAATTTGATAATTTTAAGAAATTTTAAGTTGTTTCATTTGAATAAAACATTATAATAAAACACTGTGTTCATTATTATTATTATTATTGTTATTGTTATTATTATTTATTGACACATTAAAACAAATGTGTTACCCAAATCATTTATTAAATATTACAAATTGTATGATATTAGTAAACATGTTTGATGTTCTTATAAATAATAAATAAAGTAAATACTTACAGGTGGATTTATACCGATGCATAAAGTGCAAGAAAAGTACTTTATTAAATTTAATTATGGTTACGCTAATACATTTATTCAACTTTTTTGTTGGGAAATGTTGGATTTTTAAAAACCTGAAGGTAGCTTTTGAAAAGATTTCTGGTCAGCTTGACCGCTGTCCATGGTGCTGGATGTAAGAGCAGGAAGGCAGTGAATGCTGCTCACAGTGGTGAGTGGATGAGGCATTGTTAGAGTGCTCAGTCAGAGCAGCGCTTTTACCCGCAGCACAAATCTCACTGTGCATGAGTTCTGATGTAAATTGCAGGTGAGGGGGGAAAATCACAGTTGGCTGATGTGCCTGCAGTGCAGCGTGAAATCTCTGTTGACACTAGCGATAGGCATTTCAGAAAGAGAATAAAAATGGATGAGTAATTGTTGAGAACATGACTGTGTTTATTTTAAGCTGTCAATTTTTATGTGTTGTTTCTTCTTTCCATCGACAAGCGTTTAATTTAATCACTATCAGCAGTTCCATCCGAGCTTCTGAGAATCTTCTTATCTCAATCTCTAATGTTTTGTTTTAAAATTGATGTTTATAGGCTAAACAATTCTCCCTTGCATTTAGAATATTCTTGAGGTCACACCCATTTCCCCCAGCATTTCTTTCCAGACCCTAACTACAGTTGGAGAAAAAAATGATGTGCTTCCAAAATAATTCACAAGGCAGAGAAGACCTCTATATTTATCTTCCCAAAGTGAGCAGATGAAAGTAAAATAAATATCTGCTGTGAGATTTTTTTGCTGGGTAAACTGCTTATTTTGCCCTTGGCACACACCAAAAAAATAGTGGAAATACAGGTGTTAAAACAGTGCATGCTTTCATCATTTAGTATTTCTTTTATGAAATGTACAGTACACCTTAAGGGGGAAACACGAAAAGATGCTCACCCTCTGTGTTCCTGTGTATGAAACATTACCCCATGCTTCTTTCCAGCTGTTTTTAAAACTTAAGGCTATGAAGCTGCATTGTCACACACAAGCATGTGCACCCATATCCACACACACACACGTTGGTGTATTCTTCGGTCTGTGAGACAAAGCAACTGCTTGTTGCCACGTCTACTCTGCCATGATGTGACATGTTAAAACAGAGCTCTCTGTAATTTCACATTAGAACAGACAGCGAGCGTAGATAGTGCTGCTTGAGTACTGATACCCCCTCCGTCCCTAAAGCCTTTGTGGGACAGCCAACAGACACTTCAAAGAAAAGAACATGATAATTGCGGTTCTATCAGTGCATTGGTCTCTGCCAAGGAGAGATGGATGAGTTATTTGCATGACTAATGGCATTGTAGTACCTTTGTGGCCTTAGGGAACCACTTGAAAATAAAAATATGCAAGACTTAATGAACACATTCCTTGCAGAGATACACAAATTCTGCATTATTTTTGGTATTATTTTTAGTGGTATTAGTATTACTATGTGTATTGTTAGTTGTTGGCAGATCTGTGGATATCAGATTAGTTCCTAGCACTCCAGAAGTTCATAATCACAGCCAATCCTAAACATGAGCCTTCCCGGACCAGACCTGACGTGTTGCTTGTGATAGTGTTACTTGTGTGAAATCAGTGCATGTTTTAACAGGATAGTTGGTAATGACATCCTGTAGCAATCCACAGTTCATTCAGTCACTCACTAAACGAAGCGGATAAAAAGCAACGGCAAAACTGACTGTTGAAATATGAAATTACAGACTTGATCTGTGTTATCTGGACGGAGATAAAGCTTTAACAGAATGTTGTACCAGACTCTGTGGTGTGGATTTGCTTTATGAAAATCTGTTTTTGATTTTATTACGTTTGCCTTGTGTGTCAATATAAAATGCTCTGTTCGATTTGTTCTCAGCACTGGACCCACAGTTTCTTCTCAGTAGGAATTGATCAGGGACATAAGAAGGCTGATCATGTATCTGGGAAAGTTTCAGAGAAAGCCACTGTGTGGTGTTCATTTACCAAGTATGTATAACATGCTCTCATAATGTAGTTTTTCATCAGTCACATTTCATTTTCTATAAAATCAGGATTATTATTGTCTTGTTTTGCCTGTTATGAAATGCATAAATATGTCAAGTGTGAGAATAACGATAAACAATAAATGCTAATAATTGGTTTATAAGACTTATCACTCATTTGATCACATAATAATTTTATTCAGTATACAGTAGTTGTTTCATTTGCAAGCGATAAGCCATAACATAATAATTTGTGAAACAATAAAAATGGCATTCCTTTTGTTACCAAAACTCCCTTTAGATAATTCAAGAATAGTATGTTTGATTTAAAAGGCAACACGCCTTATTTTGCATAAGCCGTATTATTACAATATATGTCTTACAATCATACGTATTTCTTATGCGTGACTGTAATACTTATAACCTGGTATCACTCATGAATATTTACACCTAGCTATTTTCCAAGCTGTCCATTTTTCAATATCTGAGACAGAATAAATTATATATAGTGAGAAGCATGTCATATTTTCCAGCTTGGGCATAAAATAATGGAGTTTAGAGTTATGGTAGCAGTTCGGGAAAACTGGTTATACGCAATGCATTTAATAAAACTTACACTCTAAAAAATTGTAGGTAATAATAATAAAACCATAGATCGTTTTTTTGGTTGCATAGCAACATTCTGTTATTCTTTACACATCAAGGGCTTTAGTTATACACTTGCAGCGCATTGTTGATTTGTTCAAAACTACGAAACAATAGTGCAGACATATGCAAATTAAGACGCACTTCACAGAGTATTTTTGCATTTTATGATTATTCTGTAAAAAACAACATTTCATTATATGTAACACGGTGTGCCTATAGCTTAACAGCAAGATTAAACGCTGTAAGAAAAAGGCATGTTGTACTAAATTTTGCCTAACTAGCATTAAGTGAATTATATCAATGCTGAAGATGCTGATGATAAAAAAGCTAATGTCATTGGTAGCACCTTAATTGAAGATGGCATCAGATCCTAACACCCCTGAAATTGTTCAAAGACAAGCCAATGAATTTACCTCCTACAATATCTGTACAATCACAATGAACTCTTGCACCTATATTAAACAGGAACTGCGGTGGCCAGACAGGCCTGCAATCGCACTTAGTCTGCCTTTATAGTTTACTCAGTGCCGAGCAGAGCCCTACACTTAAACCATGCCTAATTGACCGTTGCGATTGTCCTTGAGTTGGGGCTCTGCTGACATATTAGAAGCTGAGTGACACGGCATCTCTATAAGTGATGTGGACCTTCTCTTCTCCATTCACAATGACCCCTTAGTAGACACCATCCCTGCCACTTGCCCTGACAGGGAGCACAATCATTAATTTGCCATGTAGGGCTTATCGCTGCACTTTAGTGCGCAACCAGCGACGCAGGGGAAGGAAGAGCTTCTCATTATGAAGCTACTGATTGTTCCTCAGACTACCATAAAGGTTTCCATCTCCAGCAGCCTATGACATATTTTCTCCTGAACTGACAATAAAAGCAGCTCTCCACGGCGGTGGTGAGAAGAGAGATGGGTGTAAAACCCACTGTTGTTTCTGTTGAGCTCCACTCGGGCAGATCTGAATGCTAATCCACATCAGTGTGCTGGCAGATTTAAGGCTGCCCTGGTATTCACATACCCCCCTGTTGCTGTTATACCATGGCTTTTTGTTTCTCAAGTTTTTCAGTTAAGTTTATATGTGTAAAAGGTTACATGCTAAAGACTACTTTTCGGATGTTTTACCTGCTTTTTTAAATTATCATTTTATTATACTGTATATTTAGACTAGCATTCAACAGTTTATGGTCTCTTTCTCAATAACTTATTAACATTTAACATTTTGGAATAATAGTAAACTCATCAAAACTACAGAATAGCACAAATGCTTCATTGTGCATCTTCTCTCTTTGGATAGAATTAAAAAAAGTTTTTAATTTTGTCTTTTGTCTTTCTATCAGTCAGCTTTTTTATGTCTCACCCTGAGATGCTTTCTAACGAGCATTGAAGGATTTCCCATCTATACTCAACTGGCCTTTTAAAAATGTAAAATAATAATTTCACATATTTAAGCATATGCCTTTAAAGTTTTATGACCCTTTAAAATGTGTGATCCTTTAATATGTGTGATATCTAAACTTTTAACTGGTAGTTTGCAACTAATCTGTACAAAACAAGAATACTTGACCCCTTTACAAAAAATGTGGGTTAGGAGAGTTTGCTGAGATACTGATGTCGTCAGATGTTAGAGCGCAGGAGTTGCCTTGGCAACCCGTATAATGACAGACTGCCTCCCCTCACAGCCGTGCTTTCAGTCGATTGTTTGCACATTGAGATTAAACGATCACTCGTCAGAATAAGACTGGCGCGGGTCCAAGCCTGAAATGTTGTCTGTACACGTAGGGCTATAAGAGTGAGCAAACAAAGGAAATGACGTGTCCACAGCCGAGACATTTTGGTAATATATAATGCAGCAATAAATGATAACGTGCATCGTGAGTTATTTTCTTAAACTTGTGGAGGGAAAATCACAGGAAGGAAAAATACCAGACCAGACGTTTCCCATCAGAAACGCACATCATTAATTTAAGCTCATTTAAGGGTTTTCGTAGAGGGAAGAATGTTGTGAAGCTGATGTGTTAATGAGATAGATCTTTCATGTGGAATGATAGGACAATTAGGAGAACAAAAGTGCAAGGTGTGACAATTTAAGTGTGTGTACTTTGTCAGTGTCTGGAAACAGCACCACTGAGACAACATATGCATAAAACCATAGTTATTAAGCATTTGCTTCTTTTTTTGAAGTCTGCATTTCAAAGCTCACGTTGGCCTTGTTACTGCAGTCTCAAGTGTACTCCCACCTCGCACCAGACTGTATATATTACCGCTTCAAGAAATGGAACCGAGAAACAGCAACTGCCATATGGGATGTAGCTACCGACTTAAGTTTGTGGGAGAAAAGGTTTCAGACCTGTATGCTGTTATTTTTCTCAATTAAAAATGCTTTTGAAAAAGGTGTTTGCTTATATATTTGTTTGACTGGTGACCTGAAGAATAAGTATTTCTGTATGTTAAGTTTACTTTTCTTTGTTAAATTCCCTAAATTTTCCCCTTTCTTTTTAACACAACATGGCAACTTTTTTATGAGGTGGCTAACTCGTATGACTTTGTACGATCTCATTCATACATTTCAGTATAACATTTAGGGGTGTGAGTTCATTATTGCTCTTTTTCTAAAAATCTCAAATGTGATTCTTCATTGCTCTTTTTTAAACCTGCATTTTGTTCTGAACCTGTGCTCCTGATTTATGGCATTTGGCATCAGTGACATCAAACCTGGCTCGACGCATCTAAAACCGCCATATTTGAATTAAAGCGCAAATTAGATTTGTGAGCTCTGGTGGAGGGTAAGATTCAGCTCACATTAATCAACTCTGTTGTTCCAGTTTCTGGAGTTTACAAACTTTCCAATTAATTTTTTGAACATACTCTAGAGGTATAGAAAATTCAAAAGAAGGATCTCAGAGAAAACTGTATTTTCTGTTGTATAAAAAAACAAAACAGAATGAACTCATGAAAACCAAAAATGATTTAAAAAATGAATGAGAGCAAAAGAAGGATTAGCTAGATCTGGGCTTTCTTCCCATTGGTTGGCAGATGTCCGTCTGTGTTCCCTCTCAGCACTTTGGGACAGTCTTGGCCTTTCCCTTTTGTCAATTTTTTTCCTGGCACAATTCAATTGCCTTCTGGTTGTGGAACTGTGACCTGGTGGCTGATTTTAAGTTGGTAACAGGGCCCAGAGGCAGGTATGAGCAGAGCGCTTTGACCTCCACCTTTTACTAGCAACGTATGAAGCGTTGAATGACATATAGATGTGATACACAATCCAAGAATTACCTGCAAATCCAGGACTTAGTCTGCCCTTTACCTCTTTTGTCTTTAGAGATTGAACATTGGAGCTGTCACAGTAAAACACTAGTGTTTTGGAGAGACTCTGTTGCTTTGCACTTGGCAGTGGGCCTTAATTCTTTTACGTGATTGATTACAGCTCAGTCCGGCGTAGACGGCATTGATCTGGTCCTGCTCAAGTGGTATTAGCTATGAATGGAAGTGGTCTCACTCATCCGCCTCTGTTTCTTTTTAGCTCCATACGGATTTGGATGTGGGGTCTAAGAACATCAAGTACGTGCTGGCAGGGGAAGGGGCGGGTACCATCTTCGCCATCAACGAGAAGACAGGAGACATTCACGCCATGAAGAGGCTGGACAGGGAAGAGAAAGCTGAGTACACGCTCACAGCACAGGTCATCGACAGAGACTCCAACCAACCTATGGAACCGCCCTCAGAGTTCATCATCAAAGTGCAAGACATCAATGACAACCCCCCACAGTTCATTGAAGGGCCTTACAAAGGTTCAGTGCCAGAGATGTCCCAAGTGGGTGAGTAATCTCCTTTCATCATCTCCGCTTGTCTCAGCTAAATTATGATACAAGGTCCTTTATATCACTATGAAAAAGGATAGATACAAGTTACAGAAATATATACAGTGGGGTCAGAAGTCTGAGACCAGTGTTATTACAGGATGCACTCAAGCTGATATAGAGTCTACAATCTGATGATCCATGTTATCCAAGAATGATCTTCAAAAATCCTTAAAAGATTGCGTTGTGTGCTTCATTTGAAGCCAGGAAGTCTGACCTTTTGTGCAAGCATTTGCTTACATTAGATAATGAATCTTGAATTTTAAAATAAATAAGAATATCTTCATTTATATATCTTCATTTTAATATTATTTAAATCCTAAAACTTGCCAATTCCTTCTTTTATTCGAATATTTTACCTGATAACTGTCACTTCACATATGAAAATGCACTATAATCTGAACTACATTTTTTTATTTTCTACAATTGAATTTTTAAAATCTTTTAATCTTTTTTTCATTAACATTAACATTATAATGTTTTTAGTTATTTTTAAAATTAAAAAATATTTTTTTTATTGTTCGAAAAACAAATATTTATTCTTAAGTCTTAAACCTTTCTATCAATATATAGATATCAAAACTACTATCTGGCCTTTAGACTTCCACTCACCAGACTAAAGTTTATAGTTACATAGTTTGACTATAGTTTGTCATGATTAGATTAGAATCCAACTATAATATATTAAAGTGATTCGTGAAATTGAAGTGTTTCACCTGTGGAAAAGTGACAGTTAACAGGTAAAATTACAATAGTTGTATGATTTATTTCATTATTTCAAAATTATTTGTTTATTGTGATCCCAAACTTCATATTTCACAGTATCTATCTAAGGATAAACAAATAGAAATATAAAGTGTCATTCATTCTCATTAATAAATCTGGAAATTATGATAATAATATGTTTGTATATTGGTGTCTATAGTTATTGTGACCAGCTTGGGGACAATGGGTGTCTGCAACTGAGATAGGACCAACATAACCTTAACAACATATTCTATTTTCAAGCAGCATTATGTATTCAAAAGTTCTTGAATGTCTGGCAATGCACTGTAATTATTGTCTCCTGAAGAATAGAGCTCGTTGACAAAGCCTGTGTGAGTTTTCTATATACCATCCTGGGCCTGACCTTGAAAATGATCTTCAGTATGAGTAAGGCTGTGTAGGAGATCTCAGAATGCCACCTAAACTGTTTTGTTTATAACTCTTATGACAATAGGAAAACGTGTAGCATTTAGAATAAAATTTTAGAATAAACTGTTTTTTCAGAAACATACGCACTGAAAGTCTATTGTGTGTGTTTTAGCACAAGCAGTGAATGGCTGTGAAAAAGTAAATGTGTTTTTTGTAAATGTGCTTTGTGGTTGAGGGCTTACAGTACAAGCAACATGAAACAATGTAATGGAGGCCAACACTGTATTCATTAATATAGATTAAAGACAAGACTTACAAGAAGTGCCATTAATGAAATGATCAATGTCAATTTGAGGAAAACAATTCCACTAAAAAGCCTTCTGTGTGGTTTTTGAAGACTTCTGACCCAAGGCTCACTTTTGAAGTAAAGAATGCAGTCGGGAAAATAGTGCACTTCTCCAAGTACATTATAACCCAGCCATGTATAACAGAGAGCATCCCTGTATTCTTCCAAACCCTTGAACTTTTTCATATGGGCATTTTCTCCTCTACATTGTTCTTTCAGACGGTAGATGCAGTATAGTTGAGAGAACATCTCTCTTCTGCTCTCAGAATTGAATTCCTCAGTGTAGTTTTCTGAGGGGTCTGACAGTAAAGTGTGAGATACAGCAGACGTTGAGGTGAACAGCACACAGGCGGAGGAGGGCAGGATGGGGGTCACCTGTGGGAATACAGCAAAAAATGCCTGAAGTCGATTTCTTTCGTGATTGTTCTTTCCTTTTGTCACTGCTGATTAATTAAACATTAACTGATGTTCTCTTGTTTGCTTGAAAGGCATCCTCGATGACTTGTTTTGGTCTTATAAAGTATTTATGCTTTGGGAGACAGTCAGAGAGAATCAAAAGCTCGTTTGGCAGTCAGAGAAAAACAACAAACAGACAAATAAGGAGGTCTCTTTTTCTTTCCTGCTTCATACACGCAAATCACAGAAAGTTTGCCCTGTGTTTTGATCCCACATGTTTGGTTTTCTAATAAAGGCCTTGCTATAATCTGTAAATGTAAATGCAGTGAACTAATGAAGTTTATTTGGGATCCTGAAGTTCATTTGGAAGTTTATTTATTATACATATGTGTCAGAACAGCATTTGTTTGTGTTTTAACTTTGTTTGGTTCTGTAGCAGCTGATTATGCAGTCAAAGTATTGATGAAAATGCCAAGCATAACATGGAGCTTTTGCTCAAACTAATGCTTTATGAAAGAACAATGACTAATTACTAGAAATATTATTTTGTAGATTTCAATTAATATTTTATAGATTATTTCGCAGTTTTATTCAATATTATTTTTGTATTGTAAAATAATATGATGATTAAACTACAAAAGTGAAACTCTTTAGTTTTATTCCAAGTTACCTAGAAACACTCTGGAAGAATTTGTACTTTTTAATTTCATAAATCTATACTGTATGATTGAATATGCATGTTTTGCAACATTTACACTTGACCAAGTTGCGTCTTCAATGTCGCTCAAAGAACCTTGTGTTTATGATCAGACATCTCATATGTAAAACGTTTGAAGTGTAAATACCACCTCAGATGTTACCCGACTCTCATGTTCCATGTTATGTGACCCTTAGATCACCAAAGCCATTAGAGTCCAAACAATTAGAAATGTCATTTTGAGGCCTGACAAATCCTCTGCACCTTTCTGTCAACTATTAAAGAAACATTTAAAGAAATCTTACGGACAGGTTTCCCTTTAGAATAGTTTATGTATATTAATGCGATTATCTCATATTTCAATTTCACTTCAAATTATTTAGGTCTCTTACTTACCAACATTGGTCCGTCCACAATAGGGAATTAAAACTCATTTGCATGGATTGGCCAAATCTCATTGGATTACTGCGTCTGTTTTTTTTTTTACTAATGGGGTCTTTGACTCTAAGTCCAATACAAGCAGGCAAATTCCCCCATCAGGTCTTCAAACCATATGCTGGAATTACAAAGCTCCCTGCCTTCTGGTGCTGACAAGAGGATTGCTACATTGTTGAAATTAGCAAGTCTTCTTGAAGTGACTATTGGGGTAATTAACATTGAGTCGCCCATACCGCCTCCCTTCTGTAGAAAAAGGTGTGAATGACAATAATTGCTACAAGGAAAAATAAACCGGGGAAAGTTGTTTTTGTCATCTGAAAGTCGAATGTGCGTAAGGCCCGCGACGGGGTCTTCATTATGGAATCGGGTAATAAAGTCGGAAGAGACAGATGGCACATGGTTCCTCTGCCCTGCTTGCCGTGTGCCCGCTCTCTCCTGGCAAAATGAACCCTTGTACAGAGACACGGTGCGCAGGAATGTGTCAGGATCTGCTAAATTGGAGTGCTGATATAAAATTGAAGTGACGTTAATAGATTACCCAGAGTTCATTTGCATTTTCAGAGTTATTACGAGCTCTGGTAACAGGGCTAACAGGCGAGGGGTCTGTTCCTCTAATAACATTTCAGATTATGCACGCCATATTCCTGGCAGGTAAAAAATAAATAAGGTCTCGTCAGGGGGATTTTTGACAATGATTTGGAAACTATTTTCTGAGACATATTTATGGAAATACATAACACATATCCAGCATACTGCTTAGCCTGGATCGCAACTCACACTTTAAGCTATCAGCCAATGTACATTTACAGTCTGCACATTAATTTAATGGCTCTTAAATATGCTGCAACCAGTTGAAATAATTTGAACCATTGCTGTATGCTCCAATATTAAGCCGTTTTATTTTACATTTATTCCACTCAGAGTAATAAACACGTCCTCAGTTCATAAAAAATCCCTACTACAACCGCATTATTGGCCAGTAGTGGTATTCACGCTTAACTGTTGTTCAATATTCGGGGTAAATATTTTATGCTCATGTACATTTTGAAGTACATTCTTCACTATTGTATGTCTGCCACATCGGGGCTATCAAAACAGACATGCCTAGCTGTCAGCACGGCAGCAAGCAGACATTATGCCTGGCTTAGAAGTTTCTATGCTAAAATATATCCAAGAAATGTATAGCGGTAGCAGCAGGGCTCAAGCCACATGAGATTTGAATTGGTCGTAAAGAAAGTGCCCACGTATACTTGAACAAACAACCGAGGAACAGTTTGTTAGTGCTGCTTTCAGAATTGTGCAAGGCAAACTGTTATGGGCTTACTTTATCAAACCTGCATGTATAGTTTGTCCTGCTTTGATAGCTTAAACAATCTTAACCAGGAGCTATCTTTACCAGGAGCTTTTAAACACTCAAGTCAAGCATAGTTATAGTCTAATTACAGTTTTCCAGCATTGGTGACTGCTTTCCTATAAAATTGCTGAAGCCATGGGCGGGACATAGATCTTTTTAATTACCAGCTTCTTAATTATGTCAGTATATTTAATGACTCAATTCCTGACAAGACCATCAAAATACATGAATGCTTGGCCAAAAAAGCCTTTTTAGGTCTGCTCTTTTTAATTTATACAGTGTGCTGTAAACAGACAATTCCATGCAAATGTCAACCTACCAATAAAAAATTTCATTTTTACTAAAGGTTTTCAGCATACTGATAACTCAGGTGTCAATATTTGGTGGGTTAAATATCCATATAAAGTCTCTCAAAGTTTTTAAGGCAGTTTTAACATTAAGCAAATATAAAGCAATATTTTGCCTAGTCACATAAAGTGCTGTTTTCAGAAATGTCACTTCCATAACAGTGTACATTCCTCATAAATAGGCACATTAAAATTAAAATAAAATAACTATTTTATGTTTTTTAAAGAGTCGTGCCTTCTCCATTTGTTGGGTATTATTGCTTCTGGTTTGTGCATCTTAATTCATAGAAATCATTTTAAGTATGTTGCCGCTTAAAAAGCATTTGTTTTTTTGTCACATCAATAACGCATGTAAATTTATGTATATTTTTAAATAGATAATTTATGCATAGACTGATTTTGTGATGTCTGGACTCTATAAACAGATGATTCAGAGTATTGGTATTAAATACATTCTGTGAGAATTTATATTTCAAGATTTGACTGAAAATATCACGTGCATACCGCTGGAATTGCCCAAACTACTGTAATTTAGTTTTTTAAGGTTAAGCTCACTAACCATCTAGATTACTGAACAAAGAACTAGAAAATTTACCAAAATTGTGTAGTAGTGATTGTAGTGTAGTGTAGTCTTAAATGTCATTGCTATATTTCACAGGTTTAAACCTAAATGCTTAAGAGTCTTATCTGGTGCATGGAAGTGGCAGATGGAGATGAAAGTGGGGGGTGCTGGGCCTTTAACATGGTGTGCAGCTGGGCCACTATGAAGGCACATCTGCTGGTCAGACTCCACGCTGAGGTTTGCCCATGGCCTCAGCTGGGTTTGAGGGTCAGGGACTTAACTCACTGCGGCCAAACCATGTCTGTCCGACCTCGGAAAATATGAGAAGGCAGTGATCAGCAAAAATGTGTAAAGACCTGCCTCTCCAAACAAAACTCTTTACACTGATCTTTGGTGTGTGTGCATGTTTCTGAACATAAACACACATTTCCCTCCTCCATAACTGTAAAAATGTTTTTTTACTCTTAACCTGTTAACTGTCACCGTTCCTCAGGAGGAACACCTTTGTTATTTCCCTATTCACTTTCATATTTTATAGTTGAATTTTAATCTAATAATGACAAACTATAAATTGATGGAAAGGTCTAAGACACAAGATAAAATATTTGACAAATTTTCATAACAATAAACGTAAACAAAAAAATTAAATAAAAATGTAATTTAATCAAATTCAAAAAAATACCTAAAATTAAAATTAAAATTTAAAATTAAAATTGCCTTTTCCTGTGTATACTCAATTGTGCTGTGACAGTTAGCAGGTTAAAATATGCTATATGTGTATTAAATTAAATTGTATTTTTTAAATTAAATTAAATTAAATGATGTATGCTATATTTAGTTCAGAAATTAAGCCATGTTATGATTTATTTATAATTTATAACAGTGCATACACTGTAAAAACATTTTTTCATTCACTTGATAGATGTGAGGTTGAACTGTTTTTTCTATGATTATAATGTCTCTTCTGTAAAAATATCCCTCTTTCTGACTGTCTCCATCCAGTAACAGTACTTTTGGATTTATATGACTGTCTTATAAATCCACAGAGGTTTTGCAACAGGTGTGAATGAAATGGATTTTCATTTGAAATGAAAGTGAATAAGATGTAAACAATTTTAGCTATAAATATGCTACAGTAGTACTGGTTTTAGCACGTTTTCTTTGAGTTCTCTTCTGCCGCCTGGACATCAATGCCATACATTACAGAGAAAGAGCTTACAAATTATCTTACCTTACTCCACTAAACTCTGCACTCATGAATGTACAGTTTCATCTATTTCTGTCAAAATTATTTTTAAATCATTGAATTTTTAACTGTTCAGTGATCGACTGTTTGTATAAATTCTTTCTTTTTCCCTGTTTGTGGTGGCGGTGGGTTGTTATTTTCATACTGCATACCCTTCCAAACATATTAGAATTTACTGGAATATCTGCCGTAATGGATCACATTTATGGCTTTTACTTACTATATTTTTAATCCCAACACAAAGTGGTGTGCATTTCTTTTTTAAGCTTTAAAGTTAATTGAGCCGTCACCAATTAACTTTCTATCAGTCAGTTAATGTTAATGTTTTTTGCTCTCTAATGAAATACAGGAACAGTACGATGACTTTAGTCTGTGCTTTTCACAAGGCAGGAACAAAATCCTTTCCATGCACAGGAAATGATGCCATTCATTGTGTTCACCATAAAAGTGCATTAAATGATTATGTGGGAACTCAAAAGAATCATGGATGAATAAAGAAATAGGAACAGTTTTTTCTTTTCCACCGTCTGCTTTTTAAACATTATTCCTTTTGCTAGAGAGGATAACAAAAGAATTATAGATGGAAATAGACAACAAATGATGAAAGAGGAGGGAGTGTATTGTGCAGTTGGGTGATGAGGAGAACCCATAAATAGCTCATGCCGGCGCTAATGGGCCCAGGAGGGTATTGTGTTGGCTTAGAGAGTGACACTGATGCCATATGACAGGGTAATCAGCGCTGAGGTGGACACTGACATTATCTGTCTCTCATGATAAGGGAAAGCATGGAGGTGAAGCTAACCCCACATCACTCAGACCTATCTCCCTCATCCCGACCGTGAGCTGAATGATAGCTACAGGCTATTATTCGGTGCTCCGGCATATGAGACGGAATAGCGTTTGCAGTTTCGCTCGGCCTAATTGACCTGATTTACTGCAGATTGGAAATTATCTCTGAACCAAAGCCATGACATCCAGCCAGAGAACCTTTAAAAACTGTTCAAGCTTAGCATATTTGGAGCAGCTTCCATTCAGCTGTGTGTATGATCGTATTTGTGGTATCTTTTTAAAAATACAAAGAGCATATCTACATAAGTGTGCATATTTATGTAATTCATCTGTAAATTCCCTCTTCACGACGGTTATAGACGCGTGTGTGGGAGAGTGTCTTACACGAGCAGCATCCTGTAGAGGAAAGCTGAGATTTCGCTGAATGCTTGAGTGTTCTAATCTACGCTCTCGCCGTTGGCACTGCTTATTTATATCTGATACGACGCCTGGCTGCTTGCTCACAGACGGTCCTCTGTTCAAAATCTCCTTCATCTATTAATTATGCAAGAGACACAGTGTGGATATTTAATGTTGCGTCAAAGCTTTTCTTTCACTCCTCACCCTAGGACCCCATTTCATTGTGCTGTAACTGTGCTTCTATCTGTACTTTTCTGCATGTTCCTCTTAATTTCCATCACCTTGCTGGCAAGCCGGTGAAACCTCTCTGTCTCTCTCTCTGTCTCTCTCTCTCTCTCTACGTTATTAGGCAGTGGTATAGCAGCAGTATGCGCTCCCCACAGGCATTCAGCGTTGCCCTCCCAAATTAAAAGCGCTGATTACATCCTGTGGGCAATGTGTTTTTATTTGCTCTTTATAGTCCTTTTATTAGTCTATATTCTACTGAATGCCAGTATGCCGAGTAAACACACAATTGCAGAGAAGCGTGTGATCGGGCCCACTTAGAATACCATTATACACGGGCTTCTTTAGCATAGGACACCCAGGGCTCAAATGCCTCTGCTTGGGCTAACCGATGTGATGTGTGTGGAAAAGGTGTTTGTTCTCTTGTGAGGAAAGGTCTCCATGAAAGGTCTTCTCGCAGGGGTCGCACCACAGAAGATTCGCTGTGCCTGCCTGGGCTGGTGGGACATAAATGTGAGGGAAACGCATTCATCACCGCTGTGTAGATCTGGCTTAGTGGAGCACCCAATCATGGCTCGGAATAAAAGGCTAGGCATAAAAGCCTCTTCTGCAAGGTCGTTTGAAAAAGAAACAGATAAGTTGGAGAGATCAATTGGTAAATCTCCACTGCGTGGAGTCTTTGTGGTTCCCACAGGGGACTAGCCTATTAAAATAGACCACTGAACATCTCCAGTGTGCATGAGGAGCGCTATCATCTCGCTGCTCACTGTCCCGAATAGTCAAACTCAAACATTTACAAAACAAAAGTTAAACATAAGAGTCCATGTGTACCAGTTTTGCATTTATACTTTTTGGTGCTATTACATTTTTTAAAAGAATTTTAGTTAGATAGAATATAGAGGGATAGGTTTGCATTTATAGTATTGTTACACTTTGCACTATAGTTAGTAGAATATTGAAAGACTGGACTTGGACTATCGAAACAGAATGTAACAAATACTATAAATTCAAACAAAATACTATTGTTTTCATTACTTATTCCTCATATATATTTTTAAAAAGCTAATCATCTTACTGATTCTTTAAATGCATGACACTGTATATACAACCAATAAGAGATATTCTTTTTAAATGCCACACTTGATTAGATACTTTAAAAAACTAATTTATTTTTTCTCTTCATCATTTATTTTTAACCAATCCCTCTAGGTCGTGTGTGCAGGTGCCGATCAGAGTGTATATGAGAGTATGTGTGTTCCTTTTGATAGATTGCTTGTCAGAAGGCACCAGGAGCACTTCCTAGGCTTTTTCTCCCATTTATTCACCAGTCACGTTCCCAGAGTTTAGTCTTACCATTCAGAATCTCACTGCAAACGTGTTAACCCTTCTCACCCAGACCATTTTGTCCGAGGCCAAAGGTTTGGCTCGTGTGATTCCCTTTTGCTTGATACTACCAGCATGGAGTTTAGCTCAATCCATCACTGCATCCATATTGTGTGCGGTTGTCCTGTCGGAGGTGACAACGTTACCGTGAAAGGGAGATCAATGGCCTCTGCAACGCTATGTCCACTCCCACACCCAGCTAACTCCTTTGACCATGATGCTTTTCATCGTCGACTGACCGTTTTGCACGTACAGTGATAGTTATATGTCAACTTTGATGGTCCCATCATGCTTACAGGAAGTCAGGCACGGTAGTGTTACATCATTGCCTCACCTTCACACCATGCACACATACGCACACACTTCCACCTGCTCAGTACTGCCTTTTATCGCCTATCCTTTCCTTCTTTTCACTTTTTCTGGTGAGGGGGAGCAGACTTGGCCGCCGTTCTCTGTGATGATCACAATCACTTCAGTGTGTCATTTATTCTCCTGAGAGCTTCAATACTTATCTCACTCTAGACACAGCCAAAAATGGAGCTGGAACGTACCCACCACTTCAAGCCAACCAGAGGGACAGAAATATTCCTTTGACCACGTTTATGACATGACTCAAATGTGTATGACATGACTCAAAAATGTGCACTTTTGTGATATTCCCTAGAAAGCATTTTTGTTACTTTTAAGACTGTGAATTGCTTTGTTAGCTTGCCTTTCTGTCAAATGTGTCTTTACTAAGTCAAAATAAAATAGAAGAGAGCAGATCTCAGTGTCGTGGAGCCAGGCAGATCTGCGGTCTTCTTTGGCGGTGTGTTTATGGTTTGACAGCACATGTCACTGTTTTGATGGAACTCTTGTCTCATTCGTTATATATATGCAGTTGAGCCAGATAGAGCTTTTTATTCCAAAACACAAATAATTTTTGGAACATTCTCACAATGTCCTTTTGACTGGCCCTCTTAGTGTGACTTCTATCCTACCCTGTCTTGTTTCATTTAATTCTGACTGTCTAGGGAACAATTAAATATGTGAAGTGTAGCAATTTGTTACAAATTACTTGACAGCACCCTCCGCAAATCCTGCTCACATTTCCCAAGAACTAATTAAAATGAATCAATGACATGCCACTTTAAAATGGCGGCATATGTCAAAGCCATCATAGGACACTCTTAATTGTTTTGTTCCTGTGGTTGTTGTAAACAGCTCGTCAAGGACTGCACTCAAACATCCATGTTACACAAGTCTTTTTCTGCCTCGGATGACGTTCATAAGCACACATTTTACAAACCCTTGCCGCCCCACTGCCACATTAACTCGCTGCAGGCATCTAGCATGTTGTGTTAAGTGTTGGTTGTCTTGCTGTCTCATCAAAGGCCATTGTTTGTGGCATTAAAGTGATGGTCACTTACACGGTGTCTGCCTGAGGCCACGTGTCCATCACTGGCTCATGGGAGCAGATTTAAAACTTTAAGAATCATGTACTGTACTACAACTCTTTTTTAGGTCTTTGGTCTTTATATATACTGTCGCAGTCTATACCAAAGTTATGGGTTCAAATCCCACAGATGCAATGTAAATTTGCACAAGATGAAAGTAATACAACCTTCCTTCGGTTAGGACAGCCTGTCATGCAGTATACACAATGTAATGTTTTGGTTTAATCAGATTCTCAAGTCCCTTTCCCTCTACAAAAGCCATAGTTTTGAGACACAGCATGAATGTGAATGAACAGCCGTTATGAGGACAGATCAGGTGAGTGTAGTGCAAGATGGGACTATTTTATTATTTATAGTCTCCCTCTCTAAGCCTCTCAGCAACGTTCATGTCCCTTGATAAACAACACGAAGGAAACACCCTTTTCAATTATACCTCCAGCTGTAAATCATGTCGGAATGAGTGGCGGACTGAAAATTACACCCTTCCATATGACAGGCGGGAAGCACACACCTTGATATCCTTCTCCTGCTGATAGCTTTTAGCATTTGCCGTAAATGTCCACCTGTATCGACAAAGACACAAGCTTTGCTGTTATGAGCTCAAATTGGCCGCAATCCAGTATGTTTCGGTGAGCTCTAGTGGACGTGTTGACTCGCCTGTTGTTCCGTGATTCACGGTTTTAAACCAAGACTATTATCCCTGTTGGTTGGTTTAGGTCGCAATTTGGGGAGAATGATGGTTCTTTGATGAGAGCTTTCAAAGCTGGTGATGCATCTCTGACCATTGTATTTCAGTCACGAAGGTCTGGGGCTGGCAGTGCTGGTCTTTTATTTTAACACTCACATTCCATTGCAGGTCAAACTGACTCTAGCTCTTTTGTTTTATTTTTTACTTTATTCAGAATTGTCTCTTATTAAAAAACTATATAATAAAATATGCATTTTACATTTTTTTTCAGTGTGGTAAAAATACTTTAACTTAATAATAAAACTTATTAAAGCCTATTTCAGTTTGTTGCGCAGAGGTAATGTGCATTAGACCTTTTTAGAGACTATCATTAGTTTTGCCATACAAATTTCATTTAGTGCCTCTAGTGATGAAGTGGAGATTTTATAAATTTAACATTTACAAACTTAAAATGATTTTATAATATACAGTTCTGTCTCAAAGCCTGAGATTTCATTAAAATCTAAAGTTTTAAAATCTGTTTTATAATGTAAAATTTATGATTCTACATTATTTCTACTCCCTGGTACAAAAGGTCATATTTTCTTGCCTCCATTGAAGTACATAGGAGGCTCTTTGAAGCATTCTCAGTCACGCTGGGATAACATGGAGGATTCGGTTTTGCACAACCTTGCAGAGTTCATCCCAGCCTGAGTGCAAAAATGGATGAAAAATACTAAAACATTAATGTTAACTCATCTTATTTATCATCGATTTTTGTTATTTTTAAGTAATTGTTCCTCACATTATCACATAGTCTCAAACTTCTGGACCTCACTGTATAATATTAGATATCATGGTTTGTATTGTCAGAGAAAGACTAAATTCAGAAACCATCTTTCTGTCCCTAAAGTTGCAACAGTGATCCCATCCCAGCTGTTACTGGTTCAGCAAATGACATCAGCAAATAGCTTTCCAGCGGGAAGCTAAGTGGTGCCATGATGGGATACCCATTTTTCCAGCCACAGCTCCAGCCTAGCTCAGCTGCCCACCCACAACTGCAATATTACCATAAAATTAATCTTTATACCAACTTTCTTTCAATCCTTTGAAATTGCTAAAATTGTCAAGACTTTCGGGAGATGGGAATATTACATGAAATATGCAACTGCATTGCTGTCCATCTCAAATTATGTCTTGAAGGACTTTTAAAAGAACATTTTACTAGTTTTTATGATTCTATAGCAATCTGGTCAGAAAATACGTATGAAGTGACAAAGTGTATATACCACCAAAGACAAGAAACCTCAAAGGCTTTCAGCAGCTTTAACAGATTCAGTTACTGCACCAGTGACTGAATGTGTCTAAGCTAGTCTGTGATGCTACCCATTATTGCTTTTCACTTCACTTGTCTTTCCAATGGTCTTTCTACCATCTTATAAGAATGATTGACTCTGATTTTCATGCTTTTTTGGGGGGTTTATATTTGTACACTTCTATGGACTATATCTTATTATTGCCAAACATGCATCATTGAATGTACCTGCCCTGTTGCATTTGATAATTTAGTTTATTAAATTGTTTCTCAAATGTATTTGAGTGTTTCTCAAATGTATGAGAACCTTGTTTTGATTTTATGCAAATTTGTGTTTGCATAACAAAACTTTTCTAATACAATTTAATGCAAATTTACATAAATTAAACTACCTGATGTCATAATTTGAAGCTTTAAGTCAAATAATTTGGTCACCTAAATGAGTTTATTTTCTTTTCTTTCAAGCCATAATATCAAATAAATTAAATTTAAAAATACATGCGACCCTCAGAGCGTTTTACACACCAGTTCTTTCCTAATAGGGATTACAATTAATTCTATATTCTGCTTTTGTCATACATACATAACAACAATTTCAAACGCTTCGCAATTTGCATATACTAATTAGTATTTGCATCACCGCTACACAGTACTTGACATCTTCATTTATCTGCAATATTCCACTTCTTATTTAATATTCAGAATATCCAAGCGGATCTAAAGTCAAGTTTGTGATAATTTCATATGCTCTTTGAGAAATATCATTTAGAATCCACTACATTTAAAGACCTTCACTCAATAGAATGAAATGGTCTGACAGGTACATTATCACTGTCCTACCTTGAAACTATTCACACCATTCACGAACCGCAAGTACAGAGTCTGATAGTGCTAAAGCTACTGTGGATATGCCAGCAGATAATGATGAAACCACAGTCAGAGCTGTGGAGGAGCACCGCATGGCTCAGGGCTATAGGAGCAAATACGCCGAGAAGTAAACAGCTTGGAAGTGGATCGGCCCTGTGGTGGCCTGATCAGGGTGAAGCTTTCTCCATATTTCTCAGGTGTTTCATGAATATGCATAAAACTCTTGTGACGTAGAGGAAAGAAAACTTTTTTTTAACAGTGGCATCCCAAATCTATGTCTTTACACAACTCATGATACAGCATTCAGTGTTTATCCAATCCCTACCCCAACCTTAGCTCATAAGGAGGTTTGGTATTGATTTCCTTTCACTGTATCCATGTATGCAGTAAGTACAAAGCACAGTTTCCCTTTATTTTTTTCATTAGGTCCAATGCCCCAGTGCAGTGTTTCAAACATGGAGTTGACATTTTTCAAGACACAAATACGATTTTTATGGCTGTTCTCTTTGAGATCACCCAAACAACTCTCATGGCTGGAAAAGCAATGAAGCACCCTTGATTTCCCAAATGTGATGGGAGAAATGTCACAATATTTAGATTAATGGCTGGCAGACTTGTATAAAGCAAGCTAAGTTTAATCCCCCAAACAACTGGGTCAATGTGATCATAATTCTTTTTGAAGTTTGTCATGGACCCTTATAAAAGATTCGTGTTTCTTTCAAAAAAATCTCCCTCATCGTCACAAAAATCTTTTATGGCAGTGTCATCGTGACAGTCCTACAGCTATTGGATATAGCTAGAAACAATATTTTCAAAATTAAATTTCTGCAAGTGTCCGCCACCCAAGGGTTTAGCCAACCCGTGCCGAGAGTCTTGGACTTTGTCGTGCAATATGTTGCAGGGACGAGCCAGTATCTGTACTGATTTGGAGCTCTGCCAATAGACGGCTGTTTAAATCCCTCGTTCTTTTTATCAGAGGAGTGGAGGCAAATTTCACTTCTGCACATGAGGGGGAGAGGAGCTATTTCATGGTTCACTGACTCCACTGTTTTTTAGAAAACGGTTGTCTTCATTTCTTAGTTCTTATTTTATATGCTGCATAGCTGCATTTTGTAAAAGAAATTGCTGTATGTGTAGATTTTTTGCCGCTTGAGGTGGGGAAATAAATACACCTCTGCCAATTAGCACATTGGCCCTTAGTTGTCCTGTGTTAACACTGTGCCCCCGTCTTGCGAATAGGCAGTCATTAAACTTATTAATGCGGTGCACATTCTTTTATTTTCATTGCAAGGTAAATGCATTCATTACAAAATTTCATTACATTGTTTTCAAATGGCCTTCCTCTCAGAGCAAATGTACTCGTATCTATATTTTATCTCTGGATATTTCCTGCCTCCCTTTCTGCCGCATAACAGCAGTAAAACAGATTAAAGTTAGCATGAGCCCGTTTGGATGGTGTGCTTGATGTTTCCCCTTTATGTTTTTTTAACAGCTGTCCAGTACACAGTAGCGAGGGACCGAGACAACCACTTTATCAAACGCCTTTCAGCACTCCACAAGTTAACAGAAATGCCTTTATTAATCTCTGTGCCTCCAAGGCAGCTTTGAGAGGAAACATTGAGTAAATAAAGAAAAATTTTCCAGTCTTGGACAGAGATAAAGAGATTGCTTTTATCTAGGCATGAATCAGCTGTCTAACTCAAAGGCAGCCAAAGAGTAGCTCCCCAGGGCAATGCAGAAGAAGTGATAGTATACTGTAAGAATGGAGATAAGGACTATTTTGCATTGACTGTAGCACATGCTTGCTAGGGACACACACAGACACTGATATACACTGGTAATGCATGGTAATTGAAACATCTGATAACACAACGCAGTATGTCAAGTAACCGAAATCCAATTGAGTGAAAGGAAGTAATATATGACAAGTAACAGATATCCTACAGAGTGAATCACTCATATTTCCTTGATCATATTTCACATCACCCGCATGCACGCGCACTCAAGGACGTGAACCAGTCGTCATTAATCATACAGATATACTACTGTATCACATCATGTGCGAGACATCAAATGTTTTTGTAAACAATCCATAGACTTCCACTGACAGAAGTTTTAGATTCAGACAGAGGATAGTGGTGTTTTGTCTATATTGAATATAATGTTAAGAACATTCTGTGAAAATTTAACCTTGATATCTTTAATATTGACAGAGCAAGATTATGCCAACGATTTAAATCATAGTAAAATTAAGAGGTGAAATCAAACTTCGATGCTCATCATCTCAATATTTTTAAATACAATTTTAGTTTTATAAAGAAAGAAATTAATATCTTGGCACAATGTCTACAAAAGTGATTTAGAACATTGTAGAACAAAGTATACAGCTATTCATATTCAATTTGAGTCACTGGAATTAAGACGTGAGGGCTTTTACTGTGTTGCTTCATGAAGAAGCAGGGATGTTCCTCCACTTGGACCTAAATCAAGCTGTGCACAGCATTTTTCTAGCCGTTTCCGACAGCTCCAGATACCTGTAGCTGCAGCACAGGCACGCTGGTCAGACGCTTACCAAGCTGTCAGAGTGCTGTGGAACATGCTTTACAAACAATTACCAAACCATCTGCACTGTCAGCGAGCTGTTTAGCATCAGCGTCTCAGTTTCTCTCATTCACCCTCACTTTCATTTGCTTGCATCTGTTTTTCTTTTTTTCATTTTCTGCCTTTCTTTGCAATTCATCCAAGCCATGGGTTAATGAAGAGGGGTTAGAAGAGCTGCTCAGCTTGTTTGTTTGTCTGACTTCCTTCGTTTTGATCTTGTTAAGTCCTGGAGCTGTGATGGTTTTTTCAGCGTGGAAGTCTCGCAGCATGAGTGAGCGCTCACATCTGAGCAACAAAACCCACTTTTATGAGTTTATTCGGGGGAAGCTCTTACGCCGTGGCCAGAGGTATTATTGAGACAGTGGTGTAAAGAAGAAATATTAGCTCTCAAGGAAAACCAGAATGGCACTAACTTGTTTATTTGTTCATTCCCAGTAAATTGTGTTTATTGAAAATGTTTTTTATATCTTTTTCTGCTCCATAGGTACATCAGTTACAAGAGTAACCGCAACCGATGCAGATGATCCGGTCTATGGAAACAGTGCCAAACTGGTCTACAGCATTCTGGAAGGCCAACCTTATTTTTCCATTGACCAAACCACTGGTAAGTGTTTAGTTCTGCTGTGTTACAGTAAAAATGTCATTTCATAATGTCCAGATGGTCATGAGTCATTACAATTATTCAAAATCCTTATTGTTATGCTTACTCATAGCTTGAAAGGAGGTGTAAGATTAATGCCCCCACATGTGCCAAAAAGAGTTTTAGTGGTAAAATCATTTATTATTATCATCATCATCATCGTTATTGGAGGTAGGAAATAAATATTAGCGAAAGACTAAATGAACATGATCATTTTACCTGAAGGACGCATACGCATGCAGATGCTGGTTTTGTTCCATAATGGCGCACAAAGTAATTTACGCCTTCTTGATTTAAATGACAGGGCTATCTTTGAATTCCATCTGCATTCTGCTTCTTTTTCAACCTTGACTTTGTTTTTCCCCTAATTGCATTTTCAGATGACTTGTTAACAGTGCGTCTGTAAGCAACATGATTAAATAATGGTGAAATTACATTAATAAGCAATGAGATGGAAATGAACAGCTCGTAATTTGGAAAAACAACAGACAATAAACAAGTCCTGTATCTGTCCAAATTGTATGTGCATATTAAATGAACAGACTTTAAAAATGAATACTTTTTTCTTATGAGAACACCTTGTCATTTGTACAACCCTGTGCGTTTCAATCACGTCGCTGTCAGCTTTGTCTGAGAATGCAAATGGTCGAGAGAAGGTATGAAAGTGCTGTTTGCATGGTTTGCGTGATTACTGAACACATGCAGATGGCTTATTCAAGTGAGCCAGATGTTTTAATGAATGTTAATGAAAAATAAGAGGTAAAGGGAAAACAGCCATTAGAAACCATTTGACACTTTCAGCACCTCACAGAAAATGAGACACGTCTGATAAATAAGTAAACATTATGCTCAGGTTCATTATTTGGTTAATGGCAAAGTAAATAAAATAAATAAAGGAAAGTAAACCTTCAAAATACCTGTGGAAATAAATGTTTGTCTCGCCCTGCTTCTCTGATCAGCGGGAATTCATTTAAATAGTTAATGATAAATTAATATGAGAATTGAATGAGGGTTGAAGAATGAGAATCATCAAAATAATTTGAATCAAACTTTCACAGCACATAACTTGTGTTTCAGTAAGAGCATTTTACCTCTTAAAATGTCTCTCTGTAGCTAAAATTATTGTGATCCAATTTGTTGGCTGTGATCTTCATGACAGAACAAGAAACAAAGACATATTAGTGCAGCATGAAAAGTCTAGCAAACAATGCATGAGCAGTGTGAATTATTCATGCCTAATGGAATCAGGGCTGGGACTTGAACACACTTGTAATTTATGTCTATAGAATGCTTTGGCTTCTTGATCATTGTAAATGTCTTGTTTCTATTTATTGAAGATGCTTTATCACTTTATCAGAATGATGGTGATTTCCCTGGATTTAAGCAAAATCACATGTCGTAGCATCACTTGCAAATTGTTGTGGGAATCACTTTCCTAACAGTAAAAATAACACCGTGTTTGGGCCAAAACCTTTGAGATAAAGAAAAAAGGACGGTGTTAAATGGTGGGAAATCTCATTCTGCATCTGTCAATGAAGTGATGCAAAACATCTACAATAAATGTAAAAATATATCCGGAGGCTTGTGGAACATATTTGGCTAAAAATATTGAAAAATGATCTCGGCTTTATTTAATATGGAGGGGTTATGAGTATTTTACCTGTGGGTGTTTTGGGTGTTTTTGTATTTTCTCTTGGACGGCTGAGTCAATGGCCGTGCATACAATATTAACGATTATAAGAGACAGACAGCATAATTCACATTCACTCGGAATAACAATGACTTCAGGTGCCACCACAAGTTCTCAAACAAACAAACAAGCTCATTTGCAATGCCAAATGAAAACAGTACAGGCAATGCAATGGCACATACTAAGCTGATCAAGGTGTCAAGGACGGAGAAGTGCTGTGACCAACAGCAAACAGATTCCAGACGTTCATTGATTTCAGCATCACATTTCAACATCTTATCTAAAGAGTTCAAATTTTGAAATATTATCATAAATCAGAGTTAGATGATTATAAAAATGTGTGGGTGCTTATTATTTATTTTTATTTATATAATAAATTATGATTTATTTTGTGATATTATATTATAGCAATCATTAGGGTGGCTCTGGCTGGGATGGATCGTGAGATGAGGGAAGAGTATCTTATTGTCATTCAAGCAAAAGACATGGGAGGCCACATGGGTGGGTTGTCAGGAACCACCACTGTGACCGTCACTCTTACTGATATCAACGATAACCCACCAAAGTTCACTAAAGGTAAGAGCCACACCCTTTTATGAGCCTGTCTGGCATATTTAGTCTATTTTCTTGTGTCTCACATTGTGGTTTCTTGTACCTGTTGGTCTCTAAAGGCTCTTATGAGTTTAATATTCCTGAGGATCTTGGCATCGGGAAGCCTGGAGGAAGAGTAAAGGCGAACGACAGAGACATCGGGGACAATGCTAAATCAACTTACAGCATCATAGGTGGAGACGAGCGGGATGTGTTTGAGATTGTCACTGATGCTCAGACTCAGGAGGGAATCCTCAGAATCAAGAAGGTAAGATCGAAGAAATAGGTTTAATGTGCCATAGGGACTGTCGAACAGTTGTAAACTGTCAGTTATAGGATTGTCACACTGTGTTGCGTATGGTGAAAAATATGAAAAGTGGCTCATTAACGATGACAAATGACTGTTAATATTGCAAAGGCAGACGCTCTAGTTGTGTATTGCATGTTGTCTTCCTCTTCTGCAAAAGCTGGAGTGCTTTTTTAACCACTGGGGATTTTGGAGAGTTCTGCATATTGTATTTGCAGGACTTTTTGATTAATTGAGGGTGGACAAGGATTGGGTGTCATAAATTATTGACTTTTTTAAACATATGTACAGTAATAGGACATAACATAATGTTTGTGTCAGGATCTTGTCCCAGTACAAATTAAGCCCTACATGGTTGAAAAACTGCATTTAAACCCTCGTGCACATAAAATTAGAAGTAAAACTGCAGTCCAGGTGTTCTGAGATTTGAGAGCTACTGTGACTGTAAAGCCCTTGACTTGCCTTCGTTTGAATCTCAGTCCTTGTGCAGCGGTGTATATTTGCATATGGAATGGCCATTGTATGCAAATGAAGAACCCTTCACAGTGGATGAGAGGACAATGAAGCTCTTTTATCTTGCAGGGACATCTACATTGCAACTGTGCACCAATAATACCACACAAACGATGTGAGAAAAACATGGGACATTTTACAAGATTAATATTCCTTTAATCATTTTAAAATATTGTAAAATCATGACTTACGAACCATCATACTGTCATATTCTGTATACACATGGAAATGCACTGAACTACAATTTTAGATTTTGTTTTAACTTTTTTATTTTAGTTATTTTTAAAAATCACAATAACATTTTTTGTCAATATATGACATCATGTGTATTCTTAAGTCTAATACCTTTTCATCAATATATAGTTTGTCATGATTAAATTGAAATTCAATTATAAAATATTAAAGTGAATAGTGAAATAACCAAAGTGAAACAGTGACAGTTAACAGGTTAAGTACAGCAATTTTAGGCCATGTAGAATCCTATAAATTGTGTGGTTTTCGTAATCCACATTTTTACTCTATTTTAAACAAGATATTTAAGATGAAGCTATTGAGCAATTCTCCCTCTTTTTTCTAATTCTGTGTGCGCATTATAGCCTCAAATAGCAGAAAGACAAGAAAAGAATATGAACAAGACAGAGGCAGGACTCTAAATAAATAAATAAAAAGTTGATTGGGTTTGCCCGTGGTCTTTGGCAGCAGAATGTATAATGGCATGCCTGTTATTCTCTGTCTTCTCATCCCATTGCACTTGGCCTGGAATCTGTTGTCTACAATGCTAATAGCATGATGGATGGCATTGCATGAGAAAAACAGGCAATCAACAGCCCGCTCTCCGCTAACCTCTATACCTCCAGACGGTGTTGGAGTTCAGGAGAGCAGAACAAGCTTGTAAAGCACACAACCCTTATTTTTCCTCAATTTTTTGCACCTGCCACTGTGCTCAAACACACATTTTCCCCAGGCGCTGGGGCTGAGCCAGCGCGCGCCGAGCATCATCTGCAGCGGGTCGACCGCCGCAGCCTTCACCAACAATTAAAATGTAGTTTAGCTGCTGCTAAATATTGAATAGGCATGACCGAAGAGCCTTTGTAGCAAGGTTAAACATATTGATCTGATTGAGACGCCACAGGCTCAGGCAGTCCAGATACTGCTTTGTTGTAATGGGTATCCACGCTTTTATCTTTCCCTTGCCCCCTTAGGCTGTTATGATGGTGGTGGAGAGAGATGCTGTATGTCCCCCACTGCTGATCTTTGATGGCTGTAAATGTGTCTTGTATACAAACACTCTCACACCATGCAGGGGAAAGTTTGAGATTTCAAAATACAAGCCCAAGGCATTCACGAGATCCAGAGTGAAACTGGTGTTGTGTGACAGTTAATCGCAGTTGGGCCATTCTATATGCATGCAATGGCCACATGAAAGCCCAAATTGCATTTTTTTTAAATGATCAACGGACAGTCATAGTCTCTTCTGCACAAAAGAGTGCCGAAACAGAGACCCGGAGGGATGCAAATACGGCCGTTGCAGAGGAGAGAGTCAAATGGCATGCATGATTATCAAAAGAAGGAGGTGTTGGCATGATATTTTTAGATGGAACAGATTTGCAGTGTCTAAAATGAGAGGAGTTTGTTTCAGGCTTGCCAATATGCAAAGCTGCACTTTAATTACGTCCTGAAGTGAACTATAATGAAATGATAACATTTCTAGTGTGCTGGAGAAATGCGTTTGAAAGGACACAGGGTACTGATTTATTTATCTGTTTGAATCTTTTCTTTCTTTCTTTCTTTCTTTCTCACTCTCTTTGTTACCCTTTAAGAGGTGTCCCTTTATTTACCCATTTCTTGCATTTCAGCCATAAAACCCTAAGAACTGTCACTAAAATTCAATAGTCTAGTACAGCATTGACCTTTCCAAAGCAAGCAAGGTGCCAGACTGCAGCTTGTTCAGGATTTTACATCATATGGAAACTTCTGCTTGTAAAGAACTATGTAGAACCAATATTCTCATTTTACGCTGCAGATCCTTTACTAACATCTAGTTTTCTGTGATGTTCTTCTGAGCATGTATTTAGTTATTGCTGTGGTGGAAATCCCGGCTAGTGAGGTGAAAAGCACAGTCAAGCTTACTGAGCAGGTCTCTCAGAAGAATGAACATGAGAAACACTGCAGGACCAGATGGAATCCCTGGGCAGATCCTCACGGCATGTGCTGACTGGTGTTTAGTTTCATTTTAGTTTTCTATCAGACAAATATCTTATACACACAAGTTTTGTGAGACACGGTATAGTTCCTGTTTTGAACAATATGAAATCCGACTTGATCTTTAAGACAAAAAACCTCATGTTGTTTAAAACCTCTGTGGAACACAAAAGAAAATATTTTGAGAAATGTCTCAGTGGTTTTATATCCATACAGTTAAAGAAAATGTGGGCTAAAGTTGTTTGGTTAGCAACATTTTTCAAAATCTCTTTTGTGTTCTGCAGAAAAAGAAAGTCACACAGGTTTGGATGACATGAGTAAATGATAACAAATTTCCATTTTTGTGTGAGCTATCCCTTTAATGCCACCTTTGTGGTCATGAAGTGCTTTTAAAGAACAGTCTAACACTACATTTGTTCTTCACTATTCAGTCTCATTCAGTTTACTACAGTTATGCATGTCACCCCAGCAGATGTGTTACTTTTGTGCTGCACTCAGGAGGGTGTGAATACTGTTTGCACACCACGGCTTTGCTGGCAAGTTTAAACCAGGGCACATTACATGTACTTGCACTTCCTGTTAGGGAGACCCCAGGTGGCAAGGTCAGGAACTGCATCTTGTAGTCCATTATTTTGAACACTCACTGCTACGTGGATGTATTTAATTTAACCACATTTTAAAGTTTGCAGATGACACTGCAGTGGTGGGTCTATTCAATGGGTTACAGTACCTCTCTAAGGTGGAGAACCTGACACGCTGCTCTCCACCACTGAATGTAAGCAAGACTAAAGAGCTGATATCTGATGCTAAAAACCTCCATGATCAATAGGACCCCTGTGGGGAGGGTGAAAAATTTAAAGTACTGGGTGTATATGTCTCAGTGCCCCAACAAAGCCTTTAATATCTTGAATGTGTGGGCAGATTCTGATGTAAGCGGTATGGTCAGCTAAGGGTACCACCAGGTGCTCTTTTCAAACTGCAAAACATATACATCAGAAGAAGCAGGACCAAGGCCAGGAAATATGTTGAGGGTCCCAGTCACCCCTAAACAAGAGCTTCTTCACATTGATGCGGTCAGGGCAAGACTACCAGAGTCTCAAGACTCAGCTACTTCCCTCAGGCAATCTGGATTCCTAACAAGGTCACTGCCAAGAAACTGCAGTAACTTACTCCAGAACACACATTTCATTTCATCACTGACTGTATATCTGTCATGGGCACTTCTGTATCAGTTCTACCTCATGCACTATGTATGCACATCTTATTTTGTTGTTAGTCTAACTTTATTCTTGTAAATTGATTTTATTTATTATGTCGTTACACAAAGAAGGCACAGTTTAAGCTGGATTTAACTGCAGGAAAATATTCACTTCTTGCTTAGGCCCAACAGTATGTGCATGTGGCAAATAAAAGACATTTATTTGAATGAATGTGCATGCACACTCAACCATAACAACAATCTCTGCATAATACTGGCCTATATGGGAGGATGGCACAAAAGAAGTCATCACACAAAAATGACTTTGTAATAACTTATCTGGAGATTGCCAAAAATTTTATTAGTTACCAAATTGTGAAGTCATTGTGGAGTGAGGTAGCTATTTAGTTTTAAGGAAAACTTGTTCTGAAAATGTATCAAGCATACCTGCATTATTATTATTATATTTTTTTATAATAAAAATAGTTTCTTTTCATTGTTTTGCTAAAATATCCTTACAAATAATACATTTTTTATTTGTTTATTATTGTGTTAAAAATGAAAACACATGGAGAACTGCAAAAAAATTACTGAGATATTTTCAATACAAACCTTCTAATACAGTAAAATGAAGCAACTGTGTAGGAGTCTGAATACTTTTGTAAAGAACTTTGTTTTTCACTATGTCTCTGGATGATTGTGGAGGTTAAAGGGGAAAGGGAGATGAAATGAAATAAATTCTCCCAAAATCTTCCTGCACTGCAGCACGCAGAAGTACATGGGCTGTTCTCATACGGGTGCCCTGCTGTCATCCGCTGTGACTTCAAAGCTTGCTGATAGAGAAACTCCAGCTGCTCCTGGCCCAGCTGGAGCTGCTCTCGCCTGGCTTTAGTGTCCGTCTGACCTCCCCTGTGGGACGGGGGCTTTTTTTGTTAACATAAGCACATACTGTACATTTTTCATTGCACTGTTTCTCCTGACCCCCAGAGCTAGATTTTACTCAGTTTCTCTTTAGTCGTCAGGTCTAGTTTGGTTTTGTCAATAAATGTTCAAAGGGGTGACTCGGGGCCCATTATTCTAGTAAAGCAGTTGAAGACTGAAAAAGAGAATTGATTCAGAATACCACAGTATCAGTCTGGCGTGGTCATGGAGAAAGTAAAAACCCTGACATTTTTACTTGATGGCGTTGACCAGAAAAAGCATCATACCTTCCTACCATAGCATGTTACACTTTTCATCCTTCCACATACACAGAAATCACTGATATTTATCCTGGAGTACAAATAATTCCCAAATTGTATTTTATCTGCTGCTTCAGTAATATCTTAACATTGGATAATTGCCTCAGAGAATGCATTAACAATGTTAACGTCATGGTATTGTGGGCAAGGATTAATTTTGTTTTCAGACAACACAAACATACAAATTATATTTTTTCATGATTTCTTAACAATTTGCAACACGGCCCTTGTGTTTCCATTAGATTAACCTTATTTGGAGGCTCATTTAAATCCCAAACACATGCTGTCTCAGCCATAAATGAATAACACATCCCATGCTCCAGGTAAAAGTGTGGTTATTGCTACTAAATATTATTTTGGTTTGTCCTGTTATTGGGCCTGCAGCAGTGTAAATCTTAGCCATGGTACGCCGTAAAGTGGGAAGAAGATGGGGCAATTACAACCAGACTTGCAAGAGTGTGCTGAAATCAAGAAACATTTGTCCTTGTTTTGGTGCCCATTAATAACAAACATCTCTTTTTTTTTTCTCTGTTCCCAGCCTTTGGACTTTGAGACCAAAAAATCGTACAACCTAACAGTGGTGGCTACCAACATACGTGCCGATTCGATTACGGGTGGTCCCTACATGGACCAGGCAACGGTGAAAGTTGTCATTGAGGATGCAGATGAGCCGCCCGTATTCACAAAGCCTGCGTATCTCTTCGATGTGCACGAAAACGCTGCAATCAACACGGTTATAGGATCGGTAACAGCAAAGGACCAGGATGGCACGCAAAGCCAAGTCAGGTAAAGGCATCTTTTATATATTACGTTTGATCTTGACAGTGGATGTCTTTACTCCTTGCTGAAAGATGGCAAGAACTTCTTCATTAGATCAAGAGTAGATCAAACTCAAGCTTCCAAATCAATCTAATATCCGAGCGCTCTTTCACAAATGCATCCTACTCGCCATTAAAAGCTGCTGATGAAATTGCCTTTAGAGATGCATTTGCATTCAAACTAAATGGAGCTCTCACCTCCGCAGAATTGGTTGTACTGGGAGAGAGAGAGGGAGAGAGAAAGGACAATGTCACAATAAGATTCCTCCCACTGATGTATTTCACTTCTGTGACTTCCTACTTGAAAAATTACAAGGGCACCTTGAGTATAGGTTACACAGCCAATTTCTCGCAGTCCAAGCAACATTCATTTAATTCTCTAGTGACTTGCCATGTTTCGGGGACAACATTCAACAGGTTGTATAATTACATGGGGAACTGGGAGAAGGGAGAAATCAGATTGAGTTTCAGTGGTGCAATGGAGTTTATATTAAGTGAGTGTTCCCATGTGTGCATTATATTTATTTATTCAAAGAGCTCCAGTGACCATGTCCTTACGTGTTGGTGTCTTTCTCATTCACAAGAGCTGTTCTACATACATACAGTAAACTCTGTGAAGCAGACATTACATTTACATTTCATTACACTTATGCTTTTGGCAGACGTTATTTTACAAAACCTTAACTTAAAGTGCTTTCAGGTCCTGCAGTATGCATTTGATCGATTCATGTGTTTAATGGAAATCAAACCCATAACTTTGGCATTGGTGGCATCTCTGTGTTCTTTATCGTTTTTTCTTTCTCTGTCATTACAGATAGATCATAAGCAGAGACTATTTTTTGTTTGTTTGATTGCTTGTTTTATTTATTTAAATAGTCATGAATAGACATCGATGACTAGAGATCAAGACTACAGTGCTAGTATGCGGTTTTCATCCCAAGGTGGAATACATTTTCATCTGTTGTTTTAGTGTTCCCCTTCGCCTGGCCAAAATGAAATTTCCTTCCTGCTGTCAATTGCATTTGTGCACCTGTTGTTCTGACATTTTGACTCCTCGTACCGATGCATTGTATTATTTGGATGATGAATTACTTCTATACCGGTGCCTTCCAGTAGATTGTGTTAGGTACAACATGACAACATCCACTTAAACATTAAGAAATGAATTATCTTTTATAATGTGATCAAAGGATTTTTCATTGTTTTATTTGTTTGGACACGATAGCATCCTTAAATGAATTTCGACCCATAAAGTGGGAAAATTGCATGTCTTTCCGTAAGGAGCGGGAGAGTTAAAGTATTTAAAGGTAAAAGCCACTTTGTGAATAGGAAACCAGATAAAAAGATGACCGACTCTATCTACTATCTAGCTGGCCATGGTGAATTTCAGAAAGAAATAGGATAACCACAAATGACTAGATTTCTGCTTGAATATGGCTAATTGTGCACATCGGTGTGGCTGTCACGTCAATGGCAGAAGCAATCAAGGTGAAATGGGGAAAGAATGTAAAAAATATGATGTAATTGTGGCTTTTTAAGGACTCTGGTAAAAAAGAAAATGTCAGTTTTAATCGCAGCAGGACATGGAAATAGTCACTCACAGAAACGCTTAGACCACCAGTCTCTCTCTCTCTCTCTCTCTCTCTCTCTCTCTCTCTCTCTCTCTCTCTCTCTCTGCAACAACCCCAAAGCTATATGCATTGAACCATACGACATTCCAGGTAAATGTCTCTCTAAAACATTGCAGGATTTCTCTTGTTATTGTGAACTTGACATGCATCAAATGGTACCAAGCTGTGTCCAAGTTCAAATTAGGCCTGTTAGGAGTATTGTCTATCTGTCAAAAGTAGTGTGGGTGTAATCAGTGGGGATCTTTTAACCTTCTCTGACAGATTTCCCTCTGGCTTTAGCTCTTGTCGTAAAATCTGATCTCTAGCATATGCTAATACATGGTGACTGCTCCTGCTAGAATTTGCATTATATTGTTGTGCACTATAGAATAGTTATTCACTTGATTTCATTACTGTGGCACATTTAAAGAGTTCTGCCAAATAGAAACCATCTTGTACAGTAGAATAAATGTGAAAGCTCTCTTAATTACTCTATTAGCCAGCATAATGACTACAGGCTTAGAGAACATGCATGCTGTTCTTATTTAGAAGATCAAATCAAATGTATTTTTTAATTAAATACAAACATTAATATAAACATATTAATTAACGTTAGAACATGTTATTATTTTGCCAAATAAGTGCCGTTAAGCTGTATTTATTTTTCTTCTGCTGAATAATTTAATGAACAACATTTTCTTAATATAAAATAATTTTGTGGAGTACAATAATCACACACTTGTTTTTTTCTATTTTAATTATATCCATGTTTAATATGTGGTCCGTTAATGAAGCCATGTTGAATTTATTTTGCTCATCATGCATGTAAACATGTAAGGGCTCTATAGCATATACTATAATAATACACTTCTGCAAGGGTCACTAAGAGAAACTTGTGGGAGGTGGTATTAATTTGAAATATTTATATATTTAAAATTATATGTCACCCTCCCAAAAGATTTTAAGACTTTTTAAAAATATAAAAATAGTCTTTTATTTTACTTACACCTTAAAAACACAACATGCAGTTTATTCTATGGAAATATAAATACAAATTTGATTGTTTACCCATCTGATAAAAAAAACCCTGTTCCCCACTGTAACTTTGTCAGTTTGATTGACACATAGCAGAACATTTCAGGGTCTGTCTCTCTGTGGTACGTGGAGCTGTCAGAGCTTGACGAAAATCTACCCAGGTGGGAATGCTGTCTGGCTGCCTGCGTAGCAGCAGAGCTCCTCCTGGACCTCCACCCTCAGTCTCACGATCTCTATCATGGCTAAACATTTTCCTCGCATTCACAAACCAGGCCACGAGTCCTTTATTTCATTGTTAATGTTTGCATCTTAATGTTTTGCTTTGGAATCTATCTTTATGCAGTGGGCCTTCTCAACAATTCTGTCTGATATCTAGTTTCTTAGGGAGGATGCCCAAAAGGACTTTGCATGGATAATTCAGAGATTAGCAAATTAACAGGTGCATCTGAACCGAGATGAATAAAAATAATTTATAGATTTCTGTATCTCAGATTTTTGTCACTTAAAACATGTTATGTATGGTTGGAAAGAAAAATAATGGCTTTTGAAAAACATAAATGATGATAACTGTCACTGCACATATCACTGACATATTGTTTTATTTAGTTTTTTAAATAAATATCATTCACATTAACATTTAATATTATATTTTTGTTTATGTTTATTGTTATTACAATTTGTCAAATATTAGTGTTAGACCTTTCTATTAACAGTTTGTCATTACAATTGTGATTTTTATTTTAGTTTTCTACATAAAATCATCCTACATAATGTAAACAACATTCTGTAAAAACATAACCTTGATATTTTAGTAAGACCAGGTCAAAGATTAAAATCATAGTGTAATTTATTATTTAATTATGAGATTTGCTGCCTAAATTTCACAGACAGGGTTTAGAAATGATATGATGTCTATGTATACTAATGCACATACCTTAGATAAGGAACCCTTATCTGCAACAACTGAAAAAATGTAAAAAACCGGTGTACTGAGAAATGTGTTTTCTCGCTGTTTTCCTTCTGCAGGTATTTTATTGACAGACACACAGATTTGGAGAGGCAGTTTAACATTAATGTTGATGACGGGAAGATCACATTAGCTAAACCTCTGGATAGAGAAACGGATATGTGGCACAATATCACAGTGACAGCCACTGAAGTCAGTAAGTAACATTTTTTACTTCTTTATTTTTTATTTTCTGGTTCAGAGTTACTGTATAACAACCTCAAATAAACATTTACAGAGACACTGTAGACCAATCAGACCTATTCATTTTAATACCGTAACAGAATTTACAATGCAGAAACAAATGTTGGGATGTATATTTCAAATAAGCACTAAGATATAAACTTCAAATGAACTTTAGCAAGAAGAAAGCTTCATTTTACACCCCAGGTTTTAATTTCCCCGTCAATAGATTTTAAGGTGGTAAAGTTTTACCTCAAAAACTAAAGACACAGAGATTTTACTGAATTAAATAGCTCAGCAGTCAATTTGTGGACATCTAATGAGTAATTTTTACTCACGGCATAGCTGTTTTCTGTACATAATAGATAAAAGAACATCTGTTGACTGGAAAAAGAACTTATTAAACAGAAGCTGTGGACCAGAAATAAATACTGCACAAGCTATCCGTAAACCAGGAGATTCATTTTGATTGGCATGTAGCGCTACGTTACTCGGATGTTGGAGCCAAAAATGTTTCCCCGGAGGAGAAGGAACCCTGACGTTGTCGTATACAATTAACATAAGATACTTTTGAGCTCAAAGAGTAGAATAAAGTGAATTATTAAAGGCTCCTCACAGAGCAACATTGTAGATTAAGTTAAGCATGTAAAATGTTAATCTTTCTCAGCGGTTTAACATGTTGACCTAAGCTAATGCCTTTTGTGAAAATAAACAAAATTTGAACAGAAATATCAGTACAGCAGTATATTGCTGTATTTATTACAGCATGGCCATGAGTTAAAAAATGAAGTCTAAATGACATGTACACTTCCTAACCGTTGCAATATGTTAAAATATACAGTATGAGAGTTTAAGAAGAACAATTTCTTTACAGGTCAAATGCAGTTCAAAAGCTGTTTGCTATGTACAATGCATACACTAGTCCGCCCTGAAATTACCTGTAAGCGCTGTTAAAGTACCATGTCATGTGCTAAATCCAAGCGAATAGATAATTGCTTTAAAAGTCAGTGGATGCAACCCTAATTAAATACAATCATTTACAGGGGTCCTCAAAAGGGACTGTAAATTACTGCCAATGAATAATTCCAATGAAAAGTTAATCTAATTAAATTGCCCTTTATTGTCTTCTAGACTTCAGCTGCCACCATTTTATTAATATTCATTTTTTTAACCTTCATGTATTAAACATGCACCTGTACGGGGAATAAAAGCACTTCGAATGTGTTTTTTTTTCTTTGCCGTAATCCTGTTTTGCATACTTGATAACGTCTAAAGCTCAGATGGATGCTGCGTCTCATCTGTCTCTCCATCAACCCAGATGATGAGAGCGAGAAAGAAATGGGCATGAGGCAGATAGAGAAGGCAAAAATAACTGGGTCATTGTATTTACCTGGGATTTGCAACCGCTCACTTCTATATTTGGATTTCTGTTTTCAGTGGTTTAATAGCTTGTCTCTTTTCACATTAGGAAACCACAGCCAGGTTTCCAGAGCCATAGTGGCGATCAAAGTGCTGGACATAAATGACAATGCCCCTGAGTTTGCCACAGAGTATGAAGCTTTCCTTTGTGAGAATGGCAAACCTGGACAGGTAAGAGAGCATCAATCAGCCCCGTTAGCAGCATCTCCCTCTTACATCTAACGATCAGCCATGGTAAATTATAGCCTATTGATTTCAGAGAGAGAGAGAGAGAAAAGTAGGAGTCACCTGGGTGGCCATTTTAGCTACTTTGTCTCTCTGAAGAAAATGAAAACAATCAGATCCATTTAGAACCAGTCAGAGCCAGCAATACTTAAGCCGACATACTATGTTGTATGCAGTATATACTTCCTCATCCTCCACCTTTCAATATAGTCACCATGAAAACGTTCTCCATCCATGTGAGGAGAAGAATGACCAGGATGACAGGTCCTACTTTTACACCAACGGTTAATCAAGAAGATAAAGAGCTTGTCCCGAAGAAGGATGGCAGATATATAGATGAACTCGGCACAGAAAAGTGGGTCGCCAAAGACAACGCCCCGTAGCTTAGGGTCTCTACTTTTATAAGTGAATGGGAAAGATTTTTCATCATGTGTTGGCTTCTGTCAGTGTTTGGCCTCATATGATGTCAAAAGTGGAGTAATGGATGACTTTAAGTGTCCACCAACCCATCTCTGTGTGTCTGTGTCCACAGGTGATTCAAACCATCAGTGCTGTGGACAAAGACAATCCTTCCCAGGGACACACATTCCACTACCGCCTGGAGATGCTCAACAATCCCAATTTCACCATCAAAAACAATTTAGGTAAGGAGAACATATGACCAGGGAGAGCAGGGAGAAACAGAACAAGCGAGACATCTGCAGGCACAAACATTTTGTGTCTTATGTAGTTCGAAGGCATTTTCGTGCGTTTAAATAGGAAATCTGGTGGAATTAGTGTACCCAAAAGTTAACAGATGCACAATCGTCTGGACATCAGCTATTTTTTACTCCCCAGTGCATTGTGAAAGAAAGCGAATGAACAGAATCCGAAACACTTTTAGGGAGGGTTAGCGATGTTAGCTCAATGTAGGGTGACGTACTTGAGGCAGCAGATGGTTCTAAATTTGTTTGCTAAATACACTTATTTTCTTTTCGTTTTATTGTATAATCTCCTCGACCGTCCTCTCCAGTCTGAGCTGCTGCTGTTCATGCAGTAAAGTATTGCACTATGCTTTCGAAGACTTAAGGGTGTACTGTATTGATCTCGTTCCATTTGGCATGCGGTCTTATGGATGACCGTTGAAGGAGCTGTTGTTTTGGCTGCTCACCAAAAGGAGGAAACGTGATATTTTTGAACCAGACAGATCAGATGTTACATCAAAAGAAGTCTGCCTTTGGAGAGACAGACATGTGTTGAGTTAATATGAAAGTAAGCGAGACTGAGAAAAGGAAAGAAACTGTAGATTCACTATGTAAATGTCAGGTATTATTATTATTATTATTATTATTATTATTATTATTATTATTATTCCTACTACTAAAGTAGCTTCACATCTCAGAAGTAGCTTTTGTAAATTATAACAAGTTTAAAATATATAATATGTTTTTATTTTAAATACAAACATTTAATATGTAGCAGTAGTAGTAATAATAATAATAATAATAATAATAATAATAATAATAACACATTGCAATTCCATTTACTAATGTAACTATTGTTTTAATGTGATCAATCAGCTCATTGTTCCAGCTGTATTGATTGTTTTAAACCTGATAGCAGTCTTTTAAGAAAACATATTCTTTTATGACTAACAAAGAACAAAGAATCCATCCCAAAAAAGATTGATATTACAAAAGTGAGTAAGGGTTTCAAGGAGAAATCTAGAAAAGAAAGATGAAACAATAGCGATAGGAAAACCGCTGAACAATGGACCATTCAGACAAAGACAGACCTTGAGGACAGTAAGATGAAGCAGACAGACGGAATGTCATTAGTGACAATCTGAGATATCTTGAAAGGCGGCATGTATTGTTGGTCAGCCTGAGTGAGTTCAGGTTAAAGATGGCCACTCCATCACACAGACAGGAGAAAGCTCTGTAAGGACATGGAGCTTTGATGCACAGCCTTAGGCGTCTGGTGCACTGACGCCTCTTTCTCATCTCTTCTGTGTGTGTGTGTGTGTGTCTCCATGTGTGTCAGAATGCGCTTGGCATCAAAACTTGTGGCAGGATTTGACAGCGTGTCCGAAACTGTGGTTTAAGCTATGGTAGTTAATCAGAGTATGCGTTCACATGTGAAACGTGCTTATAAATCTAATGTTGTGGTTTTCCCCAGGCACTGCACATTTGTTATGTCTCCTGTTTCTGGCTGTGCATTTAAACTAAATTCTATTTTCTAAAATACACAACAAATACAGAACAGCCATATAAATATCAATAATGTTGTACACATGCACATCAGAGACTGAGACTGTACGGTCCTGTGATGGTTTCCATTTGTACACATCAGACAGGTTTTCTGAAATGCCTGAACCTCTTGAGCAAAGCTGAGGAGGTTTGTTTGTGATGATAACTGTAATTACAGTGGCTGCTGATGTGGCGAGGCCAAGGTGAGCCGAAAACTGCCAGACCCACCTCAGTTATCTTGACCCAAAAAAAGAGTTATGTTTTAGGGTGTTTTACCCTAAAATAAGGATGAAACACAACATCATAGCTCCCAAGTACTGTGCAAACCCCTGATGTTTTACATGAGTGTTTTTCAACTCTACAGCCTAGTCTTTCTTTAGCACCAAAAAAACAAAAACGTGTTAATGTGAAGAACAAACTAGATATAATTTAGCATTATTTTTATTATTATTAAAATGACTGTTGTTACAATTGCTCACTTAAAAAATAATCAATACTCGCCAGAATGAACCAATTTTTTAAATATAGTCTGTGTTATTTTTATAGCTGCTTTTAGTTTGATATTGGCTTAATTTTTGAGAGATTTAATAGGATGAAAATAGGAAAGTGTTTTTTATAAAGAGAAAGAGAATGAACCAATTTTTTTTTAAATATAGTCTGTGTTATTTTATAGCTGCTTTTAGTTTGATATTGGTTTAATTTTTGAGAGATTTAATAGGATGAAAATAGGAAAGTGTTTTTTATAAAGAGAAAGAGAATGAACCAATTTTTTAAATATAGTCTGTGTTATTTTTATAGCTGCGTTTAGTTTGATATTGGTTTAATTTTTGAGAGATTTAATAGGATGAAAATAGGAAAGTGTTTTTTATAAAGAGAAAGAGAATGAACAAATTTTTTAAATATAGTCTGTGTTATTTTTATAGCTGCTTTTAGTTTGATATTGATTTAATTTTTGAGAGATTTAATAGGATGAAATTCTGTATTCTGTATTTCTGTTATTCTGTATAGTTTGTCTGTTCTGATAAGTGTACAAACAACCCCTATACAAGCATAAGTGCACCTTGGGTATAAATTGACTGTTTTAGATAATATTGCCATACATTTTGATTCAACCCTTTACTAGTATGATACATGTTGATATTTTTTAAATATACAGTATATTAAAGTGCATTCAGGCACATACGTTATTTGAACACAGTCAGATCATTAAAGCTACAAATGAACGCTGCACTAGCAAATATTCTTTGGTGAAATGGGACACGTTAGTTCATTGGACAATGTTCTTCACACATAATGACACTAACATGAAAAAAAAAGAATTTAATTACATTGATAAATCAGCTCACAGCATTTGCTGATAATTGCTTTGTGATCTCAGGGAAACAAAAAGAAAGCCATATTTACATTTTTCATTAGCATGTTTATGAGCGGAAATTAAATTCCGACCCTATTTAGTTTACCAATATTTGTTCCAGTGAGCTGCGTGATGTCCTTTCATTTCATAGTTTTAAATTATGAACTTCCTGTTGTTCACCTTCATGAAGGCAATAAATAAATACATACATTAACATTTCCACGGTTGCTCCCAAGACTCTATTAAGTGATAAAAAAGCTTTTTCCATAACTCAGTTATTTTGTTGTCTGAGGTATTATCTAAACCTTCACCCAAGCGCTGATTCTATTTGCTCTAACTTGAAATAAAATGGAGAAAATATAACAAAGGGAAAGGTTTTACATTGTATGAATTGAAGGGGCTTTTTGGAGGAGAGGTAAAAATATACTTCAGGGGATGAGGGGTCATATAATGAAATTATAACTTCTGAAAAGAGCTATAAATGGATGGTTTCGTACTAAGGCTTCTGACTCCCTGACACTTCCACAATATCCGTCTGTCTCTCCTTAACCGTCTTTTGAATATTGACAGCGGAGATTATGCTTATCTTCACATTCAATTGATGTAAACATTGCAAATCTAGTTTATTTGCATAACTGTTTTTTGGTGTGATAGACACTTGACTGTATTTGGTAGGACAAGTAAAATGTGTTATATATATCTCTCTCCAGATAACTCAATCAGTGTTCTCGCCAAGCACGATTCCTTTCGGCGACAAAAACAAGAGACGTACCTCCTGCCCATCATTGTGACTGACGACGGAGAGCCTCCAATGAGCAGCACAAACACTTTGACTATCCGAGTGTGCGGCTGCAGCCGGGAAGGGATTGTGCAGTCTTGTAATGTCGAGGCCTTTGTCCTTCCTATTGGTCTCAGCATGGGAGCCCTGATTGCTATTCTAGCATGTATAATACTTTTACTGGGTAGGTCATTTTAACAGTTTCTTTTCGAACTTTCTAATTTATTAATATGAAATGCATTTTGTGATTTGCATGTGAAACACGCAATAAAAGGGCTGAAAGGCTATTTCCTTTTCTCAAAGAATGAATAAGATGACACACAAAGTCATTAAGAATTGAAAGATTGTAAGTAAATGTATTTCTGCTTTGCAGTTATCGTGGTCTTGTTTGTGACTTTGAGGAGACACAAGAACGAGCCTCTCATCATCAAAGACGACGAGGATGTGAGGGAGAACATCATCCGTTACGATGATGAGGGAGGTGGAGAGGAAGACACGGAGGCCTTTGACATCGCCACGTTACAGAACCCAGATGGTATCAACGGCTATCTGCCCAGGAAGGACATCAAGCCTGACCTGCAGTTCATGCCCAGGCAGGGTCAGCACTCCGGTCCAAATGGAGTGGATGTAGATGAATTCATCAACGTACGGCTTCACGAGGCAGACAACGACCCCACGGCTCCACCGTACGACTCCATCCAGATCTACGGCTATGAGGGCAGGGGCTCCATCGCGGGCTCTCTGAGTTCTCTTGAAACAGCGTCCTCGGACTCGGACCAGAACTATGACTACCTTAGAGAGTGGGGGCCGCGCTTCAGAAGACTGGGAGAGCTCTATTCTGTAGGTGAGAGCGACAAAGAGACTTGACCTCCAAGCACCGCGGACCTTTTGCTTTCGTCCACCTAACTTGTGTATTACGCTACGGGGATTACCAGATGTTAGACACTGCTGTTTAAAGGGGGGGCACCTTTTTTAAAATTCTTAGAGAGACCTAATAGCATTAGTCATCTACCACATCAGAGTGCATCGTAATGTCAGAACTTAACAGTGTCTATAGTAGGAGGTCAATGAATCTTGTGGAGTGTGAGTTTAGATTACCGTCATTGAGTGTCTAGCAGTATTTTGGATATTTGTTGTACACTGTGACCACCAGAGGCATCAGAACCTTGATTCTTGGTAGTCGCTTGAGATTGAAAGGATGGATGAAAGACTTTTGGACATGTTGTAATCCAGCATGGCTGCTCAGGAGAGAACTGCAGACGCGCCTCAGAAGGACGCCACTCCCCAGCGAAAACAGATCTCTTGCAGCCAGTCAAATAAAGGAACATTGAAAAGAAGGTAAACTAAATAGCAATATACGGTCTACATTACTAATGAATGTATGTGTGATTTAATGAAAATAAATCAGACTGGCTTTAGGATCTGCCTGCTGACTTAACATTTGACCCTTTGATACTACGTGGCCGGATTTATCGAGTGAACTGGAAAAGCCTCGCGGCTTGCTTTATACAACCCTTTGTATTCACATGCTTTAAGTGTGCTTCACACTCGAAGATTATTAGACTGTGTGAGACGGAGTCGAGGACAACAAGAGAATTGTGAAAACAACGAGGCCTTCGTTTTACAAAAGCAAGCATTAAATACTGTTGTATTCAAATGTTTTTTTGGAACATTGATGGTGTTTCTTCATTAATGTATATGTTTTATATAAATATATAAATATTCATCGCCAGTTGTCCGTTTTGTGCTGCGGGTACGAGTATATTTGTACTTTTATTTATTTATTTATTTATTTTGTTATAAGTGTTATTTTTATTATTAACTTTTTAATTTCAAGTTTTCTCTCTCCAGCTTTGTTTTATTTTGCCGCATCAGTTGTGACGCTCTTTTTTAAAAGCATTTTAAACACAGCGATTCATTAACTATACAGAACTGTGAGAACCGGAGAGGATGTGTTTTTGACCAGGAAAGACAAGTCAATATTTTATTGACACTGTGTGTGTATATATTCACATACTGTATACATTGAAACCAGTGATCATTTTAAGCACAATAGCTGGAAACATTTAGTTCATGTTTATATTTGACCCCTGCCATTTATAAAATCAAAAACTGGTCATAGCAAAATCCATTAAGTAAAGAAATACAGAAACAGACATGCGTAATGTGCTGCACTGTATGATATTAGAGCAAAAAATCAAAACAAAAAATAAAAGATGTACATATAGTCGTTGCTGATTCTCTTAGCTTTTCTTTAAGTGAAGGTTTGTCTATGCACGTTAGCTATTGCACATGGGGATCTAGACAGCACTGAGGCTACGTGCATACTATGTTTGTACTGATACGATTTACGGCAATTCTCTTGGACGGATGGTATATATAAAATAGTCTTTCATGCAAATCATATTTTCTACTGTGCTTTAATGCTCATACACTTGTATGTTTAATTAGCTACTCTCTGTATTGTAATCGAAGATATCCATGTATTGTTTCCTACTTTGTGAAATATATTTTTATAAATACTTGTGGGTGTAACTTTCCTTAAACACATACAGGTCAAGTCAGGCATTTCAGAAGTCACTGTAAATGAGATCTTGTGTTCATTTAATGTTATAAGGCTAATAGGCTTATAAGAGACCAAAAACGCACATCTTTTCTTACCGTCTTATCCCTTTACAGTACCTACTCCCAGTGGCTGATCTCTTTATGACTGTCATCAGGTGCTTTCTCCATATCCCGATTTACATCTCATATACAGAACGTTGCTTTACTGTCAGACTGAAATCCTTTGTGAGAGATGCTGATAGAGTTTTAATTATCTGTCCCCCACAGTGTTTTCAGACAAAGTGGAGGCTTACGTGCCATAATCCTCTCTCTCTTTCCCACCTCTCCCTTTGAAATATTTGAATTTATTCTCAACCCTATCAGATATTAGAGGCTTTTCATGAATAACAAAAGCTTGTTATTGTCATTTACTGTGTATAGTGTACTGTGTCATTTATTAAGTATTTAGTGTTTTCTTTCAATTGAAATTTTTCTATTTGTTTATGTAAAATTAATTGAAAGAATTTGTCACATATATACTCAGATGTGAGATCTGAAAACATCTGAGAAGTACTCAAGGAATTAAAAAAAAGATGAATAATAAAAAAATGCATTGCTCGCAAACAATATCTACAAAATATAATGGAAGCACTATAAGTCCTCTGTTACAAAAAAGCTAAAGCTATTCCCAAACTTGATACAACGATTTTGCTCTATTTTCTGTTCTACTCATGTGGACCAGGCCAGTCAATTAAAAATCATTTAATTTAAGTGGGTAATACTGTATGACTTCAGATGTACTTTCTGCATATTCATCCTTGGTATTTTCTATGCAGACAAGGTAATAAATTGGAAAATGGCATATGTCCCCATTAAAAGGACATCTTTGTAGAAGTCGAGCGATTTGGAACAGGCCATTACTCTGCCTCTCTCACAGATCACTGGAGCAATGGAAATACACAGGCACCATATGACCACCCTGTCACACATATTAATATTGTTGACAACTTTCAAACTTTTGATGGTGTCATTGAAGATTTTAAACCGCTAATCACACAACAAATTTCTTTGTACCATGTGCTTTTCCAAGTTTAGTTACACCAACAAATTTAGAAGTATAAATAATACTAGACAACATGAAAACAAGAAATCAAGGTTGTCAACACTGTTTTGTCAGCAAGCTCAAAGTATTACACCATTGTTTCGGCCTACAAATATTGTAATTAAAAGGATAGTTCACCCAAAAATAAAAATGATGTCATAATTTTGTCACCTTTATGTCATTCAAACCCTGTATATGATTCTTAAGATATTTTGCATAATGCTGGTTACCCATTGACTTCCATTGTACCTTTGACATGACATGAGGGTGAGTAAATAATAAAATAATTCTTATTTTTGGGTGAACTATCCCTTTAATACATGTTTTAATTAGGGCAAATTGTCCTAATAAAGTATGATAACATACCCTAACCTGACATGAAAAATACTCTCGTCCTAAAAAACTAGTTCAAGAACAAAATATGCCTTACAGTTAACTTGTGCTTAAATGTATGGTAGTGTGGTTTTGTTGAGTTTACATGATCACCCAACAGCTATAACACAAGATGACCTATGCTTCTTTCTTGATCGACCTAGTTTACCACAAAACATCCTCTCAATACAAGAGCATCAGATTCAAAATGAACTTAGATTCAACTTTCAAAAACTGGTTTGCTACTATTCTAATCCAAGACCAGATAAAATAATCCTGTCTGCTTGTTCAGATCTGTTTGGCATGTTTCTAAAAAGGGTTCCATGTTGGCAGCTAGTTTTTTCTCATCTTCCAGACATGAAAAAAAATGTTCCATAACTCTCCTCTCTTTATATGTTCGTTGGATTGAAGTAGCATTCTCCTCTATCCTTCTACAGACATGAGTTTAGAATAAGAAGACCTTGGATGTGACTCAGCCGCCCTTCAAGTGCCCTGGTTTGTATTCAAAATATGTTTTAAACATATTTCATGAAATAGTTGTTTTGACAGTTACATTTGATGGACCATGGACATGTATCCAGGTCAAGTACAATGCTAATTTAAATTGACTAAAAGCATTCCTGGTCTAAAGGCAATGATGGCCTCATGCATATTCATCTGAAATGCAGATAGGTTTGATGGTTTGACAATGACATTGACGGTAAGAAACAAACAAACAGCTTATGGTAAATATATCCATCCAACCTTACTATATATATATATATATATATGGTTATATTGAAATAAATTTTCAACAACTAAAGTTACTTTCATGCGAACAATACATTACTTGAAGAGCTCAGTGCTGTGGTCAGCCCTCTGACTAAACAGCCATTAACATCAACAACCAGAGTCGGAAAGAGAGAAATGTCAAGCTGATGAATTATACAGCAGTAGAAAAATATGAAAGCACTTTGGTGCTAGCGCTCCTGCAGAGAATCAGATAGAAAGCAGAACCTCTTTTGCAAGTGCCGTACGCAGAAAATCAATGAGTTCTGGTCAGTGGCTCTTCACCACAGCACCTCCAACACTTCCCGAGCTCAGCCGCAGTTAATGATAAGAAGAGTGTGCACAATCAACTGCAAACAATTTCACATCTCTGCTTTTGCAAAAGTTAGGTCAGCTTAGTGTCACGCAAGTTTGTTTACAGACGAAGAGAAACAGAGACTGCCACATGTCCAAGACCAACCACAGTTAATCAAATTAGGTATTGACCAAATGCCAAGAATTGAGTGCTATTGTATAGTAGATGCCTTTTTTGACCCAGAGCCCAGTTAGTCTTTACCAGAATCATCTTCTCCATAGTAAGAAATTACATTAGTAAATTAGACCATAGTAATACAACATACACTTCTGAGACAAAGCGCTTACCACTTCTAACGTAATAATAACCTTAATATACTGAATAAAGGATAATATATAGTCAGCTAGCCAATAACTCTTGTTAATTTTATGATAAGGACCTTTACATTATGACACTTATTATACTACTTCTTACTACAAACTACATGTACATGAGTAATTAGATGTGAAATTTGTTTGAGTTTCAGAGACCAAGGGTGTCATACAAAAGAAATGAAAAACCTTTTGCTTTTTGCTATTTACTTCTAAGCTTCAGTCCTATACTAATCAAAAAACTGTGCAATATGGTTAAACTTAAATCACTATTAAAAGAATAGAGTGAAATGTCTTTGCTTTCATAGGTTTTGTTATTTATTTGTGATTACACAAAACACTCAGAAAATCCAAGAACTGCACTGGGCCAAAATCATGATAATAATAATAAACAAACTAATAAATTGCTCTTGCACTGCATAAAGATGAATTAGTGATTTGCTTAGTGCAGAACATTAGTCAGAACATTAGAAAGTCATTTTTTTTTAACTCGGGCATCAAAGACAAACTTAAATCCTAGTGGATTGTTATATTTGATGTATATGGGGCACATTAAACTACATGTCTGAACAAAATGAATGTTTTTTACTTGTTTTTTTTTACTTGTTGGGGTTAACAAAAGACCTTTGGCTGATTGGTCTCTGATTAGTGAAGAGACCAAAGAGAAGAGACCAGAACAATAGGACTGTGCCAGACCTGTCTAAACACATCTGCAAACCAGCACTTTTTCAATTATGCAGAGAGTTTTTTAATACTTTAATCAGAATATTGTGAGCTTATAAAAAGAAAGGAGAACCTTTCTGACAGACTCTGCTGAGAGAGGCAGGGACTGATTGAAAGGTATAGTCTAAACTAATTAAACCTGCAAGAACATGTCAAAGGGCAAAGCATGGATACAATTAACCACCCTGACTTCTAATGCATACTGCTGTAAATGATGCTATGTGCAAGACTAAAATAGCATGCTTTAAACTCTCTGCACATTTACCCACCGCATCTCACAGTTTCAGACAGCACACTATGATCACTCCAGAGGTTGATTACATCATTGATTACATCTCACAATGAAACAGAACTCCATTCGTGATTAAAATCGGTGGCCTCTCGCTTGGAAAGATTAATACGTTGATATTAACAATTCAGCTAAATTGGCACCTCGAGGTGATGTTTTGAACTAAACAAGCATGAACAGCATGAATGCCTCAGATCAACTGTTTAAGATGAGATCTTGGAGGGACACTGGGGAGAATCAGGCACATGGCAACAGTGTTGCCCGTACTACTCACCAATTAAACCAGTCTAAATTCATTCAAGGAAATAAATGAGCCAATACATGAAGACTTGAACAAAAAATGTTTTGAAGACATAATCATGCCGCGAGGGAATATTGCGGGTAACCAGAACTTCATGTCTTACTATTGCAGAGAACTTTAGTAGCAAACTCTCCAAAAAAATATAATGGACTGCCTGCTGAAATAATTATTCTCAACCTACAGACCTACATATCCGCCATGACGCAACCTATTTTACATTCATTAAACATCAAGAAATAATTTGAGCTTTAAGCTAAGGTTTGCACTTTCAGAATAAAGCACTACAACAAGTTCCTGTTTATCTTCTTGCTCTGCAATAGGGTTGCTAGGAGTCTAGTGAAACCAGAAGTAGGGAATGCAAGAAAAAGAAAGAAAAGTGACAAAATCCAGTGGTACTTGTTGGATCTAATGGGAGCCTAATGATCTGTTCTGGAAAAGACAGCACTTTGGTACCTCAGTGTTCTTTCACAGTTAAGAATGCAGTTGGCATCACGTTAACATATGTGCCACCCATATTAGCTCTGGGACTTGGAGCAATATAATATGGGACAGCAGAAGTGGCATTGCATAGGAACTCTGAGGAAAACAATGTCAACAAAGTGCTTTGAGATGAAACACTCATAAAAGAATAACCTGTTAAATGACAGAGCTGTTTAGGAAAAACAACTTTGAGGAAAATAGCACACCAATGATGAAAAAATACAACTGAGTAAACATCAGAGAGAATAGAGGAAGACTTTATGCTATGAGCAATAACAAACAGCTTTGCAGTTAAGAAAAAGGTTTATTTCCTCTTCTTTCTAAAATTTGTCATTTTCTTTCTAAATTGTTAATATTCCTAAATTTATCTATTGATTGTTTTCTAAATGTTCACAAAATTCACACAGATCTTTTGGGGTGTGTCTTAAATGTACAGTACTGTGTGTGTGTAAAAGTGTAAAAGCAGTTTTTTGAAGTGCAGAAAAATCTTTGGATAAACACTACCAGCTTAAAAGTTGTAGGTATATGTGATCTGATCAGTGATGTAAGCTACTTGCCAAAGTAATCTGAAATTTTGAAAACTCATGTCAGAGCTTTTTCAAACTATTAGACAATGCTCTGACAACAGTTATTTTTCCTTTGGATCAAAGACAGTTTTAACAAATATACTGTGCTTTATCTCACCTCCTTAAATAAAACTTGTGAAAAGAAAAACATTTTCTTTTGTATGTGTAAAATATAATACAGGCATACAAACATAATGTATAAATATAATATAATCATAAGTGGTGGCATTGTTAGCTGTGTTAATCATTCATAAATGCGTTACTTTACAAGCCTTGTTTAGGTTATTAAGTATTTGAAATAAGCAGATGCTTTACAATTGGCTTTTGAACTTTAAGTTTAATTGCTGATTATTGAGTTTACAAGGTCTCATAAAATGAAGTTTGTCCTATTTATGCGAAATGTACATAAAATGTATGAGAGCGGTGAGTATTATTTGTTTTAATCTTTCATTTTCCATTTTGTTAATTTCCTTTTAACCCTAAACCAAAGAAACTGTAAGATTCTGTATGCATACACCATTTAAAATGGCGATTAAGCGCTAAATATCTGCAAAGGAAGAACTGGTTGGTTTTGACCTTTAGTTCTTTTCAACAGGCTCTTTGAAAAGCCACTGTATCTTTTTTACACATATGATTGTCTCTAATTAAATGAAGTGAAACAGTCTTGTGTAGCAGGTTCATGGATTTCATTTATGTCAGCAAGTTTCCAAAGGCACCCATCTGAATTTCAAATGATAAATGTAAATATAAATCTGACTCTCAGTGTAGCAATTACATTAAATCCTGCATTATGGAAATAAAGACAAAACCAACAAAACATAATTTAATTTTCTGCAGTTAGTTTCTCATAGGAGTATAGAGAGAGAAACAGTGCATTTAATTTAGTCATTTCTATGTGCTTAGTCTTCACTGAAAACTCAATTAAGTCAGCTATAAGTGAAATATTTATATAGTACCAATCTTCTAAAATGTTTTTCTCCTACTTATTGTGTTTACGTGAAATATCAATGTGCAATTAAATGAGGCTTCTTCTTACACAGATGCAAATAACAAAGAGAAATGTATATGGTGAATGTAAATATATCCAGGTTTTGCAATGGCAAAAATGTTAAAAAGTATAAGATAGTGAAAAAAGCTAATAAAAACACCATTTAAGGATCATTCTAAAAACAAAACGAACAACAAAGTGCTGGGGTGTCTCTTCACTGAGTGTGGTTTACACGACATTAAAAGACATATGGATTTTAGCCTACAGGAATGCCAGACCTTTGCAAAAGAATCATTATTCCAATGGACATAGCAAGGGTTATAAATAGGCCCATGAAGTTCTTGGCTAGTCCAATCTTTATCATTAAATTGTCCCTATTTGTCTTATTGATCAGTATCCGTGTGGTGGAATTAAAAAAATTTTAGTGTTTGCTGTTTGTGGTTCTCTTCAAGCACACACGTCCTAGTTTATACTTTAAAATTCATTACCTCACAAGTTCCTAAGTTACTTTGTACTTTTACAAATATTTAAGATACGAGAGGGGCTGTGCTTTATCTTAAGTCACGGCTGAAGGTTGTTGTTAGGTGTCTGCAAACCCTTCAGCCTGACTCATTCATGATGAAGTACTAGCTTGAGTATGTTATTGCTTTTAGAAAAAGGTTACCAGAAAATACAAATATCAAAGCCTAAAGAAATGTATCAATGTAACTTTTATGATGTAAAATCACTAAAAGCCTTGTGGTTTCTATGGGTGCTGCGCAGTGATACACGAAATTGTTGGGTGAAGCGGTCATCGCTGTGCTTTATCGTGAATAAAACACAACTATTGACCAATCAAAATCAAGGACAAAGAGGTTTTACTTTTAAAAATGAAATCATTGTTTACATTTTTTACTGTAAAGAAAAAATAGGTTGGAGCATTAGACTTTACCTCCCACAACTGCTCCTGAATGTACTAATACACCTGTAATCTATGTTATTATTTTGTCAAAGTTAACCTGGCAACCCCACACTGGCAAATGAAATTTTCAAATAGCTGGATTTTGATCACAGGCCACCAGTTGAAAAGCCTGGCGAGCAGAAACCTACAGGAAACATTTTCAACACATACTTTCTCTACATGACTTCCAATAGTTTTTCCCCTTGCTGAAGTTGCACCTGTACATTTTACCAGACTTTTACAAGGTAGCACACTGCACAAAGAGTTTGAGCAAATCTTCTTTCTACTACACGCTGTTTAACTGCTTAATTTTACGTTTACCGTACACAGATTCATTTCTGCATTGTTGGATGTTAGGGAGCAGAAAGCACAGATGTGCTCCACAGGGCTCTGTTCATCTCAACAGTCAGCGTTTTTCCTAAGTATCTCACATATGTGCACCTCCAGCCTGGATCCTATCCATGTTGATGGCTGAGAGAGGGATTGCTGACCATTAATTGTGCACAGCATGTGATAGAGAGAGAAAAAAAAGTAAAAGATGGAGAAAGGTATTGTCATGCAGGTGTATATGAAGCAGAATCTGAGGCAGGGGGTGGGGTTTGATGGGTGTAAAATGACACATGAGGAGAGAGATGGATGGTACAGCTGAGATATTTAGCATGAGCCAGAGGGAATTAGAAACTCACAGAAGCATAAAATTGCCATTGGCAAAATAATTTCATCCTGGTGATATAAGAAGTACTTCTAACCTCAGATATGTCTCGCAACACCAATGCCTTCACTCCATATACATTTATCTCAATCTTTGCTATCTGACAGCTTGTTTCAGAAGATAAGTTTGTTTTGCCTCAGAGTGGAGTAAACCTTATCAAGTGTCATTTGACTCCATGTTGTTGGCATATGCTGTGGATGAGAAGTGCACACTAATGATGGCCTCCAGTGTGCCAATGAGGCGAGGATATTAAAAGCCACTAAAGGACAAAACAAGCATTGTTCTAACATGACAAATGTGATACATTTTGTCACTTCTCGCTCACTCTGGGTGTATTTATACTAATGCATTCTAAACAGAGTAAGTTCGTTTCAACCAAAGTACCTTAAAGGGTCAGTCTATTTGAATAGGGAGAGACTGCTGATCAAGATTGTGACAATGACTAAAAAAGCACAGTTTAATGAATTGTGCTTTTTTAGCTGAAATAATGTAATTTTTAGGCTGATGATCCACATAATGTGCATACTGTAGGTGTTTTAAGTACAGGATTTGTGATTGTCTCTTCTACACTGTAAGGATTCATATATGTCACAAATGGCTGTCTCCTCCCTTGTGATGTTTCTGCTTTAATAACAAACATGTAGTCTTACTTTGCAGATATTGAATCAAAAAATAAAAAGGGAGAGAATTTTTTTTTAAAAGACTTGAATGAAATGACATATGTTAACAATAATAAAAATAAAAAACAGTAACCAAGCTCATTTTTATGGTGTGCTGAGATGAATGAGACTGATGAGATTAAAGATTACTGAAGATAAGAATATCCCAGACTAATCTCCAGTTTAAATCTTTGAAACAACAGTGGGTGTGGGAAAATTTAATTTGAGTACGTCAATAAAGAATTTCAGACAAATAACTGAGATGCGGTTACAAACGCTGGACAAATTTTAATTAAAGTATCCCTTCTGGATTTCATCAGGTTGCATATTGACGTTGCCACTCAAGGGGATACATCATAATTGAATATTTTACACCACAGAACTGCTGTACATTATTGATATATCGCACACCTCTTGAGGCTAAGAGAGTAAATCGGGGGAATCATGTTGTACTGTGCTTATAAGATTCCAATAGTTTATTTTAAGCTGATAGCTGCTGTCCTTGAGAAAGTGTAGCAAAGTAGTCACTTAGATGTATCGACATTGTGTCCTGGAAACATACCCAATGCTCTAAATACTAATGTGGGTCTCAGTGGCCTTACTTTACTTTTTGATGCTGATTTAATTAACAAACATGTACTGGTATATTCCAGTAAATTCAATTCAGCGCTTCAGGAAAACAATTTGCCAAGTTAATGATATTTTAAAGATATCGTAATAGTAAAAAAACAATAAATAAGTCAATAAAACAAGATCAAAATCTAAATTACAATTTGCGGTCAGTTAACAATTGATTTATTAAAATACTGCATACACTTATGAAGTCCATGGTGTGAGGTGTTTAAATGTAACATATGATAATTTCTTGCTTTCTGAGAGATAAGTTAAACCCAAACTCACTCTTCAAAGAGTATGTCAAATTCCAATCTGCACTGTTAAAATCAAACCCCGAGTAAATGCAAGAAAGTCATTTAAAGTTCATATGCTGTAGATGGGAAGTGCACACTAATGATTGCATCTATATGTAGTGTGTTAGTAAGGCTTTGATATGAACTGCCAATAAAGGACAAAACAGCAAAGTCAGCGAAGTCTAAAGATTTATTTTTATATATATACAAGGTTCTTACTCCTAGGAGACCTCAAAACTAAGACTAAAGTCTGTGTGTCACAAGCCATCTATGTTAGCGGGTGGAAGGCCATAACTACAAAAAGGTTAGCTCACCCAAAAATGAAACTTTTTATGGTTATTATTACTGCTCATGTTTTAATAATCCATAACTTACATTCTTCAGTGGAAAAGAAGTAGCTTTGACACAAGTCAAAAGTAAAACTGTCAGTCACCATCAACATTTAGCTCATTTTAATATAATAAAAATAAAATAATTAGGACTAAAAAGACTTTACTTCACATTCTCACTACTGCATGACTTAAGAAGGTATGACTCTTTCTTTAAGGTATATTAAAAATTGTATCAAGTCAGGTTGGTTTTAGTTCAATGAGAAACATGAGTGCAGGGTCGAGGGCAATTTAGTCAGCTTTTGTTGAGCTTCATTTCATCTAATGAGAAGATCTTCAGGCCACCTCAAAGTTCATCTGACAAGTCCCCCATAAAGACATTTCTGAAGTATTTTGGTAATGAGTAGGATACTCATGGTTGGCTTCTTTGTGTCATACAGTGGCACATACCAGTGGTGAGTGATGAGAGACTGTAGGTAGGGGATTATTTGACCTTTTCTATCCCTCACTTTATTGAAGCTGTCCTGCAGTCTCTGCATCGGTGGTATTTACATTAACATTTCAATACATCCAGCTCAGGCAAAGCTAAAATATTCATTTGACCTTTAAGGAGAAAGACTTACTTAAACACTGTCATGTCATTTAACCTTAAGAAATGTACAGCGTCGAGGCCAGAGAGCAGGAGTGACCCTCATTATTGTTGGGTTTCAGAGTTAAATGAATGCTTTCATTGCTTCTTGGAAGGGGGTCATTTTGTAGAATCTGCCATCTGCTCTCTACATTTGGTAGGTTATGACGATGAACAAGGCACCACTAATTATGATGCATAAACACGAGAATGCTCTCTTTCTCCGTCTCTCTCTTGCACGCACCCGAGCACACACAAAAACTGAGACCCCACATCTGCTTGAAGCGGAAACAAAATGTATGCATGCCCTTTGGGAGCCCAGGCAAATGAATACTGTTGGCAGAACAATTAGCATTTAAAAGGAAGAGTAACCTTTGCTCAATACATCATTTTTATTGCTGTGGACGTTCATTTTCACCAGATACAGGGCCTGCGTGTGTGTGTGTGAGTGAGAAATAAGGATTTTGATAGTCCTTGGCTCAGGTGACAATCAGGATCCTAAAATATCGCAGAGCAGGTGCAGAAAGTATATTACTTAGTTATATATCACTCAGTTCATTACTGGCATTACTATTCCTTTTTTCTTACATTTTGATTTTTTTTTGGCTGGCAGAATAAACATCAGCTTACAGTGTAAACAACAGTGAAAGTTTTATTACAATCACAAATGCAAATTTGAGTTACTATAACAAGATTTGTGGTTTCGAGAACCATGCCTGAACCACATTGAACATATCTTTCAGAAATACAGTAGATCAGCCTTGGTAAACAAGCCATGAATGTATTTCTAGTTTGCAAACAGAACAATGTCTCACAAATGCACACAATAGCACAGCATCATGTACTGTAGGAGAAAAAATACCGACCTGTTTGTTTACATTGATTGCATACTACACTGCCAAATGTTTTTATCAAATGAATACATAATTTCTGTCTGCAATTTGTGTTGAGTGCTTTAACAGTCTCACATATTGTGTGTTATGTTGATGTGAAAAGCTGGGGGGTATTTAAGCCCTAATATGGGGATGAACGCAGACAGCTACACACATTTCTGATCTGGATAGGTCAATATAATGCTGCCTTTGGGGCATGACGGTTAGCAAAACTCATCAAGGCCACTTTGTTTCTTCAAGAAAACTAACCATATCTAAAGGATTATCTAAAGATTTAGTGTTTACTCAAGCTATGCTGTAAAGTTCACTGCAAAGATGTATGTGTATGTTAAGGGCTGCCATTATTTGCCCTCCCCAAGGACTGAGACACATCAGAGCAAATCTCTAATCTTTTCCTCTCTGCATCTGACTGAACAACGATCCGGCATTTTATCTAAACAAACCGGGTAGAAATAAACTTTGACATACAGCTAATTAAAACTCTACTGAGTTATTGAAACAATAAAAGGAAAATACAAATAAAATAAATGACATAAATTAGACTGAGATGGATGCAAGTTTATTGAAAATTATGCACTGCACTTCAATTACTATAAAAACCAGCAGCAAGCAACATGTCCATTACCAAACTAATAAAAACTGGAAGCTCACTCAGTATATAAAATCAGATGTTCCAGCATCAAAGATAACAATATCACAACACTTATCATCCTCAAATTAGGCACGTTATTTTGTTGCTAACCCCAATCATCTGCATCCATACAGTAGTTATTTATAAGAGTTGCTTTCTTTTTTTAAGCAAAAACTATCTGTTTTGAATTTATTGAATGCTTTGGATCTATGTCTTTTGAAAAGCAAGCCCAAATTTACCATAATGGACCGCACAACTACATTGACAAAACTCCACAGTCGTTGACAAATAAAAAGTCTTAAACACATTTATACCAATCTCTTCCTTTCTGGCTGAACATACTATAAAATAAGTAAATATGGCCAGGATAAATCCAGCGACTGTAAAGCCACCCCTTTTTGTGTATTTAATTTCACACATATTTGCACAGGAAAATTACATTTTATTTATCTAATATAGCAGGGAATCCTGGGTAAATATCAGGTCTTTGGACTTCCTGTGGATACTAGGTTGTAAACACAACCTGCAGGTTTAAAGGGAGTGCACACAAAAGTTGTACTGAAGTGACAAGTCACAAATCAATAGCCACTTACCTTTAATGATAAAGATGTTTATTTATATTCGTACTGGATAAAATAGCTTTTTACATACACAAGTTCTTTTAACCAGTTCTTTCCAGCATGTTGAAGCATATTGTTGCTATCTGTTGCATCACTAACATTATGCAGTGGTAAAAGAATCACCTTTATGGATTTTACTTCTGTCAGAACATAGAAATGATGTTACATTGCTGCTTGACAAGATCATTACTCTTATCTATATCAAGTAAGCAAATGCTTTCTTTCTTTCCCCATTTTTATAGTGTTTTATAATAGGTACTTAGTATATATATCACTTGCCGTTGTCAAATGGATTTCTGTGGATTTTAATTTAGAAAAATGAGTGTTAAAGAAAGCGAACAGAAGTTCTAAAAGGCCATGCATTATTCTTAGTTTTCCTGTTGTCAAAACTTAATTTACTCATCATCTAGAGACAACAAAAGTTGTTTTCAGGGGATTTTGACAACTAAAATGATTTTCTTACGTTTTCCTGGGTCCTGTTACCAAGTGCTGTTCGATGTTTAAATGAGTGAATGCAGTGAAGTAGTAATTCAACTAACAACTAACACAATTATTTTCTAAGTTATTTAAGTTTTAGACCTATCATAGAGAATGGTAACTCTAAATAAATATTAAATGTACTAGTTTAAAAAATAGGATCAATACCTATGTGAGGACCAATCCTACATCAATCCTCAAACATAGTTTGCCTATTCCTATGAGATTTATTCATTGATTTAGATGCCCAGCTGTATATAAAACATGTTTCATTTATGCTTCATAAAAGTTTATGGTGTTAAAAAACTGATGAAATAAACAGTTCTCCTTGATCCATCAATAGCTCCACCATCATAAGCACATAACTTGTTTGAGGCTGCCTGAGAAAATGGTCAAAAGGTTTTTGTTAAGATCTTAAGAAAACAACTTTTGTTTAAATTAGGGGTGCATACCAGTTTTGACGTTAACCGTGATATTAATAAATGTATTAATTGATATTTTGTTATTTCTACACATGATAATATCATAAATATGTTAACAGGTCTCTGTAAAGGTGGTTTCAGGCTAGATGTTTTCTCTAGTTGCCAAACCCAGTTTAGCCTGCAGTGAGTTTTCCTCTATAAAGATGAAAACTTGTTTTTAACTATGAGCAGGTTGTTTTTCCTCTATCCTTTGTTTTACTAATCATCCCATGGGCAAACACGGTTAATAACAAAAGCTGAAACAACAAGCCCTTATCTCGCAAGAAAACAGGAAAATAGATATCCCCATTGTGCATAATTTAGCCCTGCTCTCATTCCTTTTAGCTTTTCTTTTTTTTCTTTTTCAGAGAGAATAAAGGTTGGGGAGTGGATAAGAGATGCATAGATGGATTTTAGTCTCTTTCTCAGTCACTCTGGGATTGATGTTGCCCCATGCCTTGGAAAATTATACAGATAAATATGAACTGAGTGGTGATGTGGCCTTGTGGCACATTATGTTGATTAAACACAGAAAATAGAAATTCAGCTTGTATTGAGAGCAGTTTATCGCAATCAGCCACTCACTGTTTTTTCATTTTTTCATTTGAAGCTATTGAATTTTCACTTTCTTCTATTGCACATATTAAACTAAAACTACAAAATAATATCCAGATGGCAGGGCATAAAGTAAACATGCCTTATGCGTTCTGCAATACCACTCGGAAATAAATTTCCTCTAGATTCCAAAAACATATTTCAATTACAAAATAAATTGACATCAAAAAAAGCACCATGTGAAATGTTAAAAATAAAATAAGCCCTTTCCGTGCATTAAAAGTAATTTTTTTCTACTGCCATAATGTTTGATAAGGAGTGGCGTTTAGCATCAGTAGAGTACAAAATATAAATTTCCAACGTTTGCTTGCCATTACCAAATGTGAAAACAGAATGAGTAGCAAGGCAGAATTTGGGTCATTCCAACAGCATAAACATCAATAAAAATTGTTACAATTATTTAATTTAGAACTGTTAGATTTCCAAAAATACAGCAAATAAAGAGTGTACAAAAATTATGATGAACTTGTTTTATTTGTGGTTAAAAATTTTACTTTTTGTCATTACCAATTGATAATGTTATTGGTAATTGCATCACCCATATGTAAATACATTTTTAATGTATTTAACACAAAAAACAACAGAGAAAGAGGGGTGGTAAGTTCAGGAACGAGGCTCTGCACTGACCACTCTTCAGAAAGCCCACACCCCCAGGTTCTTTTCCACACTCAAGGTCAGAAGAAGTAGAGATTTGGCCTTAGGTTTAGTCAAGTCTATTCCAGTCCTCCTGTGAGTCCTGTATATTTATTTATTTATTTATTAGATTTGTTTTCCATCTCTGGAGATGTTTGAATGTCAGAGGGCTGTTGGCGGCCTGCCCTTCGGGAAAGTAGCCCTGCTGCTTTGTTGCTTAGGATGTGGCTCTGCGATGTACATTCAGACTCAAAGGCCTGGAGAGGTCATGCGGAGAGAGGGGCAACTGTCTGTCAACATCCCTCTCGCTCAGAGAAGCATCCACTCGGTGTGTCTGAGCACTCTTCTGTCTTCTGCTCTCCTCCCTCGGGGGGCGCAGGTCTGCATTACCCCACCCGTGAACACCGATGAGCAGTGATGGACTATGTCTGGAGTTCTACTTACATCCCTGTAGTCAAATCCCAAACCTATTAAAGATCTCAGTCAGGGATTTCTAACTGTAATTGGTAATATAACCTGATTACTGTCACTGCACATATTGAGCATACACAAAAAATGAAAATCCCTAATCCATTTTTTATTAAATTATTTTTTAGGTTTAATTTTAGATAATAGTTTTTTAAATAACAGAAACTTTTTTTATACATTTAGTTTGTGTTGATTGTTATGAAAATTTGGATGTATATTTTTTTGAGGTGAAATAGTGATCACCATGGTACGATTCTTCATGGCCCTCAAGGTTGTCAGCACATACCAATTCCAATCCAGCCTTTGTTTTGAAGATAAATCTTTCACAGGCTTGGTTTTATTGAGTTTACTGGCATGATTTGTTGGCCTCCAAGGTCTTCTTCTTCTCAGCTCAGATCCTGCTAACACAGGTGTCTACAGTTCACCATTGTCATGACTGTCAGCTATATATGATGAAAGATGCTGGAATAAATAAATACACGCACAGACACACAAAAAAACAGGTGCTTTGAGTGTAACTCCCTCACAGCTAATATCAGTCAGACTCATAAAACTCTTATGACATGTCCCGCTGGAATTACAACGTGCTGTACATTTCTAAGATTCTGGGTTTTTGCATGTTGCTTTTTTAGTAAAATAAACCACAAGAAAGATGCAGCGTGTCAAGATATGAGGTGAAAAGTATTTCATCGGCACCTGTGTTGTAGAGAGACTGCTCGGCAATATTTACAGGTTTCAGGTGCACAACAGCTTTAGGGCTTCTTCTAAATCTATTTGCTACACCATGCTGCTATTTTTGAAGTACACTCGTCAGTAAACATTGCTAAGAAACGATACATGAGAGCTTTGACCTGAGATGCCTGCACTTTTTCAGAAGGCACAAAACTAAAAAATATCTGCATATCTGCAAAGTAATACACAAGACTCAATTAAGTTTTCCCTCTGCTATGATGCTACAATGTTTGATTGGTTTTCCGTGTTAGGTGGATTTGGTTCAGGCCCATTTGTTTCTTGTCAGCCTCTCTTCAGTGATCATTCAGAGGCTAAAAGTGCAATCTTGTGCAGATGTGATTACATCTTTCACAGAGGACTGGTTCTATAAGGATGGACAGTTTAGAGTAAGGATTTTGCTAGAGGGCTTAAGTGATAAACATGCGAACGCTAGAAGGCTGCTGTCTGAACCTGCTCTGAACTCTGTCTCATATAACGCTCAAAGTCAAGGCAAATCTGCCCTCAGTGATAAACAATGACAAGTTCTTAATAAACAATCTGTCACATTCATTCCATATTAATGCCAGACTTGCTTCTCTTGTCAATCTTCATTCAGAACTCCAATTATTCAAACTTTACTGAGCCTGAAAGGCAGTTTTCCCCTTCCACTAGTAAAGATAAGGCACTGGAACACAACAGCAATGGTTAATGCTTTAACACATTGACACATATTGTTTTGGTTTTAGTTGCATATGCTAACATATTTAAATATTTAATATTTGAACAAATATGGAGACAGAATCTAAATATAAGCCTAAGTATAACAATGTGGATGTAAACTCTTTACATCTCTATTTCTTGAGATGAATTAAGGAAGTAATCTCAGGTAATAAAAAAGACTTGTCCTAATATCTTTATCTTAACACAAAACATGTACAAATTTAAACATTATCATGTCACTGGCAAAACACTAAGTCTCTCTAGCCAACCATGTAAAATTACAAATCTACAGGTACTATTGTTGGCGTTTTACCACCTTCTGTCAGTCAAACACTTGTATGTCCAGTTCCTCCTAAATTGATTTATCAAATATTAGAAAACAGAAAATATGTGAAAGAGAAAGAAAGAGACAGCAGTCTGTTTTTGCAAAGACCAGCTGTTTTTTTTCGTGTGAAAAACACTTAGCACAGCCCTGAGAACAAAACAGTAGATAATGGAATAATGTGTCTTTGTAACACACCTCTGGAGGTATTAGGGTTTTAAAAAAAAACTTCCCAAAAGTGCTCAGGAACACATACACGACAGGATATTTTGATGGATTAAAATGTGGAAAGATTTTCTTTCTGTTTGTGAAGAACCCAGCACGAAATGAAACTCCGAAGACCGTCACACTGACCGTGCAGGAGTTGCCAGAGGAAAGGGAACCCCTGTGTGTTTTTGATTAAATTTGAGAAATGGTTTGGAGACCCCTTTGGTCTTGGCTGATGTGTGTGGTCCGGGGCCCTGCATTGAAAGTAAATAAATGCGAGAAAATGGCTGCACACTGTGGTGAACGTGCGATGCTTTCGGCTGTTTTCTGGCTGCCTGCCTCTGCATTGGAGCAGCCCAGCTGCCACCTGCGATATTCCACATATGACATTTATCCAGGGGAGGGCATTGACAGACGATTCAAAGCAGCTTTGCACCACAGCCAAGAAAGGCCCCCAGTCATATTTGATGAGGCTGGGGACGATCGCTTCAGCCTGTTGTGGTATACTGATGTTTAAAAACGAAGGGCACAACAGCTTGTGTAAAAAGAAAACTGAGAACAAATGCACAAGATGTCAAGCACATACCTTTCATCAGCCTTGCTTTCCTTTTTACCTTGTTCAACAGACTTTTGCAAACTGATGTTGTCCACTAAACAAAGCAGCTCTTACTGTTAAAGTCACGATCACGAAATAAATCAATTAATTAGTGTCTGTATCTTAAGTCATAGGTTGTCTGTGTCTGACCTAAACACATATTAACCTATTTCTCTTTAAGAACACAAATCAAGGTTTATTTTGCTAGACAAAGTAAAATAGCCACCCTGTCTCTCTGTCACGATTACCTAATGTCAAGACTGTTTGCAAAGGCTAAATTGGATCTTGCTCTTGTAGGCCTATACAGCCAGACACAATTTCTCAGGTTTCATTTGCAGGACCATGTTGATTCATCTTATAGCAAATGAAAATCACAAATAAGGTTTCTTCAATATATCAATTCCCTAATAATCGCCCAGACAGCAATTAAATTAGCAGACTGATACTGCTTGTGACCAGTTTCTCCATTTTTTTCACATGTGTGTTTCCTTTAGAGATACACAAACTAGAATCAAAGTTTTAGATCTGTATTTTAGATAGCAAAAACTCTGTAAGCATGTCAGTAACCTCAAACTTATCTGTGCTATGCTATCCACATACATCACATAGCTTAACAATTGTTTTAATATCTCCCAACAGCTTTCAGGAGAAGTATCTTACACCGTATTCATGTAGTTTAGCTGTTAAGAGCATTGCGTTAGCAGCGTAAAGGTTGTCGGTTTAATACCCTGGGAACAGACAAGATAAACCGTATGCTTTGAATGTACTGAAAAATTGATTTGGATAAAACCGTCTGCCAAACGCATAAATGTAAATGTCCAAAATTGAAACCTACTGTAAATGAAACATAACCGAGACCTCCGTTAAGTATTCCTAGCTATAAAGTGTAAGCTTTGCGTGATAAAAATGGCCTCTGGGTTAACATTTCAGAAAGTGGCAGATCATTTTTCAGAAGACCACAGAAACTAATTTTCTTTATAACTTTAATAAAATTAATTGTCATATTAAATACAGTGTAAAATGTTGACTTTGTGTCATTAATTAGATATGTCTCAGAACACCAGTTTATTTAAACGGCTTTACTTAATGAGAGCAATATAACACGGTCATCGTTTCACATTTTGAAAGTCAATTACACAGCATAAAGAGGTTGTTATGGATGTTAAATTATCAAAGGTGTGAACCATTAATGAGTCAGTAAACTGATTAAAAGCTCAAGTGTTAATTGGCAGACACCATTACACACTCATTGTTCAAGAGGCTTTTTAAGCGCAGCAACTTTTTTCATGTTTTTATTCATACCACCTGTCATTCAGACATGATTCCAGTGGCCATCTTTGTTTAACATGGGTTTGTTTTAATATTACATTTCCAACCCTTAGGAGGTTGCTTGTAAATGTCAAAAAGAGATTACAACCTACAATTCATCACAAGCTATGAGACCTCATATTACAGCCTTGCCCTCAATGACATCATGATTCTATCCAACGGAATAAAGCTAATTTTCAAATAGTGCAATTAAAAAAACTACAATATAAGTCTATAGAGTGCAGTGGCACTTCCTGCAGAAAGCACTTCCTGTCTTTGGCAGGCACACATGTTTGCAGATTGTCATGCAGAATGTGACTCAGCCCATGGGCATTGCTCCGATTCTTATCGCTGTGCGAACATCTGATGAGAAAACAGTGTCTGACAAACACAGGTACTTCTGCATTCCCCTCGTATCTTTTTTAACGATTCCATCAAAGCTGGGTAAGCTGGGTGGCAATATAGAGACGAATCTCGACCGCATCTACTTGGCAGAATGCCTGATATAAAATGACATTTGATTTACAGGGAAAGGGACAGGAAGGAGTGGACAAACAAAACAGACTAGAAATTGGATTTGAGTGGATGAAAATTTAGAGCTCAAGGAGTCTGACAACCCCAACTCCTAAAAAAATTGATATAGGATTGTGTAAGGATTGTGTAAACTTTTTAACACGAGCAAATGAACTTGGTAAATATACTGCCCATAATTGTTTCTTAGTGGCAATGTCTCTGTATTTTACACTTTTTAAACAATATTTTTAATCAATAGATTTTGATTTGCTAGTTTTATTGCTATGAGTGTAGGTTATTCTGACGGCATCATATTATATTAGTGTCAAGACTTTGTTTCCTATTTTTTGTGACTTATGAAAGGAATATAATAAATGTTTAAAAAAAATAAATGGCTACAAAAATAAACCTCAGATGGTCAAAGTCCAGAAGACCAACGACTGATCTCTTCCTTAGTAACCAGTTTTCATATTTAGATTTTAGTTTCCCACATCATTACTGTATGTAGCAAGAATCATTCTTAAAATTAAGTTTTCACTATGCATTGTAGTACTATGCTCCTTATGAAGTTACCAGCCAAGAGGTTTCTATTTACTTGTCAAAACTTCACATTTTTAGTTTACAGTTTACATTTTGAATTGTTTAGTAAGACCATTCTACTTTAGTAAAAAACAACCAAAATCTGTAATTCTAGATAAAATCAGGTCAATTGTCTACAAGGACTATCTTATGACTTTTTATTCTTGTAATTTTTATATACAAAAATATGATGCACCAGAAATTTGAGCCACTAAAAAAATTTAAGGAAACACTTTTCAGTGTCTGCCTTAGCCGGAATCTTACTGTTTTAATCACCTCTGTTTCCCAGTCTCTGTGAAGAAATGAAACTTTAAGGTAGCCACTTTGCTGTCTGGGTGTGTTGCTTTTAAAGGCTGAATGATGGCTGACACTGCCTGGGCTTTGCAGGGAAGGATGTGTGAGTTTTACTGTCTCCTTGCATGATGTGTGTTTACAAAATTGTGTCTTTTCACCATGCTGAACTGTCAGCATTCACAGCGTCTGCCTCTCTCTTTCACATGGCAGACCCATCCAGACTGACAGGCCATTCCCCACAGAACTCTGGGTAATTGGCATTCAGAATCATACGAATAATAGGGTAAGGTCTACAATTTCTGGAGACATCCCCTGCCTTCTCATCCCTCTTTTCAACACACACCAAACTTCTGTTGTCCACACCCAGTCGACAGTCAGGCTGCTTTGCATGCAGTGTGTTGGGCAGCTGGTCCCTGGGGGGCTAGGAGCGGCAGAAAAGGCAGGAATCAGCTCTCTATGCATGAGGAGAAATCTCCTTCAGGTCTGCGTTTTTCCCCCCGGTGGATTTCTGTAGGGATTTATGACCTGTCACCTCGGAGCTGGTGGGGAGGTGATCTCTCAGCGTCAGTTTCGGCAGCGCTACGTGTCAATCTCAGACAAGGTTTTACTCAACAAAACACACTAGTGGAAATCCACATATTAACGAGGGAAGGCAGAGGTGACATATTTGCAACCTCAGCGCTCTGCGATGTGAGTGTCAGGGAACAGTGACACTGTTAAGAATGCTGACTTAGCTGTGAAATTTAAGGATTGTAATTTTTAGGAAAGATTTTAATAAATCTGGCAAAGACAGCATTAATCACCATGATGTATCTATACCCCAAGCAAAAAGTATAAGCACATTATGCATTTCAATTATTTCAGTGCAACAGCAAGTGTAGAGTTGCTTTTATAAAATCAAACAATAATAAACAAACAATTAATAAGTAACTTACGTGTTGACAAAAAATGGACTGCTAAGGCCAGTTCAGACAAAGAAAGATATATATATATTAGCATCTACACCAATGGAGGATAACATTAGGCTTGCATTTACATTTTAAAGTCACAAGCAAACTTTAAATGATTTTGATTAGCTGTAAAGGTTTTTTTTCATAAAACCTAAAACTAAAAACGAAGGTGATTTTAACTACACTGTATGTGACCCTGCCTGTAAAACCCCCAGCTAAAGTCGTTTTTTTGTGATTTACTGTTTTCTACATAAAACCATCCTCCACAATGTAAAAAGCATTTTGTGAAAATATAACCTTGATATCTTTAACACTGACTGAGTATTGACATGTCAAATTTTTAAATCATAGTGAAATTAATAGGGGAATTCAACTTTGTTGTTCATTTTCTTAGAATTAGATTTTTAGACTTTAGCCTGGTTTTCACAGACAGGGTCACATATTATTCCTCAGTATCATTATTGTTTTAGTTGTGGTATGGAATGTGCTATTCTCATGAAATTAGAGTGCTTTTTAAATTTAATTTTAATAGTTTGTCCTTAGTGTGAATGGGCATTTAGTCCTGTGTTTCTTTTCCGGCAAAGACAGTTTCAATAAAAGCCAAAACAAAAACATTGTCACCAAGCCACATAGAGACTGAAAGGAAAGTCTGGAACAGAATATGTGAGTGGAATGCAGTGACAGCATTTTCTCCTTTTCTCTAAAAGCATTCTGTAATTTCTCGGTTTTAGCTCCAAACTGGGGTTTCCATCTGCCGCTCCCCATTCACTGAGGAAAAAACCTGACACGCTTTCAAAACATACGCTCTTTGCTACAGGCACAACTCAGAAGACCGCTCCGGATCCACTTCGCACCGTTCACAAACTCTGATCTTGTTTGATACAAAATATAACAAATCTGTGTGATTTCATACTATATATTAGAACTCTTTGAATGCCATTTGTTGAATAATGTAAAATAAACAATTATAGTAAAACACAAGAAAAAAATAATCTTTTTAATTATTTAAGGTCATGTATGGAAGGATTGCATGTTCCCACTTTGGCATAAAAATCATTTTTGAAAGAGATGCAACAGATAAAGCCTTTGATATACGATATGGGGAAAAAAATCAAACAAAGCAGAAAATGAATGTTAGTGTCTAAGGAAGATACAAATGATGGCTATTTTCACAGCTTTATTTGAGATCAAAAGCAACTGCAGATATTCCAGAGTAAAGGTAAAAAGTAGCTGTACTAAATCAAAGAAACTTAGTTACGAGTCTTTGTGTCTTTAATCATAAATTTGACCGTTAGTATTTCAGATTCACCTTTTGTTACAAAGGATTTGTAATTTGTAGTTTTACAACAACAGCATGAATCAACAAGTGAGGGTTTTGTTATATTTATAGTGACTATAAATACACTAAGAACATTACAAATAAGGACATAAATGAATACATTAATTAATAATAAATTTACCTCTACGCTCTTTATGAATTTTTAGATGCATAATATTGTTCATTGAATGCGGTGTTTGATAGCCAATATTAAAATCTGACCTAGATCTAATTTAACTTCACAAAGGAGTGTTTTCTTTTAGGGTTTTAATCACCTCTGCATATTCATGAATGTCAATTCTCAGTATGAGCTTAGTCGGTAATCCACATTTAGAATCGAAAAGCTTTCAAGAGAGGATCTTATTCACATGTAAACAGAAAATCTAATGGAAATTTAACCAATTACATGCTTTGGATCATTGATGGCTTTAAATGCATCTTACCTTAAAAGTAACTCAGTTAATTCTCCTTTCATTAAATACCACTAATTAACCGGCTCGATTGAATATTTTGAGAGAGTGAACATTGTGGCTTTTGTATATTTATTTATTGGTTTACAGGTTTGAGTCATTGGTTTAAGTGTATTGTGGGTGTTCAGATGATTTATATGACCCTGGGGTCATCTGTATGTGTGTGGCAATTGATTAGAAACCTGTCAGTAAAAGTCTGTTCTAATAGTGAAATATTTCAGCGGTTGACCCCTGCTGCTCTTTATTTCACCTTAATGATTGCTTTTTGATGTCTACATTTGTTCTGGCGGTGTTGGTAATATCCCACCCTGTTTATCATGTCACATGTGTCAATTGCAATCAAGCACAATGGAGCGGCATGTTCAAATGACCTGCGTCAGACAGATGAAGGAAGTTGCACGTTTCCACTTGACACACGAGTCAGATTGTTTGTCCTCCAATCAGTCAATTTCACTGTGACTTTGAATGCAACTCACTAATGGCACTGTTTAGAATGACCTTCTTGAGGGCATATTCAAGACACAATAAACACACAGTTCATTACATGCATCGGCTGTCTTCACTGCCGGTATAGTAAGTAATAATATCTTAGACCCATGACTTGATTATGGAATGGCACATTTAAAAGGTCCCTATGAATATTAGTATAGGATCTCAATTTAAATAATCTCACATTATTTTTAGCTTGAGCAATTGCTTTAAAATAATGCAAACAAATCCAAAAGTTTTATAATAAATATAAAAATAAATTTGTGTATATCATTTTTTTCTATTTTCATCACAGATTCACCCAATACCACCCATCAGTTCTCATCCTTCTCTCTGTGCAAATGAAAACTGGCTACCTTGATCACACTCTGAGAGAAATAAAAGTGATACACAAACACATTTTTATATTGCTCCAAAGCCTGAAATAGATTCCTCTCCTAGTTTTACATAGGAAGAATGTGACTATAAGAACATATTGTGAAGTTGTAGCTCTTTCTGCCTCTCCACATCAAAGGCTTATGCTGACAGAGGCTCATGGTAAGAATGGTTGTTTACTAGGTAGATCATACCACCTGCCTCTCCCTTCCACCTTGATGTCTCTCTGAGGCATCTTTCAGCCTTCATTTAGTTATTTTTATTTCCTCTCTTCCATTCCTTTCATCCATTTCCCTCTTAGACACAAAGGTGCCTTTGTGACTGTCATTTTTTGTCATGAGGAAAAAACTTTGGACACTTTGAAAAGCACAGGAGATGGGGAGGAGAGAGGAAGGAGGAGGAAAAGGATTATGGAAAATTTGCCCCTTTAGAGCACTGCAAAGAAGCATCTGTGATCTCACCTCAGTGTGTTCCTCCCACTATTCAGAAGACCTGTCAGCTCAATAAAGTACTCATCTTCTGGTTGAGTACAGAACTGCACCATCAACCGTGATGTTGTACACCCACACACATCTAACTGCATAAAGAATGTGTTGTTGTGCTTATCTTTTTTATTTAACATAATATTTTAAAAGGCAATTGTTTATTGAAGGAATATTTTACCCAAATATAAAAATATCTGTCAATCAACGATGATGTTATACATGCACATCTAACTGCATGAAAAATGTCTAGGCGAAGATAAATTAAAGGGTTAATTTTTTAATTTAATGTTTAATTATTTTTTTAAAGCTAATTGCTTATTGATGGAAAAGTTCACCCAAATACAAAAAAATCTGTCATTAGGGACTGACTCTCATATCAATCCAAACCTAGAGTATTTGTAGTCCTTCATGTGTAACACAAATTTGTATTTAGAGAGTTCAAAGTGTATGTGTGTATAGCTAAATACGAATATATCGTATATAATAAATTGAATAATAAATATTATTGTCAGAAATTAGTCCTTAGACACGTTTGTTTTGAATTCAAGTGAAGTATATTATAAGGAATTAAAGTACAAACAAGAAAAATGCAAAACTACAAATTAAAAGTTACAAACAGACATAACAACAAGTTACAGCACCTTAATGGTGCTTAAGCATCAAGGTATGCATGGAAAAAAACTATTAGACATATAGACTCAATAAACAATAATAGAATGATATCTGATTGAACTGATTGAATTTCTTTAAATGTTTTATATTTGTGCAGCTAATATCACAGCGTTTTAATTTATAAGATTTGTTATCATAATTATTTTGTTTTTATAAATATCTTTTCCTGTGTTTCCTCCATATTTAACTTTTTGCTCAGTCTTTGCACCACTTCTGCGTTTATTTTGTGTATTGCTCTGAATGATTCACCTCACAGTTTATGATTAAACCCTACAATCAATAGTGTAATTACCAAATTATACACTCCATCTCGGTTTGAAAGAGAGAAATGATAAGGTTGGCTAAATTAGAACTGGCTGGCGGTACAGCTAAATTGATGTGTCTTATCTGTCAGACTATATCCTAAAAATATGCCCTTCTCTGACCTCAGAGCAGAGTAAGACACCTGGCCTGGCCAGAAATAGCAGTGTGAACGCACAGCACTGTCCGGCAGAATCAAGCCTGAACCATGACACGGGCTAAAGGGGCAGCCGACTGAATGATGACAAGTGAAGAGCCATTTATCTTCATTTACCCTCAATCCCCTTGTTCCACACAGCCTGTTGCGGCCCCCTTTTTATAACAGGGCACTTGTAAAGCCAGATAATAAAGAGGGGTGTGACAGAACCCTTCCAAAGACACTTGCAGACTGTCAGAAGGAAGAGCTTACAATGGTGCTAAACAGAATCCCCATCGACTCAAAGGGGCCGGTTTGCAAGGTTGAATATAGACTGTCTCTTCTTTTATACAGTCTGGCATGAAATCCCAGGCATAAGTTTGCATTTAGATGTATGCATTTGGCTTACACTTTGACTTACACAGCAAATTACAATGTATTCAATATATCTGTACAATAACACACAGTTAAATATAGGTAAGATGAAACGCATTACTCTATATACATCCCTGCCAAAACAGACAATACAATACAATTACTCACATTAATAACTATTATCTCTCTCATTCTCATTCTATTATCTTCTCTTTATATTGGGAAAAAGGTTGAGACTGACAGCTAAAAAGAGCAATTTAAATTATGCATCAAGAGAGACATTATCCAAATAATTCAATGTCACATTGTTGTGTTATCTCTTATTCTGAGGATGACCGTTTTGAAAGCTCCACTGATAGCCAATGGCTCGAATAAATTTGGCACGCCGCGCACCATTTGTCGGAGCGTGTGAGCGCGAGAGGCCAGCCAAGACTGAAAAATGTCAATATCTGATTCATGCAAAAGCTGAGAAACGGAGCTCATTCCACAGAGTGCGGCTATGTTAATCACATCACAGGAGAGCAGATCTAGACTCAGTCACACTTTGTAAGTCTGAATTAAAAGAGTGAAAGGCCTCCCCGTGTTTCATGCTTTGGCTGTAAACAGCACAGTTAAATGTTATGTTCCTCATTATGTTGTAAGTGGGTTAGCATATTCATTTGCCACTGAAGTAGGTTATACCTAGAAGCGCCTTCATCCCTGATTAGCATGTCATCAACAAGCAGTTTGTGCCCACGCTGGCCTCTTGACAATTCACATGTGGCCAAGATAATGAAAATTAAAGCAAAAAAAATCAGAGAGAGCTTTTGGCCCTTCTCTCTAGAGGTTTCAACACTAATTGTAGTGAAAAATTGACTTAATTTCTGCAGTCCCCTAGTAAGAGTTTCTTACATCCAAGCTGATGGAAAATAACAAAATAGTATTACTACTAATTAAGGCTAAGCAGAAAAAAATTATGCAAGTGTATAATACTGCAGGGCAAATGCTAAAAAGAAATGACATGATGGTGTGGTGCTACTAAACAAGCAGCAAAATTCAATACTAATAAAGTGCATTTCAATGGGCAGGGCAACAACAAACAGTGTCTACATAGATCTGTTGAAAACCTGTTGAATTTGAATTACATCTAAGCATTGGCACATTTTATTATTATGTTAGTAGACCAGTGAAAAAGACTAAAAAAGGCATATGATGGCCATTATAATTACTAGATTCTCAATAAAAAAATAATTGAGATAAACTGTTGAAGCTTTGGCATAGACACATATACACACATATACACACACACACACAAACACTTTTTTGTCATATGCTGAAACATCAAAACGGCACAACTGCGCATGTGAGCAGCTTTTAGCCGACACTGCCATTTTCATCATTGAATGCGTTATGCTATACTGTTCAGATCAGCTCTAAAATCCACAGACAGCTGTGTTGGAATTCCTGCATCCTCTACGCCTCATTGACCGCTGTCAGCTCTGTCCAGCGCTTCTGTCTGTGGCTACAGCTCCGGCGTTTGGCCTGTGAAAAACTCGGCCTGCCCCATTGGGTCTAATTCTAGGAGACATATTTAGTGCATGATTTAGCTAGCAGACCTACAGCTGTGTCCCAACACTCACGACAAGGCCACTGGGCCGTCACACAAGTGTAATTAACCCGTTCATTATGAAAATAAAGCACTATCATGCATAATTCTGTCTCCAGCAGATGCAAGGATGTGCTTGGGTGATCCGAGACTGTTCGTTCCACCAAGCATGTGATGACATCATTCTGCCGTAAGTTATCTCAGGGGAATTTTTTTTTGCTGTACTGCGGAGAGGAGAAGTATGAATGCAGGGAATTCTGTTTTGGGTTTTTTTTTAGGTCAGACCTAATGCTAATTTCTTGTAAAGCTGAAGTATGTAATTTCTGCAACACCGGTGGTACCAAAGAACGATACACAAAAAACTTGTTTTTAAACATTTCTCATGTCCATCTCACCAGTCCTCTAATTCAAACATCAATTGTGCAGAACTGTCAATTATTCAATACCAAGAGAGCTAAAGATCATTGCTTTGTTGTTAATATTATTATTATGTTTCAGCCCTATTATACTGTAGGGCATAATAAATAATATATGTTACAATTTCAAAGCTGTCATGAATACCAGGAATACCATGAATACTCATGATGCCTAATTAAACGGCAGCACCTTTGTGTGCAGTGTTATGAGGTGGGGTTTTTCTTTTCAGCGCCAGTAAGGGTAAACAATACATATTCTGAGTGTCCCACGAATTTATTGAGAGTCTGACAGTAAGAGTTAAATTATGTAGTAATGACTGAGCTCACCTGTCAAAAAGAAACTCAAGCTAAGTTTGGTGACTCCCTTAAGTCCCAACAATTGCCTCAAAATCTTCCACATTGTAAAATGCAATGCCTATATTTTTTCAGTTTTTTGCATTGTTTGTATCTTTGTACATGCAGATATGCATATAGTGTTTGCATTTTTGCATACATTTTTTTTTAATAGCGAGTGAAAATATTTTCAGGGATGCCACAGTGTATTCATTTTTCAGTAAAACTATACGGTGCAACACCCCAAAATCATGTAATTGGTTTAGCTATAAAAGATTTGTCAGGGTAAGTGGGTCACTCAAAATATAAATGTTTTCAAATGTGGCACAAAACCACAATGTTTACAGTACTATATAGTATATTTCACTATACTGCACATTAATCTATCTAAACTAAAACATACTTCTTCTTCAGATGGTTTTGTTTGAAAATGGTCGTTGGTCAAACTCTTTCTGGACATTAAGATTCCGATTAAATATTTTTCAAGCAGGATTAGTAATCATGTCACATTTGTTAACTTTAGCACATGCATGTTTATTATGCTAATGCTAAACAAACTTGTAATTACCCATACTGAGCGCTTGTGATATTTATGAAAGGAAAGACACAGCTGGGATAGTTGCCACTGTGTTCTGTTCCTCCTGTCCTTCTTCAGAGTATGTGTGTGTGTGTGTGTGTGTGTGTGTGTGTGTGTGTGTGTGCGTTTAGACAACCAGGCAGATGGACCTCTTTAAACTACTGTAAGTAAAATAAGTAAAGACAGCAACAGTCTGTTTAAAAAAAATGAATGATTTAAAGGACGATACAAACATATGGCAAAAACGTGCATGTTGTTTCCAGGCCATTATGTCTGTGATGATGTGATATGTGATTAGCTGCAATATCCTTTTTATTTAGCATATTTTCATAAAATTTTGTTAATTCAGTTTTTCCAATTATATATTAAAGAAACTGGTGTTATTATTTTACAGGATGTAGCCTCACAGGCTCAATGACATCAGGTTTTTTTGTTTACTTTTGAAGATTTGAACTCTGCCTGTGTTGCTTTATAACATCTAAAAGCTGTAATCCGCATTACCAGGTAAGAAAAAGAAAACAAAAGAAAATCATTAATAGAAAGCTTGAGGCTAAATGAACACAAACGCACCTGATCGCCACGTTTCCAAAGAATGTTTACCAAAATACTACATCTTCTGCCTAACAATGACTTCTGCATCATAGATCTGAAAAAAAGAGAGAAATATTTACATAAAAACAAAACTATAATTTGCTTTAGATTTGACTCTTCTCTTTCAAATGAAAGGTTGGGCTTTATAAGAGTCATGTTGAGGCCTCAAATGACTTTCTCCTTTATGTTATATCTCTATTGAGAATATGACAGCACCTGTTTGAAATGTAACAGCTCGGCATGTGCAGTCTGACACACACTGCTCTAATCTGTGCGCCAAAGCCTTTGTATTCCACTAAATCTCCTTGGCGAAGGATCTTAAGGGAGGAAAAACGACAAGTTGCTTGATTTCATTTAAAAAATCTTGACATTTAACATTACATTCAACATTCAAAGCGTAGTTGTGAGACTCTTAATCACCAGACAACGGCTTGGTTTGAATACAAGCAGATCAGAGAATAAGTAAACTTAATAATCATACTAAAAATACCACACTGAGGAAAAGGATGAATTTATTGCATTAAAACACAGTACTGCATTTAAGGGCTTTTTTTCTCCAGCGCTCAACGGGAAGTCCTACCTGCTAAATATCACATGACCCTGCAATCTTTCAAATGCAACATTTCCTTGTTTCCCATGGGGCATATTGTAGGTGCATTGCACACCACTAATGGATAGCGGGATGGACGATAATGCACGTTGCAATAGCGTTTCCCGTAGATTCTGCCCCCAGGCATCGCACATTGTTCATCAATGCTTGCCCAGTTCATTATAGCACTTAGAGACAGGCTAGGTCATAGCATCCTGGCTCTGGGTGAGTGATACACACATCCAATAAGCCATAATTTAACACACATCTCTGCTGGGTAGCATTGCACAGTGTTGCAGTCTTGCCTTTTTGCCATTCATCACAGCTAATGTTTTAATATTGGCACTTTAACAACAGAGAGGAGTTCATCTCCAACGCAAATACACATTAATGGAATTTCCCATTTGATACATAAATATTGAATTGAACATCAAACGTGCTGGACCAAGGGAATGGATGATACTTTTATTCACAAATGACTTTTGAGTTTTAGAGCATTAGCGGTTCAAAGTCTATATAATATATAAATGGTTACTCATTTCAAACGAAAAAAGGAAAAATGCTTTGTTTACAATTTTATTTGTACTTTCTTTAGGAAAGACATTCCTTTGAGGCATACAAGAAAATACTTCATAGAAAGGAATGAGACATGTACATAAATGTAAAATCAACAAGGCCAAGAAATTCCATTACGCTGCCCACACGTAGTACGCCTTAAACAATAAATAACATTGAAGTGCTTGGTTGAGCAAGATCAATACACAAGCTCTCATGGAACTAATACACCCTAACTGTGAAAAATCGAGCAATATTATCCTCCATAGCTTTGCACTATAGGAAACTCTATTGATTGTGTGGTCAATATTTAAAAAAAGACCTCCAACATGCAATTTTATTCAACCTCTATTTCTGAATGTGCTAGGTCAACTTTCTCTGCAGAATAAAGTGGATGACATGATTCAACCTGTATAAATTTATAATCTATAATAATCATTGTATATCTTTATAACTGTGACATGAATAAGTGTGCTGTTTGCCCTGCAGCAAGTAATGAATTCATAGCTAGTAGATGTAGCTGTCCAATTACTGCAGAATTTAAATACGCATTAGACCTAGAATAGAAGTGCATAGTTATGTTTATTCTCATCAGCCATGCTCAGATCGCTGGCTTCTGTAGTTGGCATCATGTGAACATGATGCCAATCAGTCTTATCCAATCGGTGATTGGAATATGAAAAATGCCATCAAAAGATCCAACTGTTTCAGATGTACAAGCGCCATCCGCCAAATAATTAATGAATTGATATTACTGTCAAAACCCGTGTGTATGAAGTATATGATCTACAGGCGCAGTGAGAGAGTTTCTCACACTGGTGGAGGCCAAAATGTCACAGTGGCGCATAAAGGCCTCATTAAATTTCCAATTATACACATTATCTTTAGAGTTAGACTGAAAATACAAATCCAAGCCAAAAGGAGAAAGTTGTTTCACAGAGAGTAGTGTAGCTCCTCTCCAGACACCGGCATGCAGAATAGATAATTGACAGGCGTTTCTGACAAAGAATACCACGCGCGAGCCCGATGCATGGCGCAGGGAGTCACGCATTAAATTACTATTGCTGCAAAGTCAGTCAGTAGGCTTTAACATGCCGCAAGTTTTCCCTTCCATTTTTTTAAACTGAAACCAAATCTCTTGTTGTCATTAGGGAGAGCCAAGACATTTCCCCTTGCTCTCTGTCACATTATGTTGCAAGCTCCAAATGTTTGAGGTTTTGTCATATTTAGCTCATGTGTTTGTTCTGCGCTGCATAGCGAATCAGAAAAAAAAACATGTCAAATATAAAAATGTGACAAAATATCACTGCATGCTGTGCAAACGGTTATTTCTGGGGGGATTTCAGATTGCAGAAACAATATCGGCGCAGGGATGAAAGACTTTGAGGTTGGCTCTAACACGGCACAATGGTTATGGAAAAAATCTGTTTATTTTGTTTTTGCACTCACAATTTGGAACTAATTTGTGAGAATATTAATGCCACTTTTTATCAGGTTACCTGTTAAAGCCTACTATGTGTACTACTAACACTGAGAAAACAAGGACAAAACTCTTCTTTATATGGCATGCTGGCAGTAATATACTTGCCAGCATCACTAGCCACTACCACACATTCCCACTACTACACATGTCACAACAGGGGATATGTGATACATGTATCAAATTCTTGTCAGATCTGGTAGGATCTCAGCAAAATTGCTTATGAAAAAAGCATGAAGATCAAGCAGCACCTTATGAAGACGTCTGGTTTGAGGCAGAGACTCAGCGGGGGGCTCGTTCTATGCGTACCTTCGGTCCTGGCGCACCAATAGCCGGGGGATTCATTTACACTTAGAGTGCCTGATTTCATGCCTTCTGGCCTTTGGAGATGTGCTTTGAGTAGAAATAAGAACATTTTTTGTGGTTCACCACCAGTTAAGGTCCAGAATGTCAAGACTTGTTTAGTTTATAGTATGGATTACCCACAGAGAAGAAACTTCCTAAGTACAAACAGTTTTTTAGGGATTTGTGGATGCTGTTTTCTTTTCAGCTGCAGGTTTTAAGAATAAAGTAAATCTAAAGAAAATCATTCTTGCAGAAGATGTACATCTGTTAAAGGCCAACAGCATAAACTGCAAGAAACAATACTTCTGAACGATGACTGTTTTTCTATTCTATTCTATTCTATTCTATTCTATTCTATTCTATTCTATTCTATTCTATTCTATTCTATTCTATTCTCATATGGGGTGTTTAATGCAGTCTTTAGAAAAAATAATTTAATAAATTATATAAAAATTAAATTAAATATAAGATCATTTAAAGTTATATTATAAAGTTTCTTCATAATAAAACAACTGTTTTACATAGGTTTACATAACCTATTCTTTGTGTTTTTCATGTACAGTATACTATACTATATATTTTTTTTAATAATCCAGTAAATTTTTCAGAATTTGTCACATACATAACAGTCCATATTTGTCATGGCCCCATGAAAATTCTAATTAAAACTATTTTATGTTCTTTAAAGTGCAATCCCTCCGTTTGTTGGGTAATACTGCTCCTGATTTGTGCACTTTATTCCTGCAAAGTATGATGCCTCGCAAAAAACGTGTTCTTTTTTGTGACATTTTAAACACATTTTTAATATAGATATCTTGCTTTTTTGATGTCAGGACTATACATTCTGTGAGAATTTATATTTCAGGTTTTGACTGAAAATGTCATATCCATAATGATGAAATTACATATATATATTGTTATTTTCAAAATGCCAAAGTATCACAAATCCATAAAAAATCTGCAAATGCATTACAACATTGTGTTCCAACTGTGTTGGAATGTACTTTAACATATGCTTACTTGTATGTACATATTCATTTAAAATGAGTCTTACTGCCTCTTGAAGATAAATCACTTTGTTGTATTCCTCATTTGTAAGTCGCTTCGGATAAAAGTACCTGCTAAACAAATAAATTTGAATCGATTTCTTGTGACAAGATTGTAGACAAAAATACCACTTTCTGTTTCTAAGCAGCAGAATGACTAGAACATCTTTATACAGTAAGGCAGGCAGGCAGTCAGCCCAGTTCACTATTACACACAGAATAGCTTTCCAGTCAGAGAAGTCCACAGACAGCTGTTGGCTGTAATGCCTAATTACTGTGTGTTTTCCTCACCATTTCTACCTGTCAAACATACACTTAAACTCATACAAAACTTCAAAACAAGCACACAATCAATCAATCAAAGTTTCACTGACTTAAACAGGACCCTATAGACCGTATTTGAATCTCATCTTGCATGTTGTGATTAGGATGCAGCAATGTAAACCGCATTGTCAGTACGTTCAGCCACTTAAAATGTACGCAACCTAAAATATAACATTTGGTCTCTGGAAACGACTAGCACAGGCTACTTATCTTGATTAATTGCCGCTTTATGTAACAACATTAAAAAGTTCAATTTAAATTCTTCCCTTGTGTGTGCTCCCTAATTTTTGTAGCGAGCGCGAAGCCAATTCCCTCTTTCTGAAGAATAGAAAATGAATGAAGATTGAAAAGATAATGAACAAAAATAAGTCTTCAGTTCAGCATTGCTTGACACACACAGAATTCACAAGCACACTTCCAGCTCGAGAAATGCCTGCTGATAACAAAGAAAGTCCTTGGGTCTCTGTGACCTTTGCCCAGCACAACTTGCACATCCTGACCACTATCAGCGTAAGTCTAATGATCGACAACATGGCATTTTCTATTGGTAAAATGTCAGATTCAGCTTATTGTATGACAGACAAAACGCTGTAATGGAATTCACTTCCTTTTTAACCTTAGCAGTGAACAACACATGGGAACTCCCTGGGGAAATCAACCGCAGCATTTAATATGTTCTGCCCACAGTCTGTGAAGAGGTGTGGACCTCGGCCATACTCACACACTACCAGAGATGAATTCATCATGAGGACATGTCTTTATTCCCTCAGGAGGAGTCATGCCTTGATTACCACCTTCTCCTAGATTACTTGAACATAGTGACTAATGATTATTTAATTGTGTAAACACCATAGCTTCCGCTGAACAAAAAAACCTGTAATGACACCATGTGAACACATGCTGATGCTTAAAAACAACTTTTAGGTGTTTATAGCAAGATTTTAGCATTTAATGAAAGTGCAATTACGCGCAGCCTTTTAAAGCCATAGGAACCACAGACTCCAGGCAGTGTCAATAATTACACTGACAAAAGCAGGTCTTCCTCATCCGGGATGGATAGCATAAGATTAATAACACGTAATTACAGGGGGAAGATTGGACTGTCACTGTGTCGAAAGCAAGAATTAAATGCTTCCTGTCGGAGGGGAACAGGGCCGCAGACGTCCGTGTCATTGCCGCTCAACCTCGGTGAGGGATGTTTCTCCAGTTCTCGTTCTCTCTGACTTCCACTGCCTGTGTCTGCGGAGAGGAAAATCCCCCATAACAACGAACCCTCTCGAGCTCCCAGCCAGCTTTTGTCTGATTCACGAACCGCGCAGCGCTGTGGTCGCCTAAGCAGGTGTATCTCATCCTCTGGTAACAGACTGGCAGATTGGCCCACTTGTTGAGCACCTAGAGCATAAATCTGTCCTCATAGGAACAGGCGCCTTCACTAACAACTGAGTTATCAAAGCCAAGGGTTCAGTGAAGAGCTCGGGCTTCACAGATGTGTGATAATGAGGCTGCAAACCATGCAGTATAGCTCCATCCAGGGCTGTGGCCTGACCTTTAAAGTGACACAACTGCATTTAGGAGAACCTTCAAATTACTTTTCTATGGGCTAAAGGTGTCGACCCTCATAATCATTAAACTCGCTACAGCCGACATGCTGTTGCGCGTGTGCTGCACGCCGGGGTGGCACTCTGAGAAGTGATGCCACAGAGGTCAGTGTGAAAAAAGCCACGGCTAAAGAGAGATTCAATATTAAAGACATATTCATAATGAGAGGACCAGGGATAAACTGCAGTTTCTTCAAACTTCAGAGCCTACGGCCATGTACTGTATAGGAAGAATGTGTTAAAACATTTCTTTTTCTTTGCAAGGATTTTCTTAACTGGCAAAGTTTTTGATTTCTTTTCATGTTTTAGCTTGTTTTGTTCCATGAATGAGGTAATAGGATGTCTTAAATGTTAAACTATTTAAAATACCTAAATTTGTCCTGATTTCAATGGTGAGAAGTATTTCTACAGTACAGTATGCAGTACAGAAGCTTTGTTTCTGCCAATCAATTGCTTTAAACATACATATTAAATTCTGTGAATGAAGCAAAGTGTTGAGATGTAATGGCATAGTTAACTCTATCCTTGCCAAACATCAGTAAAAATATGTGACCCTGTCTGTGAAAATCACACTAAAGTCTAAAAATCCTCCAAAAACTGTCATTATATTTCCCCATTTCATCTTTTACACGAACTTCTCTGTTTAAATAGTATATACTTGAGATACATGTTTGATGTCATGACAGTGGAGCTTATACACTCTATCTATCTAAGTGAAGGAGAGATAAGTGAGCATGTGAGACTGTGACCTCTGATAAATTTCCTCCATTTCCTTTCTGTTTGAGTGAGACCTGATGGGGAGGCACTTTATCACTGAGAAAGGCTTTCACTATTCTGCCCTCAGCATTTCTCACCTTAATACGTTGTGGGAATGGTGCTAATAATGTTTTGAGGTATGTTTGTTTTGGGAAAATGGTTTCATATATCAGTTTGATGTGAGGTTTGACATCTGGTTTAAGGAAGTTTTATTATAAACATTCTCCACAAACCATGTAGCATGTGAAAAAGGTCCACTGTTAAAGCTTCTTGTTTTAATTGGCCTTTATTGTTTGTAATGGCACACGTCACTCGATTTTCAATTCGTGTGGCTGCCCGTGTGGCTGGCGTGCTGATTTTTCAGTAGAAAATAATAGATTCACGGTCCACAGATTCACACGGCGGTAGCAGATTATATATCACTGTTTTGTGTATAGTGGACAGGCTGTTGTGCGATGTAAAATTAACATACATCAGGTTTAAATGCAAATGAAATCTCAGTAATCTAAAAGAGTCAATCATATTAAAAGTAAGTAAGCATGCATTGAGTAGATTGTATGTATAAAGTAATATTAATGTTACTTTACAGAACTACGGTAAATTAGAGAAGTTATCTTTTCTAATGAAAGACTTTTCTGTGCTGTGTGTGTATTTGTGTAGGTGTGTGTGAAGGTGCATACATGTGCAGAAAGCACCAGAAGCAGTTCTTGTCAGGAATTTTGTTGCTCATTACCCCGAGGCCTGCAACACTGCATGTTTCTCCAGCACCGTGTCCCCAGGTTCCAGCAGTGTTATCTCTTTATTGCCTCTCTCTCTTTTTGCTAAAACACCCCGTTGGTGTTGATTAAGGTACGCCAAGAACCTGCTTATGTGTTTAAATTATCTGCACCTTGTGCTTGGGGACAAACATTCACAGTGGAGCCCAGGGAATGTATTATTCCTGAGTTAGAAATTCTTTGAGGATCTCAGCTTTGCATCTTATTTGGTTGCTAAGCCTGAAGACAAGCCCCAGGGTTTTAGGTTCATAATTGGGCTGATTAATGCCTGATGTCTGATGGTGATAAAGTTTAGGGTGAAATAAAAAATGGAGACGAAAAGGCTCTCCATGTGTTGCTCAGCAGTTTATACTCAAGAGCTGCAAACAGATTAGGTAATCGCTCATGTGTCAGGCACAAGAGCAAAGAATAATTGTCTCCCTAAGTAGGCCTGTGCTTCAATAAGAGATACTCACCGTATGTAAATGAAGCATTTGCATGCTTCTCTGAGATTTATGTGACAAGGAGAGCCACTGAAGTTTGGATACAAAGATGTGAAAGTGATACAAATAAGTCAAATGACAGATGAATCTTAAGCTTATACTGTAGTGACTTCATTTTAATCCTACTTTCAGTTTCTTTTCATCAGATTTAATGCGACCCTAGTTATCTTTTCAACTTGCAACATCTGTAATCTTTCATGTAAAGCTACACAAAATACATTTTGACTTTGATCCTGATTGACAGCCTTGAATGGATATTTCATGGCAGTCTATGTAAATTATGTTGTCATTTAAAAAAAAGGCATAAAAAAGGCAAAAAATATGAAATGATAAATGCTAATAAAATTAATTGACCAATCCTAGGAACCTCTACTTAATAATATGGTTCATTTTTTTAATAACTTTAATAACTTTTAATGCTAAAATAACATAAAACTATTCCCACTTAAGACATGCAACTGTTTTTGGCAGATACAGAGAAAAAAAACCCACTTAATTTTACTAAGAGAGGGTCTCCATGTCTTTGCCAATGAGTACAACAATGATAAGTAATATAACAAAGGATGTCAAAGAATGACTTTCATTTCACTGAAGTGGTTCACAATGTATAATTAGTACATGTCAGATAAAACAAGTGCATGAATCTCAGTGTATCAGAATGATATAGCAATCCCACAGAGCACAGCTACGCCTCTCATCAAACAAGCATCTTTAATTAAACAGCCACAGATTTCCATCACCTTACTAATGAACATTAAATAAAAATAACCATGAGCTACAGAACAAATGTTTTTCACTTACACAGTGAATGTGTATAGTCTTACAGTATCATTTCAACATTACTTTTAATAAATCTATGGAGTATTACTGCCCTGAATTCAGCTGAAAATCATTATAATACTTTAGCTGTTTATATTATTATGTTTGGATTATAATTGCTGCTGGTAATTTTTCACATTGAAACTTTCAAGAAAAAAAATGCTAGTTCATCACCAAAGCTACATCATATTTTAACACTATCACCAAGGACACTGGTAAATGAGCTCTGTCTACTCTAGAGGCTCTGGAGTCCTTCAGACTCATTCTCCAAAAAATAAATATAAACTCTCCTCTTTGTTGCCTCACGCTGCAATTATTGACATGATTTTTACCCTTTATCTTTGAAGGAAATGTGAGCAAACTCTTAAGAGCATTGGCCTGGAGAGAAGAGAGTCTTGGCCTCTCTTTCCGGACACACTTGGTATGCAAGGCACTCGACCGGGCAGCCAACGGGTCTCTGCTGCAAATTTACTCACATTTGTCCAAATCTGCTGGCGCGAGACGGGAATGGTAGGACAAACTCGGGCGATGCGGAGAAAGTGATATATCATAAACAAATTTAAGTGAAAATGTTAATTTGGTGTAGTGGTGAGACTGAGAGACACTAGAAGAATAATTTTCAGATGCATGGACATTGTTTCAAATGATACATGGCACCCTCATTGATGGCAAAATCATGGCCATTAAGCGTAGCCATTTGCAAATGTTGATTACAAGTGATTGTAGACTGATGATAATGATATCATTATTTTCCAGAGGGCAATACAATAGTGAAGTAATAATTTGTTAATTAAGTAGATAAAGAATGTATAAAAAGAAAGAGAACACGCTCATCTTTACTGGGAGGACGGGAGCTACACTGTCATTCATGACCATATGCTTGTTTAAAAAAATACAAGATAAGCCTAACTTATAGAACAGACTGAAGTAGGAGCCAAAAAACTATAAAATGTTTATAGACTCTACGAAAGCATTGCTGAAATAAAACACCTACCAATTTCATGTGATCTATGATATAGTATAGTTGCTGGGGGTGGTTAATTTACAGAGATGACAGAGATCTACTGGCTGCCCGTGATGAACCTGTCACTGGCTTTTTTGCTTCCTCAAGTTCCAATTTTCAGCCTGTCTCCTCCATTCTGTCCAGTTTCCACAACACGTGGGACCAACAGACAATCTGAGAGCTTCCGAAAATAGGCGTAAACTTTATTTGATAGCCTCTATGACAGATTATACAACTAATGGAGGATCCAACACAAAGTTGATAATACTAAAATATCTATGCTAGACATTTCTGACATTCCATTAGATTAGGCCAATTACATGGTCATTTTTTATTATTTGCAATTACAGCCTCCTTGCTTCGAGTCACACACTGAGAGGCATGCATTATTTTAGCATAAAAAAACTGTGTTTTATTACCTAACCAACCGCAATTTAGTTTACAATGATAAATGTCACTGCAAATATTGAGCATATACATGAAAATGCCCTATTCAAACCACAATTTTAGATATTTTATATTATATAGTTTTTCATAGTTCTATGTCTATTGTTTTGACAAAATTTGTCAAATATCAATTCTTGAGTCTTGGACCTTTCCATCAATATATAATTTGTCACGATTAGATTAGAATTTAACTATGAAATATTTCAAGTAAATAGTGTTTTTACAATAACTAGAAAGTTTGTGTAGATTTTGTAGCAATCATGGTGGTTGTAATTTATCAAATCATCAGGATGTGCAGTTTATAGCATACTCTTCTCCATATGTAACTGATTCAAAACACTCAGTCTTTCTGTTTTATCGTCAGATGTTAATAAAAGAGCATTATATATATTTACAGAAGATGCATGGACTGCAGTTGTGTAGCAGGTCCCAGTCAAGAGTGTCAGATCATGTTAGTCTTGGATCCTTCACAAGCAAGAACTTATTTGTTAAGCGTGTTTGCGCAGTTACATGATTTGCATATTTCATTTTGTAAATCAGGTGTAAAAACAACATAGAAAACTCGTGCAAATAAATAATTTAACCATAATTTAATTCAGTCTGGATTTCCCAAAGAATGTTTATTGAGAGAGAAAGCATAAATCAATGTAATACATTTATTTTGGTGGTGTTAAATACTGCTAGAAGGACTGTTTAATTAATAATTAATTGTTTAATATGGATTAGTATAGAGGAATGTACATTTCCATCATGGCCTAAAAAATGTATTCATTTGTTTAGTTGCTTATTTGACAGCTGCCTAGCTATACAGGTCAAAAAATACAAGCCGAACAAACACCATGATTTGCAAATATTTGTTTGTGCAGTCTTGGCTTGTGTCTTAGCGTGAACTGACAATAGTATTAGATTGTTTGAACAACAGATTAATTTCCATGTCTCTGAAACTATGAGGAATGGATCAAAGCAAAACATACCACATGTACACAGGGGAAATACTGTATACAAAGAAACATCTCTAATAATTCCATAAAATCACGTTCAAATGAAGCAAAACATATGCATGATCATCTATCATATAATACTTAATGATAGATAAATAATGAATCTTATGCCTAGTGCAGATTCACAGCTGCAGCCACACTATCAGCAGCGGGCAGAGGAAGATACGAAAGAGACGGCAAAAGACTGGATTGATTACAATTGTTAATCAAGATCCAGTTGAATGCACTCCAAGAAAGTGCACTCAGAGTGAGAGGTATGCTCCATCAATTGCCAGAATTCATTCCCTCCACAAGGATTAGTTTGTAAAGTTTAAATAAGTTCCCTTTAACTATTTAATGTTTTTGTAATAAGGGCTAGCATAATGGAGCAGGCACACACCATAAAGCAATGAAGGGCCTTGCGAGTTTTCCTGACCATCCAACCCATTCTACCACATTAAGTGAATATTAGCTTCGCACTGCATTATCCAGTGAGACACATTAACCATTTTGTAAGCCTGGAGTTTAATGAAAAATGTATTATTGCAGCAGGAATGGGTTTAAGAAGAGGACATCATGCTTCTTAACACATAAACCTGCCATGACCACATGCATTTTCTCTGTTTTAGGGAAGAACTAAACTATTTCCAATTATACAGTGTGTGGTGTTCCAGTGCCATAGTCTTGTTTTCCAATTTATCTGGTTTGCCTGCATGTTGTTTTAAAATTTTAAGTAAAATTTGTTCCTATACTTGACACTTGAGATGTTGTTTAATGTATAAGATCATGTAAATGTAAAAATTATTTTTGTAACCTGATAAATGTGCACATATTGAAAATACATATGTACCATCCAAACTCTTTTTTTTACATTTTAGATATTAGATATGCTTTTAAACATTTTTAAATATGAAATTTTTTGGTATTTTTATCATTAGCATTAATATTAACATTTATTCTTACATATGAAAAATTGTCAATTATTTATAAGTCTGAGACTTTTCCATCAATATATAGTTTCTTAAGATCAGATTAGAATTCAACTATGAAATGTGAATAGTAAAATAACCTAACTGTTCCTCCTTTGGAACGGTGACAGATAACAGGTTAAAATAGGTTTGAACATACAGGTCATTTAAATGCTACACTGAATATTTTTAATTAATGAATAATATTAATCTTAAAAATATCAATACTTTTATTATGTTTTTTATTTTAGCTTGTACTGCTTTGCCCAGCCTTTTCACGTCTCGCTCTGTGATCGTCCTTCTCACTCCCATAGTCCTGATATCTTGTACTCATGCTTTACATTCACAAGCAGAAGGTTTGGACAACTGGAGCAGGTAGGAAATGTCGGCTGTTGCAACATGGCAGAATTATTAATGTCACCCTGTGACTTGCCCATATGCTGTTAGGTGTGGAGTCAGCATGTGCATCTGTTTACTCCTTCCACCCAGACACGGCATAAATATTATGCACCTGAAAAAATCCACTCTACACTCTGAGATCAACTGATTTTTTCTGTCTTATCTGAAAGACTAAAATGTTGGTAATGTACTTCCCTAAAAACACGCATTGTGATCAGTCACTGGACTAACTTGATAAATGTTTAATTCTTTTGTCCCATTAGAAATTCAGAGGCATTTTGTAATCAAATACAAGAGAGCAATTTGACAGAAATGGGCACAATTCTGCCCAGGAAAGTTCATTTTCTTGGTTGATATGGGAAGTCTGCGCTCCACTCTTCTCTCTCTTTGGCAGCTTGTGTCAGAGAAGAGGTGGCTGTTTGGCTGAAAATGAAAGGACCCCTGGTATTTGTGCTGGGAGATGGATTTCTTAGCAGTTGCAGATTATTCTGTATACGAACGTACAGAAGCGCTGCATTTTCCAATCATCTTGCTGAGGCCGTTCAGCATCTGATCAGTAGGTGCTAAGGGTAATTTAAACATAAACTCAAAAATAGTTATTAATTCTATTAAAGGTATGATTAGAAGGCTTAAAAACTAGAAATCTCACTATTTGGAAATTATTTACCAAAATAAATAATTTTGCATTTATATTGGGAATACACATTAAAACATGTCAAATGAGACCTTTCTTATATGGTAACAATTCAAAATCTAAATAAACAAATAAATAAATAAAATATTGATAGATTCTTATATTTATTTCTTAATAACTGGAGAATAATTGTTATTCTTAGTTAGTATTCCACTGAATTGTGCACTTTAAAAAGAGTATCACAGTGGTAATACTTTCACTTTTGTTGTCTAATAGATTATTTTATTTTTATTGTCCTTAAAGACCTACAGTGTAAGCTGTCCCAATACATTGATTATTAGTTCTGTATTCTGAAATGACTTCTTGTCATACTCATAAAACATTATAAATGACTATCATTGCATTCTAAATTAAAATATTAGTCATATATACAGGGTAGTAAAGCCTAGGGTCTAGCATTTTGATCATAAATTTCTGTTCATGATACCCCTTGGCGCTCTATGTCCTTAATGTTGTTTACTTCTACATTAATAAGTTCTAATTTTTAGCTCCATGTTGGCCTATTTAAGACAGATTATGCTCTAATGTTTAGTCAATTACAGTGCCATACAAAAAAAACTGGTAACAAATTGCACAATACGGGCCTAATTAAGGCTTATTGGTTATTGTGCTGAGGTGGAGTTTTACAATTGTTTGATTTACAGCAGGGTTTTGGCTAGTGGTCATTGTCAGAATAATGTGTTATGACACCGTAAAACCCTGCCCTATATCTTACACAGGCAGAATGCCCAAAATAAACACTAAACGCTAAAGTGAAATTATAACAATGCATGCATTTTTGCTAATTTAACATAATAATGTTTAAATTACAGCAGATTTTTAAAGACCTAAAACATAGTTTGTAAATTCATTAAGTTAATGAACATTTCTTAATGAACAATCTTCAAAAAAAATTATTTGCTTAATTATAAAAAGTTTAATTATTATCTTTTTTAAATGTTTGTTCTGCAATATGAAAGTTAAACTTTTTTTATGTTGATCACTTTGATCTTGTTTCTATCATCTAAGGGATGAGCTAATTTCATTCGTCTAGCTGTTCAGCCGAGGTTTGCAAATAATGCTGTAATTTTCAGCTCAGAAGAACACCTGCACCTTTTGGGATTAGGGGAAAAGGTGGATGTCTATTTAGAAAGCACTGGGTCCCAGCACTGGGTACTTTAGTATAGGAGACTAGGAGCTAAAAACAGCTTCATGTACAAAACAGAAAAAATTAAGATGCTGTAAAAATTTCTATTAGAATTATTTATCTTCATACGAAAAAACGTTTTTTTAAATAAAACAGATGGCGAATGTCTTCATTTAGAGCTCAAGGCAAAAACATGTACACTAAAATAAGCGCTCTGTATCCATAGGGGCTTACAACAGGAGATGAATGAATACTCAAGTTTCATTATCATTAGTTTGGTTTGATTCATAGTGATCCTGAAAATGGTCACAATGGCCCAGCAGCAGCAGGTGACCATATCCCAGCAGTGCCATATGTTTTTGCTGGCCTGTGTTTTGCCTCCTCCAGAGCCACAGAAGGCACATACACAAACAAACCGTATTATGGTCAAGGGCCCTGAGGTGCAGGACTGCAGAACACACATGGGTACCCAGCGAATTGCAAACGCCTCAGAAAAGACACAGGTGATAACTTTCTGTAAGACTGCAATATATTGTGGAATTGATAAATATGGATTTTTCTTATGTCTCTATCTCAATGTATTTTAATGGCACAGCAAAATGTCAAATGCTTTTACTGTATATAGCACTCCCACTGCATTGAATATATATATATATATATACACACACACACACACACACACACACACACACACACACACACACACACACACACACACACACACACACACACACACACACACACACACACACACACACACACACACACACACACACACACACACACACACACACACACACACACACACACACACACACACACACACACACACACACACACACACACACACACACACACACACACACACACACACACACACACACACACACACACACGCACACACACACAGGTATACACTATATTGTACAAAGCTCTTTAGCACATACCCACAACTGTCAGCCTGTTTAACTGACAGCATAAAAGCTGAACAGTGGTTTCAGCTGGATGAGTCATCGTCTGTTAAAATCACTTTGGTCTGATCTTAGAGAACTGTCAATAATTCCAGGGTAAACACTACAAACTTGGCTTTCTAACTCTATGTAAATCTGAAGCATTAGTGGTGGACAACACTGCACACATAATAACAGGGTGAGTACACTGAAAAAAATCAAGGCAGTGTGTTTCAGGGCATGTGAAGACAGGTGGCATAAAATAAAGGAAACTATCAATAAACGTCTCCTGAAGTCTTTACTGAGGCTATATTAGTGCAATCTATCAATAATGCAGTGAGAAAATTCATATTGTACAATGGAATTTCACCCCTGTGTGCTGTTCTTTTTATGAAGTGCAATCTCTCCTGCACAGCTCTGTTCTATGGGAGCCATTTTTCAAACTATGATGTGGAATGGTGTTGTCAAAAAATATAAAAACTCACTATCGTCTGCAGTTCTTTTGGCATATATCCATCAAGACTGCCTGTCACTCAGTTTAAAGCCAAGGCTCTGTGACTCTTAAGTCAAACTGAGCAAATGAAATGCTGTTTAATGAATTATTCTTTTTTTTCTTGCTTGCTTTTTAGTGTCTAAGAAAAGTAGTTTGGACTGAGCTTGTGAATTTTCTATTCTTTTTTTTTGAAGTGCCAAAATTGTTTTGCAACTTCTCTGTTCAAAATGCATGAGAGTGTATGAGTGAATAAAACTGTGTGGATATGGAGAAATGTTCCCAAAGTAAAAATAGCCGACCTTTAAGAAAGTGTGTAAATTAAAGAAGGTGCATTTGACCAAATTTATGGTGTTCCTCTGTGAAATATATAGGCTATAAGCAGAGCAGGATTATTGCTCCAATAACGCCCCTGGAAAAACCCAGGTCCTTTAGCCTGCTACACATGATGAAGGTGCACCATCATCAGTCTGACGGCAACATAAAGATCATTTTATGATATCTATAATAACCCTTGCCACAAACATCTAGTGAGGTATCACATGTCGGATGAAGATAGGAGTGACGGTACGTTCAGCGCAAGCCTCTCCAACCTCTCCAATCTTGCCTACTTCAAAGTTCTCTCAAACGCGCTTCTCATTTTTGGAGAGACGTATGCCTTTTGAACCCACGGCAAGACAAAAAGAGCTTTCTGAAGGAATAATGGTTGTTTATATGGAGAGCGTTGTGAGGAGCTGTCAGGCGATGCCTTTAAGTTGATTTGCTAGAGTGTCAGAGAAGCGAAGCTTTGGGAGATGAATCATGAATTGTCAGAAATCAATTCTCAGGGCCACTCTCCTGAGAGACTCACAGCCATCAGCCGTGAGAAAATAAATAAACCCAATCTTAACAACACACACTTTGCAACATAATGGGATGCCCGTATGCAAATAATACAATTTAGCTGTAAAGGCCAGCGTCTGGTCAACAGGAAATTCAATCTCTGATGTATCTCCTTCAGTTTTTTTAATTTCCATAAATCCTTCTCTCTCTTAGTATCCTTTTTAGTTATTCTGTTCTGGCTGAGAGGTAATCAGGTGTTTGGAACTCAGAAATAACTCACTACAGAGTCTTCAGGAGAACCCCAGGCATTTGTCATTCAATAGCGACGGGCCAATTTCCGTTTTCATCTCTTCTGCTTTGCATTTTCACTAAGGCTCATTAGGGCTCCGTATTAACACTCACTGGGGCAGGTAAAATTGTTTGTCTCAAAATGGCAGGTAACATTGTTCCCATGCCTTTCATAGCTCTGGCTACTGAATATTTAAAACTATACAATCATAATATGTGCGAAACCAACCGGTGCACCTCGGGGATTATTTCATTGTTCTGCTTTTCATCACCCTGCTTGATGCATGTGAGCGCAGTCATCATACTCCAAATTTAATCAATAGTTGTTTTGATTTGTATGTTTGTAAGAAAACATACACAACACCCAAAAACCCTATTAGAAAAGCTTCGTTACTTTCCACAAATATATAGTATTTTCGGAAAAAAGGAAGGCCCAGTGTTTGCCGAGCTCCCGGGGACATTTCTGCTATAAAGTTTTGTTACTGAAGATATATATAATATTAATTCTTTATGACATTCCATCTGATATGCCACCATCAAATTTATTTTCTCCAAATAAGGCTATGAGGTGTGAGTCGGCCCTGATAAAGCCTTATCATCTCAGCTCTGATGTTGATGTGTTTACCTCTCATCTCGCTGATTTAAAATTGAGTTATAGTACACCTTATTTCCAAGAAATGTCTCTCAATAGATTTAAACAGCAGTCATGTTTCTTAATGGTACAAAGCTTCCTTTTGTTTGTAGATTGTACTGGATATCAAAAAAGTCTACAGTATAGCTGCTTAAAACCCACATATCAACTAATCACTGTAAAGCCCAAACTAGCACTTAGTCAAAAACAAATAACTCTGACCAGCTGTCCTCTGATGCCCCACTGGTGTCAAGGATTGCTGACACAAGCTGATTGTGAGGAGGCCGTGGTGCATAGTTTTCTATCATTGCTCTCCAATCTCTTGATCCTCCAACTATCGCTGTATGAGGTAAATAATGATTCAGTATAAGGGAAGGAACATGGGCGGTTACACAGAGATAGTGGCTTAGATAAGAACCACAGATTAGATCTTAGAATACAACACCCTACAAGAATCCTCGAGTCGGCCGAGAGAACAAAAGAGTCTCTGGAGGGGTTAGAGAGACACTGTGTATTATTAAATATTGATGAGAATTTTGCTTTTAAATTTCCTTATGTTGTTTATACCTTTTTTATCTTCTTTTCTGTGTTGTTATGATCATTATAGTTGTTATCAAATCCTAAAAATATGAATTACAATAACTACATAAAAACAGCATTTGTTTACTACAACCAGATCTGTGTCCAGCAGATAAATCTCAAACCTTCCTCTGCACCAGCTCGAGGGGAAGCAAGCACTTGGTGAAATATAACGAAATAGCCATGCTATAAATGAGGTGCTTTCCAGTTGGAAGAGAGGAAGAGATTAGTTGACTCCCCACCAGGATGCTCTGGCTGTGCTGAAGATTCACACTTTCTTCATGCCCTTCCTCCTCTCCCTGGCCCGCCCAGTGGTGTGCCACACACAGGGAGTCTCTGCGTGCACCACTGAGTTGAAGCCTTGTAGCACAAAAGATGTGTACAGCCTACCTGTGTGTCCCACAGCACAACAGGCAGCCACAAATACCAAGTTTTGCAGGTGGAAAAAGGAGCTTTTGAATGCCATGTACAATGACTGAGCAAAAGTAGAAGTGAGTGCACATCCGTGTGTAGTGATTGTGTGCAGTTATGTTTATTTGTTCTTCCATACAGAAATGTGATATACAGCCATACAAAAACATATGTAATATATATTTTCTGTTTCCAAACATACTGTATATTATAAAGTAAGTTTTCAAACATTAACTGGAGAATATTTCATCAGAAACCGTATACAACCTGTAATGTACAATTCAGCTAATGTATCAAAACTTGGCATAGGCATTAAAGAGATGGTTCACCAAACAATCAAATTCTTTCATCATTTATTCACCCTCATTTTATTCCAAACCTGTATGACTTTTAACAGAAAATAAGATTTTTTAAAAACATTGGTATCCAAACAACATTGGCCCCCACTGACTTCTACTGTATGAACACAAAACCACTTAGACATTTCTTTGTTGTATTTTACAAGAGTCAAATACAGGTTTTAAATGACATGAGGGTGAGTAAATTATGACAGATTTATTTTAACTTTTGGGTAAACTATGCCTTTAAATCTGTTCACAGAAAAAAAAAAATATATATACTGTATATATAATATTATATTATATTTTATATAATAATTATATATATATATATATATATATATATATATATATATATATATATATATATATATATATATATATATTTGTATGTTGTATATCTTTGTTGTATATATTTATATATTTATAATGTTTATGAAATATTGAAGTATTTTGCAATACACATTGCATAATATGTACTCTATGCAACATTTTCATATCTGAAAAAACATACAGCCGCATATATATTATATATGTGTTTTATATCGATTTCAGTATCAGATTTCTGATGTATTTGAAAGCCTCCTTACAAATGAACATAGGGCAGCACCCTCACATAAAATCATCTTGCAATTTAATACTTTAACTATGCCAAGAGCCCCTTATCCTTAAAATAAAAATAGGTTAGTACACATCACTCGCATGCTAAACATTTATTGGGTGAAATGCATAAATGAGATCTTGCACCTGTAAAATTAGTGATGCATAAAATCAAAGTCTTCCTTTTTTACATCCTGAATTTTTTGGTAGTGTTAAAGGTCTATTGACTTTCTCCTGAAAAGAGCTGACCACTTGCATTGATTTAACTCCTCCTAAAAAGCAAACTTTGGAAATGAATCCTTAGTGGGCATAAGTGGGGTATAAAATTTTACACCCTCTGTCTTACATCACTGGCTGATCTATAATAATGCTGTGTGTTGGCCACTATTTGACATGGAACATGGTGGGGTGAAATATTATTCTGTGTACTTGTAAGGACTTCATGTTTGCTGGGAATTTAAACTAGACATATAGTTTGAGGCAATACACTGTGATCAGTGGCCCTTCATGATTGTTAGAGTAGATATCGATCAAATTGATTTAGACACGCATCGATTTTGAACCCTGCTAGAGAGATCGAATGAATATTGAGGAGGCTGACCGGGTTAGGAAAGAAACTAATAATGCGTTTGTCAACACAATCTCTACCTCTAAACAGGAGAATTGATTTAGGCAGCTATACGGCATGTTTACAGACATGTGTTAGTGAGATGTAGGTCGACTGGCCTTTTCTTTATGTGGCATTCCACCTGTTTTACAAAGAATGTGTGGATATAGACACGTCCATGTACTGTATGTGCACTCCGAATGGACTTTTGGTGAATCATGATCCGCTATAAAAATGTACTCTATAAAGTTTAAGTAGCCTGGGGAGCGTATTACACATAAGACAAGCTGGTTCTCATGTTCCATAGCCATAAATATATGTGGATAAAGGTCTTTTATTTTATTGTTCCATCATCTGCTGTATTTGCTAACTGTGGTTTGGCCTCCTCCCTGGGCTTTAGTTTGCTGGAGCAAGTTGGATTAATGATGAATGACCTCTTTACTAGTAATCAATCAGGTGGGATTTCTTGAGCCACGGTGGGATTTCTCGTCTCCTAAAGCATCCAGGCCAGCCTCAGCCCACAGGAGCACAGCTGTCTCTGCTGGTAGCCTTTCTTAAAGAGGAAAATCACTTATTTATGGCATTCTGGAACAGGACTGCCATGGGTTTGGGCACAAACATGTTGTATCTCTCCATAAAAGCATGATTCAGAAGATTATATTTATCTAACGCTACAGTATGTCTAAAATATAATTACAAAACACTGCAGTGCTTTCAGATAAAATAAATGATTACTTCAAAAGCTCTACTTGAGATTTCCCACCTCCATTCTATCCATCACAAGTAATATCACACAGGCTTAATGGAAACGCGTCTGTGTTGATCCGTCACTCTAGTTTGGGATCACACATTATTGCTGAATCCAGTTGAATATAGTCTCTGCAATGACCAAAGCAAATATCAGCACCAGTGTTATTTTCAGGTGAATATTGTTTCTTGTGCTCAAAGCTAGATCACACTGAGCTGCTGGAGAGGTACGCTTACAGTACTTGTTTAAACCGAGAATAACTGTTTCACTTTGAGAGCACACATTTTCCCCACCTGCTACAGTTGGCCTTAGAGTATCAGTCACGCCTGGAGAACTCCTGCCAAGCTCTCAGCAGAGTGTGCAAACCGCACACATCCATGAGCACAAAACCACTGGAACAAAGCAACTCATGCTGGGTACTGTTATGTATTTTTGTACAAATGTGAACTCATACTGAGTCATAGGGACTCTTACTCCTACCGCAAACTGATATTAGTCCACTGTAGATAGTAGACAACATTTTTAGCACCTGCTTACAGTTCACTGAAATGTAAGCCACGAATTCAAATCCACTACAATAATGCAACAAATTCAGCCCACAACTAACTAACAACACAGCATGATGAACTAATTCAGCTTGGGCCGTATGCTTAAAAAGCTATTGCAAACGTTTCATTGTCACATTGCCATGTTGTGGGTTAATTCTTCTGCTTTAATTCCCACGTGCTCTTGGTTAATACCTTTGTGTTTGTTTTCTTAATGGTGTTGTGTTGTACACCCACAAATCTCATTCAAAGAAACCGATCATATTTCAGTTAACAAATGTCTGAGTACGGCCTATTACACCCACTCCAACTCTCTGCGTATGAATAGATTTACACATATTTGAGCAATAAAGTGTTGGACTGCAATCCAGTTCGTGCTGCGCCTTTTGGCCTGAACTGTTTCTCTCACCGTTCTCCATTGGTGGGCTGAGGCTTGGGAAGGTACTGCAGATGTAGAGAGATTAACATGGTGGGCGAGAGACGACCTTCCTGTCTGAGCACGAGCTTCCTCGCCATTGATGCCAATTACACCTCCCTGCCATCAACTTCAGACAGATGCCCTCTGAACTGCACCTCTGTCCTGTAATCCTCTTGGCCTCCACCACCATCTCAGGCACCCTGGAGAGGAGATGGACTTTTGTGCAATTACCACCATGTCATGCATTGTCTCTAAGGGTAAGCTTGTATTTACATATTGCTCTGAAGTGGTCCTGGTCTCCTGGTCTTGAGTTAAATGTTCTCCGCTCTTTAAAACCCCACGGTGGAAGCTATTTAACAAAAGCATCTACGCCGCTAATTCATCTGCACTGCCGCAACTGCGCTCAGAAAATGAACAGCAGCTTTATTTTCCGTTCCTGCAAACACTTAATAACATCAGGTTAAGTCATCAAAAGTAGCTATTTTTATCTAAAATTGACAGCATAAAAAGCCCATCATTATATTGACAGTGACAACCGAGTGAGATCCGGTTGCCTTGAATGAGCTTGTGTGACTAAAGTGTAGATGAGGATAGTAAATGTAAACCTTTCTCTTTGTTAATGTAATAGATCTACCAGCAGAAGTGTTATGTTTCCTCCCTTTCTGGTGTCTTACTGGAACAATGAGGGGGAGGAGACACGGCCGGATTAGATGAAGACCTTTAACACAGAGAGTGGAAAGTGAATTGGTCTGCTTTTTATTGCGGATCGAAGGATACATGTTGTACATCTAATGGGAGTGTATCTCTGTATTGCAGTTGTGGCAATCAAATCTCAATGCCTGGTAATTTGGACAGTCACATTCACCGCAATATGTGACTGTAACTCGTGACTCGTATTATGTAAATAACTATTAAGGCTTATTAAGAGTTTTGCTTGTAAAGAATCAGTAGACTTACTGTTTACACGGTTTATAATATAATGATTGCAACTTCCAGTACACATGCGCAGACCTTTACCATCCTTAAACACATCCAAATACAAGCCTTGAAATAAGAAGTAATGTGACTAAAGATCATTCAGATTTGTCATAAAATAGCTGCTTTGTAGGTTTTACTTTGCCTTTTTGGAAGGCTGTGTGCAAATTATTTTTTGTCATATGTTTGTCTATATATTCAGATGTTTATTGTGGCTTATTGTCGTGTGCCAGGATGTCAGTTGTTTAGCCATCAAAACAGGGAAAATACATTTCACAAAAATCCACAGGATATATTTATTATTATATATAGGATATATTATTTGTATTAGAGTTTTAATAAAAGGTAAACACACTTAAAACATTAGAAATGATAATAATATGATATATTATACATAATATGATACAATAATATATCAGAATAATAATATTTAGACAGTGCTATATTCTTTTTCTGATCAAGGTCCAGTGTCATGTCTAATTTTAGCAGTCCATGTTTTGGAAGTCCTTTGTCCTGTGGAAATTTATGAAATTGATGGCTGAATGGCTGTCATCCTGGCACACAACAATATTCTACAGTATATTAACAGTTTATATATAATATATAATAAATATATTAACAAACAAGTCACTTGTCCAATCATACAACAGGGCTGTTGTGAGAAAAAATTAATTTGATTGAAAAATAAGAATATTAATAATAAAATAAATAAAAACTAAATCCTGTTAATTAGACATGATCGACTCTTCAATCGACCTCACCGAGAACATTAGGTAGAAACTATCCTGCCTCTCCACAAAACTTTTCAAATGAACACTTAATTGTAAATAAATTCCTCTCTGCTGTGTTGACCAGTTATCTCAGTGTCATTCATTGCTACACATGATATTTTGAAATCTTTGTCCAAATCTCCTCAAATATGCATTAGTGTGCTCTCTCTCTTTCTTTCTGTCTGTCTCTCTTGCTTCCTCCTGGTATGCCCTTTAATTACATGTTTACATCAGTCCACAAGGTCTATGGGAGCCGAACAGCTGCTCTGCTCAATGGTCCATTTCAAAGAGACGTAGCCTCCTGAAGTACCTGTGTGTGTCAGGCAGATGTTCATTAGCTAGCCAGTCTTTCATCTCAGCGCAGATAACAATGGGCTGGCATCGTCTCTTGTTCTGTCATGGTGGTGTCTCCTCCATCCTCTACAACCCCCACCCACCCCATCTCTCTGTGCCAGCAAACCTGAGCATTTAAGGTGTCTAAAACTTTGTGTTGGATGAAAGAGCCATTTGACTGTAATGAAGTACTGAATTGTTCTCACAGACAGATGATGGGAGAAATATAAAGGTCAAAAAATAAACTAGAGGGTCTGGCATGGCTGAAAATGATGGTTGTGGGTGAGATTTTGTGTGGATATGTGTATGCGGTTGTGTGGGGGCACAATGGAAGCAAACAGAATGGTGAATCTATGACTGGTTGTTAATTATATTTTTACCAGAAACCAATTTTAAAGGGGTCATATGATGGTTCTACTTGGTTTAATGTGGTTTTAGGGTTTAAAAAGTAATTATTTTACACATACTGGAGATTATTGTTGCCTTTCTGAAACGCGTTGATTTTTACAAAGCTCGTTAGGAAACTTTCTACGTAGAAATGTGGGGGCGTCGTTTTAGGAAGGTGTGGCTGAGCCTTAACATTTACAAAGAATATCTCTTTGGGTTTGAGACTTTGAGCTTTGTAACTCTGCAGATCTTATACATGCACAGCTACATACTAAAGAGAAAGGAAAACAAGAAACGGCATCACATGACCCCTTTAGGTTCTATAGTAGTTTGGGTGAAAACAAAGAACTGTGTCATTCACATAGAAAAAAAGTTTACAGCTAGTTTGCTCACTGGGATCTAGTCTTAGCCTAAAAGCAATTTTCAGAGAAAGCCCAATGGACTTCAACAAATGGGGACGCTTAAATCCATGCAGGTCAAAACAGACACATCTTTACTGAAGTGGCTTTTCTGAAAAAAGACAAGAGAGAGTGAGAATAACTCATCATTTACCCTTCGGTTTAAAAATAAAAGAACAAGGGGCATTTTAACGGGCCACAGTAAAAAGCTTTAAAGGCATATTGATGCACTCTTTAACATTTCAGGAAGTAATGTTCAGTATGATGTTATATAAAGTGCTTAAAATATAATTAAGTGCTGTGAGAGGCCAGTTCAGAACGCAAGAGTATTGCCACTTAGCTACAAAAGGCTCAGCAGGGATCTCAAATGTTAAAAAAGTACTGCTTGAAATCTAGGGGAAAAATAGTACAAAAGAAAAACAAATATTTGGGTGATTTAATGTCATGAACCAAACACAAGAATGAAAATAAGCATAGGAATGATTTACTCACTAAAACTGCTGTAGATAAATGAACAATAATGTAGCAGCGCCTTCAAAATGACATGCTTGATAGCTGGGGGAGGTTCTGTTACAAGAAACATTTTCCCTAAATAGTGGCCATTTGTATTTGTATACATTTTAACTTCCTCTATTCAAATGTTGACATGATTTGAATTGCACTGTGTAAATAATGTCACAGCTAAAACAATAATTCAGGGCAGAAGAGATTTACTGTGGAATAAATTTAATTAATGAGCAGATTGCTATGGAAACACGCAATGACTATTTGTTATAAATTACAGTGCAATTTGCCAGTTAATGCACTGAAGCAGACGACATAATGGGAGAAGTTTAAAAATCACTTAGGTGTGTGTTTTTAAATATGTTTATACTGAGATACCCACCAAAGGTCTTTCATAATGGAACTGTCCTAACAACTAGGAGCCTTATTTTCCAACTAAATCTAATACCAGAAGTATTTAGTTATGCTTTTGAACTAAATTAACTGTTAAATGCACATGTCTTCAATGTTGCTTATTTCTGCCTGAACGTTACTGCATAGTAGTAATCATACTGCAATATTAGGTTTGTCACACACATTTAGTGAAGGTGTAAACCAATCACATACCACTTAAGTTTAAGTTGCTACATTATGAAATCATTTGCATATTAATCAGGAACATCTGCTCATTTTTTTGGTAGTGCACTGGGGCGGTCAACATTACAAATGCTCCTCCATGATAGTGTCTAGTAGAGCTTTAAATCCAACTTCCCTTTGATAATATATACAGTAATAAAGTTAACTGTGTATATAAAGTTAACAAATAATCAGACAAAGGTTTTAAACCATATTATAGGGAAGGCAATGTACAGTACCCTAAAAAATTATTTACAATAAATTGATTAACCCAGGCATTATATAAAGCAAATACTTCGTTTTTTCTGCTGACCTGAACTTCTAAAAGCTATTATAGTAAATGCACATCATTTGACTGCCAAGTCACTGTATCTCGTCAATGTCCTTGAATCTCAGAAAAGTATGTTTTGCTTTTGGTGCGAGTGCAAACTTAATGTTTTGTGGATGGCCCATCGCTGGCAGGGACACGTAGGGTGTCAAAGCAGGGTGATATGCGGTTCTGATGTGCCACTAGCACTGCCAAGACTGTCACAGTAAGAAACTCATCACAACTCTTTCTCTCAGTCTAGGGCTGGAGACCCATGGCTACAAATGACTTGTTTATTTCAATCTGCCCCTCATGACCAGAAGCCTTTTAAGTGGAATATGATTAAATTGCAGTGTGCGACAGAGATATTTGTGTCACATTTGCTGTAGTGAGTAATGAATTTGCTACGTTTAAAACATTTATGTAATGTACCCAAGATGCACCAAACAATAAATAGCCAGCATTTGGCAGCTGAGTTGAATCCTGCATTTTTGGAGATAAAAGTCAAGGCTATGACTCTTTAATTTGCCTTCAAATAAAGATGCATTAAACATAAGCGTTCCATTTATATATGAATTTGGATTTCTTCCAGACGAGAAGGCCTTCCCGTAGCTCGATGCACCATTTTCCTTTAAGAGAAATGTGTTTTCACAGTTCACCAGGGAGAGTATTGAGCTGTTTACACTGAGCAATATGATGCCATCATTAGTCGCCATGATCCATTTTGGCAAGTATTCTAATTGATTTTTCAATGCATCACTGAAACCATTGGAGGCCTCAGAAACCAACAACTTTTCTTCTCGTGAAGAGAATTGCTACTGTACTTAACACCTCACAAGCATTCATAGCAGCTCTAATAAGCATAGCAGATATTGAAGGGAATGAGCATCTCTTTGACCAATAAACAGGAGGCATATTTGTTTTGTACTGCTGTTTTCTTGGCCTGTAGTAGAAGTCGCAATAATGTAACCTTAAAAGTATGATGTGCACACTCATAGATGAAAATTGTTTACATAGTTTTATTTTGCTGGATTAGTTTTATTTTTTACTACTACTAGTAATAATGTTGATAATGATGATGGATATAAAGTAAAGAGTGCAAAGAAACGAAACATCTCTCTCTTTCTCCCTCTCTCGCTCTACGTCCTTTTTCATGCACACTGGGGGAATTTAGCAACTGAATTGCTTTATATTCCAGAAGTTAAGGCTTTATTTTATCATCCAGCCTCAAGGCATTAGCAAGGACAAGTGAAGTGTGTACAACCCCAGGAGCCTTACATCTGTGGAGACTGTAGCCCAAAGGTCATCATGGGAAGGCCCAAATGGAAACAGCAGACATTTTTACCAAAGTAATACATGTATGTGATAAAAGGAACAAAGAGTCTACAAAATTTGCAGCATAGACCTACTCAAAGCTCACCCATGCTGGGTTGTTACTACAATTGTGGCCAATTACTTTGTTGTCATTGTGCATTATGCAAACATAAGTGCCTTCAACATCAACACAAGCAGTTTCTAGAAGGCTGGTCTTAATGAAGCCTGTAGTAATGCAACAAAGGGGCAGTTTTTCCCATTTACATTTAGCAGCCTTTTTAATAATTTAAAAAGAAGAAGTATTTGTGCGTTTACTGAATTCCCTTCCGTCAAGACAGCTGTTTCCTGCTGCATTTGTCACATGAGCCGTTGTCGTCAGACTCAATCTGCTCTAATTAATTCTCTCCATATCAGAAATTTGCTTAACTTAAAATCTGCCAAACATCTAGTCATGTGACTTGTCATAATCATTAGAGCATTAATCAGCAGACGAAAACATCAATACAGCTTGTGTACCTGTAATTAGTGAAACATTCCTGGACATTCCAACATATTTATTATTTTGAAGTGAGAGAAAATAAGTCAAAGTCAAGCTTCATCACAGCATTTCTGTATAAAAATATGGAGCTTTTGACTGAACAGCGCTCTCCGAGAACAGCATGGAAAAAACTGTGTTTGACAGACGTCTTCAATAAAACTTAGAAATCCATGCATCTGCTTGTAGATACACAAAAGTCTAACTCAGACTCGGAGAAAGAAAGCTTTTCCCTTGGCTGCTGCCTGGTATGAAATTGAATATTTCTCTTCAAACAGTGTCACACCCCACATGCTTACAATGGCCCAGGTAAGAGCTAGCGATCTTAAACTTACATGTGGGTGGAAAATGAAAACGTAAAGCTGCAAGCTATTCCTTAATGAGATCCATACCTTGTTGTGACAGATCCAATATGTTTGTTACACAGCAATAAAATAAAGAGATATGCTGTTTACACCTGAGAGATGGTGTGCATAAAAGGTTTGCTTACTGTAAGCTTTCTTCTCTGTACTACCAATCAACAGCTGGAAACTATGTATTACTGTTATTGTGTTGCTTTCTCTGGTTTTCTATTTCCTATAGTCATTTAGCCAGTGCTAAAAAAGGTGGAAAGAAAGAAAAAGAAATACTTTGAGGTTCAGCCAAATATAAATAAAGCAATAGTCTTGAGTCAGACTCTGGTGACCAGTTTTGTGATAAACATACCCCAACGTATTTTACAAAGCGGTATTAAGACGGACGAATTAAGATGAGCAACACAAGCATATTCGCTCACTACTTATACACCAGTCTCAAATACAGTATATTTTACAACAAACTGTTTATCAGTTTAAGTTTAATTATAGGTTATGGTACAAATGATTACATTTGCACAGAAATGAAGTAACATAACCCACACAACTAATTACTTTATATATTAGGCTTTTAGAAACACTTTCACCTACAATAAAATCAACTGGCTGAAAAACAACGCGGGCCCACGGTAGCACCCTTAAAGTTGCCAAATGGCTGGTCCTGTAAAAGAATGTCTGCTTCTCTTTTTGCACAATTACATGACTCCATGTGATGCCAATTGTCACTGAAATTTAGAAAAGCCTCCAATCTCTCTATAACCAAAACAAAAAAATTAATAGATGTGTTTATTTAATGTCATCCACATCATTAAAATTCATTTAAACCCTCTGCAGAATGGAAACAGCCCACAGCAACTTACCAGCTGCCTTTAAAAGTCCCTGACCATATCTGCCTACCCTAGTGGCTAGTTTGGATATTGATGTGAAATCGTCTGGCAGCTTGCCTCATCTCTGGCCACCTGCCAGTGAAAGGAAAGAAATAATTGTACCAAAGTCCAAACCCTCAATGACTGTTGCCATACAGAGTGATGAACCTATTTTTAGTTTGTTTACACTTGTTTACACATACAGATAACAGTAAACACTATATTTCTTCTATACTCACTGTAAGTATTCTTTAATACTAAAATAGTGCTTAGCTGAGCATTCAAAGCTGTTTCAAATAAAAAAGACAAGAACACAAATCATTATTTGTATACTGTAAAAATCAATGAATATCTGAGGTTAGGAAAAAAAATAAGGCTGCTGTGAAGTTAGTCTGCACACTTTAGGTAAGAGTACAGGTAAGCCAGTTGTTATTGCAGAATAAAGACCCCAACGTGAAGCAAAGGGCTCTTGTATCACTCTAAAGGGGTATGATAACTATGATAATTATTGGACACAAAATATTGATTTTGAAACATTTTTGTAGCTTATTTGTAAAAACCTTCTGCAAGCTGAAAAAATGTCCCATCAGTCACAGACATGTCACCCAAGACACAATGTTTAAACAAGATGAACACACAATTCGGTTTAACCATTTGTAATATCTGATGTATTTAAGTAATTTTTATTTAAGGTCAAGTTGATAAATAGCCTACAAAAATACTTTTTATTTGTGTTGTATTTTTGTTTTTGTTATTTTAATCTTTACCACATCAGATGTATCACATTTCTGAGATAAACAAGCTAATTTTACTTTGTTTGGCTAAGACACAATGACTCCCAAGAGTCTCGCATAATATTTCACTTCCTGAGAATTAAAATGGAGGAATTAAGATGAGCAGTTAGCTAACACATAGTTTTGTACTTTTTCTACCTTAGGTACTACAAAATGAATGTTAATGTTTACACTTTAGACAACTGTACAAAAAAGCATTATTAAATAATTTGCCTAAACAAAGATAAGAACAGAAACCTTCATCACAAGTATCCTAAAATCTGAAATGATGCATCTTCCAGTCCAAAATGTGGAATTAAATTATCCTCCCATGCAGGGTGGTTAGATTGCTTAGAAGCATCTGGTTTTCCAAAACAAAAGCTACAATGTACACATGACACAATAAAACAACTAGCGTTTCTTTGGCTTTGCCTGAAAACAGATTTAGATGTAATAAGTGTGAACAAAGCGAGCACGAGTCTGTTTATTTCATCTTATCATTTTCTTCTCTTTTTCCCTCCTTCTGTAGAATTCCTGCTGTTTTTTCAGTAGCTGCTCTAAATTTTGAAACATCACCCACAGAGAATTTGGGAGGCTGTAACACATCATACTCACAACTCAAGTCTTGCATCATTTTTCATAGTTGTCCGAGCTACTTTGCCTAAGTTTGCCTCGTCTCCCAGCCTTTCCGAATCTGCCATACACATCCTCAACCTCCCACAGCGAAATCAAATTCACAACCCAAAAGGCTCAGAGTGAGACAGTGCTGGATAATTACGCCAAAACTTCACAAGAGAGAAACACGTGTCGGTGGAGACCTACAGCGCTCGTGCTCTGTAAATATTGCCAGAAAATTGGCCTTCTGGAGTTCTCTCTACTAAGCATTCTTGTGCTGTCAGTTGATTGACAGGGACGAGATGGTATGTGTGAGATCGAGAGATTGTTGACTAGACCTCTGTCTTTGACCTTCTATCATTTCCCAGCACATCTGACCACAACTTGTCCTGCAAAGTGCCCATGTTTGCCATTACCGGGATGCTATTTTAAATGTTATAAAAACCAGTTTGGGGATAAGGGCAGGCGTAGGATTACAACTAGGAGCTCCGCGATCAATCTCGGGCCATTTTCCTTTCTCGCTCCTTCTCTCCCTCAGGTTGTTGAAACACACATAAAAACCGCATATTAGGTAACATAGACCCATTTAGAAAGCAATTTAAAGCACTCCGCAACCATCGCTGCTGGTGAAGAAGTCTAGCCTCTTAATTATCCTGTATCAGCGTTACAGAAAATGCTTCCAAATATTACTCTTTGTTTTCCTGCTGTCAGCCTCCGGCTTATGTAGCAGGCTTTTAAGTATCTCCTTCTGTTAGACTAAGGTTTCCAACGTAGAGAGAAAAAAGAAAAGGTCTCATTGTTTGCCCTATGGCACAAACAGCACTTTACAGGCATCAACACACGCTGGTTAAGCGTGAATGTTGACTTACAGCTTTGCGAGATACGTGAAGAATTCCAGATAAATGTAAACGGTTTTCTTCTGCTGCTTTTTGGCTGCGGATATCAGCTATTGTGCTTACAAGCACAGACCAGTGCGCTAATGCACTTATCTATTCCGTGCCATTGGTCTCCATTCCCATTGGCTTTCCACATGTCATTCCACCCCCAAAACGAGCTTGGCTATATCCTCAAACACACAGGAGAATTACTAAAAGGCAGACATCTAGCAGCCACCTACCAAGGAAGAATGCGTTCAATCTGCTTAACTCCTACCACTAAATTTAATTTTAATTAAACAGTTAATGAGCCATGGGATTAATGCCGATGGCTTTTTAAAGCAAACATCTATAAATCATTAAGGCCCCATTTGGAAGGGGAAAGGGAACTGTGCCACCGGCAGACTGGGATGCTCTCTCCTCTCTTGTGTGAACCCGAGCCCACACATCTACATAACAGACATTATACAGGCAAGACTATTGTTGAGTAGCCACACTATACAGAAACCTCGCCATCTTTCTCTGGTTTACTCACACTGAGAGCTATAAAAGAGATGCAGACAAGGCTCAACCACAACAAACCATCCTACCTGACATTGCCTCCACATATTGAAGGTCAGCAGCGGGGGAACGGCATGCCAATGTGGGTCCTACTGGGGCAGCGCTGGCAGGGTTAGTGTGACCGAATGAGCTTCCTCTCCACACTGCTGGAGACCTTTATTGCAGGTCTGGATGCTGCGGAATGGAAGGAATGGAAAGTGTAAATAACAATTTCCAACAACTGGTCAGACCTTTCTCCAAAATTGAAGCGGTACAAAAGTGTTCAATCAAGTTGCTTTTTATAAATGGCTAAGACTGGCAAATGATGACAGGAGTTGTTTTACATAGAACAAATTTTTACTTTAAACAAAATATAAAATATGCCTTAATCTGTTAACTGCCACTGTTCCACAGGTTTCACTATTCACTTTAATATTTCATAGTTGAATTCTAATCTAATCATGACAAACTACTTACTGATGGAAAAGCTCAAGAATAAATATTTAACAAATTTTAAAAACAACAAACATAAACTAAAAAAGTTTTAAACTAAAAAAAACAAACACTGTAAATCACTGTAGTTTGGATTTTCATGTATTTTTTAAAATATATCAAATTCAAAAATTTTAAATATATATTTATAAAATTCAAAATCAAATATCAAAAATATTGTAGTTTGGATAGGGTATTTTTATGTGTATGCTCAATATATGCTGTGACAGTTATCAGTCTAGATTAATCAAGTTAAGAGCTTTTTATGTGCATAAAAACAACTGCTAAAATAATGTGTTGCTAATAAAAATATGTGACCCTGTCTGTGAAAACCAGGCTAAAGTCTAAAAACCTAATTCTGAGATCATCAAAGCATCAATGTTTGAATACACCTATTCATTTCACTATGATTTAAATCTTTGACATAATCTTACTCTGTGAATATTAAAGATATCAAGGTTATATTATCACAGAATGTTCTTTACTTCATTTAGGGTGATTATATGTAGAAAACAGTAAAAAAAAAGACTTTAGCTGGGTTTTCATAGGCAGGGTCAGATAGATATAAAAGAAATGCAATTTTGCTATAAAATAAAAAAAATAAGAACATAAAACTGATCACAGAATTACAAATGAGTCATTTTTAATGATACCTAAAGATGAAATAATATTATGTATAAAATATTCTATCCCACACACTGGATCGCTTTCACTCTAAAGGAACGTAATAAACATCTTAACGCTGTGTCCAATGGGTCCCTCATTTGTAACAATTAGTGCTCAGCCACATGCATGCTTCATGGCTTAAATCCAATTTAAAGCATCAATGTCTTAATAATTCAGCTTCTAATCATAACTGCTGGCACAGCATCTAATCCTGTAATGACCCATAAATTCTGTTTCATGACTCCATTGATCATCACCCATAGACAAGATGAACCAGTTAATGTTATCTAGATGTACTTTCATCTGAAAAAAATCTTTCAGGATTGTGTAGCATCACTAGTTATTCACTAGTGTGTGGCTTGTGTAGTCTATCATACAGTATCAATATTTTGATGCACTTTCTTTATTAAAGTGTTTAGTAAAGTGTTTCTTTGTTTACACACAACTTTTAGTGTTTAAAAAAGGCAAACATATTGTCTTCAGATGGATGCCAGAGACAAAAGAGTAGTGTGAGACTAGGGATCAGATTCAAGTGATCAATTGTACTGCATGTCAAGTGATTTTGGAATCATTATGTGCGAGTAGCCATAAAACAACGCAGACAAAGTTGTCCAGTTTTGCATCATGTTTGCCATTAACGATAAAAAAAGCTTCTCATCTTTCCCACGTGATTTCCAGCAGCAGAGCAGGACCTTTAATGCACTGTAAATTGATTTGGATAAAAGTGTCTGGAAAAATAAATGTAATATTAGATTTATTGTTTTTCTAAATTTCACTGAATCCTTGAATATATTAAAAATTAAAGAATCTGACCATCCACTCGGTTTTATTATGCTATATTTAGATACACTGCAAACACCTGACAACTCCGTAACAAATATAACATCCCCCACCAGCCAGAGGCTCCTTAGAGTTTCCAAGCAGTTTCATCAGTTGTTTTACATTTTCTATTTCTTATTCAAGAAATGGGAGTTTAGATTACAGAAAAAAAAATCAATTTTCAAACTTTTCAATTTGACAGATTTAATGACTGTAGACCCCCCACCACCCACCTGTGAGTAATATATTTTGTGGTTTTTACACAGAGAGCTATTGTATTATGAAAAGAATTGAATTCCCAGTCTCCAGTGGCCTGTGCTAAATTTACCTTAAACTAAATCACCAAAGCCTACTGGTGCTTGACAGTGAAGGCAGGTGCACAGCCTCCACTCTGCCTCTGCCAAAGCAGGCAAACCATTCTCTTACAGACATACATCGCATATATATATTTGTTTTATTAATTTTACCATTTTGTTCAATCTGTCAACATTTAAACTGCTAGAAGGTAAATGACATGCCACTAAGGACCATTTTGTTTTATCATTCAAAACAGACCCTTTTTTTTTCTTAGTAGAGCAAGATGTTAGATTGCAATTGAATATGGCTTTCCAGTATCTCAGCTGGTAGATCGTGGTGCTATAGTAACACCAAGGTCATGAGTTTAAATGCACATAGAGTACTCATAAAACATGCAGCTTGAATGTACTGCAAGTCACAGTGGAAAAAAGCATCTGCCAAATACATAAATGTAAATTAATATTTAATCCCTCAGAAGACAGAGCTCCTTTTATTTTGATAATATTTTCTCATCACTTCTCTTATGTTGACAGTCTGCAACCTTTGCCAGTTTTGAAAAGTGATTTTCAGTGGACGGGCAGATTCTTCCAGTTTTCAGTCATGTAATCGGAGTTGACTTTGACTGAAAACAGCATCAATGGCCCCTGCTTTTTCTGACGAAAGTGGTGTCTAGCGAAGTGTTAACAGCCCTGACACTGCTAGTTTTATGTGTGTCTTGACATGTCTTCCTGCGAGCCAAACCCCTGACGCATATTTTGCGATAAATAAATAAAGCCAGTGGAGAAGAACAAATACATTCTCCAAATAGAAGCTGACAACTCACAAGCAAGTAGATGGAGCCCTCTCTCTTTTCTGCTGACTACTACAAGCAGATGAGAGCTGCACACAGAGTCTTGAATGGGTTTTACAGGGCATACAACCAAGACAGGCCCCAAGAGACAGCCAAACTACTATTAAGTGGCCTTCAACAAGACAACAAGCCATTCATGTAGAGACACGTGCTCTTTTGGGAAAGGTGAATGGTTTAAGAGCATAGATGGATGGTTTAAATAATAATGACTCGCCTTTAGGGTTTATCAGCCCATTTTTCCCTCCTCCCGCTCCCTGAGGGAGGACATTCATGGTTAATCGTGGTGATTGATAATCTAATATCAACTGCGCTTTTATTCACCTTTGCTCCTGTATGCAATAGGACTAATTGCATGACTGTCATACAGATCTTGGGCCTAAACTTACCATTTTTAAAAACCTGTCAAGAGTACTGAGTAGCACTGCATTACACGGACGATTAGCCATAATTCCCCTGCTGAAGATGGAGACCTCAGGCAGACTCCATAATCTTCCTCCTACAGTCAACACCCCCATTGCCACCGCCTAGCTTTGTCATACAGTGACATTACAATATGCCGTTTCTGACTTGAATCACTGTCTTGAGACTGCCTGGTAATGACCTTGTAAATCAAACATCAACTTTTACACTGATAAACAGCCTACCACATGATTTAGCCAGAGTGATTTCCAGCACAATCAGAACCTGCAACACTAGTCAACCAGAAGTTGTAGAATGTGCATGTTCTAACACTGAAGAGGATGAAAATTGGAAAATATATTTATTTTTGTGAACCGGAACGGATTGAATTGAAGAAAAAAAAACTGCTATGTCATTGGATTGACAACTGAAGAAAAATACAAATATTGCAACTAATTTATCTAATTTCTGTGTATACTGATCTACAGTAAATATACTGTATGTGACCCCATCTGTGAATTCCATGTTAGTCTTTAAAATCTTAAAATAATGAAAATAGGTAACGTGTGTTTATTGCTGTAAATGACAGAAATGGCTGATTTAATCAATTTGATAAACTGAATGACATGAAAATCTTTATTACAGAATTTAGGTACGTCTCAGTGGGAAAGCATTGTTATAGTATTGTTTGTATTGTTACAGTATATAGTATATAACAGTGCAAATCATTAATACTTTTACTCAGTTAAGTAGGACTTGAAACACATTAATCAGTTACTATCAACTTCTCTGCACAAAAGATTTAATGTAAACAGTTTGTTGTTTTGTTTATAATTTGATAGTTTTATAATACTGTCAAGCTAAAGTTTATTGTAAACTCCTTAGCCTATTTGTTTTACCACCCGGGTGACTTTTATACCCTTCAATCAGCATTTTGCTAAATCCATCATAAATCACTCCACACATAAATTGCTGCACACGGGGGTGGTACAACAATGCCGATGAAATGAATTTATTAAGCATTTCTACCAGATGGTTGTATAAAGATTTTAAAAATGTATGCTTTACTGCTTATTGATAGACTCACAAGAATAAATCATAAAAAATGCAATATAAGGTAGGATTCTGATTCTCAAAACAAGATTGTAAGGTCATGTTTTAATTTATTTATGTCTATCTAATGTGTCTCAAAAACAGAAATTGGTTTAGACACATCATAATGCAAAACACTTACAGAGCTGTAAAATATTTCGACAGCTGCTGGTGGATCTGACACTTTGTTAAAACATCCACCATGACATTTACAGTATGTTTTTATTACTTACGTTTTAATTAAGATAACAATGTGATAGTTGTTAAATAAAGGACAATGCAAATATCCAGTTTGTACGAACCATTAGGCTTTAAATTCTCAACAACAACAACTTCAGTATCTCTCCAAATGCTTGCTGTTTGCCACAGTAGTAGATGGTAGTAACTGCACTCAGTAAATCTTTTCACAGCCACACATGTTCTGACTATTTCTGTCTTCCTCCAGACAACATTGAATGAATGTGTCCTCGTCTGTGCTGTTGACACGATTAACTTTCAGCCACTGCGTGAACTGTGTCACAACACTCTTTAATCATCCCTGTGAGCTGTTCCCTGTCTCCTTGTCCTCAACCACACCTCCTCTCCTCCCCTCCAGCACATCAGCTCTGCACAGGGCATGCCCTCAAAAATTAGCTACCTTTAGATCGGGAGGACAGGAAAACGGCCAATTACCTCGATTCAGAGCACAATGCTACCAACAACACAATTGCCTATTATTTATTTGGCTCCTTACATTGTTAAAGCTTTTACACATAAGAATAAATCTTATGTGTAAAGCCTGTTAACATGCAGGGTGACACCAGTGTCCTGATTTTATATTTTTTATACATTTACTGCATGAAAAGTGACCACAATTATGCTTGTAGTCTAAAAGCTTATGCCATTTCCTGGGTTTGCGTTCAAAAGTGGGGTACAGGTCAAAGACATTTACACTTTTATCCAGAGCTATTAAACAATAATATACATTTTATTGGAGTGCATGTTTCCCTGAGAATCAAAACTATGACCTTGGTGTTGCTACCCGTTACTTCTCTCCTCTTTTCACTTTTCCTCTCTTTCTTCCTGACCATATATGATCCCGGCTCCTTCATTTTTTTGACACATCTTCTCCTTTTTCTTTCCTCATTTTTCTTATGTGCAAAGGTGTGCTGTGGACCGCTCTACCACTACCCTGCTTATTGTGCTAAAGTAATTACTCCAGAGGAGAAGCTCATGAAGTGAGGAATTTCAAATGATTTCTCCATATTCAGGGAGAGCGAACCATGGCGTATAGAAAATGATAAATTAGAAATGTATTTATAGAGAACCTGATGAGAAAGGTTAAAACGATTAGGGCCGACGGTTTTGCCAGGGAGTCTAAGGCAGACTCCATGTGAGCTCTTTCTCTCTGATTGGTGCCCCCTGCTGAAAACGGTAATAACATAGATTTCTCCTCACAGTACTAAACATCAGCGGGATATTTACTCCATGCAGGCTGCGCAGGTTATTGAAAGGATATTTTGTCACACCAATGTCCTATCTTGCATTAGGAAAAGGTCTCTCTACTGGATGGTTGGATTATTGGTTTCCTCCAATTAACCCCAAAATGTTTTTTAGCCATAAAGTGTTGCGCATAAAGTCTTATTAAAAGTAATACAATTTTTCTAACATGCAGATGACTTAAAAGGTCATGTAAATTAAATGTTTTGAGTTTATATTTTGTAATAAAAATCCAGAAGATATCACTCTAGTGTTAATTGGAGTTATGTTTTCCTGTTATTTTAGATCACAATCACATATCACATTAAACGTGCATGCACACATCTTGCTAATTTAATTTCATCCTATTTCTATCACCACCATACTGTACACGCAGAAAGTCATTTTTTCTCCTAAAAGAAGACAAAGAAAGAAATGAAATAGCCAAACTGTTTGATATGTGGACGTAAAATATATTAAACCTGTCAATCATGAATGAAGGTCCATTAAAAATCTATAGCATATGTGGACAAAATTTGGATTTCTGGGCTCTGATCTATAGGCCACTGCATAAAAACTACATAATTAGCTCATGACATCTTGATGTTTTTTGCTCCACCAAAAACAATAACTGATGTAAAGTAGTTATTTCAAAATAATTAATTATCCATTAATCAGTTTCCTAAATCATTGCTTTAATCTCATTATTTAGATATGTCAGTCAGCACAGGCAATGGCTGTCGAACCACATGAAGATCTGATACGGTCAGTGTATGTAACTAAAACAATTCAATGTAAAAATACATGAGTGCCTAATCATTCACAATACCGTGTTCAAAGTGATCTAGACTAGCAAATGTACAGTAGTACTTTAGTACTTGACTATTAATCATAACAAGTCCTGACAAAGAACCATCTGTTGAGAAATATGATCACACCTAATGGCACCTTAAAAGTCTTACTGTATTTGAATTTTGGTGATGCCATTTACCTGAGCTGACATGATTCATTACCCATCATACTGTAGGTCATCGGCTATTAGGATGCTGTTGCAAATGAATGATGTTGTAAATGACTTGCTCTTTTGGGCTACTGGTCCATCAGTACAGCCACAAAGAACATACAAAATTTTAATCATTCTAGTGAAAACATGGATTAAATGTAATCCACTAAAATTTACAAAGAGCAGATGATTTTTTTAAAAGTCTTTCATGCTAAGGTCTTTTGTCTATCAAGTGTAAAGTGATAAACACCACTAGGACAGATCAAATGTTTTAAATGCGTTGAAGCTTCTTCTTTTTAAAACTACTGACACAGTAAGTAAAACTGAAAAGCTTAGAGAAAAATATCTTGGCACCATTGCTGACTAAAGTGAGGTGAAGGCCATGGCATCATCTTCTCTCTCATTAACTTCACATCTATAGTTTGCTTAATATGTAATTAAAGGAATAGCGTAAAGATCAATGTGTCGTTAAATTATGCTGGCTCCTGGTTCTGTCTGGGTTGAGGTAGTCTTGTCAGCTTTTTTGAGGATTATATTGCATGTATTATTTTAACTGTGTCATTTACTGCAAGGGCACTCCCTTGACTGTGGGAGTCGGTTTAAATGCAAACAAATACGACTGCAATCCCCAGACACCTTCAAAAGGGTGTCTGTGAAATCCCTTAAAGAACTAAAGGGAAAAATATCTCCAGCTGCGGAATGATAATTTTAAGATGCACGGCAGAGCCGCAACAACTTTCTGACAGTTTCATCATACGTTACTCCATGATTTGTTAAAATTGACATTGTTGGCTTTGATCAAAGCCAAAACAGCCATGATTTTCTGAAAGATGTGTTTCACACGGATTTTGTGGCAGACTGTATGTCTTCAAAACACTATGAGTGTTGCAAGGGATATCCTTGTGCGTGTGTACGTGTGTGTGCGCATCTTTTACAAAGAAAGAAAGACACAAAATTAGAGAGAGAATAACAACAGGGAGGAAAGATGCCAGTATTCTAACAGCAAATTTGGACAACGTACAGTAAGTACAGAGCAGAAATGTGGTCACTCATAGCACAAAACATATTTTATCACCAACACAGAACGAGAGCCTGTTTCTCACACACACACACACACATACACACATGATGAATATACAGTATTAGGGTTCAGACAAAGAAAATGAATGGCTTACAATATAACTGGACAGAAGTGGTGATGTCTTCCCCCACAGTGTGAGAATTACAGGCCTCTTGTGTTTGTGCTTTCCATTCATCATGATCAGGGCACAGTTTGAGGCTCTGACCTGATTGGTGCCACATCTCCCATGTCACTCCAGAGAATAGACACTTTCTCTGTCACCCGGGCACCAAGAAGACCATAAAGCTTGTTAGGAAGACGGCTCTCCTTTAGTGAAAAGAGGGCTGTCTGGGGAGGAGAACTCCAAAGCGCCTTTACTGCAATGTTTTTATTCCATTGCTCTTATTTTTTTTACTTTCCTTGCCAGCAAAAAGAACTATGAAGAACTTGATGTGTGATACAGAATGAGCTGTTGCCTTTGGAAACAGATAGTGTCTTGTTGTCTAATTAGTGAAGAACCTCTTACAGACTCCTGTGTTTAAACTGCTCAATTAAACATGTAACCGGTACAACAACAACAATGTAGCACAAAACTCTTAAAATTCCTTGAAATACACTCTTGACAGAAGTGAAATAGGTCTTTTGGAAGGCATTGTAAGATGAGATCAATAACTTTAAAGATCATCAAGGGAAACGCATCGTTGCATATCTTAACATCAGAAATGGCCTATGGGCTCCACCACCTGTGAAAATGTGGTGTCTGGAGCGCACTTCAAGCGCAAACACCTTCTCCCAGATGGGCTCTATAAGCGGGGCTTTGAATCTGAGGCTGTAGATTTAGGCATATAAATGGTGCCGACACCTTATCGTCTGCCTTTGTGCTTTCCACCGCTTGTACCTGATTTGAATTTTATATCCTTACTTCAATGAGCTCAGCACCCTGTTTGGCCTCTTCCCTCATCACCTGTAGACAGACACACTTTCCTGCCTAGGGACAGAGCCACAGCGACTAGATCTGTCAGGCTAGCAGAGGCTGTAGTTAACTTGGCACTCGGAGCCTAGCGGTACAGAAACTCTGCCATTTAAAATAAAAGAAACATAAAATGCCTTTTGATGTCAGAGAGGTTCACCTTGCTCTGAACAACAGCACACATGGGAGCAACACACCACCAGTCAGTTTGTTTGAGGATAGCGAGATGCACGGTTAGAAGACGACGTTCAAGCAGCAAAAACATACAAGGGCGACCTCACACAAAGGCAAATCCAAGCACCCCAATGCAATTATCAAGAAGAATCTAAAGAGGGTAGGAAAAGAACCAAAGCTTTTCCATAGTTTCAAACAGAAGTTATCTTTTGTCTTTGGCTTTCCTAATAAAGTTTGCTTTATGGGACAAGACAAGTGTAATCCGAATGGAATGAAGTTGTCTCCATGAACAGTCTCTCTGTCATTACAGAGCTTAAGGGGTTTGGTTCCATCTGTCAGGTCTGTCATTTCTGTTATTGTGAAGAAATTGATTTTTATATTGTTTCACTGGAAAATGCCCTGAAATTCAGATCACTTATAGGAAGAACACACAAAAACACACACTACCACATACACTCTCGTGCACAAACGCAAACAGCTTGCCTGTCTGAAAGAATCTTGCCCAGTGATTCTGTACAATTGCAATGACAGACAAAGATTTGTCAAAAGAGGGAGACATGTTTTCAAAACAAATTACGGTGATTTTTCTGAGAATTAGAACAGACTTCATTCACATCCAGAGATCTAGAACACAACATATAAACACTATGGACATAAAAGCTTCACATTACCTACAATTGTGCTTCAATACATAAAAAACAGAACACCTAGGAAGGCCATTTCTTAATTTTTTTTAAATTGAAAATTAAGTGACTACTAAAAAACAGTACCAGTGAAAGTGCAAGAAAAAAAGTTGAACATTAAACATGAGATCTTGAGGCTGGACAACTTTCTATCCTTAAGCATTCACAAGACAGGCCTGTGATCTTGAATTCTGTCAATCATGTGTAACCTCAAAGAAGATGATAGGAAAAAATAATCTGCATAGACAGTTTGTAAGAGTATTTTTGAATTACTCAATATTTTTTTTATTACTGGGGACCTATTTTCAAAACTCTTTATCATTCAGTATCATACATAGAGAACATGAGAAATTATGAGATGTTACCAAAAACAATTTGTATCAAAACATTTTAGCAATTTGGAACACTCAGGAACAAAGTAAAAAAAAAACATTTGATATTTAATTTGAAAGTTCTTTCAACCAAATGATGATTAACAAAATGAATAAACCCATTTCACTTAAGAAACACGTTTTCCTTCTGCATATAAAACAAAAGGTACCAAGGTTACTGCATCTTGACAAACCAAGAAACAGAACAGCAGTAAATGCTAAAAAAACAGTATGTTTGTGTGATGACAGAAGTGTGAGCAGAGAAGGCTGCTTACGTAAGTTCAAAGAATTGATTAATTAATTGTTTAGAGTGAACAGATTTTTCTGGCACGGCAATTTTGTTTCATCATTAGTAGTGATTTCGAGATTCATGATTGCGAGAAGGTGACGTGGTAATGGCATGTTCTCCTTTTTGTGGCACATAAGACACAAGGATTAGAGGCCTTTATCCTTCTCCTGGCTAGAACAAGACTTCAATCTTGCCGTATCTCCACTTTAATCAAATCCCTGCTTTTTACCCTGCCACAAAACTGTCACTGGCAGAAAATAAGCCCTCCCTCATCAAAGAGGGTCTTCAATTGATTTCCAAGACTAGAGGAGAATTTTATTCAGAAAGTTATTCAGAAAGCAAAGAGGCGATGCAAAAAAAATCACCTGCATCCCACATCAGCCAAATTACTTCTGACTTTTAATTTATTTCTGCAGGAAATGGAAAGCTACATCCTAACCACAGTCAATAGGGGAGCCGGGGAGAGGGGTGTAATCAGGCCGCGATCCGAGTCCTCCACCTCGTCCCTGTCAGCTTTAATAGGCTCTTCAAGAACACAATCTGCTTTATACGACACACTCCCACATCTCCTAAAAACAGGACCCTCTACCCGATGGCCGCAAACCGTGTCCCTCTTAATGACAACCGATCATTCTGAATGTCACACTGTGTTCATGCTTACACATGACGTCCCTACATTGCAAATTCTCTGGAAAGCATGGTGCCATGAGACATGCCGTGTTCATCTTAAATGTTTTGTGTGTGTTTAACTATTATTTGGTATGTTTGCAAATATTGGCATTAAAGGCAAATGAACTGTTGCATAGATATGTACACACTGTAGATGCCTCATTAGCGGCTTTTCCGTGGGCCAACATAGTTATGTATAAATATCATATAAAGTATAAAGTTATCATTGTTTAAAAAGCTGGAATATTGAGTTTACACACATAAAAACACAAATGGAAATTGAAATCTCACAGTTTTTAGAACCACACAATGTTGGCATCTACATATACATACTGTATCTATGATCTGATGTTTGTTTGTTAATATACAGTACAATAATCTTATTAAAGCTGTTGTCTTTAAAAGCCTCTTGTGGACGGAAACCAGCAACCAAACCAATAAAATCAAGGTCATAAATGATTGGCAGCCCTTACGCATACACCCGAGACTCCCAATCTCTCAGAGACGTGTATTTGTATGGATACGCTGTCAGTGTAGTTCAGAAAAGATTGTCTCATAGATGGAAAATCAAAAAGTTTCCATCATCTCAAAATTCAAAATGATCACTCAAATTGAGAATGAGATGAAGAAGAAGGGGGAGGAGTGTACGAAAAAATGTATGAGCTGCTCTTTTCATTTCATTTGAGAAACGGAGCGATGCTTTTGATGGTATAGCCGCTGGGTGCAGAGCTGAATGGAAATGGATTTGTGGAGTGTCCCTGACTCACAGATCAGGTTTTATCTTTGTGCAGTTTGCTATCCTCCAGACTAATGAACCGTCTTTGAGAGGAGATTAAATGGCAGGAAAAAAACAATCACAGCCCCTGGTCACCTCCATTCTGCCTCTGCTTTTGGCATATCACAAACCCTCTTAGTGTCACATTGGACTGCCTGCTGTCTAAACTCTGCCTGTGTTTAGTCTAGCACTACTGTGACACAACTACTCCTAGAGTAAAATGAGTTTTGTAAGCTGAATGTTTTGCTCTGAGTCTTTCCTCAGCACTTTATATGCAAATGGATATAGATGGAGGAAAGTGAATGGGATGGGATTGTTATCACCGTCCTTCAGCATGTGTTTTTGCCATCCTTGTTTCTGGTTGACATCTTCTTTGTGACGGGTCTATGTTAAGCGTTTGAGCTGAAACCGGGGTTTATGTGGGTGGGTGATGTGCTGGAGAGTTTCTGCTTTGGTCTACGCTTTCACCCTGACAGATGCACCCAGGGGAGATCTGCTGATGTCCGGGAGCACTCACCTGTCAGAGAGTTTGCAAGCGGCCTGTTGCCTTGGATACTAAAGCGCCCCAAACAGATGTGGTGAAGGAAAGGTGAATGGGTAAACAAAATGCTGAGTTTTTTATGCATCTGACTGGTATTTTTACACTCGCACTTCACATATACTCTCTCAATAGCTTGTTTCAGCAAGCAGATGCCCAAACACAGCTCATGAGCCACTGATAATGATTGCGTGCTATTAATAGTGAATGAGATGAGGCTAGGCATCAGTCCTGGGGTAATGAGTGTTTTTCAACAGCCCCAGCAGATCTTTGTTTTACTTCAGTAAAAGTTTCAGGATCGCTGTGTTTTATTTTTTGATTTATGCATTTTTCAACCTGACTAAGAGGATAATAAGTGGAGGTCTTGAGATAGCATGCCAGTGTCAGATTGCTAGAGGACAGTCAAGAGTTTATATACCTGGTAAAGCTTGAAATTGATTTTTTATTTATTTACCTTTTCTTGTTGTTGGCAAATTGGAATTTAGAAAAGCACAGGCTTAGCCAATAAATGCAGTGAGGAATTTAAGTGGCTGACATCAGCCATTACAAAACCAAGCCAATGAATCATTGTAAGATAATAAAGCTAAAGCCAAACAAAACAAATTGCATACCACACATGAGGGCCATCAAATGCTCCTTATGCTATAGATTTATTTTAGGATACTACCCTAGATTCTTCTGAATATGTTATGTATGGAATCTTTCTGCAGCTCATTCCTTAAAAAAAGGTGCTACAAAAGGGTCTTTAGTGATGCCATAGAAGAACAATTTTTGATTCCCTAAAGAACTATTTAGTCAAACCATTTCTTCCTTACTTTTTATAGTCTAAAGAATCTTCTTCTACAACAAAACATACATTTGTGATACAGAAAGGTTGTGTGGATGTTAAAGGTTTTATGGGGCCATACAGCCAAAAATGGTTCTTCTATGGCATTGCGAAGCACCTTTATTTTTTTAAGAGTGTACTTTGCTGAAAGAACAGAGAGGAAAACGTTATTGCTCAGAGGTTGTTCTTTCATAGCTCAAAAGATTTGAGCTCAAGAGTTCTCTGGTGTGTTTCAATTCAGTACCAATTTAGTCTCAAATGTTTCTCTTACAATTGCTTATATAAATAGAAACAAATGTGACAATTGTTCTAAAAACATTAAGAATATGGATCTGTAAAATTAATGTAGATTGTATAAATTATCTGGATTGAGGTACATTTGACAGAAATGTTTCAATTGATGTTGAAATCTTCAAAAATATTACCTTTGATTGTCAAATTAAAACTGAGCTTAGTTTGTGGCTTTGTTGAGATCTCTCCTCAGACATTAATGGGATTTTTTCATCTTCTTATCTGAGAAAAATAATCTGAGATTTAAGCAAAAATTTACATTTGCTCTCTATTTAATCTCAGTGACGACTAGGAATAGTAGGCCCAATTGAGTTATTAAAAAGATCTCACCTATGATTTTTCTTTCTTAGGGGTATGACCCTGCAGAGAGATGTAAAAACTGTGAATACATGAGCAGTGAAGAATTTCTAAACTTGACTGTGTGTGTCTTGGTATGAGATTAAATGACTTTTGCTCGCCGTGAGATCCCCCTCCCGTAAAGTTGCTTTTGCTGACATCATCTCCTGGTCATGAAGTCTGCTGCATTAGCTGTTTGGTAATTCTGCCAGCCCCTGAGATCAAGGTTTAAAGGCTGCTGCTGGCACATTGCCAGGTTCAAAGGGCATTTTTGAAGAGGTTTGGCGTACTTATGAGACAAAATGAGATTGGTCTGGGCTTGCTCTAAGGCAGTTGTCAGCCCTGTTAGGCACTTCCTCAGCAGGGGGAATTAGAATATTTGACTCTGGAGGTGCCTGTGTCTGTCTCATTAAAGCAGTCTGATCACTGAAGACAGGCAAGTCTAGTCACTTTTCATCTATGTCTGTCTCTAACAATAAAGACTAAATATTTAAGCACATTACCTGGGCATAATGCTTACATGAGAGAAGTGACATTGAAATAGAGTTCCTGTGACGCATGATATACGTGAATTTGTCCAAAACATCTCACCTTGATGGGAATTTACTAAATATTAGTGTTTTATGACTGGGTCATTATAGTGTGTCTCTGATTGAGCCGAGATGCTAGAAAGCTACAAATCAATTCTAGTTATTTCAGACAAAGCCTTTCCATACCTCTTGTTTATGAGCCAGTGAACCTCCGTTTCGAGTGCTGTTTTCATCATTGGCTTTATTTTACGAGGAAGTGTCTAGGTTAATTCCCCCACCTACCCTTCTCTTCTCCAGCCTCGTGAGATCATTTTTTTGCAGCATTAGGTGCTGTGAACCCTTGACTTCAATTTCCTCTCAGTGGCAGAGTGAGATCAGGAGACTACTTCAAAGCTGGGTACCGTCCTCCAGCACTAGCTCATACGGTGGCGTTAAAAGCCAGGGCGCCTTAGAGAGCCACCGTGGACTCGGTCTGCACCCTCCCTTCTGAAGTCTTTGCAGCGCTTACTTTATATGCTGAAGAGCTTTTAACCTTCTTTTTCATGCCAGACGCCTCAGCATTTCAAATGGTTCATTCATTCTGAATGCAATGATCAACTCATTTCACCCTAAAGGCCTTGGTGAGAAATGGCACTCGTTTTGTATTGCAGATTCCCAGGAACACAAGGGTTTACGTTTTGTCCTGGAAAAAAGCCTCTTGTTGTACAGGTGCTTTCTCTCTCCTACACGTGCCTGCGTGCACACACGCACGGCAACAGTCAGACACAAACGCACACATTCCATTGACCAGCAGCCATTAGGCACCAACCTGGCGCTCTGTGTTCATTGAAGCCGCACTAATGCATCAAACACATCTGTAATTTATTGTAATTAACACCATCTCATTTGGATAAGTAACGACACAGCGACTTTTGATGAATGGCGATTACCCATTTGGTGAATCATTTCAAAAGAACAGGTGTTGATTATTTATATATTTAGTAAAGAGTCGGTCATCAAAATGCAGAAATCATCTGCCAGAGCCTCAGCGAGTGAAGACTGTTAATTGCTATCTGGTTTTATTATCTGAAATGCACCCGAGGACTCAAACATGTTTTGGAATGTATTTACATGTTTTAAAAGTTTACCTACAAGATTCATTTGACTTTGTGTTTGTTTCTCTCAAAATATTCAAAGTTTACAATCACTTGAATGAAATGTTCATGTGATCTTAAAAACCTTTTGATCTCAAAGACATACAGTATTGATTTGTTTTGAAGATAAAACTGTAGCCGTGCCAACACATTTGTTTCCATTATTACAAAACTAACTTTATATTTACATTTTTTAAATGATTACTTGGACTAAATGATGAAACAAAGTAGCCAATAAAAACCCACAATAGATCCTTTAAATAGTTAAAAATAATCACATAGCAACACATCAAGAAGCTGTAGATAAAATGGCAAGAGAAAATCTTTGCTAATTCCAGGCCAGGGATGACTACACTAAAGATGCTAAAATATAACAATTTGTTATATTTTTACTGTATATATTTTGAACACAAAATAATTCTCATAGTTCCAATTGTGTAATAGTTCTGTTTCCAATTTTAGTTTTTTGAGAAGTACTGTTATTCTAAAATGTGTTCTACTGCCTTTAAAATTCTATAGGATAGTATGGCCAAAAAATAGAAGTCCTGTATCTAAAAAACAGACTGTATTGCAGAACATGATACATAAAAAATTATTAAACAGCAAGATAAGATCCAATGCAGGAACCAAACAAAACTACAAACTAAAAGTAAGTATTTAAAGTACACAGACAGATACAGTATGTACCCATGACCAGCACAGTCAACAGGTTCCAACTACACCATAGTGCTTGTCCATGCAGTGATTTTCAGAAAGAGCACCAGCTTCTAAAATCATACCGAATGCTGTTTCCATTACTACTGGCACAATATGAGTCATACATTTCTGAGTCCATCAGGCGAAATTCTGTACAACTCATCACACCGGGATCAAAAATACATTTATTTCTTAATAGCTTTGTTTACAGTCTCCTTCTGTTCGTGTTTTCAATAGTACACCTGTACCTATTTATCCAGTGTCTCTTTTTAGAATGATCCAATGCTGTTTATAGATCTGTCAAGGTCTTTCTGAGTTCTGCAGTCGTGTAAGTACCACGGTTTTCTCTCACCTTCTCATAAATAGAAAGAGGCAACAATCGACTTGCAGGTATCCACCCTGAAGAGGAGGCAGATGGCAAGCCCAGCTGTTCCCAGGTTTTGGAGTCAGGCAGGATCCTGACTCATTCTCTCCAGGGACACACGAGCTTCTGTGGGGAATTTACAGAGAAGCTGAGCGACTCCAGGCCTCTCCTGCTTTACGGGTCTGGGGCAAACGCCTCTTTCTACTCTGTTCTGTTCTGTCGTGAGTGTGTGTTTAATGTAAAAGCAAACGTTCTGTATTAAATGGGAATGTTAACAGTAATACATTAAATGGAACATTCCATACATTCCATACATTTTTGTAGTTACAGTATCCACTCAAACAAAATATTCTTTTTCAGCTTTTCTCTTGTTTCTATTACAGGTCAAACAGAGCTCAAATAGTTTTCTGCTGTCATAAAGTCTCCTATGCTTAGTTTAGTCTAACGTGTAACTCAAGTGGCACAGCATGACATTAGCAATGCCATGGTCATGGGTTCGAGCCCCAGGAAATGCCAGCACAATTTCTATGAATTCATACATCATCTCATTTGTATGTTTTATTTTTGTATTTTGTTTGATACATACAAATCATACAAATTTAAACAAATAGTACAAAAACCTCTGAGATCAAAAATGGATGTGCACATTATTACAAAATTATGAAAATAATTAGGAATATCCAAAATAATAATTATATATATTTTATATAACTATTATTAGTTTGTAAGACTATTAAGTATCATAAGTAGTAATATTATTATACTATTTGTAGATGAAACTCACTTTGAATAAAATGTTACTGAAAAATGAATCAATTAAAAATTACTCTTAAAACTCACATGTCATTAGTTTATATATAACTCATACTCTGTAATATCATATGTACTGTACTGTAAATGTTCTTACAGAACAGAAATACAGTAATACTGCATAAAACAATACAACTTTCAAGTACAGAAGCGTTCTTTTGTAATTGCTTTGCCAATGGTTTATTGACCTTAACTGAACAGACTACTCAAAACCTAAGCACATCTTTAGTCTACTTACTGTAATGGAGTGACTTATGAATATCATAAACGCATTTGATAGCTGCACCTCAGTTCTGCTGTTTGTAATCACAGTAAAAGGTCTTTGGCTCAACCGCGTCTAGACTTCCAGCGTCAAAGAAAAATGCAGCTTTACTTTCTCAGTATAAGCTTTCTCTCCCGTCAGTCAGAAAGATCCTACACATTCACCAATCAATACAGAGCAACACTGATTCTTTGAGGGAAATTAATTTGGTCAGGTTTAAGATGGTATTAAGTTATATTAAAGCTGAGAGTTAGGAATGTTTTCTTCAAACTGCTTAGCATAACATGGAAAAATTTCCCTGGCCCTAGGGGTAAAGAGAGAACAGGGACCTTTAAAAGACTACAGATCAATCACAGTTTATGAATTAAAAGTCAATAGCTTCCCACCGCATACAAACAAAATGTGTGTGTAGATGTAAATCTAGATGTGACATTAGGAGTCAGCAGGTGTGACAAAGGATAATGTCATGTGTTTCACAACAGAAACTTCCCGAATGCAATATTGGGAGCTGTATGATATAATCTTAAAGTAATTAAAGACAGTGGGATGCATTTACAACATTATTACAATGGTACATCATAACACCTCTGGTGGTACAACGTCTCACACTCCCCAGATGAAGTTGAATTCTGGCTTGCCTCAGTGAATTTGTATCTCAAAAAGATGATATAACAAAAATAAATCTTTTTGCTGATTAATGTAGGTGCTCCAAAACATAACGCTAAACATTTACCTGCCAATTAAAGATGGCCAAGTGTCAAGAAGTACAAAAGATGGTAGTGCCATGTTTCTGAGTCACTGAGTGATTCAGTGAGTCATTTCAAGGAAAGAAAACAGCTTTGGGCTTCTCACATATGTATGCGGCTGGCTTACTGCCTCGCTATAGATTTAGAGTACTATGATTGGGTGACATCAAGGACCTAGATTGTGCATCCTTTATATGGGCCTGTCTGTTTCCTGATGAATCTCTCAACACAACTCGCTCAGATTGCCTCATCTATCAAAGCCTTCACATATAGCAATGGAGATCCAGACAAAAGGCGAGTCATAATTTGTGAAGTGTTTGAAATACAGAACTGTACAGAAATATGTTCAAAACATGATTAGCTTTAATGAGCATTTTACCTTACGCTTCTCCTTATAACAAATTACTCTTGTAATGGTACTGTATAATCAAATGGACTATCATTAGGTAACAGTACGGTGACAGCGAATGAGAGTTAATATGGGTGGCCTTGGTTTATTCAAACAGTCATATATATTGTGTATAGAAAACTACATAATTAAACAGCTAAACTCGTATATCCTGAGTTGACTGCGCTGTTACTTTGATGAAATATTAACCTAAATGAGGAAAAAATTGCAGAGTGGCTATGAGCATGGAGCTTGGAAGTCCCCCAGAGGAACGTCTTTGGAGGATTTATGCACAAAGCAACAGCTTTAAAGCAACACCGGTCACAGAACAGAGAAGCAGGGTCATCTGGCACAGGTTTAATCATTAGGAAATCACAGCACCTCTGCTGAACAGATTAAAGTCAAACTATCCACTCTGCACTACTGTCACACTTAAGAAAAATAGAGATGCCATTTTACAGACCCTGTTTGATGTCTTAATGGGCAAAGCTCTTGATGAAATCAGTGTCATGCGAGTAGTTTACTATTAAGATAATCTTAAAAACTCTTTTAATGGAGTTTAATCAGCCCTTCACGCTGTCAGTATAACTGCTTCTCTAAGCAGAAATTACCACAGAGCCCCAGGCATGCCATTATATGAAACGTTATGATTGAATTTACTTTACAGACTTTTACACTGAAGCAGTATGTTTTGATCTTGTTCATGGTGATGCATTTCTGTCCAATAACTTTAGCAGGCTTATTTTCTTTGACTTATTTTAGAGGAAGCGTGTGGATATAGATGTGCATTATATAGTAGCTACAGGCGGCTATAGATAACAGATAACAAATGTAAAGCCCAAGGAGGTCTTTCCAGGACTTAAAGTATTTTTATTTGACAGTATTAATATTTCCGTTTTAGCACATTTTTTAAATGTTCTTTATTTATAAAAATGCTGTTTGTCTCATCACATTTAATAATAGTAATGTATTCTAGGTGTTTTCAGTGTTTTTAACACAATTTTTCCTGCCTGCTCATTATCACACTCATTTTGGATTTAACATGTTCAAGAAAAATGAAAAAATTAACAAGGTAGTTGTCAACAGGGTCACACTAATAATATTATTTTGTTGCTCAGAAAGGACACTAGTGTCATTTGTAAATAGTACTATAAACTAAATAGCTAACAAGTGACACTTTCACATTATTATTTAATCACACTTTAGCAAACTGGTTTGACTGGTGAGAGCATCTTTTCACTCCAAGGGTGACCATTAATGCTTAAACCACAAAGAGATGATCAGCCATCACCTCTACTCCACTGGTGACCCATATGGTTTCACAACAAGGACACGTTACTGAGACCTTAAAACCGTATACTCATCTGATGACAACGTTCCTGGGAAATAAATATGTCAAATTATTGTTTCATTCAAACCAAACCTCTTTCAGTGCAACTTCAGATTCATCATCTATCCATAAGATACCTACAGCCTTAACTCGGTTTATTTTTCCAAGAAGTTTAATTTGCAATTTCACTTGGTTTGTCCATATGGTACTGTCTGCCCCTTCATTTAAAGAGCTGTGTTAGCCCTAATACTTTCAAAACACTTTCACTACAACCAATTTAATCCACATGTATTTGTTTCTCATATGTATGTTTTTCTCCCTTTTTTCTTTCTCTATCTCCTTCTCCCTATTGCACACATAAGCACCTGCCAATAGTGAGGCCTTCAAAAGCAAGGTTTTTCGAGATGTCTCCTTGAGCACAGGTCAGATGAAGTGCTCCACTCTGAATGAAAATGAATCTTTGCCACCAGAGAATAGATTAAAGTGGCACTTAGAGGAAAGGCATTTCTCCACTGGGCATCATAATAAAGCTTCTCATACAAAACAACAGCGCTGAGGAGAAGAGCATGTGGGCAATTGAGACCTCGTCTAAGTTTTCACTCAACTTAAAGGGCTTCAAACTGCATGTCCAAACAAAACACAGAGGGTCCCATTGGTTAAGCAATTGGTTAAAAAAACAAGTAGCTTTTTGTTATTTTTATTTCTTTTCTACTCTTACTAGTTTGTGCAATAATTCAGTCCAGAGCAGTAGAGTTTCAGGTCTGTACAACTGTAAAATACTTTGGTGAATTAAGTGAAATTAACTAATATTTGAACTAAATATTTGACATGCAATATTTGATGATGCAGCAATACATGGAAGACTAGTTTTCTGTGCAAACAGATGATCATGAAGATGAATATTTTTATGATCACAGGTTAAGGGAATAGTTTACCCACATATGCAAAATCTCTTATAATTTAGTCACCCTCATCCCAGATATTTATGCCTTCCTTTCTTCAGCTAAACACAAACAAATCGTCATGTTATAACTTTGTACAGGGCTCAAGTGGCAACACTCCAAAAAGCATGTTATTATCCATTATTAAAGTAATTCAAATGCCAAATGATTAATATTTACTTATTTAAGAATTGATATGTCATTTATCAGTGTAAAAATACCGATTATGTATTGATAGACGACAGTTTATATATTGATACACAACATCAACTGCTAAATAAGCTAAAAATATGAACTGCTTTGTCTCACAAATATATTTCTTCACTGCAGAAGACATTTATCAAACCAATGCAGTCATTTGGATTCATTTAATGATGGATTTATGTGCGTTTTGGTAGCGTAGCATGACAACATATTAAATATAAAATTCTTTGTTGTCATATACATCTGGGATGGCGTAAGGGTGAGTAAATTATGAGACATTTCATATTTGGGTAAACTGGTCCTTTAAAGTTGTTTGCATGATGGGCATATTTATTTGCATTGATGATTTCATGTTTTCAGTTTCTCTAGCAAAATAACAGCACACATAACAGTTTGCGGTGTGTGTGTGCCTCTTTTTACAATACCTGGAGAATATAACTCCTCCTACCCATTGCAAAAAAGCTACTCTGCATTTACTCTGCAAACTATTGATGGCCTGCACTTTGCCCTAAATAAAAAATGCCAAACAATAAAGTATACATCAGAGATATGTGACCACATTAAATATGAAATATATTAGAATTTTCACTTTCTCTGACCAGATACTTGTCGGATACACATTTTAAGAGTTGATTACATATTGTCATGAAAAAACGAAGCTCGAAAATATTAAGCAGTTCAGTCCTCTGTGAAAGCCTCTCATTTATGTTGCCAATGCTGTCGTTGCTAACAGGATGTGCAGGAAATGATCACACATTCACACCTCAACAGAACCGTAAATCATTACTGCTATGCCAATACACGCATATTCATGCAAGTAGATGTAATCTGTGCTGTCCATTACCACCGGAGACAGATTTTACACGGGAAATGATGGACGGGCTTTGGTCGGGTGCCGTGGATCAGGGCCCGAGCAGGGATTCTAAAATGGTTATGAAGGTCAGGTCTCCTGACAATCTCTACATTGGCCTTTAGCCACACCTCAGACACAAATCTCCATTCATCAGTTTAACCTGTTCCCCGGCTGCATGCCAGCTCCGTGCAGATCAATCAGCTCGCATTGTAATTTCATCAGGCTTCCCTTTACCCCGCCTCCATCATATGCAAGTCCACCCATTTATCATCAAGGGTATTAAGTGTGGGTATTTAAAAACACTTTTGAAAACGCATCGACTGATCTCCACAAGGGGGAAGTGCACCGGAGCAGTCAAAGGATTTGTAATGACAGTGAATAATCATTCGTCACTAAAGTTTGATTGCACGCTCAGCAATCTCTCCCTTCCCTGCTCACTTTTTCATGATTTGTACAAATGTCTCCTCACAGGATTTTTTTGCAGATGTAAAGTACAGCAATTATCTACAACAGGCGCAGTGTTTTCAAATGCAGCATTTTAACTGCATTCAAGGAGGAGGTGGAAGCCCTGTGTCCTAAAATGCTTTTGAGTAAAACATTTTCTCCAGGAACAGTGTCACATTCCATGTCAATGTCGCAGTATTCATCATCCTGCCACTGACAGTCTTTGCAGGGATAATTGCATTATTTTACCCCCCTACATGAAGAATGTGTTTTCATTTTCAGAGGAATTATGCTGATTTTGTTGTCCCTTTGTTTTGCTCGCTTCAGGTCCCCTTCCCCCGTCGCGTGAAGCATGGCTTGTCGGCATGCTTACCAATGACAAATGGGGGACGGCGCTGGGGTCTTTGGGGAGAGGAAGAGAAATCAGGTGCACAGCGGCTGGGATGAGGCTCCAGCTCTGTTAAACCCAGGGGCCACCGGCAGAGGAAGAAAGAAGCAGTCCGGGCTACAAATTAATACGTTCACGTGGGAGACAAAAATGGTCACGCTATTTTTCCTGCCTGCCGTTGCATCGCAATGCACAATCCCCGCTGCACCTTTCGTATGAATGTTGCTGTGGAGGGTTATACCAAATGCAAAGAACAAAGTAGCTTCTATATGACAATGCAATGTTAAATGAATGCTAAGATGTGAGATGTTTTTTTTTTTATTTGGGAAAAGCATCATAATAAATATAATAGCAAACAAACTTTTCTTCTTCTCAAATAAATGAGATTCATAAGTGGACTTGACAGGTAAAGATACAAGCAGGAGTTTAATGGAATACATTTCAGACTAATATCAAAAAAGAAAATGAACCTTTTGCTAAAGGTTCTGTATCCATTCTGACCAACCAGTAAATTTGACAAAGACATCTCAAAGCCCAAAACCACAAAACCTAGCAAAGGCTTTGTGCAAAAACAGCAGAAAAAGGATGAGTCTTAACTATAGATACAGTTAGAACACTATGATTTCCATACCATTGTAACATCCTTACAGCTGTAATGCAACACAAAGACCAACACAAGGAAAATTGCATCTCTTGTATAATAAATGCAAAAATTACTTGATTTTTCCACATAGAGTGGCCATTTATTTGTAGCTATAATAAACTTACAAATTGTCACCCAGGAGTATGATATGCTATCACTGGGAAAAACATATCTGAAATAGGTGGAAGATTAATGATGTTGTTTTGGGCCAGGAATGTAAAATTGCTTTTCAATGAGCAGCACGATTTTGTATTGACACACATTATTTTTCCCCAGTCTCCTTACCCTTGTAAAATTACCCTGAATTTGTCCTCTATGTTGCGGTATTGAATTATTTAATAAAAATGTTATTTTCAATGAGCATTTATTTCGGGTCATTGTAAATTTAATTTTTGAATCGACTGACACAGCAAGATCTGAACTGCGCACAGCACTCCCTGGAGGTTTTTCAATTCATGAGGATAAAGTGTGATGTAGTTTAAGCTGTTTAGATGTCTGAAAATATCTGGAAAGTGAGTTACAACAGCACAAATTAGCAGGGAATCAGTCGATTACTGTTTGTCTTCAATGGTATTTGCAGATTTAAAATTATCAAGCAAATGTGCATATGACATAAGGGGATGTGGCGGATGTATTTTTAACTCATGCTAAACTGTGAAGCTTCTCTCCAAACTTCTCACCACTGAGATGATTCACCATGTAAATACACATCTCCAGTCCCAGCTGATCTAGCCACACTGAACTTGAGCGATAGAGAAAGAGACTGGGTATAAGGTCCCTGAAGCAAGACTTTGAAAATGTCCTTTTAGAAAATAAGAGCCACAGGGAGGGAAGATCACTTGGTCCATGTGGTCACTCGTGGCCCTTAAATTGTTAGCCACTAGCAAGAGCTCATCTGGGAACTCCACTAGGAAAACACTCAAACTTACACAGGATTGAAAATGAAAAAAAATACAGCTTTCCAAATTGAAAAATCCCATGGTGCCCCAAGAGGTTGTTGAATAAATCACCAGCATTACTTTTATATATACACCATTTTAATTACTAATAAATCTTAAAAGTAATTTGTATCAAATTTTTTCTCATAAATAGAGATGAAAACAGCTAAAATGCATCTTGTTCGTTAACATTTTAGCATGTTTCTGTCAAATGTTACTCTACATTTTAAATAAAGGTTTTTTTTCCCACTCTCTTCCTTCCTACAGGACATTAAAAACAGGGTAACATTGTATAGGACTTTTAAAATATAGTAGTTTTTTTCTCATTAAGATGAATCTTTCAGTTGTCTTGCTCATTTATGTAAGCCGCTTAAGCATCGGCTAAACGCTTCAATGTAAATGTTATTATACATCGGCATCTACACTGGAAGGCGAGTGGCGAAATGTCATACAACAAAACAAAACTTTCTCCAGTTATAATGAAAGAATCCATCTACACTGCAAGTGCCTGCTGACGGTCAATTCCAGTACAAGCTCAATGTAATCGACTCAGTTTCTTATTCAGCTTTAATGAACACTATCTGTGTGACAAGAGTATAAAATAATCCACCTTACATAAATTTTCCTCAGCATTACAACATTACCCCAGCGCAGGACTGACATTATATACGTTTAGAAATTGTCTAGCGTAGTAGACCTAACTGTTTCCGAATAACTTAAAAACATTGGCGTTGATGTCCAGGCTTTTGAATGTTATATCTTGCTGAATGCAATGTTTGTCAGGAAAACAAGCTCAACATACACTGCACACACACAAACACAATTTACAAACTAATACTGTACCCCAAAAGCCTAACGTTTGCCTTGGCAACCTGTTCCCGAAGTTTTTTCCATTTATTTTAAAATATAAAAAGAAATATCAAATTTCCATGATATTTATGGAATAAATATATAAATTATGGAATATATCCATGATAGATACCATTATGTTTGAAATTTAACAAATGTAAATCTAAAAAAAAAAGACTAAGAACATCGTCATTAGAAAAATAAAATGTGAAAAAAAATTAATTACCACAGTGTTTTAGTCATTACGATTAGCTTTACATAACACCAACAGAAGTCTGTTTGTCCTAACATGTTCTATGTGTTGTTTTGTTCAGATTCAGTGGATTTTGCATTTTTCAACAGCAGGATGTACTTCACCGCATATGAAATTTAACACATAATTGAGTACAAATGCCAAAGAGAGGACTGGCACTCACAGAGCCTAATGGTTTTGAGTATTTACCCTGTCAAGGATCTTTCTGCTCCTGTTCAGACAGATAAATCTCGCTAAAGTCACAATCTATTCTGGACACCTCTTCATTCCATCATTTAGGTCTATTGCAAAACCGTGCTTTGTGCTGTACTCTTACCATTTATAAAAGCATCCTGAAGATCCAAATATAGATGTGAATCCTCTCTAGCTCCTGTTGAAAACCACGATAGCACAGACACTACCAAAGAGAACACTGAAAGGCTTTGACATTTTGATGTGTAGGTTTTTTTGTACCCTGATTTATGATAGCAGTCTACCTCCCTGAGCAATGCAGATAAGATGTACAGACAGGAAACGTTGCAAGGTGTTTTGATAAGGATGTAGTATGTCCATGCTGCACGTGTCTTCAGCGATGATTACTACAAATCTTTCCTGCAAGAGGGAACAGAAGGCTTATGCGCACTTCACTCCGAGTCAGGAGAAAGCAACATGCAGTTAGCAAAATGGTCTCTAGGAAAATGGGTTTTTCTGTTTTTTCTGAGATGGAAACATCACATTATAATAGAGCCCACAGGAGTTAAAGATTCCTTAGCACGCAACACTTTTCTTTCGTTTTTCACGATCGTTTGAGGATCAGTAGCTTTGCTGCTCCCGTCTTGATCCCAAAGGGAACTTACTGAAGTTCTTTATTTGACTTGAAGCGCTATTCCCTTCCGCAAACGTGAAGGGACCACACTCAGACAACACAGCTTGGGCACAATGTCACCCACATTACACAGACCTCAAACTTGAATGAATTCAAGCATGGAGCTCAACTGCTGAGGTAATAAAGACTCAATTATGATTGTTTTCTTTTAAGGCCATCTGCCTTCTGATTCCCCCTCCTGCTGCATTCATGGAAAATGCTGGGATGATCTTGTTTAGAGATGACACCGGCACCTCAGCGGACGAAAGCGAAAATTAATAGGCTGCATATAAACACGCTGCTGATTTGAATAAAAAGCCCCTTTCCTTCAGAAATTCAGTCCCATTCATTCAAGATGAGACAATATGAAGGAACAGCTCACCTGGTGTCATGCCGTCAAAGTAATAACAATAGAAATATTGTACTCAGTATGAGATGGTCTTTTTCAAAGTCATTTCAATCTCCCCACAACATGGTGCAAGTGAATAAAACCAGCTTGACGCAACCATCCACGCCTAAACTTAAATTTCTTGTAATGCAGTAAAAAAACGAAGACAATTCCTCAGTGCAGAGGGAAACTACAATCAAATTGTTAATCATGTGGCTTAGGATGACCTTATGGATATCAAACACGAAACATATGCTAAATCTAACAACTTTGCATTTGAAATGCTTAACCTTTCACTTACAAACATTAGTCAAGGTCATATTATAAAGACTTGATTTTTCAAGAAGTGAGCCTATAACATGGTGAACCCCGGTTAACCTTCATTACAGCAATAGTGCAATCATTTCATTTGCAATTCATTCTTCACAAAATATCTTGAAAATCAACTCGATGTCTGGACCTAAGTAATGCACTACAATGGAATTTACATATTTATATCTTTGCTCTTGAAACTTTTCAGCAATACACTCATAGATTATCATCAAATTCATTAATATGCAGCTACTGGTAGTCTCCAGAGTTTTCTTTTCTGGTTGGGAAAAAAATGATTACAGAAAGATTTGTTAGCTTTTGATGAATAGCGCATTTTGTAATCTTTGATTAATGTTATGATAATCTTCCCTAAGGCTCTCCCATTGTGATTTAAACAGGAAATTACTTGCGTTCGGACAGTAAGCAGACCCAGGTGGCAAGCGAATGCCCTATTTAATTTAACTTTTACCCTGTGAGGACATTGCTATTGTGTGCTGTTCCTCACGTCACATTGTTGAGCACAACATCTTTAGCGTTTTTCAAAAGCTGATGAGAACCGACTTGACTACATCTTTTATTCGCAAGAGTAAGCAATACAGCCATACGCTAATCAGCAGGATTTTGACAGCTCAATTATAAAGAAATGAAGAACACAGAGAAAATTTGATATCTAATTTTACCTCTTATAAAAAACATACTTTCAAGGTCACGAATCAAGATGTCATGTGCGTCTTCATTACAACAGCATATCATGATAACCACATTGACCTAATGCCCTTATTAAGCAAACCAGACTAAAATTGACGTAAGTAAATGAAACTTGGGTAAATAGAAATTGATTTTTTTCCCCCAACAGCGTCCCGGAGTGACACGAACAGAATGACTTACAAACTGTCAGCACTCAATTTAATCCAAACTGCCACGAGCCGTAATTTCTACAATGAGGAAATGATATGCTGATGCATCTCTAAGGATGTAGTAATTTTTCAGCCCTTGCTTCCTCATGATTTGGCCTATGTTTGCAGGATTACTCTTCTCCCCCTTCCCCTTATTGTGTCTCAGTGGAGACAATTAAAGTGTGACAGCTCTTCATTTAACAAGTGCTGTTTTAGCTTGTAGGGATGAACACATGGCATTCTAATTATCGCCAAACGGCCCACAGACCCATCACTATTTTAGAGCGTCTCTGATGTGGCTTGGTGTACCTGACAGCGCAGGAAGACTGGCCCGGAAATTACCAAGATTAATGCTACAACAGCTGAAAACTCCAAATAGGTCTCTGAAGATCGGAGGACTGCATGCAGGTGCATTCATTTCTCATTTTCAGTTCCTCTTGGTTCTTATGACATATTCCAAGAGCCTGTAATCAAGGGATGTGTAAAAAGCAAACATACTAGGAATCCTTTATTACCTAAGCAAACACTTGCACTGTTCTTTTGTCTTGACTATTGGTACGAAATATTCAAAACACACATCTTAAATGAAGAGAATTTACACCGTCATACACCTTGGACAGATGGCCAGTCTATCACAGACCTCTTAACATGCATCAAAAATCATACTTTCCCTCAAAATTGATTTCTACGTTGTAAAACATGTTGGGAAATCAGGATCAAGGAAGCAAAGGGTACAGTGATCTAAAGTGTCGAGTTTAACAAAAAGGTCTGAGTTGAGTTGTAAGAGACATGCTTTGATTTTATTGGATAACCTCATTTTGATTTTGGGTGTCTGCCATTCCAATTTGCTCTTGCCTAAGATTTTTCTGCTCTGTTATTGCACCAGATTAGATACGCCCAAGCCTTTATCTCTTATAACATTTACTGCTGACATTTTCTGAGGTCCTGTGTTTGAGACGACTTGTTCATAAAAGATAATGGACATTTTAGATCAGGGAGATTCAGTGTGACTGTCGTTGAGTTTCTGAAGCCTCTAGTCAATCAATAGACATACCGTAGAAGCTAAAACACTGAGATGAGGCGTTGAGCCCTTAAACATGTACATGATCAATTAGCAGGTGCAAGATGACCTTATGTTTAATCAAAACTATATGACATACACAATAACCCAAAATTATATTCTACTCTTAATGGTCCTAAAGAGGCGTGTCAACGAGTTTGTCTTTTACATCTAAATAAATACATACTGAAGAATTTATTCTAGAATATTTATTTTATGTGATTTACCATATGTATAAAGTTGTTCAGATCTGAGCAATTCCAGCGTTATGGTCGTGACATTTTCATTCAAACCTTGAAATATAAATTCCCACAGAATGTATTTCTTAGCAATATATTCATCTGTTTAAATCTGCACGAGTTATCTAGAAGTAGAAGTATACATGCATTATGGATGTGACCAAAAAAAACACATTTTTGAGAGGCAACATTCATTATGTTCATTTTAATGTGACCCTGTCTGTGAAAACCAGGCTAAAGTCTAAAAATCTAATTCTGAGGTAACGAGCATCAAAGTTTGATTTCAACAATTAATTTCACAATTTTTGTCACAATTATTTGACATGATCTTACTCAGACAATATTAAAAATATCAATGTTAAATTTTCACATAATATTCTTTACAATATGTAGTATGATTTTATGTAGAAAACACAGACTGGGTCACAAATGCATAAACCAGAAGCAATAATATTTAAAAAAAACATGTGACTCTTCAAAAAACAATTTTAGCAAAAAACAGCAATTTAGCAAACTATGAAAACCATGCTCATATATGTTATTAAAAATTATTAATATTAAAAAATAAAAAGGAAAGACCTCACATGTATTTAAATAATCTAAATGACCAATTCTTAAGTTCTTTGTGCAAGCGCAACACTGTGAGATACACAATTTATGCCTTCGTAAATGATAGAAAAGCAATTTATGGTTTAAAAAGTTACTTTCCACCAGGACAGACATTATGTGTCATTATGTGTTTTGTTCATGACCAGTGCAGCCGTGTAGTGTAGATAAGTGCATACTCCGCTGATGACTAGACACAATCATATAGCTTACAGAACAACATACAGACAGAACATATATAGCACAGCTCACAGTGTTCTTAGACATCCATTTTCCCATTATGCAAGAGAACTCAAGTGATCATAGCTCCCTTTTCTTCTCTCAGCTGTGCCCAAGGTAATCTCTCCTCATCTAGTCTTATTATCTGCTGCTTGATTGATCTGTTACTTCAGCACTCAATTCACTTAATAGATGTGTAATTTTTAAAAAGCCATCACAGAGACAGACAGAAAAGGCGGTGAGTGGTAGATTACATTTTATGTTTTGGGTCTGCAAAGCCTTTGACTCATTTGCATCCATCTAAAGTTACCACCAAACTTATGACATTAAGTACTGATTGCTTTTTGGACCTCACTGAGGTTTTGGGAATATAATAGAATGTAATATGAATCATTTAATAAATCACTACAATATGCCAGGATTTTAATTATGTTTGATTGCTATATTAATTTTAACCTTTGACAACAAGCCTCTGAAATATATCTACGGTCTCTGGATAACATTTGTTGGAAGAATTTCTCTGAGGCAAATGATGTTTATTAAGTTTAATTTGGGTGTGGGAAACACAATAGCCAAATCCAATTTGCATTTCCAGCCTCTTTGACATTGATATTTATTCCCAAATTGTAACCCAAAATCAAGACAACATTTCTTCTATATAAAATACTGCCACACCTGCCGATGAGAGTGAAGTTCCTTAATGTTCAGGAGAGCTGAGCATAAATCTCAGTCTTTTGACAGTTCTATCTGTCAGATTTTGTGATGCAGAGACCTTTCAGTAAGAAAATACCCCATGGATGTGAACAAATCAGCGTATTACTGCACGATTAATGTAGCTGAAAATCTTTCCAGCTGTTGATTGTTAAGTGAGAAACTTGCCAGCTTTTAAAATCAAATATCAGGCCAGTTAAAGACATAGTGACTCAAGAAAAATCTACCACTGCCGTGTACAGTATATTACCAGTTTTATTTATGCATATATACATATAAATAAAATATCTTTTTTCTGATGATAATAATAGAGAAGAATACATAAAATAAAGCATTAGAGTTCATGCCACCAAATACTAACTCAAATCATGCAGGTAATACAAAAAGATTCATGACATCAAGAAGCAGACTTTCTTTTATAAAAGCTTATTGCACTGAAAATGCAGCACATTTTAAATCACTGATGCATCTTTTCTTAACTCACTCGAAACTATATGAAATCCATAAAATGAGCAAATTCTCATTAGTTGCCTATCAGGCTCTTAAGGATGAAGCGCTTGTGTTAAATATTATAATTATAGCCATTCTCACTTTTGTTTGAACCCGAGATACTTTCACAGTTCTTTTTAATTTAGAAGAAAAGACTATAAAGCCCTGCTGACGAAATATGCATTTGATGACTTTAGTTACCGTGATATCATTTAAATTGATAGGAAGATCATTTATAAGACATGCTGAAGTGATGAAGAGAGACCAGGATGATGCAAGATGGGTCTTTTCTATGTGAATGTGCTTTAAAATTCATAGAATCTGCTGTCAAAATGTATAATAGGTGAGCAAGAAAACATCAAAAGTCCTTCCACAGAATGTGACAGCGAGGTATTCAGAATCTCTTATCACCTGGCTTGTCCATTTCACCAAAGTGGATATATTAAGCCAATCCAACACTGTCAATGAGCCCTACTTCCTCCCTAATGAAAACCATTTCAAAGGCAGCTCAATGCAGTCCATTTATTAAAGATTAAAGAATAAGTATGCAGTCCTCTTTAACACTCTGATTGCTCGGCTTACATGTATATCTCTCATACTGAGGTGAAATCCTTTAATACTCCTCCACGTGTACCTGTACATGTGAGCTACAATGCAAAAACCTCACATTTACATGGTTTATTTATTTGCCCTTTGCCCTTAACTGCACAACAGCAATGACAATGCCAAGTCCAGTGCACAGCCACTGTAGACCTGAAAATCTTTATTTGTCATTATTTGTTGGTCTCCACTCATTCATTGTGTGGGAAAAGGGCATCGGTGATGTAGAAACCAGAGGCAGGCTAGTCCTCACACCTCTCACCAACTATCCAGCCATGGGTAATTTCACCTTTGAGCTGGTGGCAGAGTCACACGAGCGGACAGAACACAATCTTCCCTTCCCCGAATCCCAGGAGGCCTTGCTCTTGTCCACACAAAGAGTGTCATACTCTCAGAAAAACAGTAGCAACAGAAAACTAATTTTTTTCTCTTCCCAACAGAGAAATACCAGACGCTTCCCAGCAAGCACTGCCCTGCTTGTCATATATGGTTTTGGAGAACGTACAGGGCTTAGCGCTTCAAGGCAGCTTCAGGCAAATGTCACTTTAAGTTACGTGCACCACGAGAATCGGGGAGCCAGACGAACGGTCACTGATCTATGAGAAATCAGGTCAAGCGCTGAGTGTCCTCCTCTCTGCTCATAACTGTCAGGAGAAAGAGAAAGCCAAATGATCGAGAGGTTGACTGCTGATATTTCCATAGTGGGTGCAAATGCACACAAATGCAAACATGCTCACACACCCCCATTTCCATCACTGGAATGGTGACACTGAAATAATACATCTGCCACAGAATCCTGCAGGGCAAAGAATAATGTGGACATGGGTCAGCAAATACAGCAGTACATCACTACATCAACTTTAAGGAAATGGTATTCAATCAAAATTATTTTGTAAAAAAATGTGCATGTATTGTTTTTATATAAAGGTAAATAAGAGACAAAATGTAAAAAAAAAAATCAACGAGCAAATCAACGAAAGAAGACGAGGACAATCATGCTTCTCCACAGTCGTGTCAAGCGGCCATCTGAAATGCTGTTCACACAGCATGCTCTGCTTTTTTGGTACATTTTGATGGCCATGAAACGCATTCATTGTCTTTACACTTTTGTTCTTACAGAATCATTTGGTACCTGAGTCCTTGAGCTACACCTAGTGGCAAAGCTTTTGTCTCCGACAGGCAGCTGACTGAGATCCCCAGACAGTCTCTGTGAAGAAATGCAGCACTGAAGTACAGCACAGTAAACAAAGCCGTAGAATGATACTACAATACAGCTCGTCCTCTTCTGCAAATGGTCAAACGAGAGCAAACTGCAAATAAGATCATATACAGAGGCAATAAACCTGACCAATCGCCACAAGTGTAACGTAAACTCGCATGAAACGTTAAGGTTCTGCAAGAATTGCAAGCAGATGCACTAAATAATTCAACTCTCTCCGTGTGTCATTTCAGAGATACAGTGTGTTTTCAGCTATTCACATTTCTTATTCAGAGTCGTAGGGTTGTTTTAAGCAGAGAGGCAGCATAATTCAGCTCTTTTATCTTTCCGACAGGTTTTCCGAACAGTTCTGATGAATTTCACATTAAGTTGGTCTGTGTGAGAAAGAGAAAGTGTGTGTGACTGCACTCGTAGACATCAAGCCAGACAAAAGGCCTCTTTTCTTCTAATGACACTCTATACTGTCAGTGCAGTTTGTCACATTCTGAAAGAACTACAACCAGGTGGGCTTTCAAGCTCGTGTTTTTCAAACGAAGAGCCACAACATTGTGACCAAAGGGCTCCACGCTCACACCTCCTGTGAGCATGTCAATCAAAAGACAGTCTGCACTGAGGTGTAAAAGCCACAATCAATGATTACAGCAGAGAGAGAGAAAGAAAGAGAGAGAGACATGAACAAGAAGCACGAGTAAGCCTTTGATTTTTCATCTAATGTGGGTAAATGGTTCTCGGCTAACACAACATTATGGCCATTGTTTAGAATAACACACCAATGTATTGCATTCGATTATTTACGGTGGTTTTACAAAGAACATCTGCAACAGAATGCAGTCTAACAAATCGGCATGATTTCCTTTCCGTAATAGAGCATAAGTGTCTTTTGTGCAAAATTGCTTGACTATCACATCAGTGGTTTGCCCGTTTGAAACCAGACTGCAACCATTAAATCGCGGGGCTCATTGTGATAAGTGTGCTAAATTTTCATGACCAAGATTACCTCCACATAGATAAGCAGTGTACTGAGTTTCCACAAACAAGATGGAGCAAAAGTCTGTCAATCAAAAAGTGATCAGGGCACATACAGTAAAGCCTCACATCACATCATATATATATCCTAAAATTAACTCTGAATGTAAATTTCATTACTCCAGTGTTTTCTTTCAATGTTTGTTAAAATGTTTTAAGTGATCTTGTCACAAATAGCAAATTCCCATACAAGATGTTTTAACACCGAAGCATCCCTGCCTACCCTCCAAGCAAGTGATCATAGTCCAAATGGCACGTAAGGTGGAGGTGAGTGAATTAATAAATGTTGTTTTAATTAAATCATTCAGGGTTCTAACTATCCACAGATAACTGTTTCCTATAATTAAGTCATTAGGCTTGGCATTTTTGGAGCACTTAGTGATGAAGCAGAGGATGTTAACCACAGACTGTCAGCACAAAAAGAAAGCAGGAACTGGACTTCCCCTGCACAGTGGTCAATTGATTAAAGTAAATTTGTTGTTTGTGCTTTTTTCCTTCTATCAAGAAGCTGTCTTTCTGTCAATCAGATATGAAATGCAATTAGAAACTTTGCACAGGGCTGCACATGTTTGACTCTCTTCCCACTGAAAACCCACTGAAGTGCCTTGAAATTTTTGATGCGTAATTTCCACTTAAACAGGAATTTAGGGAGAGACATATTAAAAGGCTCCTCCCCCTTTTAAAATAGCCAATAGCATTTAACCTAACTCACAGCCTGGAATCTGATGAGAAGTTAAAGTGCAGAATGATATCATAATATTTAATCATTCATATTAGCAGAAGTTCAACGCTGAAAGATTTTTGCTTGTATTTTCTAAATGCCAATTTTGTATCACCCTAGTTAAAAGATAAGACAAATTATAAATTGATGGAACATTTTCATAACAATAAACATGAACAAAAAATATTAAAAGAAAATGCATATAAAAATACCTAAAATATGTTTAAAAAATTATCTAAAAATTTTAAAATGTAGTTTAGATTGTGATGGTGACAGTTATCAGGTTAAGACTAACATATTAAAAGCCAAAAAATGTCTATTTAAATTTTCTTTAAATTTTCTATTTAAAGACTTTAAGGGGCAGTTTCCCAGGTAAGGCTTAGATTAAGCCAAGACTAGGCCTTAGTTAAATTAGGAAATTTAAGTAGTTTTTTACAAAGACGCCTTACAGTAAACATTACTGATGTCCGCCTTGAGACAAAACAATGGCACTTATATATTTTAAGATATGTGATTGCAAGTTGTTTTAAGTTATGGCAGATCAAGTTTGCATTTTAGTCTGAGACTAGGCTTAAGCCCTGTCTGGGAAACTGCCCCAAAATGTAACCTGGATATTTTCCCTTTGTAATATCAGAAGCCATAAAAATTATGAAGAAAAAAAGGCCATTAATAAGGACTGGTCCAGTCAATCTTTTTTGTCTGCCTTTGTTCATCTGAAGAATTTAATTGCCAATTTATGTTAATAACACAGAACATAATTGATGTGTAATTATCCATTAACTTAAGCTGTCTTTTGTAACAATGCTTTTTTATTTTGTAAGAGAATAAATCATAAGTAATTATGATTCATAGATTCCACAAAAGGACAAGCTTCTATGACTTTGTGTGCTATTGTGTGCAATCCAACAGATATATCAGGTTCCACGTAGCACGGGCACCTCATTTTAACAGAGCACATTAGCAATAAGGTAAAGGATGCGGTCTACATTCATTTTCATATCATTCGGTATGCCCTTCAATTTCAAAGTTATTCTGCTCTGCATATACAGCAATGCATTTGGTGTCCTTCCCCATTAGTGAAAAACATGATAAGTGCTTTAAAAGCGAGAATTTGTTAGAAGCAGAACATTTGTTTTTTCAGGAAGTTCTTGGAGTCTATTTATAGAAGTCTAATTTATGCAAAGCCGTTCCACAGCCCTTCGAGAGCGCAGTGACATAATGCCATAAGTCACTCTTGACACTGACACTAGCTATTGGGGACTGGCCATTTTTGAAGATTGTTGAATCATTTAGAAAAAGTGTCACTTGTTCTTATTAATTGCCCTGCTGTTTGTAGCCCGGGGCAGTGGCTTGCCAAGACAAATAACCCCTTTATGTTGTAAGTTGAATCTATGCCAGGTTAAACAAGCAAACACACCAAGCTTAAGATAATGCATTAACACTACTGTCTCTTTTTATTTCTAGAGCAACGTCTGAAACTACAGAACATCAAAAGGCTTAAAATACAAATCCAACTGTGTTGGTGGTCTCACTTCTGGGAGACAAACAGCCGGTTTGGTTTAAGGTCCTTGAACCTGTCTCAAAGACATATAGTTGGCAAGAAAACTCTTCACAAACCTAGTTACACGTTCTGGACTTGACCTTTAAAAAGCACAAACAGATTCAAAGATAATGCAGAGCATTTTAGCTAATTATTCAACCTGCATTTCCATTGTATGTTAAACTGGGCCATCACACACGATTATGCATCTATTAGCATACACTTAAAACACTGAAAAGTGTTGAATTATCCATCAGAAAAGGTATGTGACATGGTGTTAAGGAAAGGAGGTCAATTCCACTGACAACCCAGGTATGCCAGTGGACCAGTCATGTTTGTTATTGGGTTGCCCTTTAGCCAAATGTTATCTTGCAGGGAGATGAATCCAATAACTTGGTGTCCTTAATAATGGGAAAGAAGCCCACAAATGGCTGGAAGAGAAATCAAAACAGCTCTCCGCTGCATTTATATTGGTCAGCCAATAACTCCTGTACAACGCTGACTCAAAAACCAATAAACAGACGTGCTCGCTGGGCCTTCTGCAACCTTTAGGAATGCCAGGAGACTGCCTAAATCCTACAATCTAACGTGATGTGAACCATCCACTTCACACTGAAACATGAGGGAGGGCAGGAGGAAAGAAATGGTCCACGTTGGCATGATATGCTGAAATATGAGACCTAATTGATCAGCTTTGGTAAAGATGATTATGCAGTATGACAGACGTGCAGAGAGGTCAAGTGTTTTCACTGAGAACATGCGCAGCATTCTTTGGAAGCACACTAATGTGTCTGACCCCGTGCCCTGGCGCGGTGAAGGCAGATTAGGCAATGATTATCCCACTGACTGATGGGATGAGGGCATGTGATGACTGAATACTTTGTGACAGCTGCTCATTTGTTGAATCATCTATTACAAATAAGGTTAAAAGGGATGAGAGACAAGTACTTCCACGTGCAACTTGATAAACACGTAAAACGTAAAATTACTATCGTCTTACAGTTGTTATTGGTGTCTGTTGCCGTACATGGCTTTTTATATTTTAAATGGCAAACTCTAATATTATGTTTTTTTGTGAATAAACAACGGTGAATACAAAAATTCATAGATGTGACCCTGAAAATAAATTGATTATTATGATTATTATTATTAGTTTCATCACTCAACATTGAGGTTATATTCTAATTACACAAACAAGTAAATAAAGTTGTCCTGACATTTTGTAACAACTGTGACAAGAATTCCACTGTACAGTGTGACATTTTAAAGCCATGGCAGATGATTGCTGATAAAAAACAAGAGGGATAAGGTCATCCTCATTCCAGAGCAAATGCATATTTTATTGTGGTCTAGACAGTTTTTGCTCAATTGAATAAAACATAATATCCAAATATCCATCCTATTTCTCTGCTTGACAAATTGTCCTGTTAATAGTTTAATGCCATTTCACATGCTGGTTCAATGTTTATGTATTTTATGCATAAACCCCTTTTTAACTCTATTAATCTATGTAGTGAAACAGAGATGAACTGCTTAATTGTTTTCCATTTAATACAAAAGATAAAAGCTTCAAATGCCTTTTGTAGGTCATTTTAGCTCTGAACTCAGCTCAAGATTTGTGCGAATTGCACATCCTCACATCCAGAGCACCGACCGTTCGTAAGAGCTGACACTCACCTATAACCCATCAAGTTATTCAACATCCTTAGTCGCCTCATTTATATTTTAGGTGCCATCACAAGTTTGATGACTCATTACTTTTTTCTCCAGTTCACGGTGTTCTACTTCAAAAAAGAAAAATCTGCATAATTTGCATTGGTTTTATTACCTATGTCTGTCTTCTTTTGAAAAGCAAACCGCAAAGAGACTGCAGATATTCCTGACACGCTGGGGGAAAGCCTTCAGTAAATAGACTGATGGTAATTAGAGCTGCAGACATTTTTCTTGATGAGAGAACAGTGTGTGCTAAAGAATGATGCCGTTCCACACCCTGCTCATATACCCCGGGCTTTATGGGAGCTGTATGAAGAGGACCAATCAAACGCACTAAAGCGGAGGGGCACACCCCTCAAATGGAATTGCATGGGGCAAATCACAGTGTCACTCTAATAATGATTTATTGCAAGGAGGTTTTTTATTCCCATTATATTTTCTTTCTCTTCCTCTTCAGCTATTTATGTCTCCACACCAATTAAACTTTTACTCTCGGCCGAAGAACAAGGGAGAAGTTTTAAAAATACAGACAGTACAAGCAGGAACAAAGACTTACAGAATGGATATTTTGATCTTACAAGTTTGTGGCTTTAATATAGCACTCAACAGGAAAGGGGTGTTACCTAAAAGCTTTCATGCTTAAAAGCAGAACAGGTGCAAGGCATTCTTTGTAATCAGCTTCAGTTAACGGCTTATCCTAACATACAAACACACAAAAACAACAACTTGTTAAGAAACATTGTCACATTAAATTGGCAAACATATTTCTACATAATATGGACTCCGACTGGGTAAATTTGGGAAACTCCTGCAAGAATAAAAAAATCCTAAAAGACCACGAACACCACCGCACTAAATTCTCAGACAAGGAAGAAAACAACCCACAACTGTCCAAATTCTGATTTCTAAAAGTCACAAACACTTTCTCACACAACAAATTGTAACAACTTTTGTAAAACAGAGAGAATGAGTGTGATCCATTAAAGCTGTCAATCAACGCTTTCATCTGACTAATGTACTGAAATATAATCAGCACAATCAGTGACAGTGAGAGTATAGAGAAGCAAACAATAATTTGTAGATATTTTACTTGGTGTTTTTCCTGATTTTAACACTTCCAATGACAAACACAATAGCATCACAACACGATTACAAATGTCAATGTCAACACTTCACCTGAATAACCCTTCTCTGTTATTTCTGGAACAAGAACATGCTGACTGTTCGGACAATGAGTGATGATATTATGCCTATATTTAGTTCCCAGCCCAATGTCTTTGACTTGTTGGCCTCCAACAAAACATGCTTTAAAGTAAACCAAAGGTTATTACGCTATTTTAAGTCTTGTGTACTAGATAAGAAATGTACAATAAAGATTTCTCAAACATATTTCTACACTATTCAATTCAGAGGTCATGTTAAAACAATGAGTCCAATTAGGTCGAATTATACGTCTGAAAAAAGGTCAAGGTGGAGAGCTAAGAGCAGGAGTCCAGGTTCACAAATTCAGTTTGTTTGCTCTTTAAACTCTCCTAGCCCATCCAATTACTGTGCTTAAAAAATAGTAGGCCCATGAAAACGCTGGCTTTGTTATATCTGAAATATGTCTACATCATGCACGATGCGTGTTTGTGCGGACATTCATTTGTATACTGTATTTTACACAATGTAATTCAGAATGCTTTGCATTGCTGTAATATAGGAAATAAATTAACAGATATAAAAATCATGTGTAAATTTATACTTAAAGAATTATTGAAACATAAATGGGGAAAGAAAAGAGATTAATGAAGTGAATAAAAAGGAAAAATAAAAGTATAAATATGCAGCGCAATGAAAAGGACAGTGCAGCATAGAACAACAGATGTGGTCAGTGAATATGGACACCGCAGGGGCACATCTGAGGTCTTCTGCAAGCTGCTTCCAGCTGCAAGTGACATAATAGCTAAACGCCCTCACCGTTTGGAATAAACTCTAGGTATTTCTAGCTGACGCAAGCCTAATAATTTTAAGAGATCAATTAGATAAAACCAATCAAAGAGATAAAATCACTTATCACAAAGTAATTCTAGTAACTCTATGAGGTCTACTCAGATTCTACTCAGATATTTTGTCTGAGTATGTAGGTGAACATCAGGTATATTTATGAGTGTCGCCGTTATGCTGTGATGTGCTCAAAAACCAAAAAGCCTTAAGCCTTTTTTTTTTAAATTAGACATAGTGACTAATGTATTATGTTGCTGTCGTGGAGGATGTTTGACCCCAGTGCTACACAAAGCTTTGCTGATCACGTTCTATGAAATAAAAACACAAGCTCATTTGGAGCTAGACAACAGTAGCAAATAAAGGTGTTGCTTTTTCTGTTAATAAGGTTTGAGAAAAAGATTTGTCTAGCTCATTCATACAGTAAAGACATAAAATGGTCTAGACATTATACAGTAATTTATTTTATATTTAGTTTTGCACCACATGCCATCAGCTTTCCTCCATTTTCTTTTCATGCTTTGTACTGTTATTGTGCTTTACACTTGCCAGTAATTTTCCTGACCTTTATTCGCTGCATTGACATCAATAGCATTTTTCATTTTCAAGTTATGAAGGAGGACATGAAGACTGCAGATATGCTCGGTGTCATAGATACAACCTTCATAAATAGCACGCTAGTATTCTCACATGTACCTTTTTTGACAGTGACATCTATTTTCAGAGGGAGGACAGATCGACATATCAAACAAAACACAAAACGTGGTCAGATATGTCCTTAATAACAGTGCTAGCAATACCGAAGGTCACAGATTTGATTCCTAGGATATATGATATAATATAATCAAATACACTGTACATCTTTTTGGATCAAAATGTCTGCCAAATACATATGCAAATAATCATAAAAAATTTTATATAATTTTTACAGTTACTTGAAATTTCAAAAATTAAAATTGTTTCATTATTAACTCTTTATATTACTTAATTGTATAATATTCTTTTCTTCTTTTCTGAAAAATATTCTAAAAAAAACCCAACACTGCCCCCATTGACTTTCATGGTATGGACACAAAAACACCAAGACATTTCTAAAAATATCTTTCTTTGCATTTATAGTTGTATACTAAACAGGTTTTGGAAACATGAGGGTGAAAAAATAATATCAGATTTTTTTTACTTTTGAACTATCTTTTAAAATAATCAGCTAACAAAATGGTTCAAAGCTACAGGCATACCGGATTGCCGTCTAAGAACTGTTATCAGAAGGGCTCATAGGACATGTTTTTGTTCACCTAGGGTAGATGAAGAAAGGTGTAGGATTTGTAGTCGTGGCAGCGGCCGGAGAGCTCGACAAGAGGGAGAGGGAGGGCGAGAGAGTGTGTATGTGATTATCTAAGGTGACGCATTTGTCTCTCTCTTGATGTTAGTGCTGTATTCGGCAAAAGATATCAGAGCCATAAAAACTGATCGAGAATGCTTGAGAGAGAAAAGAAAACTTAAATATCAGACTTTTCAAACATTCATCTTTCACACCGGCTTTATCGCATACATGTTTAGACAGCGCGGTGCAGAGACCGTGGGATTTAGAGTTCATCTATACATGCATATTGACATATGTTCCTCCACAATCCAATTTTACACACCAAGGCTTTTCTGGAATTTGTATAAAGACATACCGTGTTGTATTTACCGGTAAATACAGCGCGCTGCTGTGCGGCACGTACCGCTTACCATACTGATCCATCACATTAATTCGCAGATATTGTGTAGCTCTTCAGATCAGTGGTCAGTATTAATGTTAAAAAGTAAATCTAGTTTACAGCCGCACGGAGAAGAACTACATTTTTGTTGGTGCTACAGACCCACACCTGCTCTACAGTGATTGAATATTTAATTACAGAGTTGGTCACGGTTGTCTGTCATTGCGGGATGCTGTATAATCACAGAGCTGATGGTAAACCACTTTACAGATATACCGTTCAGCTTTTACCAACTTAAAAGCATAGTTTTCCAGAGAAATGAAAGAAAAAAGACAGACACTATATAATGACTGATCAAGTCTTTAGCAGCTCAGATCAGCTGAAGGTCTCTAGGGATCTAAGTGTGATCATTAATGTTCAGGCCGTTCTCTTTCTCCTGAGGTATGTCAGCACCATTCAATATTCCATTCAGCTCCAGAAGAGATGGTAATGGGGTTTTTCTCACTCTTTTGGTGCTCTGTTCTGCCTGAGGATATATGTGTCCCACAACAGGTCTCTTTTATCACTCTTCCACAGATTCCTACCCTCTTGTGCTGTCCTAAGAACCAATTCAGGGGTTCAGGAGTCTTCGGAAAATAAAGGTGTCTAAAATTAAAAAATATATATACTTACACCAAAATATACTTTGGTATAAAGTATATTTATTGATTGTAATATTACAACTCAGTTATTCGATTGTTTGTTCGTTCTTAACATTAATATGATTGAAACCAATTCAAAAGATCAAACGCTTAGCAAATCCATCATGCACATTTCAAAGGTAGCATCTAATTTGGCTTTCTGTGATACATAAGCCACAGATCTTTTTTATCAAAAGTTTTTGTTCATTACAACACTCCTGTGTAAAATTGGCAAAGCTTTGAAGTTATAACTAAAATAACTTCCTAATAAAATAACATTCACTGTGCTGGAAACAATGTGAGCAATAAACCTAAATTAACTGAAATATTCATAATCTCACTCTCTTTTATATGCACAATGTAGATATCTGTAATTCATTAGGGGCTGCATTTCAACCCTCTTAATTGTTACAGGTACAGGTGGGTATAGAAGAATTTTCTTCATTGTTGTTCTTTTCTAAAGAAAAAAAAAGAGTGTAAATTGGGAACAAATGAAACTCTGAACATCTAGGGGGAATATTCTCTACTTGCGCCTCATTTTCCACCAACGAGCTATGGCACATATGCACAATATTTTCTCAGTCTGATTTGTGGCTGTCTGAAAACTTACAAGCACTTACAGCATGTTTTAAATATTTTCTGTCTTGAGCCGTAAGAATTAGATCAAAAAGTCTACATAAGAAATGTTCAAGATTTATGGAACTTAGATAGATGTTTTTATGGAAATAGTTAAATGTGGAAAATACACATCTTAGATGCATTGTATATGCTGATTAATTATTACACAGAGAGAGCCAACAAATCCCAGGCAGATGGTCTGGCATAGTTAGTCTTACTGTGCTAGTGAATATGTAGGTAGGGTGTTCAATACAGCTACATGGCAATCAGGTTTACATTTGGCTTTCCTTCTCGAGCCACGGGCTGAAGAAATAGTCCAAGAAGTTTTACTTTTCTTTCGATTTGAGTTTTCCTCCGTGCACATGCTGTGCGTGCAAACATTGAAGTTCTCGTCTTGGCACCTGCAGACCGATTGCGGCAAACGATATGGTGGTATTATGCAAGTTTCACACCACACATTACTGAAGGATTTGAGTAACGCCTTCAGTCCTGTTCAGTGGCTGTCGCTCAAAGATGTTTCCAAATTGAAAAGAGACAGATTGCATTTAACTGTACTTTCTGAAACATCTACAAAGTGGCTGTTTGTGTCTCTTTGGCATTTCTATTTTTAAAAAACATAAAATGGTCTTCTATTAAAAAAAAGAAGTGTTAATTTTCATTCTTAAAAAGAAAACATATTACTCATGTCCAAAAGAAGTGCTAAGCTAAAAAGAGTTTCGTACGCATTTCAATTCAATTAAATTTTTTGTTTTTTCACTTGTAAGAAGTAAGAAGACACAACATGGACACATCAAAAAGCTTTATAACAATTCTTCAAATATTCTCCTTATGTTCCATGAAAAATCAAAAATATTTAGCATATATATGACCGTTTAAAAACAACAGAAGGGTGAATAAATAACAGAATATTTATCATCGAACTACAGTGCTCCTTTATCACAACTTTAATTTTTATAGGTGATGAAGATGGTTACCATTCACATGTGCCATCCGTATGAAACGCTTCATTCTGGTCTTAAGCATATGCAAATAACAGTATCAGTATTCACTTTGGTGCAAAGCAATCTTTAAAAGTACCTCTTATTTGTTTGTCTTTGATCTACCCAGGGCATTACTACTAAACACTTCCTATAAAGCGTTCAGTAAGAGAGGCCAATTTTTGACCCTGGACGGCAAATATCCCTATAGCCACTGATGTGTCGCCAGTGTTTTTAGCAGGATACGGATCGTTTTTTTTTCGGGTTCCAACTGTGTGCTTGAGGGATGTACTGAAGCGGCAAGCAGGACTGGAAAGTGCCGCATCCACTAATGGCTACAGCTCCAAGAGGATGGTCTGCATAAACAACAACCCAGTGCAATCAGCAAGATGAGGCACTTCTTTTCTAGGGGGATGGTGATTGGGGACAATGTGTTTTTTATGTCTTCTCTAAGCCACTTCACCCTTCCCTACTGAGGTTTAAACAGGGCAATCTGTATGAACTTGCCATAGTGAATAATGCTTTGTCCATCTCTTATTCACTTCAGGTACATCCACGACATTTTTTAACTTTTAAAATACGTTATTTCTACATTTGTGAGCCAGTCTGTGGAAACTTGATTTTTCTGTTTTTTACATAAAATCATTCTATGTAATTTAAAGAACATTCTGTGAGAAATTAACATTTATATCTTTAATATTTCCTGAGTAATGTCATGTCAAATATTGAAATCATAGTGAATTTAATAGGTGAAGTCAAACTTTGCTGCTTTTTATCTCAGAAATAGATTTTAGACACCCACACAAATTTATGCACACACAAAAAAAAAAAAAAAAAATCACAATTGACATCCTATTTATGTAAATATAGACTTGTGTCACAAGTCATAACAAGCACATGCCACAAGTATTCGATGATGTAGATGGGTCATTTCAGTACCCTATGATCACAAAGCCTCATCAAACATTTAGACTGATGTAAGTATTTAAGTTATACAGATAAATGAGCTCTGTGTTTTAAAGTACTCTCATTTTGCCGCTGCAAGAACAATGCCAGAAGCTGTGCTGGTTAAAGTAAAGAAGGATGAGCCCTCTTTCTTTCTGATGAGAGCCATCTGGCTGGGAGCGAGGCCAGCGGATGAGTCTTGGGAACAGGCCTCTAAGAATTCCTGACCCTTGATAGGGTGACTGAAAAAAGGTATAAAATGCCACTGGGGCCTTGAGCTGTGAGGAAGTTTAGACCCTAAGAGGATGTGTGTCTCTGAAGTGAACCGAGGGAGAAGAATTACAAGAAAATATCCAGATCCAAAAAACAGTCCAAATGCAATTAGCGCCATGTTCTGGACATGAGAAAATTGATTTTACATCCTCTGACCTAATTATGGAGTTTGTTTACAGTGTGTATCTGTTTTCCAAGACATATCGTAATGAACACGATCACTGCCGTTTCACAAAGATCTACTTCAGCAGATTGATTCTACATAACAATGGAGGTTGTTAATTTAATGTTGGTTTGTAATTGCCAAAACAACATTTTATCCGCGAGCCTCTGCTTCAAACGTAGGTTCAGCCTCACTTTATGAAAGCACTCAGGACTCCAGAGCCCCTCTCTTGAAGACGTGCTGTGTGGCTGAACCAGGGCCAGGCTGCCCATTACACAGAAGCAGCTTGAAATCAAAAGCAGCAGGAAATGAAACCATCAGATTCCCACCCACATCCATCCACACAGCAGCATGCTTAGCCAAGTCTCACACATCACAAAATCTATTTCCTACTGTATTAGGTTATATGTCTAATCAACTCTTTTTTGTAAACAAAGTGTTTATTATAATACAAGTTTCAATATGCTTCTTAATATGAATATAGATGCGATAGGACACCAGAATAAGATTTGCCATCACCACAATGCATATGTACAGACGTATGCATATGTATGTCTGCTGTCACCGTGCAAGATAGATAGGTAAATAGATACACAGCCTCAAGCTCGCTGCCTTTCTTATCATTTAACATAAACATTTGTCACCTTCTGTCATTTGAGCACTCGGAAGGCAAAAGTCAAAACTAAACATTTACCCGCTACCATCAGGGAGTCGAATGCACACGCGACGCATCGGCACTTTCGTGAGGGGAGCGAGGCCAACTTCACATACATGAGGCATATAAAGTCAGCCATTTTCAAACAATGACCAGGGGGACGCAAACGCTCCAAACTGTGAACACAAATGGAGCAGCTGTTTAGGGTCATATGCCCCACCGCTTTCCTTCCTTTCAAACTCACCTCTACCTGCCACCCTCCCCGTTCGGATCTTCCACACGCTGTTTCTTCTCTCGCTCTCATTTCGCTCTGCTCTCTGCAGGCCAAAACAGTCGGACGGAAAACAGACTCAGCAGTGGACCTACAGAATTCTTACAAAATAAAAGGGCAGAAAGCCTTTGTGAAATCGCTTCACCCGGAACGAACCAACACCGCTCCCCTGCCTGATGTCCTCTATCCCCGCACCCCTTCTGGCCCTTGACACTCAATTTCAACCTCCCTTTCAAGCTTCGGCTGCAGTAGTAACTTAAGGTTAGTCAATATACTGCAGAGGAACGACAAAAACATACATAACTTTAAAGAGCAAAAAGGTGCTGCAATTTAATTATTGTGTAATCGCTAATGCGCACTATTTACCTGCCATTATTTAGCTTGTAGCAATATTGTTAATGTCTCGGAATTACTATATCAACACAAAACATTGTAGCATGAACAAGTGAATCATGTTGCATGCAATGCAATATATCAGAGATTAATCAAGAGATTAGATAGCAAGCTGTTTAAATCCTTAGCTAATGCTACCAACACAATCTAATTACTAGTTTGTGAACTCCACTTGTAGTAGCATTAAAAATGTAAAGTCCTAAATAATTTGACTTGTACAGCAAGCCCTGACATAACTTATTATCTGCTTTTTATCTCTTTTTTTCTTATCCTTACGGGATGGTTTTGAGATAAGGTCTGATCATCCACGCAGGTACCGTGTACTTACACCACATGCAATGCATATGATTATGCAAATTATACTGAAGGTAATAAATCCTTGCTCTAGCTGAAGGCAGTTGTAACGCCCATCTTTCCTCTTTTACTTGAAACAAATTATGTATGGAACGTATGCATTTAATATGGAAGCCATAGCAGTACTCATGACTCACGAATGAAACAAAAAAATCCAGAAGAGGTATCTTTTTAAAGTGTCCTCTTCATTTTGATGTTGTGCGTATGCTCCATACATTTCAGCTTTTGATGAATATTCAGCAGATAAATTGACAGCTATTTATGTCTACCCTGTAAAAAGGAGGAAAGTATTCAGAGCTTCAGCATTTTAACAATAAACTCACGCATAATGTTATCTGTCAAATGATTCATTATGCTACAGAAGCTGTAAAGGTGGTCTTTTTTAGTTAGCATATATAGATTTTAGTCTTTAGCATCTTTAACTTTTATGTTGTGGTGATACTGGTGAACTAAAAAATTAATTTAAGATAAAAACATTATACACAAGATGACACTAAGAATTAATATTCTGAACATGATAATAAACCAAAAGGGCTGTGTGATTAGCCAATATGTCAAGTACGTAGACTCAAAGCTATTTTAATGTGTCTTGTTATGCTATTGAATATTTAGTCTTAAGATGTTAGTTTAAGTGTATTTAAAGCCATATTGTTATTTCTCTGCCTTAATTTGTGTATATGTAGGTTACACATTTTTTGGTAGAGTTTGTAAAGTCTAGTAGCCTTACTGTAAGTTAAAGTTAATTATATTTCTATAAAAATCATCTAAAAAATGTTCAGATTTCTCTTTAATTTCCTTAATAAAAAACTATGAGAAAAATATAAAATAAAAGGCACTTGGGTAGTCACAGCATGCAAGCCAATATATTACACTTGTAATGTATTACATTTAACATATTTAACAGACATTTAACATACATATATTACATTTCTTAAAGAACAGATTCAAAAGTTATTACCAAAATGAGTGTTGGTCTTCCCCTACACACAGCCAGTTCTATTTTAATAAGCAATAAAAGCCATATTAGATTAGAGTATAAAGTTTCCTAAAGGCACAAACCCTGGGCATGTAATCTTTCTAATGAAAGATTTTAAACCCTTTCTCCTTCACGCTTACGAGATGCAAACCAGTCAAAACGTGCAACAGAAATCACAGCGATATAGAGTCCCACACAGACGATAAAGTGCAACACGCCGGAATGAGTCCCAGTGAAATTAGCTGAAAATATCCGAGCCTCCACCTGACCCACTGAGTATATCTGTGATGCACATCTCCAGTCAGTGAGACCAGACAATGTGCTTCGCTCGTGTTTCTGACAAAACCGCCACATCACCTAAAATAGATGAGTTAAAAAACGACATGAATAATGCATTCAAAAAAGATATCACATTTATTTTCCCCATGTGCGGTATCGCAGGATAAATGTGTTCTAATAAACGTGATGCAGGTCTTTTCAAGAGCACATCAGGCCCGTATTTTCTGGGCACTGAAGATGTGGAGGGTGAATGAGATAATTATCAGACTGGATGCTTGTTCTGCATTAGCTCTAGTGGGGAGTGATTATGGGAAACAGCTGAATCGCAGGAATAGCTTTTGAACCGTGACAATGGAGGTTATCACTGCATGATGCTAATAAGGGATTGAACGCTCGCATAATACGAGCCGTAAGAAGGGGGCTTGATGCGGCGAGATGAGATGAGCTGAGCTTAGAGTAACAACGCTCTGGATCAACTCGGCCCATGATTTGCAATGCAAGGGAAATTCAAGGAGATGTATTTGTAAGCGATTAAAATTCTGTTTAAGGGGGGGTTAAGTGTTTTTACCCAGTAGCAACCAATGCCCTGGTTGATCCATTTGGTGGTAAATGATTAATAGCCTTTAATTAGTGTCCCTCTATGCCCTTCCATTTAAAATAATGGTTGTTTATACACCGCTCAGAGCTATTGTTTACTCTTGGTGGCAAATTAAACGTACCTAGAATATTTTCGTTTGCCCTTATTGTCTCCTATTTCCAAATACGGTGCAACTTAATTTAATGCAAACTAAGATTGATCACAATATTTCGGCTCAAAGTTAGCCCGTAGCTGTATTGCAAAAGTAAATTACCTGTATACGGTGCAATATTTTGTGCAACCGCTGAACCACATGTTTGGGATCAAACGGCAAAGGACAAAGAAACCACTACAACTGAAATAGAATAGTTTAAAGTCCACAGGCCCTCAAGGACATTGTCTCTTTGGTCTATTTGTTTCCCATGTCACAGCTTCCAGTGGTCTCCAGAGGAATTTCAAGCTTTTGCAATGATGCATGTTTCAAAAAGCCTCAAGGTGGCTACAGGCAAGTGTCGCTACCCATTGGATATTCCTGGTAAGTACTTTTTATGCTTCAAAGCAAAGGTCAGCTGTTCGCTAGACGACTCTCCCTCGAAGGGGTTCACTGCTGATTATCCAAAAACACCCATTCTATGAAGTAGGGGACATGCTTTTATGCTTCAGATGTACAGTACATATGGTACAATACACTAGAATACAAAAGAAAGATGACGTTTTTAATGATATGTTTTACCTAAATTGTTTTAATTCATGCTTTTAACTTTAAAATCTAAAGTATCTTCCAATATATACATGTATTTTGCTCCGTCAATGCACTTTAGTAATGGCTTTATTAATTGGTGGCAAATGTTGTGATACACATTTACATTTTTATGCACCTGGCAGACACTTTTATCCAAAGCAGCTTACACTATATTATACTATACAATATATATAATACAGGATGCCATTGTTCTGGTGGATGGGATATAAATTGTTGGTTAACACCACAGATTGATCCTTATGGGTGTCTTTCAGAAATTCTTCTTATCAACACTTGGTTTGGCAGTGCAGATTCTGGACTTGCATGGTGCTGATTCTGTTTTTCTCAGTCTGGCCTCAAAGCTTCAGGGAAGTTCAGAAAAAAAAACGAGCTAGCAGTATGCTGAGGATCCCAGATGGGGACAACAATGATTCTTTTGACTGGTAAAATATGGCTCATATATATAACCCGAGCTCTGGTCTATGATGCATCTACAGTGGCGTGTTTGGGTCTTCCCAGAAGTGACAGGGAAACAGCCAGCCAGAACAGAACAATGGCATTAGAACAGCTGGATTCTCTGCAGATGTAAAATAGCTGCACTGATCAATGCAGTTCAGCAGAGAAAGATTTTCTGCCTATACAGTATACCAAACTATTGTTTTTGTTGTATGTAAAAAAAAATTCGAATCTACACAAAGAATATATAGAAAAAAAACTGTTCACGCTTTAAATAAAATAGAAAAAAAAGAAAATCACATTTGCATTAAAAAAATTATTTTTCATGCACATTATTAAAGCATAATGTGCCATTTACTACTGCAAGATCAAAGAATAATTTTTATCATTTGTATGTTCAACCATTGGTTGCTAAATATGAGCCAGGAATTAAATCTATTCACCACAAAATATTTAGGCATTACAAGTTTACAACTTCTGACAGTTTACAAATAATGCCACATCGTCCAACCATGCTGTTGTAAAAATGTGCATTTATTAAAACTAAAGCTTCTCAGTAAGATTTCTTTCATTAGGGTAAAAAAAAACGTAACTGGCTTCTAATATAAAGCACATTATATCAATCACAATTGTATTGTTGGACTCAGCAGTAATACCAACACAGTCCAAGCATTGAGTTCAAGATGGAGCTCGCAGAAGGAAAAGAGCAATTTCCTTAGCCTAAATGGAAAGTTCTGTCAAGCTGTTTGAAGTGATCCACCATCAATCACAGATAAATTCTCCTGAGCTGAGTAGTGAGGAGAAAAAAAGGAGGAAAGAAAAAAATTGGGAGCACTCCATTACCTGTGTGTCTTTCAAAGTGACTAATGGCATGTGACAAAAGGCATTCAAGAGTCACACAATGTGTTGCCTTCATAAAAATAAACCTGCTGCCACCCGGTTACACGGCTCACACCGTCAACTCTCAATGTCTGAACAAAGAGACGGGCTCCATTGGAAAAGCGCAGATGGTCAGTTTAGTTTTTAAAAATGAAAGTTTCTGCAATGGCCATCCAGCCTTATGAGTGTGTATTAAAAAGGTGTTGTTCATCTCCTCGTTTTCATTTGCTTTCTTTCTCTCTCTCTCTTTGTCATTTCCATGACAGCATGATCTTGCTGATACAAAATATGCAGATCAGTCTTTTCTAGCCCTCTCATATCATCTGTGAATAAATCACTGCTAGGGATTGACAGGGAGCGCAAGATGATTGCACAAGTCATTCTCAATTACGAAGGCTGTCTTGCGAAGTATGTCTAAAACACACCAAAACGCTTCTACACCACTGAAAATGCCGCTGTAATAAAAAATAATAATAATAAAATCACACACCTGAAACAAACTTGCTTAGTTGCGGTCTAAGCACAGAGGCACATATGTCATGGTGTATACTACAATTTACTGTGTTAACTTGCATTAAATACCATGTTTTTCAAACACCAATAGGTTAAAATCTCATGCCATATGCATCAAGGTATTTTAAAGGTACGCTAGGTATCCACAGGAAAAAATAATCGAGGGGATATTCCTTATCATTATCTGACTTCATGGATGGTTTAAGGATCTCAAAACTCAGACAGAGATCTCTAGACTCTCTTATATGTTCTTATCCCTCCTAGTCCCAGTGCTAATGGTCCCTTTTTCACTCGAAAGTACTTCACAGACCAGGTGCCTTGTGAGAGATTCTTTCAAATGTAATTTTAAAGGTAAGAGGGAAAAACCTTGCTCTGGTCTGGCTCTGCCTGTTCTCTTAGATCCAGTTAATGGCTTTCTTTATCTGCTGTAGCCCACCTTCTCTAAAAGGTTCTTGATCAAACATTGCTTTAGATAGCTTGCTTACAAACAAAACAACTAGCTAGCTTCTCTTTTTTAACTTACTAGTTGTTTATGTAGAAACTTACTCCTTTTTTTATACAAGTGAAGTGCAAGTGGTAAAGAGTAACAGCGGCCAAACCATGGCCATGGGTTCAACTCACGGCAAAATGTATAGCTGAAGCTGATAAATGTCACTGCACATATTGAGAATACACATGCAAATGCATCTAAATCTTTTTATTTTAATTATTTTAATACTTGAAATTTAATATTTTAAAATTTTAATTTGAGGTGCTTTTAAAAATAAAATGTTATTATTATGTTTATTGTTATGAAAATGTATCAAATATTAATTATTTAGTCTTAGACTCTTCTATGAATATATAATTTGTCATAATCATATTAGAATTCAATATAAAATATCAAATTAAATAATAAAATGTGGATTGGTGACAGTTTACAGGTAAAATGCACAGTTAGTTGCTTTGAAGAAAAGCACTTGCCAATTTCCTAAATGTAAATACATTTGATGTCGCTTTAAAATATATGAAGCTGTTATATAAACTCTTTACATTAAAGTACAATTAAATTATAGACTGCAGTATATAACACATAACTTATGTGTTCTTAGTTGCACAGCTCCCTTCACAAACCAACAATTCTGTTTTTAAACTTTTTTTCAAACACATCAGTATAAACAGGATATGATAATAATGTTGAATAATCAGTGAGGTGGCAAAAACAATGCATCAAAATATTAACAAAAGGTCTAAAAATATGAAAATGTAAAAGCAAGAAAATAAAAGGGTGAGTCTGTCAATCAGGAAAGAAGACTGTATGATATTAGGTCAAAGAAGTTACTTCTTTTCATTCTTTTTCCTGTCTGTCTCTGTTTCTCCAGCCCCTCCTCCATCTACCTGTCTTTATAATTCGTGGATGTACTTTCTCAGTCTGACATAGTTGGAAAACTACAAAGCCGTCATCCGTGATAATAATGGCAGTTTTTCCTCTCACTACCTCTTTTGTTATTGAGCCTCCTTTTGTTCAAAGACTGTCGGGTCTAACACCTGCCCCAGCGGTTTAAGTGAGTTTCTTACTTAAACGACTGTGAGAATCGAGAGGGAAAAAATTCTTTATAGAATGTAATTGGACTGGGATATCAATGAATGATAATTACCCCATTAAGAGTACATCATTAAGACCTGCACATCTGCAGAATGCATTAAGAACTCAACAGTGACAAATATTAAAACTGCAAAGTTTTAGGATGTAGAAAGCACCCATCACATGCCTACTAATCATCTAGTCAATTTTAAGTTACTCTAGTCCTGGCTTATTCATTACTAGAAGAATTATAAGACCAGTGTGAAGGATTACAATGATTTTAAGAAATGCAGAAATTTACTCTACCCATAAATTACTGTCAAGAACATGTTTTTTAATATCGAGTATGAAGATGAAATTACAGAAATGCTGTAATTAGTTAAAGGCATATATCAAAAGAAGGCTCCTTGACAATGATGGGCATCAACAGGAGATTTGAACAGACTTGACACAGATCATCTCTCTCACCGAGACGCTCTTCTTAATGAAAGGTAAACCTTAATTATATCATGTAATTTCTAGATTTTCTGCAATCTGTCTCAGTCATTGGGGAACAAAACATCTCCCAAGAATTTGGAGCTAATGATAGCCTGTCAGAGGTGCAGCTGTCTAGAATAAATTGTCAGGTTCTGTTATAAACAAGAATTCCCTAAACATCCAAGATGCTTTCAAACAAAAACTTATTTACCACTTCAAATCAGTACAACAAAGAAATGAGAACCCAGCCGCTCGAGCAAATGCAGCGCATGGAAACGAAAACGGGTGTCCAAACAAACTCATAAAGACAAATTAGTTGGTTGTCATCTTAAACCAGATGCTTGAGAATAAAATGAATTCATCTTCAAATTCATAGGAATCAAGGTAGCCTTTTTTCTCAATTTTCCATCAGTCTGGATATTTTCAATACTGTTTTGTGTGAGTTTCAGATTTAAAACCATCATCAATAAAAAAGTCCCCATGGCATTGAGAATATTTGTGTCGCACCGTTGTTGTCTTTTCAAGAACACAATGTGCTATTTCATGCCCTCGGAGCCCTTACTTTAATCATTCATTTAATCAAGCAGTCGAGGATTTGAGGTGTTATCTTTTCTGCTGGATCAATAGGATAAATAATGCTCCACATCCAAGCTTAGCGGTCAGTCCAACATCTCTCATTATCACCACCATCAGCCCATAGCATAAGATAAGTACAGCATCCATCTATTCGAATAAAGCTAGATCTGTCACCCAAAAACTATTTGTAGTAAATCTCAAGAGCATGCGAAATATGCACAACAGAATCTATAATGAGCTACTCAAATTCTTCTCTCTTTACAATATATCATAGGCACTGAATAAAGAAATATATTTGTAACCATTTCAAAGAATGTCTGACAATGTTCCTGGCACAGCATGAATTGTGCTAATTTGTATTTTATTTGTAGTTTCATTCATTTAAAATGCTAAATGAGTTTCTTTTGTTCTCAGTGGTCTCCTGATATGTTATACAGGGATCAAGAGACTGTGCAGTCTATGAAATTCATCTTGCTGGTATATGTAGGCTACATTGATCACTTTTTGGGACACACAGCCAGTGACTGTGGCAGGTGAGAAGAAATAGGCTGCCTTCTGACAAATATTTCTTACAGAGATGTAATGTTGTCCAAGGGACCTCCGCTGCAAGCCTTTGTGAGTCATTTCTCTTCTCCTCTGTTACTGCCCATACGTGCTGTGAAAACGAGAGCTATTGCAACCTGGGGAAATTTCAAACAACATGGCCCTGATTTAATTAATAAAAAGGAACGGATTTAAAAAATAGTCTTTTCGGTCTGTGGATTCTGATCGTACAGGTGAATGTTACCCTGCCATCATAAATCGTGTAAATTATGATTATGAGAATATATTATAGATTTTTAAATATCTGTAAATGTATGGTGTGAAAATGGTTTTTGATATTGATTCAAACGCTGTGCTGCTAATGTAGTGCACTAATGTACCACTGATGGTAGTTCAGTAAAGTATTACAACGTCAAGATGTCAAGATTTCTGAAAACACAAAAGACTCCATTGGCCTTTTTCTAATTACATTGCAAACCACCAGTCCACACTATATTGTAAAAATGAAGACAGAATGACACATTTATAGTCCAGTCCACAACACTCATTTCAGAGATATAGTGACTAAAAGAATTACAAATAATTACAAAATGAGCTATTAGCGTGCTGCATAGTATAATAGCAGCCAATGGTCACCTAAAGGCTAATGCCAGTAATATTTTAGCATTTCCATAATTCTGTTAAATGGGATTTTTCCCTTCACTACACTGAGGAAAAATGTATTGTGTTTCAGTAATTACGGTAAACTAAGTCCAAGATCCCACTCTGTTAAATAACATTTATGCAATAAAAAATAAATTTATATAAACAAAAATTGTCCCTCCCTTCTTCTTGTCTTCGGCTCGGTTCTATAACATTTTGCTTTTATAATCACATTCACTGTCGTTTATATAATACATCATTTGGAGTAAACTAAGAACAGTGTTTTTAGGACAGTATGATGTAACAGTCGATTAGAGATAGAGTGGTTAATTCCAAAGAATACTCTAAAGGCCATCAGCATTTGTTTGGTCCCTCATTAGTCATTAAATATTGTTTTAAGGCAAAGTAACACAGCATTAAAGTATTCGAATATTAGAGACTATCAGTTGGAGAACGCATTAAAATGGCACAAAATGTTTTTTTAACATTGATGATTTGATTAATTTGTTTCTTTTATTGTATTTGGAAAAACATGGAGGTCAGCCTGTGGAATAACATTTGCTCCCTAATGTCTGAGTGTGTTGAAGGGAACATTAAAGGTCTGTTTTTATTACAGCCATTTCCTGTTTATTCGGAGGCCTCATCCATCTCCTTGAAAGCTTCATTGTCTGCTTATTAGTCCTTAATTCCAAAAATTTGAAATTTCTAATAAGCCGTGATGGATTATAATGTTGCTTTGTCAGATTCAATTTGAGTGGTCATATTTACTCAATATAACGCCGACTAGCTTACTTTGAAAATTATGTGCCCGAAATGATGTTTGGTGAAAAAAATTGAGCCTGCATGCTGTTGTTTGCTAATCAGATGTCAACTATGGTTAGCTATTAGAGTGTCCTGGTGATAAAATATCAAAAGAAAACAGACTCGGTTTGATCCACAGTTGGTTTGTAAATTATTGCAACAGAGTTATTTTACTCCTCTCGAGTTATCTGAATAATGCATTTATCCATTAACTTTCAAAGGCATGTGAAATATGCTAAGGGATCGAGCTTCATCAAACGATAGGAGAGTCAAGGATTTTTAGGAGATATGCTTCTCTAATATCAATAATTTTCTACACCATTACATCGCTAAGAATGTGTCCCCAAGGGGAAATGACAAAAAGGATGGATTGGTTGAACAAAACAGGCAGCTAGATAAACTACATTGGTTTTATCATGAACAATATTAGCAAGACATGTGAAGGACAATGCCCTGAGCTGCTGGGCTTAATCCACTTAACAAAGTACTCGAGAAAAGCCTCCGCTAAGAGGGATGTTTTTTTATTGGTTGTAGACGGTTCGCTTATCTCTGTCTGTTTTCCTTTTTTAAGGTCAGAGAGATTTTAGATTATGTTCAAACTGTGACATAGATTCAGATATGCAGCGAGCACGATGCATTTAAATACCTGTGGCAGATTGTGTTTGGGTGGCGTTTTGAGAACCAGGCCGGGCTGGAGGGAAAGGTTTTGTAAGGCCTGATATGAAATAAGTGTCAGAGGTTAAGCCTGTGGCAGACTTACAGAAACTCATTTTCTCTTATCTTTTTCTGGTCATGAACCGTGAGCAATGGCATTATCAAAGGCCTGTTGTTACAACAGAGAGCTGCATCGCAGACACAGAGAGATCCTGGGAATGCGTTTTAGGAATGACTCCAATCGCCTGGCTAATCTCGCTATTGTACGTTCCCGTTATCAGCCCACGCCGCTGCAGGAAGAACAAAGAATAATATCTGCAAATCCATAAATCATAATTTCAACCTTTGTGTTAGGTCACCATTTAAACTGTCTCTGAGGTTAAGAGTTTATCCAAGCTTGCTCAAGCAATACTTTTTTTAATCCATCTCTCTAAACATTTCTATTGTTAATTGAATTCCTAGGTGCAGACGCACCAAGAAAGGGAGAAAGAAAAAGCAAAAAAAAGAGAGGGAGAGAGAGAAAGAGAGGCTTCTACATTTCAAAATGTTAATCTGTTTTTGCATAATCCTTATAACTTGTATTTGCATGCTTAAATATCCGTCATTATCCATGGACCGTGCAGTCATTCTTTGTTCTTGTACTTCACAGACATTTTTATTTGCACATTCCAAAATAAATCACATCTAAAAGATGGCAATCTACATATTTTAATGCACATGCATATTATAATTATGTGTGACGGTTACTGTAAATCCTAGCATTTCTCATTCTTACCTTAATTCTGCATTGCGAAGAGACTTATTTTTGTCTTATTATTGTTTTGTGTCCTCTCTTTCGAGTAAACATTCAATGTCCATGTTTTGTGAGTAAGTAGCTAATTTGAATAAGTTTTACAAAAAGTATTTTTACCTGAACAGTGCTGTTGGTTAAGGGTACTGGTCATGAATGTCTTGGCAGAGAAAATAATGACTCTGTCTTTGCAAGGCCTCTGCTGTGTTACAGCATGTTGATTAGGCCTGCAGTTTGCCGTTTTTTAGCAAGTTATAGTTAATAATGTATTGGTTCAGGCAGTCACACAGACATGGATTAGCATAATAACATTTCAGACATATTGGCTTTTTTTTCTCCCGTTTCTAACACAAATAAATCTTTTAGTCTGGTCAGGTGGTTTTGCCTGAATGCTTTTACTTTGCTGTAGCTGACTTGTCTATTGCTGTATTTACCTCATTTGTTCTAAAGAAACCTTTGTTGCTATGTCATTGTTCCTGTTTTACTTAAACACCCTCTTTGCTGCATGTTAACTTTGTTTGTTTGAATTGTCTAACACACTTTATTGCACACATTTATTATGATTATGATTGTTATTGTTATTATTATTGAGATATTATTAATAATACTACTACTACTAATAATAATAATAATAATAACAACAAGAAAAAGAAGAAGAAGAGAAAAGTAATACTAATAATAATAAGAGTCTATGTAAAAAAGGTTGTTGAAAGATGAGCCATCTATTCCTCAGCAACCCCACAACCTGTAAGCAGGTATCGTTGCTCATTTCTAATGCAAAGGCGTAAGGCCAATTATAACAGATGTACAGATTTAGTGCTTTTTCTAGTGCATTTACATACAAGTCAAACAAATAACAGCCTGTTTAATTCAAAAGTAGGGTAAATAAATTAAATAATGACTGTTTTAGTGCAAGAAACCTTGGTTAACATCATAAATGAACCACGGGGAAAATGATAATATATAAAATATGGACTAAACTGTAACTGGCTGGTTCCAGTTTTAATGTACAGACCTTAGAGTTAATGGGAAAGGGGTTTGAGTCGTGGGATTTATTCCTGCATTTTAACTTTGCAGGCAGCTCATCAACATATCAATTATCCACTTTCTTGTTTTCCAGTGTGACTGCACAGGTGTGAGGGTGAGTAATTGCACACCTCCCTCCTTCTGGCTGGCCCTGATGTTTGCTAGGTGCTTTAATAAATAACAAAGAGTTTATGTTTATTTCTTCACAAGCGAATCAAGCTTTTTATTCCTGTTTCCATGTCTAAGGATAAAGGCTAATCATTTATTTTCTTAAGTGCAATTCCAAAGGTGAAACAGTCAGCTTAATGTGTACTCTTAAAATAGTGCAGACCGCCTATATGGTCAGATACACATCAACTAGAAAGAAACATAATTATACAATATAGGCTTCCAAAATAAGATCTGCATCTTTTTTAAGATTCAACACACAACAGAATTCCACCAATCTGGTGAAATTTAAATCAAAATAAGTATCAGTGCTTACACAGACTGTCAGGTCTGATGTAGTTCCTGCTGCTCTTAAACTGCTTCTTCGTAAAGTCTGCATTACATTTTGTGACCGGTTCACAAAACAACCCACACGGAAATGTGTCACACATACTGTTGAAGTCAGACTAAACTGATCAGGGACCATTTAAATAAACTTTTTCCAAGTGCTGGGAACCATTTGAAGAATAAACAGAGCGACAGGTGCTATATACACAGGAAAAGCACAGGGTTTGATACACTTATCATCAATTATCAGGTTTTAAAACTTCTTTCATTTACACACCAAGATAAGAAAAGCCACCTTTCTCAACACTAAACAATCTTACAATCTAAAAAAATCCTTATTGACATGTTACTGTGGGCAGACCTATGGCATTGTCATATGTTTTCATTTAGCTGACATCAGAAAGTTGTTTTTGCAGCTTAATTTTAATAAATACAAAAATGAACTTGAGAGGAATTCTTGACTTTTAAAATATTTAGGAGGAAATTCACTTTAAATTGTACCCACTGATAGTGGTGCTTGCATAAAATGATGTCGGCTTAATTTAAATAATCTCGGCAAAGCTATTTCAGTGTATTTAGCGCTTGGTTAAACTGGATTGTGGGTGGTTAGTAAATAAGATGAAACTGCTATTTCACCTTTTGTGTGGTGCAAAAACTTTCATTTCGACCCACAGTGTGTTATCACAGTACTTCAAACTAAAGTATTTTAAAAGATCTTTGACAATATGAACCTTTCAGGTGAAGGACCTGTAATTTATGTATCTCAGACAATTTTGCTGTCAAGGTAACTATGTGCAACAACACTGACCGACTAACTTGGTGAATCAGTCTATGAATTATATCTGCTGATATAACAGACACACACAGGCACACTTTAATACATAAGTTTGCATTCTGGTCAGGTGTGTTCTAAAGCGAGCAGTTTCACAATTCTCATTCTACCCAATTTTCCTTTGAGAGGATCCTTTACCTCTTTCTCAAAGCTCAGTTTGAAAAAAGAAGCTTTGGTGTAAGCTCACAGGCTGCTAGGGAGCGATTCCCTACCGACATTTAAAAAAAAGAAGAAGCTTCAAGGGCCCATGATGCCGCGGTGCATTGTGTAAAGGAAAAATACAGTGATTAAAAGTGAAATGTTTGTTTGAAGTTGATGTTATTTTTGAAAAAACCTTTCTTAAGAGGATTTTGAAAAGAAACTGATGGAAAGGCGAGTGAGAAAAAGAAAGGAATAACTTCCCACATATTAGGTACAGCGCTTCCGTAAGCTTCCGTCCCACATGTTTTGGGCCTTAAAGGTCTAAGGATGTATTAAAACCTCATCAGCGTCTTACAGCTAACTTCTAAACCCTAATTAACCTAGATATAATGCTGTGCCAAGAACAATAAACAAAGTAAATCATACCGTAGATACGCAAATGAGATGCATGAATATTGAATATAGCCTCAACAGAAAGCATTTTAAATATTCATGTCCCAACTAAAAACACATCAATATCGCATCTCTGCTGGGTCATGGAAGTCAGCTGAGCAAGTGCATGTTCATTATTTACAAAAATGTTTACTATAGCCTAGACCAAATCTCACCAGTACCACTACACCTTCTTGAAAGATAGTGAAAGATTCTTTCTTGCAAAAAGAAATGAAATCTCTTTGATGATCAGACTATGCTAAATGAAAACTCTCCAGAGAGGACGCATTGTAACAGATGTACATTAGTATGCACCCTCCAGACCAGGCTGCTGGGCTGGCCGAGCCTGGTCAGAGCTACATCTGGACCAGGTCACTACCGTCTCAGTCCCAAAGCTCATTATGGGGAATTATCAAGACAGCACCAACAGCAAAAGTATGAAGAGGTCAGTCTAGACGACGCTGTCAAAAGATTGGGAGAGTATATTCACACAGAAACTGTCACATTTCCTTAGACTATGACTTAGACATGTACCCTAGGGTCTACGCAAAGTGAATTCACCTTACACGAGAGGATGGTGTAACAAAGAAGAAACGGGAACCATATAAATGAGCTGCTGCCAACATATGTAACTTAGCATTAAACTAATCAAAGAGAATTTGAAATTGCTCCATTTCTGGGAAGAATGACAAATGGACCAAAAACATGAGCAATTCATTATCTGGATCTTTTGACAGATAGCTGCCCTGGCATATTGTACAATAAGAAAAAAAATGTCTGTTTAACGGAGTCTCTCTTACCCATAAGTCAAGGATAATGAGAGATTTAAAGACAGAGAACATGGATCACATTTTGAACATGATAGCCGCACAAGACCGAGACACCTTCCTGATCGCTCTCAATGGAAAGCCCTTCTGCAGTCCACTTGTTATTCTTCTGCAATTATGAATTCCTTTGACAGCATGACTTTGCATAAATAACAGCTAATTGAATATAAATAGGATGTGATGGTATTTGATTATCTGTTTTTCATTTTCTGCAAAGATTATGCAAATGGTCTCATCTGCATATCTCCATACACGAAAAACTAAGATGAAATGTCGGACTAGATTATTCTTTGCCATCATTACAGGCAAACTTCTTTAATCTCATGAATTCAGGATTAGTTTTACATTTTGGTGCGATGCTCCAATTTGGCAAGATGAGGGAGGTCATTTAGATGGTGGGAGCTTTTGTTTGCTCCAGTAGGTGAAGACAATAGACCTAATGGAGTTTAAAGTTGCTTTGTTATTTTTCTTAAAGCTTGACTGAGTCATGAAATTTTCAGTGCTGCTTATTGTTGGTGAGCAGATATGGTGGGTGATGGCTGCGTACAGAAGATGAAGAGCTTTACTGTGGAACGGTCTGTTTGGAGTAAGCAGAAAAACATGAAAAGCCTATTACAGTACAGAGAAGATGGTGAATTACAGTTGTGTCTGGCACCCTAGACCCCACTCTTAGAAATTTACTGTATATTACAACGGACCATACAGTATGTGTCTGACCATTTATGCCATTTTTGATACACTTCAACAGGGTAGAAATAAGATGCAGGGTACATTGGATACATTGCACTGGATACATTTTAAAAGTTTTGGATGGTAATAAAAACTTTGTGCATCAATACAGTTCAATAAAAAAAGTTTCTGATGTAAATACACTGAATTCAGATACAAGTATACAATATAAATGCTATTTTTGGGGGGTAATACTGAAAAATACCCAAGGTGTTTCAAACAGATGACGCTCATTTGTAGATCAATCCAGTATGGATTATGTACAGAGCTACTTTAGAGACTGCTTTTTGATTAGATTCTGCCCAAAAGTCCTTCTTTCGATTTTTATTAATATCGGTTTTGTCAGGCATAACATTGATCACCCAAAATGAGAGGCTAAGCTGATGCAGGGATTGCCAAGTATTAGTGAAGTAGAAAGTTGAGAGGGAAAATATCCATAAGTATTTAATAAAGCTGAACTGCTGTGGTTTGGCCTACTATATAAATACCCAGTACCAAAGGAGAGGAGAAAAACAACAACAAAGAGATGCACACTTACAAAAGAAACGTGACTTCATAATTGCTCTCACAGGGAATCTATAGTTATCTTACTGTATATACTGTAACCTGTGTTTATGTCACATCTAAATAGTGTCACACTACAGCTTCAAGCAGCCAGGGATCTTCAGCTGGGTCAAATTAGATTCCAGAAGCTTCAGTGTGGATGGACGATCAAAGAGTTATTTAATCCATATTGTTGCTGGAAGACAAATTAGCCAGTAGGGCAGAGGAGACAGACGCCTTTGAAATGCCTGAGATTGCATGCATAACCAAGGATCTGTGGCATTTGACATCTACAGAATTGGAAATGAAAGAGTGAGGCATCAGCTGGAGTCATAGGCCACATCGTGATGCTTCACCCCAATGGTGGTGGGAGGGTATGTGTCTCTCTCTGAAACCCAATTGATTTACTTCTCAGTGTCAGCCAAGTTGCAGATATGATTACGGATTGCTGAGGAGATTCACTTGAAAACACATAGACATGGCTCGGGTGCAACCTACATGGACAGGAAATAAGCGCTGAAGGCTTGTTGACTGATGTGTGGTCCTCCCTTTGCTCTTGTTCATCATCATAATTGGGCACAGTTCAGCTTGAGGAGATCCCAGCATCCTTAGCCATTCATTTTGAATTTTAAAGAGCTGTCACTCAAACTACGGATTTGTTTTTTAGCCCAAGTTATTATTCAAGTGTAGTCAAAGAAACATACATTTTCTTGCGCTTCTTTTTAATCCGATTGATTTGGAATCCAAGTAAAGTACAGCATGACAAAGTTTCACTTTAAATTTCACAGTTTTTTAAAAGAGTCTGTGCTGCTGGTTTTGTCATGATGTCCTCAACTTTTGGGTGTGGATTCAAAGCTTTTATTTTAAGAAACACAGCTATCTCTGAAATACTTAATCCTGATTGGTCAATCGCAGCATTCAGCTGTGAAATACTTCTGAAAAATTGACCTGTTATCCTTGGCAACACTATATATCTGACCGTTCGTACAGGTAACCAGCGTTTAACGACCCTCGGTTTATACAAACATCTACAATGTAACGTTGACTATTTTTTCAGCAGATGTTTTAAGATAATCTACAGGTAATATTTCATGGCCACATATTTAATTATTTGGTGTGCTGAAGTGCAATTAGCAGTATAAAGCACAGTCAGCTGGTCATTATCACTAAACACACCCGTGCAAGTGTGATACACCATTACCCAGCTGGGGTTTATTGTGTGATAGCGATCAGCTGATTGTACAGTACATTATCCCTTATACAGTGGCATGTTTATTTAAAGTGTCATCACACAATGCCATCGCAGCTCATTATAATCACTTTCGCAGAATTCTAGTATTTCCACATGCCGTGTGATTGACTTGCTAACAGTAGTTACCAAATCTGTAAGTAAACAACTACAATTTTGCACAGAAACAATACGAGCAAACACTGCCTGTGAGATCACACATTTATTGCAAAGCAAATGGGATTTTCTTCTCTCATGTGGAGACTGAATTCGGTCTATTTGCCATTATAATTCACCCCAGACAATCATGTAAAACAAATTCTTCCCCACTGCCCTGAGTCTATTTAATCCCCATTCACTATGAAAATATGCATATTATTTAGCATTAAGGACAGTATGGAAAAGCATCTAACAGAAAATCATAACCGTAACAGATCTAAACAAGTGCATGTTTTTAAAGGAGCACCCAGTGCAGTTGCAACGGATCATATTTTCCACAAAAGCTTTAAAAGGTAATTACTGTAATGTACCTTGCGGTCTATCGAAGCTATAAATATTCTTGCAGATTATCATAAGGGCATATTGTGTCATCTTAAAAACATTAAAACATATTAAAACAAAATGTACTGCTCCATGTTTTTTTCCCCAGCTTTCTGTGCAAAAATAAGCAAGCCATTCAAGAGCCTAAGAAGTATAAATATGTTTCTCTGAGTATCTCAACAAAGCAACGTTGGCTAAACCACTGCTGGGAGTTTGGGGAGGGCCTGCCTGATTGATCAAACGATGTAAGACATGAGCGCCAATCAGAAAACATTATTTCTGCAGTTCAGCTTGCCACCATCAGTGGTGCAGAAAGCTTTAAAAATGTTTGTTTTACAAATGACTAATTACCATTATTGACCAAAGTCAGGTAGTTCCCCCTGCCTGTTTGCCTGGTCCTTTCATCATCCATGGACATCCAGTGCTTTGATATGCATTCTGAAGCCTAATATCTTTTTGTCTCTGTGTGTCTCTCTTTCTTTCTCTTAAGATGATGAAAGCATGAATGCCCAGCTGAGCCTGTTTAAATGACCACTGCAGAGAGCCTTTATTCTCTCCCAGACAGCTTTCTCTATGGCACACAGAGCTTTTGATGCACACACAGTCCATCCTCCTCAGTAACAGTTCAGACAGCTGTGCAAAGCCTTACCAAAACACAAGGCCCCTCTATCTCTCCCTCTTTATCTCGCCCCCACAGGAAATAATAAAAACCTACCGGACAGCTAACCTTTCCAGTGCCAGCTGTCACTGGCTGGGACTGAAGATGAGCTATTGCGAAGGCTATTGTCCTTTTGAAACGGTCAGGGTTGGAAATAGGTGACAACACAGTCTCCCGAAAATTAATTGAATATTTAATCAGCATGAGAATCTGGAGGAATTTGTCAAGCTTCTCCGTTGTTGACTTTTCCCCCTCCGCTCAGACAAATGAGACACTGTCTAAACAGCTCTGGCGGATGACACACTCTGCAGCCCGTCACCACGTCTCTGACGCTTGCAGAAGAGACGGGAGAAGTTTGCAAAGAGAATCAGCTGATTGATTCTTATTAGGCAAATCCGTTAGAAACATGGCGCTTCGCTGGCCTTAAGCCGTTATATGCAACTCGAAATCTTTGCCGAAAGGAGTATTTCGTTTCTATTTCCATCTGTTTTGCTACCACATGCTCTAAATCAATTAATTGGGCTAAATGTATCATTAAATATCTGAAGATTTTATGATCTATTCTCAACACGGGTTTATCACATCTACGATATAGGTGTGAAAGGGTTTCATTATTGAGGTTGGCTTGAAGGATAAATTGTAGAAACTTCTAGAAAGCAAAAATTGCATGATGATCTGTTACCAATTTATACCGAAACTGACTATAAAAGATAAACATCATGTAAGCTTAATATAAACTTTAATTAATAATACTACGGATCAGAATATTAAAACACAAAATAAATCATAAAATAGAGGTGCTCTTACAAATTTAAGGTGTTAAAATAAAGCACCAAGGGCAAAAAACAACAAATTTTTGATTCCACAAAGGTTTCATCAAGGTTCCATTCATTACAGACGCTTATTAGAATCATACAACCTACAACAGAAACCTACATTTTTAGAAATGCAGTATGTACTTCACACTTAAACATAAATGTAAATGAACCACACACCATTTAATATGCAAATGAAGACATTTAGAAGTCTGCATTTTAATTTGGACTGATTTCTGTGGAGAACTCATTAAAGTAACAAAAGCGAAGAAGTAATAGCAAAATCAAATGTGCTTTCTCTCTTTCAAACTATAACCTTGTTCATCTGTAATTGTGTTTTTATACCTGGTCAACCTGATATTACTGCAACTGGGTTTTGATTACTGCACCATACTTGCCCAGCTAATTAAATGGGACCAAGAAAGAGTTGTATGTTCCCATCATTAAAGGAGCACAATGGCCTCCAAAATTAGGTAATTATTGCAGAAAAATCGCACTAAAAAGGTCAGCCTAGAAACTTTTTTCTGAAGCTGTAGTTTTCAAATGATCTAGTACCAAAAAAACATTAACTTTAAAGCGCAATATATCTGCATGTTTCTGTCATTGAAGTAAAGAGCAAACATGTTCCTTAAATGTGTGTGGGTGTAATTTAATTTGAATAAAACATTTATATCTTAAAACGGTTGATTTTCTCAATAATGCATGCTATATATGACTTCTCATCTCAAAACTTGCCTCTAGCAGGAACAGATGTTTTACGTGAGATCTGAGATCTCTTGTGATTAACACATGATCAAATGTTGTTTTTGTTGATTTACAAATTAAGTTTACATCCATTACACTCTCGCTTACAATTTATGACTACTAAACGATTTACAGTAATGGTGACTAATTCAGTCATATCCATTATGACTGATGCTTACTCTAGGTTTAAGGATGGATTGTCACGGTTACGTTTTACAGGCAAGTACAACTCGTTCGGTTGATTCCATCCCGATTACTAACATCACCCATCAGCTCAATGCATTTCTAAATAAATCCCAGCAACTATACTACACCATTTGATCAAGCTTGTAATGCATTGTGGCAACGTTATTAACTGCATGAGTTTCTCAAAGCGGAGCTCATCGAGGCCAGACAGATTCGCAAGTCTCTAAATACTGGCCATCTGTCTGCAGTATGGCCCAGATGAGCATGATTTCTTCCCCTCCTGTTTTTCAAGCCTGTGTTTCAAGGTATTTGTTTGTAGACAGGGTGACGGGGAAGGGAGCATCTGGCAATAACGCCACCCTGGCAATGAGAAATAGACCAGCCATTCCGGTGGATATTACGACTGAATCATCTGAGGGGGATATTCTTCCTGTCTTCTCGATGACTAATCAGTGTAGTGACCTACAGGGATTTCCGATAAGGCCTTCGACAGGCGTTGTGGGATGATTTTACTTAATTCTTCAGCATCTCTGTTTCTCCTAAACCTTGCGCAATGAAAGCACTGTGGACATAACTGCTATGCGGTTATACATAGCTCACTCACTGGATGTAAAAACTGCATAGAAATTTGGATTTAACAAGATCAAATACAGAGGAACATTGTTGGACAGAGGCAAGATGATAACATAAAGCTGGTTATCGGCTGCCTACAGTGTCATGGATTTGTCATGTTGTTGTTGCAAGACATGCCGGAAAGGCGATTATTACAGGCAGGAGATGGGAAAAGTTAGAGGAGCGTGTGCGAGAAGTGCAGAAGGGTATTAGATGACAACAGTAGGTGGCTCAGGGGATTCTTCCTCTGATCTTACCTCACAGCAAGAATGTAATTAAAACAAATTTCACCAAAGTGCTACAAGAGGCAAAATCAAAGAGGAGCATGTTCAAAATGCTCAAGAGCTTCAGGTTTTTAAACATATATTCAATAAAAAGAGGCAACATGCAGTGTCATCCTTTTGTCTTTAGCAGTATGGGTGCTCCATTCATGTCAGTATATTTGGATATTATTAAAACCGACAGAAATAGCACTATTAACCCATACGGGGATGTAGCCAGTCTCCAGTATGAGGAGTTTGCAGTGGACAGTGGCCTTCTGCTGGGTTACTAATGTACATATCTGTTTTTCCCTCCTACACTTTGTATCACGCTATCAATTAAAGGCACATCCATACTCATCACAGCCTCTGAACAGTGTTCAATGTTAGGTTACTAATGTACTTTGGTTGTTGACTCAAGACTTTAAAACTGCATGTTTAGCAAAGCATGTAATTGCGACTGGTGTTGCTCAATCCCCCCGCCGCTTGATTTCCTTATCATGTCAAAAAAAATCGCTTTGTCATTTACCTGATGAAGCTTCTGTCTTTGCAAATTTGTTTATTTATGTTTATATACATTGGCTTTGAATTGGGGTAATACATGTCCACGTACATACTAACCTGATCTCGATCTGAAAACGTAACTTTTATGAGGTGGTAAGTTCAAATTTGCTAAAAGTGAATTTACAAAAAAATTTTGATTTTATATACCTTAGCAACCTAAATGTAAAATGTCAAGAGGTTTGTTGGTTCTATTGTATTTCAACTTTAGTAGTATTTCAACTTTAAGGCTCTTTACTTCAACAATTAATTAAATAACAAAATAATTTGAAAATCCCTAAAAAGACTCATAAAAAGTATAAAGCAGCTCATTAACTTTATACTTTGGGGCACCAGCTGTGATCAGCTTGTTCGTTACTTTAAGGCAAATACATTTAGATGAATGATTCTTTCAACTTTGTGAAAACAGGGAAATGTACAGTATTTGTTCCTATTGTAAGCTTAAAGCTGCAATGAACCAGTAATATAAATTTATATGATATAAATTCATTGACTTTGTTGTCTTTTAATTTGCTCATTGAAATAGACCATGCAGAAGGTGTCACCAATCGTTCCAAACAGATGACAACAATTAGATGGAATAAATTAGACCGGTCTCACAACAACACAAAATTACTGTGAATGATTGAATTAAGGAAAAAGGTTTAAAGTTCCTTTAATCAATAATGAGGAAATGCATTTAGAAAAGCAGAACATTTCAGACAGGCGTTCATTTTAACAAATTAAAAATGCATGTTTGGTGCTATTAATAAATGATTTGGGCGTAATTGCAACAGAAATATAGGAGAATAACGAGTTCTTTGAACGAACATAGTGCCCTTGACAGGCTATTACTGGGAAATGCAGCCAAAAAGTATCAAATAGCAGTACAGAAGATATATGGCATACACTGCAAAAGAGTTTTATTTCTTCATTTATCATTTAAGGTTTTTCAACCTTTTGGTCCATGTCTTATCACAGAGGCTAACAATACACACTTAACTTTCCTTGTTCTCATAAATTCTACATTATTTAATCCACTTGCTATCTCGCTAAGCAACCACGACAATCAGTCAATACAGTTATCACTTGAGAGTTAGGTGGATATCATCTGCCTAACGCTGTCAGTTAACTGTCATGTAAGCAGACCCCCTCCACACATAACATGTGACCTGTGAGATCTTTCTCCTTCCTGGTGCTACAAAGTGCAGTGATAAATGTCTGGGACCATAAATACTAAATGATAGGTAATTAAAGACAACGGAACAAAGCTACATCTCGCCCACACACCTGGAGAATAGAAGCAGCCATCCATTACAGAGAAGAGCAGGACACATGAAGATGTTAAGATATAAAAGGTAGAAAATGTATGGGCTTGAGTTAAGTACTGAAGGAGAGACATGGGACAGGACATAATATGGGGCACACTGTTTCTCCATTTGGAAACTATGGGACTCTCAATCATGTACAATTGGGACATTCTTGTGTCCTTAGTGTAACAGTGTCAGGTATTTTATTACTGGACAGTAAAGGTCTCTGTGGTCACCATGCACTGCCCAGTGAAGACTTTCGGATGAATACACAAAGCATTTATTTATCAAAACATGTTTCACATGAAAATATTTGCGTTTTTGAGTTAATCCTTTTTGTCCAGTCTGTTAGCAATATTTCAAATGAGGCAGCTCTTCCACATGTTCTCATTATGGACTAATGTTTTTTTTAATTGTCTTGATTTTAACAGCCATGTATAAAGAATGACCTTTAATTAAGTTCTTAACAATTACTTTTTTCTTTGCTCTAATTTTATTAAATAAGAGCAATTACTGTCACCTGGAGTACTGAAATAATTATTCTTATTTGTTCTTATCAAATGCACCCATTTTGCCCATTAATGTGGCATAGTTTATTGACAATTAATTGTAAAATAACTATTTAAAAGTTACAATTGTTAAATTCTACAGAAAATGAACGTAATGGTTATTTTGGTGTGAAAAGAGTGCTGCTGGACAGCAGGGATAACTGCAATGTTCAATAAATGTCAAAATACATTGGTTAAAATGGATGGCCATGCTCATTTCAGGTATGATGATCAAAATTTTGTAAAAACATGTTTTAAGGAAGTAAAATGGTTTGATAGTAATTTTTTTAAGGTCATAAAAAATTAAAATACTTGTTACTTTAAAAGCCCAAATTTATTAACTAAAAAGGTAAAATGTTTTTTTTTATATTTATATTATTTTTATATAAATTATTCATATTTTCTGATTATAAATATTAATACAAATCTGTTCTTTCATATTGACTAAAATTTTTTATGCAAGTATAACATTTATAAATTCATATACATTATAATTATTATATTATTTTCATTTGTTACATTTATAATCCACATATTTCTTACACTTATACAGCCTACACAGCATCTAAGCTTAATTGTATCAGAATGAATTGTCACTGGAAATGACAGAAATGTCCAAATGTCTCCCTGAGTAAGTTTAAGCAAGTTAACTTGCTCAAACCTTTACTAATGACATAAATTTTCACCTAATTGTCTGGACAGACTGTTCCATTAGTAAATTGATGGCACAGGAGAAAGCACTGTTAAAGCTGGCATTTTTACTGAGCTACAGGTGAAACTCAAAAAGCTGCCTATTGTAGAGCTGAAATCTCACCCGGAGTAAACCGGGTCCTACCCAGCCCTATTCATACCCTGACATCCAGCTTACTTACATCTGTTTGTTGCCTTGAAGCTCTACACAGGAGGCTGATTCCCTGTGAATTTTAAATATAAAGAAATAATGTGATTGAAGTCGGCGCATTAAGTGAAATCTTCTGTCTGTCTGCCGGATTGCTGAGCCCCGCTATCTCTCCCACAGCGTGAACAGCTCAGACCGCAAGCTTTTTCCACTGCGGGCAAGACATCATTTGTCTCCCTATACATGCTGCCCTGCACAATCAAGGAAAGAAAGAAGAGACATAGGGAGCTAAACATGGAAAAAATAAAACTCGCGGCTTAAGCCCAGAATTGACATTCAGGGTGTGCGATCCAACGACAGTTGGCCATTCTCCGATAAAATTGGCAATGCATATTTGTGTTGTGTTATTCTCTCTCTCTCTCTCTCTCTCTCTCTCTCTGTTTTATTTTATTTGCTCTCGTTTCTCCCCTCCGCCGCCCGCCACGCTCGTGATGAATCTCAATTATGGCAAGGTCACCTTTCATTCAACTGATCTCTCTGTTGTTTTATTCAAACTGACAGTACTTCCACACTATTATGCTATACTTATTGACAGGCTGAATTTTCCCTAAACAAGCACGACAAAAACGTGGGAACGTTACTGGCTCTCCTCTAATTTTGGGTGACAGAATTGGCAGCGTCCCTTCATAGTTTAGTTAATGGCCTTATCATTACTAGACCGCATGCTCCGGTGATTTTGAGCGAGATTTTTATTCCAAAAATGTACTCGCACTGTTTGTCCTGTGATATTCATACTTGTACATTTAAAGACTGTACTGTAATAGTTTATATGGGAAATATGGAAAACATTTGGAAAAATTTAAAGTCAACCCAGTGGTAGTGGGAGTTAGATTAGCATGTAATGAAATGTGCTTTCACACTACTCCAAACACACATTTACCCAAAGTTCTCTTTCAAACAGCAGATATGTTGGCGCTGTGGGCCAGCAGTTAGCGCAGATGTACCAAAACATACAACTGTGATTCTGATGCAAGCTTGTGTCTGGCTCACATCACAGCCATGAACCGTTTCCCCTCATTTCAATGCACCTCAGATACATTGCCTTTGTGGGCTAGTAGTGAGTAAAAGTACATTGACACGGTGAGCTGTGGATGATGCAAGTTAGAGTCTGGCTTGCGTCATTTCCAAGTATTTCCACATTTCCTAACTACAATACTGTTGTCGTCATTAAACGCATGCCACTAAAACCTGTGAGATTCATCTTAGCTTCTGAGACTTTCATTTTAATTCATTTAACCTTTCAGCTTCAGCTATTAATCATTTAGTAATGTAACCCGTCATAAATGTAACTCTTAAAAACAATCATTCATTTTGATTTTAAATCCCAACACGAGACTTGTATATGATATATGACGCTCTCGGCCACGTAGCCCTTACGAGGAAAAATATTGGATCCAGCTGCAGTAATTATTTGATGAAAGTCAGAAACGAGCAAGGCGTGATGTGACTACCATTGTGATCGCAGCAGAATGTTGTCATTGCCTCATTCACATTTCATAGGGATACTGATGTGTTTAATCGTCTCTACGGTGCAACATCTGCCACCAGAGAGCAGGAGAATAGGGCGAGAGACAGAAAGAGAGAGAATGGGGGACACGGAGAGAGAAAGAATAGACTGCCTGCCTCTCAATCGACAGTGACATGTGGTTAAGCGTGAGCATCTTAGGAAAACAGGCGTTATGATGTCTTTCTAATGTGGCTGGTTTACCATGCACTGAGTCATTAGACTCGTGGAGGATTTGTTGCGTTTCATTTTCCTGTTGGCTGCCACTCAGTGGAACTAGAGAAAAGAGGCTGGCTTGCTGACTCTGTCTGGCAGCGCCTGAGCCTGTTAGGTCTCTCTTTGGGGTATTGATCGACACTGGGATTGTTTGACCCTGTTTACAGACTAAGGTACACCAGCCACATCTCGGAGACCCGAAGACAGCTGAAAATGTCAGCCGACGATACCAGCCTCAGCTCCTGGAGCGAAGGCATATTATTGAGTTAATCCTGCTGAGAGGAAAATTGTGACCCACAAAGAGCACCTGGGTCTCTGAAAGCCATTGAAATATCAGAATACACACAGCATACAGGATGTATAGCTTTAAATATCCAATCGCATTGAGTCCAAGGGACTGAGACTGATCTTCTAAAGGTGATTGGCAAGCTATTTTTCTGTAGGTAACTGAGGTGAGAACAGATGTGAAAAGAAAAATAACTGGAGTGATTCATTTTAAAGGAAAATTATTTCAATACTGATTTACATTCATAGATATGAGCACATTTGTAGATGGAGTTACAGTTCTCATCCATATATTTATTCAAATATGTAAAAGCACAAAATAAATCTAATCAAATATAAAAACCTACTTTATTAATTTTTAACAATTTAATTACTCAGGATTTAAAAATAGGCCTCATAATTACATAGTTCATCATGTATTTCTCTGAACCAACTTTTATCTACATAACATTTAACAGTAACTTAAGACAGGGTCACATATTTATAAATTATTGTTTAATTTATTTGTACAGATTTTGCCAGCATAGGTCAGCATAGATCTCTAGTTGTGATAATATAAAAAGATTTTAGCTTTTTTTACAGATTTGAATTTGTGTTTTATGCTCATTAAACCAGAAAGACCCCTCATTCACCAGGTCAGAATCAAGACTCGAGTGCTTTAGTTTTTCGCTGACCTCTGAAAGGTTAAGGATTATAATTGCCATCAAATAGCAAACGTTACAATCAACTGGATTTTTAAGAGCTGAACTGCCACCCACAACAGCAACATGACCTAAACTCTCTTCCTCCATTCCTAATATCTGACATTATCTCCCTCGCTGTTTTATCGGGTTCTTAAGCTCTCCATTTGCATCTCTCTGCACAGGTGGAGCCGATAGGACAGGAACTCACAGCTTAGATACATTTCCTGGTGTGACCCAGGAGCCACATCAATGTTTAATACCTCTCTGGCATTGTTCAATGTTTTATTTAGTGGAGCGGCAGGTTAAAGTTTCACCGGGCTGTCGCCTCTTTAATCCCTCTGGCGGAAATATCAGGGTGGCGATCCGCTGGCTTCCCGCGGAGGATCAGAGGAAGCTCCACTCAGGTAAAAATGATGTCTCACTCCCAAAGCTTCTTACTTCCTGCTCTAAAGTCGTTTGCATGTGCCTGCCACATGCCTACTTCCTGAATCACAGAGCTGAGGCTTAGTGGCAGATATGTCTGTTTGTAAATGCCCACTGAAAGCGAACAAGGGCTGGCAAAGTAAGTTTTGTTTTGCGTTAGATGTCTGCAGGCATCTAACCTGAGCCAAATGACACTTCATTGCATTACATTTTTGGCATCTATAGTTCTGAATTAATGAATGTCACTGGCACAGAGTGACAGGGAGTTAGTTAAACAGAGAAAGAGAGGAAGACATAATGTTTCAGCAGATAGTGTGAGCTGAAGGCATTGTACGGATCTTGCATGATGCGCTCGGACAAGTGAATAAATCAGTCTACAATTAGGACCCCTGATTTCATTTATGCAACCTAGAAGCGCTCCCGAGGCCGATCCTGGCAGATGTCATTTCTAGGCAATTGATTTTGTGACCGTCCTGGGCCGCCAGCACCAAGCAGCCTCTATGCCAGATTAAAGATGGAATTTAAGCACGAGCCAAATGACTGTCCAGGCAATTTAAACATGAGAGGGGAGATCTCGCTTACACACAGGCCGACGTGCCTCACTTCCACCATTCATCCGTTCTTTTTTCTATTTACTTTGTGAGAATCAATAACACATGCACTTTAATGCAGAAGGTGTAAACAGTAACACCAGCGTAAAAACTTCCTTTTTACTGTGTGCCTGACATTCATGGGAAAACTGTATACATACAATATGCATGAAAAGCAAGAAACATACCCATACTGCACAGGCACAGCTTTAGGTCACTGCTCGAGAAACAGTAAAGAGAGAAAGGTTTGAAGCCTTTTGCTCTGCGAGACACACAAAAACTCACATACTGTTTCGCGATAAAAATGTTAAAGCGCTTTTGCTTCTCAAGTCATTATTAATGAATAAAGCAGAGAATCTGACTACAGCTGAGACGTGTTAGCTGCTAGAGCAACGCCACTCCAGCACTAAACTACACACAATTACATAGCCAATTTCTCACAGTCCAGAGGAAAACACTGCCTGTGGCTATACAGAATATCTACTGTGAAGAACATTTCTCAGGTCATCATAAATCAATACTGAAGCATCAATGCAAACATTAATCCACAAACAAATTTGACAGTATAATGTTACATACTGGACACGTATACAATATATTTTGATTCCTGAACTTCTATGTTGTGGCTTTGGTTATTTGAGCGCAACAGAGAAAAAGAGAGCAACTGCATAACGTATAATTTCATTAAAACATTATATTAAATGTACAAGATGTCCAACAGCGGGCTGCAGATTCTTTGCAATAAGTAATTATTACTCCCTGGACGGCGACTGTTTGGACTCACTCACTTACTAATTAGACGCAAATTTGGAATATATTAATATGTGAAAGCTACTGTACGCATGGCAGGTCTTCACCCACTCACATGCAGAATTATTCAAACTTTCCACACAACTCGATTTATTTTTCTCTCCTGGTCTTTGAACGCGTTTCATTCTTTTTCTTGTTTTTGTTAATCGTTTTCATTTCGTATCACAGTTATTCTTATCATTAATTTCAAAACAGAATCAAAGTCATAACAACAAAGGCTGTTTTCAACGTGGGGTCATGTTTTTGTTTACAAATGCTAGCTGATTAATTTCATTCTGATTTTGATCTCACTTTTATTTTTTGGATAAAGTGTTGCTTTATCCTAATAACTCTTTATAGCCTTGACAAAATGCGAGAACAAACAATATGAAGTTATCTCACTTTTCAAGGGCTTTAACTGCTCCTTTGAGCTCTCTAAATATCAATCAAGAAATCTAAAAAATGAAAAGAGTCAATGAATAATTAAAAGTAAACATAAATTATGTATACATAAAAGTATACAGAAAGCGCACATAAAATGCTTCCATTTCCCCAAGGCAACTGGAGGAATATTATTCAGAGAAAGACCTCTGGTATTGGCTTGTGCAAGCCTAGATGTTCATAAACAGCCATAAACAGTCATATTGGCAGAGTCTGGGGTGTTTCGTCTACCATCCCTCAATAACCTTATAGTGAAGTGAATGTACAGTATTCATAGTAGTATTGTGTTCATTCAAAGTCTGGTATCGTCAGATTTACGGCATTCCTGAGACGCAACTGCTCTTTCTTACATTGCTTTATAAGGTTTTTGAACAGGGCAGATGTGTGAACATCCTCTGTAACATAAGCAATACAAATGAAGTCTCTGACTACAGATGACTCAGAAGTGGATTTATTCATGGGGTATTATGGATAACATTCCACATTTACTGTACTAAACTGAATAGATCACTTCTTCGTGTGGCAGGTATATGTATGGCATAATAGTGTGCAATTAGTCTAGGGCCGTAGCGTGCTGTATAGTTCGTGCAGAGAAAAGCATTTATAGTGCTGTGCTTTATAAAGCAAGACACGTATGGGCAGATGTAGGTCTAACGGTCTACTACAAATCAACCATTTCATTGAACATGGAGGGCAGAACATGCTGTCATCACCAGCACAAATTCCAAATGCAAATGGGTAGAACGCTAATGCAGTGTTATGTTCTCCTGTCAGCCAAGCTAAAAACCATCGAGGTACTGGGACATAGACTGCATGTGAAGGGCACGGTTAGAAAATAAGCTCTTGGCAAGCAAAAGATGTGAAAAAAATTGCTTAGCTCTGCCTATGATCGTGTGCACAGTAAATGCACGGTTGGTTAAAAATGTGGATTTGGTCACGTGTGTTTCAATTAAGCCGAGATGTGTGCGATGCAATGCACAATACAGCCGAGCTTGGGATGGTTCCAGATTCGCTCTGCCCAACTTAAAGGGAGCTTTGTGCTGATCCAGTGCCCTGAAAGGGTTTCAGTAAATATGCTGTTTGCTCACCATCAGTATTGTGTTTAATATCGCAGTTGCATATTAAGTAATCTTTTGATCTTTCTTTCATTAAGACTCCCTATGTGTGTTTTCCTCTTTTCCTCCTCACATTTTCAATTTACCATTTGCTATAAACATGAGAAAAATAGACATAGCGAGGCTTTTTAATCTTAAGATTAGGAATAAAATCAGCCTATTAAAACCTCCATAATTGGTTGCGTTTCTTGCGAGAAGCCCAACTTTGTTCACAAAACTTCTCGGACTGCGTCACTTGTTCGAAGCTGTTCAGAGATTTATACGAGTTGTACCTCAGAAGATGTCATGTAGGGTCGTGACTGCTCTACCAGAGGGAGTCGTAATTCATTGAGAGACTACCGGTACCCTGTTATCAGTCCGCAACATGACCTCACACCAAAACAGAGCGATACTCGAGTGTATGAAAGCACACGTTCTGTCAACATGAGCAATGGATGTAACAAAAGCAAATTACACAGCTATGGTCAGCCATACCAATTTTATGTGTCTGTCCCACTCAACGCTGAGACACGGTCCAAATTGCAGGTTTTAGTGGCAACATTACAAAAGACACAGCAGGGGATACAATCACCTTAATTCACATTATTGAGAGTATTTGACATAAGCAGACAGGCCAAAAAGTCTGGTCAGGTAGTACGAGAATTTCAAAACAAAGATGCTCGACTGCCTTTGAGTATTACGCTTAAGGCATCAGTTGTATTTCTAAAGCATGGAATCAAGAAAATCATGACAGAGTGAAGAAATAGGTCAGATGAATATTATCCATAATAACCAGTTCACCCGTATATTTAACAGACATCTTGTTTATTCACACTAACGTGCGGCAATTCAAAATTATGCTAAACAAAATTCATACTGACTGGTTATGAATATTCACAGGGAGTCTAGCACTTTTATTATGCACTCCCAACGTTGTAACCCACGAATAGCAAAGCAGCCCCTGGCAAAATAAAGCACCACAATCAACCGTGCAATAATAGGGCAATATTTAGGTCATAACCAATTAACTTTGCTCTCCTCAGTTCAGGTAGCACATTAGGAAACACCTTCCATTCCTCAACAAAGGCCTAAAAAAATGTTCACCCGCACACCCTATTCCCATTTATTCCGCATAACGTTCCTCTAATTATGTTTGCTCATTTATAGAGCTTAATTATAGAGGGAGCCAGTAATTACAGGGGTAGGGAAAGGTGGGTGAGTTTGCTGAGAGGGATCTGTGCCGGTCTAATGCCCATAGTATCATGTCTCTGTCTCAAAGCTAAAACATAGTGTGACTGAGAGCGGTCAAAACTGGTGGGAGGGAGGAGGCGGGGCTAGAAAGGTATAGCACAGGAGAAATTTTGCTCCCTCAGTCCAGCAGAGAGGAGACTGCCGTTTGCTCGAGCGTGATAACCAGAGAAATGAGATTCTTTGACTGGAATTGCTTTTAAATCGTCACATAGCCGGCGTATGCACAGAGCCGCTCTTGGGTGAATTCTGATTCTCCTTTTGGCTGGAGACTGCCAGCTGTAGCCGGATAATACCTCCTCTCCCGGCTCCTCTGAGATCAGCCGCCACAAAAGACAGTCATTCAACACTGAATGTTTTTGCTGGCGACTTTGACACGATTCAGTGCCGTGCCGAGCTTTTCCCTTTGTTGCACGCGCTTGCGACGCCGGCCTTTATGCCCAGAATAAGGGTAATGTGTACACAAAGAGTGAAACCACAGGGACAATCTCCTGGCATGGGCAAACTGCAGTTTAACATAGAGAGGGAGATATTTGCTAGCGGTAGTGCTTGCCAGGAAATCGTAATAATGTGTATGCACAACACTCTTGGGGAAGGCCATAGAGAAGCTTCATAATGTGGAAGAGAATGCTCTGCTGCATTTAGCTATTTGATTGAACCTTTTGTTGAATATCAATTATTTCCACAGAGGCTGCTGTAATATCATGAAAGGTATGATTGAAGGTCATAAAACATACAAAAAACATTATATTACTCATTTATACTTGCATACGCACATGGCAGACACCTACTATCAATAGAAAGAATCACTGATGGTATCTCTTTAAAAATTTTAATTGTTTCTCCGAGACTGCAATGAGATTGAAAGGAGAGTTAATGGAAACTTTGGCTGTGGTCTTCTGCGTTTCAGATATTTCTTATATGAAAAAGACACAGAAATGTTAATATGTCTCCACTAGAGTTTCAAAACTCTTTTGGCTACACATTTTACATTTATTTTATAATAAATAAAACTCCATACTGTTCATGTATTTCAAGATAAATGTCTAATTTGTCTCAAAAGAAATTTGTAGAAGTTGAAGTTGAGCAATAAACTTTTCTTCTGGCTATCTAAAGCAAGTCACATTGGATTCACTTTTAAAAATGTGGATTTGGTCACGTGTGTTTCCAAGTGAGTGTTTCACATGAGTTCAGATGTTCAAACCTATGACCCGGCATTGCTAGTAATATGCTCTACCATTTACCATAAACTAGCATCTAATGGACACATAATAATAAAGTCTAAATATATGTGCATAACTACATTTTTAACAGGGCGTGTCATAGTTGGCTTATTCTGACCAGGCTCTCTTCAACCCTTTTGTGTACAGCCATCAGTCCCGGCACACCCAAGCACTCACTTATGTGAAAGGCGTCTGCGGTGATGTCTCAAACTGCATCTTTGTTGACATGTTAACTTTAAGTCTGGGCGTCTTTGATCGCAGGGATGGGATCTCAGAAGGAAACGTGATTAAAAATGACATTTTCAATGCCCAAGGACCCTGGCAGCTGGGGGATTTTCCACACAGCGTGGAGTCGTAAGCTCATATACGAAATACACCAACGATTCCAGCAAAGAGCCCTAACTGGGGAATAGGATCTACCACGGCAGAAAGCGCTCAACCTCCCTCCAGCCTTTTTGCTAATAGTTGTGAGCTTCACACTGGATGACTTTCAAAAGGACTTGTTCCACCCTTTCACATTAATGCTAGTTGGAATGCAAATGTTCAGGTTCTATTCAGAGCCTCAAGTTTTATTGCTGCTGCATTAGAAATGACAGTTCTGGGATATTGACAGTCATGGTTAGGCTCAATCCAGCCTGAAGTTTGGGATTAATCTTCTTTGTGCCAGAAATAGGAAGGCCACTGTAGTAACCATAATCTATGATAAATAACTTATCCCAATGTGCTTCCATTTTGTACACTTCATGGATTACAGAAGAGGTCTACTTAAACTATTTCTATTTTTCTCCTTAGAGGACGTATTGCCAAAAAAATTACAGATCAAACATTATGTTCATATTTCTTTCATCATATTTCTTACTGTACTTATATTACATTAAGAGTTTGATGAAGATTTTTTTTACAAAACAAAACAACATACTCATGGAAATAGCAGTAAAGAAAGCAAAGGACGTTTAAAACCAAGTTTGTAGGTGAGATAAAGGCCATATCTTTCTTTCTTTATACATTAAAGTTTACACAATGAAGAATGTCTTGCTCTGACCTTGTGACTTCTTACTTGTAGCCTTCAGCACAAAGGTAAGTGCATGGGAAGATAAGTCAACATCTAAACAAACAAGCTGCTGTTCTTGACAGTTTTTGCTTATAAATACGTTCCTAACAAAAAAGTTATTTATAACAAAGTTTAATGTTTTCCTGTTCAAAAGTTAAAAATACAAGTCATTCATGAATATTACATTACTGGTCTTTTTAAAATGAAATTCTCAATAGTGTGCATTTACATTTACATTAAAAGGACTTTTATCCATACTGTTTATCCAGACATGTGATGTTTTAAAGATCACCATTCTGTACAATGCCAGCAAAAAAGCCAAATCGCAGTAACCTGGATCCTGCAACATGGGAAATTTGATCACACAAATTGCATTAGCTAGAAAATTTAGGCTATAAACTGAATTGCATAATTATTTTAGTGAATCGAATGCTTAAACAACGCAACTAAACAACATCAGCAAGCACAATTCATTCTTGGTAAATTCCCCGCTGAATGTCTTTATCTATTCCAGCTCATATTTCCTTCAAGCTATAACTGTACTCCTCTCAATACCAGTAATAACTTCTATCATAATAACTCTGTACATATAACCTACTTCTGTATGATTGGAGTTTTGTTCACTCTTTCTCACAGGTTAGACAGGGAATAGAATCGTCTCCCTCTCTCTGGATTAAGTAGGTTGGATCCATGTGAACTTCTCTCCAAGTCAGTTCCCAAAGGTAGAGGAACTTCCCTAACCAGCTGCTCTTCTTTTGCTGTTCTAATTCCCCTACAACTCTCTCCGTCTCTCTCCATCTCCTGCATTTTCTTCAAACTAGCTCATTCCTCGATACACAGAGTACAAGGCAAGTATTCACACAGTAGGAAAGAGCTGCCAGTCATTCTCTTTTACCAAGCTAAGTCACTTAGTTACCTCCAAGTAGTCATTTTTCAATGAAACTGAGATTAAAAGGCTTACTCAGGCTTACTCCACAACTGCACCCTGCAATTTTTTGATTTGGTGGCACACACAGGGACCCAAAAAGTGTGTTTGTACCATATGCGATGTACCAAAATGAAACGGCCATCCTTGAAATAGCCGTACATGTGGTTGATGACATCTTTTTATCATGCATAACCTCGTCTGCAAATAATTTCCATATTGCCATGCCGACACCCATAAACTACAATGAATATAAATAAACACTATAAACTAGGAAAACAGGAGGTGATGCCTGTAAACATCACCTGTGCTGACAAGAGATATTACACTGTTAAAAATAATGGTCTTAAATTGTTTTTTCTTGTTCTTCAATAAAAATAGTTGAACATCTGTAAAACAAAATCAAAAAACAGAAATACTAAAACCTGTTTTCATAGAATAAATCTACAATATAATTGTATTATTTTGCCTCTGCAGAAATGTAATGTTAAACCACTTTATAATGGTGTGATACAACAGATCATACACATTTACATGCAATGCCAACATATGCACATCTGTGTGGGGCTTTATGTCGCTCACTACGCCTATTCAGACATCTTACAAGAAATGTTTCCACAGCCCAGTGGCTCATTCGACTGCCAAACGTGTCCGGTAGCATGTCATTGTATCATCTATCATACCAGGCCATCTAACAACAGTCAAAAGCATATCACAGAATGAAGTCTTTGATTGAAAATGCTTTTTTTAACTCTGAAGAACACGATTACTGCAATTTAGAACACAAAAGAGGATGGCCCACAGGAATTGAAATTATGAGCCATAAAAAAAAAAAACACTGCTATCATTAAAACGACGCTCCCTCCGTAGATTGCCAGAGGAAAAGTCGGTACTTTGGTAGTGAAGGGCATTCACTACCAAATTTACATTCCTGCCAATAGTTATTCACGCCTGTTCAAGTACCTACATAAAGGCAATCTAAATAATAATATAAAGGAAGGATAATGATTATTGATTATTCAAATAATTTACTCTACAGGCCTACATGAGGTGTTTTAGTGTTTTACAGTGTTCTGATTAACAATCGTGGATTGTACAGACATTTTCACACATTTTGATGGGCAAGAAATGCTGTACAAACTTTTACACATCAATTTTCGGCATACATAATGTTCATACAATACATTAGGCTTCTTATAATTTTATCATTCAAGAAAACTCTTATTTTATTGGGTCTCATTCACTAATAATTAGCAAATGATTTACTGTGCCAGTACTAGAAGGGTACTGTGAAAGAATGAAACGGAGCTACCACAACAAATGTACAACTTCTGGTTGGTTTATACTATAAAATAGATTAAACCTTGCAGCATCATTGGTTTCTTTCATCCAGTTAATCTACCTAATGCATCATTTATGTATAATAAGATGTGACTTGCTAATAATCATGGTGCCTTTTGTCAGATTAGGACGCATTAGACAAAAACAACCGTCTACAATTATAATTAGTTTTCAAATTAATTTAACTAGTGCATTTAGTCACACAAACCAACATTTTACAACATGCCCTACTAAATTCATGAACATTTTACTTGCTCAGTCTCCCCAAAAAAACTATATTCTTCAAAAGGAATAGCCTGTGGACTCTTAGAGAAGCCAAACTTCTGTTACTTCGTGTTCTTGTTAACATTTATAACCGAAGGCTGTGTTCGAGCAGCATGCACACTACAGTAATTCATGCATTTACATGCACATAAGCAAAACAAAGAGAAGGGTAGACACGTGTGATGTGTAAAGTAAGGGTACGAGCACCATGTAAATGAAAACACTGGTCATTAATCTTTGTCTATCCGCTCTGGGGCTCTTTATGCATTTGTCAATTAAGAACACCTGTTATTCAGTCAAAAGACCAATTAGCTCGTTCATCAGTCAAGTTAAAAATAGGTTAAGAAAACCCAAGCAAATTTCCACACTTTAACCTTAGTGGCAGGGCCATTAGACACGCAGATGTTTAAAGGGATACATTATCTTAAATTAGGCTAAGACACCTCCCATATGGCACCTCTTTTGTCCAGTATGAAATGGGCAATATATAAAGAGTTAGTCTATTTATGCACAGATTTTACCCGATAACTATAATTAAGGCAAAAATAAGGCTTTTACTGAAGAATCCACACATTACTGTCAGCTCACCGTTTTTGAAACGCATCATGGCCTTTTTTGATATGTGATTAACGTGCCCTCCCAGGCTTAGTGCTTGATCTTTGGCAGACAGACATGAATATAAATAAAGGCAAACAGCATGGGCTTGTGTAGGTGAACTATTTCATACCTTCTTTTTCTCTTCCAATTGCCTGCTGGGTAATATAGTGCTAAGAGGGAGTGAGTGCATTGAAGACTCTGTATGGGGGCTTTCCTTTCCCTGTATGGCGACACTAGCGGTTCTGAATTATCAATGTCCAGCACACAGGAGTCTTCCTGCTTTTAGGTCTTTTAATACTCATTATTTTTTCTGCATGAGCTTCAACTACAAGCTTTTTTCTTTCTTTTTTCTCCTCTGCAATTGGAGGACTGCTTTGCTTTTGTGTCTTAATCTCTGGCTATCGGCAAACGTATGCCTTGTTATCTTAGACTAATCTAACAAGGAGCCTGTTGTGTGATGCCCACTCAAATGATCTCATTAGCTCGCTTTTATTTCGCTTCTGATGTTTTGAGAAAAAAGAAGAGGCAGAGGAGGAAACGTTTATCTGAAGAGAGAGGAGATGAGAGTCTACACGCGTCAGGCATAAGATCAGCAGACTGTAAAAGTGAGGGCATGCGTTTCATGCTAAATATGACATTGACAGTTATCATATGACAGTTCACTTTTCTGCCCTGTGATCATTCTGCCATCTTGACAGAACTTCCCACTCTGGAGAAATTTTTCTCTTTTAAGTGTAGCAAAAAGTCAAGGAAATGTGTAATTCTTTTAGGTTGGACATGTTGTTGGTCCAACAAAGGCACATGGTAGAAGGCTACACCTCTGACATGACTCAAACCCATCGACCACCTGCTGTACAAAAATAAGCTCAAGAAATGGCCCTGCTTTGATGGGGAAGACAGAACTTGTCAAACTGAGGCAATGATTATAGCAATTTGACTGTCACTACTGTCAACAAGAGTATAACAGATGCTGCACTCACCTTGAAACACTGTTTAACTCTTGCATACAGTTTGCATACAGTTACCTCAATGTAGGCGTGTCAATTATGTCTGCACATCATTAGTGACACAGTCACCTTTGGCTAAAGTATAAAACTTACTAACTTCACCACCAGGAAAAATAATTTCAGAAAGAATGAAAAACAAAACAATATTATAAAGCAGTCTCTTGAAGCTTTCCATTTGTCATAAATTTTTTTTTTGTCATTTATTCAGATACAAACGCTTGACAGAATGGAGATGGGCTGAGATATTACTGTAACATTACACTTACATCTCTTTAACTGAATAACTGTCACTGCACATACTGAGTATACACATGAAATGCATACACACATATTTTAGATACTATACACATTTTTAAACATATATTTTTACTTTTTTAATTTTAAGTATTTTAACATCAATTTTTTTACCTGTTAACCGTCACCCTTCCCCAGGAGGAACACTCATGTTATTTCCCTATACCTTAATATTTCATAGTTGAACTTCAATATAATCATGACAAACTACATATTGATGGAAAGGTTTAAGAGTCAAGATGAAATATTTGACCAATTTTAAAAGCAATAAACATGAACAAAAAAATTAAAAAATCTAATGTTACTGTAATTTATAAAAATACCTAAAATGATTTTTTTTAAGACTTAAACATTTTTGTTCAGATAACATTTTCATGTGTACACTCAATTTCTGCAATGACAGTTGTCAGGTTAAATTATTATTTTTTGTTTATATGTTTATTGTTATGAAAATGTGTCAAATATTTATTCTCAAGTCTTAGCCCTTTCCATTAATGCAAAGTTTTTCATGATTAGATTAGAATTTACCAAACGAAATATTAAAGTGAACAGTGACAGAACACTGACAGTACAATAACAGTTAATGGGTTAAAGTCTGTGGGATGCTTTAATTCAATGGTCAAGGTCACAGCTACTCTTCCAACATATTTGCTTTTTGGATTCCTTTCACGCTATTAACAAGCTACTTTCCAGGTGCTGGTGTTACCATGGCCTTATATCTAACTGTTCGTCCTTTTCAACTTCAGTAATTGATTTCTCAGAACAGCATTATGTTCAGAACGGAAGCTTTCGTCTCTTGGTTCTGTAATGAAAAACCATTAAGGAGGAAACAGAAGTGAAAGTCCTCCAAAAATAATACAAACATAACAAAAGTAACGAGTGTTAATACTATATGATACAATTTTGAAACCAACATTTCCTTGCATACAGTGATTTAAATGTTCCAGACAGTCATAACTAGAAATGATGGGGGTGTTGAATGAAGACACCCAGAAGTGTCAGCCATCAGCCTTCTCTAAAGCTGCTCATATTTGCTGGCACTACTTTGTAAAGCCTTTGTGGTTCACATAGTAAATAACAGAGTGACTGGTCCTCAAAGCAGCAAACAACTTATCACTTATTTATTGCGTCTCATCAGAGAGTATCTACTGTACGTAAACCACAAAAACAACAATACATCTCACGGTGCTTTGTTTCACGTAACTCTGAATATAAAAATGATCTGACAACACATTTTCTCTCAGTTTGAGCACTTTCTGTCTCTTCTCCGACGTGTGTAAGAGTGAGATAGAGTTTTGTTTACTGAAATGCCTTTTGATTAAAGTCTCAGCTAGATGTTTGCGATGAGGGATGAAGCCATGAGTCAGAGGGAAATAGCTTCTCTCCTGTTGGGAATGACACATTATGAAAGGACCTGAATAATGGAGGCGTGTGTGTATAAGTGATTTGGCTCACTGATGTACTCTCAGAGGTGCACAAGTGAGCACAGATCCACACAGCCATATTTGAAAATATATAAAAGCACTATTAGGGCACACACACACACACGTTATACACTACACACATGGCTGTAATACACTTAGAGTCTGTTCAAATATTAATAGAGAGGTAGACTGTCCGGCAAGCCACACACTGTGGATTCTGCCACTATCATTTATTCATCTCTCCGCATGGCTATTTTGCAGGACCACTAGACAGTAATTGCAGACCCATCAGTACAAACCCATGTGCTTAATTGGCCACTTTTGCTCTGAAAACATACTTTCTTTTGAAGAGCAATGTGGAGTACATCAACTCCCACCACACATCAACTGCCAACAAAACATCTCAGAGAAGAGCAACCAGCAAATCTCAACGTCTGCAGCACGTAAACGCCCCAGTTAACATCACTCCACGATTAATTTTTAAGAACTCTTTAAAGAGATCATCTGCACTTCATTGCAAGAACCGATATGACTCGGTCTCCATTTTCTGCCTGACTGTAGCTTGCTCTGATGTTCCGCCTCAGGGCTCAGACACAGCAGGTAGCCCTGCAGGGCCCCCCCAGACGCTCCGTAAACCACCACTGCGGTTCCTGAAAGCCAGTCGGACTATCCGCAGATCTGTGAAAAGCCGCATAGCATGAGCGATGCCGAAACAATGTCTCCGAGGACATGAAATAAACAGCAGCGCCACCTGGGGACAAACTGACACCTAATAGCCGCCAGGGATAACCTGCAATTTTGGTAGATCTAAAGTTTGAAGAACTTAAAATGAAAGGAATGTGATCTTGGAGACATCCACAGCAGACTAATTTACAGAGGGTACAGAACATGACCCGGAGGGACAGCTCCACAGAGAGATTACCCCATTTTGTGAATAATATTCCCTTATCACAGCCCACATCCCTTATTCTACCTCTCTCCTCAGCAGACTGCCACTTCAAACCCCTGGAGTTTTGATGGGTTTATCAATAAAAACCTTCCACCATTATCCCGACCACACCTCCTCTTTTCATCTTAATTGAACGCCGTGTCACACAACTCAAGTTTTCTCATTGTGAATGGCTAATGGCTTCCCCTTATCATCTCAGTCATAACATAACACCCCGGGTCTGACCGACTGGGATTAGAATAACATTGTTAATATTTGAATTGTTCTGTTCTTTACGAACAGCAGTGGTCTTTGAACAGAACAATTGGATACAGTTGTAAGGCACAATGTAGCCAGGAGACTGCAGGTTAGCCTCATTTTCTCGACTTTATAAACCTCATTGTACAAACAATGGGCTCTATGCTAATGCACTGTCCGTGTGGTTTTATTGATGGCTTTAGAGTTTAAGCAATGAGAGACACACTTTGTTGGAGCCTCTGGCTGCGGGCTTATTGGCCGTGTGATGAGGTTCAGACACTGACTTTGGGGGGGTTGCGAGGGTCTGAAACAGAAAATGACAAAGGGGTGGATTTTGATTGGCAATTATATCTAAGTGCTGGCACAATGAGGCGGTGGATGTTCCATCGCTCCATTCTCTTTTAATCACATTGAACACTCTTTTGACAATGAATTAATGTACCGCTTTTCTCTCACCACTCCTTTTCTATCTCCATTTTTTCAGGTGGCTTTAATAAAGGCCGCTAATAAAATTTAAAGCCTGGATCCCGAATTTCAAATAAGAGGATGCGAGTAGAATGAAAGACTAGAACCGTATGCAGAAAGTTGGCAGAGATCAGTGCTGTCATTGAGAGAGGAGAGAGCAAGGATATGATAAGCGCATGCTATCAGATGTCAGCAGGGGTCCTGAGGTGGATTTGGGAGCACACTGTTTATTAGCTGCCCTTCCTTTCCTTTGTGGTTGGGACTGATCGTGATCGAGAGCACCAGATGAATCCGTGAATCACACACACAGGCACTGAAAGGAAAACAATTCGAGTTTGAACATCTGAGAGCCTAGCACTTCTAAAGCAGACAGCAGCTAAGATTTCATCAAACAAAAATATGATGTTTACTTGTACACACACACAAACTTTTGGGTCGGAGTGAAAATTCAGTGATGACTTTCCTCATAAAGAGGACCTCATAAGATGAAATAAAGCTATTTTATTAGTACAGAAAAAAATAAGGTTCGCCAACCATGGTATTAGGGATTAAGCTTTATTAAAATTCTTCTCATGTCCAATCAAAAAGGGCATATGTATTAATTTTAACAGTCTTTATAAATTCAAAACATGAGCTGTTGTACATATGGTACATATTTGCCCATTAAAAAACTCTGGAAAGGTCTATTGCTCTCATGTGCAAAAGCAGGTGTGAAATGCTCATTATTAAATTGACAGACTGGCAAAAAAGCACTTTTAATACAAGCTAGCAGTAGCACAGATGTTAATTTCATAAAATGGTGCTTAATTACTGTTACAAGAATGGCTTGCATTATAAGTCTTGCATTTTCTTTTTAAATTTTAACACTTTTGCTTTACAAGATGCCTAGTTTGGCATCTTGTGAAGTTTGGTATGATGGTTGTGACATCTGAATGTATTTGTCATCTGTCATCAACATGCAATCTGTATCCCAAGAGTTGTCCTCACTTAAATATTTTTATCCATTACTTGCAAAAAACAAATGCAATATATTTAATTATTTTGTGCTGTCCCTTGGAATAGATGGTGCCATTATGTATAATTACAAAGTCCACTGAAGCCTTGACAACAGGAAGTTGACACTTTCAGAAATGCTTAGCTGTCACCCAGGTTACTATAGAAGATTAAATACTATAGTAAATAAATAAATAATAATAACAGCCAATAATCTGTGATGAACATGGCAGCACTGGAGACGTGTAGTAAAGCCATTATCTGTATCCTCTGCAAAGACAACATTGTCTTATAAGATAACATTTCTGTGTTTTTTAAAGAAAAAAACAGGGTGACTGTGGCTTCCACCTGAAGTGGGTCAAAACTAAATTAAAGCCTATAAACTACTTTTGTTTCCTCTTACCAGATTAAGCTGAATATGTGTCAGCTATGGATTGCTCACGCTCATCATTCATATGATCAAACAAACCAAAAAGCTGCTGGAAATGTGTGGCATCTTAAAAGCACAATGAACTTGCATCACCTGCAATGAAGTAGCACAAAGGGTTGTGCTGTAAAGTCATGCAAAGTGCAGTCTGCTTGAGGAGTGACTCTTACAAAGACAAGCTATACATCTAGAAGTTTTAAAATTAACAGACTGTAATTTGTTGAGTGTTAAAGTATTACATTTAAAGAAAAGTATTTTCTTTTATACAATAAAGTATCTTAGTTTGTAGTTAGTCTCTACAAGTCCGGATTTCTGAGATGCACACAATTAGAAGACTTTAGCGTGGCTGCATGATTTAAACTTGAAAATACAGTATATTATGCTCAATTTCACAATAAGTTCACGTTTGAGTCATATTGGACTAAATAGACTAATTTTTCACATAAGCTATTAAAAAAATATATTACTGTCCTTGTTGGATAATCGGTATAAAATACGTTTTTTCTGTTATTAGAGAAAATAAAAACTGTTTCATATAAAACTGTGAATGGCATAGAAAATGTCATGCTTCTTTCTGGTTGCTTCTGTTCATTTTTGCCCACCGATTTCTGAATCTAAACAGTAACATATTATTATTGCTGTCATACATTAACCTGCTTCAAACTACAGTTACATAATCCTAATACAATTATATTTTGGAAATGATAGAGTTAACGCCTGGTATCCAAGTTATCCAATAACTTCCTCTTCATCACTCTGAAATTCAATTAAGGCTGTGATTTATTTATTTGTTTAGTGAAGATGCCAATTGTCATTATTTGTTTCTGAGAAATAATTCAATAATGTCAGCCCCATCTCTTCAAAGATGCGATGTGTGCTTTGAAGAATGAGGTAGTGGACAGGCCTCCTCTAGGCATGAAAAAGCTCGTCTTGGTTCGAGCAATCATGAGAAACTCCATGAGATCTGTGAGCTTTTGCATGTTAAAATATCTGAACGTGTGCTGTTCAACAACAGCTGATCAGAATTTCAATTAGTCAAATGAACTTTAATTGAATTTGCACTTTCTGTTGCCAACAGAAACACTGCATCACATAATACTACGTCAGACTTTAATTAGTGCAGATAAACAAAAACATCTCAGTAATTTGCAGTTAAAAGTGGTATGCAGCTAATTCTTTATTATTATTTGTCACCTGTAAATCACAGCTCATGTAGGTGCAAGGTGACTCTGACTCTTGCTCACTTGTTAAAGGTCTGTGAGGAAAGATGCCAACCTGCCCACCACACACACCTGTCTTTCATAAGTTGGGGTCACAGAAAGCCACCTCTAATCTCCTGTAGAGTTGTGTGTGCGTTCTGTGCGTAAGACCATGTGCATGTCTGCTTATAAAAAAATGGATTGCCACTCAGGGGACCCTTTCCCAGCAAGAAGTGGCTGCGAGACAATAATTGCGGGCAGACGGGTAGGTGAGAAAGAATATGACAATCTGAGATGGCAAATTGATTTTTGCTCTGCATGGAGCCTAGACTCCCACAAACAGTGAGAAATAAATGAATTAGTAGGATTGGTATGGAATTTAATGTTGCAAGGGATGGCATCACATCAGGTCCTATTCACAGAAAAGTTGAAATGTTGCATATGTGCACCTTTATTCTTGAGCCTTTCACTTCAACACTAAATCAGTTTTGCTAACAGCGTCACCAGATTAGAAAAACAGTGTTTAGTAAAGGCAGAATATGTATTGTGTGCACTGAATAGAAAAAAATTTATTTGTCTGTACAAAGGTAGCTGAGTGGATGTTTTGAAACACTATATGCCACTACGCAGGAAGTAGCAAACTGAAAAAAGCCATTTTTAGCAGAGGTTGGTTCTTGATTAGCAAAAAACGCAATGAGCCCCTTCTGACATCTAAACATAGCGGTGTTTTCAATACATTTCCCACGCATCCGTGAAAAAAAACGTCTATGTACTTAGAGACCATTGTTCTTTTAAACAAGCTGATGTTTAATTCCTAAATACAGCATTTTCTTGACTTAATGGGACAAGAACTGTCTTTAAAACATGGTGTGTAACAAGACTATTTTAAGGCCTTTGAATAAAAGCCAAATCTCATATTTGATGCTTTCAGAAAGAGGTAATGAGTCATCATTCGGTGACATAATTGCTTCTTTTGATTTTAATACAGAACTGTGCACAATATGAGCTTAATGTACAGTGCCACGAAGTGGACCTTATAAGTTCTTTCTTTTAGTCCTATTATATTAACGGTAATTATAAGATTGCATGTTAATTACTGGAGGTCTTTAATTACATTTTTCTCATTCAGACAGAGTCCTTTTTGCAAATTTCCAACAGATTGCGTCAGAAACTTGATGAATATTTAAGCCGAGAGCAGACCAGACAGAGCCACAAGAGTACTGGGAATGAAAATGATGATGTTTCTTAACTATTTGATGATCTGTCCATGCATATGCTCTTTGTACTCTGTCCCAGTGGGCTGATGGTTACTGATATGTTGAAAGTAGTTAATGATAAATGCTGCAGGGGCCTGTCGAAGTTTTTTCAGCTTTTTCCATTTATTTTTATATATGAACACACTAGTGGTCAAAATCTTTCTTTTTTTTTTATAAACCTTTTTTCAATATTCAATAACAAACTAATTGAAACTGTGGAATAACACAAATGGAACCATGTTATGTTGCAAAAATAACTGTATAATTTAGGCTGTTTAAAGCAAACATCCTTTACCTCAAATGTGTAAAAATGTACATTTTATTAAACAGCATCTTGAGGTGTTACCTCCTAAATTGCTTTTTAAATAGTATTAAAAACAGGGTATTTCTTAAAATATAGAAAACTAATTTTAAACATTTGAACATACATGCCTTTTGATGCATTCGACTGATAGTGTTACGAGCATTTGTTCACTTAAGTGGTCACCATATCCACAATTCCTTTCAGTGGTTTCAGTTTTATCAAATGACACAGAAGACACAGAGACAAACAGCTTTGTGATGGTTCTGACACCTGCTAATCAGCACATTAATATTTATAACATAATTACATATTCACAATTAGTATTCTAAACAGAACATTTTATCCTCACTTTCATGCTTGACTTGCAGTATAATTCGACATTCATTTCTTTTGATTTTATTCATTCTTTTATTTACTGTTATGCTTCACAGACCTCGGAATTGCTGGAGCTGCTTACACACATGTGAAACTACTGTGTTTGCTCTTTATGAAAGCCATAACCATGAAGAAAGCTTTATCTGGCCTTTTTACCTACATTACTGGAGTTTTTTAATTCATTTCTTTATGGCATTTATCTATTTGTCGCCAGCTGTTATTAAATTAAATTATTTCGTTTCATATAACATTTACATTTTCATATACATTTACATGTATTCATTTAGCAGAACTTTTTGTCTGTGAGGGAGCATTTAACATTAGAGCCTTTAGAGCTATAACAAAAAGCACTGTATACAAAGCGACGTTTACAAAGTAGGAAAAACAATGAGGCTAGGACAGTGAATGTGATTTCACTAAAATAGCATTCTGCTTCATTGTTAAAGAATGTGAACGCAAAGGACCATCTAAAACCAATACCAGATCATTCTTATTGAATTCCTATTCCCACAGGCCATTCCTACCTCAACTTATCACTTGTCTAGAATATTCTCTGCAAAATTTGAAGTTGATCTGAGCACATAATAACCAATGTCAAGCTGTGATGATATTATCCTCACTACAGGCTATGCTGAAAACTGTCTGGTTCCTCACGGTTTTAGATTTAGATCATCAAAATTGTAATAGGGATAAAACATAAAGTGCAAAACAAAAGAGAAATAATAACATCACCTGATTGTTTCCTAATTGTGAGAGATGGGAAAGACACCAGAAATATCAGACACCTGGAGTGTAGCTTTGGGCGAGAGAAAGTAATTCAGAAGATCAAAAACATTTTTAAATATATTTTTACATAGATTTTATCTCTATTTTTAAAGAGAAATATTGGCTACAAAACCTGCTAAATGTTTCTGTTCTTGTCCAGAAAAAAGGTTTAAGTAATATATGGCATGTTGTCAGAATATATAGGAAATCCCTAAAAAAAGCCTACAATTACTGACTGCTTAACAAACATTTAAAAAGTAAAACAATTACAAAACTAAACACAAAAATTTAAACAGTAATGATAAAATGTTTAGTATTAGAGAATTCGTATTAGAGAAAAGACTGAATGTTTTTTTCTTTACTGCATTTAAACATAAGGCTTAACACTGCGTATCTTAATGTTATATGATATCTGCTGGATCTCAGATGATTCTTATTCCTAGTTTGAGGCACATGTATTGTATCTTGTCAGTGGAAGTTAAGAACACTATAACACCTCTGGATCTTTACAGTATATGAAATTCACTCGGGCTGAATAGCCATGCTACTTCAATTTACAGCATGTCTCAGCACACAAGCTATAAAGTAAAGCGCTGCAGTGCCCAAACAGTTTCATTTTCGCATTTAACTAGAGCCATCGATCAAACATCTCTTGCCTCATTATACTTCTCTCATAGCAAGAGTTTTCAGACCTGAAGGCAATCAGTATGAAAACAGACAGCATTAACAATTCACTTAATTCTTTAGCAATTTAGCATTTCTAAATGCATGTGAGCTAATGAGTCATAAAACACAAGTGCAATTGCTCATGAATCCCACCAATGAAAAAGCTGTAATATTCCAAAAAATTAAACTCAAGTAAGTTTAATGATATAAGTGGTAGCACAAGTTTGTTTCTGCTTTTCCAGTATATCCATAACAGAATATTAGCAACATTAAAAACTATTTGTTGCTACTATAGAATAAGCATATTTTGAATGACCAAAACAACATTAAAATAAAATTTTATCAAAATTTAAATAAGATGAGGAAAGGTCACATGACTTATGATGTTCATCAAGGAATTTTTCTATAAATGTATTTCCATATTAGTTAGATCTTCTCACTGATAAAAAAGATTATTCTGAATAAACCGAACGCTTAGTTTTTTACATTCATAGAATTTATGCGCATGTTTCCATTTAGCATTTTTTTATGTCACATCTCAAAATGCGCATAAAAATAGGTGGATTTCCTCGGCCTGCGGCAGATAAAATTTATAATTTCTTCACCATTAGCAGAACCACATTCATATGCAGAAATAATGACCATTACAACTTTACCCATTTGTCACTGTTTTGGCCCATTTGTCATTGTTTAGTCTCATAACTATACACATATACTATAAATATACATACGCTTAAATCTGGTTACATTTCTATTTGATTTCAACATAAACTCAACCTGGTTGACAGCTCACAAGCTCGCAAGCAACAACAGACCTACACAAAACAAACCAAGAGTAATGAAGAAAGCAGAATTGCATCAGTTTACACTGGTGGGGAAAAAATAAACGTCTCTACACATTACACTGAAAGTTTTCTGCCATTGGAAAGAAACACATTATCTTGAAACATTAATACAGTTGCTGTAAGAATCATTTTCACATCTAAAAGAAATTCCATCTAATGTAACATTGTATTGTTAATCACGTGCTTTTAAAAAGTTTGCAGTCTCTGTTCTATTGTGAGAAAAGAATTCATTGGTGTATTATTCATACTGTAAAGCTAAAAACTGACGAGAAGCATTTCCTCAATTTCTCCCTTCAGGTAGAATTCAAATATATCTGCTATTTAATGTATGTGATGTGACCCTGAGCCTCTGAGCAAACCGAAAGATTAATTAAGACTCTTCCCCTCATCACACCGCCTGCCCTCCCCCACTTATCCTTTTATAATTTCACCTTTACCTCAGAGAATACCGACCAGGATTCATTACTATGAAAATTATATCAGTATGCACTGCGGGCGAGACCTAAAGTATTTTTCTTTCCTTTTTCCTCTTCCTTCAAACAGCATGTTTTTTTATAATTAAGAAGAATCCCCGCAGCTGTTGTTGACCTGCCCTGTCACGCTGAGAAAGAGCTTTGGAGAAAATCAAAGAGAAGAGTTTCCATCAAAGATATTACCCACAGCCTCGGTCCAAACTTGCTCGCACACCTGATTGAAAAAGCGCACGGGGTTATACTTCCATGTTTTTTCAATCTTCAACCAAACGCATAATCTGCGACTAGCCGTATCGTAAAGAAGGTAGACAAATTTATAACGGTTGTATTAAATAAAACTTTCTTTCAAACTCTGGACTTCAGAAGAATGTACATGAGAAACATTTTGTTTTGTTTAAGTCTTTATAACAGATTTTTGCTTAGGGAGACAACAACACTAAAATGAATGTGCTCCTATGCAGCGTGAAAGGACAGGTTTTTCCCTTCTCCTTATCCTCAAGTCCTGGATCGACACAGCAGTCTTGTAAACTTCCACTTAATTTCATACTAGCACCCTGCAGGGTCCAGTATTACCGATAAAGACCACCATGCATGAACGCAGCAAGAAGCAAAGCTTGTTACGGCTACCAGTAAATATAATTTCAGTCAATGAGCTTTGCTGAGATTTCCTCACAAACAAAACATTACAGGGAGGCAAGTTAAGGCTGATAGATCAGATGTGACCGGTAATCAATGGGGTGGCAAAATTGAATGCAAGAAAGAAAAATCAGCTGAACAACTGAAATTAATCTAAAATCCTTTTATGATGACAGAGAAAACAGGGAAATGGAGGACGGAGAGTAACAAATGCATAAAAATAACAGAAAACATCAAGTTACCATGAATTAGTGAATTAAACTGTAAATACAGAAACACACCGCCATACAGACAGTACACTCGCACAAGCATGAGAGAGTAACACGTTAGCTTTGCCGCTTCTAATGGAACACACAGCAGACACAGTGAACATCTGGCCCTCATCAGGAGCCATCGACAGGGCGCCACACGCTCAGCCTGCAGATGGCGGAGAGGTTCGTACACAATGAGAACTACCTCTATTTCAGTTTCTTTTCTCGCTCGCACTGACGGCGATGCGGCGTTCTAACAAAGACCCATTATAACCTATAAGCATCTGCATTTACTGACTCCAAAATGAAGAGCCTGACACAGTCATACATCAATAAAAGATCATCCACAGCAGACGACAGTTGGAATGGAAATATGCCTCGGCTGAGAAGTGAGAGCTCGGCTTCCAGGAATATTAATGCGTTTTTTCCACTGTTAATGCATGAAACAAATGAGGAGAGAAAGGCACACATCTGGGTGCAGCGTGAATACGAGGGGTTTAAAACCTTTCATGAGATCTAAACGGTGTGATTTAGAAAGAGGTTTGTGATGGAGGATGTACACAACGTTCATGCGGCGAGAGATATTCAACCGTTTAAAGTGCTTTCCCTTGCACCATAAAAGAAAATATCCCACGCAGCAATCCAACATTGACTTTTTTTCATTTCGGTGAAATGAAGATATAAACCTAGAAATTCAAATACACCTGACTGAAATGAAACGCACCTCTATCTCTTCTTCTCATTCACACGGTCATTATCTGAAGGGCTATTTAACCTACAAAATGAGCCATAGCTTTCTAGCTGCCACTATCTCTTATTGTCACATGTCAGAGGCTCCTGCTTCAATAAGTATTGGAAGGGCCGAAAGCAATTGGTTTGGGCACATAATCTGCGAGGGATCCAGCAGGGAAATGAGAGCAGGGGAGACTGCAGACGTCCCGTGTCTCGAACCAGCTGCTTTCTGTATTCCAGAGCAGAGCCAGAGCAATTAACAGTCCTATTGCCTCCTCTCGGTACGGCTCTGTGTTTGCCGGGTGCCATTAGGCACTGGGTAGCACCTGTCAATGGACGGCCGCTCTCCCAGGCCCCCGGCGCCTCCGCCGTGATTGATGACAGGTCACCCAAAGACAGTCCCTTTGAATTTTCAATACCTCCATGGGGAAATTGCTCATTTCTTAGAAGTACATTTTCATTTTTGCAACAAGACAGCCTCCTAACTTTATATATTACTCTGGGCCTGGGTGTGGAATTGTGATGTATCGTGGCATACATTGGACAAGAAAAATGTTCATTTGAGCAGACTTTATTATTTGCTATTTTCTCCACTGTCACAGACGTGCCAAGTTAAGCAGGCGTGACATTCCTATTCAGATAAGCATGGCGCACGCCCTTTCCACTCATAGCTACAGAGTTAAGATTGTCACTTTGACATTGTGTGCTGCTTTTTTCAGGCACGGAGCGTTTTTGTTACACAAAACTTGTATCCTATTCGACGCGGCGTCAACTTCAAAGGAGGTTATTTGTCATTGCGCAGATTTAAGCTGTCACTCAAAAACATTTATATCACTTTAAGCTCCTTGGGCGTTCTCCGTCTAGGACGGCAGAGGACTCGTGACGCTGCGTTCTGGCAGCCTGTAAGCTCGGAACCACCGCGATTACGGCTGTGTTAAACACCTAATAAAATTCCTGTATTTGAACCATGCTTACACAAAAGAGCATCTGCTTCTGAGGGGCGGTTAAGGCTGAGTGTATTAAGACTTCACAGATTCACTGAGCTTGGGTCCAACCCAAGGGGCTAAAACCTGCAACACGAGTGCTCGGCGTGTAAATATTTGGAATGCCTATAAAGTGTTTTCTTTTTGGACAGATGATTAGCCAGAACATCTGGAGGAGAATCAAGCCCACATCTTTTAATAGGAACTCCATATGCCAAAAAGAGTGAATTCTGCAAGTAGCGATGGAAAATGAAAAGGAAGAGAAATGGGAAGAGGGCTTTAATAACAGCAATTACGATTTTAATTAACCCCCGTGGTCTGCTGGCGTTCTCGAACATAAATCGAAAAGTCAGGGTCTGGACCGTGCCGCACAGCAGCTGTTTTTCCACCACACTAAAACATTCAAAGAATAGAAATGTCCTTACCGAGTAAAATTATAGTGCAAAGTGTAAAATACAGAAATTGAAATGGCCTAAAAAAGGTAACAATTGCTGACTAGGTTGTTTTCCAAAATGGCGCTGACAGGCAGTTATGGAAAAGCAGTGCTGTCTGGATGTGTCCCTAAACTCCAAGCCATCTCCTTATTCGGCCTTAATTAGACAGACTTAATGTGAAGTGAAGTGTGACTGATACTGTGATATTTGTGTCCCTGATGGAGGCAAATGTGAGGCTAACACCTCTGCCAGCAGTGGCCCATCAGCGGGCATCTGGAAAATGCACAGAGGATGCGAAACCTCACAGCTTCCACTGCCTAATGAAGCCATGCTTGATTTCCAGACTACAAACAAACAACCAAACCAACAAAGCAAATCATACAGTCCGAATGTAATTCAGCAGTGTTTACACATTTCAGACCACAGCTTTCACTGGAAAATTGCACGCTTCTATGGTGGACCCGCAGTGTTCCAGAGAAACTCGGGTTAGGGTGTGACATATAAATATCATTTAGGGTAAATTACATGATAGGAATTTGCTGTTACAAAGCAGGGCCCAGAACATCACAGCATAAGCCTGTTTAGGCCTCTTGAGGGACTATAAAATGCAGAGAATACAGTAAACCATATGTCTATAGTTAAACCATAAAATATAATGGGTCAATAGCATTTTATAGTTTGTCACTTTATTGATATGAAATAGGGTTTCTCTTTACTAGATTAAGATATACACATGTGACCCTGTGTGCGAAAACCAGACTAAGGTCTCAAAATCAAATTATAAGATCATCGAAGTTTGATTTCACCAACAAATATGATTATGATGTCATAAATCATTAAATTAAAGATATCAAGGTTATATTTTTACAGAATGTTTTTTATATTATTATGTAGGATCATTTTATGTAGAAAACTGTAAATCTCAAAAATTGTTTTTAAATACATTTTAGCATTAAAAGGATAGTTCATCCAAATATAAAAAATCTTTTATCATTTACTCACCCTCGTGTCATATCAAACCTGCATGACTTTCCTGCTTCAGCAAAACACAGAAGATATTTTGCAAAACGCTGGTTACACGCACCAATTCATTTACATAGTAAAGGACACAAAGGAAGTCAATGGGTGCCGGTAACCAGCGTTTTGCAAAATATCTTCGTTTCTGTTCCACAACAAAAAAAAGAATCATACACAGGGTTTGAATGACGTAAGGGTGTAAAAATTATGAAATAATTTAAATTTTTGGGTAAACTATCCCTTTAACACACAAGCTTAAAAAATGCTAGTAATGGTGCTGTCCACTACACACACACACTGGATTGTGTCATTATAGAGGCTGAGAGAGCACCATTCCTCCGCCCCCTATGTGCCCTTGCGAGACATTCTGTCAGGACGCCTTACTGTTCTCTGGCCTGAGAAGGCCACCCAGCTTTGTCACCTGAAGAAATAAAAGTCAGCCCTGATTTACCTGATGAGGGGCCTTTGTCTGGTCTCTCCTTGACCGCAAACTCTACCTTGTCTTCCATGCCAAACTCCACTTTTTAATTCAAAGACAGCCCGTTTGGCAACGGCTCAGCCCAGCAGCGTTCAATCTAATTAAATGCCACTGCTCGTTTTGAGGAAACACGTTTTTTCCTCTCCACCTTAGCTACAGTCAAGATAACATTTTTTCCAGGTTGTCTGCCTTTCTTTGCCATGAAGACAATGGGATATCATTGCTATTACCCCAAACTGATAATTAAAGCACATCACAGACTAAAACCCATCCCTGTAAGTAAAGGTCACCCCGCTATAATTAGAATTCCAACATTTCTTTGCCCATCACATTTCTCTGCAGGAGCTTGGGTTCAGTCCTGAAAATTTGGTTGTACTTGACCCATGCATCTTCATCTTTCTCCTCTGTGTGACTCACTCAATATCATATAACATTAGAACAGGAAAAAAGCTAATTGATATTGTAGCACTGGAAACCTGAATAAATGTAATTTTAAAGACAGCTGACTAATGGGTTTCTGTTTTGGTTGTGATTAAGTGTGGGTAATACAGTAGTTTTCAGCGAGCACAACAGACAGTCAAAGCTCATTTCTGTCCACTAGACATTAATCTGAGTCCCTTACCATCCTCTAATAACCTGGGTGCAACCATCTCATATTGCCTGTTGTTATAGTGTTCAATCAATCTGCTTTCCTTGGACACCTGGATATTGCTCTAAATGCCTCACACAGTGGACTAAGACGGATATTTCAATAAAATATCATGTACTGTAAAGCTGCCATTAGTTGCTTATCTTGACTTTTATAAGTTAATTCCCTTTGATAATATTATTGGTCTCACATACTACTATTGTGTTTATTCCCTTTTCCACTATGAAAGAACAGTTTATAATAGCAAAATGACTGTAGCATGGATAAAGAAGATAAAGCAGGGTAAATCAGTGAGTTTTAGTCACTTTGATTTATTTTTCTAACCTAATCTAAATTATATGTAGAAATAATAAAAAGCACAGACCATTAGTTTTTCAAACTGGACTCTTTGCTCAGATACCATAATATACGTAACTGACTGTCAGATGTTAGTGCTAATTTCTCTGAGGAAAACTGTGTTTTTAGTCATTGTTCTTTCATAACAAATGAGTTCTCAGTTATGTTTTTTTTTATTATGAACCTTATCTCATAACTTTGGTCCTCCTACATTGTCTTTTAGAAGTAATAAAGACAAAAATTGGTAGTAAAATACTAGTAAAAGAATTTACTAGATAGCATAGTTTACATATTTGGTCTTGGAAGAGTATAATGAGAAATGTTCATATTCAGGACACTTCTATCCAGATCTCTAAAGAATAAAAATGCAAGGTTACCCGTGTCTTAAAAAAACTTTAATTTGCTCATCAACCTTAAGAAACAACCAAGACATTACAAAGATCTCATTAGTGTTTTTTTCTTACCTATGGGTAACCTTAGCATGAAGAAGTTAAAATCTTTTTCAAGTTGTCCAATCATTAAAGTACAATTAAATTGCAGACAATGTAATTGCAGACTATCCTAATGTCTCCTTTGCCATATTGAATATGAATTTAAAAGTAATTTCATATCACGTCTTATTTATCCTCTCTCCCGGTCTGTCTTTCATGCTGCCGATAGGTTTGCGGTTAATTCATAAGAGTCTCTGCTGTGAAAATGTGGTCTTTTGGAGCAAAGAGTCTGGCCTCCACAAGGTTTGGAATGCTTTTGAACCAGCATCTGCTTTCATTCCCTCGGCCACAACACATCAGAGAGCCACATCTTAAAAGTAGCCACTCATCACTAAAAAGGGAGCCAGAAAATAGTGTGAGGTCAGTTTAGGAAACAGACGTGTGTGTGTGTGTGTGTGTGTGTGTGTGTGAGTGGATATATCTTCCTCAAGGAAATGCTAAAACAATGTGAAGTGACAGCCATGACACGCAGGCCATTAATAATAAATGGGAGTCCCAGTGTTCACTGTGCTATCAACTGTCATCCAGTCAACATCAACAACAACAACTCCAGAGAAACTCCCACGACCTAGTAACTCGCACAGCCCCAAACCTTAATTCCCTGTCACTGGAAGTGCACCAGTTTCTAGCACGCTACACCACCTCGCTACATTCTCAAAATGCAGATAATCAGCATCATTAAGAGGTGAATTTGCTAAAAACTGAATCGCTCCCGCTGATATCAGGGTTTATTTGCATGCGCTGTCTGCGTTGTTTTAGCACCCTCAATTAAAACCTGAAGGAATTATGCAAATCAGGTAATGGCACAAACACAGCCAAAAATTTTGTGCTGAATGCAATTTGCATGCCGCAATTCCCAATCTTGCGTGGCAGCTCTGAGTGGCAGCTGATAGAGAACGCCATTTAATGTCACCCTATTACTGCCTGCCTCCTTTAGTTTTTCTAGATTTTTGTGAATAAGGCACAATCTACATCACGTTAAACTGAACTGAAAAAGAATGATGACAACGTCTTAAACTGGATTACGGGGTGCTCTGCAAAAAAAACTATAGCGGAAATATGGCACAACAGTTTAGTAAATTCACCTCTCAATCTCCATATTGGACAAATTCCCATAATAACCTTTTTGTAACCAAGATAGAATTTTAAATCCTGCTACACATGACATCTACTCTATCATGGTCTCATTGTGACCCTCTCACTTGCAGGAACTCACTTGTTATATATTCTCACCAATAAATGAGATTGTCCCATAAAGGGCCTCAGGGTCTCTCATAGTGCAGTCTGGTGAATGATGGTGTGGCAGCATAAATTAACACCTGAGCCCTGAGAATTTCGCAAACAGTGGGCAGGAGAGGATTCAGATGGCACCTGTCCACTCTGCCCCGCTTTCTATTATCACACAGACAAGGCATCAATTAAACATGGGCGCCACAGGCAGAGACACCATCAGCTTGCCATGCATGTGTGTATACAAATCGAGTGGCATCTCGGTTGTTGCGGTTTATAAAGTCGTCTCCTTTGCTATCCAAAGTGTTTCCAAGGCAACCGAACAGATTTATCAACTTCGTCCAACTCAAACCGACTTCCATATGTTACTGCCTTTCAATTGGGGGACAAGCGTCCTCAAACTTACTTATTTCTTACCAATCAGGCAGCTGATATTAATGTGCATACAGGAGTGAAGTGACTAAAATAATGAAAAAAGGGAAGGCTTGTGTGATTTACCCGACCGAAGGGGTCATAAAACACTGATTCATCTCATATCATTATCCCAAGTGTTACACTGGGGTGTCTTCATACTGGCACAGACATATTAGAGAGAAGACTGTGGGTAATGGAAAGACATCTTTTTATGTTTTATTTTTTGCTAACGGAGCATGCAGTGTTTCCTCTTGTTGTTATTGAGTAGTTCATATTGGTAAGTGCTGTCGGACCTAATAGAGTTGGAGTTGCTATTGGTCCCATAGGGAAAGTAGAGGCCATAATCGGAAAGCGAACACGGAACTGCTGCATCTAAGCCTGTGGAGTGCTGAGCAAAGGAATTCATGAGTAATTAGAGCTGCATTTAGTGAACCCCCCCCCAATCGCAGCTGTTATCAGAACAAGTCCCTTTTCCGCATTTACAGGATCAGAAAACCACCGGTGCTTACAAAGAACATTGAAAAGTACTATATGCACATAAAACATTACAGAAATGTACATGGCATTCATAATCTTGCTCTGGGGTTAAAATAAAGGTTTATTACCGTAATTGTAACGCTCGAGGTGCAACGGAACATCACTTCCCAGAAGTGTCACCAGAACGTGTATCGTGGGATAAAACAGCTTTGCTCCGAGGACAGAAAATCATATCGATGTGATAAAACACACAGCAGGATCTGCATCCATCATGCCCGACAACACTAAAGACATGAAATACAGCGTCAATGGCCCCTCCTATTTACATGAAATGATTGAATGCGTTGTCCTTTAAGGAGAATGTCAAGCCGTTGGACAGCCACTATTGAATTTCCCCGACTCGGCCCTGCCAACTACACTTGGTGATGTCTAAATGCTGGCTTGATGGATTGGAGTCAGAGAGTTTGTGACGGAAAGCATTCAGGAGCGCGTGAGTAAACACTTGTAGGGCCGCGTTTACACGTGAAGGACGGAGGTGATCGGTGGTGGGCTTGTCAGCTCCTTGCCTTTGCCCTCGAGTGGGGTGACAGAACACAAATAAGAAGAAATGGTGCGCTGCATGTTTAGTTAATATTAGTTTTGTTAAACTAATTGCACTTCTGTTTTTTAAAGCTTAATGGTGTTTTGATGGAAAGAACTGCTGACAGAAAGTACTGAAAGGAAAATGGTTAGAATATTTTTCATAGGATGATTTAATGCTCTTGGAAGTGCTAGTCTAGCTCTTGTCTAGCAGGCACAAGGCTTTGTGATTAATGAAATTTTGCTGTGATCACTGTTATAGACCGGGCGCCGGTGAACGTGTAGAGAACGAGTTGATTTGTCTCTTTCTTCTGGCTGGAGGCTTCAGCAGGAATCCTGCTGTCTATATTAGCAGTTCAACGACTGTAGAAAAGGCCCTCAAAATAAAGTATGACCCTCAGGACACATGTTTACGAATTGTTACACAAGAAGTGTTTATTGTTCCCTGTCAGGGATGTTGTTTTACTGTCTGGGGACTGGCTTGCTGAATTGACAGTGAAGCAGTGCCTTGTTCCTCTCCAATTACCAGACTCAACAGCATTTTTTTTCTTCCACTCCCTCCTGTTTTAGTTTGACATTTGCAAGACGGCTTTCCTGAGTAAAACAAACAAGTGTTTCTTTCATCAAAGGTGTAAAGTAGTGACCAAAACATTAGTCTGTGCATCACAGAACAAAACATACAATCTTGTTCTTTGGAAGTGCAGTATAACCTTGCTGTTTGTCACACTAAGAGCTTATGATGCATTTTTTTTAAACAAATGTGACCCTGTCTGTGACTTTCATTTCACCTATTAATTTCACTATGATTTAACTCTCTGACATGGCCTGCCTTATATGGCCTGCCAATCTTACAGATAACAATGTTAAATTACCACCGAATATTCTTTACATTATGTAGAATGATTTATATGTAGAAAACAGAAAAATCACAAAAAATTACTTTAGCTGGGTTTTCACAGACTGAGTCCCAAAAATAAAATTTCATAATTTAAAATGTTATAATTTACTCCTTCATGTAATCACATCTGTATATGACTTGTTATCTTCAGTTGAATGCAAACAAATAATTTTACATGAAAATGTAGTCATGTCAGCTATAGACCATTTCACAATATATAAACAGCTCTGGTCCAGATGCACTTCCTGTCCTGGTTTTTTAACACTACACATTTGTCAGAACAAAATACAACCAACAGAACATTTACAATGGAATCAAAATGTTTAACGAACATCTTTAAGATTTAATGTGTTAAAACTTTAAGATGTGAAATATAAAAATACTGTAACAGGAAGTGCTTCTGGACCAGTGTTGTTTACATCTTGTGAAATGGTCTATACTTTTATGTGATTCAAAAGACTGAAGCTCCAAAAAAATGTAACATTAATCCACTGGAATCACATGGATTACTTTAACGTATGTAATCTGAAGTGAAACAATACATTTATGATAAAGCAATTAATACTTTGAGCTGATTTATTGACTGATGTTATCTATCCATGGAAACAAACTAATCAGCACACTAAGTTCAAATATAACAGGACATCAATAACTTTTAAATCTCGTTGTTTCATGCGTGTTTTGTGACGAGACGTGCAAGAACCAAGGGAATTCAAAAATAAAAGGTTTGTTTGCATGGCTACTCGACATATCAATTGCTACATCTGCTGGAAACAAGATAATTTTTCAATAACAAACAAGTCATATACAGATGGGATTGGATGAGGGTAAGTAAATGTTCATATTTGGATGAACTATTCCTTTAGGGATACCGAATAATGTTAGTGCTGTTTTAACTTAAATAAAACTTATCTAGAAACGCTTGCATTTGCAATTGTAGAAAGTGATCGCCATTTATCTCCACAAACACCGCTGCAGGTAAAGCATTACAGAGCTTACGGAAACAAAAGTCATGTCACTGCAATGTTTGCAAGCCATGAAGGAATTACACTGCTGGCCACCTCTTCGCAGCAGATAACTCTTTGACAATGAGAAGGCTAAGTAAACACAATAAACCCCCTGAAGGCTAGTGTCACCTCTTTTAAAAGGGATTATTGTATCTACAATCATCTATAGATCCTCTTTATGTAGAGGGGGAGAAAGCTGCAATCATAAACCATTCATTACAATCTCTGCTATTTTTTTTTACATAACAACAAACGGCGCTGCCCTTTTTAAGCATCTCTGAATACCATGTCTGGCTCCTCCAGAGGGGTGGACCTGTTAGAGGAGAGGCACCAGAAAAACAAATGGTCTTGCTTACACTCCCTGCAGGGATTCTTAAAGATCAGGATCAAGTGTGCTCTACAATTAGACCACGTCGATACGGGAGCTGATAGATGGTGATTGGCCTTGAAAAGAAAGACTGCCGCAAAAACTTGACCTCGTGCACACAGACAGGCTTATGTGTTTAAGAGCTCGTACTTTCCCATTTTCAAGGCATTTTTAGAATTAGAATTGAAGTGTGGTGTAATGCATGGAACGCATTACAGAATAGAAAACCCAAGATGAATGGAAACTTTTATGCAACGTTACAACCAGAATTTATAGAATTGATTTATTAAGCAATATGCAGTAAACCTCGTTTAATAATTAGCTGGATATTTCAACGTCGCCTGTTCTCACAAATAACCAGGAATCATCACAGAAAGAGCTCAATCTACAATTTGGCTCAACGACCTTGTGAAGGATTGTCGGCTACAATATCTGTCCTAATTTGTTTGTAAACCATTATTTATGCAGAAGCAGTTTCTAATCCTTTCACAGATGGTCTACTGAAGCTCAGTGCCCAGTTTACAGACTTACCCAGTTTTTCCCCATAACCGGCTAGTTCCTAAAAATTGACGAGCAGAAATCCGAAGAATGCTGCCTCAGTAGCTTTGGCGTTCCACACGTGCTTAATTTACCCCTAAGAACATCCCTTGGCTGAGTCCCATACATCTCAGCATCCCGGGCCTGGTGTGGATTTGGGGGAGACTGTTTGAAGAAGGCAATAATGAGACGGTCTCCTGTGTATCAGCATGTAAACATTGACAGGGTGTGAACTGTGGCACTGGTGATTCCCATTTGGTTCAATTACAGCTGAAACCGAGAGTATCAGACACTAAGCTGTACGCATGCTTGCCTGCTAGCGGTGGCCATGTGCGCTCTAGACAAAAATGGGAATAATCAAAGTCCATAATTATTCAGCCAATGAAGGGTGACCGTATGTTTTCCCTTGGATGTCACAAATAGCTTTCAGATGCATGCCTACATAAGGTAAAAGGCACCAAACTGTCATTACCTCAGTCTAGCCTGAAGCCTTTCTAGAATGCTAATATTTATGCTGGTTTGTATTAGATAAACATCACTTTACAGCACAACACAAAAATGATCACTTTTTGGGTTAGAAATGAATAGGGAGAGCTCAGAGAAAATGGAAATCAGCATCTATGGATACATATGCTCAGGCTGTCTGCAATGACAAAATTTAGTTACACTATTCTTTCTTTTGGCATGCCATCTTTTTTTCCTTTTCTTTAGCCCCAGCGCAGCTGGAATCATGGGCTCTGGGCCTAACCGTCTGCTATCGCTACCCTGATGGTGATTTCTTGGTCTTGGATGAACTGGATGAGTTTGACTGGAAGCCAGAGCACAGAAGTGGGAGGAGAGAACAGGTCATTCAGGTTCTGGCTGGTTATTCACAGAAGGGGGCAAGACTAATGATGGAAGATGATCGTATATCCGTTAATCACTGCCATTGGGAGAGGGCACTGCCCGAGGGGTCTGGATCGAGATCACAAAGTCAGTTTGGCAGATCTCAAACAGTTCAAGACCCTATGGAGCATCTCATCATCAACATAGATATATGTAGGCTGCAGTTAAGATGGAAAAAAAATGGACACTACATTTTACAGTAACATCAATAGTAATAGACCAGCCAAAAAAGCCTTTTTTCCACCTTTAAGTGATTCTTCTAGCATGGAGAAACAGAGGCTGACAACTTTGATTCTTATGAAGGTGCCTAAGTGCTCCTATGATTCTGAGGGATGTGACTATATGAGACATTTATATATGGTATTAGAATTTATGAAGGTTAAATGTGCTATTCAGAGATTCGTTAGGTCTTATCTTTCGCAAGAACCTTGAACAGATGGGCCATTTTCCTTGTGTAATGAACACTTATTAACAAGGGGTCAAAGTGTTTAACATCTTCATTTAGTCTGTCTTTTACATCTATGCTGAATTAATGCAAGATTAATCCATGTGTGTCTGAGCTTTCACCGATTTTAATCTCAGGTTTCTGTTGACAGTTAAAAATCATGGTAGGCGAGGCAGCTGCAAATGAGTCTTTGCACTCTTTGACCTTTTAAGGGTCATTAGAAAAAGGTAATATCACGTACTATTCTGTGGAAAAAGCAAATCTGTTTAAATCTACCCAAGTACAGTAAAACCCACCACCTGCCTCACCTACAACCATGGGTGACTAAATCAAAAATATCCTTCTCTACCACTGTTGGTCACATATAATCCTTAAAAAAATCTTTATCTGAAGTTGAAAAGTGTTGAGAACTAGTTATATCGCAGAACCACTGTGCTGCTTTTATTGTCATTCCACAGTTGGATTGGTTTGTTTATCTGTGAATATTTATACTTGTCAAATGAATTTGTGGCCTCTTCATCACATGTATTCTCTAAACACTGCCTTCCTGCCACAGCATCCATCTATATGCTCAATTTTTAATGAATTCGGTCAAAATGACTTAGCAATGATTTTTGTCGTCTTTCTTTCTGTTTCATTTCTTTTCTCAAACCTCACAGCTGCTTGTCTGCTACCTTTTACCTGTCAGACACGTCGCTGACGCAGCGGCCAAAAAACGCCCCTGGTGCAGGGATTGTCAAAGTATTGCAAGCTGGAGAAGAAACTAGGTCATGCGTTTTGATCAGTGCAGAATGAGTGGAATTCTAGTTGTATGTTTATTTCTCTCTTTTGGCCTGGTGCTCATTATCGCTAGTGCTATTAGTTGTACCAGAGCACTCAATGACCACTAAATTGTTTTCTAGAGGTTACCACAGAAACTGCTCTCTCCTTCCCCACCTAGATTGCTGCAAAGCTTAATAACAAATACATACATCATTTCTCTGTCTCTGCATTGTGCTGCGCTTTATGCGTGTGTGCATGTCTCGAATGTACTTTTAATCAAAGGGGATGGGTAGAAGGGGGAGGCAGTCTGGCACAAACATGTCACACTTACACCGGTACAGTGGGAGCGTATGGCTGTCATGTCGGCTGTTACCAAGCTGGAGCAATGCCTCTCTGACGCCACTGCAGCCTGTAAACATATGCAATGTTCCTCCAGGGACCTCCCTGTTTACCATGATCAAATAATCAGTGCTACAAAAAGCAATTTAATGCGACAGTATTCGCTTTTGCAAACGTTAAATTGATAGCGTGTGGGGTTTTTTTGTGCTACGTGTATACAGAAGCTGATTTAATGCAAACTGCGTTGTTTTCTCTTGTTTTGCCTTCTAAAAAGCCTTCCTTTGGCGAAACAAAGGCCACCCTCGAACGAAACCAGCGGCAGCACTGCATACATACGTTTAGACAAGCGCTCAGACATTTGAAACCCTAATACGCACTGCACCAGATTCCCTCAGATTGAACAGATGCCGAGTGACAGCACAGACGATTTAGTGTGTTAAACTCCACAACAAACTCAACCCCCCGGTGTGCATCTGTAGGTCATTTCAATAATAACACAGACAACAGTAACCACTTCCCTTAAGAAAGATTTCAAAGTTTTCAAATTAGTTCACCACTTTTGAGAAGGAAAAAAATAATGAGAGACAATGATCTTTGACCTTTACCTGTGCTCATTCTCTACTGTGATTGGACAGAAATAGAGGAGGTGACTGGATGAAAAACTGTTGGCTGATTGCATCTATCAAGTGACAGCCAAAAATAAGGCAGCAGTCTGATAGACAGCAGAGGTTACAACCTCTATTTCTCCCAATGTGTGGCAAAGACGCACTACCCATCTCTGAGAAACATTGATTGCAGTTTTGCATGTCTGTCACATAAGAATCAGGCATTTGGTCATTTCAGTGCAGACAAAAATACTTTGCAGAGATGAGATTAGTGTCTGGTATAAAGCCAAAACCGATTTCAAAGGTATGGACAGGTCTGAAAATGCGTAAAAATTTGAAAGATTGTCTACGAAAGTGTTATTTTCCTCCAGGCTAAGGATTTATATTCAATTGGGCCTATTTCACAACATTACAGTTGTTCTGCTAAAACACTATGAAACAATCTGACACAGCAATTTGACCCAAACAACAAAATAGGAAAAGCACTTCTTCACAATACATATCCTTTTTAAATAATCTGAAGGCCTACTCTGTGTGTTTGAGAAAACGATAGCGACGGCCCATAGCACAGCTGTATCTCAGATGTTTTCATTGAAAAGCGCTTCAGGCACTTGATCATGGACCAGAGCTTTGGAGGAATTCAGAAAAGACAGTAGTGGATTTTAGGTCAGTCACTTTACTGCCCCACATGGAAAAGAGACCAAGAGCCTTCCCTTGTCCTTTAATGTTTCATCAATAAAATCCAACCAGCTCATGACTACCAGCTGAAATATTTTGGTAATAAAAAACATAGATCTGGAAAATGTGAAAGAAAAGGTCGATGCATTTGCTCCTGATTGCAGAGTTGCTTTTTTGCAGATTGATTGTACCTGATCAAACGTTACAGAACAATAAGAAAAAACAAGAGAGCTCAGATATACCAAAAAAACACATTAGAAGCCAAACATTTTTGGAATAAGTGATAATGATAATAGATTAGAAATGATGTACAAAAGGATCTTGCTACATCTGACCTTTTCTATTGTATTTTCCTTTCATTTCTCCATTGTCTCTCTCACTTTGATTCGTGATGTTTTAAAACACTCACTTTCATACGTGTCATATCTATTCATACAATCTTTTCATCATTCATTCAATCAATCATGTTGCATTTAACCTCTTGCATGTTGCTATTTGCACCTCGATGTGAACCAATTTTCCAGCATAAAAACACGTTCTCAATGTGGAAGATCTTCTCATACGTCATTATTTGCTGTTGAGAAACTCAGCTCAGAATGGAGGATTAATTATAGAGTTTTTGTAGTACTTTACAGAGCAAAGCTGGAGCCCATTTAAAGACTTAGTGAGCTGGGGACTTTCCAAAAGTCTTCCATTTAATCTTTTCCGCGAGAACGCCTTCTTCACCAAAATTTAACATATAGCTATGCACATTCTTACCACCTAATTATACAGCAAACAGATGAGTTACTGTCACATATATACAGAAACACACCAGAGAAAGCAATAATCAAAGCTAACGGCCTGCAAAAGGCCTGCATTAGACTCATTTCACAAAAGGGTCTTAAAACCTACTTACTGTGAAAAGAAAAAAACATTAGCCCTCACAGTGCCAGACATATGTTAGTGTCTTGATTGTTTCTATATGCATATAAAAAGCTTTACATCTGTTCAACGATGCCAAATGTCTTTGAAACATTTACTAGCAAGTTGCATATAAAAACCCATATCCGATTTGTAATACTGACCCACATTTTGCTTGTTCAGTTCTAAACAATGTTGTCAAATTCAACAAGTGCTGTGATTCACTGCCACCATAAGCATAGATAAGATACGGTCCCATTCACTGATTTATTTTTAAAACTACACAATCCTATGCATAAATATTGTCCAGAACATAAAAAGATTAATTCATGAAAATGTATTAACTGTAGAATACAGTAGAAAGGCACAATGCAGAAATCTCAATCTGCCGCACTGAAATGTCAGCTTAAGAACATCTTTAAATAATCTGTTGGCTACCATTTAACAAAGAGCAGTAAAAAAAAACATATTATTCTAATTCTAAAGAGTTTTTACTTTTTTTTCTACATCACAACTCTTATTAGATGTGTCTCTGTCTTGGTTTCTAACATGACAAAAACACAAGAAATAATACAATAAAAATTATAAACCAACAGTTATGGAGAAGCTGCACTATTGTTCCTCAAATAAAGAAATATTGCGTTACTTACTACAATTGGCATTTGCTCCTTCAAGTCAAACCGCAGTGCAAGATTTCAGGAAAGACAAAGTCAATGTGTTCAAATGACTAAATTACCGGAACTAACCGGTGTGAGTGTCACCAACAAACTAGCACAGAGAAATCCACCACAGAATCATTTTAACACCACAATTGAAGCAAAGGGCAGATTGACTTTCTCCATTTAAGTGTATTGTCTTTCAAACCCATGGGCCACATTGGGCAGGTTACACACATCAACTCTCTGAGTAGCTTTCAAACAGAAACCAATACCACAATTTGCTTAACAGAGGTATTAAAAAATTGAAAGGTATTGCTCTTAGTTGAAATTTTGTCAGGAAAATTCAATCCTCCTTAGAGGATTAAACTCGCATCTCATGGGATATACTTTATATTTTAACAGCTTTTTCGATCGAGGATTTGAACTGTTCCAAAGCTTTTAGATGCAAGAGTATACTTCTGCAGTGAATGTTGCCTAAAACCCTTGTCATACATCCATGAGTATTCTGTCAATATTTAATGCAGTTAACCTGATGTAACTTTGTAATGTAATGCAGCCATTATTTCTCTGTTCTTTATTTTAAATGGCTCTGATGACCAATTTACAAAAGAACTAAAAAAAAAATGCAATTGTATACCATTGCCTCAAATGTACAAGAAAAACTGTTGTTTATTTTTACGTGAAATATGATGTTTTTTGAACATCTTTCATTTCCATGTTGAGATGGAAACCTAGAACACATGTCCTATTATCAGTGCAGGGCAGGATTAATCTCACAGGCTGGAAGATTGCTATTCTAAAACTGAGCTCGGCTAAATAAGATGACTGATAGTTTTGACCCCAAAACATAGCCCTGTCTTCATTTTCCATACTTATATGCCTGGTCACAGGTTGATCTCCTCTGCTACCTGCAGCTGCTACTATTTGATGTCTTTTAAACTAGACTGGGTCAATGCCAAATAAGTTTCTAAAAAACACATTGAGATGAGGCATCATGATCAAAATGATCATTGCATTCTTTGGTCTTTACTACATAAAGCCATGTGAAAACTATCCAGAAAAACTGATTTATGGAAAGTACAAACGTTCAAATGCTTTGACATTATATTCTATACTACACGTTTACATTTCTATGAGCGATAAATAAGTTAAGGAGAAAAAAGTGGGTTACTTGAGTGCTTGTGGGGCTTAAGGATTTGAGGTCAAATTAACTAAGGTGACTATGAATTTTCAGACATGGACATAAGTTTTCTGCAGTGATGCTAAAGCACAAAGAATTGGTGATGTTAGAAAACTGTCAAACTGACATCCAAACCTCTCAACTTGCGCAAGTTTACAGATTACTGAAATGGTTTCTCTTCTTTCTCAATAACTGATTTTGTTCATTTTTAAACCAAAAAAAATCAGCTTGAATTTTTACTGATTTCTTCCCTCTCACTTGGTACATCAGCAACGCCTGGTTGCTCCATCATAAGTGTCTAACTGTCTACTTTTTCAAAGTCTAACTCTGTTCATATACATAAAAAAACAAAATCTTCAATGTGATTCATCTTTCCCTCGCTTCAACATTAGTGCTACTTGTAAACATGGCTTTGTAGACCATACTTACTGTTAGTTCACTGAAAAAACTTAAATCCTCTTGGATAAAAGTACCTGCAGTATGAAAAAATCTAAATGTAGTAAGTCTTCACAAAAAGGTTGATCTCTAATTTCTCATGCATCACAATTTAAACAGCCTGTCTTTACCATGTCTTACTGAAGACTCTAAAACAAACCATTTTATTAAAAATGACAGGTTTTTATCTTTGCTGATATGCTGTTTACGCATTTCTGTTCATTCTTAATTTGACATTTCGAATCCTTAATTTTGGGGATATGGCAGTTCCCCTGCAATATGTCAAGCATTTTTTATATTTGAATATAAGTTTATAATTTTTATTATAAATAAATGTTTAATATTACAGAACATAACTATATACTTGATTTGCCCTTTACGATCATGCATTTATTTTATATTCATTTAATGCCTGTAAATGAAAAGATACTCAGAATAAATTTAGCATAAAATGGTTAAAGATAGTAATTGTGTCTGTAACTCTGTTGTATTCATCAAAGCCAACCCCTTTCCCTTTAACTGATCTCTTACAAAGATACGATAAAGCGCCTAAAGCGTTCTCTCCCAGTAAAGAGATACAGTGCCATCTTGTGTGAGAACACGCAGTCTCCGACAACCAAAACCTTACATTCACAACTATGGGTTAACATCAAACATTTGGATTTTTTTGTAGTGCTGGTTTCCTTTATATCTCATCTTGAGGAATCAAGCATTTGAGAATTTTCTCTCATCTCGATTCTATTCTCCCACTTTGATTTGATAGTGCTTTATGAGGTTTTTATGAAAGTAACAGCAGAAATTCGACTCATTTTGTAGCCACAGCTATTACCATTCCTGCAAAACGAGAATGTTCATACTGTACATTAGTGCTGTGGTTTTACTGTGTTTATGTTTGCCTTATTCTCTAAATGGTAGCGTTTCCCAAGCATTATGCAGCCGTGTGTAAGTGTGGTTATAATAAAGATGCATTTTCCTGTAAATCAGAAAAGAGAGGGAAGAAACAACAGGAATTGCAGTTATCAGGTTCCAATCACCAGTGAATATTACAGCTTGAATGTTACAGAGCCATTCCATCACCTCCCCCACTCGCTTTTCCTCTCTCTCACTTACTTTGCCTTCCATCTCTGGTACAGCACCTTACTAAATCAGGCTTACAAAGTCACACCACTGATGGACTATCAAAATATTATCACAGACTTGCACACGCTCAAACACGGGATTATACCCTCCACCATATGTAATGCTGCCACAGACAGGTTGCGTTCGCTCCACCCACGTAAATATTTACCCCCTTGCAACAAGCGCACTGCTTGGCAGAGCCCACCATCAAAACTTAAAATTAGCAAGTGAATCTCCTCAAAGTGGCACTACAGCGAGTAATGCCGTTTTCCTTCGAACCGCGAAAGGAACGGACCGTGACGAGAGCATAAACTCAAGGTTAATGTGCAGATGAGTCGGTGATACACGGCTCCAATCTAGGCCCACTCAGCGTGGAGGACGCCGTTGCCTTTTCATTTCCAGTGTTCATCTTGTTATCTGTAATTGTTAAGGGATGAGAAGACCAAGGCAGAGCCATTGGCTGATAAGCATTTGTGTGACAGCTTTGCAAATTGATGCTTATGGTCCAGTGAGGAAGGCTGTCGGCTGAGGATTGTGGGTGGAAAAGGGAGCTGCCCGGGCATAAGACAATACAATTATGAAAATGATTCATTTCATAATGTGTCTTTAAACACTGACTGATCATATAGCTGCAGCGGATGCAATAAGCAGACTGGAGAACGAGGTCTATTTGCCTGGCGAACCTAAATGTAAATATAATGAAGAAAGTGTGCATACTGAGAGTTTAAAGAACATTGGTTTAAAATGTTCTCATTTCATAGCCACCCTAGATTGGCAATAAGCACTACCAATAATGTTTTATTCATCTACATAAGTGAGAGTCAAGTCAGTCCCTGCTGAAATATTAAAAATTATCATTTATATTGCTTCATTTTGTTGGTGTAGCTCGTTTTAGATCCAGGTTCGGAAGCAGAGAGGAAACTGGATAGAAGGGCTCAGCTGCGGTCACAAGGACAACAATGGAAGGTGCAACAGAGATCAGGAAGGTGTGTTTAGACAGAACAGCTGAATATGAGAATAACAAAGTATGTTTGTTTATGACCCCACAAGTTGCCACAAGAAATGTATATGTTTCTGAACACTTAAGCCACACTTAAAATGTATGAATGTCTTTCAAAATCAAATCAAGTGGTCTCTGCACACAAAGGATGCTACAGCTTTTCATTAAACTATCTGTAGTTTTCTGACCATTTATCCAGCTTGTGTCAAGGCAATTTAGAGGACATTAAAGCATTAACGATATACTTAGCTCACAATTTAATACAAAACACAATACAGTGTTCACAATATGGAAGAATTAGTAAGTGAAATTTAAAAACATTTATTTATACAATTTTATTTTTATTATTAATAAATTAATAAAAACTGAATAGGATTGTCAATGAGAAATAAAACAGATTTTTTTGTCATGAAATTAAATTAATATTTTTTATAATACTATTGTATAAAAGTTTTGGTTTAAGGTATATCTGCACTGTACCTAGTGGATGTATGAAGTTCCCCTCAAGTTTATGTAGCTGTCAAAGTATCCTTAGGTGTTTTAATTTTCTTTAAATGAAAGAATAGTTTTAAGAGTGGCTTAAATGTTCAAATCCCTATTCAGACCTCTTTATACGCTATACGTGCCTCCATGACGCATTTCCACCAACGAGAGCTTCATATTAAACATTGTATTCAAACTGAGCATATATAATGCAGATCACATTCCAGACCTCATGCCACCATCTAAAAAAAGCCATTGAACTAAAACTTAGTCTTTTCCTACATTTCCTGTAATCGATCTTACCGCGTTGAAAAGGTTAAGCCTAAGCCGACCTTATAAGCCCTAAACTCTCAACAGCATCTTTCATCTCACTCTCATCCACCTATGTAAACATCCCTCTTCATCCTTCGCCATCCTGCATCCATATCCAGCCATTTAACGAAGCCTCTCAACATGATCCTCCAGCACGCAGACAGCCCACAATATGTGCAACTAAACAACAACAGCACAAGAGCGCAGCGCACTTCAGACTAAATTAGTCGCTTTTCTCTTTTCCATGAAGTAAGGCAGGGGAGAACACAGCCAATGACAGAAAAGCCCAGGATGGTACGCTTATATCGAAACAAGGCTGTGATTATAGATTTTATCCAGAGAGATAAAGCAAAAGAGCAAGTCGTGATCACTGTGTGGAACTAGGATATATATCACAGAGCAGAGAGGTCGTGCTGAAAACATGAATTTGCTATGGCTGAATCTGAGTGTGCTGCACAAAAAAGGAGGCAAAGCAAAGTGTGTGGGTTAAATAAAGGTTTGCATTGCCAGAGGGGACAGGGCGGCAGCAGCGATATATATCACCCAGCAGATATTTCGCCTCTGAGCCTCCTGGGATTGCGAATCTGTGACTCTCCATGGGCGGCGAGTCCCGTTTGACGGACAGCGCTGTGACAGGCGGTGTCACGCAGTCAGTGTACGGCGGGTGTGGGCTGGGCGGGAGGTGATAAACTCTGTCACTTTTCCCAACTTCTAGTGCTGACGAGAAAGGCATCTACAGCTGTCTGCCCATTACCATTTCAGAGTCTCCACCTGCACCGAGCTTATGATAACCAACAGCTGGTTAGGCTGATAAACCAACATCTCCTCTGGCCATAAAAGCAATCCTGAACATTGCTTTGCAGTTGATATATGGTGAATCCGAGCATGGCGTTTGGGCAGTGTGTGTTTGCTGCTTGCATTTCTGTGCATCTCTGTTTGTGTGTGTTTGTTTTAGGCAGTGGTGGGGGGTGTCTTCGCTACAGTAAAAAGGTCACGGGTAATAGTTTTGACTGTGTGGAAGACTCCCGCAAATCCAGATGTGTCCTGCTGTGCTGATGGCCCTGTCACTGCGCTCAAAACATCCCTGCCTCCCACAGACCAACCCCACACACATTTCAATTTAGGCACAGATCCAAAAATAAGTAAAAGAAGAAAAGACGGAAAGCAGCTCAATGTCTCCCACTGATAGCTGGAATTTACAAGTTGAGTCAGTGGATTTTTGGCTGCAGGGCTCAGTGTCTAGGGATCCAATCATGATACAAAAAGCATTTCTCCAATTAAAGCACAGCCCCGTACAATCTAGATCACATGCAGGGCATCTCTGCCTGAACCACCTCTCTCTGCTTAAAGGCTTTCTTCTCTTTTACTCTCTCTCATCCACTCTCTATATCACTGCTATTTTCTTCCATCATCGCCGCCTTGCAGTTTCAGGGTGTGATGGAACAAAGTGGAAGCATTCTGTTGTCTATTTCCTCTTCTGCGTCTATTTTTCTGTGTGTACAGAAGGTACAAAACTGGCCGCTGTCCTATCAAAAATTCATAGGAAGAATACAGAGACTGGGATAGAGACCGCTGTGACAGCACACAAAACTGAATGTGGATTTTCTGCCTGTGTGGTTATCGTTGTTTAATGTTCTACAATACAGCTCATTCTCACGCTTTTTGTTTTTCCTCTGTTTTCTTTGACATACTGAGTAACGCACATCAAATAAAGCATGCAGTACATCATGTCATTATGCTGTTTGTCATAGAGCTCTTATTTTCCCGTCCTGTGTGAGGCTCTCTCGGTGGAGCCGAGCCTTTTTTACTGTAACATCAGTGCATGACTGTTTTCATCTAGAAGAGTTTTTACATTTTTAATTATTTCTAAAGGGTTTTTCTTTAACTTTTTTGATTGCAACTTTTAAATTAAAAGTAACTGTGAAGTTCCATTAGAGTGATTAATTCTTAATTAAGCCGAGGACAATTTTTCATCAACACTATTGTAAAATGTTATTAGAGCAGAATGACCAGAGAGAAAAGAGTTCCAGCCTCATTTTCATAATATGCTAGTGTAAAATGTATTTTCAGCCAAGCACGAAAATAAAAACGATTAATGGACCCAAAAAGGCTTTGGTTCTGTCAGAATTTGAATATATTCAAGACATGATGGGAAATCATAAACACAATAAGGTCTTAAGTGGTCAAATGCTATTTGTGCTGAACTACTTTTACTACCACTTCGGACAATTTCAGTCTTTATCTCCATCTGCCATTCCTTTTTCCTGTCTTTTCACTCTCAAACCCTGACAGCTGTAAAGGCTCATATCATGGTGTTGACCTCCAATGTGTCACTCTACCCATCATCCCTCTTTCGTTATCCGCATCTCTCCTTGTCCTTCTGTCTCCACCTACGCCCCCCCACCGCCCATCTCTCCCTCTCTCTCTTTTTCTTCCTCTCAGACCCTGTTATCTGCCTCCGATCCTCTGCTGATAACAATGTCTTTTATCTGTGGGTTACCTGCACAAAGGGACCTCCGAATTGATCAAATGCCAGCCGGCTGATGAGCCCTCAACAGAGTGCTTTTCCAAATCCCACCGGGCCAGGGGGAGGGCAGACTAAGAGACAGAGACACAGCGTGCACGGAAAACACAACTCTAACGGCTTACCGGACCCCCGAAGCCATTACAACAAATCATAAACACAAACCGGTTCTGCTCTCTCTCTCGATACCCCCATTAAAGGCCTTTCCAGCTGCCTGCTGTGGAGCTTCTCCATAATTTGGTGAGGATAACCCCCTGCATATGCAAGAGGTGTGAAAAAAGCAAGAGAAACACAGAAGAAGAGAAGAATTGTAATGCAACATGTTATTAATTCAATAGTTACACTTTTACCATAATATCAGAGATCAACAGTATAGAGATACAGCAGGGAATGTCTAGAAACAGACAGCTGGGGACGGATCAGACTGGCTTTGATATACTGCCACCCTCAGTGTCGAGTTTGTGTACTTGTACACTACCATTCTTTGTTTTCTTCCGTTTGCTGGATTTTCGTACATGCACATGCTCATCTCTGCGCACCACCGTACTATGAATCCGCCTATGCACTTGAGACTATATGCCAGGATATATTTGGACCTGGATGCATGTTTCTGTTCGAAATACACCGCCCTTACCTATATGCATACACACAAACACGCACAGCTGTGCACAAACCCTGCCAGTGAGATGTCTTTGACAAATTAAACCCCGCTGCACAAATCAGCTTCACCTGTCATCTTACTAGTCAGCAGGGAACGAGAAGCTTCTCTTTCTGGCTAAACCAGCAAGCCCATCTCTGGGTTCAGTCCTCTTGCTCAGCTCTGGCCCGTGTTGTGCGCTGACCCTCTCGCAGCAAAGACATAAATAACCCATGCTGGGTGAGAGCACTGCAGTGGCCACAGACGCTCTCGGGTATTCAGGCAGCAGACACTCTGCGGCAATATCCAGCACTTCCAAGCTAAAAGTGGAGCTGAAAATAAGCTGAGTAGTGCTATGGGTCTTGTGTACTGAAAAGTGGAAAGAACACAGCTGCATTATCATTGCTCACCTTGAAAAGCTTATTTTCAGGTTTTGCTTTATTATAATACACTACAAGAGCAGTGAAATACACTAAAGCATTTTTGCAAATAGCAGTTTCAAATAGGTTAAGTAAATTAAAATTAGTTTCCGGTGCAAGTAACTATACTTTGTTTTAAGGTGTTTTTTTAAAAATATAAAACAAGCTAGACATAACAAATTAAAATGACCTAATTTAATAAATTACATAAATTTCTCACCCTCATGGCATCCTAGGAGTATATGACTTTATTTCTTCAACCGAACACAATCATCTCTTTGTAATGTCATATGTTTGTAAGAAATATAATATATACTAATATTTTAAACTTATAAAATAAATATCATGTTTAATCTGTATGTTTACATTCAAACATGACCGCATGCCAGCTCTCAACTTTAAACCTCATTGGACTGTCGTGTTTTGTCACCATGCATATGACGACAGGCTATGAGACACCATAAGAACCAATGAGATTAAGATATCAACATGGAGCGGACGTGCCACCATGTTTAATGTACGTCAGTTATCTATATGTTGACATTCAAACTCAATGTTGCAATTGTCTGAAGAAAGGAAGACACAGACACTTAGGATGGCATGAGGGTGAGTACATTATGGAGTAATTTTCATCTGTGGATAAACTAATTATTTTAAATTTTATTTTTACCATTATTATTATTTTTATGCTTCTTATCAAAACAGAGGAAAGAAATAGAATTTAACACTTGAAATTTTATTTGTATCTAATAACAACACCTGTGGTGCACTATGCACTTTACAAGAGACAAGTACTCGTTATTGACTGCGCCTTGTTCAGGCTCCAGCCTGGAACAGTGGGAAGGTATTAAGGAGTCAAAACAACTGTCTTTATTTCTCCTCTTGTTGCTTTTGTGGTGGAACTAATCGTTGAGCCCTGCTGTTTTCCAAAACTACTCTTCACAGCTCTTTTTCTGAGGGTTGGTCTGGTAATCACTTCCCCAACAGCATGCACCGTTCTGGGCTAATGAAGCCGCCCAACCCCCCGAATAGGTTTAGGCAAAATGATTCTTTAAATCTGCACTAATTGATGCGATGCCAGCAATGTGAACAGGTAGACACAGGGCTCTTAGGAGGGAACCTGGCGGACTGCAGAGAGGAGAGTAAACTTCCCACAGCAAGGGCTTATGGGACTGCGCTCATGCCCATTTACACCCCAGATTGTGGATCCCGAATGAGAACACGAGCCTCCCAGAACAAAACAACCCTTATTGGCACTGGAGAATGTTAATGATTGTTTATTTTTTCTTTTAGAAGGTGATGAAAGGGTGTGGGGGGAGAAGTGATTGATTTGCTTCATTTGCCGTGATATCTATTGTAATTGTTACCATGTTTGACAGTCGTGCCTTGGGCTTTGAGCGGCATGCCGAGAAGGTGAGCACGCTCACGGAGCTCACCGCCGCTCCCCTCGATAATGGAGTGATTTGTAAATATGATTTATTTATTCGAAGGTTATTAGAGGCCCGCACGCTTTATTTGTTTTGCGTTTCACTGCGTCACGCGAAGGCTCTTGAGCCCTTCAGGAGAGCGGCTCGGCTTACGGTGACAGCTTGTTTTGCGCTTTAATAACGACAACGGGTAGCGACTCCACCACAACTCGCCCCTTTCATGCTCACTTTACCAGAGGCAACAAGCAAAAAAATAAAAAAGTCAACTTAAGTGTGAGCTGTAACTGTCATCGCCACTCCCCTGTCTCCTGCTGACAAATTTGACAGCTCTGAAGCAAAACAGTTTCAGGTAGCGGAGATGGTGGTGTTATCTTTGGAGATGGCAGGCCAGTTTTGAGTTATACCTGCCTGTCACTTGTTTTTTAGAACGATCTTCTGAGACAACCGTGTAAAAATAGCTTGCTTTTAGCGTCTCTGTCAATTTATACAAGTTTTTAGACAAACTATGCATGATGTCAACTCCACCAAACAGACACTCTTTTTTAACAAAGATGCACAGCAGTTGCTACAAACTGTAGTAATGGAGGTCTGACAACACCCATGTATGTATTGAAAACTTTAACAGGGTTCACGCTGTATGATGTTTATTAGTCACTGTATGTCATACTTTGGTACCAATTTTTCTGACTGAAGCACTGTTGACTGCACAAGGACTTTGCTTTCAGATATGTTTAAATGCCATGATATCAAAGCTTGTGTGTTACAGCTCAGGTCTATTTCTCTTTTAAAATTTCTTACTTTCCAAATAATGCTAAAAAGAACTAATTGGCTACCGTTTAAAAAATCCTTTGAACTATGTGAAGAACTCTTGGTTGCTTTGTTCAAGAGTTGGAGGTCTGACCTTGCTGGATTTCCCTCATCTCTTTAAATGTTCTGCTTTAGAACAGAATTTCTGCAACAGCATACTAAAAGAAAGGCATGAGATCACGAGCACACAGGTCCACAAATCTTAAAAAAGCACTTAGATTGCATTTATCTTTCATCTTAACACTGCATAAATACTCCCATTGTCCTTTCAATATAAATTCTAAAGAAACATCATGTGAGGATATCATCCTTAGGGATAAAGCATCCGTCGCAATAGAGCCTGCAGCTCAACAGCAGGTAAGCACCCCCCTCTACTGGAGTCAAACAGAACAGTGCTAGGTTTAGTTCCTGCCTGAAAACCACTGCTTTTCTGATATTGGCTTCTCCACCCCTCAGTGTCTCTTTTCTAAAGGGGACAACTGGCATTCTTCATGCGTACTGTGAAATATGCAGCAGCCACTCAAGCAGAAAGGGCTTCACTGACCTGTGCCATGTGCTTCATACAGACGCACAGGTGGCAATAGCTGAGGTGACCTGTTCCCTCCCACTGTTTGTATTACTATGTAAAATAAATCGATGTCCTCCAACACACAACATCTCAGGGGAGCGGAGAATAGAGAAGAGGGCTGCTATGTGTGTGTGCGCAGGTGTGTGGCTGGTTTACAATCTCAGGCACATCAGTGCCTTGAAATACACTGACAAGAAATGGATCTGCTTTTGGCAGTAAATTGATTAATTCAGGGGTGTCAAAAGGAAGGACTTCAGATTGCCTGTGGTCTTTAAGGTAATACATTACGACAGTTTAAGAGTCATGAAATGCATTGCAATAGCCTTGGAGTGGAGAGGTTAAAGCAGAGGAGAGGGGAGAAAGGAGAGAGAGCGAGAGAGAGAGCGAGAGAAAATGGGGGACAGAACACTACTCTAGTTGCGCGCCAGCGCCACGTTTCTCTGTGCCAAGGTCAGCAGGGCCGAAGAGGAGGCAGCGGCTGTCTTCTGCTATAGGAATTGTAATCAATTCTTACATTTCAAGCGGAGCAAAATCTGAACAAGTCGCTCAAAGGAAGATAGATGAGAAAGCACTGCTACAAACACACAGATCAATAATATTCATAGCATATAGAAAAAAACACAATAAATTAAAGTTTTAATCAATGATCTGTAGAGGAGATGCTGCAGTATATTTGGCTATATTTCGAAAATTATTCAGAAAATGATGGGAAGGGGATGTTTGTGGACTTCTCTATTTGAAGTGCTAACAGTGCTTTTCCATAACCTTCTGTATTTTCCTCTGTGCATGTGTGTGTAGGTGGGTGGGCGGATGAATGTGATGGGGCAGTAAGGAAGAATAATAAAGACAACATTAATACTCCGTCTCCTGGAGCTAAACAAGAGGTGCGAGTTTCAAATAACTTACTAATATGATAAAAGAGAATAAAATTGTGTTAATATTATGCGTCTTTTATCATGCCGTGTTGGTAAAGATCTCAGACTAGATCTGCTCAATGGGAAGCGGGGCAAAAGAACAAAGCTGAAAGTAGGTTTTAGAAATAAAGACATTTTCTTTTTAGTCAGCGTGACAGACTACATCTGCTTATCCTAAAGCTAAATTTGATAAGGTGAGATTACAATCTTAACCACAAAACATTAAGCTACTTCATCTCTGTCTGAACAAATTATCCATCCGTCCTCATACTGCACAAAATGGAAATGTGCAGTTGTTGCTGTATTTTCACCTGATCTGACCTTATATAATAAAGCATAAAATCAGACACTGGACATAATCAATATATTCATTTGTTAAGTGTCACCGTTCCACAGGTGGAACACTTTGGTTATTTCACTATTCATTTTAATATTTCAATATTTCATCTAATCATGACAAACTGAATATTAATAGAAAGGTCTAAGATTTAAGAATAAAGATTGTCATAACAATAAACATAAACAAAATAATAGAAAATGTTAAAAAAATACCTAAAAATGTAAAAATGTTTAAAATACGTCAAGCTCCATAATACAGCCCTGTTTCCCCCTAAAAGCCTGTAAAATGTGGGTGGCATTCCACAAATCTCCCCTATATAGACTTTCTGACAGGGGTTTAATGCCACCAGTAAAACTTTTCAAAGTCGGAGAGCTTCCAGGAGTCGTGGCTGTAAGGGTCGGAGGTCTTCCGCTCAGCTGGAGAGGCAGCCACACAAAGGTGGAGCGAGCCGCTATCAGCCCCTTTGAGATGATAATCTGCGAGATCGCTCTTGCCGCGACAAACGGGGCCACGGAGACTGCCATCTTTACATTACTGAGAAAAGGCCAATGCCGAATGACAGCTACAAATGAGCCCAGCTCCTGAGCCCAGACACAATCACAGCCATCTAAACCCACACTGACGTTTTAATCCTCTCGAAATAACCTAGCTGAAATTCTCCCACTGAGGCAATGAGAAAGTGTTGTGTGTGTGCGTACCAAAAAGAAAAATGGGAAGAAGAAGTGGGGCAAACATAGAAAAGTAAGAATGCTTGTTAGAAAATAACAAAGAGTAAATATATCTTTGTAATCTATGTAACTGTGCTTTTTTGGATGTGTACACACTGCAGACAAATACTGTTGTCATTCCACTTCTGACTGTTTAATCCCCATATCATTTACAAACCTACAGAAATCTGATTTATAGAAATACATATAAAATAAAAAATGTCACTAACTTGTACATATATGCAACATATAGAATATGTGACCCTGTCTGTGGAAACCAGGCTAAAGTCTAAAAATCGAATTCTGAGATAACGAGCATCAAAGTTTGAATTCACCTATTCATTTCACTATGATTTCAATCTTTGACATGATCTTACTCAGTACAATATTAAAGATATCAATGTTAAATTCTTACTGAATGTTCTTTACATTGTGAAGAATGAAGATAGAAAACAGAGAAAAAAAAGGGGGAAAAAAAAAAAAAAAATCACAAAAAATGACTTCAGCTGGGTTTTCACACACTGGGTCACATATATTTTATAAACTGGCTAAATATTATATAATTCTAATGCCACAAATATGGACATATACAATTGATTGTATCTGCACTTTAAAAATGTACAGTGTTTTTCATAAACAAGGAGTGGAATTAGAAACGTATGCAAAATGTACGAAAATATAGATTTCTGCATGGGAAACAACAGCAAATATGGTTGTCTCTCCTGTGTTAAAGTGCTAAATACTAAGAACACAAAAACGAAGAACAAGAGCATACCATAAACCGAGTTGACTTTTTAAAACATTTAGGACTCACACCCGCAATTTTAAACCTCAGTAAACAGAAGTCAATATAAACAACACGTTACTACGCTTTGGCTTGTGCACTGACAATATGACGTCAGTCGCATATTTTAAGTCAAGTGCAACAACAGATCCACAACCCTCCTAACTGCATCAACATCACGTTTTACAAGCACAACTGACTCTAAATAAAGTTAAAAACTCGAAGCACAAATAGCCAACGGCCGTATCTATTTGTAAAGCCGTTTTCTAGTCTTTCACCTGTCATTACATCTATCAGCAGGTATCGCTCTACCTCTGCCGTTTCCTTTATGAATTCCAATTTCAATTGTTAAACACGCGTAAATATGTGCTGGTTTATGCTTGGAGTACACGGGTAATAAAAGCATGACAAGAAAAGCTGATATGTTTCAAACTTACCCCTGTATTTTATGGCAGAATCAGAACTCTCTTCCAATCCGCAACTTGTGCAAACTCGTGCAGCGTTTGCACGCTAATACTTACATCAGCAAGCGCAGCGATTGGACGGATTCAACAGGTGTGTTCATGCAGCACTGCGCAGGCGGATCAGCGGATGACATCAAAGTACCGCGAGAGTTATTCGAGTTAAACGCTCTTAAAGCTTCGACTGAACAAGTGTTTGGCAAATGTAGCGACCTTTTGGACAAACCTTTATTTTATTTTATTTATTTTATTTTACATTTAAATATGACGGCAATCACCACATGGCTGCTGTCTTCAGTTTAAATTTTATTAAACGACATCACTGTTATAAATCAGCATTTAAGCAATGCAGTGGAAATGGCCACTGGTTAGCATCTAGTCTAAACAAGTTACATTTAGTTTCTTTTTTATATTTTTTCGTTGTCTGACAACAGAAAAGATGTCAATGAGAACATATCATTGGGCATGTGGCTGTATTATATATACATATAATATATTATATAAATACTTTATATACTTTATTATAAAAATACTACTTTTGTGACTTTATTAAAAATAATATGTTTGAATTTCATACTTTACAATGATGTGCAACACGTAGCCTATATATATCTGTTAACATTAAAAGAATGTTGCTACCCATGTTTCTACTTTCCATTAAGTAGACATGTAGTGACTTCTGTATTCCATACAGACATTAAAAATGTATTGTAAATGCTTAATGTTTAATGTAAATGCAGTCTTCACTCTTCACTCTGCAAAACTTTGTTGAGTGGACATTGATGCTCATGTACATGTCTGTCCACCTTTTGTAGTCAGTCTGACAAGGCACATAGGAAATGCCTTGACTAATGATTGGAGACATGTCAAGATGACAGTTCTCACTTCATCTTAAAGCTGGATGAACAGTGATGAACAGTGAGGGTGAACAAAAGAGTGCTTGTGGCCAACGCCCTGCTAAGATGCTATTAGAATGCCTGTCAGAAGTGAGGGTTGCTCAGAATAAACACCATAGATACGGCTGTAAAAGAGTAGGAGAGAAGTGTGTGTGTGTGTAAACGGTTGAGAGGGAGGGAGCACAGAGAGAAACAAAGAGAGAGTTTGCAGCATGCACAAGAGGATATAGAAATGCCACAGACGTGCTTGGTATTCAGTCTTCATAATCAGTGTCTGCGCATCGAGTGACACGGATGAGGAATTGCTCCTTTCTTTTACGAGTCTCTCGATGCTGTCAGAAATTATCACAAATAATTGTACACACAGGAAATTAAGAAATCTGACAAAAAATGACAAATGTGTGCATATTATGAAGAGGAAAAGATATTCAGGAGTGTCATGGGAGGACTTAAGCAAACTCAGTGTGATTTACTAGGGCATTTAGTACACACAGGAACATTTCACTTGAAACAGAATGAGAAGGGGGGAATCAGAATTTTTGGGGTATTTAACATATTGAAATTGGTTAGGAAACATTATCACTTGTATGAGGTTTATCAAAATGTATTTATAGCTTCTTATCATACTATATGTCCCTTTGTGGCATCTTTTAACTAACTTTGTTTAAGTGCATGAAGAACACGCTTGGGAGAATTTTGTCTGAAATCCATTTTCCTTCTGGCTTGATGTTCATAGTAATTTTACATTTCTGTTGTTGTGATGACAGCAATATCATTTTTCATTCTTTAAATATTGCATGCCAAGGGATATCTCTTCTTTCCATACATGGTAAAACAATCCTTCTCTCGCATGTGCCATAGAAAAGGCGTCACTAAAGGAATACAGTAAATCAATTACCTTTAATTATAAAACTTTCAGTAAAATATTAAATATTACACTTATAGTGTGCCCCCTCAAAACAACAACACTGTAGCCCAAGAACTATTAAGACATAATAAATTACACTTTTTCAATTTAGACAGTGATGAAAGACATTGCAAAATGACTTAACGTTTGCACAACATACTGTACATGGTATAAGTAATGACACGGGTAAACAATGTATTTCCCCTTTCTAAAACAAATGTAAAGAGACTTTTTTTTCCAGAAGTCAGAACAAAGTTAAAAAACAAGAGTTCCCCTTTAAAATGTTTCAGCTAAAAAACGGGGTAGAGAACCCTGCAGTGCAACATCTACTTTTGTAGTGACCTTTTGCACTTATTAGTTTATGCAAATATCCCTTCAAGTGACTTGGGATTGGTAATGAAGTGTTAGGAATGTAATGAGGACAGAATCCGTGCCGGGTATCTCTCTCAAGGTCCATCTGCTCCAATGTTTATTGTTAGAGCACTCCAAACCTGAGCAAGGCTCTGACCCATCTTACCTGAACCCTGTTCAAAGATTACTAAGGTGAGGACATGAGAATTTGTAGTTCAGCTTTTCTGCCAAGCACAAGCCCTGGGCACATACAAAACAGAAGCCCAGTGGACCCGAGTGCAGCCCAGACAAAGAGAGAGATGGGGAGAGGAAGAGAAAAAGAGACAGGAAGCACTAACAAAGTAAACCGAGATGAGGTCCCAGGTCCTAAGAGGCTTGAGTTTGTTAGCTGCACCTCCTCCTGAACATGACACTCACTTCTGCACACTAATTGGTCCCCCCAAAGTGACTGGGAGCAACTACTCTACTCTCTTCGACACACATCTGGGACGAGCTCAGCCCTCTTCGACATCACGTGGGACATAGCATGACACGAACTGCACACAAATTACACACACATACCTGGTAACAAACACACACACACACATCTTCATCTTCCAATGGACTTACTACATAATTCAGGAGAAACACAAATCTTCACTAATAATAAAGCCATCTTGTCTTTTTAGTTTTCTATGATGATCACACGTGATTGTGATTGAACCTTACAGTAAACGATACGAAGTTCCACTGAGACAATAAGAGAATGTTAATGTCTGTTTGAATCAGGTGGAGATCTGGATGCTCTTGAGTGGGGGATTTTTAGACCACTGGCAACAGAAAATGCTAGTTTGGAACAGTTTTAGGAGAACAATTTTAATACAAAAAAGTTCTAAATATAAGATTGAGTTGTCGTATTGCACTAGCCAAAGACATGGGTTGAATTCCCAGAAAGCACAGAAACTGATGAAATGTATGCATTAAATGTACTACAAGGGGCTTTTGAATAAATTTAAATGATAGGGACAAAAACTCAAGGCAGCACCACTGATCACTGGAATGAGAATGTGCACTGCACTTCTTATTGCACCAAAAAAACAGATTCACTGATTCATTAAATGACTACAGGAAAAAGTAGCACCTCAGTTTCATACAGAAGAAATGGCTGGATGTGCAGGAAGGAAGACATACTGTTTTGTGGGTTTGTTTGTATCTTAAAACACACATCCTTCAGTACTTCAGACATGCAGTCACACTGTACACATTACCCAGAGTGATCCAATATTATTCTGGTGCTCTTCAATTTTATACATAAATGAAGTTCTGGAATTCTTTAAATGGCTTGGACTTATAGTCCGATTCAAAAACGGACAGAACAAACACAGATATTTACAATATAAATGTCCTGTAGATTGTTTTGAAGAACCACAATTCCAGTTATGATACACCGCTGATAAAGGGGAAGTTTTCCAGATTATAAAGTTTCACTGCAACAGAGCTTCAGTTCCTTTCTGTTATACCAGTGTTTTATAACCACAACGTCTCTTTAAGTCCAGAGATACGTTCCGTTGGAATGCCTTTCTCTTCCATCTCTTGCCAAATTTAACTTTGTCCATAGTGGTCATTCTTAATGTACGAATCTCACAATGAGTGGGGAGGAGATCTTCCGCTTTACTGTCGTTTAGTGGAGCAGGACTTGCAGCATTGTTGACCGTAGAATTTGTGATTGCAAACACCATGCTGAGGCACCAGATGACACCAGCTGAAGAAGTCAATGCAAGGCTGATCTTCTGTTGGTGAAAAGCACATAATGATTGTTTTTATATTTTTATACACAAGTGGGTCCACGCAAACACTCAATGTTTAAGTACTGTTTACTCTTAAAAGAGACGAGATATGGCAATGTGTTGCAAAACACTTGCACATCTTTACTGGCATACTGATAAGGACCTGACCTGCTCTTTGAATTTCTCTTTAGAACAAACAATTATGGTACAAACTATGCTTGTGTTAATTATTACAAAAGAAAAATGTTTTTTATTCAATGGACGATTTTAAATTTATGTGACATTGCACATTTCCATGGTGCTTATGATGCTACAAATGTTTTCAATATTTTGTGAACAATATTTTAATCTTTCCTGCCGTCTTAAATCAAGGGAAAAGTAAGTAGGGCACTGGAAATACTTGTTGTTTATCAAGCTTGTGCAATCATGATATGCAACTCGAATAAAGACAATAAATTAACATTGTGGTAGATAGACCACCATCAAATGTACGCATTTGACCAATGTGAACTGCAGTGCATTTAAAGCATATATTTTATCAGTATGTGTGTTCTCTGAGAAAGGCACACTCTACCTGTCAAGCTACAGGATGAGATAAGAGAGTTTATAACCAATACACTTTCAGCGGTATGTCCACGGAGGCATTAAAAATAGTGTTTGTGGGTTTAGATAAATAAGTAAAGTTTCTGGGGTGTTGCTTAAAGCTCATAGCCATGGGTCATCATGATTTTGCTACTAAACACGACACTAATTGTCCTTCTAGGCAAAGTAATCGTGGTTTTATTAAGTGTAGTAACCAGTGTAGGTTTTGTGGCAGATTGATTATTACTTGTATAACCATTTGTATTTTTCTACAAATATCATGGTTAACCTATGGCTACTGTAGCAAAGATTCAGTTACTATCATTACTACAGTTAAACCATGCTTCATTCTCATAAGAGTCTGGTCATAATTTATTCCAAAACTTTAAGGAAGTAGGGAGTGAAATAAAAGCAAGCTTGTACCTTTAAGTGAGGGTGAAGGAGGTGGGACTGGTGCTGGCGCTGGAGCAGGACAGAAGTGTGTATTGCAAGCCTGTGAGTTTAAGGGTCTATCATGAGCTAAACAGCCTACTGAAGGACGTCCCTGTCTCAAACACTGGACGCTACGTGTCTGCACCCCACCGCCACAGGATACCGTGCACTGAAAGACAAAACAGAAAGATCTTAGGTCCATCTAATATTATTATCAGTCCTGTTTAATTATTAGAAGATTGACTGGAGTTTATAGAGTAAATAATAGACTGTTGTCTATTATGTTGTCTGTATATTTATACTTCTGCAGGCTGTAGGGCTATATACCTGCAGCCAAGGAGATGAGTACCAGCCCAGCATCACATAGGAACCGCTCTTGTCTGGGCTAGGCTGGAGTAGTTGAGGTGGAGGCTCTGGACAGGGGCCATTATTGCAAGTTTGCTCGAGTTCTGTTACAGGCTTGTGTAGGTTTCTGCACCTCCTTGTGGGAAACTCTGTGAAGGCTCCTTGGGAGTCTTTCTCTCCACAGCGTAGCTCCCTCCTCTTTACTCCTGCTCCACAGGAGGCTGAACACTGTGTGAAACAACCAGAGGAAATCCAATCAGATGATAACGTACAGACATATGAACACTCCTGCTACAAGGTCACCGCATGCCTCCATAGTAACGGGTTAACAATGCTGTTCAGAGGGGAGTGAGATACAAATGCAGAAGAGAAAGAGAGACAGCGGAAAGCACCCAGCTGTGTCACTTAGCTGCATGACTGTCTGGAACAAAAGACTCTGGAGAACTGGGGATCTACATGCTTATGTTTGGATGTAAATGCACAGATGTGCAGACTTGAAATTGTGCATTTGGATTGCAATGTGTTTTTATCCAGCAGCAACGGGATATGTCTTAGTGTCATTTACCATTGTAAGACATTGCATGAAGGTGCCGTATTAAATGTGTGAAAATATGTGGATGTTGCATAGGAACCGTTTTGGTATGTATCTAGGTAACCTCAGATATTCCTATGAGGGGGCTTACCTCTCCCCAGGCTAGTTATCCACTGAAGACGCTCATTCTTGGGGCAACGGCTGAGCACACAGGTCTCCTGGGCTTTGGGCTTCAGGTGTAATTTACACATGCTGTCAGGTACCACCACAGCCCTGGCACCTGGATCAGTGCTTCTGCAGAAAACACTGCGCTTCTTCAGCCCACGCCCGCAGCTCTTTGAGCACTTGAGAAAGAGAGACAGATAGCTTTATTAAAATCTCACAGAAATCCTACACACTATAATATTAAACATTACAAAGAGCATAAGTCCACCAATTACAGACCTTAAACAAATGTCACTATAGAATTATAGTGAGAAATGTAAAGTTCTTCAGCAACGTTACAAAAGAGCATCTCTGCAACTTTAAAGAAACCTTAATATGTCATCATTTAAAATAATATGCTTATAAGCCCTACTTTAATCTCTTTATATGTCCTGCATTACATCTCATTATGTTTTTCTTTACTGATATAAATAGGTCACTTAAATAAAAAGAAAGGAAATAAATTGTGCGTACGTGTACAAAATAAAAGTGATATCCTGATCTAAAATCTTTTAAAAGATCTTTAAGTAAATTGTAGGTAAGAAAGAAAAAAGATACGAGGAAAAAAGGAAACGAAACAGAACAGAAAAAGAACAGAAAAACAACCAGCCTTGTGTGATGTTGGTTTAAACATTGTAAAGGTCATGACGTGCAGTTCACCTAGAGACAGATAGTATGAACTCACCGTGACCTTTATGAAGAAGTCAATATCAACTATACTACCATAAAAGGTTCTCAAATATCTAAACCGTATATGTAAACAGGTTTATGATTAAACATGATTTAATATGCAAATATTGTTTTAATTTACATTTTATGTTGCTAATTATTTTTATTTTTCTCATTTTCTTTTTATCAATCAACTTGGCCTTCAGCTTGCATAAATTTAATGGTGAATTCCTACAACAAGAATGTCTCAAATAATATGTTTAAACACTCTCTGTGGCTTCGGGTAAATAAAGAAGTTAGAATATACTGCTTCAAGCAATTCAATTACACAGAGTATTTAAACAAATACATTCAAACAAGGAGTACAACACAATTTAAAACACTGGCTAGAGTATACAGAGAACAGATCCTGAAGGTAAACAATAGAATAGTCAGGAGGATGGAACACGATGTGTTACTCAAGAGACACCAGCAGGGGGCAGTAGCGCTTTAGCACAAATACAGAGACTCTTTCTCTTGCATCACAAATCTTTGTATTTGACTAGTTACACACACAAAAGTTGTTATTCAGTTGTATCAAAAGCACTTAGATAAGAAAGAAAATAGGTAAAAATGTTAAACAGGTTTCATGTTTATGTAAACGCACCTGTGACCAGGAGCCAGTGCTCCACTCCGGAGGACACGTCTGTGTGTTGCAGGGCTGAAACTGAGCTGGTGCGATTACTGGACACAGGGAGGAAGCTGCCACTTCCTCCCGCTGGTACGTCACCTTCCTCATGCAGCGGATGTTTCGCGTCTGCTGCCCACCTCCACATGTTCTGCTGCACACTCCCCATTTACCTGTGGTCCAGCTGTCAAAGACAACAGATTTGTTGTTTATAGGGTGCAAAAAACCTAAAACTCTCACACAAACCTTTTTGAATTTTTACATTTTCAAATAAGCATCATTTAGTATGACAAGCTGTTTTCCTCATGGGGACCAAAAAGATAGTGTTCATTCTTTGGTCCCCACACTGAAGGGTTTAACAGGACACACACATATACATATACACACACAAATATATGCACTTATTCTGTACGCTCACTTTTTAAATCTATACTGTACAGTAAAAACTGTTATGGCATCAAAAGTTGACATTAAAACATCATATTAATCCAAACTATAAACTCTGCTAAACAAAATACGGTGGCGAGATAAGCAACAGCTGTGATGAATCAAAGGCTTTCATCTGAATAATTCCAGTATGTCTTATTTGGCCATGGACCCGTAGCCCTTCTAAACACCACTAATATATAATATTTAATGTAACAGTATGGCCCATCATTCAGAGGAATCACTGACTTTCCGTCCAGGTCTTCATAGGGCTTGAACCACTCTTCTTCAGTGCTCAGATAGCAACACTATTCCTGCTTCTCTTGGCTATGGATAAAACAAAGCTTTAAAATAGAGCAGGGCAGGCCAGAGAGAGATTAGAGTAAATGACAGCTCTGACGAGAACTGCGGCCGCCACAATGGACAGGCGCCCCGGGTCGAGTTCTTAAAAGACCCAGTTCCACCCAACCACCAGACCTGTGCCACGGACCTGAGAAAAATCCTTCAATTTTCTCTCCAACCATTTGACAGATTGGAGGCCGAACGCTAAGCTACAATTTTCATTGAGGAAAGAAACGTGATCTTACTCCCCCGTTTGCTCTCCTCGCCACATAAATGACAATGTGTCAATGGTCAGAGAGCAACAATGCCTTGCCTCAATGCAAACCACTGCTGGCTCCGATTCTAATTTTGTATTTCTGGATTCTTCAGAGGAAAAAAAAATCACATATTTCAAGCCATACAATTACAGCAATGAGAAACATCTTTGGGGACAACAGTGTGGACTGCTTGACATTTCCTGATACGGTTATTTTTCTGGCACTGTTTGTGTGTCTGCCCAAAATGATGCGTCCTGACACATAATGCATACTTGTTCCAAAGCACTCTATGAAATTTAAGCTACCGTTGGTCATATGGAAGGACAAAGGCTGAATTTTTAGCACTCTCTGGTGAATGGTTTTGGTTTGGAAGCATTTGTGAGTTTGAGAGCACGGAGAGAGCCATCTATTTTCCTAAACCCACTTGGCTTTCTGCATTTTCTTGCTAAAAATATCAGTTTCCAAAAGCTTGTGCTTTAACCGCATGGCATGTAAGGTAACACGGTTTGTTTTGGCGGCTTGGTTTTATAAAATTGGACATTGTGTCTTTAATGTGATGCATTACAATAAAGTCTGGTGAGCAATCCCAGAGCTGTCCCAACTTTAAAGGATGCCAGCTGGAGACAGAAACAAACATATAATCTTGTGACAGTCAAAAATGGGAAATGCAAAAGGGCACTGCAAAAGTCTTTACAGCATGTGCATTTATCTTTTCATGTTTTGGGAGAAGAAATCAAGCTGGCCGCCTGTGGGTCCAACTTGTGTTTGAAGTCACCGCGCTCTTCGCTTCACAGAAGCAGCGGCGTAGCCTGTGCAGCTGGAACTATGTCATCCTGCAGGCCGTAGAACGAGATTAGCGCTTGATTCCTGGCTGGCTAGACGGATTCAATCCCCGTGGGGATGCAGTTCCTCTCGCACCATAATAAAACATGGGCAGACCTGTCAACACTGGAGATATTTGCTGGAAAGATAAGCAGAAGCTTCTTTTTCCTTCGGTTTTTTTGAATGCATGCCCATACATTTTCTGGAAGAGTTTCTGAAGTCTATTTATTTTCTCTAAGACTTTTAGAGTTTTCTTATTTTCAGCGTTCATAAATCAAAGCACATAATGCCTCAAACAAGAAATGTTTTGGGAGTCGATATCACAAAATTAAGCCTGTGATGTCATTCAATACAAGGAAGCAGATTTGGCATACAGTGGGGGAGGGCGTTAGTAACTCTTTAGGGATTTAGGACCTGTCTGTCTGAACACTAAACACACTTATGACCTACAACGAGAGAAGAAAATCCATCTTGAATGGTGGGAACCTAATGAAAAGAGAACCTCCAAAAAAAAAAAACAAGGCCATTGAAGATTTTTACATAATAACCTGTCTAACCTACATGTGAAAACTGAAGAGCTCTTAACTAACTCTATTGTGTGACCCAGCAGTAATCAGGATGCTGATGTCATTAAACTGTGACGCCAGCTAGAGGGATACTGGGATTACTGGTAATCTCTACTGGTAATCAAAGCCCCCCTGCCCACTACAGCACAGGAAGAGTTTGCGTTTTCAGGTTACAGGCAGATATTGGTGGTGAGTGAATGAAATCCGTGCAGTTTGACTACAGCTACATGCAGTGATGTGACTGGACATCCAGCACCGCGGCAGTCATGCTGTTCTGCTGTCAACCCTGCCGTTGTTTTCAATTATCCTGCGTTATTGGACTATTTGTCAGACTTTGAACAGGACAAGCCAAATCGGTTAGAGTTTGTTGCTCTAAGGAAACTATCATATGGTCTTAATTTCCCCTTTAGCATCACCTCGCCATTGCCCACACATTACAGTTGGATGCAGCCAACATTTTATACACAGTCTGATGATTTAAAACCAAAGAAAGAAAGAGTGAAAAGCCAGCGTGGTTAAAGGAGACATTTGTTATCTGAAAGCCAGAATGGCACATCAATGCCTTTCACCAATACTGGGTATGTAGATGAAGTACAGGTCTGAGATCAGTAAATCAAAGACTTTTCTCACAGGAATAGACTCTCAACAGAACGACTAGCAGATTGACATTGAACTCTAGGGACATCAGTAAGAGGCTGTTTCAAGCAACTTTCTTTCATCGTCAAACCAGTGGTCTGCCCTGTGTCCAGATCCCAGAGGAGGTATCTGACCCCTACAGAGAAAATGTTTCACAAGCAGGAAGGTGCCTCGATTTGATAAAACCATCATCAAACATCATGTTTTCATACAGTATAATGTCTCTATCCAATTCCCTGGTAACCTCCTGCCCAACTTTTTATTCATTTATCTTCATCACTTCCAAGAATAACATTTATTCTTTTCCACTCATACGCTTCATTGTAAATATGTGGGAGTCCTTAAAAATATGTCTTCAACAATTCACCCTATTCACCCATGCACACTTTAAGTCAATGGAAAGACAAGACAGAATGAGATGTACAGCCTTTTTGTGTCCTTGTGTGTCTATGAGTTGGCCTAATTGTGAGAACTATTTGTATAAATGTAAGAGGCTGAATAGGCAGTTTTGGTTATTTGTGTCCTCACAAAAAAAATGTCATAAACAAAATGTCATAAAACATAACTTGTGAGGGCATTTGAAGTGGTAAAAAGGGCTTATGAATGTATTCCCAAAATGGCTTAATAAACATACTAAGGCTTTGTTTTATACACAGGGCTTAGATTAAGTCAAGACTAGGACTTAAATTAGGACATTTAATAAACGTGAAGTTAAGTTTAGGTTTAGTGGTAGGATTAAGAGATTATTAGCTTAGTATAAAAACCATTAAGTTAACGGAAAATCCTCATAATGATAGCAGTACCATTGCATATGTACAGTAAAAGTCTGATTATATATGTATGTGGGTATCTATTTGTATAATTGTAAGAGGCTGTGTGTGTGTGTGCCAGGTTGTGGCTTGGAGCTAGAGTTTGGGCAGTGGAGAAGCAGTCAGTCTCGTCTGGAGGCTATGTTAATCCTGTTTTCTTTAAGGAAGGAGAGAAGAACCTGAGGTAGATTGTGACTCTCCAGAGCTTTATGTTGGGTTCAGCCCATACTAAAGCCACCACAGCTGATCTCAGACAACCATACCAGGGCACTATGCCCACTATAGAGAAACGAGCATGGCGCAAAGAAAGCCAGCTCTTAAATACACATTCAGGCTAATAGGGCAGTACATGCAAACACACAGATTCTTACTAGGCAGGGCAGGGTTGTGTGTTGCACAGGTGAGAGCCCACCGCAGGTCTGTTCTGAGGATTGCAGAGTGAAGAGTTGACCTGTGTGTGCTGATCCTGCAGACAAATGGCTTTCGTCGAGACCCGACCTGAGAGAGAGAGTTAGAAGGAGACGCATGAGCAAGAAGAAGCTTTTAGATACTGAATATAAGAACAATTGGATATGAATTGGATATTAGCAGAAATGACCCAGCACTTCAGACAGAAATAAGCAAGATATTGCTTTTATACAAAGAAAAGGTTAATAAAAACAGGTTAATAATTTGCTTTGTTAAAAAAACATAACCATAGTGTGTCACAGAGCAAAGCAAAGCATTATAAACGGCGGGAGGCTCCAGTGCTGTTACATTAAATATTAACAATTTCAAAAAGCTGCTTGTCCAAACAGATTAAAAGACTGAAATGTATTATGTAATAGACTATTGTATAAGGAGACAGTAAAAACTAAAACAAATTCACATTTGGGCTTTCACATTGGGTTATAAATGTGATATTTTCGGTCAAAACTTGAAATATAAATTCCCACAGATTGTCCTTATTACCAATATATTGAACCATGCGTTTATATTTTACTAAAACGCTTTTGCTGGACATTAAAAAAATCTGTCTATGTACAAAAAATGAAAATATACATGCATACATTATGGATGTGACAAACAAGAACACACATTTTTAGGACACTTTGTAGGATTTCTGTGAATTAAAATGCACAAGCCAGAAGCAATAATACCCAATAAATGGAGAAGAGACTCTTCAAAGAACATGAAGTAGTTTATTTAAATTTTTATGTGCCCAGTTATGAGAAATATGGACTAGTATGGATGTGACAATTAAATCTGACTATGAAAAATCATACTTTTAAACTTTGACAGAGACCTTTCATGGGTATTTAAACCACTAAATATTAACATCTGAGCTATCAGTATGATGATAGCTTGGTTAATTTTATTTTCAGTGTAAGGTTGATATGGAATTGCCAATTTACACTCTTTGGACATCCATCTCTTCTAAAATGACATACATATCTAACATTTGATAAATTAATGCACACTCAGGACACTATTTTGGAAAGAAAAGCTTGGAGAACAGAGAATTATAGGAGCTCAGGATGAATGGCAGTACTGTAGTGTGGCTTCTGTTGTGGCAAACGAAGCCAGGCCTCTGTCAGTGTGAGAGGCCAGGAGGGGCTGCCCACAGGTCTGCTCTAAAGAAAAACATGAATGAAACTGTGTGAGCGCACAGATAGAGATCTGTGCTCTGGGCATGTCATGCTGCCTTCTGCCTGCCACCAACAGACAACTGACTGTGAATGGAGGAGCCACTACCACACAGACGCATACGCAGAGATGAGTCAAAGAGATTCGGTGGGCATTAGGAGAAAGGTGGGGGGGCACTTGTCTTTCTGTCCAGCTCACAAAGGTGCTTTTGATCAGGCTGGACCAGCACTCTCACACACATAAGAAACATTATTTCTTTATCACCAACACACGAGCACAAATTCTGTGCTTTTCTGTACATGCTGGAGCCCTACATACAAAAGCAACATTTACAAGACAAAAAAACCATACACTTACCCCCAGCACAAGGCGCAGAGCACTCCGAGCGTATCACAGACCAGGTGTAGTTGTGTTTCTTCTCTGGGTGGGGTAGCGTGTACTCCCAAGACACACCAGGATTTTTGCCTTGAAGAAGAACCTGAAAGACAAGATCAAATGAGCAGGTCAGAGGAAAAGAGACAGACAGCAGAGCCACGGGTCAAAACAATGGGTCTAGCACTGGTTAAAGCGCTCTTGTTTTCCGTCAAAGAAGAAGGTTTCCGTTGAGACCGAGATAGACACCACAATGCTTCTAGACAGCAGTCAAGAGCTGGAAGGATGTTTGAATTAGATTGTGTATGTGTCTGAACTGAAGCGTATAACTTTACAGCTTGGAAAATGGCAATAAATGTCTCAAGTGGAACAAATTGTGGGTTTGCTTAAATCCGGTTTACTTTTTTTACATGGTTGTGCAACTTTATTAATTTGTGTTTGTATTATCGATTATTTATGTTTCAATAGGGATGTACAGTATGCTGTACATTTGCTGGCCGTTTTTGGAAATGATTTTACAGTAATAATTCTTAGATAGACCACAGAGGAAGATCAGCCAGCTTCACGTGAAATCTGTGCCCAGGGCCATTGAGAATTGCCTGAGGATGACTTTAATGGAGTGGAAATGAAATAAAAAGTCTTAAAAGAAAAGGACCTTTGTTTTTAGTTTGGCTTTGCCACATGGGATTTTCCTCAGACTATTTGTACCAAAGAAAATGCAATGACACCAAATTCACTGGAAATGGTAAACCACCGAACTATATGTAGAAAGAACAGGGACAGTTGTGCTTGAGCTAAAACCACTATCAGCTAAACAAGGTTGAAATCCAAAGGGTCATTACACTCACTGGAGAGTTTGTTTAAATAAGACCATTTTGTGTTTGAGAAATAAGCAAAATGTCTGGTGAGAAAGGTCATTTACACAAGACATCTGCAATGTTTTAATAGTTTTTCTATGTAAACATGCACTAGAAAAATTAAAGAGCTCAACTTTTTGCTCAAACTACCCAGATCTGAAACTACCCGTGATCTTATTGCCACAGACTTACCATAAGTACTTACAAGATAAATTTTTAACAGTAAGTATGTGGCTAGCTGATCTTTATCTCAGTCACAAAGGATGAAATAAAGAAAGATTATGCAGTTAGCGAAATCAACTAATACATTCATAAGCCAAATAGGTACAAGTGGAACAAATCCAGAACCAGAAGCTATTGTGTTAACCTAATTACTATGAGGTGGAGGTAGTAAAACAAAAAAAGAAATGTGAAGTACAGTGAGAGACAGTGGCAAGTTAGAAAACTTTTTCAAGTATCTTGGCACACATCCCTTCAGAGTGTCCAGACAAAATCTATCGCCCTGGAAGAGGTTCATTAAACCCTGCACGCTAACCTGTTCAAAGCTGGTCCAGATTTACAACTGGCAATGAACATGGAGCAACTATTCCAGAATCAGACTCAGGAGGAGGTCTCCTCTCCATCTGTGATTCACAAGCCATCTAACTAGGGACACACAACACACACAGAAACTCTACCTCATCTGACCCAGGGTCAGGACCCATGCGAGCCCACTGCACCATGCCTGTCCTCTCTGATATAGTACGGCTAAAGTTTCAGAGCCTTAACATGTGTAACAAGAATCATAATTTTAAACATTATTTGAACATTCATCAACTTGAAATTTCCCCCCATCTAGGTACAGCAAACGTAAGAATTTTGATGTTATTTGTGACTTTTTTGCGATACTCCAAAACCTTTATCTCACGTGCTTCTAAACCAGCCTCTGGCAAACAATCACGGAACATCTGGGAAAATTACTGAACACTGTTGAACAAGACCGACCCTAATAATGACACAAATACAGATTCATTATCATGCACTCTAAGTATAGAGTTACTACACAAAAATCCATCCGAAGAGCAGCAGGACATTTTGTTAGGAAGAAACAAGAATGAATGAAAGATTGACATGATTGATGTATGGGAGCACCGGTTCCACATCACAGCAAGAACAGAGAAGTCCAATCCATTCGTTTGGACTGGCATGACCCTGTTGACTCATGATACAAGAATGCCAATTCCTAAATTAATCCACTTTAGTATTTCATACAGAGCCACATCAAGTTAATGGGAACTCCTCTGTTATGTCTGGTCAAGTGACTCCCAGTCCAGCTTACTAAGATGATAACAACCTCTAGAACCACGTCAAAGTTTACCTTTAAATTCCTTAAAATGTATTTTCCTAAGTGTTTATTAGCAGTAGGGGTCTCGCTGAAGTATCCATTTTCCACAGCAGAGTAGAGACTGAGAGATCCAGCCAGGCTTAATTGACCAGCTGCTTTCCTCTCTGATCTATTGAGTTCAATTGCGGAAATCTTAATCTTTTAATCTCCGTCTACCCTCCTCTTCTATTCGAAATTACAGAGCATACTTAGACAGATTAATGCCAACTTATTTGCAAATCAGACTTTGGCTTTCACCGCCCACCATACTGAACGGACAGAGGAAGACAAGTCTATGTTCAAGAGGGACACTGAATAAATGTCATGCAAAAGCCGAGTGCAGATCAAACACCAGTAACTAAGAATTGCATGAAATAATGTATGACTAACATGTACAACCTGCACAAAGAAAAATTTAAGGTATAAAGGCCAAGTGGATAGAGAGTACTAAACAGCTTGTGGTACTAGTAACAAAAGGAATTTTCAAGTACTATTTTCAAAGATTTTTAATAAATAATGTATCTCACTAGAGATATGATCAGTAGTATAAATATTTTTAACCTCAATAATTTGAAACACTCCCTCCACTACTGATCTTTTATATTCATTCATTAGCATGATTTATTAGCAGATTAAGTTTTAAGATTAGTAGAATTGTTACAGACCTTTCTTATGCAGTTGCATAAATACCACAACTTTGTTCGAAACTAACTTACAGATTCTGCAGATACAAGCAAATTAAACAAGTTTGGATTTTATCTAATTATCTTTTCTTTTAGGCTCTTAAGAGCTTCATACAAATGAATGAAGCACTTTTTGTATGTCTTAACCTCAAAGGGTCATCTATGGTGTGTTTTCTCCATATAAAAGGTACACTATGCTGCCCATTAGCAATAGCATGCAAAGCAAAAAGTTCAAAGTTTACTGCCATTCACATTGGCGCCCTGTTTGATCTTGAATCATGATCAAAGTCGCAATGACCACGTCGGATCTGGCCTGCAATTAATCCCAAACAGAGGCGTTAGTCTGCCCATTAAACTGCCTCTCTCTCCCCTTCTCTCATTTGTTTCTCATCTCTCTCACCCACCCACTGTCACTCAGCTTTGTTTTTATCTGACCGAACGGCCACATCGTTCTTGCCAAGACCCTGTCATGGTTAATTCACTAACAGGTGTCAGGATGGAATGGGACGGGGGTGACTCACTTCAAAGAGCAGGGTCTCATTAGTGGGGCCGGCGGCGTACAGACTTTCAGGCTGGTTAAAAGAGCGCTGGTAGATGAAGGTGGTGCCCGCGAACTGGAACCTGCCCGGCCAGTCCACCGTCCAATCTCCTGTCAGGTAGTAAGTGCCACGCTTCAAGCTGCGGACAGCTAGGTAACTGGTGGAGATCTCCATCTCCTGCACCCTGATGCTCCTTGCTCCAGCAGGAACTATCACAACAGGGTAATACTCTGAAATAAGAAAAAAAGAGAAATTTTTTTATGAGAGCTCACTTTTGTAGTCTGAGGAGAGCACACATAGCTGCTGCGACTGTACTGTATGTAAATTGGTAATGGCCACAGAACTAAAGCGGTCAGAAATATTGTGCATAAATACACTGTGCTAAATAAAGACTTATGTTTGACACTTTCACTTATAATATAAGAGAATCCGAACATTGAATGTGCGTGTGAGAAACCCACCGTTGGCTCTGTGTTGGAGGGTGTACTGGCCAGTGTAGAACTTGCAGGTAGAGTTGTCACCTTTACACACCCCACAGGCATCCAAAGCAGCTTTTGAACCCAACACCTGGTCACAGCCCACCGGCTATACAGCAAAATGATGAAAATAAAATAAGATGCATGTCACATATAACTGAACAAATATGTCATTCAATTTGCAACGGAAATCTCATTTTCATATCGTTGTGTACCTCACAAATCCCATCGATGCACACGCCTCCTCTGTAGTCAGAGCATGATGTCCCATCCTTGACTTTGCTGGACATAGCGAAGAAGAAATCAAAGTCCTCAGCAATGCAGTACAGCTTGCAGATGTCCTCCTCTAGAAAGGAGATAAATGGCAGTATTAGATCTTATAGCTCCAAAGCGATTATATGCCGGATCTTCTGAAGTTTTGCACCTGTACTCTCAGCGTGCTCAAATGTAGTTTCATGTATGAGAACACATGGAGCTGCAAGCTTATAAATTTTTTATTAGACAAAATGCATGTGAACGTTTATGTCAAATGAAAAAACAAACCCACCTTGATTTAATTCATAATGTGTGTTTTTGAAACATGCACAAACCCACACTATGAAAAATTCCCATTAAGGGTTGAATGTGTTTTTTTGCAGGTCTACATAAATATAATATACTTCTTTTAATAACACAATGTTATATTTCTATATTTTCTATATTTCTATAGTATGGGAAGTATATCAGTCTATGAAGAAAACATTTAAAAAGTCTTCTATAAATATTGGATTATATTGTCTCACATGTCTGGGAGTCATCAATACAAAAACTACTAAAGATTTCTATCAAGCATCATTCACTCTTAGTAAACACAATGTTAATGCAAACTGCTGAGCATGTGAGAGTTGTGTGCGGTCCGTCGGGCAGTAACTAGAAGGCAGTAGAAAACAAACCCGCAGAACACATGTTACACTAAAACTTAAAACACTATTACAAATGGGACCATAAAGCTGGAATGCGAAAGGGACAGCTGTATCCAAGGAATAGAAAAAAGGACAGGGTCCACCTCAAAGTGATGGGTATAAACAAATTCTACAATTAATTTTTAACCTTTTGTGCATAAATTTTGTGCATATAAACATTTAATTTAAATACCATCCATACAACATGATGCTTTTTTTAGAATTTTCAAGGACAAAAGGTTTAAGCCTCAAGAGATACCACAACATCTTCTCCTGCATACTAATCTGTCCTGTTTTCTCATGAGAAGTATACCTTTGTATTTTTCTCAATTTCACAGCTTACTTTATCAACCCCAGCCATCTAACTTACTGTACATCAAAGCCCTTAAACATAAACAGACTCAATGAGTCTCATTCAGGTATAACCGTGCCTGCAGGGTTGATCGGTGCACTGCTTTCATGAAACAAGTGGCTGCATGTTTCCAGTGCAAATCCATCCAAATCCAGTCAATACAAATTATGTGTGATAAATTGCTGAAGCAAAATATCTATGGCCTATGTAACAATCTTTATGAATACATTCTGTCAGAACCAAGTGGGAATGATTACATTTTAAAAACAAACCTGCTTTTGCTGAGTCAGATATCACAGGGTACCAAAAACAAATAAGGAAAGTCAAAAATATGTTTTTTAATACATCATCTTCTTTCTTAAAATGCAAATCTTGCATGTCCATCAAAATAACTAAGTATGATTCAAATATATTGAAGGCAAATAAGGTCATGTGACTGTAAAACATTCTTTAATCAACTCACAGTCTTTATCTAAAAGACAAGATCATTGACTCTGAGATAATATTCAATATTTTAAAGAAAAATCATGAGATTGTATTATCTAAGTGCTAATGTGCTAGATAACTTCTTAGTTATCTTAATCTTCTTGTTAAGGGTTAACAAGCATGAGAATTTCTGAACCCACTACAGAGGTTTGTTGTGCTCTTTCAAACTGTTAACAAGACACATTTGCTATTGTTATAATGAATGCATTATGGCACAAACATCTCTCATACCTTCCACTTTGGTGTATGGCTTCCATTTGTAGTACCATCCCCTGAAGGGTTTGCTGTTGTACTCTGCGCACTGTTGAGCTCGGAAGTCCACTCCGTTGGCCTGGCATGGTTTGGTGTTACACAGCTGGTGCAGTCGACTGAGGCCTTGGCAGAACTTGCCGTTGTGCTGTGGGCTTGGGTGAAACAACCAGCAATTAGCACAGCTTATGGAAGGCGAGAGAGAGTGAGAAAAAGAGAAGAACCAGATGTGCCTCAGCGAGCGTTCAACATGCAAGACGAATGACAGCCGTTCTGTATTTTTTGGAAGATGTATTTCATATGATACACATTAGCATCTTCACCATGGGAATGTCTTTGTGTGTTACCTGTGATGTGTCCGTCCTAACTGACAGCTGTAAAAGTTATAAAGTGTCTGGGATGCAATTCCATTCTCGGACATGCCTGCATTGTCAACAGGTATGATTTCTGTATATTAAACTTTAGAGAGAAAAGACAACACGCAGATGTGCCGATGTGCTTTACAGATCGTGATATCTGAGCTGACTTGCTTGCACGTTGCAGCCATATGGAAAAATGCTAGAACATGAGCACACAGGCCAAGAACCAGTGTTACTGTAAAGCTGTGACCCACAGGGCTGAATATCACAGAAGGTCAGCTCTCAGGATTGGAACAGACAGGGTTGGAATGGTTCCTCTGCTTTACAGAGACGACTTGACGCTGAAGAAAAGTGGCAGCCTCCTCCCAAAGCCGCAGGAATCCTGCTGAGTGCCACATCAAGCACAGTCACCATGTTTCCTTGGAGAAAACCAGACCAGCAGCTTCTTTAAGCGGTCCTGTGAGAGCAGAGGTATGTTTGTGGCGTGGTTGCGTGTTTTCAAGTGGAAGACTGTTGGGTACCCTCTTGTAGACTAACCTCAAAGCAAATGACTATGTGCCCTGGGCCTGTCTCGTCGGGGCTCGGTCAGCTTGTGTGTATTCGGCTTTTTATGGTATGTTCACACTTCCTCATGTTCAAAAAAAATCATTCATCACTTGTATGCATCAGCAAAGATCAGTCTTCAGTGAGGAAACTACAAACTAAACTCTCTAGAAATGAATTAATGCTCTTTTGTTTAATGTCAAAATTGTTCTTCTAAAGGTGTATATAAACATATTGTGATAGAAAATGATGCATCACTCTCTTGGTTAAGTCAATGACATCAATGATATTTTTCCGTAGGAAAATGGTTTGTGTTGATTTGTTTTTGAAGCAGGTTTCAGGCTGATCCTATTAGGGCTTTAGGGACAGTGTAAGTTCCCATATGGTGGAGTACTTACAACCAAACAGAGCACAAAAACGATAAAGGAAGAAGGGAATGTTTACCTTATCTGATTTGATGTTGTTTAAAAAAAACAAACGAGTCTAAATCAATCTTGTACACAAAATAAACTTCAAACTTAATGCGTTATGCCTCCTCCGTTTTCTTTTGCATTATGTCGCCAGACTTTGTATTATCGTTGTCCCACTATGAACGTTAAACAGTGGATGTAAACTTCACCCTGTCTGTCTGAAACTCCCCAAACATCCCAACCCACATCCTTCTCTCCATCATCCCATACAGTAAGTCCTCTTTTAATCAAATCCCTATTACACCCACAGTGTTAACCATTATGCATCCTGTTTACACTAAGGAGATTAAAACAGAAACCATATATAAACATAAACAATACAGAACTAAACAATGAAGTAACAGCTTAAATAAAAATAATTCACATGTTCATTAAAGGCTTAACAAAGACCTGAGGGTGATCATAAAAGTATCCTAACTATAACCTACAGTAATGATGCGTTGATTTAAAGGTACCTTTTCTTTGCTAGTTAACAATCCCTTCTGTACAGTAAACAAACATCACGGGCCTGTTAAATCATGGCAATTCAATCAACCACCATCTGCATGCATTTTACTAGGCTATTGCCAAGAGACATTTCTCTAACTCTCTTATCAAAGACACATGTAAATCTGGCAGCTGAGTATGGATATAGTAAAAGTAGCATATTTATTAGATCATATTTATTGATAAATGGGAGATGAGATTTCTTGCCGCTGGCTTTAAACAGCTGTCTCAAGAGAAGTTTATACTGAATGAAGCAATGGAGCACATGGGGATTTCCAATGAAACAAAATTGGTGATGAGATGAAAACACTTGCTGTGTTGAAACACCTATTCTGCTTCAGGTTCTATAAGGAATGACTATTTATCAGAATGCCTCTTTTTGCACAATAAAAAATCTTTTGTCAACAAACACAAAATTATGGAAAATTATTTCCATAAACAATGTAGGCAGTTACCAGTGTGCACCTCATAGATAAGCTAAAAAAACACTCAAAAAAGGAGTTAGCACAACTATAAAACACTAGAAAGGGATGTAAATGCAGTCACATGTACTTAACTGTTTTGGGGGTGACATTGATAGCAAAAACAGTGAAAATGAAGGCTAATCCCTTCTTCCCAGATTAAAGCACATAAACAAATTCTGTCTCGCAAGCAAGTCCATCTGACAGATTCCACTCCACCCTAAGCCTCTCTTAGTGGATCAGACACCATCAGACTAACACAGACAATCAGAAACAAGATACAAAAAAAAACTTCTTACACGAAAACACTGCACTGACTGCTCTCAAATAAGAAGATCATTTCTGTCAGCAGATGTTGTAGAGTAGAAAAAAGCAGCATATAAAGTTTATCACCATTTATTTCCTGAATTCATTTCAAAGCTTTTTAGACAGCACAACGCGGTTCATGAATGGCTCTCTTGATATAGAAATACCTGTTATTTTCTTCCATAATGTGCACTGCTGTCCAAATGCAATCTTTTGGCAACACCACACATTTCATGCATCTGCACAAAGCAGCGTTAAATGAAATCCAGGAATTTGCTATGAGATCCAGATTGTATATACCTAATCTAGTAAAATGTGTTCCTCACAAAAAATGAAGGTAAGAAATACATAATGCTGGCTGAGAAAGACTCCACCTAAACCTATCTGCTCGTCCATTAGCTAGTCTGTTTATTCGTTCATTGCCTGTGACTTTTTTGCTTTACTGGAACTGTTTAAGTCAGATATGTGGGTCTGGCTGTCTAAGGCTCTATTTCCTCTTCCAATAGAAATATGTTAAGACTGCCAAATGTAGACAATCCCATGTTCCACTGACTTAGGTTATCATGTTGAGCCACCTGTGGTCCACAGAAACCCAACCTTATATCAACCTGCTATAACATTCACAAAGCGCCTAAAGATGCAACTTTTTTAATTCTTTTTTAGTCTTTTTAAGTGACTCGACATATACACAAAACTGACTTACGTATTCTGTCCTCTCAACAAGGAAGTAAGACCTAACCCACCAAGACACTTAATTCAAGATTATTCAGTGGGTCAAAGTTCAGGGGTGATCTACGAGGGTTAGTCGGTCAGAAATGAGTTTCTACCATTGTGAAGTACCATTTATGATGATTTATGTTGATTTAAAATGTCATTTATGTTTTACTGCAGTAGGATTTTAATTCAAAAAAGCAAAAGTACAACAGTAAATATTTGTTTGTTTGTGTTGCCCAGCTACTATGGCAAAAACCACAGCAAATATTTATAAGACGTCGTCAATAGTTGAGAAAAGCTATAAAACCAATCTTATCTTGGAACTGAAGCAAGAAAAGTTTTGATAAGGATGAGATGATTAGTGGTTGCCCTGCACATCCTGACAGCTAAAAGACGTTCAATGGCCTGGCATGTAGAGAGTCCTGGGAGTGATGCCATTTTTAGCTGAATATGCTCTTTCACACAAGTGAATTTAATTTACACCCTGTAACTTCAAGGGCAAACTGGTTCATTTAAAAAGCACTTTTTGAGCAGTGTGTCAGCATAAAGCATGTTTCTTCACAGCTCTTAGAGTTGTTTTGGTTACCTGGGGCTGTTGCAGGATCGTTCTCGGTGCATGACTCCTCCACCACAGGTACGTGAACAGTCAGACCACTCCGACCAACCAGACCACTGGCCATGCACTGCTTTAGGACCATGATCTCCAAATTTTACACACTCTCCTCTCCGGCACCACTGCATTTTGGGACAGAAAGAAGAGAATTGTGCTTAAATTTAAGTTCACAGCTATTGAAATTATTGTTTGTGTGGTCGATTAGGCGATGTCTTGAGACTAATTTGCCAAAATAAGAGAGTGTGGAAGGAGAAGACAGTATATCTGCTGTGGGCCTGCTGGTCTGGGATGGAGCCCAGAGTTACACCTGGAGAACAGGACTAAACCAGCAAAACCACAAAGTGTTAGTGTCACACATCAGCACCTCTCACCCTCTTCAAACAGTGGAAAGACGCAGAGGGCCTGCCGTCTTTATTAAACATTTACCAAAGCAGAGAAAAGCACAGCAGGTGTGTGAGGAAAGATGGTGAGGGGTAGAGGAAGAGCTTTGGTTAATGTGAGTTTATGTGGACCGGTCAATCTGTATTCTTCCTTATTCAAAAATGAAGTTCAATCAATGTCAGACAGAAGGAGACAGTCATACACTCACCATGTCTGATCCGCAGATGGTGCCCTCGGCAGCGGGCATGAACTTGGTCTCACACCGTTGCCCTGTCCTGTGGCACCACAATGATTTACAGATGTCCTGGTGGGCAAGAACAAACACAGTCAAAGAAGGACTTACACACACTGGGAACCCTACAACCTCCCTGGCTTGCACCTCGCCACACCGACCCCCTGTTTCCAGAGCAACGGCCAATCAACTCCTTCACCGAATAAAGAACCCTGTCAAAATCAATCACTGTTCTGCCCAAAAGAAACAGGCTATTATCATTGCATTTGTTTCGTCTCACAATACACAGATAATAATGGGTGATGAAGGGTTGGGAGACCAGCCACTGCTGGCTGGCGGCCCGATTGCATCTGGCAGACAGCGAAAAAGACGTGGCTAACAAAAGCTAGTTGCGTTGAGACTCTGGATGGTTTGTTAGCTAATGCTCCTAGCTAAAAACAGCAAGCTCCCACGGCTAATGACATTTCAACGACTTTGTGACAAGGACAAGACGGCTCGAGGGGACAGAAAACAAAAACATTAGCCATTATCTCCACAATCCTTCTTAATTAAGATGTACAGCTGGCTTCCATCAAGGTTGATGTTCAGCACTCTATTCAGTGAGCGTTGAAGGTTTCAGACGAACACAAAAGCAACAGGAATCTCTCAAAGAGGAAGTCCACAGTCTAATCCTATAGATGGACTCTTGCAATGTTCATTTCCCAAGCATAACTTTCTCAGTTTTCACCCTTTATATTTGCATATCAATGTGCGTTAGATGCTACAGGCTAAAGCGGGTGCCAAGGGAGGCCCTGTCCATCTTTGTTGAACTTTTGTCTATAGACTGTGAATGAAGATTTGAGTGGATGTTGAGGCAATGGGTTTCCTCTCTGTAGTTTGTTTTCTTTCTAAAGCTCATGTGTGTTTGTGTTGACCATGATGACTCCACACACAAACACTACAGGTTTAAGTACATTTAAATATCTGGGACTCACTAAATCTTTGTCAAAGTCTGCTGCCTTTGCTTTTTGTCAAAAGGTTTTTCATTGAAGCTGAACTGTTTAGGGCAATTCCACGCAAATGTCAACCTTAACATACAAAATTTTTACAAAAAGGTTTTTTACCATACTGACAGCTCAGGTGTAAATATTTGTTGGTTAGTTTTTCATATGCCCCATAAATGCTGAAGTTATTTTGAATATCTGGGTATTATTATGCATTTTAATTGGCAATAATCCTACAGAGTATGTTGCCTCTCAAAAACGTGCATTCTTTTTGGTCATGAATGTGACCATGGATGTATATTTTTATATACAAGAATAATGGATGTATATTTTCCTCCTCTTAAATAGAAAATATGTGTATTGAAGTTTTCTGTTGTCTGGACTGTCAACAGGAGTTTATGAAAATATAAACAGATGGTTCGGTATATTCATAATAAATACTGAGAATTTATATTTGAAGTTTTGACTGAAATATCACATCCATAACGCTGGAATTGCTTTAACAAGGGCCATTGTTCACTTTTAAACACATTTAGCACAAAGATTCACTGAATTGCATCAAATATGAATAAGTCTGTGGTTTACCTTTACAAACTCCAGGCTGCAGAGTTTTGCCTTGGAGCCAAACTGCCATTTGCACTGTATATCGGCATCATAAAGCTGACCTGGAAGCTGCTCGGGGTATTTGTACTGGCCGATCTGTTTGGGTTCATCCACTAGACATGAAGCCTGAGCTGTACTGTGAACACATATGCATGCAAATCAATATAGATCAACATAGAAACCAGCATTAAAAACTGATGAACAACATGGACACAGCTACACCAGCACCCAACCACCATAAACCAAATTTCATGGAAAATTCATGGGATGTAAATGTATTTAAATGAAGGTTAAAGTTTACCCTAAAAATCTCTTCAGGTATTGCCGACTACAGGCAGACCAGGAGAAAACGCCATTATTCCCAGACAGTGTGGGAGACATTATGTTCCCTTCAGTCTTCCGACAGGGATTCCCCTCTCCATCATGGATCATTCCAAAACTGGGGCAAAGGAGAGTGAATAAAAGAAAAAAGCAGAGAGAAGGGAAAGAAATAAGAGAGAGAGCTTGTAAGTTCTACCCAGTGAGACTATTAATGCACAGCCCTAGGACAGAAACCACTCCCAAAGTCAGGTGGGATATTACCTCTATAACCCAGCAGAGCTTTCATCCCACAAAGCCTATTAATAATCTCTGAACTCTACTGAAGAAAACAAGTCACATGATTCACACTCACATATGGATGCGTATTTTTACCAGCCCCGTGAGAATCAAACCAATTATTGCATCAAAATTAATGCTTGCATCATTTCTTGGCGAGATGTCATGCCATGTGTTTACAAACAGCCACTCCCCAATAAATCGGTGGTTAGCATGTATTGGCTAAAGGAAAATATTGCACCAAAACTGTACAAATTCTGGGCACGTGTCTTTTTCATTTGACCAAAATGTTTAAACAATCTAGAATAACAAATTCCACAACATGTTATCAGCCTGGTGCGTCTCCAACACATATCTTTGTTCCAGTTTACATTAAGTACGCGCCAACCAGGACTCACTAAATGTCATTAAAAAAAATTTTTAGACGTGCAAAATAAATTGCCCACAATTCCAAAATTAACTTGGAAACACAAATAAAATGTTTGCCTGTTGCACAAAAGGATGGTTCCTCAAATTAAAATGAAATTAAAGGGCAGGTGTTAACATACTTATGTCCTGATTCGTGGGCGATGGTGAAGGCGAGACCCAGACCTGTGTCTTCATTAATTGTGCAGCTACGGTATTTGCTACACATCCCACTTATAGGAGCAAAACCTGCAGGACAGAATTAATTAGAAGAACGGGCAGTAAAACGTGACATGATACATGAGAGACAATGATGCATGATGGGCACATGAATTAAATGCTTACAGAAACCTTTAAACACCAAAGATATTAATAAAAGCAGAAATAGATTATTAAAGTGTCACTAAAAGCACTTAAATTTAAACACATATCCCATTACATATAAACACACTGGTCATACTTTTTTCTGACTGTATGGTTTTAAGACAAAGGAAAAACTTTGGTTTTAGTTACACATCTTACACAGACAACCTTAAAACAGTCGTCTCCCCTTTGCCATACATTCAAAGAAGTGCATATTTGTGGTTAGGAGTTTTAGAGCTGAATTCATTACATTTGGCTTACACCTCTATACACAAATGAAGCTGCCAACTGACTGCAAAGTGGATCTGAGCTTTCTTGGATTTAGTCAGGTGAAGTTCTCTGCTTAAGGGTAGACTAGAACAAACAACACCAACCACAAGCTCTTTTCTAACTTTGCCATTGTGGAATTTACACTACTTCAACTTGATTATTATTTAGTGACACTCAAAGCACATGACTAATGTAAGATGCTGGAAGATGAAGGTCTTACCCAAGGTGTCACATGGTTCATTCTTCCAGGAGCAGATGTCCAGCCCTGTCAACAGGATGGCATGGTCGTGGCGCTTACCATTTTTACCTATCAGGCCTGATTGCCACTGGCAGAAGCTGTTGAGGGATTGGTCTGCGTGGTGGTTGATAGACAGACCCAGCTGACATGAATGATGCGGAAATAGTTCAAAGGCGTGATGAGAGAAAGAGAGGGTAGTGAATGATCAGGCATCTGAAAAATTCATGTTGATACAGTCTATCTGAATATGATGATTAAATTGTTTGACTGTTTTTGGAAATTTGTTTGGAAATTAAAATGATGTAAAACAAGAACAAAGATAAGTAAAGACTAGCCAAGAATAAGGCAAAAAGTGAAAGAAATAAGATCAATCTTACCGGATCTTTTTCAAGTAGAAGGAGGCTAACCACAACAATGTTGATATCCGATCCAATAGTTCCATCTTTAAAAAGACTAGAGACCTGTTCGACGTAACAAAACATCAAAAAGTTCAGTTCACATTCTAGAATATAGTGGCATTGAAATGAGTTATTTGCTTAACAAAACTGTTACTGATAGCTCTGCTCACCATATTCATGACAGTAAGGACGTATGTAGTGACGTTCTCTCTGCCGTGTTTCTCCAGCATCTTCCTGTCTGCCACCACCAGGGTTTCAACATTCAGGGCTTCCTCTTTGTTGGATGTAATCTCTGAGCGTTTCACCCGGCTTTTCTGCTCAAACTCATCAGGCATGACAAAACGATCCTCTGTGGGAGGCTTGGGAGTATCTGCAGGTACAATGAGGTGGAGACATGAATAGCAGTGAGGGAAATAAATACAGTGAAAATTGCCTCAAATAAGAGCGTTTTTTCTTTTTTCAAGCCAGCTCCCTGATAAAAGCAAGAGAGAGGCGACGACAGAGCAGGAAATTCAGAGTAATTTATTCAGTTGACAAGAGGAATCATGCACCTACAGGAGGAGCAGTACCAGCACAACAGTACATCAAATGGCTGACTTCCAACACATCATTAGACATGAATGTCATATTTTATCCTGCAATAATCATGCAAATCATTTCTTGAAAGTTGCACTTCAAAATTTCCTTTCCTATGGAAATGACGCATCTCATTATTTTTGTAATCATTTTTATCCTAAAAATATAATATCTAAAACTTTCCATCAACAAATAGCTAAAAGGAAATTCCCTTACATACATTGCTTGCGGCGTCCACAGAAATGTTGTCTCTGGAGCTTCCCGTGCTGGTAGTCATGGTGACGGTGGTGGTGATGATGGTGGTGCTCATAGGGATTGTTTGATGGAAAGTTGCTGGTCTTATCAGCGTGGACGCTGCGTTCAGCTGATCGCTTGTAGATGACATGTGGATGATGTCCAGAGGGGGCGCTGTAGTTATGTCTTAAAGCCAAATGCTGCGGTAAAGGAGTGATGAAAAGCTCCTCACCGGAGAACCTGATCAGACCTGACTGCAGAGTAAAGAAAAACAAGTTTGTATCAGTAGATATCTTAAATTATTTTCCTCTATCTGTCTCTCTCTCTCTCTCTCTCTCTCTCTCAATGAGTTTATGTAAAACTGCTTTGAAAGAGGAGGAACTACTTTTAGGATTTTTTATTTAACGAGCCCCCCAAACCATTCACCTAAGGGGCTATTTCTCTAATTTTCATAAATAAATCTCAGGTCCCACAAACAAACAAGAACACACAGACAGTTATGTGTGTATTGTCTGTTGTACAATTGCTACAAGGTTCATTTGTGTTTAACCTACTTAAAGGGATAGTTCACCCAAAAATAAAAATTATTTCATTATTTACTCACAGTCATGTCATGTTAAACCTGTATGACTTTCTTGCTTCAGAAGAACACAGAAGATATTTTGCACAATGCTGGTTACCGGCACCCATTCACTTTCATAGTATGAACACAAGGTAGAATGGAAGTCAATGGGTGCCGGTAACCGGCAAAATATATTTTTTTGTGTTCCACAGAAGAAAGAGTCATACATAAGGGTGAAAAAATTATGACATAATTTTTTGTTTTTGGGTGAACAATCCCTTTAATAAAGAACCATTCAAATCAGGTTCAAATCAGAGTGCATGGATATGGGACCAAAATTTATCAAATCACAGAAACAAATTGCTCAAACTCAACGATGTCATGGGAAAATGCCCTCCAGGAAACCATCAGAGTAAAGTGTAGTTCTTTCGCATACTTTTGCATTCCTGCTGGTGGGGGCTTCATAGTCCCTCCAGAAGAAGCTTCAGTGGTTAAAAAAACAGCTGTTGCAGAGTCACAAAAACCGGGCATCACCATAGTTACAGCTGTCAATACACAATAAACAGACGATGACACGTGGAAGATGTACAGCGGCCTGGGGCTTCTAAAGGCATCCTGAGGAGTTTCCCATTCATCAAATGTTTCATGATAGAGAGTAGAAGAAAATTTCATATGCAGCATAACATTTCAGCAGCTTGTTTGACAGTGACGATTAGCATGGCCACGAGCCAGGCATGACAGGTATGACTCTTTTTAAGAGAGCCTGACATATCTATAACCTCTCTCAACAACACAAAGCTCTTGAAACACTCAAATGAGCTCCCTGTTGGAACAGGAGGCTTCCTCCTCAGAAGAACAAACTACAAGAAAATCCAAGAGGAAAAATGAGGCATTATGGTAGTTTATAATGATTATTGCTGGGTTGAAAGTGGACTAGTTTGTGGCTCTTTCTGAAAACAACCTCCTTTTGAGCATTTCCAGACAACGTGTGTGTGTGAATTGTGCTTTCTGGAAAAGGAGGAATGTTTAATGTGTCTTTCAGAGCAGAATTAGATGGCATGTTTCAGAGGTAGGTGGAGGAGGTCAGATATTCATGAGCAGTTGATTAATGAGGTGTGAGGTCAAAGGCGAGCCCCAACCTTATCATAGTGACACGTATCGGTGCCCTGGGACACATCCACAGCAAGCCAACACATGCGCACATTTAGCCATTACTAATAAAACATGTCAGACTCTAATTGCTTCATTATAAGTTATACAGATGTGTTTCCAGATTTATTTGCTTTGGGTCAGTGTTTGTACAATGTGGTCCTATATTTGCTAGTACAGAAGGTAACAGCCAAAGGGTGCCGTTTCCAGTAAATGTAGCAACATTTCAGCATTAACTTCTTTTATTAATTGTCTTGTCAATGTGAAACGCAATGTGTCAGTTTGATCACATAAAACCCATTCTTTACATTTAGGGTTTTTAAAAAAAATCAGAATAGGTTTACAAAATTATTTTTTATACTTCCCCACTGGAAGTAACTGAAAAAACAAATGTGTCTGCCAAATGCATAAATGAAATACAGTGATGTTAGACTTACATCACACTTTTTAGGGTTAGATGATATAAACACATAGCACATAATAAATGTGTTTAGAAAGGTGTGAAACAAATCAATAATGAAGTAAATGATCAAATATGTGCTGCTTTATTGGTTTATTGATGTCTGTCTCTTTCCTGTTTAATGTTTGCATACTCTAATGATACCTGCTGGTCATATTGTAAATAAATTATGTCATTTAGAAGCATTGCTGTATGTATCATATTATCATATTATCCCAATCATCAATGTCAGGATCAAATTCAGTCCACTACTGTCAAATAGACACATACTGCTTATGTTAGAAAGACCAACTAACTCCCTTTTAAAGTTATTGTAAGCTAAGTGAAAGTTATTTATTATTGCCATAACCGCAAAGTTATAATAAATATATGCCGAAGATGATCAACACAGCCCCTCTTCAGTTTGGCTTTGGGATAGAATAAATATTAATAGTTTTCTTAAATACTGGCAACATGACACACACGTGAACATAATATTTAGAGACCTGTGGTGTCATAAAGAAACCTTACTGGAGAGTATCACGGTACAGTGCATCTTCCATGCTGAGCTTGAGCCGCTTTCTCCATCCCCGAGCTGAGGTCATCTTCTCTCTTTAGGACCAGATCTTTAACCTCTGTCTCCCAGACCGCCGAACATCAAAACATTCTGTCTAGCTATGGGATTCTACCTAATCCCAGGTCCACGCAAAGGCAGAATAGTTGTGCATTCAGTGGCTGATTCAACCCCCTCTGTTCTTTACGCCCCTGACCGTTTGATCCCTCCTGCCGTCCCCTCCCACCTCGCAGGTGGCAAAGTAAACACGGGCACTCCCAGGGCTGAGGCGGTGCCCACTGAAGCTCATGCTGTGAAAACATTGGTTGACCGTGGCAGGCTGCCGCAATGATCTGGGGCATATGCTCTCACCGTTAAGCTTAGGGCAACAAGGCCGCGCTAAAGCCCATCCAGACCCACGCTGGTCCTGCCACACAGCACTGCCAGGAGCTGTGGATGTGCCAGACAAATCCCACAAACACTTACAACCACTGCTGAGTCAGACTGGATGGGGACAACGCTATAATAATCAGAGACAGTTTTCTTTCATTTTCAAGTCAAAGAAAAAAGTTTCTTCTGTCCTGTCAACGTCTTTAAGCAATCCATCTCCTTTCATTTGCCCTGCATGTGTTTGTATTTGAGAAGGTTTATTTTCATTCGTGCAGAAGTGTGTTACACTGAAATCTGCATTCATGCATTAACAACATCAAACGCACATGCACGCTCATAGACTATACACTAAACGCAGGCTAATGTCTGCCGCAAACTACCAAAGATGGGTAGTATGTAATTTACTTTATATAAATAACAGGGTTAACTTTTTTGATGATAATAGCACTGAATCGCCCTATTATTATCATATAGGAATTACAGTGCAGTTTGGCATTAAAACTTTCTTTACAACCAAAAAACCAACGCTATTGATAAACATTCTGCACATGATGATGAAACACTACTTTCAAAAATAATCTCCCGACACTTTGATGTGGGTTTGCACACAAACCACGCTGACAGATAAAGTTTACAATTTTTCTTCATTAATTTCACTTCTTTCCCTCAGGTAAGCATGTCTAGTTGCATTTGCGAAATATAGTGCACAGTATTATTTTAAAAAAGCATGTTGGTTTATTGAAAGTCGAATATTTGTCTATAAAATGTACATGTTGTGAATATTAGCCAATTTTTGACTTAGTGTTCTATTTATAGTGCTCAAAAGACCACTGGGCAAAAAAACATACCCACTTTAAGACAGCAAAGACAATAAACCTTGACTTGACAGATACAAACTGAAAGACTGGTGATGGAAGATAAAACGCAGGCTCAGCTGACTGACTGCATAAGCTGCCAGATGTCCTTCTCTAAAAAACATGTTAGCACATTAGTCAAGATGAGTTTCCCGTAGCGAAGTCCTTCCCATACAAGCCACCCTGCAAGCACCCGCTTAACCAACATCCTGAAGGACCTCAGCAAGTGCCCTGCAGTCCACTTTGCCCAATTATAACACATGTATTCCATTTGTTTTAGAGACATACCAAACTTTACTGTCAAATATCTAACAACTTTGCCCAGCAGTGTGGATATGGAGGTGCCCTGGTTTGATAATTGGGGCAAATAGATTCCATCTGGGCCAGGTATTTTTATTTTTTTGTAATTTGTCTGAGGACACGTGGAAATAAAGTAGCTGGAAGAGAGGAAACCAAATACAGACTACAAAGATTTGCCGAACAGCAGGGATCCCATCATCACAACATCAATTACTGTATTTGTCACAGCCAATGATGTTCAATCTATTCTTAAGTAGCACAATATTTAAAATGTATTCAGGAAACACAAACTTCGAAGGAACTGGTGCTTGGCAAACTTTAATACACTGCTTATGAATACAAGTATAAAAGCATAAATGAGATGACATAACTATACAAGTACTTAAATACATACTCTTCTGGAAAAACCACCTGACTACTCAAAGCTCATTACACTCAAAGAAAAAATTCTTCTGGTTTCATGTGCCAGACTTCTAGTTATCTTCTTCAATGAACACTTGTAACAGATGCAGATTAGAGGGTCACCGTCTGCCATCGTCAAACACGTTTCATTTTCACAGCAAAGACAAAAACCACCAGAGTCTTTTAACTCTCGCTCCCCTCACTGAGACGTGGAGATTAGTCAGAGTCTTCACATTTTCAAAGGATTATCAGATGTGTGGAATTAACTAATGAACTACAGTTCTTAAAGCTGCTCCATGGAGGACGTAACTAGGCTGTTTTAGGGGGTTTTGTCTTCGACCATGTTGTATGTAATATGGGAAATAATTTATTTCCTGTCTTTGTCCAGGAAACACAATTAGCACATCTTTGTGTAAACTGACTGCTTTTAAAGCCTCCGACCGTGGCATTACAATCTAGATGAGTAAGTGCTTACATGCTGTTAAAGGTTAGTAGAGAGTGGTGAGAAACCCGAAGCTGCTTATTACCCAGCTTTAAAACACATCTGCATTCTGCCACCGGCTTGAATCTGACCAAAGCATCGACTCAATGACTACCGTGGCTAAAGAGAGTGTGTGTGTTACACTTACACTAACAAATGAAGGACTTTTAAAACTGCTATGATGATTTGGGCCCAAAGCAAAACATTATTTTGAGTCATTCTCCTCTGACTGTAAATATCAGCAGAGAAAACACATTTTCAAAGTGAGCATCCTAAATATATTCCATTTGCTTTCATTACAGCATTTTCGTAGACGAGCAGCTTGAATAGACCAAACTATAAAATAGGTAACTGTAGCCGACAAAGTATGTCCATAAAACTGGATTTAAATACATTCAGTCGACATCATAATGTAAAGGTAATGGATGTGGTAACTACAGTAGCTGCATTCTTTTTATATACAAAGATTTGACCCATGGGCTAAATTATGAAATTCAGGTCTATATCTCTTTTCCTTAGGGAGTGCTTGGGTGGGCTCATAAACACTACCCTGCAGGTTTCTTGATAAGGAAGTCCATTATTTATAGCAATTTATAGCTGTGAGAGAAAGTGAGTGAGAGAGAGAGAGAGAGGAGAGAGAGAGAGAGGAGAGAGGAGAGGGAGAGGGAGAGGGAGAGGGAGAGGGAGAGGGAGGGAGGGAGAGGAGGAGGAGAGAGGAGAGGGAGAGGGAGAGGGAGAGGAGAGGGAGGGAGAGGGAGAGGGAGGGGGAGAGAGAGAGGAGAAACCAGATTAAACTAAATACTAAGAAACTATTAAATTAACTACTTGACGACTAATAAACAGACTAACAAATTATGTGACTTTGATGAAGTCACAGCTGCCCAAGATTTAGATATCACGCAGGTTAGTTATCAGCTACTTGCTATCCTTATTAATTCCAGCAAGGTCCATGAGCTGATAACACTGAACCTATTTAGGAAAATAGTGCCACACACAAGTATTAGGTGATTTTTCATTTCTATAATATTTTTGGTTTCTCAGTGCTGGTGTGACAGACATTTCTCCACCGCCCATTAGTTTTCAGTCTTCAAGAAGGAATAATGCTGTTACAGGACTTGGAGTGGGACTAGTCTGCCGTCTTCCTCCTCTCTCGCTCTTTCTCTCGCAGGCCCTTTACTCTGGCATCCTTAAGTGGCCTCTACATCACTGTCACCACGGAGACCACCAGGGAATAGCCCCTGGCAACTCCCACAGTGCTGACATGGCATAACACCCTGTGAATTATGAAAGGGAGAGTGGGGGACATTTGTAACTACAAAGGATCCCAGCATATATTCATTCTGCTTTCAATTTGTCTGCCTGCCCTCCCAAAACTTTGACAGGTATAAATGTTCACCACATCACCTGAGTGTTGTCTCCTGTGTCCCATGGTGCCTCTTATTTAAGTCTCAGCCAGCAGACACCGATTGGCTGAGCCCGTTTATGTGGGTTTTCAAATAGAGACAATCTAATGCCAGGCATGCCACTGTAGGTTTGTTTATTGCTAGATTTAGGATTTTTATCATCACCACATCATCACCAAATATGATATCTAAATTACATGCCTCAGTCCCCATTTATATTTATTGCTTGAGCGATGAATAGCATCTACAAAATGAAAACGTCTAAAGAATCAAACCATATTAATCTATTAAACTGCATCAAAATTACCCTGCTTCAGTGCATATAAAGTTATGACCACGCCAAAGGAAGCTGAAAATCTCAAACTGGGAGGCCACCAACTACAACCATTTAAACAGAAACCGTACCATTATCGTGACAAACATAACCAATGGAAATCTCAAAGCATCCTCACAACTTCCTAAATCAGACAAGCACTAAAGATCGGCTCTTTGAGACTGTATATTATAATTCTCATCCATTCTCCTCCACTGATGTTTGAATGGCCCGGTGCTCCACACTCACTGCAGTATATCTAGACAAGCTTTGAGCGCACTGACAGCTTTTCTCCTTTGCAGTCAGAGTGAATTAGCATCACAACTGTCCCTAAGTGCAATCCCACACGCTAGCGCATCAGCTTGAACCAGCAGGTCTGGTACTGAATAAACACAGCTGAAGTGCTTCAGCAGCAATTCACATACATACACACACACACACACCTCACACATTCACAGACAGTCTAGCACCCACAAGGCTGGACTATGGGCCGGGCTGTCCATAAAAGATAAAAGAACACTCTTTCCTATCCAAAAAGGCTTCACAACCCCCCCACCTCCCGAAGACTCTGCCAGACAGACGGAGAATGTGGGAAACCTTCTTAAGCAAAAGTGACTAACACCTCATAACATCTGTGCTTGGTGGATAATTGATTAAATTGCTCTTTTTCTTTGTTTACACAGCTTACATGACGTGTGTGATTTATATGAATTTACAATGCTTGTGTTTATCTCATATCATGCAATGAATCATAAAGCTTGACATGCATTCGATTCTTTAAATATGAGAAATAGATCTGTGTAAATAGATGTGCTTAAGAGGATATTGTATTATTTTTTTTATTTGATGTGCCCTGTGATGCAAATAGTAACTAGGTAGAAAATAAGGGATGTACTCTGACATCTAAACAGAGGAGACACTTAGTGGCTTGGGAAAGGTCATGTCTAAGTTCAGCATGATTGGACATGTTTGGAAAAAGCCGAAATTCAGCAAAGGGCAAATCAAGTGGATCCTTGCCATACAAAAGCCTGCTTACACACAATTCAAAACATGAGGAGAATAATTAACTAAACTCACTGCCTGATGGACTCATAAAATCACTCCCTCCCCACCTTTACACTTTCTTTTTTTACCTTGTTTGGATTCTCTAAAAACAGCTGGAATGAACATTAACAAGAAACTAATCTTCTCTGTTGCCGCTCAGCAAGAACCTCAGACATGGGAAATGTGCAAACAATGATGAGTTTCCTTACCCTCAACCATTGCTAAACATCATGACATCAAGTTTTGATTCATGTAGTTTGAATGAGATAATTTACTGACAACATATGTTATCTGAAGCAATTTAGTCAACCTATTTTTAACTTACCTAAGAGTGTTTGCAGACATGATTGTTAACAAACGATGTTGTCTGTTAACATAAACTGATAAAAAGAAGTCTACCGCCTCATTACCTGCTACAATAAACAAATGTGAATTCAGAGGATAAGGTAATCAATTAGCCATTAGATAGTGTTCAGCACCATCACGTCAGCAACATAACAATTAGTTTCTCACTAATGTTTTATAATAGAAGCTCTTTAAAAAGGTCTTTGTGGTACTGCATCAATTCTGGATGGTTTGGTAGTCTAAACACATCTGAAAAGCACAATTCAAAGAGGGGGGCTTCAACCTGTCACTAGCTGTATGGACCATGACCCGGGAAAAGTTGTGAGGGATGTAGATTTATCTACTCCTATAGGCTTGACATGACTCAACTGGTACACACAAATCTGTTAATCAATTTGATTGATATCTCATTTGAACTTGATCAATACCATCAGAATAGGAGCTTTCCAGGACAACAACTAAAACACACAGCAGAGTTAAACAGTTCTTGTTCAATCTCACAGTTAAATCTGAGGCCAGACATCCATTTGAAGCAAGTGATAATAGCAACTGAAGGGCGTAGAGAGCACAGTAATTAAAAACTTAAATGAAGCAGGATTTAGAGAGTAAATCCCCCTGTTCCTGATTTAAAGGCCAAGACCGCCTGTTCTTCATTTAACTACAGAATCCTCTCCATCTGGTATGCTGCGTGCTGTTTAACAGAGAGAAAGAGGACTAGACCAAGCAAATCAGGCTTTCATCAACTCAGTAACTTAATGGACAGGAGTACCTTTGAATGTCCCGGCGGAGGGGGTTCACAGCCATACAAGCATTTATTTTACTTCTGTACTGACGTTCTCACCACACATAACCTCTCTCTCTCTCTCTCTCTCTCTCTCTCTCTCTCTGCAACTGCCTCCTCAGCTTTTCATAACAGCTCAGCAGTGGAATGAATAGATTCTCATTTGTACTTAATCCAAAGCTCCTCATCAAGCAGAGATGACATTTAAGGGTTAAAGTCCTCTGTGACTCGTTCTTTTTATATTCCAACAAAGAAAGGGAAAAGACAGTGAGGGAGTGACAAAGTGAGAGACCCCCTTTTTGTTGGACATATCCTTTTTCCTCTTTACTTTCAAGCACAAAATCTGAAGGGACACGGAGGTCTTGGTTGGTGTCCTCTATATCTGAAATAGGGGCTTCATTAAACTGCCGAGAGAATCACCTGGAGCTCACGCTATCCTTCAGAAAAGAGCTTAAAAAGAAGGGGGAGTAGATCAAAGAGTTCTTGCAGTCCATTCAAATGCAGTTGCCTCCAAATCACATTGTGTTGTCACACCATCTTAAAAGAATGGGTCACCGCTGTTTTATTGTGGAGAAGCTACCATTAATGAAAAGGACAATGCAAAGATTAGCACTGCCAGCCAAGCGCCTGAAACCTCACTGTGTCTTTAATTGTAGAGAACAAGAGGGACAGGAAAAAACCGGGCAAACAAGGAACAAAAGAGCAGAGGCAAAACTCTTGACGTAGTTTTACAGTAGTCTACCATCCAAGGTGAGACATGTGATCCTCTCTATAGCATTGCTCCAACGCTCTTCTCTAAATCTATCCATGTTTTAGTGAGCACAAGAACAATTAAAAAGCACAGTCATACTGAATCTCTTAGTGAATGTAGAGGAAACACTTACCAGACCTGTACAGGTAGATATGGCCACAGAGGATTCAGAACGGTTGCGTATGGAACCCTGGTACAGACAGTTATGAATAGCAGGGTCAAGGGTTGATGTGTGGATGCCCTCTTCACCCAGTGTTTGTATAGTAAACCCATCAGCCAACACATGGGACGGCTGCAAGTCAAGGTGTAAATCCTTGCCAAAAGCAGAAACGTGATAGTGCACTGAATCACCAGCTTCAGACAGGGACCTTCTGCTCCGTCTTTGCCTTGACACATCATGGGAAATGTAGCTGCCGAATGAATCCACTTCCACTGGTGTGACAAAATCATAATCTGGAAAGTGAAAAAAAATGATATCACCCTTAGTTGGTTTCTAAAGCACTAGTCTTACATAATGCAACGTGAAACAATGAAAGAGATTTAATGGCAGGAAGGTGTATCAGGTCAAATAGCAGGTAGGAGGAGATTCAGTAATCATGGTAAAAGCATCACTGCTATGTGAAATGAGTATGAAACCTAAATGAGCATGTATGCACACATACACAAACATACTGTACATCCAAATAGACAAACATATTCATTCTTTATTTCTATTTTAATACGTGGAAAATACTAATAATACACTAATAAAACACTATAGAACAAAATGCATTGAAGAAATAGAGGTTACACAGTTTAAAAGTAATCTTATATTGAAACATTATGCTTAAACAAAAAAGCTTAAATGCATGACAATAAATGATAAATATAAGTTTATTTTTTGTTGCTTTGTATTAAATGCATTTTTAGGTTAGTTTTAGGTCGTGCATTTTTAAACGTATCTCAAACTTTTAAGCAAACTGTTGCAGGAGAAACACTTCAGTCAATTTTTATCATTATGTTCATATTTTTATGGTAGTTTATATATTAATAAAAACAGATACATAAAGACACAAAAGAATTATAAGATAGTTATATTATAAAATAGATTATAAATAGTAAAATAAAATTTAGGATTAATTCTGGTGGCGGCAGATATGAAACGTAGGGAATCCCTTGTGCCCATGTACATACAGTATACACGTGCTACCACAGGGGCAGGATACTCACATGCTGGGACTATATTTCTCTCATAAACCCCTTAATACGTGTAGCATGCTTTAGCATATCTATATATCTTTGCTTACATGTCCAAAAAGTAAAGTACACTTTGGCAAATTATTAAGCAATTATTGGTGTAAACCAGAGCGCAAGCGCATGTACCAGCATCAATAGCTCGCTTGTCATCACTCAGAAAAAAACTTATTACAATATATAAAGACACAGACCGTGATAGAGGCCACCGGTAACACCCGTAAATGACACTGATGACACAGAGTGGAAGCAACAGAAGTGCAGAGCCTGCAAAAACGCATATAAACCATCAAATTAATAGCCAAACGAGAATATATATAATAAACAAGTAAATTTTAGCATGTCACCTGCCTTTAAAAAGTTTCCAAACGACACACTCGCCAGCAATCTCATTGACGCGCTGTTTACAAGCGGGACTAGTAAAGTCAAAAGCAATAGATAAAGGCAATCCATATGGACATGCATGCACCTTTACTGTTACCTCCTTAAAAACCGGCAACGAAACAATCCGCAAATCCATGCAATGCAATGGACAGTCATTGCTAATTGTATAAATTGCCCTGATCTCTGTCGATCCTCAAGTAAAATCCAGCGGGTGCATTAGTGCAAAGCGCTCTGCATCTGTTTGCGCATGCAGGTAACGAACGGGAGCTGCTGACTGCTGAACAGTGACAGTCGGTGAGTGCGTGTGTGTGTGTGCGTGTCTGTAAACGCTATACAACGATAGCGGCACCGGCTGATGGGCAAAGGGTGGGGGGTGGATTTCCACCAATCAGTGACGAGCATCTGCGGGAGATTTAGTGTATTAGCGCTGCTCACTGTCCAACGCTGCGCAAACAGATGAGCGCACAGATCACGGAGTTCGTTGAGATGTGAAGCATGTTCGCAGCACTCTCCAAACAAATGGTAAGAGCAAGTAAACACATGCTGTCGACGAGGTTTATCTGCGTGATCTGAAAGTGAAGAGTTGTGAATGGGCTCAGTGGTGATTTATGTTGTACTGTATAATGAAGTGCTTTCACGTCAGGTCTTGTTCCAAAATATTATACTGTCATTAATATTTGTTTAAGCAAGCACTTAGCTGATGCTCAGTAAGGCTTGAAAAAGTATGCATGCACAGAAGCTTATTTACATTTATGCATTTGGCATTTAAGGTTTACATGTTATCAGTAAGTGTGTTCTGGGTATCAAAACCATGACCTTTGTACTGCTAATGCAAAGCTCTACCAAGCCAGCTACACTATTTACCTTATTTAAGTGTTTATTGGAGGTCTGAGAACTTTGTTTTAACATGCTGGCTTGTTAAATGACCTTATAAAACTACCTGATGAATGTTTATTTGCAGTGTAAAAGGCAGGGGTTAGCCAAAGCATAAAGGGTAAATCATAAGACGTCACAAAAGGATTGAAAGCATCTTGATATATGAAGTCAGCTTTTACTAATGAACAGTGGTGGCCAAGTTTATAGCGTTTAACACTATCTTCCCACATAACAAGTAGCTCAGAGAAAATTTCTCCATGTGAATAGAAGCATTCAGTAAATTTAATCGTGCCTTTACAATCCATTAGATTTTAAAACGAGTTCTTAGAAAAAGTGTTGTCAGATGTTTAACTTAATGCAGACAGGGGGTTCAGTTTGTCAAAGCAAAACAAACCCCACTGGAAGATGAGCTTTGCTTTGACTACAATGTTGTTATTTACAGCATATTTGTGTGCCAATATTTCTTGCTTTGTTTAGAAAAACTGTGCCATAACTACACTAAATGAAGTGGGTACAGATGGCTCTACGTAGATCAACACCATACCATGAATCAATACCTTGCTGACATGTGGGTACATATGAAGTTTGCTAAATTGAGCGTAAATAAAAGAAGCTCAATCATAGATGTATGTCTAAAAATCAGTCCGTTTCTGCACATAGCCAATGAACAGTACAGTACCAGCCATGCTTCTTAATCTGATTACAGATGCAATTGGACCAATAAACTCTGGAATACTGTAAAAGAGAAAATGTCAATGGTCAGTATTTCTATGGCATATTCTCTTAAACAAGCATCTATTCAAATGAGCTTAGTAGAAAATGTTGGCATGTATGATTATTGAAACTAGTCTGAATTTCATAATGTAACTACAATATTGCAAAAGGCACTGAGGTCATAAGTTAACCTCTGACCTCATATTTGCTAACATTTGTTTCCTCTCCTTCATGTTTCTCTCTCTCTTATATTTGTTTGCATGTTGTTGTGCAGTGGCTTTTCCAGCAGCAGCTCCAGAGTTGCCTTTATCTGCTCCTAATTTACCCCGTGCTGGGTTTTGAGAACAGAGAGAACACTGAAACCATCATGTCTGATAGTCAGTCAAAGCACTTCTCTAAATAATGAGAAAGATCTCGTTAGATTCAATTGACATTTGAGGAAACAGACAGCACAGATTATGTGCAATGTATGTGATAACATCAGGTCTGTAAACTATTATTTGGTGACTCATTTGGTAATCAGTTGATACAGGTCTACAAAATCTTAGAAAAATCCATCCTATTCAACACATAATACAGCTATATTGTGTTATCAATAATAGAATCTGGGTTTACAAACTAAATAATGTGGTATCCTGTTGACTGGAGTGGTCATAAATCATAATCTTTGACATGAATCAATATACGTTTGAGTGGCAGTTGCACCCACTATTTATTTGACTGTGTCACAGACACCCTAAATAGTCTACATTGTGAAATTACCTCTCAAGACTGACCTCTTGACTTCACCATATACCCTGGAAATCATCCTTGATATCTGGCCATAGTAAACCTACAACATGAATTAAAGTTCCTGAAGTAAAATCCCATTCAGTTTCACTGTAGAGAATCTTTTTAAAACAACATACAAACTATTGAAGACAGATGTACCATGAGCTTGAGATTGTTAGGCAATAATCTATGCTTCTAAAGAAGTTACAAATCACAATGTCATTTCAGCCTAATTTAAAAAAAAATATTATTAAACAAAAATAAAATTTGTGCCAAAGACTGCTGAATCAAAGCTACTAGAAAAGAAGTGCTGCTGTTCCGCTGTATCACTTTTCTGGAGAATACAGACTTCAAAACATTGTCACCACAGTACAAATACTCAAGCACACACACACTCATGTTTGCATGCAGATCTGTGTGTGTGTAAGGGGGATGCTTAGCATAGAGACAAAAGACTTGGATTTGTATTAAACAATGCTTTAACATCTGATAAGACTAGCTAATGACCGCTTAATCTGGGATCAAGCCCCCTCATCCGTCTTCTTTTAAAAGCCATCAGCGTTGAACCATAAAATCTTAAGTACCTCATCTCTATGATGGACTTGTTTGAATACATCCAGTATAGCGGCAGTAAAGTTGTTATCTTCATTGTATAGAACAGTGAAAAACAGATAAAGTAGACAGTGAATGGGATTAAAACAAAACAAGAGATTGAAACACAGATCTGCTTGAGAAGCTCTTGTGCTACCTTTGATGACTGCTGCTTCAGAAGAAATACTATATCTATTTAATAGATAATTACATACCTCTTTGCGAGACCCCAACTCTCTTCGAATACACAGAAAGAATGAATTGAATTGAATGAAACAAACCTCTGCTTACCTTTCTCCTGTGATTCTTCCTGTTGTCCAGTGAGTTTCTAAGAGCTCAAGTCCTCCGTTATGGACAGCTAGCCAAATCTGTTAACAGTCATTTTTATAATTATATTAATCATGTTAAACATGCAAACAATTGTAGACAGACAGATGAATAAGAAAAGACATTCACATGACAAACCACAGAAAATCACATTTGTGGGCATTTGTCATGCCAATAAAGCACACTTGCATTAAAATGTGCTTTTTTATGTAGAGGGAATGACTATGACACATGCTGTTTCTGTCTGGAAGAGTACCTGTGTAAAGTATCACCACAGGTGGGCTTTAGCCCTACAGGCTGTAGGTAAGAGGAAGATCATTTGTGGGAGAGGAGGCACCTGGGAGTCTGCTGGTAAAGGACTTTCACTGTGATCTATCAATTACACACACACATTCATTTATTTTGTTTCTGTACTCTTTTTAAACATAAATGTTTTTTTTATTGTACATGAAAGCTCACAAATGTACTCACGCAGTAAACACTCCGCATCCTATTAACAACTGATTTATGTTAGTTGAAGAGCATTAATGTGGACCTCACAGCGAGCCTCTATTGTGCCCTTGTTTGCAGTGAGCAAACAGACCAGCTCAATTTATTTTTAGCGTAGCGGTCTGCAAAAGAAGAATCTTCTGAGTGGCGTGTTTGACCGTTCGAAACCATCATCCTTCATTCACTGTCAGACATAGAATTTCACTCTCCAGTAATTGCAGTCTAAATATTGTTGTTTTGGTTATTTTTTCCTCCCTGTGTAGAAATATAAAATTGCAGGAGTGGAGAGGTTGAAGGAACAGGCAGTAATTTGTCCTGAAGCCTCTTTCTCGACTTACCGCAATGACCAGAGAGAGAGCCTGGGGATAAGGAGTGGCAACGCTGACACTCCAAATACAATAATCAAGATAAAGATACAGTGTTTGTGGTTCATTTTAGTCTGTGTCAAACAGGCTGACAAGCAAATAGGGCAAAAATAACCCAAAAATAACTGTATGCATGCAGGGTAAAACTGGTGAGACTTCAAAAAGTTTTGTACGACATTAAACAACCAACTCTTGGCCTCTTCAAGAACGTTTATATTTAACTAAATAACTCTGCATTTTTGTACATACAGTATATAGTTACATAATTATGTGTGCAAAGAATATTGCACACAACAGGTTGAATTATTGAAAATTATTGCATATTGCATATTAGGTCTACATTGCTTTCCAAAAATGCAACATTCTAGGAAAACTTAATTAATATTAAGAATACACATAAACTGTAATGCCATCAACAAGTATGGAACTACATCATAGCCATGCAGTTACAGTTACCCTCGAAACTCGTGTCAGAATCCAAAATTCAACAATTGTATAAGACACAAAAAGTGTTTACTTTTCAATCCACTTGTTAAGTCTGACATCACACACCAATGCTTCGAGGTCCAAGTGCTTTATTAGGTGCCAAAGGGAAACAACAATGCCGTGCTGTAATACTGCCAAAAATATCACAATCCTAATCTTTGGCTCCATAAGGAAATTCCAGATGGCCAGACATGAATTTTATTAATGAATTATTAAAATATTGCTTTCGGAGACCCTGAAAGCCTGGACACTGTACTGCACACAGTTAATTTATAATGGTTTACTTTAAATGTGTGAAATAAATAAACAGTGCATATAAACACTTAAATAGATGCCGTGCTTTAAAACAGAAGATATTCACATTTCAACCCAAGTATTCCCTTTTTGGTCCCTATCACTGAGCTCTTATTTCAAGGCACCACATGGACAGTTCAGATAAGTGACCATTGAGTCGTGGTGGTCCGTGAAAGCAGTGGACATGGTATCATCCCCAATCGCCTCATACATCATACCCTATCTGTTGACCCTGGGCTCGCTACTCTTAAGGATTTATCTCTATGTGGTTACAAGTACATCTGACCCTTTGACCACCCATAAAGTGAATGGCACTGTAACCTACACCCCACTAGAGGATAAAACTAGTCTTTGATCACGACAGGAGGCAGGGCCTATCTCAGCCCCGAGCAGGCTGCTGAGGGAGCCATTCTGGAGCGTAAGATTAAGAGAGGTGAGCTGTGCTGAACATTAAAACCACTTGACAAATAGACGATGGGAGAAAGACACTTAGCCACAACAGAAGGATCGTTCAGGTGATGAATGGACAGCTGACAATCCCCTTCCTAGCTGATTTGTTTCAGCTTGTTCCTGTGTCTGTCAGGTTGGAGTCTAAATAATGGTGTGTGCTCCATGTTTTAATACCTTGTTAAACTCCCATTAGCCATGGTCTGGTGGTGGAGTGCTGTCCCAAGCTGCACGTACTGCTTTCATATGTCCACAATACTCCAACTCTGCACTCAGACAAGATGAATAATTATAATGACAAACCAAAATTGTTGGATATTGTCTTAAAAAATAATTTATCACACTTTTAAACTTCTGTTTTTAATAAGGAATTTTTTTAATATTAACTAAATATAGAAATTCTACACAAATGTTCCCAAAGGTATATACCTGTGACCATCTCTTTACACTGGCTACTGAAATACTGCAAAACACAAAAACACTCACAAAGGTAATTTAAATGACAAAAAAAGGACAAGCTGTATTTTACAATGATGATTAAAGTCCAGCAGTGATGACTCAAATACACAAATGGTGTCAACAAGATGCCCATGTCTGTATACTCAGATTAGGCAATAAAGGCCTCCCATATGGCTTATTAACAGATTTGTGCTAAATGGAAGTCCTAATAAAGCTTGTTTATTTAAAAATAATTAAATTAAATGATCTCAAAGATCAGAATTGTTACATGTCTACTTGACGGCTTACCACTTCTCCAGCCAAATGTTCTTTTAAACCCCATGCATTTCACTTTAGATTTTATTAAGAGGAGATTGCAAAATAATGTCCATCTATAAATGTCATTTATGACATACGTTCTGCTGCTAAAAGGTTTGTGGTACGTGTATTCTGTTTTGTACATTGCAGTCAAAGTTTAACTGTGGTGTCTAAAAATAACATGTCTGTAGGACAGTGAACATCATGTAAATACAGGCGAGTCACAATCTCCTAATGGGTCATTTTAATGTAACAAATCATGTATCATCTTTTTTAAAATTGAACACATTTATAAAAACATGTACACTCACTGGACCTCTGCTTCTCATAAACACTCATAAATCTGTGTTTTAAAGTTTTCTTTATAAAACATTGATGGTTTTCAAATAAAGTGAAAGTTTTCAAGTGAAAGTTTTTGACAAATGTGATATTGTGCATAAGAGGGTGAAATCTATTTGTAGAATTATAAAACATGCTGGAGATGTTTGAAACGCTTTTATTACACTTATTAAATGAAGTTTATTTTGTGGCCTAAATAAATGACATGTTACTCAGAAACTGAAAAGTCTGGCTTGTCAAAGATTTTACATTCAGCTGTTGCAAATTCATTGACTTTTAAAGTTTTTTTTTTTTCAGAAAAATGTCTGTAAAAACCAGGCTGAAGTCATAACAAGCATCAAAATTTAATTTTACCTATTAATTTCACCATGATTTAAATCTTTGTCATTACTCAGTATTAAAGATATCAAGGTTATATTTTCAAGGATTGTTCTTTACATTATTGAGGAAGATTTTATGTAGAAAACAGTAACTCTAGCTGGGTTTTCACAGACAGTGTCACAAATATTTTTTTTAAACGAATGAAAATGCAGATCCTGTTGTATAAAATTCAATCACAAATCACTTTTTTAAAATGTTGTTTCATTCTGACCCCTTAACATATTTACTTAATTACTGATCACACCTGCCTGAATCAAGACTTTCTTAAGTTTAGGTCAAGTTATTTTACAACCAAAGCAAGGGTCAGTGAGTTGGAATGAATGACAGAAGAGCAGTAATGAGAAGCCTGTTGGTGAACAGGACTGAGTTTAGACAGACTAATAAAGAGAGGGATGTGTTTCAGCATGCTTAGAGAATTCCCAATGCAGCCCCCTGCTGGCTGTCCTGACAATAGTCTAAAAACACAAACACACACGCATTGTTCTCTCACTCGCTCCTTTCACTCTCTTAGATGATTTGCTTTCAATTCGTCAAATTAGCCCCTGTCCACCTCTGACTTCCTTACATTCACACAATAGCTTCAGGCAGCGTCAGCTGTGGGCCGAGTGACAGTTTGCCTTTCTTCTCCAGTAGGGAGGCTAAAGAGACGTCTCCAGACATCATCAGGAGGCCTATTGACCGCAGTCACTGCCTGTGCCCCCCTCAAAGAAACTCTTTTTCCATGTGTGTGTGTGTGTGTGTGTGTGTGAGAGAGAGAGAGTCATATTGTCCAAACAATGTTTAGACACAAGACTCAAGCTCTTGACCTCACGCCATTATTCCTAAAACATCAGGGGCACTTTTTTCACCACCTCACATCACTGCAAAGACTTTGAGTTTAACTAAACAAAGACAAACTGTTATACCTGCGAGGTAAAATCTCAACTTGTGGAAACTTGGCTGGCATAACTAGAAGATATTCTGTCTTGCTATGACAAAACAGTAACTACTGAAAAAGTAGTTTGGGCAGACAGTTGAATTGAACTTTTGGTGCCTTGCATGTCAACCAGACTAGAAAACTATTACAAAAACAATCTGAGATCTGTCAGTCATCTTAGTCTGGTTTAAGATTATTTTTCAGATTGTTTTTCTCCATGTAGTGACACATATGTGGAAGATTTATTCACATTAAAGCAATTAAATGAAGGATGACACTTCAAGATTAAGACAGGTGCAGTTTCACAAAAAGATGGAGATAGACTAATTCTCCATTTCATGCACATCACAGAAAGAAAATGCTCATGCTTTCACAATGCAGAGATCAAAACCAACACTTGTGCTCCACAATGAAACAAATATTCAATTGAGCTCTTATAAAGTTGCTTGAACAGGTACTAGGCAGATAAATATTTAACTTCCATTGACATTTGGAGGTGCAAGACAGGCATGGCGGGACACGTAGTGATATTTGCTCTCGTTGTGAACAGGAGACAGCTAGCCGGCTCCATCAATAGCAAAGCCACCGCTGCTTAACACGATCAGAGAAGTTGGCAGTGACTATATGAGGAGCTCCAATTACCCATCCTACAATGGGACGTTTTGACCTATTTTTTCCTCATTCTTATCCTCTTCATTGAGAGCCTTATTATTAGTGAATAAAGAGCATTACCTCATTCTCATCTTAGGTGAAATGTAGGTGACTCATACCCCTCAGTGACTATCATTTGATTATGTGCAAGTCAGTACATTGTAAATTCATAATTTGGAAACAGTATTTTCAGACATTTACCCTGCAAATATCTGTTAAAGATCCTTAAATGTAAATAAACATTTAAAATCATTTGGATCCAGTACTTTCACCAAAATTAAACAAACCAGCCAGATCGAGAGACTTATCTGTTGTCCAATAAAATCACATCTAAGACATGATAATGTAACTCATCACAAAGGAGGAATGCATAAAGAGACCCTTCATCCTTATATTCCCTATAGTTCATGTGGACCAGCAGAGTGAGTTGTGGGTAACACAATTATGCCACATCAGCAAAGGGTAAAGCCAGAGCTGATAGGGCACATGGTATGTACCAAGACTACATTTTTTAATAATAGGAGGGTAAAGCGAATCCAATCGCTCACTGTCAACAACTCGGCTCCACAATGCCTTCTTTACCGCATCATGATCTGCTGCTATATTTACAAAGCCATAAATTACCACCCAGCCATCCAAATGGGCTTACTTTGGTTTGTCGTGTCTTTATTCCCTCTGATCTTCAGCTGAAATAAACATGGGACATGCCTTTGAACAAAATACATGTGCCCTGAGCGAACAGTCATGCAGATGCCAATGAGTAAAGGAAGGAGGAATGAGAAAACAAAATAAAATGGCAGATTAAAAAAGTGACCCTGAGAGTAAATCAGCCGCTGGTTCTCACAGGGCATTAAATGGCTTTTAGCAGAGAGGTCTTAACCCAATCATCATAGTCATGTTTCACAGAGCTACGCAGAGAACCAAACAACTGCGAGAATATTAACAGCACACCATCAAAGCCCAGCACTCGATGGGCTGTAAAGCTTAACAAAGCAAGAAAAACACACACACTTAAGAGGACTACCGGAGACAGGATAATTTACACCCCACACCTCTGTATAAACACACACAAAGGTGCATGTAGGGAAAGTCGCCAATTGAAATTGAGAGTAGCATGAGCTCACTCTCACACTGTGTTTGATTGTGTAAATACATCTGATGTATTACCTTTTCCCCCGAGAGCATTATGTCTATCAGCATGCGTTGGGTGTAGGGTCGGATCAAAAGCGCTAGAAATCACCACGGAGGCTTTGATGAACATCATGAGGTTTGTGGGGAATATTTGCATGGGATTACTAAAATGAATTTGGATTTATGTCTTAAGGAGGATAAGCAGAGCTTTGTGTTTGTGGGAGCTGCCTGTCACTCATGAGTGCAATGTTAGAAACATTTGAGCTTTCTGTGTTAAATAAACCAGCTTCACCTCCCAGATAGAAATGATTCATGTGAGCACACCCAAATCAGTTTTATGCATATATATTTACATGATGGTAAGCACTAAATGGCGTAACCAGAAGCTGTCAGGGCCAGATGGATCTGCATCAATCTCTCTGGTGATTATTCTGCAAAACAATGAGTGCAGTACATGGCAGTACATGGCTCATCCAGGAGGACGTGACGGGCATCAGGATTCCCCAACACACGCAATCCACCAAACATAGCCAAACACTCCTTCTATCTTCCTCGCTCTGGCCAACATCTAGTCTCATAAAATCATCATTCACATTACAGGGTAAACATCCTGAGGTAGAAAATAAATAAGGGGGTAAATATTTTAGAATGGAGGAGTAAGCAAATGGTATTTTTAGAGTATTTCCTTAGGAAAACTTCTATCCCTGACTTTGGTGAGATGGGTAATTCCTCCACTATGTGGTGTGCCCTGTCTGTCTATGGGTGGAGTGATTGCCTTTGATGTTTTTTTAAACATTTTGCTTATTCGTTTTAAAACTGACCACTAAACTGTAAAAACATGATATTTGGAAGCTAGATTATAATTATTTAGTTACAGAAACAGAAGGGTTGTGTGTTTTATGTTAGGACTGGTTTGGCATGAGGACTATCGAAATGCAAGAAGAAGAAAAAAGTAAATAGTGCATATAATAATTAATCTGTGACTGTGATTTAAACACATTCTGATTTCATTAATCAATAAGTAGTCAGTCCTCTTGAAATCGTGGAAAAAGTTATTTTGTCAGCTAAGCAATCGATACGAGCCTGTGGCCTGCACAGAAACATAAGGATGAGCAAATATTGACAAAGTTGTCATTTTTGGATACTAAACCTTTCAATAAACTCTCAACACCAGGTAATATCAGTGAAGGACAGTTGTGATGTTTTCCACCAGCTCTGACAGACTTTAAAGGGGCATCTGGGAGCTTTCATGAAAGTCTACTGAGGGGTGTGAAGTTCAGCTTTCTCTCCAAGTTCCAAGACTTCCAAGTGTTTCTAAGTACAAAGCTTAGTGAAGACAGAGTACTGTACAGACCTGATGATTACTCCAAGAGATCCTAAGAATTCAGGTGTAGTTTACTGAGCAGATAGAGTTTCATAACTCCACAGCACCTGCACAACCTACTTCTGTTTTTTCTTCTCTTGTTTCTTTGGGTTTTTCTCCCTTTCTGTCATTCTCTGCCAACATCCCAACAACACACAAAGTATTTCCTCTCCCTTTTAATACCCAACCAAGCATTGGAAACAAAGATTGTTTGTTCACTTTTCGTAGGGCTGGGTTTCACTGTGCCAGAACTGGTGTGAAGGCCTTAATTCCCCTGGAGGTGTGTCATGAACATCCTCTCTGCATCCTCTCTTTCAAGAAGAACAAAAAGCATCAGCACAACTGATTGTGGATCTTTTTTGCACAATGTGTGGATTTACTTTTGTTGGTGTATTTACCACATCAACAGGTTCAAGTGCTGAATGTAAATGTTAGAGCCTATAGTAAACATTTTTATGGAAACTTGACTAGAATGTAAGGATAACCTGTAATTATGTCAAGGTTGTCAATGGGAAGATGTTACACAGTTTGTTCTGGGCTGCAGACTCAGACTAAATAAACGTTAAAGCAAACTGTACTGCTATGTGACCCTATCTGTGAAAACCAGGCTAAAGTGTAAAAAATCTGATTCTGAGAAAACAAGCATCAAAGTTTAATTTTACCTATTAATTTTACTATGATTGCAATCTTTGACACGACCTTACTCAGTCAAGATTACAGATATCAATGTTAAATTGCCACAGAATATTCTTTACATTATGTAGAATGATTTTATGCAGAAAACAGAAAAATCACAAAAATGACTTTAGCTGGGCTTTCGCAGACTGGGACACATATATGTATGACTAAATGTACTACTATATACTACTAGCAAATATGAGTTATTTTGTAAAAATCAAAGCAATAACGCCTCTAAAAGCACAAACAAATGCACATGTGCACAGATAAAGCACAGGTGTAGCCAATAGCACAGTTTTAACACAATAGTCAATTGAATCTAGAATCTTTTGATTTACAGGGTGTGTATAATCTGAGGCTCACGTAATGAATTAAACAAATCAAAACACGCAGTGGATGATAAACAGCAATTTGTTTCTCTTGTGTCTAACTTTGTTCTCCAGTGTATAGTTTCTAAGCTCTTTGCTCTCTGGTGATAAATCATGCATGTTTATTTTGCTTCTGTAGTTATCAGGGGCTTATATAATGCCGTTTCACCTGGTATTTTGCGTGTGTGTGTTTCTAACGCAATAGCCAGAGAGATAAACATTAAATCCACCCCCTCGGTAAAGATTACAACTGGTCCCTGGCTTACACTGTAAATTACTCTGTCATCAGCTTAATTTCTCTCGCTGAAAGCCTTTATCACTCTCGTCTAAACAAAAGCATCGAAGCAGATCTATGAACACACACACACACAGTACTGAAACCCAAACTTCTCAGCTCTCATCTTAGCAGACATTTTTCAAGTTACACTGAGCTGAAACAACAGAGGAAACACAACCATGCAAATTTAAGAGTCATCAATTAAAAAATCCACAGATGATTTGTTCCTTATTAAAATGGCGAAAAACACTAGCACAATATACCAGACGTGTTTGTCTGTAGTAATTGCTGTAAATATCCATTATCTATTCGCTGTCAAAGCACAAAACTACATCATTTATTTTATGACTCCACTATCTTGAGAAAATAAGGAAAAATGGGGATTTAGGAATCTTTGATCATTTAGAAAACATTCCAACAACCCTTCACAACACAGACAAATATTAATATAAAAATATTGCTGGTTAAGCTAGTTAGAAAGTGTGGTATGGACACAAACACACCCGGTTAATATGGCAATGGTATTTGTAGTAAAGCTATGATAATGTAAATGGTAATCAATCTGCCAAAAATCATGCTTAATACAGTTTTACTACAAAAAAACTCTCTAACTTTTATATGGGATGACAGTTTAACCCCTACCTCAGACATATTAGCCACTAGCCACATGATAAAAACCTAACTGTTAACCCATTACAGCCTTTGCATGAGTAACTGCAAAAAAAAATTCAAAGGGATGACATTCGTTTCCCAGTAATCTGTTACAATAGGGATTGTTAGGCAAAGAAAACACTATGCATTGGTCGCTGCACGTTGGCCCAGCTTTAGAAGGCCATGGGCAGGCCTCTTCTCTCCAATTTTCCACCCTGATTGGTCAGAATGAGCAGCGTCTCTGTTTTGATATGGCCGCAAAGTCCTGGAGTTAGACGTCTGTTGTTCACATCAAAGACAATCAGCATTAAGAACAAAAGACCTGAGATGACATCATCTTATACCCTGCAAATACCTACATCCCTATATACCCTATATTGTATTATGAAAACGTATCTATTAAGTCAATGTTAAGGCTGTAAAGCATGTAACAATAAATGCTTTGGGGGAGCTGTCATTATTTATCACTTTTACATATAACATTGTACATAATTGTTTCTTAGAACATTAAAACCTGCTGATTTGAGGCACGAGTTTACTGACAGATATATGTGTAGAAGGGAAGTGGTGAAGATGAAAAGTGAAGTTCATTTACTTTAGATGAGTACTCTGGAGAAACAGCTCCTAAGAAAGTAGATGATGGATGGAGACCCTTCCCAAGATGAACGAAAGATTATGAATTAAGATCAGGGGGAATGCAGCACTATTAACAGGCAAAATCCAAAGCGTGGAGCCTTGGCTTCACACCACCACCTCCATCCACCCGTAACCCTACGCCCACGTGCTTTACTCTAATGCACCTATAACCGTGCTTGCTCACTTTCCATTCTCCCACATCAACACTGGCGGATACCGACAATCCTAATCCACTTACTACACCAGTACTTTTTTTAGGAGTAATTACTTCGAATAATGGAATTCTACATTTTTACTTGAAGGAAATATCTTTCTGATTGTACTTTAAAAACACAAACCAATGAAAGAAATTAGAAGTATCCTATAGAGTGTCTCAGTCTTGCATATTTGCCCACAGCTGAATCCTGAAGCTCTACACCGCAACATACAGTAAAGTTCTTTCTTATCTCTGGATCAACTGACCTCTGGTCATTTTCTGTGTCAGGGCTTCGGTTTGGATGAACCCTACAAAGTCTCACGTGGCCAACCGAGCCCAGCCAAATTGCGGATAAAACAGCAGGAGCAGACGTGATCGATTAGAGACTGCACCAGAGGCTAAGGGTTACCCACACATACAGCCAAAAAGCATCCCAGTTTCAGATGCGAAGATTCAATCAACATATGGTAATCTTGCCACAATCACGTAGGTTCATACACATAGATAAATGCTCCCTCATATCCCCAGTAAGATGTTTTCTATTATTTAGAGCGCAGGATGAAAGGTCTTGTAACCCGAGCACTTACGTCCCTGTAAAGGATTCTACGCCTGCCAAAATCATCCTGGATAGGCTATATCACCTGTTTCTAAGTACACCTCAATAAGCCTGAGGGTGTGCAGTGTGTAAACACACCTCCAGCAGTTTTTCTCATCACTGTCAGAACTCAAATATGCTGATAGCGGCCTGGTTTATATGAAGTGAAGGGAAGATGCCATAATCATTCTGGAAGCAGACATGATGGTAGCAAAGCATTCATTAGTTCTTTTAAAGAGTACTAAAGCAGTGATTGGCAGAATGGGATGATACTACGTTGGGAAAAACAGAATGGTGTCAGAGTCACACCTGAGCTCTTCTAGCCTGTCAACAAAGAGTTGTGTAAAAGGATGAAACAAAATCTTGTAGAATTACTTTAAATTAAAGGGTTTTAAAGAAACAGCACAAAAACAGGAAACTGCACATTCTGCCTTGCCGCACACATTAATGCATGGCATTAGATCGGATATTTTGCATAATGTGACAGTTTTTACATCAAATGCTCCAGATCCAAAACATTTTCAGACATTATATCATTGTCGGTGCTGACAAATTAAAAACATTTATAGCAATTACATTTTTGCTACAGAATTAACTTAAATGTGATATGAGTAATATAAGTATAAAAGTCATAAAATCAAATTATAAAAACATGACAAAAAACATTCTCTCATCATCCAAAAACCAGGAACACAAACAATTAGATGTCCTCTATCAAAAGTCCAAATACAATATCACATAGATAACTAACATATGTGACCCTGCCTGTAAAACCCAGCTAAAGTCAGTTTTTTTATGATTTACATAAAATCACAATGTAAAGAACATTCTGGAATAATTAGGGCTGCACGATATTGAAAAAATGTGATATGCGATAGCCTGCTAAATAATGTGGTATTCGATATGCGGCATAATATTTCTTTTTCTAAAGCTCATTTAAATGACATAAAAAATATATTTTTTAAAATATCTGCTTCAGCCTAAAACTTTGACCATACTTTGACCGTTTTTTTAAGTATTACAGTTAAATCACTCATTTAATACAGACCATTGCGATATGCATATTGTGGTATGCCCATTTGCGATATTTTGATCATTTCTATATATTGTGCAGCCCTAGTACTAATATATCCTTGATATCTTTAATATTGACTGAGTAATGACATGTTAAAGATTGAAATCATAGTGATATTTATAGGTGAAATCAAACGTTGATGCTTGTAATCTCACAGTTTGTTTTTGAGACTTTAGTCTGGTTTTCAGAGACACATACGTAAAATATTATGGTGAAAACAGTGACAGTGTTGTTTTTTATTCATTTTTAAGATGGTATATGCTCTTGAATGAGTTTTTTGGAGATATATTTGAACAAAAACTCCAAAAAAGTTAATTACTTTTTAATGAACAGTGTTCACTTCATTCTCTGAAGTGCTGCAGAGTGGAAGCAGAGTTGTGTTATTTTGCCTCGAGCAGGCAATGTGTTTCCTCACTCACACCAGCAAGCAGGGAATGGGCAAACAAAATCGCAGACTGATGCTGAAGTGGGGTGATACAGACATTTTTTGTCAATCTACTCAGATATTCTGTTGCAGATAAGCAGAAAGTATGTGCACTGCTTGGTAACACAAAGACTAAGCTTTGATATCTAAGAACTGTGGTTTCTGCCGCAGAAAAAAAATATTTATACTGGCCAAATTTAGTCAGAGATGTAACTTGCTTGATATGAACAATTTGATTACAAAATCACATATAATTTATAGCACACTTTTAGTCATGCAATTGTATTGAATTTCAGTATATTCATGTATTATCATATATTATTTATCTATACAGGTAAGCCTTGAGAAAAGGCTTTTCTCTATAAGACAACTGAGGACACAACACGTGCACTGGACAATAGTGAGGATTAAATATCACCGGAAAGAAAGATTAAAGAAAGGGAGTGCCGCGGCTACCATGTCATCCAAAGACATTATTATAAAAAACAAGAGTGATCCCTCTAATCCTGCCATCAGTGTGAGATGAAAAGTGGGCAGATTGTGTTTTGTGTCTCCGAGACACAAACAGCTGAGGACATGACAATGCCAATGTCTGTTCTGTAATGCAGTGACATTACTTTCACTTCAATAGCAGCACATACTGTATGCATATATTCCCAACAGCCCAGTCAATGTCATATATTGCCTGACTGATCGCCTTCTTGTATGGTGAAACAAGTGTATGGGGAACCTCAAATGACCATATTATACTGCAAGATAATAAAACCCTACAAAAAAAAGACAAGAAAAGACATGCAATCTCTTTTCTATATCAAAGGTAATATGAGAGGTATATCTCAAGGCATCAAACTGTGCTCACTAATAGCTCCAAAATCAAATATTCTGGGCTATGTTATCAACATTTGAGCATTTTATAGATAACTTTTACTCTATGTTGATGATTGTGTCTAAGGAATGTAACATCAGAGGTTTCTGAGCCACAGCTAAAGGAACAACATAGAATGCTATAAAAATTTTAAATAGTAAAATGATTAATAGAATTAATTTAATAGAATTAAAGACGTATGAAGGAGATACGATACAAACTGATATATGACATTTTGTTCTAGGGTACAGATACAAATGAGTGATTATCAAAGACATTATTTAAACAATACTCTGGTGAGCAGGTAAAGAGGTGATGACAAATCTATCAGAATAATCATTTTTATGCCATCTTCTCAGCAGTTCTCAAATGATTACTCATAAATAATCATGAATCATAATCATTTATGAATATTCAGATATCTTTGTCATCACCTCTTTAGCTGCTCACCATCTCCTCCTAGTAAGGCCAGACGTCAGTCTTTAGGGTGATGACACCATTCTTCAAACATTTCATGATTCAGCGGGTTGAAGGAGCCCCACTCAGGCATGAATTCTGTCGGGCTGCAGGGGCCGTTTATGGCGAGTTGGGCTGTTAGTGCCGAACATGCAACTTGTCAGCCTGAGGGGTTTGTGTATATAAGAGACAAGAGGGGCCTCTTTCCGTTCTGCGCTCATAACTTTATCTACATCGGTTCTCATCACTGGAGTCCAGAGCTGTTGCCAGCAGTCAGGACCTCATTCTGACAGGGAATACCCCTGTCCCGTGACTCCCCCAGGCGCTCCTCTGTCGTAAATTACGGAGTCCGGCACGAGAGAGTGTGTCGACACCTGTGTTGGTAGACTCCCTCTAGGATGGTAAGAATGTGCTTCAAAGAGCACAACATCTGCAGGATTGGTAGGTCATGGTCACGCTTGACCCACGTTTTGGCACAGAGTAAAACCCTCTCTTGTTTCCCTTTCGCTTACAAATTTAACCCAAGACCCTGCGTTTTCACCTTATTTATCCTCTTTTGGTCTCATGGGTCTGTTCAATTCTGACCTACTTGCTACTTTTTCGGTTTCTCATTCATAATAATTAGTTAAAGCAGTTACATTCCAGTCCCAGAGGAGCCGGCGTTTTGGACACCAAACATTTTGAACAAGTCTGAACTTGAGCCTGTAAGCAGCTTATTCAAGGATTCGAGGTAAAAGGCTCTGTGAGATGCAACTTTGTCCTTATAAAGGATAACCTGACATTTGCTCCCTTGTGATGTCTGCCTTTGAAATGGATAATTAATACTAAAATTGGTCTAAATAAATTTTTAAAAAAGGCTAAAAGCTTCTGCAAGGTTTAAGTTTAAGAGGAACGGTTAGAAAATACAATAGGTGACCCTGCCTGTAAAAATCCAGCTAAAGTAAATTTTTGGTGATTTACTGTTTTCTACAAAAAATCATCCTAAATAATGTAAAGAATATTCTGTGAAAATATAACCTTGATATTTTTATCAAGATATTGACCGAGTAATGACATGTCAAAGATTGAAATCCTAATAAATGAATACTTTGATGCTTGCTACTGTATCTCAAAATTTTATTTTTAGAGTAGACACAGACAGGCTCACATACGGACTCATTATAAAAATGAATGTCAGTGGACTGTTTATAATAATACAGGAAAACTGTTCACTATATATTCTATTTTCTACCCCACTTTTAATCCCATACCCCATCTCATTCAAGCAAAATAGTAGTTTCCCCCCAGCACAATCTGTTTTAGCTAGAATTCTTCCTAATCCTCATTTTCCTTCCTCCCCTGCTGAGAAGCTTCCCCCGACCCCTGCTGCTCCAGAACTCCGGCACCACCATATCCAGCTCCACCCCTGCACATGTGTAGAAAACATTACAGTTACGATCCACCTCGTGGGGCATCCAAAGCAAGTTCAGGAGTAGGATTACTTAAAGCAGGTAGCACTGCATGGAGCCCGGCCAAAGAGGACTATGGGGAGAGTTTAACAAAGATCATGTTTGATTGTGCCTAGTCCAGCAAGAGCCCTGCACGCAGACGCGGGAGCGTGTACGACGGTATCTGTTAAATCGGTCATTAATCTAATGCAGTCCTGCAGCTCGCATGCTGCACTGCGGCCATAATATTACCATCGCTTGCCAATGCTGCTGGCAGCATAATGTCTCTTACGACTGAGTCAGGATAATTCTGATTTAAGACACACTCTTTAAATGACAAATTACCATTAACAGCCTCACACAGAGGCTGAAACCAGTCCAAGAATTGTTTACATCTGAGCCTTTGGATAATACTGGGGTTTTAGCAGAAGTTTATTTACTTCAATGAGACAGCAAACATCTGACTGTACTGTATGGCCTAATTTTAGGTAAACGGAAAAAAACAATATCTGATTCGAACTAAACATCATTGAACATTACATATTATAACAAGCTCTGCTTAAGAAATAAATGTAAATATAAAACGCTACTTTTTTCAAAATGCAACTTTACTACAGAATATAGTAGTGTACCCCACACATACTCTTTCTTTAGGTTTCTAGCATACTCATTCAGTGTACCAAAACACATGAGCTTAATCTATCAAGCTCACTTTCAATGTACTTCTATAAAGCTGTCAGTTAATAATGCTGAGTACAGTATGAGAAACACTTCTGTGGTGAAACTTTTTTCTCACAAGAAGCTAACTGACTGCCTGCAAGGCCTTATCTATGTATCCAAACAGTGATGACATCATACTTCCAATGAATTATGGGCTATGTCAGTTCACAGTTAACACAATGATTACCAGAGTTAAATCAAAGCACTTACTGGTGACTAATCCCAGTAACAGAGGAACACAAACCACTGTCAAAATAGCCTGATGTAATGGGCCACAGTTCCCATTTATGCATTCTCTTTATTTATCCAGTTTTCCACTGGATGTCATAGACACTGCAGGTTGACCACTTGACATTAGTTCACACACACTAGAAGTAAATTCAGCACTGTTTGCTGGTGGCTAAGGATGTATAGACAGAGATCTATGAGACTGAGAGAGAAAACAGTAACTTTATATAAGGATATGGCAACAAGTTAGTAGCTAATGGTTCATTAAACTAAAATGATGCTAGAGTCAATCTCTGCAATGAAAAGACTGTTTTCAAGAGTTGACAGAAGATAAAAACAAAGCAATAGACCAAACAACAAATAAGAAAATCTGATTTTCAGAAGAAATGATATTGTTTTCAGGTTGCACAATAGGAAAAGCTTTAAAGCTTTAAAGAATATCATTGGGAATCTGAGCCACCTGCGTTTTAGATTTATGGGGTGTTGAGATATTCAGTAGATAAATCAGTTAATTTAAAAGTAAATTCCATATATCTATTGACATCGATCTGGCACGTGAACATATTAATCAAACATGCTCATTTGTAGCGCATTAGGAATGTCAGTTATGTATACAGTATATGGTGTTGCTACAACAGTTGATGGCAACTCAATGGCAATACAGCAGCATGCCAAACAAAATGCCTGAGGTTCAAACTTGACTAATTGACCAAAATTAGATCATTATTCTCATTGTGTTTTCTTTTTGGGTGGGTGATCTTAATTACCACACATACCATTCAAAGCTGATAGTAATTTGTACCTCGAGCGTCAAATCGAATGCAATGAAGCAATTTACATGTCATTTTAAACTACAATTGCAAGCAAGTCAAAGAGAGCAAACTACTTTATGATTTGTGCGTTTCACGCAACTTTATTGTTCTTTCACAAACTGGAGTGTCATATCAGGGAGAGATTTGTTTGGTAAGATAATCTCATGAACAGGTGTTGATGGGTGTATGTCACTCTCATTGTTCCTGTGCCGATTGCAAAGTGCAAGGAGACTGGAAGAGCTTACGCTGTCAATGACGTATTGTAATTTATTTTTGCTTTCATCTTTCGTTTTGACAGGATTAAAAAAAGGATGTAGAGTACAAAGAGTAATGTGTGTGTGAAAAAGGGCAATACAGCTGTAAACTACACAGCAGATGCAATGCAAGGACAAACTAATCAGACAGCACAATATATTGGACAGAATAACCACCTCATAACTGTCGTATAACAGTTGCCATTAGCAATAAACAGCAAAACCGCATATACATTACAGCCCAAAGATGTATTGTATGCAGGTATATGACTGTTTTATGTTTTTGCATTATGACAAGTGGTAAAATAACATTTAAGCAAAAATGCCCAAATATTACTGTTTACAGTGTGTTTGATACAAACATGAAACAAAATGTTCTTCTCTTATGAGACCCCGTACATTCATGGGGTTCAGAGGGGTGAAGTAAACTGCTGTCCCACATTCACAGTTCATTTGTCTGTAAAATCATACATCACCCAGAATTCCCCTGCTCTCCAACACAGACTGCACTGCTGTCTGTCAACCCAAGCCAAGCCAAGTCAAGCTGCCAGCTCACATACACTGCCACACTGTATTGTTCCCTGGAAACTTATCCAGCGGGAACAAAGTTTGTTTTTAATATTACACTTCAGCCTTTTAATTTCTGTGGGGAGAACTTAATTAAATACAAGTCAAGTGTAAAGTGCTCTTAGTTTCCAGACAAATCTCTTGGAACCTGGAGGTGAAACACTTCATATCTCACATCATATCTCAACAGGGACGATCTAATTTCACACTCTGCACTATTAACTCTAACTAATGCTAGTTAGATAGCCTTTGTGAAAAAAATGTTTACTTATATCATATCTATACAAGTAAACACAAATAAGATATCATAAAAACACAAGATAATTACTGAGAGATACAATGAAAAAATCAGTTATAAATGCTTTTAAATTAATAAATACAGGCCTGCATAAAAAATATCTGATTTAAAATGATTAATGTGCAACATATTCAATGCATATGTTTTATTATTCATCATTACTCACAACATCACTCCAACCATATTCTGCTCATGAAATTAGGATATTTTGGGTTAGATAAAGGATTGTCAGGACACACTATATGTATATTTGCTATTCTCAATGGGAAATTAATGAATATATGGAAGACATCTGGATTACACTATTTATCTTGAACAAAACGTAAGATGTTTGTCATCCTGAATGGATATCCTGAATCCTGATGAAATCTGCCTAACCTCAAGAGAAGCTGAAGGAGGAGAGATGTGATAAAGCTCTGCCACATTATTTATTTCATCAAACAGTTTGTATTAGTTGATGGGCTCTTATGGAAATCGGTATTTAGTGCCATCTGGTGGACATGTTTTGAGAAGCATGTGTATCTGAGATAAACATTTCTAAATGAGTTTGTTTTTGCTCCCTTTTTTCCAATATGAATAGTTACGCTTTTAGTTTTAAAGAAAGCATCACTAATAATCAGAGAATCACAAACGGATTTGGTAGCAAAAAACATCAGCGTTAAACGTCTTAATATTATCCAGTTAGGCTGCTCGTGCTATACAGTTGGCTATCAAATTAGCAGTTAATGTTGTAGCTTACACATGTTTCTGTATCGTCACACAACTTACCCAGACACGCAGACACTCGTTTTGTACATTGTTTACAATGTTCCAAATCCTTTGCATCGCTACCACGTGACTTACACCTGACGCTGCTGACCTTGTAGCGTAATACAATGACGTCATGCTAACTTTTTTAAGTAGGCTAACACAATAACGTTTTATTGTTTTTGCTTCTATCTTATCTTTTTTTGTTTTAGTTTGGTATATTTTCACTGTCTATTTGTATAATGTAACAAACGACTGTATTTATTCTACTTGAATATTAATTTTAAAAAAAACATTGCATTAAAACATAAAAACAGTAACTTCAAAAAGAATACACATACAGAAAATAAGAAAAATGTTATCACTGAAATGCAATAATTATGTGTAATAATATAAAATAAAAATACATAACTGAATTATATTAAGATTGCGTGCATACAGTATAAATACTAATTTTTGAATAACATGCACAGTTCCCCAGATAAAGTTGCCGTAAAAACGTACCTAGTTACACAAACTGACACTGAAACAAATGTAAGTAAAGAGATAATACATAAACATAAACATCTAAAAAAAGAAGAGGGATGCTAAAAAAAACTTTAAAAAGTCAAAAGACAAAACATGCTTTCTGCATTTAGCACTACTTGTCTTTATTTAACATTAGAGAAACTAGAGGAAGTCGCTTTCTGTGGATGTCATGCACTTTTCTGTGGAGTCTTTCCTTTCAGAATTAAATATAAAGAAGGGGGGAAGCTTAGCCAAATGCTTTGCAGCAAGTTGAGCCCTTTTTTTAGAAAAGCTATGAAATAGGAAAGAGTTCAGAGAATAAGACCTCTAACAAAAAGAAGTGATCCACCCAGACTTCTCAGATCTGTTGGAAGTAAACATAGCAACTTTAAGTGTGAAGTATCATTATCAATACATGAAACTGGTCAGGGGTCATAAAGTATATCTAGACTGTTTAAATTAGACTAAGCGAAGAAGCATATAAAAAGACCCGTGGGGGTCTCACTTTTCCCAGTGAGAGGGTTCAACACCCACACTTTTTCTGCAGTTTTTCCGCAGTTTTGCACAAACGCCTTCCAGCAGTCGCTCCTCCGTTTCTCTGGCCGCTCTGTGTCTGCCTCCTCTCCCCTCCCTCTCAAACATGACACCGGCTGATGATTGGCTGTTCTGCCTTAAGTCCCGCCTCTCTTGGTGTGTTAGATTTATCGGTCAGCTCGTGCTGAGGAGGCGGGACTTATGGTTCTGGTTATTTACATTCATCCCTTTTCCAGGTACTTTGAATGAGTGTTTATGCTTTCGAGGTTTAAATAAGCTTGATATGTGTTTGGGAAGATGTTCTGTTTCTGTTTTGTTCTTTGCTATGTTGTTTGTATATCTGGAGTTTGTAACAAAAATAATTTCCCCCTGGGATTATTAAAGTATTTCTGATTCTGATTCTTTAGCAAGTCTACTGTTGTGTATTTTCACAACAGAGTTTTGACTTATTTTCTGTGTGTTCCTAGTGGGTTTTTATACTTTTCTAGTATCACTCATTTAAATGGGAAGCTTTTTAAATCTTGTATGTTATACCTTTTGTACCCTTCTGTCATTGTATTCATCGTTTTTATTGTTAACAAACAAACCACATCCTATCCCCTGCACTTTTGAAAAGCTTGCTATGCCCCTGATAAAGATGCTTGCTTTAGTTTAAATATAAACAAAGATGAAACATTAAGCCAATTATTGTATTCAAGTATTCAAATATTGTGATTTACTGCTTACTTTTAAAAGAAATGTACACATGCTTTCTCATTACACTGTAAATTTACATAGAAAGCACTTTTTATGCAACCTACTGTATGTCCAACAACTTCCTTTTTCATTCTACATGAGAAAAACAATTGTCAAGTTGTTGTCTACTTTCCATCTGTCGTTCCTCCAGCATTATCACAATGCAAGTGACCAACAGCTCGGAATTAAACTTCACGAACTGGACCTCTGAGAATAAGACAAGCAGTGCCATTTTCGGAATATGCATGATACTTGGCATCCCGGGAAACGTTGCTGTAGTGATGGTCATATTGACACGCTTGAAGAAGAAAAGCTACACTTTACAACTGATACTAAACTTGGCAGTTTCTGACATCATATGCTTGCTCACCATGCCACTGTGGATCAATAATCAATTGAATGGTTGGAATCTTGGCAGATCTTCTTGCAAGCTCTTCATCATTATATTGTATGTTAGTGTTGTGTCCAACCTTCTGACGGTCACGCTGATGAGCGTTCAACGTTATCTGCAGGTCCTGTATCCTCACCGATGGGCCAAGCTGGGCAGAAGAGGAGAAAAGGCTCTACTGGTCAGTCTGTGGACACTATCAATTGTCATTTCTGGACCTTATTCATTAATATATGATACTGGAGAAAAAGAATGTGAGATTTCCATATCTTCAAAAACTGAGAGGTTATTTGTTTTGTGTTTTGAGACCTTGCTATGCTTTATTGTTCCATTCTTAACAATGCTAATCTTTTACCTCTGTCTCCATAAGAAAGTTAACCAGAAGACATTCTTGAGACACCAAAGAATGACTAAAATGGTGACTTGCATTTTGGTGATATTCTTTCTATTGTGGGTCCCTTACCATATTTTTAATCTTGTTGAGATAGCTGTTTTAATATTGAAGTTTTCCTACCAACACACAGCTGAGAAGCTGCTTGACTTGGTACATCATCACAGACACATTGTTGAGGGCATTGCCTCCTTTAACACCTGTGTGAACCCATACCTGTATGCTTTTTCTTTTAAAAGTCTTCGTAGAAAAGCTAAACAGCCAGAGAAAGACAACAATGGTACAAAGTGTTCCACAATCTAATAATGCAGTGAAATATTGTGTGATTGTTGCATAAATGCATTCAGGATTAGATGGCATTTTGTGGCATCATTGATGCATGATAAATATAAATATATATACATGTATATATTGCTAGCTAAAATTAACACAGGTTTGTAATTTGGACACAATTTTGCAAATGACATTTTATTTAAGCATTTGCTTGTTGCGTATATTTACTAAATTAGATATTAAAATATAGTATCTGTTTTGGTTATGCTGATATAAAACCAAACCATCTAATCATCTTAGGTTTAGCTGTGACTGTATTAATAACAAAACGGATGTGGCTAAAGGGCGTTGTTATAATAGAAAGAAGGAAACAAATGTATACTATTGTTTAGCTATGTGTCTACTGTGGAAACAAAAGAGAGATACATTTCAGTTCCACGTGTCATGTCTTTCTTTTTCTTCCTGTTAAAAAGCAGAATAACCTTATAAGGTCTTTAATAATGTTTCCTGGAAAAAGTGTTTAATGAAAGAAAGTTTTTTAGTTTTCATTTCACTGATATCATGTACGGTAAGCACAGTAGTTACTAAGTAACATTAATAAGTAGTCACCCTTTGTAATTGTTACTATTTTTTATCTCACTCATCACTGAAAGTTACAATGACAACTTCAGAAACAAGATGATATAAATCTTCCAGGTTTCAGTCCAGGTTTATCATCAAAGCAACTTGATTTTAAACACAGCAATATTGTGAAATCCATAGATATTGTATGTGTCTAAAAAATATTTTCGCAATTAAGAAATACTTAAATAATCCAAAAATGGAAAAGGATTTCATCAGACCATATGTGGTTGAGAATGAGGTCATCAAGTGAAATATGTTATAAAGAAGACAGGAAATGTGAAAATGATTATTTATCAGCAGGTTATCCAAACATACACACTGTCTGCTCTCACTCCTATCATGGAAAACCACAATAGCTCCAATTTAAACCAATCCAAATCAGCAGTGGTCTGATGGGTCTCTTCTTTTTGATTTCAGTTTCTGGTAATATTTTTGTGGTGTTTTTAATTGTACGTTATTTAAAAAAGGATAGTTTTACTGTTCATCTAATGCTATACTTGGCTGCCTCGGACATCTTGTGTTTGTCAACCCTGCCTGTGTGGATTTACAATCAACTGTACTCGACTGTCCTGCAAGTTTTTTACAACATTCGTCCACTGCAGTGTGTAATGCAGCCTAATAACTGTACAATGCTGAGCGTTCATTGTTGTTTACCAATTCGCCATCCATAGATGGTCCAGAATGGACAGGAAAAGAAATTGCTTCTCACCAGCTGGGCTTTGGCACATGCCCAATGTACTCACACAAGAGATCTTTCAGAGCGAATATAAAAAATCATTTTTTTAAATAATGGAAACTCTGCTTGGCTTTATTTTACCTTTCATGATCATGTTGGCGTCATACTGTTGTCTACACAAGAAGGCAACAGAAGGAGTGTTCTGCCACAGGTGAAGACTGACCAGATTGGTGAACCAAATTGTTGTAATGTTCTTAATTTTTTATGCTCCGCACCACTTTATTAATGTAGTCGAAATTTTATAAATATTCTTAAGATCATCACAACATTCATAAACAGCTGTGTGAATCCTATCATCTACGCTGTGCCTCAAAGAGTTTGCTTCAACAAAAATAACCAGATTTTTAGAGCTCCAGATAACAATTACAGTGAGGCCATTTTGTACCATTGGACATACTATTTATTTAAACTATTTACAACATATATATTTGGGTTCTCTAGTCCATATTCATACTACAACTTTCAATCTGAATCAGCCAGGTGCTGTTTGTTGACATAATACATTTGGAAAATTTTACAATAACTTGATAAAAAATGATATGTATGTGCTGAAAAGTAAATAATAATAATGAATGTAAGTCTTTCAATGTCAGTTCTTCAATGTCAATGTATGTTTTCAATGTTCTGATAGTCATCCTAACAGGACTGCAGCAGCAGCAGCCCATCGTTGCTATAGTAACCTTCTCAGGTGTGCAATATCTATTCGCAGCCATCTAATTGGCAACAATTTCACACCAGGCAACAATTTACATTGTGTGTTCCATAATACAAGAGGACACGGTTTCTCTAAAAAAGTGGTGAAACATTTCCTTACCTTTATAACCTTAAGAATGATCAAACAGAATATGATAAAATAGTAAATTCTCACACCAGACTGTGATACAGCATTGTAATTATTATAATATAATATTTTGCTTTAAGCAAAATCAAAATGTTTTTGTGTACCAAGAATGTGTGAAAAAGTACGTCAACCATATCATTAGGCATATTTGTCAACACATTTATTGTGCAACCAAAAGTGTTTGGGGGTTACCAAGATGAAATGAGTAATAGTGGTTGGTCATATGATCTGGTCATGAATCAGAAACCTGCCTTTAGTAAAAATAACCAGCTTTCATCGTATAACTGTTTATCTTATATGGATGAAATCATTTAATCATAAACAGTAGAAAGAATTTGAGAATATTTTAAATAGACCACAGAGTAACGTTCAGTCCATACACTAGATGGCAGCAAAGAAATGCACATTGAATCTAAAAAACATCGACGTTGTTTTATACTTTGTGCTGGACGTCAGTATACATATGTAACTATTGAAACTGCCTGCACATACAGAGGCTTTTATCCAGCAGTGTTTCTATACACGCATGAAACCAGTGCCAAACTATATGAAAGGACTCTGATCTGTTCTTATACACACAAATAAAACACAATAAAAAAGTATTAATAAAAAATGACCTAGGTCGACCTAACCTCTAAGCAACATTAATTTAATATACAGAGTCCTAAAAGCACTGTAAAGTTCATGTCACCTAAAGTTTCTCCTAAAGTTTTACTTTTTTTAAATGCTAAATAAGTCCTGCCTTGTTTTTGCATCTGAAAACATTTCCATATTTAGACCTGACAGACAAGTTGTTGCAGAAATACATTGTATGCTTCAAATGTGCTGTGGACTTCTGAGGATTTTAACAGCATTTATTAGATATTCTTATCCAGAGCCTCTTATAAATGCTTAAGCCTCATAACTTTTAATGGTCGACAAATGGCAGAAATAACTTAAAAAAATATCTTACATGCCTATACAAAACCATAATAGTTAATGGAGTGTAATATGCATCAGACAGGGTATACTGCCCAAAACTGAGATTACTAAACTGATCTAGACTTGTTTCACATTATGAATAGCTATAGTGGGGTTTATGTGGTCACATGGTCACCAGTCATCATAAATTGATGATATACATATTAAAATAAGAACTATTAAATTAAAGATGTATCAGCAGACTTACTGTATATCATCTAAAAATAGGTACCTCTCAAAACATTTCATTCTTCAGATATTTTAGTAGTAATGTTTCAAAACACAGTGACTTTACAAAGACTTCATCCGAAATCATCCGTCTACTGTAGATCTATGAGAGTATGCAAAGGATTATGAAACTTCCTCAAAACTTCTGTGAATGTGATGTCAGACGGTGATGAAATACAGTATAAATAAGAATGAAAATGCAAAAATAATACATTGTACACTAGAGTTTCCTGACATGCAGAACCAGACTACCTCCAGTTTAAACTTCACCAGCTGGTCAACAACTAACCTGGTCATCAGTGGTCTGATGGGCCTATTCTTCTTAATTGGAATCCCTGGGAACATTGCGGTTATTATTTTAATAGTTCGCAATTTTAAAAAGAACAATTTTACCGTTCATCTGATGCTAAACCTGGCTGTTGCAGACATTTTGTGTTTGGTAACCCTGCCGGGGTGGATCTACAGCGAACTACATAGCATTGACAAACCAACCTGCATGTTTTTCACAGCAGTCATCTACTGCAGTATGTACTCAGGTGTGATAACAGTAACTGTGCTGAGCGTGTACCGTTGCTTACGGATTCGGCATCCGCAGTTGTGGTCCAGAATGGACAGGAGGAAAGAGAGGGCACTGCTCCTCACCAGCTGGATCTTGGCGTTGGTTTTCTCGTGTCCTGGTGTATTTACACAAGAGATCATTAAAGGAGAATTCAAGACAGAATGTGAAAGAAACCTGAATTCCCACGGGAGGCTTATGGTCGCTGCACTGGAGTCACTGATTGGATTTGTTCTTCCTTTTCTAATCATTTTGACATCATATTATTACCTGCACAAGAAGGTGAACCAGAGGTTGTTTAAACACAGACAGAGGTTGACCAAACTGGTGACTCGAATTATCATAATGTTCTTGATATGCTGGGCTCCACACCACATAATGAAGTTGGTGGATATTTTTGCTAAATTTTTAGGCTCACATCTAAATTTATCTTACATCGGTGACATTGTTGGATGTCTTACATTTATTAACAGTTGTGTGAATCCCTTTCTCTATGCTTTTTCCTCAAAGAATTTACTTCAACATAAGGAGACAGAGAAACAAGAGCCCAATGTCTTTAACATAGAAGCAACTTCTCAGATGTGAACAGCACGTTACATGCTAGTGCGAACTTCAATTTGAACATGGGTTGACAAATTTGGGTAAACAGCTGTATCAAAACATTGGATTTTGAAAATGAGGCAAGCCAAATTCATTAAATATATGAATGTGATTGAATTTGACATTGCATGATAATATTCCACCATAATTAAACAATTGTTGTAATTATTTATTTACATTATTGCTTTGATTGATAGTGTATAAATGAAAACTTTATCCAAATGACATGTTATCATATTAGGTTAAGAAGGTAAAGTTAAATTCATGTTAATATGCAATGAAGAGACATAAGTTATCACTTATAATTGCCTGACAGATGTTGAGTATAGCATTTCAACTGACTGTGGATTTGGAAAATTGCTTTACCATATATTAAAGCCATTATATGTGTGATACGGACGACCTCAGCAGATTTGTTATTGTTTGTTGTAATGCTACTAAATAAGTAATGGAATTTCAGTCTTTGAGTAGACTTTACTAATTCACTTTTATGTCATTCTAAACCTATATTTAATTACCAATATAGATCAATAAATCATATTTTAGAACAGTAAATATTTTTTAAAATAAAAATATCCTGATTTTTACCATACCTTTTTTCATACCCTATATAGGTATTTATTATTTTTAACAAATTTGCTGTAGCTGTTAAAAAACACCCCAAAGCTATTTGCGCAACAACACTATCCCTTACTAAAGAAATGGTAAAAACTACTGTAAGGTAATGATCAAATCTGATCTCTGTGTAGTTGTCTGTTTTGTACATTTAAATGTGGACATCAGTCTCAGTCTAATAATGATAAATCTGCTGCAGGACAAAAAGCTTAATAGTAAAATAGTAAACAAATGTTGTTCCTCTTTCCACACCCTGTCACAACATGTATTTGTCATAAGAGCATGATCCAACATGTGATTTATATACGAGTCACATCTTTGGAACTCTCTTTCATTTTGAATAGCTGGGAAATCTGTAAGTTGCAATTTCTCTGAAATACTCCCTCCCTTACCAAGCAGAGTACTTGTTGACTAAAGTTTGTGTTTATTTCTTTCACTTTATAAAACTATGTGAACCCTATTCTCTAGGTCTTTACCACCTGAACTCTATACAGACAATCTGAAGAGCCAGAGAGAATAATTAATGGTTTATAAATCAATATATTATTTTCAAGCTAATGATCAGTTTTTAAACACCATCTCCTGGGCAAAGAAGCACATGAGAAGGGTTTGAGACGGCAGTGGGACTCGGGGTCGGTTGGCACGCTTTAAAGTGCATAGCTCTGCATTTGCAACAGAAGTGATTTCCACAGCAAATGCAAAATTGATTTTTGGGTAAAATGAAAGATAGGGCATTGGCTCCCTTTAGGGCAGTACATAATAAGGATTCATTGCATCATTGGGAAGTGTTACAGGAGCCAAAAAACTGATAAATTATACTGCTGACAAGTTAACATTACAGAAACTTTCATTACTTTTCGGTCAACTTGTTAAGCTACAGTATGGCACTTTCATACAAAATGTAAAGTTCAATTAACAGCCAATATTATCCAAATGAACACACAGAATATCCATGAGTAATTTCTATGTGATCTTTTAGTGCCTTCAACAGCTGCTCAAGTAAAAATGAAGTGATCATGTCACCTATCCAGAGGTGACCCTCGTGAGTACAAAGTATTACGCAGAAAAGACAGACGGTCCGTTGAGAGCTCTTCAATGCTGTCAGTTCAGACGCACTGTGACTTGAAGGGGCCTGTTAACTTTTATGAGGGATCTTTAAGAGAAAACATTAGTCTTTATTGCTCCTCTCCAGCGGACGACTTGATTTATGATATGGCCGTGTTGAAGCGAACGTCTATTTTGCTGTGTACTTTTGAGTGTAATGGTGCATTGACTGATAACGCAAATGAGAAACAAAAAGAAATAAGATTACAGGACGTGTGTTTTATTCCTCCAAGTATCATGGAAATCACCTCAGCTCTATAAAAGATTGAGACATTTTTCACATGGGCCGATGAGAACGTAACGACCACGTGCGCTTGTATGTGATGAATTTTGTAACAGCAAACTCACTTTGATAATCAACAAAACTTCAGCCATAAAACTCTTATAATGTTGCTATCCATTCAAAGCTTCTGTTTTGCCTCAGGGGGAGAAACGCATTCTTCAGACTCTCAATATGCTCTCCAAGTTTAATATATTTTGAGTTTCGGACAAAGCTGCTCTAGTCATTCCTCAGGAGAACTGTTGAGATTTCTGATCACACTCTTATAAGTGGAGGCTGATATCTGCGACCAGCATATTAAACAAGCATCTCTGTACACACACCCACTCGCTACAACAAACAACGACTTTCACTGCACGTCTCCCTTGAGATGTTTCCCAATAACTAGATCTATGCAACATGAGCCTCTGTTATATTACTGCTGAAGCTTTGAGTCCTTTAATGCAGTTGTCAGCGAATAAGAGATAAAAAATTGCACTTATCAAGTTAGAACAATTTATTTTCTCTTTTAATATAGTTTTGCTTCACTAGTAATGGACTGAAAAATACTGTCTAGCACTCTGACAATTTTCATATTAGCATTCACATAAACATAAAAGCAAGTGACACAGTGAACTACAGTGAACTCATAATAGGTTTACAATTAAATACAAACTATATAAGGTTAAGAAACACATTTATACTACTGTACACAACAACGATTTTAGACTATGCAAACCTGCTGGCAAAATCAAATATTAACAGCAGCAAAACAGCTTCTATTATTATGTTTAAATCAGCTTATATTTGACAACATCTATGTCACTCTATTCAAAACAATCCACGTGCAGAAATGAACACATGCAGACATATTCATTATGGTAGATTAAAACAGACCTTAAATGAACTGTTTACAATAATGGCGGTCAATAAGGGAGTAAATGCAAAGGAAATAGTCTACTGATTAAGACCCCAATGAAATGTGCAGTAACAGTGTGATGGTTTTTATACAGTAAGTTGTGGAAGGATCAAATCAAGCTGTATTCTAAATTAAATAAATGTATATATTAAATTTCATAGACAAAAACAAAAAAACAATCTTATGTTAGACTGTGCCATGACTGCCAGAGTCTTTGTAACAGCGAGTGAAGTGTGGGCTGGTTTAGCTGACAGAACACGGGTCATCTTTACTGGGCTTCACCTCTCCCTGCAGCAGCTGGATCATTACCGCCTTGGTCAGGTAACTGGACGTGCCTCGTTTCCCCAGGGCTGGTGTGTTGTAGAAGGCCTCCATGCTGTCCTGTGGAGCATATTAATTATGCTATTAGCATCACCGCAAAATACTGATCCTCTAAAATCAACTATAAGGGACTACTGTATATGAAGAGTTAAGATTCAGAATAGTCAAAAATGAGATAACAATGTTGGGTGAATGCTGTTTACACACAGTATACTTTACTCAAATAATTTTCTTTGCCAAACACTCTGAAATATCGATTTGTAGGCAAAAACTGCAAAAAGCATGAAAAAAATGCTCATTTAAAAGAAAAGAAGTCTGATTAACTTTCGCATCTGAACTCTTCATATATAGACATACTGCGTCATAGGGTCCACTACTAAAAATTATCCACATCATTTTACATCTTTAGGTTCACTGGTTTTAGTCGTCTCACCTGTTTTCCAGCGCCATCTTGTCTGCTGCGGTCTTTCTGAAAATCAGCAAAGGCATCCTTAACCAGCCGGTCCAAATCCACTGGCTCTTGAAACTCCAGCTCTGGGTTTCTTTCCAGCACAATTGAGACCACCATCAACAGCTGTATTCAGTCCATTAAGATAAACAGCAGAAAACGTGTCTTAAAATGTGTCAGATTACAAATATAAGATACAGCAGGACAGTAACAGTGCCTAACCTCCACAATAATCTGCCTATACTCAGGCAAAACAATGTTCTTCAGTGTGTCTTCCACCAACAGAGAAAAGTTCATTTCATACATGGTCATATCTGATAGTGTAGGTTGCTGTAAAATGTAAGAAATGGACATGGTTATGATCATTTAATGATCTAATAATGTAAGACATAGGCTATATGCCTACAGGAAGTGTCTTTCCTTTATAATACCACAGCTAATATGTCCTAATAAATTTAAAGGAGGTTACCTGAGGGAGATGATTTCCTCCAACCGTAATACCATTACGTGTTCTCTCCAGGATTTGCCAAACTCGGTCGTAAAAGCCAAGAGGAGTTCGGTTAAGCGAACCATCAATCTGCCGTCTGTTAAGCCAGGATCTGATCAAGGGTTAGAAAGATCCAAATAAATTCACTAAACGGCCATAAATGATGCCATTCTGGAATGTTACGATAGTTATGCAGGATGACTATTTTGTAAGCTATTAAGAACATAAAGTAAAGGCGTGACATTACATCACCTGGAAAAGTAAAACATCAACCTAATACAACAATAGTACATTCTCAAAAGACCATGTTCTCCCGCGCAGTTACGATTTTAACACATATTTTATGCAACTTGGTAGCAAATTAGTTACCATGTTGCTTATACACACTCTCTAAGAGTAAATTGTGATCTTAGGTGTGATCTGTCACATCATTAGTACAGTTAATAAATATCTTCCATGATAATGGCACAGAAGAGTTAAGACTGATAATTAACCTCAGTTGCACTATTAAAAACTAGCATTAATCAAATTACGATAAACGATGTACTATTGTTATGATTGGACTCGACAGGTTATTCAGATTTGGCCGTATCTACAGTAACAGACAGATGGTGGGCATCCTGCACCTGCCAGTCTGCTGAGGCTGGAGGACATCCAACAGGAGCTGTTTGACATCACTAGGGGACATCTGGTATATGTCCTGGGGTGGCATGTCACCGGCTCGAATCTTCAACTCGTGCTTCATGGCTTGAACAATCCATCTGAATAAAATGTGGGTATGACAAATACACATGTAATGCAATAACGATGACTTGTGCAGGACCTAAAGTCAATCTATAGGTGATGTACATAATACAGTATGCAGTAAGAAGGAAGGCGATGCCGTACCCCACGCGGATCTTAAGCATGCCACTGAAGAGCTCTGGGTTGTTCGAGATAATCCAGCCGATGTGAATGACGAGTTCTTGTTGCAGCACGGCCTCTCGCTCGCCGTGCGGGCTGCACTTACTGTAGATGATGTCTTTAATGACCCCTGGAGACAGGGGGTTAGATATCACTATCTCCTCATGCCCGAATAGTCCAAGAGTCACCTGGCAAAAAAGAATTCTGCTCAGTTTGCATCGCAGTGGTTGACTTTGATGAAGACTTCCACTATATGTATATCAGTCATTTTTATATCTTATTAAACCATATGCAAGATAGCTGCTATAAATGCCAGTAAGTGACCTAATTAAACATGATATAAATACTCTGAAGTGCCTGAGTCTCTGCAGTAATGCTTCCCTTATCAAGAAAAGTACACAAGAATATGAATAAATCTAATAATATGGCATAAATGGATACAGTAGCTCTAAGAAGTACTTAAGCCACACTTATTAGTTACTTTCATGAATTGCTGTATTAAATATATGAATTCTATTGCAACAGATAACAAAATATTTAAACCAATTGGGAATCACACTTTCAAGCACAGAATTTTTTTTAAAAAAGAGGTGTGTTTTAGCTTAACACAGCTTTCTTAAGACCACAAAACCATTATTCACAGTGTCCTAATAATGCATTTGTCTCCTGAAGAAGGCTGTGTTAAGATGAAACTTTAAAATGTATTGATTTATCTCAATTTATTAAAAGCTTTTTACACTCCATGTGAGTGCCTTGGAATATATGACATAAAAATGACATTGGGACTATTTGGTTAAAAGCAGTTAAAAACATAGATAAGACAAAGTTATGTCATTGGTTACAGATGCCACTTAGTTTTGTTATCTATGCAAAGGAACTCATACATTTTTAGGTGTGACCTCAGTGTCCAAATACATTGTATGGCCAAAAGTGTGTAAACACCCAAACACACAGTCATATCTGTATGTTGTGTGGATATTTCATATAAAACCGTTTGCTTTAATAAAGAATTGGTTCCACTTACAGCAACTGGTTCTAGTCTTCTGGGAATAATTTCTGTATTGCTCCAATTCAAGAGCATCAGTAAGTTCAGACATCAGTGTTGTAGACTGGTTTACTAGACAAAAGTGTCAACATACTTTTGGCCATTTAGTGTAGTTTCTGGGTCACACAGTGTATGTGTTGGCTCGCTTCTGCTGTTGTATCCACTTAAAGTGCCCATGAGACATCAACACTCATATTTATAAACAATATTTCTCTAGTATAAATTAACCTCTCGCTGCAATTTACTTAAATACACAAGAAATTGGGAGCATACAAAGAAGACCTCATCTTCCCTTTATGATAAGTAGGCAAAGACTACTATTTCAACATGCAGGTCAGCCCAAACTGCTCTTGTATGCATGGAATGACCCATTTTCAACCCAAAATGTACTCATTTATCTTTCCCATAACATTAGGCCCCTAGGATGCAATTTATATGCAGATTCACTGCTAGTGCTCTATTCTGATGAATCACATCACAACCACCAGGGGCTCAATGGGACCTAGGTTGGGAAGCTATAGCGGTTCATTAAACAAACACTGCACACCACACATAATGTTTGTATTAACACAAAGCAAATAAAAGGAAAGGGACGCTAAATGTAATGCATGAACAATGGGATGGTCACAACAGTAATGGGTCAAAGCAAAGCTGCAAAGAAAAGCAGCTAAGCGACAAATAAAAGGGCAGCAGGTTAGATTTGGTGGTGGGGATAAGGCACGTAAGGAAGAGAAGTCCATCATGTCCTTTGTATGTTTAATGTGAAGGAAAGACATTTAAAATAAATATTAGCTGAATGATCAGTGAACATTAAAATGTTTGTGGGAAATCTTCAATTGGTAACTGTTGGTATAGCCCCGTTTCTGTTTTTCACTTACCTGCTTGCCATGCACTAAAATGCTAGTAATGCTCGGGGCAAGGCTGTCCACTAGTTTAGTTAAGAGACTGGCAGCAAGGCGCACAATGGACCTGGTGAACACAACACGACACAATACAACACAACACAACACAACAGAGGTATTCTCACTCATTCATGTCAGAGGAGCCAAACATTTATTTTACTATGAGAACTTTGCGTTCCTGCTTGGTAGAGAATTGTATTAGCAATGCAAAGGGTTTGATCCCTTGAAGACACATATACTGATTACAAAAAGTGTAGAATACACTGTAAGTCGCTTTGGATAAAAGTGTCTGCCAAATGCATAAATACAAATGTAAATTTTGTGAACTTTCATCGGCGCATTTTCACCATAAACGATCAGGCTAAATTTAACGCAGCATGATGTTCATTTGAATAAATAAGGTTCTCCATATTCCAATATTCTGCCTCTCTGTAGAATCAAATCCATTAATATTACAAACATTTAACTTCTGAATCTCAAAGTGACAAGGTTGTACTATTTAAGCACAACGCTGCTGATTTAATGCAAACCCTGGACTAAAGTAATACATTCCTGTATTATTATGGGCTTGAACTATTTTAATGTTCACCAATTTCATGTTAAGATGATGGATTCCTTTAGAGAATATACTTTTTAAATTATTTTGTTATTGACAAACAAATTGTTAAATAGGTGGCTTCAGTTTTAAATAATAATTTTTAGTAATGGGGAATAAAAAACGCAAAACATAAGGGAAGTGTCAATCAAAAGGGAAACAAGGGAAGTAATGAGCTGAATGGTTTCTCTGAGCATGATCAGACCAACAGCTTGACGAAGCGAGTGGAAATAATGAGCTAAATAAAAGGATGAGTGCTGCGTGCTCCGGCACAGTGTCACATTTATATCCCGCATGCAGGGGTCATGTGCTAGCCAGCTAGCCATTTACCTGCTTGCCATGGACCAACATAGTGGTAATATGAGGTGCTATAGAACCGGCAAACTTCTGGACGACGGCCGCAGCACAACGCACCGCCAGCCTTCAGGAGGTTGCGTGTGTTTAAAAATATATGCGCAGAGTGGGTTTAGGTTTATGTAAGATCAGAAATTGACACATATAAGGTACAGGAAAAAACTAGTGATGGGCATCATTCTCATTTTGTGTATTTGGGTTTAGCATCTCAAAGTTTTGTTTTTAACTGAAAATTGCAGTCTGACAAACCGGACTGCAAAGTAATTATATATGAGGTGCTTTTCGGACACCTTTGTGTACCGTTACTAAGGCTGGATGGCATGAAGGTTAATATGGTTGCAATGAAATAAAATGTCAACTGCAACAAATTTCCCTATCCTGTGTGTACTGCAGTATGTAAACCAGTGCAGGAAGAAATGTGGAGAAAGATAAATAGATAAAGATAAATGGGTTTTTATATATTATATAACTGTATCTTGGGATATCTCATTTTAACAAAACAAACATCTTTTCACACTGTAAAACAGTTTTGGTTATACCGTCCACTACAGTTGTTACTAAATTTTAATTGGTGTGAACTGTTTTGACGTTAAAAGAATAGTTAAGTTACCCAATTATATTGACTGTTCCTTTCACTTCTGAGTACTCATGCCCATCCCTAGTAAAATTGTGAATATTTTTACCTAACTAATGAGGATACAAACAAAACCCAAATGTATGTAGTATTCAAATAGTAAGAGAAAAATAGAAACTCCTACCAAAGCTTCCTGCTCCCAGCTCTTCTGTAAATTCTCTCCACCTCATCCTTAAGATTCTCTGGACATAAAGACGGTTCAGCCTTGTTAACATCTGCACACTCACCATAACAAATGAATACTTTCAGCCTTGGTCAACGCTAAAAGAAGCAACATGCCTAAAGCATTTAGACCCAAAGACATGTGAAAAGCAAACTCTGGCTCAGTCACAGGACTGCCATGTGAAATCACATAAGCCACATATTTAATCTCGTCATGGCTTGTTAAAATGGTACGCTTAGGAGAGTGAGCTACAAGATAAACTGTATCTGCAGGAATTAGACTGTTAAATTTTAGACCATGACATGAATGTGAGCGTTTCCAAACCCAGCTGAAGGCACTAAATGGATTACAGCTGTGGACATTTCATTCAGATGATCTTTAAAAGCAGCCTGGCAACGAGAGATGTCTTGTGGCTCTTTAAAAAGCAAACAGTTTTACTAGCCCTAAAACACTTTGGACTAAACAATTAATCATTAAACAATTAACAAAAAGACCTGCCACTGAAAAAGAGAGACATCGCCAGACTGCTCTCTAAAATAAATATCTTTGCTTTACGATTAAGAGTAAGTCGTTTTTAAGATACTAAACGACATACCGTTTCTTTCGAAGAAGTCAGGGCCTTCTTTTTTTAGCAGAACACTGGCCAGCTGAGCTTGACTCGCCAAACATTCACAGTCCTAATACAACAGAATATGTTTGTAGTTACATAAGATCACATATATTCAAATTAAATCCACATATTTGCACATATGCTTGTCAGGCTCACGTTGAATTTCTGTATAATCTCATTTGTGGGTTTATGGAACCATTCCTCAGCGTTGATCTCAGGCTGTTGTTCCAGGTCCGAGGCGTTTGGTGTGCTGGTTTGACGCTTCACCTTCGAGTGCTTGGGCAACTCCAACTCCTCAAAGCTTTTAAACTCTGGGATTCTGCAGACGGTCAGATTAGAAATCAGTCGATACGAGAAGCTTATTGTGGCACAAGAATATGAAATGAAGCAGTTTCATGCATTAGAAACAATGCAGTATAATTATATTGCCTAAACATCTGAATCACACAGAACATGAATACTACAGGAAAAAAATATGCATTGATGTGAGAGAGAACAGACACAGTAAATGGCTGTTAATTCTTACTCTGCTTCATTGACACGTAGGAAATCCAGTTGCTCTACCACAGCGCCTGAGATCAGTGTCTAAAGAGTTTGCATAAAAGCAGATTTATTATGCAGTAATGCTATTGAATATGCTGTAAACAGCTTGTATTCAATGCACACAAAGCAGCTGAGAGTTGACACAAGGTTTAATCATGTGTGCAAAGACAGCTATTTGTAAAAGCCGCACACCTGAAGTCGGTCCACGTGAACTTTAACTCCACCAATGTTGCCTTTCTTAAATGATGCCAACATGTCAAGAATGGGGTTAAATCGGCTCCCCCTATCAAGCAAGAGATGATATTACTATCATTTTATCATTTTAATAAGCAAAATTAGGTTAATGGCTAAGATAAACTCTTACTTGATGTTGTCCTCTCTGATAAGAGCCAAGAAAAGAGGCCGACCTGGCATCTTCCAGCACTGCTTAATAAACTGCAAAGCATTCTGTAAAACACACGTGAACATGATCATCGAATCATCAAATAAAAAACCCACACAGTACAGGCAGTAGGAAAAAGTTTGGAAATGCTTTGTAACCCAGTGGAAGAGGCTGATGATTTATAGGAAAGATTTCTGTTCATTGACCATTTTCTGCCCTAAATTTGATTCTTTATATAGAAAGAGAGAGAAAGTGCAGAACACAAAGCGAGCTCTATTCTTACTTCATCTGAGGGACCAGCGAGGTGTGACGTCCCCCGTCTTACCTTTATATCATCGATCAAAAGCATGACATCCTGGGACAAGTAGAAGTCGCTGAGATCGAATACGATTGGATAGCAGACTACAGTCTTCCCAAGAATTCGATAAATCTGAGGTTAAGAGAAAGGACACAAAAGTACTTTATATGAGTGTAAGATTTAGGCATAATTTACCCAGCACATTTCATATTAAACATACAAACATGTTCACTCTCTCTTGGTCAGTGTGCACCACCAACAATCATCAAAAGGTTTGCTTGATAAATTCCCTTTTAAATACAGAATTTCTTTACTTTGTAGTCTCATTTTATATTCCAAAAATGTCATGCGAATTTCAAACATGCAGCATGAATTGAACATTGCCTTTAATCTCATAACACTCATATTAAGTTTTTGTTGATTAATGTTGTTTTTCTGTCATTTTAACATTTGCTACTGTGCACTTTTTGATTTCCTATTCTGTGCAAACAATTAGGCTTGCTGTCAATCATCTAAACATTTCTCTTTCTTATCAACAAACACATAAAGAACTCATAAACACAGAACTTCTAATGCAAAGACTGCTCCAAAATGTATGTAGCTTGATTATGAATCATATAGGAAAAAAATCTATTTGATCTGCTTTCTATGAACAGCATTTCAATTCCATCAGTATTGCCATCCTTGCTGCCTCCACTGTATATATGAATTACCAGGTTTTAAAACAGTGACTTGTAGTCATCCACGCTTCTTTGTCAGTCTTGCTAAAAAAAGAGCTGGACTAATATTTAATCATTGCAGTCACTGTTTAACTCTGGGCCTTATGAGGATTAACCACAAAGAACTGTAATGAACAGAACTAAATGAGAAGCTGTTTGCATTTCCTGTTAGAAGAGCAATTTTGATTGATTGTTTACCTTGCAAGTGCCAATGCAGCCAATAGGTCTTTCTGGTCGGCCATCTAAACCAAGTTTCTTATTGATGGCGAGGAAGTGGTATGCCTGCAAACACAAATATACACACACACGTAACGACATAATTAAGTGATAACTCAACCTAAAAGAAAAATTTAAAAGCAGTTTTAGAATAAATAGAAATATTATGCACTACATTATGTACTAACCGTTTTTACAAATTAAGACATGCCACAAAAGGCCCCTTATGGGACATTTAGTCATTTTTAGCTCATTTGTAATTAGTGCTGGGTAGAGATTACTCTCCCTTTTTTAAGTAATTTAATTACAGTTACTTATGTGGGTGGTTGACAAAAGTCAAGGTCATATGGTGTGACCTACAAAAAATGTAGAAAAAAACCCCCCTAACAATTACAGTAAGATAAATCCTGCTCATCCTATTTGTAACTCCAGCAAAGAAGATAAATCAATCATGCTATTTGTATATTTTTTCAGTCACAGCATAGGACACAGTCACATATTTATTTGTCAACTACCCATGCACAAACTATATATAGTTCTAACAATTTTGCATAAAACTATTTGAATTTACAAACTAAATGTAAACAAGTTAGAAATGCATTATAGTGTTCCTGTAGCTCAACTGGTTTTGCATCCCAGGGGACATGCTGTTAAATGTATAGTTTGAATGCACTGTTCGTCGCTTTGCATTGAAACATTTGCCAAATGCATAAATGTAGAAAAAGTTTATTTTGTCACAAGGCTGTTTTAGATATCAGATATATCTCATGTGAATCTATAGGATTGTTTTATCCAAGTTCCAATCCATCACATTAAAATCAATAAGCAGCACAATTTGAGACACATCGCATGTTAGTATTACCATAAACTGCTCTTCCACATCAAAAGCAATAATTTGAACACCACTGATAACAGTCATCACAGACAATTCAGCATGTGCTGACACCTTTACAACAAGAGATGGCGCTCTGTTTCTCTCTGCCCACCTGCAGTTTGACATTCTCTGAATAACACTCATGTGCAAAAGTATACGGCACAGCATGACAAAAAAATAACAGAGAACAATAAGCCCCTGCTGAGGCGAACTCAACTCATATCCATTTGCAATAGATGAAGATAGCAGCTCATTTAGACAGAAAACAGTAGTCGAAATGAGCATTTTTCAGAAAGCTTTGTGCAAACTCTTTTACACTCTGCGTGGATCTCTGTACCTTGGAAAATTTGTGTGCAGAATAGCAATGAGGGGAAAGACACAACAGAATGGAGAGTGCCCTCCCTCTAATCACGAACTCAACATGCTTGACACGAAACCTGCAAATGTCACACATGTTAAGCCTGCAGCACATCAAGAACGTCTGTGAAGCCGGTGCGCTGATATTGAGACAAACCCGTTTAATACCCAGTGTTCTGCAATAAAGACTTTTACTCTCGTCGTCTACAGCCGTACCTGCGGGATCACTAACAGCATGTCTACCTGCAAAACATACGCTTATCTGCTCCAGCATTTCACAAGATTAATCAAGAATTTGGTGAGGGATTCAGAAAGGATACAGGCGTACAAACAAACACTATCAAGTGCTGCGGCTCTTTTCTAAAGCCTCTTTTCTCAGACTGAGATCAGGAGGCAGAGCCCGTGCCCAACACCGAATCGTTCCGCATGTTTCAACCTTGCTATTACTATAATATTGTTATGGATTTATTCAGCATCTGACCTGCACCGTCAAAAGTAGAGAGTGAACGCATAAAGCCGCAGAATCAATTTACTCTGGGTGTAAAAATGTTTTCAAAACTTATAACACGAACGGCAAACAAAGCACTGTTTCCTGCAAGGTTCTTTTAGTGTATGTGATTGTTTGTGAAACACCAACCTGTAAATTCGTTCCAAGGTTTATATTCTCATTAGTCAATAAAAGTTTGTTCTGAAATGCTACATCGTGCCATTTACCATGAAAGGTGATGGTGGTGAGGGTAAGTGGCACTCTCCTGCAGTCAGGCAGCTGATGTAAATGTAAGCAGGCAGCGCTATGCAGAGAGCACCAGCTGCCTCTAATAGGTCAGCCACTGAATAAGCAACCTTACAGAGAATTACAGAGGCATACTCAGCAAACTATCACTCTCTAATGCACACTCTGTGTGGAGTTAGCATACGCACACACACAAGCCTGAAACTGACCTCAGAGAGAACAGGATTTAGTTAAAAACATACTGTTGGAGGTTTATGATCCTAGTGACAAACCACCCACTCACACACCCACAGACTGAAGAACAAACATGTAAATATTTTTCATCTCGCACTCACACATGTGCACACATTCTACGATTTCCAGATGATGAGAACTAAATATAATCTGTTTAGAACAAAATGGTCGGTAAGTAACCATCATTTGGCAGATGTAAACCACTGAGACGAGTGTGTACTCTGGTATCTGAAAAACATTAAGGTCTATTTATGGCATATTTTGGCATAACTGATTCAATCAATAGTTCAGTTGAGGTCAATCCATGGTGTAAATCTGTAAGAGCATGGAAAAATTATTCTCTACTGACATGAGTCGTTTGCTCGATGGTTCAGACTGAGTGACCACTTGATAAACTGATCAATCGTTCAAACGTCTGATTGTCACAGACATTGATCAGCATGAAGGATGTTTGTGGTTGAGTTTGATTGATTGATGATGAGTTAAATGTTCAGTGATACCTTCACCAGCTCTTTCTGCGGCCAGATCTGAATGGGTTCCACCTGCTGCGGAGTCTGAGTTTGGATGCCATAGGTGTTGAGGAAAACCTGGAGTCTAAAACACAAGAATGAAAGAGAGAGAGACTATAGTAACAGAGCTCAGAAAATTAACGATTGTCGTGAAACACTCCTAATAAGCCTTGTTAGTGTGTTTTTGATGTTTCGGGATTTTATAGGGTTGCAATTTATTTTATTCCCTTTGTAGGTTTGTTTGTTACTTTTAGTTTCAAAACTTTTAGTTTCAAAACAATCATTAAGTTGGCCTGACAAGATCTGATTCTGTGATGCTCTGTGAGGTCAACATCAAAGTTTCTCTTGACTAACTTTTCTAGTCGTTTTCCGTTTGGTGCTATGGTTATTTATATAAATGGCTTTCAATCAACACAGTAAATGTACATTCACATGTGGCTTACACTATAACATTTGAGCAACATTGTTCCAGCGTTGCAGGAAAGGTTACGAGCAACTTGCTGCTTTAAATGATAATGTTGAAGGTGTCGTCGATGGTGCAAGTCCTGATTAAGGTTTGTGGTGTAAATGAGGAGAGAGGTGGGTTAAGTGCCGGGGTGAACAATGTTAAATGAACTGCAGAGTGGGACTGGCTGAGAGCAGCTGGCCGCACGACCTCTTTAACCTCCTACGCACACCAGAAAAGCTTTAAATGAGACTGCTGATAGATGAAGGCGACAGAATAACCCACCAATTAGTGCGCACACATCAATTAGGGAGTGGAGGGAGAAGGAGAGATGGAGACGTGAGAAATGTATTTACCTTTGACTCTCTGCTATCAGGGCCACATGAATGACCACATCGTTCTCAATGGGACCCTGCGGGAAACAAGCAAAGAAGATATATTGGAAAACTTGTGGTCTCAACGGAGAAGACTCAAAAGCAAGGGCACAGAGTGGAAAATCCATTGTCTGTGAATTCACCAAATAAAAACAGAAAGACTTTAACGATGAAAGAAAAGTCAGAGGAGTATGACCATGAAGTAACTGATGAGAATCGCATTGGGTTGCAGAAGGTAATAGGAAAAACAAACTTTAATGATCACATTTACATGCACATCATTTGCTTTTTAAAAGAAAATTATGACAGTTTTATTTTTTTCACAGCTTGTAAATCTGTATATGACTGTGTTCTGCAGAAAAAAGAAAGTCATACAGGTGTGAAATTATCCTTGAAATGAAGTCTTTATCCCTTTAACTATCCCTTTAAGATGTGGATATTTTGGCTTGGTTTGTGTGTACATGTGGTGTTCAGATGATCATAATATTACAACAGCATGTTTAATATCCAAATATTCTTGTGCATGTTAACACATTGGGTAAGAGGGAGAGAAACAGAATGAACAGATATGGGTGGGAGACTGTAGATCAGAGCCCCGATTCTTTATGCTAGCTCATTACAGCTGTATGAACCGGCTGATGTAGTAATTTCGCTGAGATAATGAGACGCTGATTGCTAAAGGTTTAGGTTGGGTTATATCAATCAGTGGCTAAAGCCCTCTACCTACACACAGAGGACACACGGCACAAACCGGCCTCCATCAAACCCGCCACAGTCTGAAATCTCCAAAACTCCAGCTCATTTCAACCGCCTGATATGGAAATGACACACCTGTTGGGTGGAAATGTACTAGAAGACATCAAATGTCAAGAAAGACAAATCTATCAGCCAGAGCAGGTAGATAGTAATGAATGTTATGTGGGCTGTTTGTTTCCTTTGTGTTTTTGTTTGCTTCCCCTGAAACAGGGGCGATAAGTGCTTGCTGCAGAGGGCAAATCACAAGCTTTGAGTTAAATGACATATTGGCACTGCCATTTTGTGGGGGCAGCGTGGTGAGTCATTGCAAGAGTTGATCAACAGAGGTTATACTGCTAGTTTTGCCCTGGAAGGCGGCTGCAGAGAAGGGTATTATTTTGTTCAGGTGGATGGGAGCAGACTGAAGTCACCTTTGATGGCAGATGTGAGGGGAGTGAATGTCGGGTTTTAACTGAATTTGTGACAGGTGCAAAAGTCTTCAAAAACTCAGGAGGCGTCAGAAGTGCAACTTTAATAGTTTGATTGAAACAACTGGGAGTTGTTACCATGTTACCATAAAAACCTGGCATTTTCAAAAAAGCTGCGAAAACAATTACTGTTTTTGAATTGATGGCCAATTACTGCTACCTCACCCTGTCTTCCAGTGCCTGGACAAAAACACAGTTTCCCAAACTTCACAAATTGGTTAAACCACAAGTTAGAGATAGTTTGGACTGTTCAATCAGACAGAAGAATGTTGAAGGCATCACACAGTAACAGTGTTTACATTCTCTAGGAAATCAACTCACAAAAGGTTTACTTAAACATACAGTTGTCTCTGCACAGAAATGACATATTCTGGAATACATACACGTTAAAAGCATCTGTACCCTGCTGTTAATTACCACAAAAATGGCTTGAATTCAAATTTCAGTTTGTAAAAACAACAAAAAACTGAACACAACTATACAGAAATACTCCTAAAATTAAGCTTAAGGGGCAACTGATGTTCACTTGCCCATTGTAAGAAAAAAACGTGAAATTAAAGCGAAAATGTTATGGCTTTGTAAAGATGCTACAATATAAAAGTATTGTTTATTGTAGGTGATGTGAGTAACAGCAGATGGTGTATAAACCGAGTAAAACAGGTCTGCTAGACATACTAGTAGGAGTCCCTCTGCGGTCTGCAAACTCCTGCAGTCTCTCCTTCTGTACTGTACTGAACCAGCAGGCAATAAACTATGAACAGCTCAATAGGACTGACATTGATAAGAAGTGCTTTTTATTAATGTCTCTGTTACCAATAAGTCGAAAGATTCCTCTTAATAATGCTGTTCAGGAAGCCCCACGGGTGTTATCTAAAGGTAAGCCAAACAGTCAATATTTACATCGTAAGATGAATCAATCTTCCACTGCGACTTGAGTAGCATTAATAATTTAAGACTACAGCAACTGTCAACGAATGAGAGAATTTGGGATAAAATCTATAGCAACTTTACCACAGGTTCTTGCTCGTTCTGTGGGGATAGCAAACAAGCACAAATTGGTCCTCCAAACAGTGGTAATGCACCATCCTGTACAATTACCATGTTTATATACCATGTTATCTACATAGTTCTCTAGGGATATGTTACCAAAAATACAATGGTACACTCAGATGTTTTCAGGCTAAACTCTATTCATGTTAACACAGACCTTTGCTTGCTGAGATGTGTGTCTAGACTTTGTACAGCACCTCCTATATTATTTCCTCCCTATTAAGATGAATTGCTTTTATGTAAGCCGCTTTGAATAAAAACGTCTCCTAAATGCCTAAATGTAAAAGTTAAGTGTTTCTTTCTGCAGCTATTGCTTGTAAAAACAGCTTGTGAGAGTTTCAGCTAGTTGAAAGTATATGCTAATAAAATGATATTACAGTTGCCGCTCATAAAATAAAATACAATACAACGGTCAGTGCTCTACGACCACGCTAAAAAACGTAGGAAGTGTATTACACAACACTTCCACCAGCGTTGATCATGTGGCATTCTATTCAACCTCATAAAAGCCCTTTTTCCCCAAATCCACTCTTGTGATAAATCAATGCAAACTTAATCGACTGCCTCTTGTGAATAGAAGCGATCTGGCAGACGCTGGATAACACATTCCCATTTCAGCTGGCTAGTCAAACACTCTTCCGCCAAAAGGCAAAACCATTAACTGATATGAAGTGCTGCTTTTATAAACATCTAATGCTCCTTTAAGTCTCAACATTTTAAGAAGTTGTTGTGTTGATGCAGTGAGATTGTTCTTGACGTTAAAACCTTGCAGCTGGCAACTTTAGAAACGGTTAGCATTTCGGGCAGATAAAGCACCGAGTCAAGCCGAGAGACGTGAAGAAAAGAGATGATATACACAAAAAACACGTCGAATCGAAAAAAGTGCTTACTTTTCTGATGGAGTGAGGGGGCTCCCTATGCAACAGCTCAAGCCTAGCCACAATCACCTTAAAGAAATTGAAAAGGTTGAGGATTGGACTTTGGAAAAGGTGGGAGTGTAATTGTGAACAAAGGCTTGCTGTGAATTCGATACACATCACCCCTCTCTGGACGGACCACAGATATATTAGATCTAGCTGGCAATCCTTATGACAAGGAGAAAAAAAATCAATTTATAATAAAGCGAGGCAGGTGAAAGCCTCTGGAGTTTGGTGCTTATCAGTGGTGTTGTATGCGATGTAATTCTTATAGAGATGCAGCGTGTGGAGTAAGAGAAGATAAGCGGGATGGTTGCTAAGAACTATAGACCTGCTCTGCAGGAAAGCCTACATGTTTCCAGTCTCTGTAAATACACAATGCTTCCGTCATCCAAAATTAGTTTGAGTTATGAGTGAAGGGGACACAAAGCAATTGTAACCCTGTGTGTGTACCTGACACTTTTGTCATCCTCTCCATAGATGCCATACCTGAACTGATCACTAAAGCACAATAAAAGCCATTAAGTTCAGAGGTACAGTATGTTTGTTTGTCTCAATGTACAAAACAAAATAGACTTTTTTTACTGTCCTGACATATCATGGACTGAGCCTCTTAGTCTGGGTCTAAGGAAACCAATTTGAGTCTTGTAGTCTTAAATATTGGTCTTTACCAATGTCTAGGAAAGTCTGGTCTTTAATCTGACTCTGGCATTTATGACTTGCTTGTTCCTAAAATAAAAGCTTGGCAGTGTTAAAGACATTGCAGCAAATTATGTACTTGTAGGCATAACTGGCTTCTCCTCCTGGTACTCTGGGAATAACTGAATGAGCATAACAACATCCTTTTAGTAAACATGGGTCATTTAGCAGTGTGGGTGGACCTAATCATGGAGGATCACGCATGTCCTGCATCACACAGCCACATTAACACACAGAAAACAATGCATCACGCATTGCAGGCTGCCTGAAAGACATCTCATCTTGGATGACTGAACACCACCTCCAGCTAAACCTAGCCAAGACTGAGCTCCTGGTACTTCCGGCATCACCTGCAACGCAACACAACCTCACAATTTAAATTGGCAACACAACCATTACACTAGGGCTGGGCGATATGGCAAAAATGTAAACTCGATAATTTTTTCCCATATTGATCGATAACGATATATATTTCGATATATAAACTGTTAATGCTGCCAGCTTTAAAAGAGTATCCCAACTATGACTGAAGCCATAAAAATTTGAGGGTTCATTAATTACATTTTAAAGTATAGTTTTTTGTCCACAATTTCATCATTTTTGGATAATAACTCGAGGTTAGTTTCACTTTGGTCGCTGCTTCCACTTATTTTTGTCATCCTCGTGCTGAGTTTGCTCTGCAAAGTGCCGTAGGAAATTGACTTTGTTCTTTGACGTGAACGTTAAAAGCTGCACGCTGATTGGCTGTTGTCGCATATTTCTGCTGTGTGATTGGCTCTTATATTAATCCATATCGAGTAAAAATGCCTAGAGCTTATCATCGTTATCGACATATATTTTATCGCGATTCGATATGATATCGTTTATCGGCACAGCCCTACATTACACCATCTAAATCCGTAAGAAACCTAGGTGTAATCTTCAATGACCAGCTGTCCTTTACCGAACACATCTCAAGGATATCACGGTCTTGTAGATATGCACTCTACAACATCAGGAAGATCAGGCCATATCTCACAGAGCATGCTGCCCAACTGCTAGTTCAATCCCTGGTAATCTCTAGACTGGACTATTGCAATGCTCTCCTGGCTGGTCTTCCTGCACGAGCAATCAAACCTCTCCAGATGATACAGAATGCAGCAGCAAGACTTGTTTTCCAGGAACCCAAAAGAGCACATGCCACACCTCTCTTTATCTCCCTTCATTGGCTACCGGTTGCTGCCTGCATTAAATTCAAATCATTAATGCTGACATTCAAAACCATCACAAACTCTGAACCCTCATACTTTAACTCTCTTCTACACACCTACAGCCCATCCAGAACCCTGCGCTCAGCGAACGAACATCGACTGGTGGTACCCTCACAGAAGGGCACTAAGTCTCTCTCTCGCTCCTTCTCAGTTACCTGCTTATGGAATAATCTCCCTAACGCAATCCGTTCTGCCACATCCCTCACCTCCTTTAAGAAAAGGCTAAAAACACACCTCTTCCACGAACACCTGACATCATAAAAAAAAAATTCTTTCCTCTACAGGTATTTATCTAGCATGTCAAAACATTGTAAACTCAGGAAAGCACTTCTTAGTACTATTGCTGCCGCTTCTGATGTGTCGCTTCTTGTCTCCTAATGTTTGTAAGTCGCTTTGGATAAAAGCGTCAGCTAAATGCCTAAACGTAAATGGTAATGTAGAAAACCACTGGGAATTGTTATGCACAGACCCCCCATTCCAAACCAATACATAAACTAATATAGTTCCTGACATTAAAAAGCAGGTTACATGCAACCAGCAAATGCAAATTATTAATTACTCATTATAAGAATGAGTGAGATACACAAGGAAGGCCTGTATGAATCAACCATAAACCTTTAGTGTTCTTAGATTCAGACTTGGCCATCAATCTATCAATAATACTTATTAAGAAATAACAATTAAATGTACTTGTTCAATGCTAAGGTATTCTTATAGTCAAAGACATTAAGGTGAGAGAGTGACATTGAATTTGGATTCTCATACTATACAGTCTAGCGGTTTAATAACTGAATGAGTGGCACATGAGAGATATTGTGCCATATTCATCACCTCTGGCTGTCGGAGATCAACTTCCAACACATCAGTCACTCCTCAGTAGACGACTTTCAGCTCCATCAACAAATATGTTACTGCAAAGTCATGAGCATGCAATCCCTCGCTGTCTACTCAAACGCACGCCCTCTATCATTCTCTCTCTTTAATATTTCCAACTTATCATCGCTCTCTCGCTTTCTCTCTCCTGCACTCTGAAGTGCTTTGTTTGTGTCTCTCACTATGGAGGTGGACAACAGAGTGTTTCCGGAACACTCAGTGCTGTGTGTGTGTGAAAGTGTGTAGTGTGACGGCCATAGGAAATTTTCTATTAACCTTTTCAGGGCTCAGTGAACACATACTCCCTCTCTCTCTCCCATACACACACACTTCCATGTTTTACAGGAACTTTCTATAGACATAATGACTTTTATGCTATACAAACTGTATATTGTATGCTGTAACCTTTACCCTTCCCCTAAACGTAACCCTCACACAAACCTTTCTGCACTAAGCTGTCCCCACAAGGTTAGAATATTACTAGTATTACTATCTTTGTGGTACATTTAGTCCCCACACTGTAGGGTTTACCAGGATCACACACACGTTTTCATGTCGCCCTACACAGACCCTCTGATGTCAAAATACATGTCACATGCCATATGCCAGATGATCTTTCCTCCTGTCTCTATTTGTGGTTCGTGTTTTTAGCCCTACAGGGTGTTTATGATGTGACTCAGTCCAGAGAGAGACACACAGATAGGAGTTTTCATGTAGAACCAGTTAAACGCACTTAACGTCCAATCCCCACAGTCCTCTACTCAAACCCTGAACTTCATGTAAGAGGTACAGCAGCAAGAACTTCTATTTTCACACTAAAAGATAGTCGCAGAGCTCGGCCAACAAAAACAATGAGACTGTGCTTTGAGGGAACCCATTTGCCTTAATGCATTAAATTAAATAAGAATTACACAACTACAGCTAATGAAAAGTAACTGCAAAAAGGCCTCTTCCCCCAACCTCGCATGTAAGCGAGAGAGGCATTTTTAAAGCTGTTTGCAGTGTTTAAAAGGCAAAAAGATATGGCTGCTTTCTGCACCTTGGCTGCTCTGCTGAACAATCGCTTCTAAATTTAAACGGAGCTCCATCTGTGCTTTGTTGAAACAAGGTACATCCATCAATCAGGAAAAAGGCCTGTCTAATCTCTAAGCAAGGACATGGTTCAGCATGAAGATCTGCCTGCACAACAGCATGTATGGGAGTATGGGAGACTTTAAAGAAACAGAAAACCTGTCAGTATCTACTTACTCGCGTGTTGTTTCAAAGTTGTGTGCTGGTAACTTTAACGTGGAACTGAAATTTTAAAGAATCTGAAGAACCTGATTTTTATATGACATTTTGGCATTTCAGGTTGCAGTTAAAACAGCAAATCAGATGAGCTCCATTTTAAGGCACTTTTGTGTTTTTTATTAATAAAAATGAATAGCAACTATTTTCCTAAAGAGGTCAAATATAAGCCGACAACAACTCGTGCATGAGTACTGCCACTAACGCAGCACAAAGATGCTGGAAGACAGGCAATAATATATAAATAAACATCAACTGACACTTCATATAACTACATCCATCCACAAACACAAATATGCACACATACACACTATGCTAACAAACAAGGCCACGTGCCCTTTAGTCGATGAACCTTTGATGCAAAACCAAAAAGACAAGTGTGCCGCCCATTATTGCGTAATATGCAATGCCCTCCTCCTAGTGTCCCAGCATTGCGACTTATGTGGATAAAACAAGTGCCGGCCCTTCACCATCTCCCAGTAGATCCTCATGAGACCATACACAAAATACTGAGTCACAATCCAATATTAGTAAAATGCTACATCTTAACTACAGCTGGAAGATATATAAAATATTTATGAACACATATTCACAACGATCTTGCTAGTAATAAAATATTTAGCAGAATTGTAAATATCACAATGATTTTAATGCAATTGGCTATTAAGGATAGACAGATCAATTTTGAAATGGCAAACCTTCCGATTGTGTATCAAATTTTGATACATTTTTTCATTGGTTAATTATTTCAATTTGTTATTCATTTTAAATATATGTCCGTTCTGAAGATTTTTACTTTTTCAGCACCTTTTAAAGCCATTTCTGAGCAAATTAATGAATATCAAAATACATACGATTAAAAAGTGTCACAAAAATATATATACTTTTCAGATCTATTACCCAGCCGTACTTAGCCTCTTCTTCAGCATTCAAAGCATGTATAAATCTGTGTATGCTAAAATAGAAGCATCACATCTTCATTCTGATCAGAAAGTGATGCTCCAAATAGCTCCAACCCCGCCCCAATACCCTAAAACAGTAACTAGCACTACAATATTCATAATAACTATAATAATGGTGCGATCGCTGTAAAAAGAATACAGACAGGCTTTCCAGCAGATACAAAAAAAAAAATCACATGACAACTCAAATCTAAAACACCTGGAGTAAAACTAGAATAAGCAGATGCTGTATTAAAGAAATACTGCAAACTGGGACAGAAGAGAGAGATCTAGGCTGGCAACGAAACAGCAGGTGTCTGTAGGTTTCTTTTATCAAGAACACTGTGGTCTGCCTTTAAAAACTAACAGATCTGCGAGGAAAAAAATCAGCTGTGGGGGTTTGGGCTTGTGTTGATATGAAGATGTAAGGACTTTTGCTAATCCCCGCTGCAAATAATAAATGTGGCTTTGAGACAGATTAAAAGGAAGCACAGGCCTCCTGTTCATATGTTTGCTCGGTACATTTTAGCATTCACATAGTCGACTGAAGAGAGTTGCACAACCCAGCTTACCAGATTGGAGTATCGCATACTGACGTTCCTCTGATCCTGCCGCGGCACATAGCGATGGATGGGATCGATGTCTTTCGGGCTGATCAAATCATCCACTGCACACGGCAAACACAGAATAAGTACCGATTACTGTTCATCAGTTCACATGAGTTCACTCTTTAAAATGTGAAGCACAATTCATTCATTTTCAAACACCAATTTTCTTTAAAAACACTGGATTGAAAACAGAATACTAATGTCTGCCAGTCTGGTTTTTACCGCAGTGCATATACTGCCCACAATATTAATCTATGTGGATGTGCAGTAACACTGTTAAACACATCAGGATAGTTAAAAGTGAAAGTTCACAGACTAAAATTTAAGTTGTCACTTGCTTTCCACTACAGCATAATGCTGGGATTTGACAAGATGGAGCCTGAAATACAAATACAGCCCTCTTCTTACTGAAGGTTAGTGCTAATTAAAGGTTGACCAAATCAGCTGTTACTGTATAGTCCTTTTTGAAAATAAAGCTGACTAAGTGGCTAAATGTGTTCTTATTTTCCAGTAGTTATGCTTGTGATGTAACGTACTGTAAGTGGAGCCCGATGTTGGATTGTGTCACAAATGTGAATAAACGATGAGAAAATTTTACTCAACATTGCAAACACTGACTAATACACTAAACATACAGACCTTTTTCAATTACAGTATTAATTTGCCTGTAAAAACAAGGTATTTAAAGGTATTCCAGTGGTTAAAACAAACTGCTCTCTTTCCTTTGAGTGGGCTGTGGAAATGCAAGCAAGAAGTCACTCCATGAATAAATAAAAGAATATCTATGTAACTCTTTTAGTGTTTGTCTGTGTAATTTGAAGCACTCCTGACCCCTGGGCTAGGCATGCGTGCATGGAGATGGATCTGATACTCACCCAGCAGCTTAGCGATGTTATAGAGAGCCTGTCCCCAGAGGAACAGCATGCCATCACGGCCCGAGTTGCTGGGGAAACGCTTCTGGCTGCCGTGCTTTTTCTGTTCTGCCTCAACGAAGTCGGCCGGAACGTAATAGTACTTGGGGATAACGGCGTGGCCTGTGGAGGATCATATTAGATACAATTTGATGGTGTCTTGTGTTTGTTTGAAATGCTTCTGTGGTGCGGGGTGAATTTATAATCAGCTGAATCAGTTTCTGAAACCAGTTCAACTGTTCGAAATAAAATAATATCACTAGTCACTTATATCATTAGTAGTGAGTGGAGGTGAGGAAAAAAGCGCTAAGGATTGCAAAATTTACAAAATCCTAATCTCTACTAATTCAGGCGACAAAGGAGAGCCATTATCTGTACTGCTGAGGCTCACAGCAAGCATAAGAAAAGAGATGAACTGGTTAAGTTGGTTATTGTGTTTACACTTGTGAAGGTGGCAATCTCAAGGACAGCGTGAGAGCTGTTTTTGTTAGTCTGCGGGGAATAGACGTCTTCTGGTCTGTTTAAATAATGAGCATCGCTGCTGTTGTGCACTTGAGTGAGACCCGTCTGAGGAAATCGCATGCAGTGAGGAGAAGATGAATACGAAAGGACCACTTTAATAAAGCGTAATGGGAAAATAACAGTCATTGGCAGGGGCTGGAGGAGACTGGCTAGCGTGCAGAGTCCATCACGACATGACAAGCTTTGACAGTCCAAAAAGATTTTCTTGTATGCGTGCGTGTCCCCATCTTACCCTCGAAGGATTGGAAAATGACAGCTTCCAGCAGTTCCTGGTACTCTTTGACTTGAGCGTGATTTCCTCTAAATACACCTGAATAAAAGGTGAATAAAAGGAAAGAATTTAAACTGCATGCGTTAGTGCTTTTAGAGAGAGGCCTGCATTCATATGCAAACGCGTAAAATCTTAAGTGTATAATATTTATATGAATCTTATAAAAGAGTGTAACATCTATCAATCTTACCGTCAATCATCATATAGATGAAAAAAATAGGAAACTCGCACTCAATCCCGTCAAAGAGCTGAAAAGATTGTAGGGTAGAGAATTAGACACTCTACATCAGGAGTCATTACAGTACATAAAGTATTTTAAGAACACATGATTACTGTTATTGTTAACATCCAAGTGATACTGTATGTACTATACTCTCCATCAATGTTCCTTCTCTAAAATAACTTTGAGCTGAAAAACTGTGAATAACATGCACAAACAGTAAGACTTTAATTAGATTTTTTTTATATAAGTATTTTTGTAGCCAAACGTCCAACCAAGGGCGATTACTATAACTGTAAATATAAAGTTTATAAAATAGTTCTCAATTTTAGGAAGTTCACACCACAACTAAAACTATAACGATACAGAGGAATAATACAGTTGCGATATTTTTTCAGCAGATGAACAATGAAACAAATCAAAGTAATTTTTATTTGACATAAAATTATGTCAAAGGGCTCATGCATTTAAAGCACCCCATAAAGAACTGCAGTGTCCATATTACAGATTGAGAACCACTGCTTTACTGTATGAAGGTGTGAATAAATGATCTGTGTGAATTACTCATTATGCTTTTGTGAATTCCATTATTACTGCCAGACTGAAATCAGTAAAAAACAACATTTTTAAATTATTAGTAAATTAGTAAATCACGAGTTTCACCTAACCCCTAATTTGAATAACCCAGTAACCCAGTACCTACAGCCAAATGCATGTACATAAAATGGAAGCCCTTCAATCCATTGAGAGGAAATGCCAGATAACCTTTGTTTTCCATTTACGACAGTTCAGGAAAACAGAAAACAATTATGTTGAAATAAAGTATCAGTATAGCAGCCAAGCAGAAACTCCATTAAAAAGCCATAGTGCTCCATCTCCCTTTCCCTGGAGCTGGGTCATGAATCACTTGGGTTTGAAATTAAAATCAACTCAGATGTAGAGATGGTTTGTGAGTGTGAAAAAGCAATGATTAATTCAAATTATGTGACTGCAGCTCGTTTCATTGCATTCATTTAAAAGGCAAAAAGCTGAGGCGTTTAAGTGCTTACTGGAGCTCTGTAGAAACATAGAAAGCATTTAATCTTGAGCAGACATTTAAAATTAAGGCTAGAGTGTACATGTGTGGGCAGATTACGTGTAATCCATCAAACATTTTATTAATAATATCCCAACAAACAAGTATGGATTAGTACAACCAATTTAGTGTGGGCGTATGTGTGCCTGTGGTACTTTTGATGTTGTTTAAAAAAATGCAATCATACCGCATTTAGCAACCAACTATTCATGTTCCAATTAATACTTATAAAATCTATAATCTTATGCATTCACAATATTCCTGGCATTCAGAACATGAAAGGCTCTTACTACAATTCCACGATCCTCTTTTCATTGCTGCCAATTACATGACAACCTCAATTCAAGTGATCTGTCTTTAGAAACTGAAATCCTGTGAGCTGCTTAAGAGCAACAAAACATAACCCACACTTTGATGGCTCACAGGGAACAAAATGTCTCTCAACCTTTCCCAAATGTAATTAAGACTTCTCTATCTCCGCTGGCAATCTCAGCAGACAATCACCGTGGCATTAGGAGATAAGAGCGGGAGATTAGGATGTAATGAAATAAAGGCTGTTAATTGGACTGGTCTCGCATCATTGGCATATCTCACATAAGCTGTTTCAGGACAAAAACGGGCAGATACTTGCTGCCATCTTTTAAAACTTATGAGAAAATAACTAAATTAATCTACTTTAACTAAAGGGACTAAAATCGAATTTGATTCAAAGGACCATTTTTCATGACTGTAAGTGGTCTTGATTTCTTAACACGGGTTAGGCAGACAGGCTTACATTAAATCCAGTGTAAAAACCGACAATAAAAATCTATTTTTCGCTTTTTAATATCACGCTTTTATACCCACCCGGAGAAACAAATACAGCCAGAGAAATAAAGATGGGTGGAGGATTCTATACGGCAGACATATTAAATAAATGTCTCTAGGAAAGACCATATACTGAGATCTACACACACAGCAAACAGAAGTAGACCCGTGGGTCTTTGGCTTCACTTAATACAATTACTCAGTAAATCTATATCTTTCACCAAAGCACAGTTAGTCACTATAGGACATTCAGGTTTTAAAAGCTCTGCCATCATAACTTTGTTATAGGTTCAATAGAATGGAAACACGTGCAGAAGAGCATGTTTATGTCTGAGGATGACAGACTAAAAACATGAAAATTATAACCAGAACATAATTCCCAGGCAGTTAAAATACTTAATATACACAGAAAAGAATCAAAGAAACAGGCTGGGTTGCACACAGAAAAAAGCTTAACTACCTTACAAAAATACTGTGGTGATCACATAGTGATGATATTAGATAACAATACACTTGTGATAACAATGTTTATATTTACTATATGTGACCTTGCCTGTGAACATGCAGCTGAAGTAAAAAAAATCATCCTACATAATGTAAAGAACATATACCATTAAAAAAAATATACCATTAAGACAAATTATTGTTTAGGAAGCCAACTTCTGGTTTAATCTCATGCAAAATAATAAAATGTAGTGACAAAAACCCCCCACTAATTTCAGTATTATAAACAGGGTTGCAAAGGGGCAGAAAAATTCCAGTAAATATTCGGTAAATTTCCAAATATTCGGAAATATTTCCAAATATTTGTAAATTTACTGGATATTTACTGGAAATTTTCCACCCCTTTGCAACCCTAATTATCAATAGAAACTGTATCTGAATAAACACACATGACACTATTTTCATAATTTTTTTTCGTCATATAGACAGACAGGGTCACATATATTCATATTTACTATTGTATTAGTTTCCTGCTATATGTGGGAGGTCAGCTGCTGATGTGATGATTTGCTCCGGGTTAAATATCCCTCTTTCAGATATCAGAATCAGCCGCAGCATGTTCCCAGGCTAATTCTGGAGTTAATATCCTTTCAGTTCAACCCAATCAAATGGGATTTTCTTTACCCACAGCCCTGGCATTCTCCTGAGAGATAGAGAAGTAAATCTGCACCAGATTAAAAGATGCATATAAAGACTGTCATTTATTAGATCTGCTGCTAACCTAAATAGCAAAATCTCCGGTTCTCAAACGATACGACTAAACCTGAGGCCAGCCATAACTTATTCCAAATAGCCTGGGAAAAAACGCACCTGATGAAAGCTCTATTCATTTCACTTTTTACTCTATTTTTCCACCTTCTGATATGCTAAGCACACTAACCTTTATCTCTGCAGGCTTGTAGTGCCTGCGGTTCTTGTCCTCATTGGCTGTTCTGTAGCCGTCCCGTAAGAAGCGCTTGAAGCCGTACTTGCCCTTCAGCTTGCGGACAATCTTGTCCAGAGTCTGGGAATACAGGGCATCATCATCCACGGCGAAGGCTGGATAGCTGATACAGGGCAGGAGGGCAGAATCTGTGTTCTACATGACAAAGCAGTGTTCGTGTTAGCAACAGACATCGAGTGACTCACTGTTCGTCTACTGAATTCGCCTTCCATCAAGAAATATGGAGGGAACAGGGGGTTAAGTGACCACTCTCGTTCTGCGAATGGTCTATTTTTCGACATTATCCTCTGAAGCATTAATAACACATTAGTCAGAGACATCAAGAAGCTTTAATACATACGATACAAAAGCCTGTACACTTCAAGCCATGAAATAAAACAGTTTCACCTCCTCGCTCAACTTACAAAGGAGGAACGGTTCTGCATAATGCACTCCTTTAATTAAGTCTAATTAAAGTCATTTACCTGCTCTTTGACTGAAACCACTTTATTCCCCATTTGAATTATCACAAAGAACGGGGTATATGAATTGCTAATGCACACGGCAAAGGACAGGAGGGACATCTGTGAGTTGATGGATGCTGCACATGTCCTGTTTCCCTCAGATGCCATTAAAGACTTCAAACAGTATCACAAGAAATTTAATTTTCTGTATGTAATAAATGCTTTTGATGTACTACACTGTAAAAAACATCCAAGAAATGTAATAAAGCAACTTGTTTTAGTAGGATGGGTTTATTAATTGTTTTGTTTTATACTGAATACGATTATACCAAACATGTTGCTAACAATTATTATTTTGTTAACTGGACTTTTATACTTATCCAAAATATCAAATAGTTGTCCCAACATCAGCTAGGTTAATTAAAAATAAACGTAAAATACAAAAAGAGCCATAAAACAGAATTTAGAAGCTGTCTAAAATCCTTGGATTTCTGGTGTCAGACACCTCTTCAGCAACATTGTCTAGCTGTGGTAAAGTGTCCAAAGAATGGGCGTAAGAAACCTTAATTTACATAAGAGATCCTTTGGGGGAAAAAAAATAAATGACCCATTTAATAAGGATCAGCAGTTTGTTTATACACAGTAGGCAAGAAAACTCACATGGGAACGAGACTCTCTTGGCAACAGAGAGCACAGAGTCTGTCTGTTTCTGTTATGAGCATCCAGATCCACAAAAATGACTGACCAGGAGCATCCCTGCAGGGCAGAGGTAAACAAACATAATAAATCAACCATTATATTTGTCATCTTCTCACCACTTGTCTTTGACAGTGCAGTGTTACAGGTGGTAATGAGGTTTTAAGTATTTTCACAAACTCAGTTAGATAATGGATTGCCTTTGACCTTTACATTTCTAGTCTGGACCATAAAATCGTAAAGTCAGTCATGCATTGGATGTTCTTAAATCAAATCAGACCTCATTTCCACAAAAACACAAAATAATGCTTTTCGGATGCAGCTTAGTAAGAATCATCAAATTTTTATGACCTCTGGGCTTTTGTGTGTGTGTGTTTGTGTCTTGTCACACACTTGAATAACCATTGATTCTCACAGGTCTGCTGGCCTCCCCATGCCTGAAGGGGATTCAACAATCTACTGTACTCAGCAGACAAAACAACAACTGCCACACATAAACATTTTTCTCTTTCTGTCACACAAATATTGACTGAAAATCCAGCTTGAAAAATTGACTGAATATTCAACTGAACTGTTTCTAAAAGAACAAAGAAATAAGTGTAAACAAAACAATAAAAAATAACTATGACAAAACCAGCGCAATGTAGCACCTGACACCCCTCACTCCTTTAAAAGCATCGACAAAGCTTCATTTTCACACTTAGTCTGTGTTACAAAACAATTGTATTATTTTCTACGGCTGCTTCCTAGTCATCAGGGGCCGTCAAATCAGAACAAGCCATCGCTTCTCTGTTTCCTCTGCATTTATCTCACACATCTCCATTTAAACTGAGAGCACATTTTTCATTTCACTTGTACTAGCGTCTAGGATCTACGATTCTAAGTCTAGGACTATACAACAAGCTTCATTTGTGGCCCATTTAGTTTAATCTAGAGAAGCTCACAAAGAACCTAAATGCATATTCATGCTTTTAAACCAACAATTTATATGCTGAGAAGAACTATAGTGTACATTTCAGTGAAGATAAAATAGGATAAAATCAGTGACACGTATACACTGACACGATGTGCTATCATCAAGTGACTGACATAAAGAGTTCACACAAATATAAATTCTGTCTTCATTTATTCATGCAAAATTTTGGGGAACTATCCCTTTAAGCTGATCATAAAAGCACTTAACTTTACTAAACTTTACTAATCTAATCATGATCGCTTAAAATTGATACATGCATCCAAAACTCAAATGTGATTGTTGAACATTTAATTGAAATACAATGGCCAATAAGAGGCAATTTTATTTTTGTCTGATGCTTTAACAGCTTCCACTAAGGCTGCTTGAATTTGGCCTATATGAGCCTAAAGGTGACAAAGTCTTGTCTTTGTGCAGGCCAATCCAGTTCTAAAGCATTTTAAGGGATAGTTTACCCAAAAAAGGAAATTATGTCATTCAAACCCTGTATATAATTTTTTCTTTTGTCGAACACAAAAATATATATTTTGCAAAACGCTGGTTAGCGGCACCCATTGACTTCCATTGTATCTTGTGTCCATACTATGAAAGTGAATGGGGGGCCGGTTACCAGCGTTTTGCAAAATATCTTCTATGTTCTGCTGAAGCAAAAAAGTCATACAGATTTGACATGACATGAGGGTAAGTCAATAATAAAATAATTTTTAGTTTTGGGCGAACTATCCCTTTAAGAGGTGGCATCCTCTGTTAGCATTAGCTGAAATAGCCAAACCAGGAGGAAGGAATTCTTTGGCCATGAAGTTAAAATGACACTTCTGCTTTAATTAAAACTTTGGAAACTGAACAACAATCATAACATATGGTGCTAAAACTCCACCTGCTTTGTTCCAGTGCTGACAGCTCGTGCTGAAAAGAAACACATGAAAGCGTGGCTTCTACGGTCCACGCTGAGAGTTAGTTGGGGAAATGGAGCATGAGAGGCATCATTAATAACATAACCCATGTGATGACACAGCACGCCTTCCATCCGACTGAGAGGCACATGGCAAAGACAGCCATTTGAGTCATTCATTAATTCATACCAACACTATCTACTCAGATCAGATAACTGCATGTTTCTTGCTAATGATATAACACACAGAGCCACATTAGATGAAAAGAGACAAACTAACAAAAGGTCAAAAGATGATAAAACTGTGACGGTACACCAATGTGACCAATGCATTTAACATTTCAGGTAAAGAAGGGCCTTATTCTTTTGAGGAAACTGGGAAATTGGGGGGTTTGCTTCTTCCAAATGGATGCGTTTAGAGGATGTTATCACTTTTCCAGTCCATTACCAAATATAATGGATGTGGCCCACTGCCATCTTGACTTTCCCTCAACACCTAAAGAAATTAATCCCACTAATGACTGGTTCAGAAGAAAAGAGCAACCAAATCAGATAAAAAGATAATGTGTCCACCATCCATCAAAGTTGGAAATGTGACAAAATGGGTAGCTCAAACACAATCTATCCCAATAATCTTGATCACTTTGTTTTTCCTCCCACTTGCCATTAACACATTTTTGCAAGGAATTTTGCAAGAGCACAAACTTTCTACAAAAAGTCTTCCGTTATTATTACAAAGATAAAGACAGCTGTTAAAACATTGTATGCTGTGGGTGTATTAAACCACAAACAATCTTCATTTTTGGATATTACACACAGTTTCTCAACAAACATCGAATACAAAAAGTTCAGTGATCAGGAAATAAAGGGACGGTTCAACTCAAAACAAAATGAATGTGTGGTCATTATCACACAGCATGAAAAAATACATATTTCAAACATTTTATATTTAGGGGACCTATTCATTTATATCCCTTAAGATCTCATATATGAAGAGAATACGAGCAGTACCTGATTTCCAAACAAGTTGAATCCATTGATGGCTTCCAGAGCTGCTTTGGCCAACCCCACAGAGCTACAAGAGAACAGATCAGATTTTAAAAACAAATTACATTGCACTCTGTATTACCGAACTTTTCAACTCGGAGCTCTCATTAAATAAGTTCTTTTCCAAGTGCCAATACCAAGAGCTGTTTTCATAGATGAAAGACTCCTTTGAGGTTAAACAAAGCTAATCATTTCTGTCATTTTTGCTTCTTTAGCTACTCACTCTTGTGAAGAATACGATTAAAGTACCCGATTAGAGCAAGGTGTGCTGAGCAATAAAAATGTGCCCAATTGCTCTCAGTGAAGAAAAATCAATAGTAAAAATGCAGAAAACGAACAAACTAAAAAGCAATTGGGTAATTCTAAATTGAAAAGAACATGGTAGAATCCAGCTCTGCCCCTCACCGTCCAACCCATCGGCTATGATCGCAATCAAGCAACACAAGATTTCTGAGGCACTATCGATTTTCTGCCTGGACAGACAGCAAACCTTCCCAGCACAAGACATATTAGTAAAAGCTGACAATGTTGTTGACAAGGTATGTTGCTTTTAGATTAGGGCAGGTAAAGCTGAAATTACACTGGACAATAAAGAAATTGGTGGAAAATCTGCTATAACATGTTACAGTGGAGTACAGTAACACAAGTGCTGGTGAAAACAAGCAGGATGTCATTTTACTTTTGATCATTTCTTGTATTGAATTCTAAGTACATTTAAAGTTTCTGAAAGAAAAAGAGTTTTAATAAGGAAAGCCTGAATAGTCACGAAATACTGACAGGCCTCTGGAGATTTCTCAAAATCTGGCAAAAGTTCAGCAGAATCTAAAAGTGATGACTCTCAAAGAGTAAAACGACTTCCATTTTCTTTGTGCTGTTTCAGAGTACACTTGATTTAAACCTCATGCAGCAAACATTCATCACACATTTTGTTGTGGCTTTTAGCCTGCACACAGCCCTATCCACAGTACTAGTGCAATGTTTTCTTATGTATTCCTTTTACTCTATACACACATAAACAGACTTATTGATCATTATTTATCACATCACTTATCGATCAAACAGTCACTGATCATACAAACTATAAACGTAACGTACAAATGCAATTCAATTCTCAACTTTCTCAGTTTAAAGAAAAAAAAACATTTAAGAAGGCAATTTCTCTCTTTTTGTTTTCATGTTACCTTATTTTTGGATTAACCAGACAGTAGAAATAAGGGTCGAGCATGTGTTGTGCTCGAGTTGGGCACATGATAACTATATAATAAAAATCTAAATGACAGTTACATACAACAATAGCCACACTCGTTGCTAATACATTTAAAACATGTCTCTGCTGTTTAAAATGTATTAAAAGATGTATTTTAAATACTGCTATACTATATTTCAACTTGTTTCAACAAAAGTTCTTGCTTGCTGTGTGTTTACACAAACTGATGTCAGCTCTCTAAAAGATGCCATTGTCAGACTGATGACTCACTAAATCTACTGTCATAAAATGTGTCTTGAATTCATATTCCTAAATGTTGAACAGTTTTTTATGCAGTTAAAGTCAATACTCTAATTGGCCCTCAATAGGGATGTTGTGCTTGGCAAAGATAAGAAACCACTGATGGAGAGAATTATTATTGAGCTTGGTTAAGAGAGAGGTAAAGTGAGTGTTAGAGTCACTGCCTATTGACTTGCTCCTCTAAAAAGGATATTGTCTGTGCCAATCCACAGTCCATACTGTCTGCACAGCACTATGAATAACCTCTGCAATGGGCAGATAGCAGCTTCTCTATATGAGTCCTCTCAGTTAGAGTTCATTCACTCAAGGACTAATACAGTGGAAGTGAAATGAAGTGGCACATTAGAGACATGATCTTTGCTACAGTCTCCTCAACATGGGCTGAAAGGTCACATCATTCAATGTGATGGATTTCATTAAGTATTGGGGAGACTGGGGCTAGTTGTCACACAGTGATGTTGTAATGAGGACCATAAATTAAAATAAGTCTAATTACTTATACCCAAGTCCAATTACACAAAGCTTGTTTATAAGTAGTAGTTATATATGCTATATGTTTTATATTTAAAATTAAGGTATGTTGTTATATCTTTTGTAAGAATGATAAAAAACATTAATGACTTATTTGTAGATATTAAAGTTAAGTTATACAGAAATTAATTTCAAAACGAAACTACAAACAAGCGTGACAACAAGCCCTTGTGTCCTCTACTGTAGATACAAGCACAGTTGCTAAGGCATTTGGGTGGTTGCTAGGGTGTTGCTAAAGCGTCCTGGTTGGTTGAAATGGTGTTGCTAGGCAGTTGCTAGTTGTTACTATAGGGTTATTAGCACATTCAGAATACATTTTAAGAAGAAGGTAGCTCCATTTAATGACAAACTAAATTAAATGAATTAAAGGAAGAGATGTAACCCACCTAGAATGCAGCTCTGTGCTTCCATTGTTATATTTGCTGCCCCGTTCCCACATGCCAAAGTCTGGCACACGATATGCCCTCTCCACACAGAATACCAGGTTCTGGATAAACGATACCTGCAAACACAAACATAGCAAAAATATCCATCATACTTTCCACCTAGATCGGCATCTCCTCTGATTGCTATGTAGACATCAGCGCACCTAAAGTAATGTAGGTTTTACTTTTCTTAAAAAAGTAGGCTTGCGCTGAAAGTGTTTCTGGGCCATGAGTGTTTTACATACTGTTGTTGTTTTTGTCAATACATCAGCATTCTTGAACGATACCAATTTACCACTCAGATTATTCACAGAACAGAAGAATTTAATTTGAATAATGATGTACACTATATGGCTACAAAAATCATCCATCATATCTATGGGTGGTACCGGTAATGTCAAAAGCCCCTCATAACTTTGGGATTATCCTCCTATCCCTACAGTGAAATGAGGGCAAAGGAAAAACAAAACGAGAGGAAGAATGATGACTTTATGGTACATAAATGAGCAAATGTTCAAACACCCGGGGAGACCGGACTGACAGAGCTTTTAATTTAACACGAAGAGAACTGAGGGCCCCTAAAGCATGTTAAAATGGGACAGTGCGGAAAGTAGGAAAAAGACAAAATGCAGTGGGGAAAAGGAGGAGAGAGGGATGGCTTGTGCACTTTTTCAGGCCCGGAATAAAATGATTAATGTGACGAGCTTTATGGTATCTTAATGAATACTGCTGGCCTGGGGTGGCACTATTTTCTTTTCTCTTCTTCTGCTAAGCTTCAGCAAGTGAGAGCAGAGCAAAAAAGCAACTATTCTTTTCTGTGGATAAAGATGGATTGTCACAGCCGCTTGTGTTTGCCGGATAAGGCGTTTTAGTTAATCATTTTACAGTGACTGCTGGTGCGGCCCCCTCATCTGTATGTCGGTGACAAAGTCTTTCTAATTATAGATTTAAACAATGACATTTTTTAATGGGCAAATGACTCATATGCCAAATTTACCTCCTGAGTTTCTGAAAAGGCTCAAGTTTGAAAAAGCTTCAAAATACAAACAACTTCTACAAGGCCTTTTGGTAATAAGTTACATACATTTAATTCGAATGGATTCTCATTGTTAATTACTATAATGTTTATTATAGCCTATTACGAGAAACACACACACAAAATCAGGGCTTTAAAAAGTATGACTCATATTCTTATAAACCACTTATAAAACTATCACTTTAATATATCACTTAATTTAGCCTCTTGGGGGATATACATAATTTTCTGAAGGTTCAGCATCTCCTTTCATTGGCAATTTGTTAAAGAACAAAAACTCAACTTTATACATTACCTTCAGGACCTATTTTGCACCCTAGTCCACAAAAGCTTTCTGACTAGTTGAAACAAAATATGCAGATAATATCTAATACTTTAGATGAGCTTACACTAAATACATAGAAACAAAAGGCTGCCACTGGCTGGTAGAAGTAACAATTTCTCTCTTATTTGTTCTGCTGTTCATTAATAAATAGATGTAATGGCTCACTGATTTCATGACTGTGCTTTTTTTAATTGCATTACACAGCCGGCTACACACTATTTAGACACGTCAATTAAGCCTCTTTTGCAAATAGCAAAATCCCCATAAAAGCTTCTATGACAATTTGTTAAGCTTTTCATGTACGTCTCAGGGAGAAAGGTGCTATTGCCTGTCATAAGTAACTGTAACTGCCTAAAAACACAACATTTAAGAGAAAAGACTATTTTTAAGATAAGCCCAACGTGGCTGAATAAATAAAAGTTGCAGTTGTTTAACAGACAGTGATTTAACAGCAGAGTATTAAGTAAATCCGCTGTGTGAGTGCGGCAAGAATAAAAGATCCAATTAATGAAGTCTGCACACCTAAAAGAGGCTGGTATTAAATAAAAGAGAGAATGTAAACAAACATTACCACATCTCCGTCTACTTTTTACAGTTAAGTTCAGCTCGGCCACTGCCAGGGTTTAAGGTCTTGCATATTTCCTGCCACAGTACATTCCAATCATAGCATGAGCTGTTGTGTAAGTGATTTCTCATCTCCTTGGTACAAAAGCAGAAGCTGGCATGGTGTTCTTTGCCCTGAACTACTTTAACTTCTGCAAGAATGTTACTAAATTGTTTAAAGTAGTGGTGAGCAGAATGGCCTAAGATCAAGTCACCTGCAATCCAACAAAACATCTCACCGCTTCATATCACAGTTTTGTAGCTCAACTAGCTTTTTCTGAAGCTCAAATGATGAGCATGCTGCTAGCAACGACACTGTCGTTGGTGTGATTACAAGAATTGTACAAATGTAAATGCAACCATAATATATCAAGTGTCCCAATGGCGAAAATATCTTTAATGTTCTCTTTTCTTGTATTTATCTGTATAAAAATACATGTTACAGTGAACATTATCAGATCAGAAATATCATGCTGAACATCTTAGGAAGTTAAACAACAAAATTAAGTGTTTCCCATGCCAGCATCACCTTTGGCTTGCTCAGTGAGGTATTTCTAAGACAATTTTCTTTGTGAAGGTGCTTTGGGATAATACGTTTTGTAAAAGGCTCCATACAAATACACGAGTAAATGATGGATATGGTGGTATTAAATGATTACCATATTCATATACTATGGTATATTGTTAATATTGTACAGTGTTTTCAGGTTAAAAAATACACAATACTAGCAAGGTACCATACCTTAAATTCATACACTTTAGGTATTTGACGTAATGCAGTCGTACCTCATCTGTATTGTAGATGATTTGAAGGCCAGAACAAATCATTTCAACCAGGTACAGTAAAAACAGAGACAAGGCATCAATCTGTTTGAAAAGAAGGGGCAAAAACAATGAAAAAACAATGTTTATTTGGTTTACAATAGGCAACCCTCATATGAATGTATTTCTATTGAGTTCAGGATGTTTTCACCTGTAGATGACTGTATTCTTTATAGAGGTAAACCTCATCTCCAGTATGCACGTTAAATATTGAGTGCAGACACGTGGACGGGCTCGGATCCTGCTTGAACTCCTCCACCTGTGAGAAAACAAAGGAAGGTAGGTAGAGAGAGAGAAAAAAAAAACACAGTCCAAAAGTCACATCTCTTCCTTCATATTACCAATGTCTCTACTGCTATAATATTTATCAGCTTAATAAGGTAAGTGAGTTGGAAAAAAGGAGCACATTGATATATTGATACAGGGGTTGTAATAATAAATAAAATAAATAAATAATAAATTACCCTGATATTTATAATAACTAAAAGATTCTCTCCATAAAAACATGGGGGATTAATAGAAATAGGATGTTTGCCATCTATACTGATAGAGGCAGGCAAGAAGATGGTGTGAAGCTTATTGCTGCATGTACTGAAGATTTACTGTACATTAATTTTATATACTAACAATCTAAATATGTATGTATTCCATATACATATATATATGGTTTCATTTTTGTGCCACACATGAGTATGACACATGCTGCAAATACTGACATTTACTTGCTTTAACAATTTCTCATTAAACTCCAGATTGTTATTGACTTGTTAAGACATAACATAACAGATGAAATTAAACAGATGATAAACAAATGGTACACTGAACAGATGCAGTACATAAAAAGATTATGCTGTGCTGCAGAGGATAGGTAAGACTTCTGCACTGACTCACCACCAAAAACCAATCAGCTACCCACCAGACGTGACTGCTGGAGGGTTTTATTTCCCAGACGTTGAGAATCAGGTCGCAATAAAAGCAAGATTATTTAGTGTGGCAAACAAAGTACAAAATAACAACAAATAAGGGATCAGAAAACTAAGAAGTTAAAACAATATACAAAGATATATGAATCATTTCTGCAATGACACAAGTGCTACAAAATCAAACAAGACATTGTATAATGTTTACAAAGCCTGTGTCTCATGAATCTTAAAGAGTCCTAAGGATGTCTTCTTACAAAACCCTGGAGATACTGATACTATATGTTCTCCAACTCCAAGATTAGAGCTTACAACACAACAAAAACAATAACTATTAACTCCTTAAGACAGAAAAAGTGCATATATATGTCCCACACAAAAATGTATTTGCAAAACAAAAAAAGAACCAATGTTCTTATAGGAATAGTTCACCCAAATATTACAATTCTATTGTACTCACCTACATGCTATTTCAGCTGAATATTACCTTCTTTTTTCAGTTAAACACAAATGATTAATTAAAAATAGTGTCTTCTTAAAGGAAACAAATACAGATCAGAGTGCTAATTCATATTGGTTCTCATGGCAAACATGCAATTTGCAACTAGGTAACAGGTAAGAAGTTTTTTTTTTAAAAAGTAATAATTTTCTTTCACAAACATACTATTTTGGTTCAGAAAACATTATTATACTAACCCATTGAAATCATCTGGATTACTTGTATTAGCTATTTTGGAGCTTTAACATTCTACATTACATATGAAGATAACAAAGGCATTTAAATATAAAATTAATTGTTTATGTTTAACTGAAAAATAATATACAGTTATGATGGCATGTGAATAATGGGGTGAGTAAATTATAAGACAATTTTCATATTTTGATGAACTATCCCTTTAAATTCTGAATCACATGCCATTAAGAAATTTAGAAATAGTTATCTATAAGTCATATACATATTACAATCCCACGGAGAGACCACACGTCACAAAACTGGGTCGACCTTTCCCACTGACCACATCACACGTGGGCCCCCACAGCATATTTTAAGTGTTATAAATAAGTGGCCCATTTTTTTTTTTTCTTCCCCTCTCTCCTCAGGTCATGTGAGGCATCCTTCTGTCCCAGATACACACTGTTTTTTTTCACACCAATAACACAGATGTATAACAAGCCAGACACAGCTGTACAATTCAGCCAAATAGACAAACACTCGTCCCTGGGTCGAAATCTATTTCTCATCAAAGCAAACATAGATTGAGAGAACGATAAAGACACCTGTGAGACAAAGGATGACATTTGAAACATCTGTTGGTCATCACTGCCAGTAAAATTAAAGCAATAAAAACTGTTCTCCAGTCGCTACAAAAACAATTTTCTATGACACGCAACTTGGCAAAACAGAGACTCTATCAGTGTGATTTATGAATGACTTTGGGATGACCTTTATAAAATCCTTCAAATGCTGGAAGCACAGGCGAGTTTAAGAACGTTAATACTCATGCATGTATTTGAGATTTGTGCATGACTCACTTTGTTGTTGCTTTTCATCTGTTTGTGACACATTTTTTGCACAGTGTGATATAAGCAGCATGCCGTAGTAAGCCCTGTCAAATATACAGTACCTGGGGTACTGATGATATGAACAGTTGTAGCACGTTTCGAGTTTATTGCAGAAAAACCAATGTTCTTTGTGAATGCTACAGACACATGTTAATGAACAGTGCACAGTGTAATTAACTGTATAAATGAGGAATTATAATTAAGACGCTGAAAAGCTTTCTTGCAAATCAGGTCTTGGGGGTCAGAAATAAATGAAACGGAATAATTTCAAAGGTGTAATTGCTCAGGTCCACGTTGGGGGGAAACTGTTAACTTCAGAGAAACAGCACACTGAAAAAACAGCCTTAATGAGGGAGCATAAGAAAGTGTTCACACCAACAATGATCGGCAGATCACAAACAACATAAATGACAATAAAGTGCATTCATTTAATTACAGGTGAAATGAAGCAACATTTTAGGTCAAGGTATTTTAAATAAGACAAAAAACACAATGGCATTTAGGGACAAACTCTTGTTTGTGCTGATAATATACCCAAAAGACCAATGGTTAAAGATGGTGACAGAGAGCACCGCCCCTTTATTTGTAACCATTACGCAAGTCCAATTTATCACCAATTTCCAAAATTAAAAGTGGCCACACAATTACAGTCCAAATTATACCATTGAATTTACACGGCCCTCCAAGGTACTAAAACGATTTGTATGCTATTACCATGCATTTTTATGTGATATGGTAAAAGCACAGTCATCAAATGCAGGAGTATCTTGTAAACACTACAATGTAATAATATAGAAAGCATTACATATTACTGATATATATATATTATATATCAAAATATCATGTTAATACCATCACAGTTCTTTTTTGTAAGAAAACGGTTTTGTAGTCCACTTCCCTTTTTCTGAGAACAATAGTTATATGCATAACTGAACATTTCCATTTAGTCGATGGTGCAAAACATAACCAGCTGGTCCAAACAGGAAGCCCAACATCTCAGCAAATGACCACAGCCAGTCCGGGCGGCTCGCCATGGGAACATTGTCAAAACACTAATTGCTGCAGCATCCGAATGTTAAAACCACGGAAAAGCCCACCTGGCAGCTGCCCAAATTCAACCCACAAAAAACCTTTTTAAATAATGTCCAATAGATTGGCTTTCACTTTACACAAAGCACACCACATGTGTAGGCGAAAACCTACTCAACACAACTACACAGATTCAACTTTCCGGTGTGAAAATTGATTGCCTGTCCCAGTTAGAGTAAACCAAACAGACAGAGTTTGTTGTCCAAGTTGTGGATATACTGATAAAATGTAAAGAGGAAAGGCACCGTGACGAGATAAACGTGTCTGCCAAAATGCATAAATATAAATGTAAATGTACACAACCTTAAGACCTATTCAGCACAAACATAATGCATGTGAAATGTACTGACGAGGAGAGGACAAAACGATTTGTTGAAGTCAGTGTGATGATAGAAACTAAATAATAAAACCACATATTCTAAGACCTCAGATGTTGGGCCACACAGAGCATCCAGAAACATTGTCAAATCCCATGCTTAGGTACAGAAACAGACAGCAGCTTTATGTAATGAAAGGTAGTAAAGAAAGTCTCACAGCACTTCTTGAGATGTACTGTAAATCTCAGAACTGTAAAACAAGCCTATGATGTCTGAAAAGTGACTGAAACTGTGGAGAGCTAGAGGGAGTCTGTGAGGTAAAATGTGGGTAGTACAATTACTTGGAAAGCAAATCTAAGGAACAAAGCAGAGCTTCCCAAATATCAGGTGTAAAGCCTGCTGGAAAATATAACAAAAGCTCCAAGGCCCTTATATTTTTTTCCTGGTAATAAGAAATAAATTAACAGAATTTATTTTATACAAGGTTTTTCTTGAACAAAATAAACAGCATTTTAGTAAGGGTTTCATATGAATTTTGTGCACTACCATACATTTTCAAAATCCAAATGTCATAAATAATATATAACAAACTATAAGCACTTAAAATAGTAGCATAGTTATCTTAAAATTTTAGCAGTACTATACGTGATAATAGGGTTACAGCCGGTTCATGCGGTTAGGTTAGTAGCCTTTTTAGAACTACTATTAGTTCCAGTCGTTGCCAACAGGGCAATCTCAAAATGGTTTCAGCACAATTATTATAATAATATGTATGTAATGGTGCTGCTGTGTTCTGTTCTACAGTGGAACGCAGTGACCCACCTTATCAGACTGGCGCATGTAGCAGTACATAATCCCCCGCATGCACTTGATGGCAGAGTGCTCCAGCTCATGAGTACGGCCCATGTCATCATCAATGCGCCTGTACGACAAACATTTTGTGTGAGTTACTGAGAAACATACACTTATACTGTTGTCTACAACATCCTTGGTTAGAAAAAAAAACACTTAATCAAGTGGAAGGCAGTGATATCAGGCTGGTTATTTTTAGAAAAGACCAGCAAGGAAGATATTTCATATTGATTTCACCATTACCAGAATAAATGAAGGAGAAAGCCAGGAATCCAGAGCATGGCATTATCATATACTACAGCAAAGTATTCATTTAAACCAAAAAACATGCAAATGAGATAAACTTTCAACATACAGCGCACACATGCAAACCGCCCACAGATACTCCTACAGAGACAAACTGTAGGAGAGTAAGTAATGGGTTCAGGCCTGGCTGTCAGATTGGAATCATCTTAATTAAACTCCTTTGACAATGCTAATATGCAGAGGTGAAGACTGATGACTGCGTCTCTCTCGTCTGATACGCCAGCTTTCTATTTTTACCCTCGCGTTCGTCCTCTAGAGGAACAGCCCTCGCAAGGAGATAAAGGAACGGAAGAAAAACAGTAAGTCTTTCACAGAAAGTCTTGGTCTTTGGTGACCTACAGTAAATGTTGGCTATTTTTAAGCATTTCAAATATAACCTTGACATGGGCCTCCAGGGTTTAGGTCAGAATTAATATGAAGGATTGGTTACATGCGTCTGACACAAGGGAGGAAGTGTGTGAAAACAAACTAAAAAAACTAGAAAAAAGGTTACAAAGGTCTGTTTACACCAAGAACAGTAAGGATAACTTCAACTATCATCTCTTGGTGGGGATGCTATGATCACGTTATGCCTATTAAGCTCACAGGCTACAGTTTTAGTCTCGTTCCTCTGTATTGTTATGGTTGTGGTGCGGACTCCAACACTTTCTTAAATTTATGTCTACATGTTGGGTAATTGCAAATAAATTGGTATGTTCTGATTTGCTTCACATTGTACAAATTTATTCGACTTCGGAAAATGGTTACCAATTCTTTAGGTTAGAGATCAGGTTAGAAATAATGCTACAGCTGTACTAATAACAATATTAAAATGTGTATAATGTTTTATATTTTTTACCACCATGCCAGCTTCTATGGCTGCGTTCATGCCAAGAGCCATGTTTAATTATTAAAAATAAAACTAACAGTAAAACTGCACTTGGATTGACTTGGTTAAAACTTTTCAAAAAGTGTGTAACACAGCAGTATTAAAATAGTGATATAGATAATAACAGCAGTCCCATTTTGTCAGCAATTGTCTGACAAAATTTTGTCTGCCATATTCTCTTTCTTCCTCTGTTATCCATTTGTGAATTTTAAGTTTCTTGCCGACTGAGAGCAATGATATCAACCGCTTGACCAGGCAACCCCAGATCTCTTCAAAACATTAATTTAGATTTAACAACAGAAGGATATTAATCAGCTTAATTCTAGCCTGCATGCTTAAGAATCAAGCAGAGGTCTTAACGTGTAATGTCATGTTTAATGTGTTCTCAGGTTTTATGAAAAGACAAATCCACCCACTAATGAGAGTACCTGACCTGTATGCCAAAGCCAAGGCCCAGACACTGGCAGCACAGTAGAGCGAGTCTCTGACTTTAGCTTCCTTACAGCCAGAACATGTCTTCACTGGGAACAGACCAGTGGTAGGGCTCTGGTAATTCAGAATGGTGCATTTCACTAGGAGAAAAAGAGAGAGAGGAAGAAATAAAGATTTACAGGAGAACATCTGGTTTAATTGTGTTACTGTCAAAACCCAAAGAGCATGAAAATAAATGAAAAAGCAACAGCAGGGGACTTCACAACCACATACCTTCTAAGTCTGTTTACACATCCTTGAAACCAATGCTATTTTTATGTTTTCTGCCACTGCATAATTCATTGAACATATTTTCAAATATCACTAATCTTCAAATTTCAAGAAATATAACAGAACAAAACAAGGCAGCACATCTTTATCTATCACTGTGTCCAACTTGTTAAACTTGCTCTCTCTCTCCCTCCACTGTGATTTTTCTTTACTAATGTATAATCAGGCTGAATAGGGCACTTCATTTTTCATCAGCACATTATGCCAGCACAAATGAAGGGGCATTCATTCCCAGCTATCATTTGTTATGTAGAGTTTGGGTCAATTCAAAGAGACAGAGCCAGCAGGGCTGGGGGATAAGGAGACACTGGGGGAATTAGTCAGAATATTAATATACTCTTCAGAGAGACTGCAGCCAGGATTCCTTGGACCCCTTAGAGGAAGCAAGCATTCCAAGCAGGGCGATAAATACATCTTTATCTGATTAGACCTTGTTCTTTAAATGCGGTTGATGCCGGCTGGAAGACTGCAGTTTGAGAAATGTTTCACAGCAGAACAGTCGGAGAACTAAGAAAGCCTGGGTTAGCTTGAAGCTCTAGAAACTGTATAAAAGTGTTTCAAATACACCCACAGCAAAATGGAAAATTGATGGAAACATCACCTGAAACTGTTGTATATACATTTATTTATTTAGCAGATGCGTTTATCTAAAGTGACATATAAATAGGAATAAAACAAGCAGAATGAATTCATCCAAGGTATGAAACAATACAAATAGTGCTGTCATACAAAATGAAAAGTACTAGAATAATGCAATCCTACAAATGTAAGTCAAGAAAAAAAACATTTTAGAAGCAAGCAATGTATAAAAAGCATTTATTTACCCAATGCTTTACCCCAAATAATAACGTGAAATACAGTGGATGATATGGATGATGATGCAGCAGCCACGACACTCACTAAAGCTCGCTATAGGGTCAGAGATCAACTAATTCAAAAGAAATATGATGTACAGCCTGCTATTATCTGCCATTTTCTTCCGTGCAAACCTTAAATTACTAATCAAGGACGCCTAATTTACAGTCATTTCACAGGCGCCGTGGCTTTCAGAGGTATACGTGCATCACCTGAGCAGTAAGTTTCTTCTTTAGAGAAGATAAGAAAACAAAATTACATATTACTCACACTCATCTGTGAAGTGAGAGGGTAAAACACATCATAGCACTCTAGATGCAAATGCTTTGAAGACTGCATCTCTCTTATCATCTATCAGCATAATGCATCTCTAAATCAACCCCTAATGCTGGAGACACAAACATTCTGTTTTTAAGGAGGGGTGGATCACAAAGAGTGGAAGAAGGAGAACAGGGGTGGAGACTGAGGCACGCAGACTAAGAAAAATAAGTGGAAAGAAGAGGACAGGGAAAGAAAAGATGGAGAGGCACTTTTGCCCATTAAAAGTTAAAGCTTGTTTTCCACAACCTTAATCTTGTGGAAGCAGGGCATAGATAGCAGAACTGCATTCACTACAATCAGGCAAAAGGGAAGAAGTGGAGGAAATGAGAGGCAGTGAGGCATGATGTCATTACCACGTAAATAGAAAAACCAAGAAATAGAGACAGAGAGAAAGATGAGAAAAAAGAGAGACCAAAGATAAAAAAGCAATAACTTTCCACAGGCTAATCTAAGAAAAGTTCACAATAACATGCCAGCGTGTATTTCACACTGTAATGTGCAGTACCTTGGGCTAAAGATCTTGAATGTGTCTTTCACTGTTCTGAGTTCAAATGCAGTGGAAGAGAATAAAAAAACTTTGTGAGCGAACAGAGCAGCTGCTCGCTACTGAGATACATTTCAGTGAAATGGAGTCTGCCAAAACTATTACCACCTAAATTATGCAATTTACAGCATTTATCTTTGTAGGATTCTCTTTTTATGGAATGACATGGGGATTTACTTGTAATAAAAAAAGAAATTCCTTAGCACTGAAGTCATATTAGATTATCTGAAAACAAGAAACGTCCTCTTTGTCACTTTTTTGTTCTCTCTCTGGATGAATGCAGCCAGTCTTTGCTTGGGCCTGGACCTATTTTAATGAATAGCGCTGGTCTAGACAGCAATTTTATATAGCTTTATTTGCCACCATTGACAAAACTAAAAGGGAAAGGGGGATTAGGTGTGCAAGAGAGCCAGTGAGAGGGAAAGAAAGAGAGACTGTGTAAGTGGGCAAGGAAAGATGAGAATTGATTAAAAGAAAAATGTACAGAGGAGCACAGCAATAAGACACCACACTAGCTACAAATGCATCTAGCGAACGTCTTTTTAGCATGGACTAATCCCTCTGCCGAGCATCATAATTAAATGTAATGGTCTGGAGACTTTCTGAACATTCTAATTAAATTAGGAAACATTTTAGGAAACAAATAATGAAATAATTTTTAGTTACAGTAATAATGAAGGAAACCTCGACTACAATGGACAAAGGGAATTCATTTGCACACAGTTTAACACATTTGTATATTCTTACCGCTAATTAAATTATAAAGAAAGGTCAAACAGCCAGAGAAGGCCATGACACAGCTTAATTTAGCAAGACTTTGGATAGTCTGGTCCTTATTGCTGCATATTTTTGCCAAGAAACCTATGAACATGTTTTAAAGATGTCACTAGCATGACAAATTCTGGTAACTCCTGTTACTATTTCAGCCAATTTCAGTTGACGGCAAACATTTTTGTGTGCTGTATGCATTACACAGTCAGCAAATGAACTGCGTGCAGTCCATGGGCTGCCATTTGAGGCTGAGACTATGACACAAATGTAAATTCCTCATTAAAGGTCATTATTATGCCATGACATTAAATCTACAGACTGGCCTTAAGTCTAGACGGTGTGTCTTTCTATTTACTACAGATCTGAATCTGAGGTTGTGGATAAATACCTAACCCATGAGATCATAAATATTACATTGAGCAAATGAAATGTCACCTGCGTTATAGTAGCGGTCAAGTTTATCCCAAAGAGGCTCATCCTCCCGATGCAGTATGGATAGCTTAAGGGGTTCATAGATGGAGCCTGAAAACAGAAATTAGAAACACTAATATTAAGAAACAACCAATTCTACATACAGTAGATCTGAAATATTGTAATCATTCTTTTTGCATATCAATGTGATATGCTTACTTGAAAAACTGCACAGCTTGTTTGCATTGTTTGTATTGTTATTTGCACACTTTGGGCTATTTAACATGCTAAGGTTGAGCTAACTCACCACAATCAAAATGTGGTTCATTTAGTCTCTGTAACCTAAATGGCTTTCTGTTCCATATACAATGCTAAGAGCAGCAAAATGTAGATTTACTAAGATGCAAAGGCAGCAAAGCATGCCAGGAAAACAATCAAAGCCAAATGCAAGATACTAAAGCTATTGTTCATAAGATGCATATGTCAAACCAAACGTCAGTGCAAACGCATTGTTTGATTCCAGAATTGAAGGCACTGGCAAACTCTGTGAATAATGGAATCTGACACCAGTAAATTCAGCTTTTTCTGTGGCAGAGTGAGTTTCAGGGGAAGCCCATCATCTGGTGCACTATTTCAGACGCATTTAACTTTAGAGCAATTTACATTTTAATAGAATCGACCCAGGGTCAATACCTCAGGTACTGAAAATTCACATTTCCTAGCAAATTAGCATAATTCCCATCAGCTTTTAAGTAGCAGGGACAAAGCCATCTCTTTAAGATAACTCCAGCTAAGCAGTGCACATCCAATCGGCAAATGAAAGTTACTCCTCATTTTAATTTTACCACATTGATATAAAAGTAACTTGCCTTTAAAAGCATAGTCACCTTCTGTTATCAGCTTTGATTGGACATTGACAGAAAGAGATAAGAGGTTCTGAATTGCATTAATTATCAATCTGATAAAGGCATCTCCTTCAAGTTAAACCAAAACTTATTTATGCATTTTACATCTCTTTTACAGATTAAACACTTTTAATTGATGAGTATGTAATAATGCGTCAAGGAATAATTTCTGGACCACAAATGAGGCATGTATTACAATTTTGCGACTGATTTTCAGAAAATATGTTTATAGCAAAATATAGAAAGTAAAGGGTGGCTTATCCGTGAATCAATCACGGCGAACAAACTTACCAAATTTTCGGAGTTTGCGACGGGCATTCACAGCCTCGTTTGGAGTGTTGGCCATTGTTCATTAGATGAACTCTACACCAGTCCTCTATTAGTTAAACTACAACATTAGTATAATTCAGAGGGTTAGTAGACCATTGAGAGAAAAGACAAATTACATGGAATCACATGTTCAGGGGTGGTTGACAAAAGTCAAAAGTCTATGTCATATGGTGTGACCTAAAAAAATGTAGAAAAAACCTAACAATTACAGTAAGATAAATCTTTCTCATCCAATTTGTAACTCCAGCAAAGTCAGAAATCTCTCATGCTATTTGTATATTTTTTCTACATTTTTGCTGTTACACCATAGGACACAGTCACATATGTATTTGTCAACTACCCTCGGGCATTGTTACCAAATCTGCATGCAACAAATTATACACACTCATAAATTAGGCACTTAGAAATTAGATGTGAGTTGACTGACATGATGTGTGGAAATGTGTGGAAAGTCCCATAGAACAGCATATAAACAACAAGGCCACGCCACCAACATCTGAGCTGATGAAAGTCAATTTGTGAACTGCAGCTCTCTGTATTTATTGACAGTATCTATACCACATACATTCAAATGGGATGTAAAACTCTTTTAAAGGTAGAATTTTATTTTCATGTCAGGCTTGCAGATACAAACTAGAACTGAATGAACAGGTGTACGGAAGAGGCTTAAAACATTTAGTGGCTGAACTCTGTCTCGCTGTTCCCTTAAAAAATTAAAGGTTGAGTGTTCAGGATCTAAATTTAGCCACTGAAAAGTGTATACTTCACGCCTGACCTTTGGGCTCGGCTCCCTATTCACAGACACATGCAACAAGACGACTGTTAATGCGCTTCTGCACCACGGACAACGACTCAAAAATGCACAGAAAGTACAAAAAACACACTGTTCAATCATGCCCAATGCCATGCATCTTAAAAAGCCAAACCTGATCGCTTAGATCTGGCTTTAAACTCCAGCAGCTTCCAGCCGACATCCGCTAAGCTTGCCATAATGACACCACAATAACAACATTACGCTCCCGCTGCCGTAAAAACACCCACAGTGTCGCAAATACTACATAGACTCTGCTGTGAACGACGTGCCGTATTCCGGTTTGTGTTGGTCTAGGCTAGCAGTAAAATGTTGCTGTCATGGAAGATGTTTTTGACGTTTATGTTGTGTTTTCTGGGACGACATGTCGCGTTTGCTTTACAGAACGTTACCAGTGACTTATTTGGCTTGGAGAATTACGGCACAGTGGCGGCTTTCGGTGACTTTAACTCGGATAAGCAGACTGATATCTTCATCATCAGAGAGCGTAAGTGCTGTTTCATTAACAAACATTAACAATAATGTCTTAAATATACATTATTTATGCTTCATGTTAAATAATATTTATTATGTTAAAACTCTGCTATGGTGTCACTGTCACAGGACAGCTATTTCTGTTATTTATCTTGTCATATGACAGGGAGGTGTGGCTGTTTGTTTAGTATACTCATGTTATAACGCACCTTGTGCTTATGGTTTTTTACATTTCTTATTAGTTTTATATTATGGTAATAATCTTAAGTATTTGTATTTCAGAATCTGAGCTGTTGATTTTCTTGGCTGATCTCAAAGCCCCTTATTTCAAACCTAAAGTTCATCTGACTAAAGATGTCTTCCCTCGGTAAGAATACAGGATACCAGCACAAAATTCATAAGCTTTTCATTGTCGATATTCTGAGTAAATTTTTTCCCTCTCTGTTCTTTCAGTGGCATCAGAATCAGTAGTGTCGTCCCGGGTGATTATGATGGAGACTCTCAGATGGATGTGCTTCTCACTGGTCACCCTACAGGCTCTAGCCCCTTAGAAACCACAGTTTTTATCTTCTGGGGGCATAATCAAACTTTAAGTAAGGCCTAATAAGTAATGCAAAAAAACATGCAATTGTATTTACTGAAAATGCTATACTGTATATTTGTATTTATGTACTGTATTTGCTAATTTCTGAATCTCGAACTCATTGGGAGAGTTATAGAAAAAATGAGAAAAATAATGTTTGACAATGTTGTTTTGCAGACCAGAGTGCAAGGCTAGATCTGAACAGTACTTTTAGAGATGAGCCCCTTGTTATGGAGTAAGTACAACATAAACAGAAATATAAAAAAGGCCTAATAATAAGTAGCTACACTGCTATTATGCTGTTTTTTTATCCATGTTCAGCTTCAATGGTGACATGATTCCAGACATATTCGGAGTTGAGCGTGAATCATTGGTGGTTTGCTATCTCAGCGGCAGGTAGGGCTGTCGTCCTAATATCTGTTCTTGTTGCCTCTGCCATAACAATCAAATACATACTGTTTCTTGTTTTATCAGAAAACCGAGATGTGAGAAGGCTCTTGACTCTGATGTCAAAATGCGTGTCCCTCATTCCAATGCTTTCATCGACCTTGACAAGGATTTTACTGCTGGTGAGTATTTCTGCTGTCTTTCCACAACTTTGCAGTGTGAAGTGTCAAAGAAACACAAGGAAATGCTCTATGGGGTGAATTGTCTTTTTAAACAGCTTTTTAAATTCTGTAGGTTTTAGTTAGCTGCAGATGCAGTTATGAAGCTTGTTTGGTGAGGGTGAACCCTTGAATGCTGTTTGATTTATTTATGGGTTGCAGTACTGAGAGTAGTTATGAATTCTGTTTTGCTTGTCAACACTTCAGACACATAGATTTATTATTCTCAAACTGCTTAATGATAACAAAAGTAAAATCGTTCTTGACATTTGGTGGTTCATTTCATGCTTTGTGGAGATCAAATAGACAGTACCGTTCCATTTTTAATATTGAAACTTTGTTTATTGTGTATTTTATGTACTTTTTCTTTGAAATTGTTTGGTTACAGTTAGGCTACAGTATATACAGTTGTATTACCTGCTTTTTCTTGTGCAAGGTAGAACGTAGAGGAAGTTGTTTGTCTTTATTTATAGTTACTTATTAGTCTTTGTGGAAGAGTTATTTACAGCAGTATAGAATCCTAGTAAAGCCCTGTGCACAACTCATACTGTCAAAAACTATTTTCAACACACTATACTGTATTGCTAGGTCACCTTGCTGATAAACTATTTAGATAAAGGCATTTCAGGCCTTACACGCACATACATTTGATCAATTTTCAACTTGACTGAGAACAGCAGAGCAACCCATTTTCTACACCACTGAATAAATACATTTTGAATTCATTTCCTGCAATCCCTGAAGATTAGCTTTGTCAGGTTTTTTCTCTGTCATGTAAGCCTGTCATCAAAACGGGATGTTTTCTGAGCTTTGTGTGTTCTGTCTGGGAAATTAGTGTCCCATTTTTTAGATGCAGATCTAGTAGGGAGTGTCTTTGCAATCTCTCCTAGGTATTTGCTCACTTGTGTTGTGTGTTTTAACTGTAATTTGTTGTGTAATTAATAATTAAGCTGCTTTGTGTTTTGGTCACACCTGCCTGTCTTGACACTAGACTAGAGCAGTTTAAATAACAGTTCTGGCTATTAAAATATTAAATGCCATAAGGAGGGAGCTCACAGTTGCTTCTAAATATCAAAGAATCAGTTCTGATTAGACAAATGTATCCATAATCATAGGTCAGTTGTAGCCTGTGTGTTTTATTTAGGCCTTCAGTGTGACCTAGACTATTAAAACTGTTTTTCAATTATTAGGATGCCAAGAGTGTACAAATGAAAACTGGCAAATTGTTATCCACTCTCAACAGACATGTGATGTCTATAGGGTTTTTAGAGAAAATAGAAATAAATAAATTGTGTTACATTTAGTTTTGTTATATGTATACCTAAAGTTGGGGTGTTAATGGTTATTGTGGTTACTTGATGCTGCAGTTTATTGTCTATAACAGTAAATAGTTACGCTCACTGCAGAATGGTGGCTCTCTTGGAGCATGGTTTGACATCCCTGGTGTTTAGCATTGGTTGACAGTTACGGTCCTGGTGACTCACAGTAATGCAATTTTGTACTCCTCCATTTCTGACAATTCAGTTAATAGATCCCTCTGCCAATGAGCTGTTCAATCAGTTGTATTAAATAAGTGAGACATCCAGACAGTGCAGTGCTTTATGTCCCCAGGGCTGAAATTGAGAACCACTGGTCTGTGGGTTGCTTGATATCACCACAACTTGTTAAGCCAGAAGAGAAGTATGAAAGTATCAGCCTTACTGCAAGGTGCTTCTGACTTTCCAGCTGTCAGTAGAATTTTTCTTTATTTGAAGTTGTTTGAATCAAATGATCTCTCATGAGCTGTTTATAAATTCAAAGCTGTTTTCAAGGGTGAGGAGTTTCCGTGTAAGCTCGCCTGCCAGTCACATAAAATTGACTGTAATAATCCTGCTGCACTATCTGGACTCAAAATAGATTTGATTTAGTAGATTAAACGCCCTCTTGTAAAAAATGAAAACCCGACAGTCAATTAGTGTACTTGAAGCTCAGATCAAACGTGTGGTCATCTGCTTATCACAGTGACTGAATGAGCGGGGCTTCTCATTCTGAAAACAGTCAAGAGGTCAAAATTACATTTAAAGGCCAATATGGACCAACACCAGTTATCCATGCTGAGACAAAGTCCCCTCGGCAGGAGACTGGCATCACTGCCCTCCTCAAACCATCTGGAGGATGTTCTGCTGCCACACACACACGTGCTGTTGACTGTGATTGGCAGCCAGTACAGAGAAAGCTGCTCTGTTCTTCTACAGCTGTGAGAAATTCACAGCAGATTAGCGAGAGCCCAAGAGTGAAATAAAGAACACACCCACGACAAAATCATTCTCCACTTACTCTACAATTATGACTGTCTGCTGTAGCAGGAGTTGGTGTGAGGGGAGGACCCCAGTGGGGGTGGAAAGAGGCTTTCAGGAAGATGTTTTACCTGGATCTGTAGGGTGTTACTCATTTTAGCAGGTTTTATTGCTTTTGTGAACCATGATTCAGGGCGGGCTTATCTTTATGATTACATATGTTCTTTTTCTGTTTAACAGAAGGTAGTTTAGACAAAACTATGACAACTCAGTTGAGAGTAAGAGAGTACTTTAGTAAAAAAGAAAAGCACGGCTCTGCAGAGTGAAATGTCTTCATTTTATTTTTTACACATTTTGTCAACATTTTTATTAGTCATCTGCAAAAATACTGTCAAGGATGGCCATAGACCTATTATTGAAGCCATAATGATCACACATATACTAGGCTACTAAGTCCATGACTCTACTGGCCTTCTGCTACTCAATCTGTATTACCTGTTTGACCTTCTTTGTCAAGACTTCAATTGATTTCTTGCATGTTCTGTGTGTAGATGAGCAGATAAGGGTCAGAGGTTGCACAGCAATCATTATCAGTCACTGTGACGATCGGAAGTTGTAAAATTCCCATCACGGTCTATTTTTCTACAATGTGTAATGGTGTACATTTTTACATTTTTCCCATAAAAATTATGCAATTACACTGTTAATTCGAAGTTGTCTATTCAAAATTGTTGTTTTCCACTCGTTACTTTGGCTGAGAGCTCTCAGAAATAATTGTTCACGTACGTGTGTATAATACTTTATTTTTGCTGTCAGAATGACAGACAGGATTTTAAATCATTCCTTGGTGTTTTTAAAATTCTCTACATGATGGGAATATTTCAGTTAATGCAATCTCTGGTGAGGGTCACCTTCAAACCACAGCTCAGATCCAGACACAATTGAAACATGCTGCGCGGATGCTTTAGCATGAAATTTCATCCACTTAGGTGTCAAGGCCTCATTTAAGCTTTATAATGGAATGTCCAGTCTTCACCCTGTACCTCAATGTTAAATCACACAGTCAGGGATTTCTTTCTCATTGGCAATCCACAGGCACTGCATTGATATTGCCCTATCTGATATCGGGCCCTAGTGGTTTATTAAGATGAACAACCAGCTATTACTCGAGACAAAGGTGAGTGATTAAGTCCAGTAAAACGTGTTCCTTATAGACTAATGCAGCCATGCTTCAGCTGTTCTGTTAGCTCAGGTCGATGCATAGCCACAGGAACAGGCAGACAATAACAGTGAAATAAGCATGGCAGAAACCCCTACTATTGTGTAGTTCCTTTAGGGATATTTTTCATCATTTTCTTTTCCTCCTTCGGTTTTATGGATTTATATTCAGCAACATTTTGATGCCGCTGGAATCCCTATCGCATTTTCCTGTCTTTTTAATGCCCCGCTTTTCCACGGTTGCAGAATGTGCAGCCTTATTAAAAAAAGGTGATAATTGCTAAATAATTATAAATGTCATTATGCGCAAATATGCACAAAAGACAGTGATTCTGCTTTTTGGCTGGTTGCTAGGCAACATAGTATTGCAATGCTGAACTGCAGCCAATTAGACCTCAAATCTCTCTGAGTGTGAGCGGCAAGTTAATTGTCAACCAATGTAAAGGAAACAGATTTTCCACATTAGGGGGCTGCTGAAGTGGGAAGGTTATCAAATCATTATCTCCAGCAGTCGACAGTTGAACATTTAGGTTACATTAGACCAAATCGCTATGATTGTATATTGTTCCTGTAGCATTTTGATTGTTTGCCTTATGGGAATTTTCAGTTTTAGACTTTTGTATTTGCTTTTGTGTTTTGCTATCCAAAAATGTAGCATAATTTCGTTATGGAAGATGCACTCACCTGTTTACGCAAGATGCCGCTCTCTGACAGGGATAAATTTAGAGCTGTCATGATTTTTTCATGTGTACACACATAATGGCGTCATTGCTGTTTGACTCATTGCATGGCACTCCAGAGACCAAATCTGCCGGACATAGCAGGTGGAAGATACTAACTGGGTGTTCCTCGTTGTACAAACCTGGCACAGTTTTACTGACAAATAGCCTAAAACCATGAGGGTAGAGATCTCCTCATTATTTTCTCAATATGTATGTATTCTCACTTCCTCCCATTTTATAACCAGTAAAGATGCTCAGAGGAACGGAACTGAAGTAAAAGTGCCTTCCAGAAAGTTGGCAGTATATCTAAATGCTCAGATGCAGTATTTCCATGATAAATACAACTACAGGGAGAAACTACTGAACAGATTTGTTGCTGATGGTTGGCTGAAGCTGAGTTTCATCTGAGTGCACCACACAGTTAATGTCCAATGTTAATCTGTTCCTTTGGGGGAAGAGTGTGCATACTAAACAATAACGGATAAGATTCAGCCACCAAACCTAATTAAGTTTAGTGTGTGTTAATCAACCAGTTTTTAAAAGGACCGTGACTTTATTTGTCCCTCGGTCAATTAGTGACTGTAGCTAATGGAGGAGTCTGTTTAAGTGGATCAGTGTCCCAACAGACTGCTGAGCTGTCTCTCTCTCTCTCTCTCTCTCTCTCTCTCTCTCTCTCTCTCTCTCTCTCTCTCTCTCTCACACTCTCACTCTCACTCACTCACTCACTCACTCACTCTCAACCACCCCAGAGCCAATTTTATCCACAATCTTTTTTGGCATTTTGTTTGTGCTTTGGGTGCTAATATTGTTATATTAGAATATATATTATTATTATATTGTTATATTATGATTAGATGAGATATGTTGTTGTGTTCACACAGGCAGAGACAGTTTAAACTTGCACAAAATGGACTTACTAGGTGCATAGTGTAGTGTACTTAGAACAGCAGACAGTCAGGTGTACCAGATTCTGTCATTATTTAGTCACCATAATCTAATTTCAAACCTGTAGGCTGTGGAAATACAACCAATACTTAACCAATAGCAATGTTGTGTGTAGTTTGTGTTATTTTGCTAAGAGTTTGGTTGTGCATAATTGAGCTTTTCTACTGCACAAAACGATTGCTTTGTTCAAAATCAAAGCGTATGCAAGATTACATTTTGTAGCTTATGAAATATTAAAATGCCTTTACTTTGGCATTTGGTAAACAGTCCTGTCCATCCCTCAGATTTAAGCATTATGCAACTTGAAATATGGAATTACTTTTTTTAGGCTTATATTTAAACAAAACCAAACAGATACAAATACTTTCAGTGGCCTGAGCATCTAATCTTGTTAGAGCAATATGTTGGGCAGCTTTCCCCTTGATCTTTCTGCCAGCATAATGTGAGAGAAATGAAATAAGCACTATGTGGGGTTGGCATAATCCCCTCCACTGCACCTATGTTGTTCTCGTAATGGTTTTACAAGATTATATTCCCTCAGAATAGAATCTTTCCATTTTATACCAGCGCTGTCATGCTTCTGAATGAAGTGCTTTAAAACAGGGTTAGAGAAACGCAGTGGATTTATTGGCTTATGTATTGGCTTATGCAGCTTCTATTTATGCACTTTAATTTTTCTATTGACCTGAATGTAACACCCTTTTCCAACCCTAAGACCTCCTAGACTTTTTTCCCTATGCGTACCCTATGCGTATACCCTTATTGTAAATAACAGACGTTGATGAAGTTAGTTCTTTTTGAGGTTTAATTACATTTTCGGTTTATTTATTAAATTCTTTTTAAAGTCCCTAATAGGCTTTAAAATAGTCCATAGCTTTGAAAAGCTGTAGATCTGCGAAATATACATGAAGCACAAGACTATTAACAGGCTGAAACTTTGTGATTACATGAGAAATCTTTTTTATTACTGTTATCATCCAGCACATTCACAGTTTAGATTAGATTAATTTTTTATTTTCTGTACAGAGAGAAATAACATGTTGCAATGAATTTTGATTCTAAAATATTCAGACCTTTTCTGTATTCTAGGCTGTGTAGCCCATTCCAATTTTTTTCTTTGCGTGTGATAAGAAAGCAGGAAGAGACTGTGATGTTTATGGCTTTGGTGTCTTGCAGAGATGTGTCTGATGAAGGACTGACCTTGAGAAATGGAAAGGTTTCTCTCATGCGCTTTGTCTTCTTTTTTCTGTTTCTCCCTCACGGGCTGTGTGAAGTGAATAGTCTGCCTCACTGATCATAGTGGACCATGCTGTGTTAATCTCATAGGATATAGCCTGTGGCCTTCAACCAGAAAGATGGAGTGACTTTAACAGCATGACTTTTGAATTTTGGGAACACAAGGAATGTAATTTCATGTTTGTTGAATGCAAAAATATGGTTTAAAAAGTTTTTTACACCAAGTTATATTATTGTCTCTAGTCAGTGGTGGATCTGGCAAACAGATAACATTTTTATTTGTGTACTGCAAGATTTAAATTTACTTGCAATCAATATTCCTTGAGGCCACAAGAAATGTTGAGAAGTTTAAGAATTGCCCTTGGGCAGTCCGTTACTATAGTATAGGCCTGTTTTTGGCTCAATGTGTCATCTTTGAAGTACTTCATGTCAAGCATTCATGTATGAATGTTTCATATATGAGTGGCATGACATTTTCCTGATAATGTCATAAGCAGTCTCAGACTCTTATCTCAGTGAAGTACATAAGAACCACTTAGAGACTCATCCATTGAGAGGACATGACATCCTGTTTCTCTTATCTCCTGTTTGTCCATCTTAGTTTAGTATCTTGTCATTCTCACACACTTGTTTTCGTGAGAGACAACAAGATATACTGTCATTTACCCTCTTTATAAAAATCTCTTTCAGCTGTCATGCTCAAGTCATTAGCCAGAGCCTGAAAAATTATATGAAGCGTAAAGATGGTCTGCTCTGATCTTCTGATCTCATCGGCCCGTTAGGAAAGCCTAGCTTAGCTCATCATTTCCTCTAGGGCATTGGAGAGATGGAGTCATAACTGGTTGGCTGAGTATCAGCTGTACAAATAAGTGGTGCTCCCCCTTATGAACCTTTCGGAGAAAGATGTAGAAACAACCCAGCGGCATTCGAAAAAACACATGACAGGTGCCTTGTGATGCCTTAAGACGGGGTGCCGTCCGCAGGTTTTTATAGCTTTGTGTTACCACGGGTGTCTCAGTTCATTTTGTTAATATTATTATTATTTGATGTTTAATCTGTTCAGTTGCCAAGTTGACTCCTAGTCCATAATGACCTAAATGTCCTCTAAAAACATCTTGATCTAAATTATTTGAATCTCTGATGTCATAAACCCAAATATATAAACTGCTCACATTTACATCTCAGTGATGTGGTTTTTGCCAATTTGGCAAGTTATGATTAAAATATAAGTATGAATCTATTATTACAAAATTTAATAATAGAAGAGCTTTGTTTTCCCCAAATTGATTTTTGCTGCTTGTTCAATTTAGTTAATTAAAATAAGCAAATATAATATTTCTTTAATTTGAAAAGGGTATTTGTATTGAGATTTTATTTTTATTGCCCATTAGTTGATATCCAGATGCATTCATTTGAATTTGGAAATTATTTGAGCATTATTAATGTAACACTATATCTAACACAATTGTCTATGAAGTTTAATACTTTAGTACTAACCTAAAATGTTTTTTTTATTGTGTGGCACAAAAATGTAATCCAAGCATAATCCAAAAATTATATGTTGAATGGTGCATACACGTGCAGGCAAATCTATTTTTTTAATTAACTTTTTATTTTCAGTGCATTCAGTAGGTTGAACAAGATGTAAAAAAACATTCAAGTTAATTATTTTTTGTTGAATATGCTTAATGTAATTGTGTGGGGATTGGGAAAATGTAATTTATTTTAGTTTTTGATTGTGGTGAAAGTCTGCCAAACGTTTTGCTGTTTCCTGGCTTTGCCTTGCATCTGCTGCTATGCGTATCCTTCCAAAGATCTGAAACAAGCAACTGAAAGATCATTTCAGCACAGATCATTTCATACCGCTGTCAGAATGTGAATGCGTGTGTTTGTTTGTATGTGCATTCTGCAAGAGTCGCCACAGTGTTGCTCTGTGCCGGAAACACAAAGTGTATCGGACCCGACAGCAAACCTCCATCCAGTGAGTAAACACAGCAAAGTGCTGTTACTCATAACACATGTGAACAGAGATTACAGAAAAGTCTTAAAGGCACAGCAGCAAAATGCCCTATTAAATGGTCAGAGAGAGAGTTAAAAATAGTCACGAAGAATACATTATGACTGTTTTTGCTGCAGTGAAAGCCTGGAAAAAAATATAATGAACATAATGAACATTTGAAATGGGAATATCATGGACACCAAAATCTTTGTTGCTCCAAGACAGATCTGAGTCAGATTATAAACCTCTTAAGCAGGATTGACACCGCCATAGTTTTCCCAGTGTGTATCTGAATGGTTATTATAAATCTTGCTTTGCAGGCTGTCTGTGTTTATCCTAAGACATAGAAAGCTATCAAATTTTCCATCTTTTTTATCCTAAGCAGTTTTAGCCCTTTCAGCCTTCACATGAAAACACAAATGTGCCAGAACGTAGCGAGAGAAAACAACAGTTTCACTCTCTATGTCGACATGGTGCCTTTGAGATGAAGGAAGTGGCTCGCGGCGGGCGAGCGGATGATAATGGAGATCATTGGGTGTGCAGCATGTCAGCATTGTTTGAAACTAATGAGAGCACAGAAGTTGTGAATGCATCGTAATTAACCACCAATCAGCACCTCAGCTTCCCCTCATTTGTCATTTACAGCTTTTGTGCTTTTGTCTCGTAAAAACACTCCTCCGTGGCCCCTGTATTTAACATGCACTCTCATTCACCCTATGAATGTTTGCATGGAGAGGACACAAAGACTGTATGGGGCTTGAGAGAAGTGTGTTTGCATTGGTCCTGATAAACCTCTGATCTCTTTGTGACTTTAGAATTGCTGGTTACTCTGTAGAAATGTGTTAAAGGTGGTTGTCAGCAGTTGTAGCTTGCGTATGTTAGATTTCATGAAGTTTTATTATGTAAAAAGAATCCGCTGTGTGTGTATTATGTTCTTATATTACAAGACTTGTTTTCTACCAGAACCATTATCTGATAACAAGGGGATGAAAATGTTTTGCAGAATATTTCATTACTTAATATTTTGTCTTAATGGCAGTACATAATAATATACATTTAAACTGTATTTATAGATATATACCATACACACAGTTGAATGCATGAAATCATAGTGATTTACACAACTGCGTGTATATAATATGTATATACACTTGAAAAGCACTTAGTTGCAGCTGGATATCCACATGCACATCTGTATGCTACTTTGTTTTAAAGTTTTGTTTAAGAAATTAGTGCTTATTGCTTTTGGAGGGGTAGAAATTTCAATCCAAAGGCTGTTTATGTTTTTCACTATTTTTCTGTCGCTACAGCCGGTTGCCGTCTGACACTGCTATGCAATTATTTAGATGAGTTTTTCCTCACCGGTCTATTATTGTGGTATTATGTCAGATAAACTTGTCCGTAAATGGCCTAGAAAGACTAAATAAACTATGGCTGAATAGTAGATCTAGATTATTGGCTTATGGCTTGGCAAAAATTACTCATGCACCCAAACACAGAATGTCTACATTGTGGTGAGCTGTGTGTTTGTTTCTATGTGGAAGGTACTATATGCTTATATCTTTGTTGGCATGGTAACCGCTTCCTTGTAAAGGTGGTATTTGGAATTCAGGTCATGCTGAAATATTGCACACATAACAGGCCTGCATGGTTGACAGACTGAAGGTGTGATGCTCTCTGTGACCGGATGCATCATGTTCTCCTCTCAGCAAATGGGTTTGACAGAAAATCCAGACTGATCTGCTGTGTTTTAATGTTTTGGGTGAATGCGAAAGTAGTTAGCAGTCTTTCAATCATACCACTGATAGTCATGTATAAAGCCAAACAGGAGAGACAAATAGGTACTTTTTAAGAATTAAAGACGTACAAAACACATTTTTCCAACAACTATAATCTGTATATGTAATATCCAGCAATTTAGAGTAGAAACAAGACAGCAGTGTAAGTCCATTATGATGCGCTATGCTCACTGGTAGCAAGTCATGCTGTTTAAGCCATAGCATTTGGCCCCTGACTAAGAACCTTGCACAGTAATGGATCAATCTTAGTGGGGGAGGAAGATAGAGGGATACTGTGTGAAAGAAATGGATGAAACTGTGAGATTCTTTAGAGGATGTGTCAGTGTTTGAGATAGAGGAAGGTTCAAAGTGAAAGGTCTGTTATATGTGTGCCTGTGTGTGTCGCAGGCAAGGTGGATCTGTCGGCTGACACAGGAATGTAATTCAGTTGTAGTGGAAGAAAATAAAGGATCTTTGCTGAAAAAACGACATGTTCTGCTTAATTCAAATTTCTGAACAGAATGTGATGATGTACTGTAAAGCTATAAAGCTATTTTTATTTTGAGAGCTCCCAGGGAGGAAATCTAACAGCCACCTCAGGTGCAGTCATGCAAGAACACAATCTCAAAGCAGCACAATTCAAGTCAGAGTAATAGGGCTATGATCGTGTCATTTACAGTGTACTACGCTTAATACACATACACAAGTCATTTATTCAACATGAAACTGGAAATATAATAAAAATAATATGATAGCTATAGAGTCAGTAGAGTCATGGATATTTGAAATATTTGAAATGTTGGATACACTTTGTGGTAATATGTAATGTGTACTGTATATTCAGTTATATTAAAAATAGAACTGTTGTTATGCAGTAACATTATATTTTAATCCTTATTTAAACTTAGCATTCACGATTCGTTGTCACAAAGATACATTTCTTACTTAACATACTGTTGCATCAAAAAAAGAACCATAAAATGAGAGTTTCATGGCATTTCTATATTTGTTTAAAACTCCGTCATTTGGATATTTTGTTGTTTTTGACATTTAAAATTCACAGTTTTTAACTAAGTGGATACGAATGTAACTGCCTGTAAAACCCAGCAAGTGTTTTTTGTGTGATTTACTGTTTTCCACATAAAATCATCCTACATAATGTAAAGAACATTCTGTGAAAATATAAATTTGATATCTTGACCAAGTTATGACATGTCAAAGATTCAAATCATAATGATATTTATAGGTGAAATCAAACTTTGATGCTTGTTATCTCAGAATTAGATTTTTAGCCTGGTTTCACAGACAGGGTCACATTTATTTTTATTTATAAGGATCAATTAAACACTTTATGGTACATATATGGTCCAATAGATGGTACATAAATTTATGTTTATGGCTGCATTTAAATAATGGATATAAAAAGACTATTATTACTATTTAGAGGAGTATAACATTTGCCATCCTTAAAAGTAAGCTCACATAACAATTTTCTTTGTCATGTACAGAATCATTTTCCTTACAAGGAACAGATGGAAATGTAGTGTGATCAAAGTCTACCTTCTGATTCTGTCAACTGCATACAATGTTTTCGTAGAAGTACTCAAAAATCATGTGTTTGGTAGATGTGTTTGTGACCTTTGTTGCAGTGAAAGCCATTTGCATCTGGTACTGGATTTATTTCTTGGCGTGCCTATCAGTTTCATAACTTACAAAACAAAATACTGTACTGCGAGCAAAGTCTCAGAGGAACCAAGTAGGTTTTATTGATCTCGCTTTTTCAGTATATCTATCTCTCGTTTCCTCCTTTCACGCTCCCTCTTACGCTTCTTCTTGTTTTCATACGCCCGCCGATGAACCGTTCACTTTGCTGTCTCTCTTTGCTTTCCGTTGCTCTGAAAAAGAGGGTGCTGGAAAAGGAGGCCAGCAGTTGAAGTAGTTTAGGAAACAGACGCTTTTGCATCTCGCCTTGCTTCTCTCCTCTTCCAGAGAGCCTGTCTCTGCGTGCATCTCCGCCGTTACCCATAATGCCCTGGGAAAAGCAGTTTGCAAGTGGAGTGATTCTTCAACATTTCTCAGCTGAAAGGCTGTGGGTCGCTGCTGTGCTTCATACTGTGTTCTCGTTTAAATGCTGTCATTAGACATAATGGAAGATGGCAGAAAAAAAGCTGGAATAAAATTTTCTTTCCAACTGAAAACAGCCCTGCTGCGACTCTCGGTATCTCCCCTTCACAATGCGTGTTAGCTAGTTTATCAGTGTTAAAAACAGCAGGTCCGCTTGTAATTGTTGTGCTTACTTTTTTCTTTTTTTAGTGTTGTTTTTTCACTTTAAAATCTTACGTAATCACTTTTAGCGATGCTATTGTCTTTTCTCCAGTTGCTGTGTAGTTCCACATTTGATGCTGGAAGATAAATGAGATCTGTCTCATTTCCCCTCCAGTGACACAACATTGGCTCTTTGTATGTAGGAAAAAGAGGCACAGCACTGTTTTGCAGCCTGTAAGGCGAGCTTTATATAGCCTGAATGTTAACATCCAGATTGTTTTTGTGGTATTAGCTCATGACTAAAAGAGCCTTTTGCCATTGGTGGGCTGTGGTCACCTCTTTAACATCAGGAAGTTTGTTTTTGATTTAATCAGTGTTAGTCATTAATCAGATAAGTGATTAAATCCTCTTCAACATGCCTTTTTATTTTTCTCAGATTTTGGAAAGCTGTGAAACGGTCTGTGGATAAGATATGCAATGCAATGACACTCTCACACAAATCATTTCTCAGTTTATAATCTTTGTCCACCCATCATGACACATCATCAAAATGTGTGCCTTAATAATTTAATTCTGACTTTCCTTTTAAATATTAATGCCTTAATGGAGATTCCATGCCAACTGGGTCACGAATAAAGGGAAATAAAAACCAACAAAACAACAAATGATACAACAAAATACCCAAGTTCCTACACATATTCCCAAAGCATGCTGGGAAAATGAGGAAACGTAGCAACAGAGAGGACAGAAGTGAGAAACGAGAGCATAAAAAATGAATCAGATCAGTAATGAAAGCATACATTAATACAATACTGCAACATGTTTAATCAAATTAATTTGATTAATTGTCTAAGACCCGCATTACTCTCTGTCGCTCTACGTTATATTTTCTGTCGCTTCTGATTAACCAAGTAGATTGGACACTTGGTTCTGCTTATTTTGTGCTGTTTAGCTCCAACGATGGAGGTATATAAGCAGAACATGCTTGTGTAGGGGCTAATCAAGCATTTTCTTTGAATATTTACATAATTCCAAATCGTAAATCGATCATAACCCAATAGTTTCCTATGACCGCTTAATTATTTTTAAGAAGATAGATTTACCTGTTTTGTAACGATAAATTAACTCTTGAAAACGAAAACTGATTGGTAATTCCTGGTTAGTGATGTGTACCAGAATTTGATAAGGTCTAGTTCACATCACAGCTGCTGCATCATAACTGCTGTACACTGGAATAAATGTTATCAAATTTTATGTTTGTTGCTGTACCACACTTGGTAGAGCATTGTGTTAGCAGCACAAAGGTCGTAGGTTTGCGGAATGGGGTTGTGTGGTAGTGGTCGTGGCATTTCACACCGTGACAGCTTCTTGGTCAACTTTCGTACTATCAACCAAAGTAATATCTGGCCTTGAGAAACAATTGTGCGATTCTGAACCCTTCAACCTGCTAAAAGCTTGAGTGAGTGTAAAGCAGTTTCTGAATGCTTGATTGAGAGTCTTGTGAGGTCAGTTAGCCACTGCAGTGCACATACTGAATAATCATTAATACATAAAGGTGCTGCTGAAATTTATAGATGTGATAGAATTCACGTTATTCCTTTAATATCTGAAAGACAAAATTCACTTTGTACTTATGAGCTCCATAAATGTAAAAGTTTTATGGTCTTTGTTTAGCTGACACACCACAGTCCTTTATTAGTGAGATTGAATACAGTCATTAAAGTAAATTGGATTGTGTGAATGCCAGGGGTGGATTTAAAAGGAATGTTAAAATATATGGTAATAGAATTAATGATATGAAATGAAGAGTATGCCGCAGTTTGTTTTGTCAGACAGAAAAAAATAGTAAAAGTATTGATGTAAAATTAGTTGGAGGAGACATAGCTCATTGACTTTTTCATTGTCATTGCCAGTGTTTTTGTCATTTTTGTTTTTCTTGAGCAAACTATACTTCTTTGGGGTATAGACCTCCGCCACCTGAATATAGACAGTACTAGCCCTTGATCCTGATTGGTCAAAAGCTGTGATGTCAAGTCTACCTTTAAATTGAGTTAATAAGACCTGTTTTGCACTTGAAATATCTGTCTTGTTTTAGGATGCAGTCCTCATCTCACATATTAATCATAGCTGTTTATTTCTTCTGCATGTTTTCTGACAGCTTAGACTCCATTTTGAAAATCAATGGACCTGCAGATGGACTCCATTTAAATGCTGTCCATTTATTTATCTTTGATTTTACAAATGCATAGCTTTTCCCTGCATCTTGAGTCTGCACATCATTTTTATCTGTGTAAAAGCAGCATTCAAAGCGCATGGCTGCACACACACATTTGGTCATTGCTAAGATTTTACTTGTCAGACTGCTGAATGTGTTAGAAACTTAATCCTTTGTAGTTAAAAAGTTGTTCCAGACACGTTGAAGAATGGTTTTGGAAACTGCTATTTTTACACATCAGCACAAAATCTTTGAAGTAAACTTACCGTCTGTCTGGGGCTGATGTGCGGTGTATGACAATGAACTAAGAAATGTCTGTGTGTGTGTATGTGTGCATGTGAGGCCACAGACCTGAGTGTAATCAGCCGACTGTACTAGTGGCAGTGCTCTAAGTCTGATTAATGAAGCTGTTTATTCCGCACCTCATCAGCCTCTGCCAGTGAGCTCTCCACTCCCACAGGGAACACCACTTCAGAGAGAGAGAGAGAGAGAGAGAGGGAGAGAGAGAGAGAGAGGGAGAGAGAGAGAGAGAGAGAGAGAGAGAGAGAGAGAGAGAGGGAGAGAGGGGAGAGGGGAGAGGGGAGAGGGGAGAGGGGGAGAGGGGAGAGGGGGAGAGGGGAGAGGGAGAGAGAGAGAGGGGAGAGGGGAGAGGGGAGAGGAGAGGGGAGAGGGGAGAGGGGAGAGGGAGATTGAGAGGGGGAGGAGGAGGGGAGAGAGAGAGGGGAGAAGAGGGGAGGTGTTTTTGAGAGGGGAGAGGGGAGAGGGAAGGGAGAGAGGGAGAGACAGAGAGGAGATAGGAGACCGAGGAGAGCACGGAGTTTAAGACGTGGACTAGAGAGATTGGTGGAGAAAAAGGTGTTTTTTGAAAGAGGAAGGTCTGACAAAATCGGGTTTACAGCTTTCTCTTTCTTTCTCCTCAAAGGTCAGGACTGGCACAGATGCCCTAATCGCTTCCAACATCTGTCCCCAACCCACCTCATGACACGGGCTCTAAAGCTGCACTGCTGCCTTCTTTTGAAGACTACACGTTTTACACGACTACGCGAAGTCAATTTAATATGTAAATTGTTGGTGAATAGCTGCTTTACCTTTAAGACAAAGTCATATTTACATACTGTAAGATGGTAAAGAACACCCCAAAAAAAAATTTCTGCTATAATTTATTCACCACCATGTCATTTGAAACCTGTCTTTCTTTTGTGGAACACAATAAGATATTCAAGAAATGTGTGTGTGATTTATGTCCATACAGTGGAAGTAAATGGGAGAAAATGTTCAAAAAGGAATGTCAGGTCATACAGGTTTGGAATGACATGACAGTAAGTAAAAGATGAAAGTTTTGTGTAAGTTTTATTTTTAATAAGTAATGTGCCTGATAGTAGAAATCTCAGTGCACATGGCTATATTAAACATCAAACTGTTCTGTTCTGATTGCCTGTAATTGTGTTTGCAGCTGTTTTGCTTTTTAATGTGAGCAGACACTAGGACACAGTGTTGGAGTGTGTCTAACATAGAGCATTAAACTTATTTATGAGAATGAGGTGAATCTCCATGAAATGGCCCTTTTTAAAAGGCTGTCTGTGTCTTCTCATCCTCTCACACCTGGATCAATGTGACTGCTGCGTTTTAAAGAGGTATAAGTCTCAAAAATAAACACTGAGGTTGTCGCAAGCCTCACGCTCCATCTCCATAACAACATTCAGGCTTCTAAAATGAAGCCATCATAAACACAAAAGGAAAAAGAACATTGACGGCAAGAGAAAATTACACCACTCGCCTGCGCCAATCAGTGTAATAACTCTGTATCGAAGTCTGTCAGGAGAATCATGCTTGATAATACATGTGGTGTGTTCTGGTTGTTGAGAGACGGACACACCTCAGATGAAATCACACGAAGTCTCGATTGTGTTATAGGAAACAACATCAATGTATTGAATGTGTGAAATTGTCAGTTTTTCAGAGACGTGCTCAAAGTTGCACATGGCTTGTATTGAGCTCAGGTTTAGTTTCACAGCTGAGGTGGTTTTTATTATATCCATACAGCGAGGTTATTGCTCATTGTGTCATATAAAGCCTCATTCTATCTATTTGGTAATGTATTTGAACTGGGTTCTTTTGTGGTAATTCAGTATCTAAAAATGCAGCTTTAAACAGATATGAGCTCCACCTGGGGCTATGTAGATAATCTTCTTGGTCTCTCCGTCTTTTCTTGCTTCCTGATTGTTTGATCGTGGTCTGGCAAACTCTCTCACTGAGCAATGTTTCGCGACGGGTCTGAGCAAGTAGCCACTGCAGCCAGCAAGATGGCTCTGGTCTGTTACTCAGAAATCTATACTTCCACCTGCTGGTGATGGGTGTCCGATTCAATGAACTAATGTGTCAGGTTGCTCAGATTCACAAGAGCATTGGCAATAGAAAGAAAGCCTGATCATTTTGAGACATAACTAACGATTTCCCTTTCTTTTTTCACAGATTTGTTCCTCACCACCGAATCAAATGAATTTGAGACTTGGATCAATAAGGTACATTACAGCATTACTTAAGCTTGTTTTATCTTTAATAGTACTGTATTAACAAGGAATATAGGTTATATCCAGTTACTAGATTGCAGGTGTATAGTGAATAAGTGACAATTTTATGTTCAAATAATGAATTGAAATTCTAAAGATGAAAAGATTAAGATTAATATTTTTCTTTATGACCATTTGTTTAGTTTTTTAGGACCAATAAATTTTATGAATTTTTACGAAAGAAATGTCATTTACAAGTTACCCAACACTTTATTCAGATAAAAACTCTTGGCTAATCTTGGTCTTGGATTGCTGGCTTTTTTCACAATATTTAACACAGATATTTTTGGCTTGTTTTCAGTTTCTTGAGTTAATCATACATGATAAATATTCATAAATTGTTGTACAGTAATTAAATTATTATTATTTTTTTTTAATACTGCGAAGACTACTCAACAATCTATGCAACATTAGATCACCAAATTGCGTACTCAAAAGAGGATAGTGTCATGGGCTTCATGTGCTCCAGCTGCTAAGCCAAAGCTCTCATACGGTAGTTTGTTTGATGCAACCAACGTTTGAGAGTCTGCTGTACAACTTTACATATAAAGCTTTAAAGAACACAGAGCCAGAGGTCAAACTGACATTAAATAACAGAATAGAGACATAAAAGCAATAAGCTAGACAAAAATGTTAAGAAATGAAAACACAGTGCAGGTAGGAAAATACAGAAATACCAGATAATACAGTCTGCAAAAGGTCACTCTGGCAGTTCCTCCCCCTGCCGTCTTTTCCAGCATCTCTTGAGCATGTGGCGCTCAGCTGCTGATGGTGGAGATACAAAGGAAGGCAGTTCTGTTAGATCACCTCTCATCTACCTGCAGGGAGCCTCATCATTTCTTTCTGAGAGAATGATGAGAGAGAGAGAGAGAAAAGAAAGGCTGGTGACAAAAGTGGAGGGATGGATAGAATGACACGCTGTGAGGAAAGAATGGAAGGGAAATAAAGAGGGGAGACAAAGGAAAGAGAAAGAGAGATAAGTAGGAGGGTGATTAAAGAGGAGGAATGATGGGCAATTGTTAATCACATCTGAGGCAGCCATTTTAGACTCTGCTTACTCGTTATTCCTTCAAACAGGCTTAAGGGATCAAAATAAAAAGGCCAGCTGATTGGCGAATCGTTTTTTCGCACCTAAACGCATGCATTCCAAGATCCGTATGCATTCCTGCACACCTTATGCTCAAGGGAAACCTCTCCCTCTATAAAACCACAGTAATCCTGCCATTATTTACTGTGAGGTTTCAGTTTAACAGTCTTTGGTCACAGGCCAATGCTCTCTGCTTCCCGTACCACACTACGTTTTAATTACTTTCCTCTTTCTGTCCCAGCCCTGATTATACAAACACTCATATGCAGAAGCTCTGGTGTTTGTTTAAATTGAAAAGCTTTAGCTGCAGACCGCATGCAAAGTCATTACTGAAATACACAGCGCCATCAGTCACTTTAGCAGCTAGAAGGAGCCTCCCTTCGACCAACAAACAAGCTAGAAAATATTAGCTTTCTGTTTCCTTGACTCAGTGACTTGTTTATTTTTCTTGACTCAGGTTTATAGAGTTGAATGGAAAATTCCTTGACCATGTAAACCAAAGAGGTTTATAAATGCCCTACTTGTCAGTCATACATAATTTTAATCAGGTTGTGTCCTAGGTGAAATAGCTGGCACGCATCCTTGTGCTCAAAAACTCACTCGGTGCGCTGCGGCACTTAAACATGCATTGTGTCGATTGCGCAAGAGCCTCACAATCAAACTCGCAGCATGTGTTTACAATCTGGCACATGTCAGAGCATCAATCAGCCTCAATCAGACCATCTCTGTGTTCTTGCATCGCTTGGTGGTGCACAATAGTGCTAAATGGAGATGCACAACAGCCTCATCAGTGCTGTGAGTTTAGACGTTTCTGTATTTTCTATAATATCTGATCTGAATCAGATACAATTTGGTCTTTTGTTTGAGTGTCTTATGGCTTCTAGGGCTGAGCCTTTCTTTACTCTGTAGATAAAGCTTTTTTATACATCTTATATGTTAATATTCCTGTGATTGTTTTAAAAAGGTCAAAGTGACCTTGTATGACCAGTTTGATGTACACTGAGGTCCAAAAGTCTAAGATCACTAGAGTGATAGAGTAATATTTTGCATTTTAACATTGAAATTGTTGGGTGGTTAAATTGGAAGATTGGGGAATTTGTAGTATTGTCTCTTTTCTCATGTTGTGTGCATAAGAAACGCAAAAGCTGATTGATCTATATATTATACCAGCGGGATTTGACATGAATACAAGAAAATATCTTTTCTGGATTAGGGTTAACAAGTGTGCTTTTCTGTTTAAAATTATTAGCACCCCTGAAAATACTACAACAGTATCTTAAGTATTTATTAATAATTTATTTTTTCTTCATTTCCATTTTTACATTGAAATGATTTGAATCAGATTTTCAGTTTGGTGCTACACTTTGTATGTGTGACATTGTATGTGCACATACGTGCATGCTTGTATCATATGACATCAGACTTTTCTGTAATGAACAGTTATATGCTTGAATTATTTTTCAACGAGTTCTTGTCTCCTGTCCTCATGTTTAGTTCTTTGGTTTGCTTGCTGCAGAGCCTTTTAAATTTAACATGCTTAAGGCTCAGCAAGAGCTTTTTTTATGAAAAACGTCAATTAATTAGGACAATTCACTCCATAAATCTCTTCAAATGCAGAGCACCCATTATAAAGAAGTGCTTTCTGTTTTGCTAACGATTGTCAAACTGCGAGGCTCAGCAGCTCTAAGTGTTAGTAAAATAACCTCTTTTATAGCTATTATGATTTGAGTTGTGCTCTCTGGCTATTTTTAACTGCATGTAGCCAAGCAGATCAGAGTGAGCTTGAAACAGATCTGTTTAGAAATACATCTTTGAAGGTATAGTTCACCCAAAATATAAATTGTGTAGTTATTTATGCATTCTTCATGTTGTTCAAACCTGTATTTGACTCTTTCTTCTGTGGAACACAAAAGAAGATATTTTGTATGTCTTTTCAGTAGTCAATGGGGCCAATGTTAAATGTTTTTATCTTCTTTCTTTAAATTGTCTTGCTTTCATACAGATTGAGAATGACATTAGGGTAAATAAATGATGAAAGAATTTTCATTTTTGAGGTGAACTATTCCTTTGCTATTAATATCTACAAATTTTTCTGCTTTCTGATGGCAAAACATCAGTGAAATCCCTTCAAGAACATTGATTCATAGCCATTCTGCAACAATACTCAGACACACACATTTGCCCATAAACCCGTGAGCACAACTTGCCACAGTTACAGCCCTTTTCTATTAGGATCAATGTACAATCAATCCAATGAGACAGACCCTGTGACCCAACACTGCCTCATTCTGCTTGGAAAAGATTAGGGTGAGCATGTCAAGTCACCATTGCCTTTACATAAGCCACAATCACATTACAGTTGATCTGCCTCTACAATCATACACCGGTCGATATTATTCATGACCGGCAGATGTAGGCCTGCAGTCTAAGGAAAGGCTCTAGGGAGCTTTCAATGGAGATAGATAAACACAGTCCGGGCAGACAGGAGGAGGCACTTGAGTTTGGCTCTTCTTGAGAATTATAAACAAATCCCTTAGGCCAACAGATACCATATTAAACCATCTCCTTTTGGGACACTCGCCAAAAAAAAGTAGCGCCTAGGGTCATAAGCACTATGGATGTTGAGGGGATGCGGCCCCCAAATATTCAGATTAGCTGCAGATTAATATGGCTTTTTCAATGACCAGTTATTAATATTTAATGGGTCCACCCATTATTGAATTTTTGATTGTATTCTTGCTTACAACATTGAGTTAAGTATGTGCGCTCAATCTATAAATGTATCTGTGTGAATATTTCATAAGAGCAAATGAATATTTTATTTGTATAGTATACAGTAAACGTGCCATAACTGGCCATAGTAGTTCACAAGACTTTTAAAAGCAAGCCAGAGCTTCGCCATGAAATAATTTCAGGAAAAGATTCACAGAGATACTTTTATTATATCTGTGGACTCTCAAACTGCGGTCTACAGCTGTTAGTCTTATCACATATAATGAGACCAATTACCACCCTGCCATCTTGGTTTTGAAAGACTTTAAAAGCTGCAATGAAAAACACTGTGTCTGGCCAAGCTGTGGCTTGTAGACTGAGGTGTTTTTGCTGACTGCGTCTCAGATGGTACTGAAGGTAATGCAGCACTTTTCTGTATGCCCAGTAACAGGTTAGATACGTGCAGTTTTAAAGAACGCACATTGAAGCTGTGGGAACAGAGGCCAGCTAACTTACTGCAAGGCTTACATTAACATTTACACATTTGGCAGATACAAAGCAATACATTTATCAGTATGTACAGTATGTGTTTCCAGGAAAGGATACAATGAGTTACGGTAATAAGCACAAATATATTGCCTACACAGGTTTTGTGCCAGTTTTTGTCCTTTTTTAACTTAAGTTTCAAAGTACTTTATTGGCATAAATTATTTTAATAACTGCGCTGCCAAAGCATCAATACAAATAAAAATAAGTTTGCCAAAAAGGTTAAAGCAAAAAATAAAAGAAGCATTCAACAAAATAGTCTTTGTCTTGTAGAGTATTTTACCTTCACCTCTCTTCTCTATTTGTGCTGAGTGTCTGATGTAAGTCTTGACTCATCGTTCAATAGTTATGTCTTTCATCTCTTCTCGTTAAATGTATGTGTCTATCTGCTCCATTATATTCTGGACAGTCAGTTTGTCGCTTGCCTTGCAGCAATATACAGCTGGAGCTCTTAAAAAATGATGATGTGGATAAGCTGCGTTGGAGGAATTGTTTTTTTTTCTGATCAGCATGTAGGCAGAATCTCACAGGCTTTCTGAAGCTGAAGCCTGAACACACTCTGATCATCTGTGCCTCACCGCGCCCTGCTTACGTGGGCTAATCAATGTGCGCAGTAGCCCTACCCTGCCCTCTGACCTCTCTAAAGCTCAATTAGCCATCATTCTTTGACCCCTGCAGCCCACCTGTCCATCACCATAAATCCCCTCCTACCAAACTGTCAGTAGCCTTTTGCTCTCTCTGTCCCACCACCTCACCTTTAAAATATGCCGGTCAGATTGTCAGAGCACACATTGTTTGTCTTGCTGCATGTCTCGTAGTGTCCATCAGGTAGTACAGAAGAACAGTAACCCTTTCCCACCTCTGTCAATCACAGCTGCGGCTTGCCTCCTCCTCTGCTGTTTGAATACACTAAATTATTTGCTTTTTCTGACAGCTCTGCGGATGCTTTAGTGTGCTAAAATTAGAGAACATGTTTTTTTCTACAGTTCTAACACTTGTAAGCTTTCCATGAAAGGAAATGTGTTTTATAAAATGAAAGTCAAGGTTTTAATCCTGTTAAATCTTTCTGTTCATTAGGATGGGAATTTCACTCGAGCGCCTCCTGGAAAGGCGCCGGCTAAAGCCAAGAAAGTGGGTCAATCTGCATTTGTAGACTTCGGTGAGTAGTAACATATCTCTGCGTGCGGTCCATCTGTGTTTTCTGTTTAGAGATTGTGTCACAGAGACTTTAACTACAGTTGAACCAACCACTTGCTTTGCTTTATGGGATTTTGTAAACATCTACGTAATTTGTCCATAATATGCTCAATTTCTATGCAGATCAGAATCCAAAAGTACCTTTTTGTTTTTAACAGTGATACATGCAAAACATAGACACAGGTGCATAAAATCTGCACACAGAGTCAAATTGAATATAAGCTCCTGTGGGATCCTATTAAATATTAACAGTACAAATTTCCCCTATCCAAAAGCATCCCACTGATAGCAGGAATGACACCGGCAGAGAAATCTCACACAGCATAAATGATTGATAAGGAAAGTGAAATGACCTAAAAGATTTAATGTGTTCAACTGTGCTGTGTTTCAGGAGCTTGGCCTTTTTATTCAAAGCTAACTTATCTGACCAAACAAGAGCTCTTCTCTCGCTCTTTAATCTGTTTCCTCTGATCTCCTTCTTTTGTCATTATAGAAAATGTCACTTCAAGCTGTCATGGTGGTTTCACAGCAATGAGCTTCAAAGGTTTTGAGTTTTAAGCAGGATGAGGGTTGTATTAAACTGACAGTGTTCCTGTAGCTGAATTGATTAGATCATTATGTTAGCAGCACAAAGATTGTGGGTTTGATACCCAGGGAACACACATATAGGTTAAAAGAGAATCCAGCTTATAGGGTACACACAATTTTTTTAGTACCTTATGTCCTATTTCCCTTTTTTTTCTAAAGTAGTTTAGTCCCGTTTTGACTAAATTTGTTTGTTCTTTTTGTCTGAGTTATGACTAAGTTTCTGTGCAACATACAAATAGTTTAATTTATGATTTTGCTGCTTTGCGATCATTGTTATTTCCTTCAGGTAAATAGAGTTTGCCATTTGTAACTAAAGGTGTACTTAGCCATGTTCTGGTGTTCAGAAGATGAGGTCAGGACAGATATGGCCTTTGTAAGCCGCATTGCGATTATGACATAAACCATTGAAATGCATCGCCTGTGACCTTTGCTGCTCTACCAAAATGATGCCACATGTGGGAGGCGGGGTAGAGAAAGGATCCAAAGCAAGAGATGGAATAGGGTGGCTGAGCAAGCAAAGAGAGAGAGAATGAGCTATAGAGTGTGATTTAGGATGATAAATGATGTTGGGGATGAAAGGAGACGTGTATGCTAGAGAAGCCCTATTCTACATGTATGTGCGCCTGAGTCAATATTGTCGCTCACACAGAAAATACTTTATTGGATTAGTTTCAGGTGGTTGTTCCGGAGACACGAGTGTGAAGATCAGGGGAACGGGTGAAGCTCCCAGTCTCGGCTGATCCCCGGTGATCGGCATTTATCCCTCTCCTTCCCGTTTCCATTTCTCCATTTTCAGTCTCCCTCTCCTCCTCAGCTTTTAACTTTTCCCAACCACACGTGCACTTTGCCACCATCCAGTAGACACACGTTCACAGACTTCAAACTGTCTGCACCAATTAGCTGTGGTAGTATGTGAATGCAGAAGCCTGTAGAGTCATTATGAGATGATTTTGTGTTAGGAACAGGCTGCAGCTCTGTGATGCTGATTGTCTTTGACAGAACAGAGCGCTGCAGTGGATGGACGCTGGAGGTGAAGACAGATAAACACTGGCTCCAACCACATTTACACTCACACACAGCACAATGCAGGTGAATCATAGCGATGCCGCTTCCATTAAGTGGGTGGTAATGGGAAGCGAAGGGCTTCCTCTGAAGCCAAGGACACATTTTGACATTATAGCTTGAGTGGGCATTAATGGCATTGGGTTCACAGTATGTTCACAGAACATAGCAATACAATATTATATCAGAGTCATTTTATATATATATATATATGTGTGTGTGTGTGTATATGTATATCCATGGTAGAAAGCTTAACATTTTATTTTCCTTTTTTATGCTTAGTGTCTACGTTTTACACTTAAACATCCTTGTTACTGAAATTAAAGCTTTTATTGACACCAGACCCAGCAAACACCAGATCCTGAAATGTGTCTATAAATAACGTTATAGATGGGTAAAACACCTCCACAGAAGAATATCAGCACCGAATTCTGTAGCCCCGCCTACAGAAGGCTCCAACTATGAATGACGTAGCTTGTTCCCACGTGTACTGATGGGGAGTCGGATATTAGTTTACTATGCAAAACTGTTATTCAATCATAGTACTGGCCATTTACTTCCAAGTCTTCAATGCGGCATGCCCATAAAAACCATCTTGCGAGGCAGCCTTAAAACCAAGGAAGAAAATAGCTTATTACTTATTGATTATGATGTTTTTTAATGTAAAAACCATGCGAACGTCATAAGTGGACCTCAGACAATATGGCCAATTCATGACCCCTTTAAACAGTATTACATTGAGCTGATGTTAGTTGCCCTAAAATATGCAATATATATGAATAATGTAAATAAGATGTTGATTCTTGGTGCAAACATATTAGTTTGAAAAATAGCTTTTTCTTCTAACTGCTAGTCTTAAAGGGATTGTTCACTTTCATTATTACTCACACTAAATGTCATTCAAAACCTTTTCTTGCAGAACAGTAGAAAACATTGGTAGCCACTGGCCCCCATTGACTTTCATTGTACAGATGAAAGAAAAGACATTTCTCAAAATATTTTCTTTTGTGTTCTTTAGAAGAAAAAGTCACTTAAAGATTTTGAATGATGTAAGGGTGATTAAATGATGGTAGAATCTGTATTTTTCTGTGAACTATACCTTTTATGGTGCAATTTAATAATCATAGTCCATAACCGCAGATTTCTGCTCTTTTCCTTGGTAAACCTCAGCAGCACATGTGAATCAATACCTTCCAATTTCCTTTTTCAAAATAAACGTGTTATTCACAGCACCTGCAAGCAGCAACACAGCTTAGAAGTGACATGCAATGAAACAGTTAAAGAAATCATGAATGCAAGATGCTTTAAAGCCACATTTCAAATGACAGTGAAATTTCAATACAGTGAAAGGCGTCAAGACGTGAGAGGAGGTGGGAAAGAAGAAAGGGAAAGAGGAGGGAAGAAGTGAGAGAAACTGTAGGAAGCAGAGAAAGGGAGGGTCCGCTTGTTTTGCTTGAAATGGATGTTATTCTGATCACACTCCGGCCTGTCAGTTATGCTGTGATGCTTTTCTCCATACTGCACCTAAGTGACAGATCAAAGATACACCCCAATGACCTTCCTCTCTCAGCTCCTCTACCTCTCTCTCTCTCTGTTAGTATTCTTCAGCCATTCCTATCTGCTTCAAACGTTCCAAGATAACGGTTATTGCAAGGACTTGTGGTCCGGTTTTTATCGGAAAAGTACCTTAGAGTGCTCAGTTGAAGGTGAAGTGTGGGAACTAACATTACGCCACTAACATTAACCTTTACAAGACTGCAAAACTAATGACTGTCTAATGATGACAAAACCAAAACCTGCATCGTTGGTTGAGTGTTGCTTAGTGTTGCGTATGCCCAAACAAATAGAGCAGTGTTTCGCACTGAGCCACAGTGTTGAATGTATTGATTTTCAGTATTACGTATACCAACACCTGCTGACCTGTAGCTGCTGTGTGTATATTTGTGCACCTGTAAAAAAAAATTACTTTGTTATAGTAACAACTACAAAAAATTATATATCAACACAACATTATTACTATTATTGTACTTTAAAATAATAGTAATAAAATAGTAAAAAAACTGTACTTTAATAGTATTGTACTTTAACTATTAAAAAAAAAACTATAGAATAACAATTTCATATCCAATTCCAGAGTTGCCAGATCCACTCCACAGTTTACAGCACTATATTAATAAATGTTCATGGAAGCTGTGATCACTTCCTAACTGGCAAAGTCACACACTCCAGCAGATTTACAGTACAAAACTATAATAATTCATCAGTGTTCACCATCAGAATCTAGGCAGTCCTGACATGGACTTGTCATTGTGAATGCACAACATATGCTAGACAAAATTCTCCATCTGCTTTATCAGGATGGTAATTGCTCTTTACTTTCTCTACATTTGACAGCCAAATGCATTATTCATTAACCAAATGATATTTAATGCTAGGATGCATTCGTCTGTCAGGAAGGTAGCGCAAAGCAGAGATGTTTTTCTTTACGTTTTTTTGTAGCTTGAAGTCAGTGCCACATGTAATGTGATGTGGCATTTAACTTCAAGTCATCATGACATAAGTATTATGTGTATGTGTCGGTGAGAACTTTTGTTGTACATTTTGCAGTCTTGCTTTATGAATATAACTGTATTAAAGCTAAAGTTTTTTTAAAAGGCCATGAAAGCAAAATTAGAGTTTTGGGTCTTGTTGGCATTGTCTGGAATTGTCGCTTTGATGCTCTTTAATTGTAAGTTTTTTGTATTTATACAATGTAGCCACCTTGTAAAATACTTATACATTAAGAGTACATGTAAAATGAATGATGTCTTCTGAAATAATGAACCAAAAATATATTCACCCATTATGCATTACACAGATTACCGTGCAATCAAATGTTTTCTTGAATATTCCTCCCCCTTATATCACGTGCCAATAGCATGTAACAATTCACGGTTCTTGGCCATGGCATAAATGAAGCCTCTTGGCTGTCTACAAAAAGGCTGTCAAGCTATTTCTTTAAAGATTGCTGTCTTTAAGGATACAGGAATGTAATAGGTAGCAGAGGGTAAACCTTACTTTATTGTGTCAAGGCCTGGGTGCCTGTTGGTGCAAATGACTGTGTGTGTGTGTAATTTTTTTTCTCCCAGCAGGCTGTTGGTCTGATCTACATGGTTATTTGCCGCACGACAGATACTATGAATGTCAATGCAGGTGTCACCTAGTACCACCACGTATCTTCCATTCTGTGTCATTGTTAATCTCCCTTTCTTATCCTCCCTGTTCCCTCTTTGTTTTTCAGTCTTCCTGATTTATTTCATTCCTTTCCAGGGTCATTCCTAATAGTAGGTGGTTTGTGTTGAGCATGCAAAGTAAAAACAGGAGAATGAAGACTCGGGCGCAGGACTCTGACACCAGGACAAACAGCTACACACCGGGCGGCTACACACTTCATTACACTCGCTCAAAATCACATGATGTTATCTCCATATGCTGCATTTCTCATCAGAATAGCAATATGAACACCATGGATCTTTCTTTGCTTCCATCCACCTTTCTTTCTTTACATTTACGTTTATGAGTTTTGCGGACACTTTTATTAAAGTGACTTGCTAGCGCCATGCTGTCCTAGTTAAGCCTGAGGAAAGCTTTCCACCCACCTCACACAGTCTCTTTCTTTTTTGTTTTTCCTCAGATGGTGACGGCTCCCAGGACCACCTGTTGCCGGTCTGTTTGGATGACGTGTGTGGGAACAGTGCCATTTACTTGGCCAAGCCTGGAGGGACAGGGGTACACAGGCCCTTCATTATTACTCTGTCACAGTTCTCCGTTCCATTCACCCGTCCATCCATCGCTTTGCATGTGACCTGCTGGGTCAGTGGGAAATGATAGATCAAGTGTGCATAATACCTGACGGAAGCTATTTGTGAATATTTCCATCTCGAAATTTGAAATAGATATTTACAGATTTATTGATGGATAGACAGACAAGACAGATGAAATTTAGTATAATGGCAGCAGATAATAATACTGGCGTGTATTTATTTAGAATAAAGAAATATTCACGCCTGCAGCTTGTGCTTTTAACTGAATGTCAGTCTCACAATGGAAGGCAGGGGTTATCCCACACACACACAAACTCCCAACCCACATGTCAGGCTCTGTCTGCCTGTCACAGGCTTCGGGACTAGAGAGAAAGGGAACAAAGATGGACGGAGTCGGGGAGAGGGCGGGAATGTAAAGGGCGGAGAACACGTGTCATCTTTTGTCCGCCTGCCACAGGCGCTAGTCGTCACCATCAGATTCAATGAAAGGGAAGAAGAATTTGCCTCTTTGATTATTTTCTTATCTGTTCATCACTTTCTGCGTGTCCGTGGTCTTCCTCTCTCACTCCACCTCTTGTTCAGTTTTCTTTCCTTTTATTTGTTCTAGAATTAAAGAAACAACAAGTCACATTGGTTTGACAGGGCTTTTTCAGCATTGCGAAATAATGAACAGGCCCAATATAGACATAACAGCACATGCGGTGCATTGAAATGGCATGACAGAGAAAACACACAGTTTAGAAAAGAAAGAGAATGAACAAAGGGACTATAAGCATCGCGTGAATTGTAGTCAAATAACAGCGGTCTATGATTTAATTGGCCCAGGGATCTCTCTTGTTTGTAAGCCTGTTTGTGTGCATGGGTGAATGTGTGTCTGCTAATCACACAAATACTCACACGTGCAAGTACACACAATTCATCAGTGTTACCATCAGTCTGCTGAAAGAGCTCATTCTGTTTTCTTTTCCAGCTCATCTGCCTAATATTGACAGTGTAAACACATGTAGCATTGTGCTCATTAGAGTGATTAGGGATAGCAAGTGTCATCACCCACACACAAACATTTGCCTAGCTCTTTAAAAGCAGGCTTCCCATTGACTTTTGTTCTATTTAAATATGAATCAATCCGCTTACTATAAATCAACTCTTCCCATAGGCTAAACTTTTTGAGCTGTCTGAGCTAAATAAAACGTAATTTCACAGTTTTGCCTTTTGAAAATGTACCTAAAGGATGTTTTACAGCACCTAATTTCTGAGACATTCAGAAAATATTTCCCCAAAAGTATAGAAAATTCAGAAACACAGTTGTTTTTATCGGGCCGTGAAACATTGTGGCAATCAAATGTCTTCGCGACAGTGTGCTAGGGTTTTGTAGTACGTAGTAATGAAAAGTGTGCATCGACAGTATGTCAAGTTTAGTGTGTGTAGCTGCTAAGATTTAAATTGGTGTTTGGTTGTAAACATTGTTACAAGGCTCAGAGAGAATAAGAGACTAAAGACTTTAGGATGACTACTTATTAAACTATCCCTTAAGCTGCAATGCAGTAGAGAGGGCCATCCATAAAACATACATACAGAAAGAAGAAAGAAAGAGAGATGGCGGGGAAATGATAGAGAGAGAGGCAATAGATTGTCTGAGGTGCTGGAAGTGAGCGTCAGTGTACGTGTGTATTGAATTTCAACACGGACGTGAGGGAGTGAACAAGGGAGGGAGGAATGCCCCTTATAGGCTGAGCAGCTCTCTCTCTCTCTCTCTCTCTCTCTCTCTCTCTCTCTCTCTCTCTCTGTCTCTCTCTCTCTCTCTCTCTCTCTCTCTCTCTCTCTCTCTCTCTCTCTCTCTCTCTCTCTCTCTCTCTCTCTCTCTCTCTCTCTCTCTCACTCACTCACTCACTCACTCACTCACTTCTTCATTTCATTTTCATGTACTCAGTAATAGCAACTTTGTTCCCAGCTTGGCAGCATCAGCTGAGCGTGTCAGACCATTTATTTAGTTAGTTTTTTCTCTTTTCTCACCGGCGTATACATAATATTTACATAGCCTTTCTCTCACAGCTTGTACCCTGAGCTTTTTGCCACTTTTACAGTACTGCCTGAACTGGGTGTGTGTGTTTGGGTGTTTGCTCATTGTCTCTTTAGTCTGAAATTTGCTATAGACTCAATTTGTTAAATGGTACTGATCAATGAAAAAATGGCTGATTTTTAATTTTTTTTATGGCAGTCTCAATCCTGGAATCTGACTTGAGCAAAGCTCCTGATATTTGTGTGAATATGTCTCCTGTGCAGAGCCATCACTGCACTGTGAAGAACTTAGATTGGCCATTATTTCCTGCTCCATACGGGGCGCTTAACAGTGATAATGGTACGATAGCAGCAGGTGCCGAGAAACAAGGCCTTCAGCTTCTCTCCGTCAGGCAGTTCTTATGCCGTCCCCTCGTGTCACAACACCACCTGTTCAGCATGTGTGCTGCCACTCTGAGTCATTAGTAGACTCACACTAAATCTAAATGGATAATACAATTTTTACATTTTCTAAAATGATTGAGGTACAAAGATTAACAGCCTGGCAACTTGCTTCTGCTTTAAAGGCAACATCAGGTGCCACATGAAGCAACTCCTAATGTATTGCAATATTTGATTAACCTGCATTTTAGTATTGACAGTTTTTGATGAAATGCTAGTTGCGTTCTTTCAATTTCATTTTCATTCATTTTAAATAATAATTCTGAAGAAATCTGCAGTGCTTTTCTCTAAGGGCACAGCGTAGAGTCGTTAGCTTCTTCATTAAGCTTCTCTATCCTATGCTAATGTTCCATGGGTTAACATTCACTTCCACCACTGCTGGTCTGTGATGTCTTTTGACATTCATATTCGACACTCGTCTTTATGTTGTCAGTGAAGAGGCCTTGCAGACTTCGCTGAATATGTGGCAGAACGTTTTAGATCCAGACCTTCTGAATTCTGGATCCTAGTTTACTGATTACCCACCATATACACACCTGAAAGTATTTTACCTAAGACTCGGACTTAGTGAATAGGTTTCTTAGAAATAAACACAAACATTTGTTGTTATGTTATTGCTTTCTTAGGTTGAATGTTGTTTTGTTGTACTCCTTACTGTGGGTCAAATCATATGCTAAATTATTAAATGCTAAATATTTTATGTGTTTTTTTCCGTTAAGCCCATATCTAACAATATGTTAGTCCTTGTTCTGAGACCTCATAATTTACTAATTAATTACTGCCTGCAGGTCACCTTCATTTCTGGACACCCTTACAGAGGCTGTGTGCTGAAGTATGTAAGCGGAGTGGAGTAAAGCAACAGCAAGATCCAATTTTAAATCCCATTTAAATGATTGAGTAAACACTCTTTCTAGTTTCCTTGTTTCATAGCTAAATTTACACACAACATATAATTTCACTGTAATGTTTTTTTTATTATTAATGCATTATGTGAAATCACAATTGCATAATTTCTGTATGTGGTTGCTCAGGTCTTCGATCATTGTTACACTTGTTTTTTCACTTAAGCATCTTTTTGTCATTATGACTGCTGACAGTCTGTCACCACGTTTAACACATGGTGACATGCAGTTGTGTTATGGGCTGTTAACATGTTATGGTTGTGATTAAATGGCAATCTTAAAGGTAGAGAAAAAAACCCCTTCTCGCTCAAGGGAAGATCATGGAACTCAGTTCCCCTCTTAGCACTGTGCATATAATCTGCCGTGTCTTATCCTGAAGTCTTTTTTTGTTTTTAGATGTAAACACTGCATGTGGTAATAACAATATGTAACCTTCCCACCATCAACGCCTCAGTTTAAACAAGCCAGTCTCCTGTTCCCTGTATCACATTTTATTACTAATTGTGCATCTCTCCTTATGGGAGGCTAATGAAGAACCCGTCTGTTGTCTGATTCGGTTTCTCACGCGCAGTGGAATGGCATGTGTTCCCTGTAATATGATAAGCGATAAAGTTTTTTTATGTTTCCAACCCATCATAAAGCTGGCAGTTCATTAGATGTACTTTCGTATCATCTATCAGTAACACTATTGATGTAACGGCATCTCGTCTGGTGTCTTCCCGGCGGCGAGCTGCGATTTTAATTTCTTGGCCTAATGAAGCATCGCATCTGGGCTGTGGGAGTGGAGGAGAGCGAAGCTTCGCTAACACAGGGACTTTATGCGCTTTAGTAAACAAAGCCACAGGGACTGAATCTTGGCAATGCAAACGTGATGATGTCTCTCCGACTGATATGAGGAAGGGAAGAAAATGGGCCATTTGTATTCTGCGCGCAGCATCTCCTCTATATAAGATGTCCCATTACTTTTGCTTAGGAAAGGCCATCATGGCTTTCTCCATTAAAGAGATCATTCTCTCTCGCGCGCTGTCACTTTGGCAACAACGATATAACTCGATGACATTTCAGCTGTTTGGTTTCATGGAGAAGGCCTGGTGTTTGTCTGTCTTTTACACAAATGAGACACTAAAAATGATGTAAGTGGCTCATAACATGACGGACTGTCATGTGTGTCATGAACGAGAGGAGTAAAAACCTTGGTGCTGAGGTATCCCATCATCCTTAGTGTCAAGACATTTATGATGTTCTGGTGGTATTTATTCAGGTCTCTCACAGCTGCATTCGGTCCCATTTTTTGCTAATAAACATCATCAAGAAAGAAGCCAAATGAGAAATTAGTGCGTTTGATATGGTAGCTGGTTAATTACAGAGTGTCTCATTATCCTGGATGACACTGATTAGCTTCCATCTCATTTTTGTTTGATTGGGCTAAGGTGTGTGTCTGTGTGCACTTTTGTGTGTGTTTGTGTGTGTGTGTTTGAGTTCAGGTTGATTGGGTTAATCAGTAGAGCAGTGGATAGCTAGATGGGAGTCTAATTCTAGCTGAGAGTTGTTCCCTTTTCCTCCTCTCAGCAACAAGCTCCACCCCCCGCACCTAAACCTCGAATTACCCATTCCCCTCTTTCCTCTCATCTCCAATCTTTCTCATCCCTTCTCTCATCAATCACACATCACACGCCGCTGCCAGCAGTCGTGTCTTCGACTGGTAGAAAGAGTCTTTTGTATGAGTCATACCACATGTTCACCTGGTCTGTTTCGATGAACTGTCAGGTAGACTTGCACCATGAGCAGGATGATAAATGTGTGGAGTCTCTGTTAGAAAGGGCTGACTGATTCTCAGATGAGCTCTCGCACCCTTTTTAACACTGAACACCAAGCACGCACTCTCACACGTGTACAAAGGACTTCTAACACCTGCCAGAGGAGTTGCCCAAACGCTCCCTGACCTGTCAAGAATTCCAGCTTTAAGCAAAGCAGACGGTAAAACTGAATATTGGTTGTGGAATAGGTCACCTAAGACTGTAAATTCTATTTTTATTAAAGGGGTAGTCCTCCCAAAAATAAAAATTCTGTTATTACTTATTCACCCTAATGTCATTCAAAACCTGTATATGACAAAACAAGATTTAAAGAAAATGTGACCCTGCCTGTGAAAACCCAGCCAAATATAACCTTAATATCTTTAATATTGACTGAATAATGACATTGAAAACATACTGATATTTGTAGGTGAAATCAAACTTAGATTTCGATTTTGAGACTTTAGGCTGGTTTTCACAGACAGGGTCACAAATGTCTCTGTGGTTTTGTGTCCTTACAATAAATGTCAATGTGGACCAATGTTGTTTGGTTACACTACTTGAATTATTGACAAAAAACCTGTTCCAGTTTCTCTGAAGGCTGATAAATAGCTAATTTGTCCGGTCACCTTAAGTCGTTCTTTGGGTTTATTCCTGTGTGATTTCTTCTTAGTCTGTCTTGCATCTCTTTGCATTCTGTGTTGCACTCGCTCGCTCTCTCGGCGGCCTTAACTTCAACCTCTTGTATTCCATCTCCATTAGAATCAGGAATCAAGGGAGTCTGTTGCCTGGTGGGGGCCGACACATGTAGCGTAATGATGTGTATTAGGCTCTTTATGGAATTGTGCAGGTTGACACTGCCAGCCTGGTCCGCAGCCAATAGTCTTCATTGGCCATCAGCTAATGCAGCCAACACCTATTCTCCACGGCAGCTGGTTCAGGTTATTTTTAAACTTTGGAAGCATGTTTTTAATGTAGATCAAGCCACGTCTGGCACATGCTCCGTCTTTCCTAGGAAATCAGGACATCTCTCAGCATCTAATTCTCATCAGCCTCACAGCCTCCATCTTGTCTTTGTCTTCCATTCTTTTGTTATTTTAAAAATAATTTTTGTTTCTTTTCGGTTTTGTCTCTCTCTAAATCTCTCAACCTTTTAAGAATTAATATGTTAAGAATAAATATATACACCAAGGAGAACTTACGGGGGTCCAAGCAGGAGTGTGTGTTTGTGTTCAGACTTTTTGTGTGTTGGCAACAATGTCAGCCCGCAGCCTTGTGATTTCCATCTACACTAATAAATCAATAAGACTTAGCATTAACCGGCAGTCAGCACTGATACAAGTCAATTTACACATGCAGACCTATAGTGATGGAAGCTGATTGTAGATGGCCACAAGGCAACGACTGTTTGCATAATCATTACTGTTTTAAATGAAAATAGTCTCCAGTTTAGAAGGATTGGACTGGAAGTTAAGTCCCATTCTATGCGTGTGGCTCTTTGAGAGATGGCTTTGTTTTTGTATGTGCTTAATAGAGAAATTGGAGAAAAGAACTTGCACAGAGCGGCACAGAATTCATGCTTATCTGGAAATAACAACAGCCCATTTTATTGTGTTACAAATTGAATGTGCCAACACATTCGCAGACACAGCCTCAGTCATGAGGATCATTTGTTTTATTTGAATGGTATTGAGGTGCTCCACTATAATGATCCCAGTTTAAAAATGGTTTGCCAAGCGTGTCCAATTTAAAGCCCTGTCAGAGTTTCCACATAGTTATGATGATCTTTCAGAAAGTATGCTGTCATAACATCTCATAACCTGTTTTAAACACACCATCAGTCAGTACTGCTTACTTGGTACCTGTGCTGGGGGTTCAAGTCTGGCTCAGCACTCTTATGGGAACTTGAGAGAGAGAGAGAGAGAGAGGTGCAGAACTCTTTATTAGACTTTATTAGTTATAGGACAATATGAATACCCTTGACATTTAACCTTATAACCACAACATGATGTATTTCACAAATTGCTATGGGAGTTACTTTGCCAGACTGTAAATCACACTAGAAATCACATTATACGAGAATTAAAGCTTATCTTTGATGTCTAGAGTTTCTTTATAGAGTGTGTTGTCATGTTTGAACATCTGTTTGAAGGTCAGTTAGTGTAATGTCTATATGAAGAGAATAGTTATGTCTTAATTTTTTGAAGGTTGTTTTCGTTATGTCTTTTGTTATTTTGTCCTGAAGAGTTCGAACTGCAAATGAACTGCAGGATATTCGGCTGTGAAGTAAACAAACACTTTTGTTCATAATGAGCCAGAAAATCCTACAGTGCACATCATGAGTTTGACTTCACTTTTCAGCAGAATTTCAGTTACTTTTTAACTATTGCTTAAATTAATACACACACATATTGTTAAGCAGTATTGAGACTAGTTTTGTTACTATATTAGCAGCCGTAACGGAATGCTCTTTTTTTCGTTTTACCATTCTGCTTCTATCCCATTCATATCTCTGGCCATCTCTCTTTCTTCTCTCTGGCCTCTATCCCCATGGATTCAAACATGCAGAGATGCACCTGGCTCTCTGTTTTACATTCATGAGTGAGTTGAGCCTGTGGCATCTGCCTTCCTGCTTTCACACAAACACAAATGACCGATCCCAAAGCGAGCGAGTCAGAGAGGCATAATGCTTCACATGATGGTGTATTCTGTCTTGTGGTTCTTTAATTTGTGACTGTTTATGTGCTAAAAAAGCACCCACTATTGTTTGTACACTATGTAGTTTTTCATGATTTATTATATGAATTAACTTTATATGTTATATGAACTCTGGGTGTCTTTAGTTTTCAGCTACTATAAATGGGTTTTTTTGGAGATCTGGAGTGGTTATAAAAACTTGTGTGAAGTGTTACTACTTCTTTAACCTTGATGTTTTGTCTCTGCAGCTTCAGTGGGTTCCAGTGCTGACAGATTTCCAGAGGAAGGACTCTGTGTGGGGCTTTGTGCCTCCTCCAGACAATCCCGCTGCGGGAGAACTACACAGTCCCATCACCCTACACTTAGGAGACTACAACTTAGATGGTTTTCCTGATGCTCTGGTCATTCTCCGTAACACAAGCGCCAGGTGAGTGAGTGGTGGGTGAAGCAACCAAAATCTGTACTGTTGTTAAGTCTATTTTTTATTTATCGATGGTTAAAAATATAATGACTCAGTTAGCAGCAGAAGTAGTGATAATTTCATGAAGAACGTACTGTATGCACTGAAAAACTTTGTAGGTAATGAGTTCTGGAACATCTGCATAAGGTTCAGAAGCAGTGGCTGCAATGATGGTGGAATGATGAAAACAATGTTTTAAATAGAAGCATATTTAAACTAAAAGTATGTTTAGTTTAACATTCTAGATGTTATTCCAGCAGACAACTGATTTGCACATCATGTTGTGATGGATACATTAACTCAGACCCTGTGATTTAAAACAACAGATTTTACTAAAAAGAATCAGAAAGAAAAAAAGAAACTTTGTCAAATCAGCATGAAAACAAAATTGGTTTATGTCTTTTCCAAAGCTAGTGTTTTGATCAAGAGGGAATAAACTCTATGTGTGGGCAGTAGGCATGCAGCCAAGTACAGCTTCTATCTACTTGATTAAATAGACTGAAATTGTTGAGGTCCATCTCAAATTTTGTTTCTTAAATCACATACCAAAAATAATACTTTTTAAACTGGTCTAGCTATTGTGCCTGACAAAGAAACAGGTGACAAACAAAAATGAAATTCTTTCTCCATTCCATTATTTTTTATTCAAAGTGCTAGCACCTGTAAACTTTAAATGAACAAGGACTATGGTTTTGGCTAAAAGTCTTACTGTTTTACTTAAAATAGGGTAGTTTTCTGTTCACTATGCAAAGAACCCTGTTTTTAAATGCTGTTGTTTGGGTGCCCTTCCTCCCTAAACAGGCGCTTCGCCTCTCCTTTCAGCTACATTTGCTGCCGACCTGATTCGATGGGGTGACGGATATTAAAACAAATGGGATTCTGTTTTCAACAGAGCTAGTTAAACAAAGTCGTGACCTCATCATGAGTCACAGTAGTGTCATAATATGAACAAATTGGACTAATATCTGAACAAACGAAACATTTTTGTTCAACATGTGTTCCATTAAACAAAACTGTAATTATGAAGTGAAGAGAACCCGTTGGACCATTGTGTATTAAAGGGCAGTATATGAATATGAACCGTTTAACAATTTGAATTTAAATAATTATATGATATGCCAATAGTTAATCAAATTAATATCATAATTGATATTTTTATAGTATTATAATTTTTATTATTTTTTAATAGTAGTGGTAGTAGCAGTTTATTCTGTCTGCTCTTGGTAAGTGTGGTGTGGCAGACCCATTTGATTTTGTGAGTCCAGCAACTGTAAATTGCTCTGATGATGGGAAAATCCCTTAATACAGTTCAGGGGGCATGATTAGTAGCATAAAATTTTAATGAGTTTTTTGTAATAAATCACACTCATTTAACATAATACATTTACAGCCCCATTGAGTTCAGATTTACTCCACTAAAACTCAACCCACTATTATACCTGCTTTAAGAGTAGCCTTTAGTTAAATCAGTCACATTTTACCTACTTCTTTTCAGCAGCAGCTTCTCTATTCAAATGTCAATCACTGATCCAGTCTTATTTATAGCAGAAATATTTTTACTTTCCTATGAATAGCCAGGACTAAAAATCAACCTTAATTATTTTACCTTTTATTCTTACAGGACTTTTCTAAAACTGTCACAGTACTGTAGCTGCTTTTCAAAGCCCCACCACCCTCCTTCACCTTCCTCCCTTTTTCCTTCAAAGAATTTAAAGTGTCAGTGGGAGGACTGTTTGTATGATCTTGAAATAGAAAGAAGGCATGCAACTTTCTGCACTTGTGTTGCATTTGTTTTCTTTCGCTAAAATCCACTTATAATGTTAGTCGAGGTTTGCACCAAAAGAGGTTTGTTTTCAACTTTCTTTCTGATCTTTGTATCCAGATCTTAACAGGTGAACACAAACATCGCAAGCTCTGTTGCATGCCCATTATCATAGATATGATCCTCTTTAATATATGTATGTGTTTGTGCTTGTGACCCATTTTTACAGCTTTCTGGATAGACTGGGAAGATCATGTTGCATTGTGAATGTTAGAGCTTGGTTACATCATCCTGTAAATATCCTGTTTTTCATTACATGTCCTGTATAAACAGCTTAAAATAGCATGTTTGCATCATACTTAAGACGCTATACTTTAAGACTTGACAATGTAAGCTAATGGCCGTGTAGAATAAATAACCAGGAAATTGGATGGATCAGAGGCTCTTTTTCTCGTGGCTGGTTAATTTTCTTCAACAAACTGGTGTGAGAGCAGGTAGCGGTGAAGCTTGTTGCCAGTCTTCGATCTCACCTGACCTGAGTAAAAGACAGGCAGGTCAGAGAGAACAGCAGGAAGGGCATGGATGGATTAACAGCTTTTCGATTGAGATAAGATACTTTGCTGCTGGCTTCAACGTGACTGAGAGATGCTCCAGATGCATTTAAAAAACGAAGAGATCTTCAGTTATGTTGAAGGGCAGGAGATTTGTGTATGGACGTATAGAATCCCATGTAGTTTATCCACATATATTTATAAAATCTTACAATCTAGATCTGTATGATTTGCTTGTTATTGGTCTATGATCTTTAACGTTAGGTCAGTCTAATCTTAAACTTAGAGGAGGCTTAACCCTTTCATTTGTTGGGTCAGTGTCATATGGCTTTATTGCTGCTATAGGCTCCTCTAATCACCCCACAGCCAGTTTCATCATCAGAACTCCTTCAGTAACCAGGCAACATGCATCCAGAGACCATGAAATGCACCAGAGTTTGAACAAATCGGCCTATTGTCATTACCGTCACCTCAGATGGCTTTGATGCCTAGCACAGTGATTTGATTCTCATCAGTCAGAAGCTGGATGTTACAACCCCAGATGGCCACTTCCTTATCACACACCAATCTGCTTGGATCACACCTAAGACTCCTATTGGCTGAGAACTGAACTTGCTCATCAAGAAAACAACCATACTGTAGCTTCTTTCTCTGAATCTTTGGTCTATTTGAACTTTGCAAATGCTGTTGTTTATCTAACCTTCTGCTGCAGTATTGTAAAGTAAGCTATTTTTAAATGTTTCTTAATCTTAGTTTCTTAATCTCTCTGAATCCCATTGAGGTTTATTCACTCCAACTTTTTGCTTTTTTTAAAATCTGATAAAAAGTTATCTCATAGTTTTAGTTCTGAGCAGAATAATTGTGCAGTGGCCCAACAGGGAATCTGGACATATAGGTCAAACTTAAAATGTCTGAATGTCATTGCATTAGAAATTAAATATTAAATCATGTGGCATTTGGATAGAAATTTTTAATTACGTTTAACTATAACTGGTCTAAAGGTGATTTTCTGTGGCTGCACAATATAAGATATGAGTTTTCTTAAGTTCACGCAGGTGTTCTTGCAAGCCTACCACAAGTGTTTACCATATTAACTATTAGTAGGAGATATATAATGCATATAATTGACATAGAGGCAAAGGAATGTATTAACTTAAAAAAGCTTTGTAAAAAGTAGTGGCTGGTTGCAGTAAAGCAGCCGAAAAATAAAGTCTTGGTGACGTCAGCTGAAAAGAAAAATGTTTGAGAGGCACAGGAGATTTTTATAGTTTGATGAAAGACATGTAAATTAATAATATGAAAGGTGAACAACAGGACCATGAACAGGTGTTTACCAAATTAAAAATGAACATGTTTTACTCTAGTTAGATAACTAGATAGTGTTTGGGGTAAATATCCTCAAGCTTATTTTCGTGAATTTTTTACATACACTACAGTATGTTCTTGCTGTTTTTGTTTAAAATACCACTTGTATTTAGTTACCAATTGTATTTTTATGAAATTTTTAATATGGCTTAAATGTTCAGATCCACTGTATATTTGAATGTTAAGATGTCTTGTAGCAAAACCAAAACCCCCTCTGAGCTTTTGAGCTATCTTCTCCAAACTGACATCTCTTATACATTTAAAAAAACAAATAAACAAATAAATATGGAAGAGAAAAACATTTTATAAGCAAATACACGTTCAAAACACACGATTTTTGCATTTTCTGCATTTGGCTATATTGAGTAAATGGTAATAAGGGCCTAGTGGATATTTGAGAGGGGAAGTATTGTGTGTATATGTATGTCTTTGAGGTCAAGAGTAGCATGGTCAGATCCGCCAAACAGACTGGCATTGCTCCATTGAAAAATGTGTGAGGAATTTAGATACGAGTAATATGGTGCCAGTCTTTTTCTCAAACGCTTTTAAACGGCCTCCAGCCCATTTTGTCAGCAAAGGTTGTCATGGTTTCTGAGGTGATAGAGTGTTGATGAGTGTTTTTGAGTGAGTGGGTGGGTGAGAGAGTTTTCAGAAGCAGCCAGAGACATTTCAAAGTCAAAACAATTTAAAATTGAAATGAGAGCTTCACACCTCTTAAACAAGCCATAAATAGTCCTCTGCAGAAGAGCGAGATTTATAAGAATCAAAATGCTTTTTAATCGTCATTGGGATAAAACATGTTGCATTTCATATTATTATATTCATATTGAACCTTCTGGGGTTCACTGTTAGATTACAGTATGGTCACTTGTTTATTATTCTCCTTTGGGGTTGTGCTGCTTTCACATTTAGTGTCTCCCCTAAATATTTATCTCTCTTTTTTTATCTCTATCTCTGTGTGTCTTTCTCTCTGTGTCACATTCTGTCTAGCAGATATCAGATAGGAATGTCATTGGCAGATGAGGTGTAGGTGTAGATGCTATTTTTATCTTATGTTGTGCCCTTTCCTACAAGACTGAATGAAAGCATGCCATTTTTCAATTTACTATTTATTTTGCATCATTATTAAGAGCCTGGGTAGAAAGGAAATACAATATTCAAAACAAACCTTTGATGAATCATAGCAATTGTTACATTAATAAGTCATAACCGTTAGTATTTAGTGCTGTAAAAGCTGTAGGCTGTTGACCTGTTTGTATCGTTCACTGTGTGTTTATACACTAGGCATGTGTGTTTTTGATTGTCTTGCAGAACTGCCAGCAGCTTTTCATCTTGCCTTATTCACTGGACCATAGTATAGACTTAAGCCCACGTAACAAGACATTAGCGACCCAGCTTACTTTCGTTATGTAACATGCAGAACTTTTGTTACACTGTAGAGACAAAAAATTTATTTGCTTTGATGTGTCAGTAGGAAACAGCTATATATTTCCAAATATTCTTTGCTATTTGCTATAAAAATCATGTCTGTTTGTGAGATGTTTGTTGCAGTGTGACCCACACAGAGATCTAATCTCAGCATCAAGTTAGTAGGAAATATATGATGCATATAATTGACATATAGAGGCATGTAGAAGGAATGTATTAACTTATGTATGTTAAGCTTTATGTATAAGCTTTGTGAAAAGTAGTGGCTGGTTGCAGTAAAGCAGCTGAAAATAAAGTCTTGGTGACGTCAGCTAAAAAGGAAAATGTTTCAGAAGCACAGGAGATTTTTACAGTTTGATGAAAGACATGTAAATTAATAATGTGAAAGGTGAACAACAGGACCATGAACGTTTCAGTTTTGATTCTGTGTTTTCTTCAAGTCAAGGACAGCTTTTGTATGCAGAGAGTTTTTACTGCTGAATCCCTCGGGTTTGTCTTTACATCCCATCATGCTTTACATCTGCCTCTTTTGCTATTATTGGAAGGCAAGCGGAAAGAGTGTTCTAGCAGCTCTGATTCTGTATAACCATAACCTTGACTTACTATTGGAGCAGTAATACTTCTATAGAGATGTCACTATGAGAGTACATGAGTCTGGCCCACATGCTGACAATAATACGGAGGAGCTCTGGATGATATTAAGTCAGTATATGTTTCTGTATGTCTCCTGCCTTGTGACACTCCTCTGTACATCTGACACGCACACATTTTACCCTTCTCAATATACCTAAGGATTTAGAGACTATTACGTGCCCGTCTGTATCACTTTCTGTGAAAGTAACCATGAGCAGAAAATAGCACTGTATGTATTTCTGCTATAAGAACTTCAACGTTCACTGTAATTTTAAAATGTTCTATTAGGCTTTTTTGCTACATTGATATCTCAGTCTTTTAATTTCAGACTGCATAAACAGCTAGTTTTGTTGGCACACTGACACACAGTTAAGATATATATTGTGTGTGTGTTAATCAGTAAAATGTGTTTTGTATTTAAGCTGGTTCTGAGCTATGACACATTTGGTTTTCCAGTAACAAATTTCTGATTGTGCTTTAAGACTCTTTTATGCAGGTGGTTTGGCTGTGCTACAGAAGTTTCAAACAGTGGCCAAGGTGTCCCTCATTAAGTATAATTTAAATTCATTAACATTGAAAGGACGGTAAGAACAAAAATGTATGTGCGTGCGCACCTGAATCCTGCTGAATTTTAATGTGAGAACTTTTTGAGTGTGGGAAGGCAATTGTTAATTGAACGAGACTCGATTTGTCTTAGCACACAGACATGACTACAGTGGTCTCAAGAGAACAAAATGTGCATTCTCTCTCCTGTCATTGGCTGTCATCTTCCACCTACTTTGTTTCTTCCAGTTTGGTGTTCACTAAATGCTTGCTGCTTATTGAATGGGTTCTTGGTCTGATTCAGAGATTAAGAGAAGATTGCTGAGCATAGCTAAGCAAACATCTTTTCATTCTTTGCTTTATCAGAATATTACATGTCAAATACTGTGCCTGGCTCATCTCATGCCCACACTTTTCCTCTACTATCCCATTCCACTTTGTTCTGGTCTTTGTTCTGTTTTGTCATAGCAAAAACATTTAAGCAGCACAAGAGCTTGGTCACAGCTTGGTTAACAGTCACAGGTCCATCAACAGTGAGCGATGGTCTCTGACCTCAGAGCAGTATTTTTTACTAAGGGAAATCATTTAGACAGCAGTAAGAATGCTCCATCACCTCTGATTTTCAAGTGTATGGCCAAGGGCAGGTGTTTAGCCTGTTAAAACATTTGGACGCAATGCGGTTTTTTGGAACATGTTCAGCATCTCAAGGAATATGTTCTGCATTCTATTTATTAATGGACATGAACAATTCATGTTAAAGCAATAGCTTACCGAAAGATTTTCAGTCGAACACAAACAAATAATTATTCATGAGATGATTTGTTTGTCTCCCCTTGTGAGAAGACATGAGGGAGAGTAAATTATGAGAGAATTTTCATTTTTGGGTGAACTATTTCTTTAAACATTATGTATTGGTTGTCAGTGTCTAACTCATGAAATGTGTTACTCATACATTTAAAACACGACTTAAAATCAGAACATTTAAATCCATCTTAGCTTTAAGAGACGCCGTTTCATTTGCTGCATGTTTTATTGGTCTTTTTCTGCTAGCTGTAATATAATTAGTTTTTCTGTATGTCTGACAGAGACGCACACTTAACAAAATCTCATTAGCATAAAGAAGCATTACAGGAAAAATGACTGCAGAACCGAAGAAAGCGTGTGTATGTTTGTATTAAACCTAAGGTTTGTAAATGCAGAACATTGCAGATCCGCAGTGTGTATTTGTGTATTAGGAAAGAAAAATGTGACCCTGCCTGTGAAAACCCAGCTTCTACATTCTTTTCTACATTCTGTGAAAATATAACCTTGATGTCTTTAATATTGACTGAGTGAGGACAAAGATTGAAATCATAGTGAAATTAATGATGAAATCAAACTCAGATGTTTGTTATCTCTTAATTAGGTTTTGAGACTGTAGCCTGAATTTCACAGACAGGTCACAGGAGTCTACATGATTGAGTTTGCTAGTCACAGCCGGCCAGCGCGCAGCACCTCCTCTGCACACAAGAGGGTCATTAACAGGGTGTTTCCCTGTTCCTTTGCATTCCTCCTCACTTTATCTCTTACTCTCCCTGTTACTCCCATTCTCCGCAAATTTGCTTTTGTAGATCAAAGTCTTCCCTGCCATGCAAATTGTCTACTCTGTTGGATCACTGCTAAGCTGTTGGCTAACGGTCCCTCTTCCCTCCATATTCCTGCCTTTTTTACGCTGAAAATTAATTAATGTTTTGCATCAGGGACCCACCAGAGCTTGTCAGGCAAAAGGAATGATATGTTGATATATATGACAAAGATATTTAGATGGGCATGTAGAGGGTTTGCATGCTTATTATGCCATAGTACACAAAACTGACTTATTTCGGTGTATTTTTATAGATTTTTCTGGTAATTGGCTATGCCCCACCACTGTTTTTCCTCCTCTTCATCTACCCGTTAAGTCCTGCAGACCTAATGAATTTTAATGTAAAGGACGCTGTGGAAAATCTAATTTATTTTCATTTGTCAATTCAAATAAGATCAACAGAGGAAAGCACAGCTAAACAGCCGGAGGGCCACACTGAAAATCCATTTGTCATCTGCTTGAGACTGCACCGACTCCTAACACGGACGTGACAAGAGCCTGTCTGTCTCTCTGCCTCTGTCCTCTCTTCCCTACCCACCGCCAGAGCTGCCAAGAACACTTATCTGGTGATTAGAGTGGACTTGATCCAGATGTTATAATTATGAAGTGCTGGATCATATTTTTACTGACATCTTTATCTGCCTGCTCGCTATTTTTTTAATCAAGGGTCTTTTCGTGGCGGTTCAGATGTAGCGTAGCTCCGTAATGAGGTGTGTTGTGGTGGACTCCGTCTCTCTCGTGCACACAGGTGGAGTTTCGAGCTGATCTGTAGTCAGGCTGCAGGTGGATGCACATCTTGTGGGCCAGCAGGTGTATTCTGGTTTAGCAGAGCTCCTGAGAGACATTATCACACTCTCTCTCGCTCTATTTCTCTCTCTCTCTTTCTGAAATGCTCTAATCACCTCTCTGCTCCGGTGTGCCTTTCTGCCATTCCTAACTCTCTCTCTTTCTCTCTGACCAGCGCTGCAGGGCACTGTCAGACTTTTACAGGTGAAAGTAAGCAAGCATTATAGTTTCTGAATATTCACTTTCTCAGTGCTAAAGCTTGCTTTAATTCGTTTGAGATAATTCAGTGTGAGGTACCTGTATACACAAAGCACTGCCTGTGAATTGAGGGACTCAGTGGGCAGCAAGATGACAGATATAGCTGTGTGTATTTCACTTCTTTAAGTCTGCCTGCCTGCAAGTGAACACTGTAAAAATATTTTGCTGCCTTACATTTTTAAGTATAATCAAATTGGCTTTACAAGTCATTTCAACTTACTGTTTTAGATTTAATGTACATACATATTTTAATAAGTTACAGCAAACAGTACAGTGATATTGACTTGCAAACCCAATTCTACTGTACTAATAAATGTAAGACAACAACAAAATTACAGTGTACTGTGTAGAAAATACATACTACTGATAATTTAGCTAAATTTTTGTTTTTAGACTAAACACATTACACTAAATTGAAGTTTTTTTTAAGCTAATTGTTATTTAATATAAAAGGTTATTTCAGTGAAATAACCTAAATTGGATTTTAAAGTTAAATTGTTTTAAAGAGCCTTAAAAATATACAAAAGAACAGCCTTAATATGCAAAAATCAATTTTAAACATGCCCCAGGACCATCTGCCCTGAATGTCCCACCTTTTTGTCAATCTAATGTATAATACATTTTTAATTTAAGAGTTTCCTCTTTAACATTTGCTTCATTTTGGACCTTTGACATTGTGTCTGTAATGCATGTTTAGTTTATAAAAACAATATTTTTTCTTAAGGTCTCTAAAATCTCTGTACTGAAATGACTGTTTCTGGTAAAAGAGACATAATGCACAGGATTGTAAAACACTATTTCACAAGAAAATATACTTCTGCATTGAGGCCAGTACAACTGCACCCTCCCTGGTATGATGAGAATGGAACAGAATGAAGAAATGAACAGAAGAACAGTCCCAGCAGCCATTATAATTTCCTGAAAAAGACATGTTCTGAGCTGCAGGAAGCCACTACACAGCTCAACCAACAGCGTTACCTTTCAGAACCTCCTGCTGTGGGTTATGCCTACACCAGCGTTAGTAAAAGCCAGAGAAGAACAAAGAAATGAAGTGACCAACCTTTGGTCTCCAGCAGCCGTGGCATCTTTGTGAAAAGAGTGAAGTGAAATCAGAGAGATCCATTAGGCAGGATTAATGCATTTGTAATTGAACGGCATCACTTGAACACTCTTTTATAATGGCGGTATATTCTCTTAATTGAAGTGCTTGAGTTTTTATGAGGGTTGTGGAAAAATACTCCCATGAGCAGCGTGGGGGAAGACCTGGGTGCATACAGGCACAGATAATGGGATGTGATTGCGTTTTCTATTATACGCCACAGTTCCAGGTAAATCGAGGAGTTTTGAACTGCGGTGGGCTGCTCATTGCTTATACAACGACCATCCCACATCTGTAATACGTGAGAACCATTTTCGTTTCTCACTCTTGACCGTAGCATCGTTATTTACTCTATATCTAAACATTGAATTATTCACACATTGAATTATTTGGCCTGGCTGTGCCCGGCCTTAAGTTTAAGTCTATTGTGAATGCAGCTGCACGGGTCTCTGTTGCTAGGCAATGGCCGTCCACCTCGTGAGCGTGTGTTTTTGAAACACGTCTCGTTGTCAGTCAGGATTAGCAGCAGTTCCACTAAGACTTGCAGAACATCTTCATTTCAGAAAGATGGGAGATTAATGTCGATACGTGTCAATATTTCTCACTCATGACGGAGCATCAGATCGGCCGTGGTAGACTGTATTCCCATTTACTTTTATGATAAAATGACATTTGGAAATACAGCCCAGATTAAAGTTTAAAGGCCTGTCAAACGTTAGGCAAAGACTTATTTCCTTAAGTTCAAATAGGAAGGATTAAATTGAAAGGTCCCTAACAATCAGTCAATAGAAGGCGTGCTCATTAAAATCTTTCCACATATCTACCACTCTACATTAAAGGAACAGTTCACCATTATGAAAATTATCTCATAATTTACTCACTCTCATGCCCGCCTATCTATGAATCTTATTTGTTCTTGTGTGACAAACATATGACAACTAATCAATGAAAAACAATGAATTCAAAGTTATTGATGCCGTCATATTTCAACTTGATATGTTTCATCATTTGCCTCCAAAATGATATCAGTATATTAATTGTTTTCTCTCACAAATGTATCATTTAACTTCAAAACACATATGTTTGCCCATTGGAGTAATTTGTATTACTGTAATGATGGATGTACTGTGCATTTTGGAGCTTTGCCATTTTAAGTCCTGTATAAGAAGATAACATGACAGCACGTAATATAATGTATAATGTTATGTAATATAAAATTATTTGCTTGTGTTCCGCTGAAGAAAAGTCTGGTATGATATCTGGTATGGCAGAGAACAGCATGTTGATCTAAACAGATCACTTGTCATGTTCAGATAAAGATGTTTTTGTTCTTTTCATGTAATCTGCATGAAACATGCTTGCTTTGTAAAGTCAATGGAGTGTTTGTAGAAAGCATTGAAAGAGTAGAAAGAGTTGATGTCAGAGCTTATTAGCCCTGCAATGCACACTATAACATGAGCATGTCAGTTCTGATCTTGTTCAGTTTGGTTTCTAGATCCCTGATGCTTTAGATGGACAGAGACCCGCCCCTCATGCTATTGAGTGTCATTAGGCCATCTTTCCTTATAGCTCTCATTTTCCTGAACCATGCATATTACAAAGGAATTTCAATTAATTAATCCCCTTTTTTGCCTACCACACATTTGTTTTGTGTTTTCTTTCTTTTCCTCCCATTTTCACCCCCCTTTTTCACCAGCGTACTGTTTCCGTATTGAGCAAGAAGCTGTAGAAAATGATTGAAGGCACCATGCACCTTCAGACTGCTTTGTCTTTGCCCTTGAGAGCAAATTGAAAGAGAAATACACCAACACATACAGAGAACTAGGGATAGAGAGAGAAAAGAGGCTTCAGGAAGTGTGGGAAGACCACTATTGAAGAGATGCCTGAGGGAGCGAGATCTCTCTGTCTCTGTCATTTTACCCCTCAGAAATCTCCAGATCTGCCACCCGCCATCCTTCTCAACACGCCTGTTTCTCACTCACACCTTGTTTGTGCTCTAGATAACTGACGTCTTCAAAAATTCCTGTTTTGATACCCAGCCTGCACAGCGGTCAGGAAATGCCATAGCTAAATTCCTTTTTCCTAAATTCTTTTGCTAGAGAAAACAAGAAAAAACGGTGTGCCTTTTTGGTGGAGGGAGAGGTCGGCCTGTGGGCTTGCCTCAAGCCTCTTCTTGCCTGCTAGGTTGGCCATGGTGTTGGGTCCAGAGCTCCCTATTAGGCATTAGGTGTGTGTGTGGTTATGGGTGTGTGGTTGGCACTGAAAGCCACTGGTCATGACTGTGCTCCACTGAGAGAGCAAACACATTCGGAATAGCACAGGCTGCATTCACACACACACTCATTCATAGCTGTATCTGCTCACAATACACTTTGGTTAACACATGCACAGCTGCTGGCACCTACTTCTCCACTATCTGTCTGTGTGAGAACAGTTCCTGTCTAAATGCGCTGATGCATTTCAGCCACTAGTTTACATCAAAATACAAGGACAAAAACTTTCCATCTGTGTGCAGCAGCCGCTTAAACCCATGAAGATGCGGTAAAGCAGTTGTTCTCCGTGCTGCTGTAAGCGTGGTGTCAGTTAATCCTGTGCGAGGACAAGGGCTGTCTGCTTGGCTGGCAGACTTTGGCAAAGCCTCCAAATCGGCCTGCGCTGACAGGCAGCCAGCAAAGGTGCACAGCAGCTTTGGCTGCGAAATGCGCAGATTACTGGACCAAGCTCCAGATTGACCTGGACAATCCGAACTGGAAGTGTCAACGTCTTGCAGAACGCCCAGGCAGCTAAACTGGGAAATTCAGTTTCTTTGTCAAAGTTGAACTCATGAACTCAAAACAAAAATCATAGCATTTGTGGCTGTGGAACTTGTGAAGATAATGTTAAATAAAATGGCAGAAGTGTGTTTCACACCTACCCATCCCAATATAGTATTGTTTAAATTGAGAAAAACACTTAATACAGGAAATACATGCAGATTTAACAATTTACATAAAACATGCATTATGTACTATATATGCCAAATAAGTATGTGAATTAATATAAGCATTTTAACAATAAAATATTTTCATTCCTGCAAGATGCATTGCTCCATTTTGCTTTATTGAAAACACATTTCTTTTTTATAAAACAAGACATTTTAACAGTGGTAATCGACAGCATGCACGGATGCTCACAAGAGAGCTTAACTTGTTTTGAATCTGAAACATTTCTTTAACATTCACACTGTTTATAGTGTATAACTTGAATTGTATCTTTTGTCTTGGGTTGGCAGCATTTATCTAGTTTTACATTTATGTTTTGCGCTGATCTCATCTGCATTTCTTTCTGATGAAACCAAGAAGAAAAAGCCAGAGAAGGGAAAAAATTTCTAATTGTATTTTTAGCCTCATGTACACTCGAAATTAACATTGTTCTGAGGAGCGCCACAAACAAGCAGGAGAAATGGCAGTAAAAAATATTAAAGAAATCAAAGGTCCTGAATAAAGTAGAGGGTTGGCAGATGGGTTGTTGAGCTATGCAGAAAAGCGTCTCATTCCATAATTCACTCTTGGCTTCCAGATCCACATTCTCCCTCCTCCTCCTCTTCCAAACTGAGCGCTGAATTATGAGCAGGAATAGGTTCTGCTTAATTGCCTTTTTGTATTGGGGGATTGAAAAGTTCACTGCAAGAATTTCTGCCACTTTTCCAGTCTTATTGCTTTAACAACCCCTGCACTACTCTGTGCACTATGAACTGCTCGTGTTAATGTAGTAAATGAAGAAGCGTTCAACACACAGACATGCTCTTTAATTGGTCAGAGTTCAGTGGTCTGCTGTACGCTTGCAAACGCAATTAACAAGGGTTAAATTCAACATGACAGTGTCTTCACACACTTTTTAGAATGGTTTGCTCAAATCTGCTCACATTAACAAGCATCTCTGTCTGATTTTCTCCCTCTGCAGTGCACAACAGCAGGCGTTCCTGCTGGAGAACGTGGCGTGTAATATGCCGTACTGTCGCGAGGCGGGACGGATGTTTCGCGTGCACTGGGAGCAGTCGGATCTCGGCGCCATCCCCAGGGCTGTTGTGGCCACTTTTTTCGACATCTACGAGGACGTAAGTGTTGGCCCTTTCCCCTTGCCTTTGGCATTTTAATTAAAGCCGACAGTGTGCAGCAGCAGCAACCGCTACTTCCATCTCTCTGCCTTTCTCTCTGGCCGATCACTCTTTTCTCATCTCACTGATGTCTGTGTGACCCGCATTACTGAGCTTTAGCCATTATCTGATTTACTCTGACTGTAATATTGCCCCAGTGGTGCCATATAGGCCCTGTCCTCTTTTGACATTGAGACTGTGGAGAACTATACAGGCTACATTTCCCAGCACTGATCTTTTTTGTCAGTGTGCGTTTCTGTCAGTCTGTTATCGTAAATGTATCTTCTTCACTTTATGTCACAACATTTCTTTGTTTTTTTGTTTTTAAAAGTAGTAATTTAATTTTCAAATTTAAATTGTTTTGTTTACTTTCAGGTTTAAATTACATTTTCAATCACACAATATAAATGTGGTTTTCAGACTTGTCAACTTGCTGTAACTATATATTCTTGTTCTAGGCAAAAGTAATTATATATTGGTCAGATATTTTTTTGGCATCCAGAATGTTGAAAAATTAATATAACCTCTAAGATAAAATGACAAAATATTGCTGTGCAAATGATCAGATTTGATAGGTTTATAGGGGTGCCAAATTTCAATTTGTAATCTTTTGCATAAGTACAGCACATTTTGTACAAATAGGCCTCAAGTACCAGACTTTAGTTAATTTCCTGCATGGATTCTGTTGATCAGTATTGACATTTTGCTGACTCTATGATACAAGTTTGCCACCTTTTATTTAATTTTTTTAAATGCTCCTGCCACTCTCATAGGTTTAGATTCCCTGAGGGCAACTTTATTTCTCCTTTCTTTACAATAGATTTTCTCAGTGTTTATCTCAGCAGGTGCTTAAGCTTTGTTATAGGGGATTGATTTCTGATTGTCCTTTATCAGATTTACTGATTTGGTCTTGGTAGATAAATTCTACACATTCTGGTACACAGACACACACAAATGTATTCGGCTTTATTTTCCGATCAGAATAAAAACAGGTTTATTAAGCCTCAGAACAATACGCTACACCTGCATATATTAGATCAGTGGATCTTTGTGACCAACAAAACATTGTTTTGGCTGTTAGCTGGTGGCATTTAAGCTGCCTTTCCTGAAAAATGACACCACTCTCTCTCTCTCTCTCTCTCTCTCTCTCTCTCTCTCTCTCTCTCTCTCTCTCTCTCTCTCTCTCGACTGCCCTGGACCTTCTCGTCCTCCGTTACATACACACACATAAACGCACACAGTTATGCGCGTCTTAATTTGCCATCATCCCCTTTCCTTCCCTCTATGATTCACTCTTCCCTCCCTCGCCCTTCTTTCCCATCTGTATCACAACCTTTTCCCCGTCGTAATCACAATATAGCCAATTACCTCAAATTCCCTCATGCTTACATAACTAATGGAGCTAAAGGCTCATTAAACAAACAGCACGCGTATGTCTCATTCTGTTAGCATAAGAGCTAGTCATCATTAGCCCAGTATTAGGATGCTATCTGTATAGGAACCCCAGCACAGCGATGTTCTTAAGACCGATAGACCGCAGAGAGGGGCTGATAAGGAATCGTAATAGCTTGGCGGAGTCCATTAGGGATATGAAAGTGTTCGTCAGACAGGAGGGATTCAAAAGGGCTTTATGCATTGCAAGTGACTGAGGTCTGATTTCTCATTTGCAGGGTATATTAGATATGATCGTGCTCAGCAAAGTGGAAGGAAGGGAAGAGCTCATCATCCATGCTTTGAAGAACAACTTCGAGGCTGATGCTTATTTTGTGAAAGTGATCGGTGAGTATGAGATCTATGTACTGTATGAATAAGAAACGCTTTCATTATCAGGTTTATTTTGATGACTTGATACATTTTTAAATACTTTTTCAATATATTTTTAAAAAATGTTTTTGCTGGCTTAATTAGGACAGTAGTTCAGATCAGTAATTTTTAATGTCCCTGCCACAAACAAATAAATAAATATAATTTAAACATTTTAAAATGTAAATATACTGTCAATTATAAATTTAAATTTTATGTGTCAGAAAAATGTGTATTTATTTTTACTAAATATTTTAATATTGTTAAAATATTAAAATAAGTTTTCATTATACAGCAAACAGTATTTAACAGCTTTTTAATTTGCAATAAACAGCCGGTCATGTCCATAAATCCATTAAAACTATATAAAATAATGTTTACATTTACAATTACATTTATGCAATTGGCAGACGCTTTATCTAAAGCGACTTAAATTGTAAATTGCAAGCTATACATTTGATTACTATGTGTATGTGAACCCACTACCTTTTGTGCTGCTAATGCAAAGCTCAACCAGTTGAACTAGAACTACTAAAATGTTTCATTTTTATAATTAGGGGAATACTTCATTATTGTTTACCACCTAGATAACTTTACTTTTGTATGACAGTGCAGCGCTAGCCCAGTAGGACATGTATCCATTCTGTCATCTGGTTCAAAACGCTCACACTAGCCGTGGGCCATCAGGCCATTATTATTGTTGAGCTCCGTCTTTATAAGCAGAGATATTTCATTGCAGGCTACACTGCGTTGAAGTAAATCACACAACAGTATGTTCCTCAATGTAGAGGTCTGTAACTTGGGGTCATTGTTATTTGGGCTCCTGTCCTTAGTTCTTTCGTGTGCTGTTTACCTGCGGTGGCCCAGCGAGTAGCCATAGTGATCGTAGAGCTGCCGGGTTCTGACATTTGGAGAGCTGACATTTCCAGAGCCAAATGTGTCCACTAGAAAGTAGCCACAATGCCATTTAATCCTGCCTGCTGCGTTTTAATTAAAGGAGAGAGAGAGATCTCTTCCCTCTTTCTCGCTTCACCTCCTCTAGCTCAAGCACACAGATTAGCTGCCTCGATGTAACAGCATGTGAGGATCATTTTATCAGTGTCAGTTTAAAAAAGCATGAAAATGACCTAGAGTCACTAAATCTCTTATTCACTTGCTTATTAGTGTGTTCATTTTCTCTTTTTAGCAGATCTAGTGTTTAATGAGAGTGCTGTAGGTTTGAATGTCTAACCCTTCATGCCTTAATTTATTAAAGGGACAGTGCACCTAAAAATTAAACGTCTGTCTTCATTTACTCATTTACCATTAAAGAACGAGTCATATACAGGTTTTGATGAGGGAGATTAAATGATGCCCTTAGGCATCTGTGCTCATGTGCTAGAGATAACGCTCTATTTAGAAGCAGCAGGATAAAATGTGAATGCCACAATTTTAAATGAAACCATGACATCTCTGCAGTCGTATGTCCAATTGAAATAGCTCTGAGAAGCAGTTTTCTTCAGACAGTCTAATGGCTTTAATCGACCCTTCACCCATTAAACTGAAATATGTGCCAGTGCCATTTGACAGCCCAAAATATTAAAGTCTTCTCTTTAGTTACCAAAGTCTTAAAGTCCTTTATGAACTCAGGATCCGCTGGTTGGCCACTATGACATTATAGGTGATGTACTGTACACCGGCACACTATATCAACTTGTCTCGATTACTGCGCTCCAGAGCAATTGTGGTTATGTACGGCATATCCTAATGCAATTACTTCCCACTCTATGGTTTATATATGGCTGGGGATGCCCTCAGTTATTTCACATATCATCCTCAGAGGAGTAAATAAACAGTTTAGCTCCATTCAAAGCTGCCAATTCCTCCAGGCCATGTGTGTTTTCACATAAATCTGGAGCCTAAAATAAAAAGAATTAGAGCCTTATCACAGACACGAAATATGTGAAGCCATTTCCACTCGTTCTACATTTGTATCTCGGTATCTGTAGCCCTTTTATCTCATGCCATAATTTTTTTCATATCCACTTGCCCCTTTTTAATCAATCTCATAAATGCTCTCACATAAGCTCATGTACTTACACCCCCCACGTCTTGCCTCTGAGCTCCGTCTAAGTGTAAGATGCAGGAAGATGTCATGGATAGCGAGAGAGTGAAAAAGGAGGGGATAGGCCAGGTGGTGTAATTTCCTGTGATTGCATGTCCTGAAGACACACAGAATCCGGTTTGAGCGTGTGTTTATGGTGTAAATCTGTGTCTGTTGGTTATAGGAGAACTATGGCGGCTGATTGCATTCCCATTCATTTATTAGAATGCAGATGAGCTGCAATGAGGAACATCTGCGCGCTTTGTTCAGTCTCTTACACGTTCCTTCCGCTCTGCGATCTGTCATTCTTAAAATCAAAACATACGTTGAAACTGTACAAGGGTACTAGAGGGGGGCCTTTTTTCTCTCACGCTTACAGATTGAAGGTTATAAATGACTTTGCGTGGGTTCGGTTCAGTACTGCCACCGACTCTAGTGTGTTACTTTTTTTTACTTTTTATACAAATGTACAGTAGTGTGCAAAACTGTGTCTTAGTATTCTCACCCCAAACAATGGTTTTATGCCAGTTATTTATATATTCTTCTTTAGTGTGTCAGTAGGAAATATCAGTTTACAGAGACCTGGTCTCACCATCATCAAGTTTGTGTATTATTATTGCATAAAGGAAGAGACGGACTAAAAAAGCAAATTGTGTTTACTTTCAAAAATAACTTTATAAATTTCATAAATAATGTCTAAGGAGCAGCTTTTGTCCTACTGCAGGTACACTTACACATAGTCTTTCAGGTAGTTTGCGGTTAGGTTTTCACAAATAATGGCAGAAGTAATGTTTGAAATATTACTGACACACCAGAGCAAAAGTTACAAATAACTGGATTAAAACTATTTGGGGTAAAAATACTAACATGCCCAGAACATTGCACAGTACTGTGGTAGAGAGAGAGTGAGAAAGACAGAAAACTATTATGGAGAGAGAGAGAGCTCAAACCTGCATCACGCACATAAGCATCAAGCTTTAGTGTGCTCTGACTCTCTCATCCACCACTGAGGAGCAGAACTGTGTGTGTACACAGAATGTGTGGTTTCTTCATCCTCCTTCATCTTAAGTGTTTGATTTGCCGTTCGTGGGTTAAACGGTTAGGCGATGAGGGACTGAGAGTGATGCTGGTTACGGTAATGACTGCCTGAACTCAGTAGAGACTGAAAGTCAATCATAAACTGTTCAGAGAGAATCACCAGGGCTCTGTGCTGCTAAGGTAGTATAAACCAACCAGCTAATGGATGTAAATTCACCACAGCAGACTTTGATCTCACATCTTTAAAACCACCTGATACCGTTTAACGCTAAATTAAAATTGGCAGGATTATTTCAGCTTTATGAAGTATTACACCAGTACTTCTAACAGTCCAGGGATGTGTATTTCTGTGTCAAGCTGTTTTTATGAATGACATGACACATAGTCACTTATAGCGTCAGTGGCATCTGGTTTGGTGTTGTGAAACAGAATAGCAGACTGCATGTCCAATTTCACAGCCATCACACCAAAGCTGTTTTAGTGTCGCCACAAACTCACGGCAGATTTACAATCCTCTGCTGTCCTAAAAACAACATGCTCACTCATCATACAACTGTGAACAGCTAGAGTAGTAACACAATTTTGATATGTTTCTTTGTTCACCACAAGAAAAATAACATTAAAGATGTTCAAAAAGAATCAAGCCAGACATCCATCTTGGAATGGCACGTACGTTTTGAGAAAATTGTTCATATTACCTAATAATTTCAGCAGGATGTCATCATGATGTATGGAGCATCAAAAGTCTTTACTGAAATGTTTTCTCAACTGTCCACTTCTCCACTGTGTGTACACCCAGAGTTTGTCGTAGATGTTTGATGACAGCGCCGTGGCCATGTGATTTTTCTTTTAATTCATTGTATTGGAGAGGTTTACAGCATCTTCAAAAGGTGCCTGCAGGGAGAAAAACAGACGAGCACCGAGCCTTATCTCAATATGAAGGCTTAGACTAAGCCCTGGCAATAAACAAGCGCATTATTCATGCAATGACTTCACAAAATGGCATTTCATTTGGATTAAGAGCATCATAAATGTTTAGTTGTACTCCGTGCTGAACTGTCTGTCTTTTAATAGTTTTATGCTGTACATTAGAGCTCAACAGGCGAAGGTGGGGGCTGCACGGACGTCACACACACAAGGACACAGCAGGAGTGTGTCATGACCGTACATATCATGGTCCAACTCTGTGTGTTAGCGCTGCTGGAAACTTGTCATTAATAGAGACATTGCCACAATGCGTACATGTTTCCAAACGCATTAGAATACAGTATGTGAGTGTAGATGACTTGGAAGAACACTTTGTGTGCAGTGCAAAGGTTGTGGGTTTGATTCTCAAAATGCCAACGTTATATTTGAGTTCAACAACATTCAGCTTAGAGATTTACAAAAATTCTGTCAGTTAAGAATACATACAGGATATTGTGTAATATTCTTACAGTAAAGCTGCATAGGTTCAGAATATAATATAACGTATGAAATGGCCCGAATTTAAAAAACAAAGAATAAATAAGAGGCTTTTTGGGGTGAGTAGTGACTGAATTATGGTGTTTTTGTCCCTCAGCCAAAAACTGTTGGACCCAACATGGATGAAAATTTTTTGCAGACTTCATGTCACACCTCTCTCCTAGCCTTAGTACATTCGCTTTGAAAATCAAAGGCACGTATTTGATTTTGCAATTGTATTAATTTGCTCAGAACATTTGTCTGTCAAACTAAATCTAGAAATTTCTAATGGACAAGCTTTTAGAATAATAACACTTTCATCATTTGTCTTTCCATCTCAGGCTTTTGCTTAGTGCTTTTCTTGTTCTTTTATATAGTTTTTGCTTGCATCACGTAATTTTCTGTCTATATACGTTTGCATTTTTTTTAAAGAATTCACATGTACTTCAGTTAATTTCATGCTGTTGCTGAGAATCGAGGGAACATTCGGAACTTTCTGATTGCCTCCCGTCTTTAAGTAGTGCTGTCTATCACTGCTGCTTGAATAATCTAATGCAGCATTTAGATAAAGACAGATGCAAATGTACACAGATGGTTCATTGTGTGCCTCTAATGAGCAATTAATGATTTTTTACATTCCCTTTCATATGCTCTACTCTCTAACGCACAGTCAATTTCAACCTCAAAAAAGAGAGCCAGGCTCGTTTTTCATACCATTAGCGGGAATTTAATGTGAATTTAGCGCACTTAATTTTCTCTTGGTTGAAGGGGTCTGCAGTAGCAGCATTGCTGGTTTGTATTGTGCGATATGAGATGTGTAGTTTAGGAGAGGGCTACACGCGTGTAATGCTGCCCGTGTTTAGCAGAGTGAAGCGGGGTAGAGAAAACGACACATTCGATACAGAACACCAAAGTGTATGCTGTGACACACAGCAATCAGCTAACTCTGTAATAAATTATTCTCAGACTTATCAGAGGTCCAGATGTGTGGGACAAAGTTATGATCATTTCTGTTTTTCTCTCTTTCTCTCTCTAGTGCTCAGTGGCCTGTGCTCCAATGACTGTCCAGAAAAAGTCAAGGTTAGTTCTGTTGTTTTTCTCCTGTACAACACACAACTCAAGTGTTTAGGCATGCATTTCGTATCACTAGGCCCATGTGCAATCTGCTAATTTAACAACTCATCATACAAGTTTAGTGCTCACAGCTATGTTCAATGCATTATAATATATTACAGTAACAGACGTCCAAACAAAATCAATTATGCATTTTTTACCAAAACCACAATTTTACCATTGTCAGCTTCATGCTCTACTATTTGACTTACAGGAACTGCCAAATCAACATAGAAATTGTGAAAGTCTGCAGATTCCTTCTGTATAAACATGGAATCTGATCATCTGTTAGTTCTGTCAGGTCCTGTGTCATTGTTGACTAGCTGTTTGGGGACGAATGTGTCACACAACTGTGGGGGGACGCTTTCATCGCTCATCTCTCTCATGTTTTCTCGCTCTCTATCTTGCACTTTTTTTATCGGTTTCTTTGTGTTTGAGCACCTTCATATATGTCATATATTTTTCATTGCTTTTATTGTTTGCTGACCTTCTCTCTTCTGTCAGTCCATCTTTCACTCTCCTGCCATTCATTTCAGTCAAATGTTCTTATGTTCTGTATGTTCTTATGCTTGCTGTATCTTCTCAGAGACACTCAGAATAATAGAGTTTATTAGACAGGAAGAGACGTTACTGGGGTGTGTGTGTTTTGGGGTAACACCCTGAGCCTGACGGAGTCCCAAAGCAATTCATTACCCTGTTAATATGAAACCGACACACACACACACAGACCTCTGTTCATTAACTGTCATCCGTTATAATGAAGAGATAAATACAGCTTCTGGCCAGCTGCTCATCTTCTAATTCAAACACACACTCACATCATGTCTCATATGTTCTCCAACTCTCTGATATACCAAATGAAGACAGTTTACCCTGAGGCCAGTGGAAGAGCAGAGGGCTCTGTGATTAAATAAGAGCTTTTTAAGATGGGCCGTTCTCCTGCCTCATTCACTCCAATATATATGTTTTACAGTTTTACACTGTATTAATACTAAAGCATTGCATGGATTGTTGTTATGATGTATGAATATGTTATAGGTTGTAGCCATTTGCATTTGCTCTGTGTGTGTGGGCTAAAAACAGTTGCATATTCTTTCTTTGCACAAACGTACAAAAACTCTAGGAAATCTTATTTATAGTCGTCTCTGCACATTAGTGAGTGGAAGAAAGTGTCTTAACATCCAGAAAATTACACACTTCACCTTTAAAAGACACTTCCAGAGACTTGACATTTGACCCAATGAGGCACTTACTGTTTTTGAGGCAGTTGTATCCCATATAATTTATTTTACTTGCATTTGTTCATCTCACAGTTTGACGGAAGTCTTGTTTGGATCCTTGGGGTTTTTTTGTTTACAGTCTCTTTGAAATATTCAGTCCGTAGTTGGAGTCACTCACAGAGGTGTTTGTTATTCCCCAGCTGGTTCCTATGATGTATCCATTTATCTCTTTTTTTAGCTTCTGTCTGTTGCTTCTCTGCTGTTATAGGCATCACTTTGTTTCCTTCGATGCTTTATCTTCCCACATTTGCCTTGTTTCTCTGTGTTCTCCAGCTTGCTCAATCTCAGTCTGTGTCTTTTACTGTCTGGTCCTTTTATCAGTGAGATTATGAGTTATCCACCTGTCCTCATATGCCCGACATGGCCCAAGGGCTCTCCAGCTGTTGACGAGTCTTCAGCCAATCTGAGTTTATTGAAGGTTATTTTTTGCTTTGTGATGGCTGTTGCATACGTTATGTTGAGCTGTTATGTCTTGTGCAAGTGCTGGCTTGCTGTGTGTTTAAGTTTTGTAGTTCAGGTCCTGGCAGGAACATTCTCTGCTGTTACATCCAAACAGCGCCTGATTCATCAGATGGCAGATTGGTGTGTTGCGGTTTTTGAAGTCTTAAGTACATTTTAGAAAATTTTCATGATTGGTGGGGCAGCATAACCTTGGCACTCAAAGTTACAATAAATCGTATGGCAAAATATGCCTTGATTACATCAGAATCTCTGGCCATAGGCGTTTTCCCATTGTTGGCAACTCATTTTGTTTGCCTGCACATTTTTCATTTGTTTCGCAGGCTGCCAGGTCATCTCCCTCATTTATGTCAGTTTGGCGCTGAGTGACGGAAAGCTTCTTTTCCAGGATTGTCTCGCTTGCTGTCAACATGGATTCTACAGCTACTGTGGAACACAATTTACAACTTTGGAAACATTTCACTCTTCCCCACCCCTAATCATACCCCACTGATACATCTGTTTAATAATTTATGCCCACTTCTCCCTGGTATTTACTGTTCCTGGATTATTGTCTGCATAGAGAAAAGTATCCATAATTGAGAGGCTGACATGTAGAAGGTCTTTCCCATCTCCCTGTAGCTGAGCCAGTGCTGGTCTATTGTTATTGAGAGATTGTTAGGAGAGAGATTTTTCACCATGGTGTAGTTATTGGTGTAGGCATTATTTCAGCATTAATATGAGGCTAGAGAAGGTTGGAGCAAGACCTGGTAACCCGTGGTGGTCTGTGAGAACTGAAAAGCAAAAACTTAATCTAAATCGTAAACTCATTATAATGATCCTCAGATGAGAATGCGCATCTATGATGCATGATTGAATCTGATGTAGTCACAGTCTCATACGGCAGACCCACACACCGTTTACTGACCATCTGATGCATGTTACACATAAAACTGGCAAGAGCTTTCTCAGAACAAGCTACAGTCTGGTTGGCTGGCTTTATTTAATTTGTTTCCAATTTTTAAGGTAGAACATTCAAGGAAGAACTGATTAATATGATCTGATTCATGAATAAATAAAATTGAATTACTTCACTGTGTTGGAATTTAAATTGGCTCTTAACGGGATATGTTACATGTTTCATTATTTACTTATCTAAGACAATTTTCTAAATATCTTCTTTTGTGTTCCACAGAAGAAAGAGTCTTGCACAGGTTTTGAACCAAATGAGGATTAATAAATGATGTTTTATTGTTGGCTAAACTATCCCTTTAAGTAGGACTGGGAAAGTTCGATCTATACCAAACTTAAAAAATAAAGAATAGTTTAGAATGTGTGTTGCCGAAAAGAAGACTTTTAAGCTTCTAAGGGCACCTTCAAAATTGTTAAGGTATGTGTGGTGTATTTGTTCTTAACCAATTTTTTAATTTATTCTCCCCTCAGCCCTTCGGTGTGAATCAGCCCGGCCCTTATGTCATGTACACATCAGTGGACTCGAACGGTTATCTGAAGAATGCATCTGGTGAGTACACATCTCAGAAAATATTAACGCTAGTTAAGGCTATCTCCTTTTCCAGTATATCATGCCTAAATGAAAAAAAGTCAACTTCAACACGCTGCAGTTATTCATATAGTACAGTACATACTGTCTTCCTGGGCATCAAACTGAGCTATACTAGCACATGTCAGTATGACAGGGTTTAGACAGTTGTTTATGTAAGCTGTCTCGTTTCCTCATTGCCTGGTGTTTATATTGCATGTGAGCGTCTCAGCTTGTGCTGTTTTGGCCCTCAGGGATACTGATTGACCAAGTTCAAGATCAGAGACGGATGTGCAAATGACCCTGTTCCACCTTTCTTAGAGCAGATAAGATAAGCACCGTAGACAGAACTTTCTTTTGAAATGCATCACTGACCTTGAGCTGTTAGCGGAGACATTACATTAACAGAAAAAAAAATCAGTTTTGTCCTATGATGTGCTGCCTTTAAGCATCTATGCTTTCTGGTGTCACACGTGTGTTGGTCCTGTTTTCTGTGTGAGGATGTGTATTTGTGTATGTGAGGAGTGGACTGAAGAGTTAGTCATATCCCCGATTAGAACAGGTTGTGACAGAGCTATTTCAAAGATAAATTACTAAATGGCTAAAAGGACAAAATTATCCTCGGATAACTGGATATTATGGATTTGGGGAGCTTTTGTGCCGCATGCTTGTAGAAGAAATGATGATATCTTTTTTTAAAGATGGATTATTTTATGCTTTTACCAGACTTCTGCGCTAGTCGTGGAGTTTTGTCCAAAGGAATTATAACCCATCCTCATTGTCCTCTCTCTCAGGTTTTTACCACCCATCTAAAAAAGATAGTCATAAGACACAAAAAACATCTTTAAATGCAGGCACAGCATTAATAAAGGTTAATTGAAATTGTGGGGTATTGAAAGAAATGTCACTGTCACTTCTGTATCACACTGTGACGGGGTTAAATGACATATTTAGACATAGTGGTCTGAAATGAAAATATCACAGTAGGTGTGTTGTTTTTGTTTTTCTTCTCTACCAGCACTCTGGAAGATGAATAGAAATGAGCAGAATACATCAGAATATGAATCTGCTCAACATATCTATCCGTCTGTCTGACTGTCACTTTATTGAAGTGTTGCAGGTTGAGGAGAGACAGCGAGTAGTTACAGAAAACACACAGAGGGAATAGTTAAATAAAAGCAATCACCGTTTCAGCACAGAAACTTTTAGCCCTTCAGTGATACCGTGGCCCCATCGTCCCTCCGTGCTCTACAGCTGAACTTCTAACTACAGTTGTGTGATCAATGTCCAGCTGTAATTGGAGAGATTGTGTCGGGTGTCTGGGGTCAGCTGAAGGACAGTAATGGGGTATATGTTGTATGGGGATTGGAGAGTTGTGTTAGGGCTCTGCTGAGGCTCTTATTCCCCCGGGCTCTCATTGGCCAGTAATGAAACACAGCACAGCAAGACTTATTGCACATTTAGACTGGAGCTCAGGACAAGGGGACGGCGGTATTTCTGCTGCTGTCTGCACTCGTTCACTCTCTCTGTGTTTGAGGTCATAGTAACTGAGGACAAAGTGAGTAACTAAAGTAACTACAGATGCTATAAAGGGAGCATTTATTCATGTATTATTCAAATGGCAGTTTAAAGCAACTAGGAATGAATTTGTTTTTCTAGTAACTGGAATATTTACACTAATAACTTACTGTAAAATGAGTTTGAACAGTTTAAATGAGTTGCTACCAAATTATCACAACTGAATCGAGCTTTCTAAAGCAGACAAATTACATTGTGTGTTTAATTATGGCATGTTATGTACTCATTTGGCCTAATTTAAACACAACCTACAGTTAGCTGGAAACACTTTCAGTGAGTCAATGCTCCTAAGACCAATTAAGAGTTTATTAGCTCTTAATCCCATTAGCCAAAAAACATCACAAAAAAAAACATTTGACTACAAAACTTGTATGCAGAATACATATTTGAATACGAAGCGAATGGTGCACCAAATATATGGTACATAAGAGATAATGTTTAGCCAGCCAGCTGTTATTGCAGAATAAACCCAGACAATGAGTAAATTATTTAACACAAACTATTGATTTGAAATATTTTTAGTTTATTTGTAACAAGTACAGATCTTACGTGAGGAAAACCTGATTTATTTTGGCTTTAGACACGACAACAAAAGCAAGATTAACACATAATTTGCTTTATAATCATTTGTAATATAATCTCATATATGTTATTAATTAGGCATATTTTCATCTGATTTATTTGTAAGTTAATTATTTTTAAGGTCAGGTTGACTCACAGTACCCGTATAACCTTGTGTTATTAGTTTTGAGCGGTTGTTATCTGGGAATAACATACCTCGAAATGTCACGACTAGCCAATCAGAATCAAGTACACCAGAGTGCCATGTCATAAATGTGTATAAATTTTCCTCTGAATGTTACATTTTTTTCTTTTCTGAGTTTGATATTATTTGTGTGTTTTGTGCATTGCCTGAAGGTAATACGGTGTGTGTGTGTGTGTGGCATGTTTGTGTGTGGTGGAAGCCTCTCAAATCATATCTCAAGATGATACGGTACTTCACAGTGCTGTGTTTTCATGCTTGTGTAATTAGACTGACCCTTGCGGTGCAAAGCTAATGAATGAAAGGTGTAAATAACCAGAAAGAAAAGAGCAGGCATGGGTGAAGTATAGAAGTAAACACAAGAGGAAGCAGAGCAGAGACTGATGAGGACGAGGAGAAGATGCAGATCGATATGGAGCTCGGTCCTGTTCTCATTAATTAGCCAAATGAATGTGGTGTATAATTAATCTTCAGAGTGAGGGACACGCGTGTCTTCTATACACATTCATGTCCAGACCCAGACACAATCTGCTGACATTTTAGCATTTCATGTATTGATTTTGGGAGAATTATCTGCAGAAACGTGATAAAATATGGTAAACAGAGCTAAGATTTCCTTCTTATTGGTAGCTGAAAGCACAGTTATATTCGCCAAAGTTTCATAAACAAATGTCCAAGGGCTAGAGGATGTTCTGTGAAATTTAATAAAGAGAAGAATTCTGCAGAAATCTGTATAGTTTGCTGTGGAGTTCTTCAGGCGCAGTGTGGGTGTGTTCATATCCAACACGCCTGAAAAAGCATTCGGATATGTGCACTTTTTTAATCTTAGAGTCTCACGCTTATCTGATGCAAGTCAAATGCCTGTTTTTGTCTCCATTCCCCTTATTGACACTGGCACATATAGGCTGTGAAGTGAAGTGCGGCCGAGCCCAGCCGCAAGAGTAAGAAGTGCGATTAGTATCGATCGCAGCTTTTGTTCCTCTCCGAATCCCCCAATCTCACTCTCCACCGCAGCAAATAGAGACCCCCGCACGTTCACAAACCTTCCGGATTATCCTCTGTCCATCCATCTTTCTCTAACCATCTATCCTCTCCTGTGAGCGTACATCACCCCCTTCTTTTAATCACACAGCTTTAAAATATGAGCAGACACACTCGTCCTGACTCTGAGTACATATGTCTTTATCACGGTGTCGATTGTCATGGTGACAGGGCAAAAGAGGGGATTTTTTTTCCATCTCAGCTGGTGTTGCCTTCCCCTCTGTCTCTGCGTCTCACTCCAATCCATCAAAATCACAAAGAGAGCGTTTACAGTCATCACATCATGGCGTATCATCTGCTTCCTCCCCATGAAGAGCGATAGCTTCAGAGAACCACTGATAATGACCTTCTCCTTTCTCTGTAATTGATCTGAACACCTCATTCCTTTCTTTCTATCTGGGATAACCTGAAGTTATTTCATTATTTTCATTGCACATATACAAAGAGAGAGAAAGACAGAGGTTTGACCTGATGCAGGGTTTCTTCCATAATTATCAGTCTCGCTCTGTCTCTTTCTCTAGGCGTTACATGATGGAAGATTTAATGCTGCCTTATTGGCACAATAAACTAGGTTATATGTTTGCTGAGCATTAGTATTCATTATAGTAATCAATACTAATATATAGTGAGAGCTATAAAAGATTATTACTATGTGCAGCAGTGTGAACTAAAGCAATAAGACATTAGGCCATGGCATAAAGGTGCACATAAAGTCTATTATACAACAGCAATAAACATCATAGTTAGTTGGAAGTATCTGTTTCATAAAAACTTTCTGGTAACACTTTACAAAAAGATTGTATTGGTTACCAGTAACTCGTAAATGCATTAGCTAATATAAACAATTATAATTTTTTGTTTATGTTAGTTAATGATGAAACAGTTGTCAGTCATGTTAGTTCATTGTGCATTATCTAATGTTAACAGTCACAGCTTTTGATTTTAAAAATGTATTTTGTAATGCTAAAATTAACATGCACTAAGATTGATTAATGTTGTAGAAGTATTGTTTATTGTTACTTATTGTTTGCCAATGCATTAACTAATACAACCACATTAACCACATTAAGTGCTAACCTTTTTTATTTTATTCTTCTTAAATGTATTATTAGTGTTCATTTATTTTTATTTTATTTTTTATCAAGTTTGTGCATGTTATTCTTATATTTGTCCAATGTCAACTGATTTGTTTTTTAGTGTGCTTATACACATTGTTTACATGGTGGCTGTGCACATGTTTTACTGGTGATAGTTTAGGGCTTTGTGGTTGAGGCTCTTTATGTCAGTTTGGTTCACGTGGGTTTGAATTTTAATGGCCTTTTCCCTGAATTTTTTATTAAAACTAAGTTTAAATTTGCTCTGCAGACATTGTTTAATGCCGTTATGCTGTTTTAATGGAATATTCATGAACAGTTGTGCCCGCAGAGTCTCTGATGGTCTTATATGGTTATTTTTGTGTTTGTTAAAGGTTGACTGTTTTGAGGTCAGGGAGCTTTTGAAGGCTCCATGGTGAGAAACAGCAGTAGCAGATTATCTGCAGACAGAACACATTTGACCTCAAAATCTAGTTTTTGGTGTGAAAACCTTTTTAAAAACTAGTCTTAAATTCTATCATTTCTTTTCTTTCCTTATAGGGATATTTTTTTACCTACTATAGAATATATAGTTTTGTCAGATTTTGACTTGAAGCCAGCAACTAATTATCCTAACTTTGTAAAGTCATTTCTTATGTCATTCAGTTGTTTCTCTATCGTCCCCTCCTCGCATTATTTCATCCTGCTTTAAGTGGCCATATTTTCGCTCTGCTGTTTTCTGTGACGGTGTTGTGATAAGATGGCAAATGCTGCTCGGGTCCTCTGGAAGGCTCCACTTATCTCTGTCAGAGCAGACACGTGTCGCTACACACAAATCAGTGTCTGGATCAGGCCGCCATTTTGGCTGTGTGGCTCAGCAATGGCTGCTGTGTGTTTCTATAGCGCTGTTTGGGGAGATGATCTGGGCTGTTGGAGGTTTAGGATGAGTGTGTGGGAACACTAAAATCTGTTTTTCAGTCTATTTTGCTTCTCATGTATTGTAAGCGTATTTTGGCTAGCAAGTTTATTTTTCTAGAGTTTCTCTCTAACCTCTCTAATCCCTCAGGCCCAGCTACAGCTCTATTAGCTTGTATCGCACCTCTGCTTGTACTCTGCAGCATCGATTCTCTTGTGCAAAGCCACCATTTGTTCCTTTTATAGCCAAACATCTCACAACAAAACTGTTTGTGTCTGTTTACAGCCATCATATCATCATGAGCCCAATCGACAGAAGGCAAATATCATACAGAAGAATGGTTTTCTATAGCGCAACACTTTTCTTAAAAAAAAAACATAAACAAATGCAATGAAAAAAGTAGCTAGACCCAAGATCATTTAACAAACAGGTTTGCTTGGGGAGATGATCTGGGCTGTTGGGTTTAGGATGAGTGTGTGGGAACACTAAAATCTGTTTTCAGTCTATGTTTGCTTCTCATGTATTGTACTTCTTGCAGTATATTTCTGCAAGTGTGTGTATTTCTATAAGTGTGTATTTTGGCTAGCAAGTTTATTTTCAAAGTTAGAGACTAGTACACTAGTCATTTATCTGTTTTATCGCTCGCTAAAAGTGTCCAATTTAAGTCTCTCTCTCTCTCTCTCTCTCTCTACACAGTTTGCTCTCTCTCTCCTCCCTCTTTGATATACAGTATAATAGGAAGTCAGCTTACACACGTCTAATTGTTCTTGTCTGTAATTAAGTCAGTCTTGGCACATCTCACAGACACATTAACTCTCTCTCTCTCTCTCTCTCTCTCTCTCTCTCTCTCTCTCTCTCTCTCTCTCTCTCTCAGCCGGACAGCTCAGCCAGTCGGCTCATCTGTCTCTCCAGCTGCCCTACACTACATATTTAATTTAATGTAATTTTCTTTTGGTCATAAAGGGTAACTCATGAGGACCTGAGTGTGTCAGCGCCAACTTCCTGGATCACCTGTTTGTGGGCATCCCCCGTCCCACTGGAGTAAAGGTACAGACATACATTCTCACACATACCCAGCATATGGAGGAGGGAGGTGGGAAGCATGAGTGTACAAGCCCCAGGAGAAAGAGCATGCAGATGGCCTGGTTTATTTCTACCTGCTCATTCTAGCTGTCTCCAAGAGGAGAAAAACATTATATGCTGAATATATGCTTGATTAATAGCTGATTATGGTACACAGCATAATTTGTTCCAAAAGCACGTTCAGGTTTTTGTAGCTCAAGTGGTTAGAAAATGGCAATAACAACGTCAAGGTCAAGGGTTTGATAAAATCTTTGATTAAAAGGATAATGTCTGTCAAATGCATACCGTTAATGTATTTGTGTTTCTCCGTTCTGTCTTTATTTTACGATTAATTAGTTTTTTGTTTTTTCTATCATTTCGTCCTCGTCTGGTTGTAGCTGAAAAACTGCCAGTTGAGATCTCTCCCCGACCCCCTTCCCATCACTCTTCTTCTAAAATTCTTCCAGTGCTGCTCATTTAAATGTGAGACGTCGACTTCCTCTGCTGTCAGAGAGCTAAACAGAGGTCTTTATCAAACAGCCATTAGAATTGCAGATTTGATTTACCAACACACATACTCGCATAGATACATGCACATACATGCATGTGCATTCACAGACCTCTTGCAAAGCTCATGTACAGCACTTTGCTTTGTTGTCTGTTTGTATCCTACAAAAAGAATCAGAGAATTAGACTTGGTCGGAGGATTTTCTCACTAAGCTTCTCCATATGTGGTTGTTTTTGTGAGATAAATATATATTTTAGGATTAAAATTGTATGGAAAATTGTATACATATGGATTTAGTTACATTAAAAGTATTTGGGAACATTTAAAGTGTGCCAAATATTATTTTCTGGTTAAGGTGGTCAGTATAAAGTGTTTGTAACTTAGCATAAGTATACCGGCACATTGCTAACTTTGAATCTCATTACTGCTTATATGCATGTTTTTTTAAGAGACAGAGAGACATAAATACTGTACTCATTACCTTTAATACTATCATTAAATTTGCAATATCTTTATTCTATATTTAAAAGCCCCATTATGTTCTCTACATTGCATAATCACAAGGGTCTCTGGATAAGGTAACCCTTAAACGCGTGGGTCGTTAAGTTTCCCTCCCTCTGTAATGCTCAGAGCAGCAGTAGAGGCTCTCTGACTGTGACAGATCTTTCTCTTTCCGCCTGTGCCCACGGTTGACCCCAGCAGTAAGCAGAGGCTTAACTCCCCACAGGAGGAGAACCAAATACCACCACATCCATTTCATTTGCAAGACTCATCCACACGCTTAAAATAGCCAAGACCCCACGCGCTTCTTCAGCTACACTGGTGTGCGTGTGTGAGCTTACAGCAACGTTGCATTATGATGAATGTGTTGTCGGAAATTAAAATCTGTACCCCTGGAGGATTCCCTCCGAAAGATGGATTTAACATTTTCTACTAATTGCTGTCGAGAAACATGTTGAAGAGGCAAAATTACCTTTGTAATTAATAGCGGTAGCGTCTTCAAAATACATTAAAGCTCCCAGAGACTTCCTCTTTTCTAATGAACTTCTTTGCAAACAGCTGGGGGAATAGACAACTATTGATGCTCCTTCATGTTTGCTGGCTTATTATCAGCAGGATGCACTAAAAACGTTTACTTGCTTCAGTCTTCAACACGAATGAAAAAGATGTTTTCATTTGCTTATTTCTGCCCGGCTAGTTCTTTAGTTTTGTTACCGCTTAATTTGTATTAGTTTGTCTCTGTGAGTTAATATTTAACAAATTGGCTGCAAGATCGGCTTCATTAGATAAATACATCATTTGAAGTAAACATCAGTGGAATCCAACAGGGTTAGCGATTCAATTGGGTTGGAGATAGTTTGACGTAAGCAGGCCAGCCGGGGTAACCGAGCCACAGCAGCTGAACTTGATAGATATTTTTAAAACTTGTTTTGTGTAACTTTGATCACCTGCCTTCAAATGGCTTCTCCACCCAGCTATCTCCACTTTAAAGTGATGCCAGACTCCCTAGTTGCAGATTCATCTGTCTTGATCGGTCAAGTAATTGCACAGAAGATTCGATTTCTGTTCAGTGTTGGGCAACAGCTGTACCTAAAGCATTGCTTTCCTTCTAGCTAGCAAAAGCTTTGTTAAAAAATGTTAATATAGGACAAACTGGATGACTATTGATGGCATTATGCATTCAGTAATCGCTATAGATGGACCTGTGGATTAAACATGCCCTTTTCTCCTTTAAAACTGTGTTTAATACTGTCCAATAATACAATCTTTTGCAAATCCTTTCTCAAGAGATGGCAGATCGGTTCTAGTAAATATTTGCTCAAGGATAATTTCAGAAATTGAAAGTGCTATAATATCCATAACATCATTCTTCTCGCTCTCGCTCTCTCTCTCTCTTTCTGTTACGTTATTCACGCTCTTGTTTTTCTCCGTAGGACATGAGGAAACAGGAGTGGACCGCTATCATTCCCAACTCCCAGCTCATTGTAATACCATACCCACAGAATGACCCACGCAGGTACTCCCACACACAGACTCGAGTAACACATCTGTGCACATTATTTATGATTTTCCACATACACCGTACAAACAGTTTCTTCTTTTATTATCAATGTCTACCAAGCACCAGAGATCCAAATCAACAGCCGACAAGCAAATAATGATAAACCTGTTAAAGTAATTAAAAGCAGTTTCGCACCCGCATAACATCCATCAGGCGAGTTAATCAGGACCGTAAGAAGGTGTTTCCTTGGGCGTAAATATTTAATGTGTTTACCAGCAGAGACGAAATGTATCTTAATGAAGCTGTCCGCCAATCTTTAGCATAAATATTTGAGCAGCTCACTTGATTTCCCACCATTCCCCACAGACTCCATCCACTCCGGCTTTTTCAGATGCCGTTTTGCTTTCATGCAATTTATAATGATAAACCGAGTGTGTCTCGTTCTGTTCTCTCCAGTAAATGGAGAGCGTTTGAGCTCTCTCGCTCGCTCTCCGTCTATTATTTTCTAAAGCGGCTCGTCTTGATGTCCTGATGTTTCAGATTGTCAGCGAGCACGTCAGGACTGATTATATTTAGCTTGCTCAGGTACTTTGAGTCATCATATTAAAGCTGTCGCACGAAGGTACACTGTGCTAATAAGAGTTTTCTTCAGCGCTATAAACTCCGTGTCACTGTTGTTTGACTATTTGCACAGGTTTGCTCGGTGTAATGTGCTTTCTCAGATTTCCTTTCAGGGTTTTGAGTCATGTTCAAAGTTTTTACAAAACATAAAACGGTTTCCGAAGTTTTGAATTGTCTGTCTTTCTCGTTTGTATCTTTGCAGCTGGAGTGCAAAGCTGTATCTAACCCCCAGTAATATAGTCTTGCTGACTGCAATAGCATTGATTGGGGTGTGTGTCTTTATTCTCGTCATCATCGGGATACTGCACTGGCAGGAGAAGGTGAGATCCTGGATTCCTTTCATTTCGGCTTGTTATATTTTCTGCCGTAGCTCTCTTCTCACTCAGCTTTAGGTTTCTCTGATCTAAGTCCAGCATTACACTCGCACACTCCTTCACTTCCTCTTCCGTCTGTGGATCTGAATGTAACGTACAGTCCTGCATCTGTCTTTTCTCCTTCAGTTAATGATTTTGTACTCACTAGGCATATACAAAACTACCTATTTTCGAGTAGCTGGTGGTTTGCTAAAATAACCAGTTAGCTTATTGGTCCTAATTACAGCCTGTATGACTAGGTAGTGCTCATTTCTTTTGATCCTGATTGGATGGATGTTTCTGAGGGGGCGTTTTTATATGTCAGAATTGAAGGAATGGAATGCAAGGAGGTCTTAAAACGTGTTTTTATAAAGATGGACTATTTATAACCTTTTTTAAACCTTTTGTTAAAGCTGATGGGGGAGGGCTAAGAAAGATACGCATCTGTATGAATATAGCTTTAGCAGCAGTGCTTTAGAGCTGCAATCCATTTTGGGTAAAAAAAGCAAATATCAGTTATCCAGCAAGTGCATGAAAATTTGTGTTCAAAACTGTCTCCTTATCTTAACTCGATTCTTAAACCGAACGGTAAGCTTAATTTTGATCGCAAAATAAACCGAGCAGGGCGATCAAGAAACTGATGCAAAGCCACAAAATTATTGGACCCAAAATATGATTTAGAATAATTTATTAGATTAATTGTAACAAATACAAACCTTCTGCAAGAAAAAAAACACTTCCTATTGTCTATGCCAAGACTTGAGTTTTAGACAAGACAAACATGCAATTTAGTTTTATCATTTGTAAATAATATAATTTTGCATGGTATTAATTACATATTTAATTATATTTATGTATAAGTTAAGTATTTGCAAGGTGAAGATGACTGGCAGTATCCAGATTACCCTGTGTTATTAGTTTTAGCTGGTTGTTATCTGGGAATAACATACAGTACCGTTGAGACTGACCAATCAGAATTGAGTATTTCAGAGCGCTGCGTAATAAAGTGTTACCCTAGCTGACCTCACAAATCAACTATTCAATTGTAGACCAGTCTACTAATCAACCATCATGAACCATCCTAAACCTCAAGCAAGCATCAGTCTGTGTTGTGTGCAGATTTGAGCAGATGGGCGTGTCTGTGTGTGGCCCTGCCCTCAGGCTCTCTCAGAGGGTGATCCACACACACTGCTATGCTGCTAATTGCTTTGTTCTGTCCTTTCAGCATATCAAATCTGTTCCTCATTATCCCACACAACATGTCCTCCAGGGTGTTATGTGCAAGTTTGCGCGTGTAAACCCGTGAGTTTGTGTCTGCGCGTGTGGGAAGGTGATCGTTTTGGTGTTCTGGTGTCTTATATGCAATCTGTAGCTCTGCATGTGTGAACTTTAAAATGTGAGAATGCCATACGTGTGCACAGGAAGTAATATCATTTCACATTTCAGCAAGATAGAAGACTTCATAGCAATGTTTCAGCCAAAGACCTTCAGGCAGGTTTTCTGCCCCACACCACCCAGGTATTTGCTTATTTGTTTTAGGACGCCATAATAGTTGATTGCATTATGTCCATATCTTTTGGAACTCTCACGGCGGTCCATGCTGCGCTCCGTGTGCGCATGTGTGCGAGGAGAGAAGAGCTGTTCTGGTGTTGGCGTCCTCTCAAAGCCATCTGCTGTGGGTGCCTGATTATGCGCGCTGAAAACCATAATTGCTCTCTGCTCAGGGAAGCGCTTCCCACTACACGACCTTCATTGGAGTTGACACTGCATTAAAATAACATGCTGGCTCCATATCTCTCTTCTTCAGCCCTGCAATTATATGTTTGACAAAAAGAAAGAGAGAAAGAAGGCAAGCGGAGAGAGCGAGTATTTGGGCTCTTTGTCTTGATATCTTGATGACTGGTTGAAGGAACATTGAGTGATGCACATGTTCAGGTGACGATTAGCATTACTCTTTTATTCGGTTATTATAAGGTCAGGAAGCGGCTTCGCTCCTCCTCCGCCTGTCTGAGAGAAACTGCACAGCTCGAATTCGACGCTGTGAGCTGTGTAGACCGCAGGAGGTCTGATAACACATGCTGCTACATTACCAGACTGTAACACATTTTGTGACTTTTTTACAATGCAAATGTAGCGCAACTTCCCAAACCCGCTCTGATTCTTGGGAAGATAAGGTTTTGAAAGCCACATTTGTGTAAATGTTTATGCATGGCATTTGGCATGGGTATGGTACAGTATACGTGGAGCTGTGTTGCTTTGTTTCTTTACTTTTATTTTTAAAAATATGCATCTGATGATCAGATAAATATGAATTATGTTAAGAATAGTTAAAATATGAATAAAAGTGTTTTTAAAAACTTTAATGAAACAAATATTGACATGTATTTGATAGTCTAATAAATATAAGGTATTTGAATATAAGGTATTCATTCTTACTTTACTTTCTTTCTCTCTCTGTTTATCTCTCTTTCTCTTTCTTTCTCTTTCTTTCTCTCTCTTTCTTTCTTTCTTTCTCTTTCTCTTTCTTTCTTTCTTTCTTTCTTTCTTTTTCTTTCTTTCTTTCTCTTTCTTTCTTTCTTTCTTTCTCTCTCTCTTTCTGAATTCTTTCTCTCTCTCTTTCATCAAATTCAAATTCTCTCTCTCTCTCTCTCTCTCTCTCTCTCTCTCTCTCTCTCTCTCTCTCTCTCTCTCTCTCTCTCTCTCTCTCTCTCTCTCTCTCTCTCTCTCTCTCTCTCTCTCTCTCCCTCTTTCTAACTCTCTCTCTCTCAGCACTCTATCTTCATGGCTTTACCTCCCATGACAGCTTGTAATTGAAGTAGCTTTATCAGATAAGAGAAGGCAACCTTTAGTGTCTCTGAAAACAGCTTTTGATGAGGACTCTGCAGATTGTTCTATCTCTACGAACTGTTTTATTTGCATGTGTGTTAAGCACCACAATATTAGTAAATGCCAGATTTACAAATTTCGTTTTTGTCTGTTGCTTCTGTCCAATGTCATATGAAAGAAACAGGTACAGTAGGGGAGGTGCTGAGGTGTTGTCAAACATTTACATGTCTGCATGGGGCTGGAACACATCATGTCTAGCAGCTTCACGCATGTAGATGTCTTCAGTTCAAAAAATGAATCTGTAAAGGGATAGGGACAGTTTGTTTAGCAGACTTTATTGAAATCTGCTGCTACAGCTGTACTCATTAACCAGCTTATTAAAGATACAGCATATTGACCAATTAAATTTTGTTTTAACATTAAAGCAAGCCGAGGCTCACTAAAGCAAAGCATGATTTTGACATGAAACAGTCTGTATGAAAATGCCTCAAAGTTATCATGGTTGTGTCTTGTGCTCCACATGGGGGACTGTGGATGCGTGTGGGTCATGTGAATGTCAGCCTGTCAGTTTATTGATGCTGTACTATACTGTAAATCGCCTATGGCTCCCACAGTTGTGTGCACGTTTCAGGGTCTTAGCCGTGAGGTGTGCATGTTAGAGAGAGCATGTCAATCTTAATGTTTCAGTTTGCATTGATGCAGCACTGTACAATACAACATAATAAAAAAGTAGCTGATTCCTAAAATCGTAAGATGCATTTTCATAGATTATTGCTAGCAGCTAATCTGACAAAGATGATTACTTATAACCTCCTGTTTGGAGAACCAAAATGATCGGACATGCTACAGCTGCAAGTATTGCCATGCAATAATGCCGAGCTTTAAGTCTCCAGGCTATTTTTGTCACTGACTGTGTAATTAAGTCAAGCACTCATAACAGAGAAATCAATGTATCTGTGGCTTTGTCTGTGACTCACTAAAAACACTTATAGGGACGGGAAGTGCAGATGAGCCCACAGGTTTGTTTCTCAGTTCTTCACTTACACTATAACCCTCAATTATGGCAATGAAAGTCGTCACTGGTGAATGGGGATATTGATATGACTCAGTACTGTATCATACGGCAAATGAGACATGTAGCGGTACATTTCAAGGATAGATATCCACTGAGGCGCTTCTGAGTAGGTAACAAAGGTGTTGACAGATGTTACGTTCTTTAAAAAATCATCGTAACTAAGCAAGAAACTACACACCTACTGTAAAAAATACATGCTAGTGACCCTTATAGATCAGGAGAGCCAATCGTGAGTCCCTCACAGAGGGACCCATGAGTCACTCATACTAGCTGAGAATAGACACCGATTTTGCCGTCACTGAGATGGGATAATCACTGTGCGCACACACACACACACCTCGCTCTCCAGGCTTGGCAGTGTGTGTTATTATCAGTCTCAGACAGCAAGTGTCTGGTGTTGGCACTATCTGTGATCGCACACAGAGGTATTTTGCTGTGGTAAAGTGTGCCATTGTGTCAGTAATGAGTTCTCTGTCTGTCTCTCTCTCTTTGTGCCTATCCAGTCCTCTCACAATGAATCAAATACCATTGTATTGTGTATGCGTTCAGCTCACTGGCAAGGTTAACTTGCGGGATTCGAAATGTTCAGCCTGCTGTCAGGATTGTGCAGTTACAGAGCATGGAGCAAACTCTGATTGTTTGTTTTACAGAAAGCAGATGATCGGGAGAAGAGACAGGAGGCCCATCGCTTCCATTTTGATGCCATGTGAGGAAACGGAAAGCGCCACGGGGTAAACACTGGAAAAATTAGCTCTGAATTAATTTCATTGAATGTTTTATTTAATTATTTATTTTCTTCTTTTCTACACTGGAGCAATTTTATGCATTAAAATGTCTGCAATCTTCAGACAGATAAGTACTTTCTACTGGATTGTAGATAAGAACTAATATACCTCTGCAGATCTGCTGAAATAAGAGGTATGTTTATTTGTTGTGGTTTATTTAACAAAACTAAACAAGTATGAGTGTTTGCACATTGAAATGAAAGAAAAGGGTTTGTTGTACTTTCAGTGCCATTTTGTGTACTTTGCTTTGGCATAAGTATGTTGTTTTTTCAGCAAGCTTTTGGTTTTCTGTATCATTAAAGTAACATTGCTAAATGTCAAGTGGGCGGAAATAGAACTGGCAATTTTCTCTTCATGTTTCACTCTATGCTTCAGATGTTTTACTTGGTAGATTTTGAAGGATTTAATTGTTTGTCTTTTAGTGTATGGATGCTTCTGCGTTCTTTCATTTCACTAAACCCAATGATTGATATTCATTCATAAGGCAAGACCCTTCTTTGCCTGTAAACAAAATTTGCCTTATATTTTTATTATTACATTTTATTTAGCTGTTTGCGACAAAAAAGTCAACACAATGTTTACTTCAAAGTTATTTCCCAGTTATTTTCCCCTGTTTTCTGTATGGGCACTATTTATAAACATGCCATTCAATATCAGGTGAGTATGAAATTCTATAGCAAGTTAACAGATTGCTCTGCCTCACTGTGCACTATTCTTTGTGTTTACATTTAATAATTCCCCCATCTGAATCATTCCAAGAAGGCCTTCTGTCTGATCTGAGGCACCATTATCAATAGTAAAACTGTGGGTTGTTGTTCATTGTAACTAATGCCTTTGTTTAGATATATCCCCCGACTTATAAGTTGTTTTATTTATCATGTGTACTTTATTATATGCTACCTTAAAAAAAATCGGGTTTTGTGTGTGACGGGTTTTGTTTTTAGCTTTATCTGAATGATGTTCTGATCAAGGTATTGATTTATTCGCAAATCTCCTTAACTTTATACTGTATTATTCAAGAATACACATACATTATTTCACTTTCAAAAGTAAAATTCATTGCCAAACCACCAAAAACCATGCAGCTGCATTCTAAACCTGTGTTTTAAATAGCATGTCATTATTGCAGATTGTTTGCACAAATTGTATCTGGTCAGGTTAATATTTGTCCTGTGGTGTGTGCTCCTGTTTTAATGATTCATTCATCACTCAACATATTTTGGGTTGTTTGTCATTAGATGTATTTTGGTTTCTTTGTATTGAAAATAAACATGACCAGGATTTTTAAAACTGAAATATTTGGTTGGTTTGAAATTTATGCACAGTTTGCAAAACGATGAGTCAGACACTAGACATCTTTAATGATTTAATCTCGTCTTGTGCTGGAAAACTTCAGACATGCATGAAAACTGAGTAGTTAATCAACAGATAATTTAAATAAAAAAGTTGTTTTGCTTTGACACACATCATATTAGTCACAAAGGAAACCCGCATTACAGTATATATCACCCAAGTCTTAACTAAAAAAATCAATAATTTTGTCTGATGCCGCGCACGTGTTGAATAGCGTCACCTTAACTCGACCGCGCTCTCTCTTCACCTCCAGCTCCGAGTCGTGCGCTCGTGCGACTGCGCATGCGTACAGGATCCTCATTCAAGCGAACAGCGCCCGAAGCTCAAATGATCCTCGTTTAGCGCGATCCTCTCAGTTCAGCTCCAGACATCCACAGACACACGCCTCTCCCGGACTATAGCCGGACTACACGCGCGTCGCGTATTTAATGGCAATACACTGCATGTGGATTTACAAAGCACATTTCTCAGCAGGATTAAAAGCTCACTTACAACCTCTCACGAGGTTTTGGAAAGCGCCTTCACTGTAAGGAATATAGTGTTTTCTTTCCAGCGTGAGGGATGGGATTAAAAGGATCGAGGAAAAGTTGGGATTTTTAAATCTTGCTGTATTGGATTGTAAGATGGAGAGATAAAGCTCCTACAGAGCTCACGAAGGCGGACGCACTGGTGATAACACAGCGAGAGGAAATGCACAGAGGTGAGTTTTGAAATAACAAATTTCCGTCCCTGACAACACAGTTATTATGTTTTTTGCACAGTATCGAAAGAACGTAGTTTTATATTTTAGATTATTTCCCTAATTATTGTCTTTCTGTGTATTTTGTCTGTATCTAACAAGTTGCCAATTTTTGCAGGACTAAACGTAAATTGCGTCGCCACCTACAGGTGTGTTCTGTTTATTATACAACGCGCTTCAAACAACGCTTTTGAATTCCTACATTTCAAAGGAATTGTGGCAAATCTATTTATTTTCCATTAGTTTCTTTCGATTAATTAAATAATTGGCTTTTTCTTGACCAAATCCGATTTGCTTGCCAGTAAACTGGCCATATGGACGGTGATTACACAAAAGGCGAGTTGCATGAGATTTCATGCCTTTGCAGGAGCAGCATGATGCGAGTGCTGAAGTGACAGCTCCACATCTGGAGCACGAGCCGCTCATAGACATGATGTTTGAGTCAATGTTCATTGGAAATAACGAATAAATGCCAATGGAAGTAGCAAAGTCTATGAGAAAATCTTTGTGGGAATGCTGCACATAGACAATGCCCGTGTTACACACGTTACAAAATATTCTAGCCGTAACAATAACAATGTAGGATCACAAACTAGTTAGTGACATAATTAAGTATCCATATTCGTTACTGTTTGTATTTATGCAGCTGCAATGAATATGAATAACACTTTACTGTGTGTAACCACATATGTTTTTAAATAGGGCCCATGATAATGAGCATTAAATCTTTTCATCTGTCTTTATTTGACATTGGATATGTTAAAACACAACGTTTAAGTTGAATCCATTATGGATAATCAATGAAGATTATGTAAATATGTAAATCTATTTAGTCAATTTACAGTAATATTTTCCACAAATTTGATTTGGTGTAGGCTATTTATAGACAAATGTGCGCAGCGCTCCGTCCCATAGGGCACATACATCCCAGATGTTCGTTTATTTAAAACCATACAACAAGTTTACAGACATTTACAAACTCTACGTCAATCTATATTTTCATTTTTAAACTTAATTACACTAAACATCTTTTTTCTGATTCGCAAATTCTGAGTTTGTGCTTTACTAATCCAGACACTTAATCCAAAATGGCTTAATTTCTTCCCTCGAATATTTATGACATTTATTCTATTAAATGTGCGGTTCCCAAAGCTTTCCTCAATTCACGCGTGCGTGATTGCGTGTGTTCCAGAGTGTAAGTATCCTATGTGAGGCAAACATTTCAGATTTAAAGAAACGTGGGTCTAAATTGTTATCAGGCTGGTTGTCTGCTGGGTTTTCCTTACGATGCAGACCGTTTAAATTTATTAAAATATAATATCATTTAAATTATTCGATTTTTTTAATAGGAAGCGATTAATCAGTAGGTCTGTTAAAAGTCTGGATGTTAGAAGTGATGCTGTATGGACACTGAGGCGTATCGTTTCTGAAACAATGAAACTTTCCTCTGTGTCTCATAATGACTGATCTATGTGCAGCAGTACAGTAAAATTAAATTGATCAAATTCAGATGTGATTGGATTTTCCTACTTTAGCAAAATATTTTTTATAACACAGATAGTTCCGATTCTGATGAGCAGCATCGACCCAAATACCGAGAAATCGCCTATTCTGTGTAAATGCGATACTGCCTAATGAACTAATATAACATGGCAGATGAATTGTTTATGACTTTTTATACTATGAAAAGTGAACAAATTGTATTGAACATTGGCGTACTGTGTCATGTTAATGAAACCTTTACCACCTCTACCTTATCAGTTTTTATTTAGCTGCCTAGAACATTATTTTCTTTAACGAAATTTAAAAGAAAGGCTCACCTTAACATTAAAAAGCAACATTGCTATTTTGTCAGCCTATTTGGACAGCTTGTCACACATTTAGAGGCAGTCTTTCACATACAGCCTTATATCAAGTGAGAGACGTGTTATGACATGACAAGAGATTTTAAAAGTATTGATGATCAGTCTGTTAGATTTATTTCTGTGCTTGTGCCAGGCTAAAAGAGTAATAGATGAGTTTGAGGTGATCAATGTCCTTGTGTTCCTCTGCCTACGCCGCCTTTGGCCATCCCTCCACACAGTGAATCAGTGCTGGGTTAGTGCTGTCATTTTTAGACAGAAACACAGTCAGATCAGTCAGATTTATATTCTCTATACTGTCTAATAGTGTCTAAGTCTATTACAAGCACACCAGACTTTACTGACCTTTGAGAACTTGATTTTTTAGGGTTAAAATATCTTATACTGTGTCCTGAACACATTTACATGATTTATTTTTGTCATATAATAGTTGACAATGCTCTTGCATGCTTGTTTTTCCAGCTTGGGTACTCCTCATTGTAATAGAAGAGGGATTCGCCCTGGCCCAGAAAATTAAAGGTATGACTCACACATTTTCACGCTCATATCACAACTGTGACGGTCTTATGAGATTCTGTACTCAGTAACGCAGAGCTTTCAGAGGGTTCCCTTTTATACTTACTGTAGATATATGTTCTCAGTGCATCTCACGTTTGTTAGTAACTGGCCTATACGTTACAATAAAATAAACAAAATAAATGCTTCCATCTATCAGACTGGTGTGCAGGGGTTGAAATGTTTTATCTGGAATATTTGTAAAACAGAAAATTGAAAAAACAAAAATAAATATGTAAAGGTCTTACTGAAATAATCACTGATCACTAATACCTTATATAGTCACAAGCATAGTAGCTTGACTTATACAAATGTCACATTCCCTCTGTTTCATTTCTGTCTATTCAATTTCACATCTCCGTTCACAGAGACACAGAATGAGGGTGAATCTCCAACTAAAGCTGAACAGTGTGGCCAGTGGACCCGAAACATCAATGGAGGCCTGTTTACATCTCCAAACTACCCTAACTCCTATCCACCCAACAAGGAGTGTGTGTACATCCTGGAAGGTAATTTGACTGATAGTATAAATATTTCTAAAGTAAAAAATCTTTCTTTGGCATTCTTCAGCTGTTAGCTGTCAATGTGACAGGAACTCTTAATGACAGTATGATTGATGTCTGCCATAAGTAAACAATGTTTAATAACAGAACAGTGTCTAATTTAGCTGCTAGGAAATTAAAGGCATCTCTTCTCCTCTGCTTAACTTTATTCTTCTCTCCTTTCCTATCTTTCCTTTGCTCTTGTTAAAATGATAGATGGAACATATATGGAACAATAGCTCGTATATTTTCATAATACAATGTTCTCTTAACAATCATCATCTGATAATTTATCTCAGTATTCACAATAAAACTACAGCACTAAATCTGAATACCATCACTTCAAGCAGTACAAGAGCTCCACCTGTGGTCAAAGCATATTCTTATTGCTTTATATACAATCTAATAAATGCTGGTCATTTTAAATCAATTAATGAGATAATATACATAATTCTCTAACTCCTATTTCTTTTTAAATGTGAGGGTGAGTAGCATTTACTGTTGTTAGATTGTTGTTCTTGTGCGTGTGTTGGTGGTGGTTTGGAAGTGATAGTCACCCCAACACTTCAGACCAACAAATAAGACCTTCATCACATAACACACAAGCTAAAATATAAATTAACACATATTTGCTAGTGATAGAGAAAGAAATATACATTTGTGCCATCCCATATTACATTTTCCACCATAACATGTTGAAATAAACTTGTCAGCAGTAATAAACCGTGCACCTTCATATGCCTTTACACTAGGAATAAAAATAAGCTTTTGTCATGATAAATGATTGTAAAATGTGCAGAGTCTGTAATTTTAATGCGAGCTGCAGGAAACAACTCAGACTGCATAGAACAAACGTAAATCAAGAGTGACATCACATATTTGTTTCAAAGACTGATATGATTAAGGTTGCAGGGCCTCAAGCAGGTGACCTAAATCTGCATACAGTTTAGCTGGAGGAAAGAGTTGTTTCATTGTACTACATGTTTGTGTATTTATTGCACATTACGGACTGAGGATTATTATGTACCTGTCACTGAATTATAAAAATGAAATGGGCACTGCAATATAACAGTCTATTAAGTATTTCAACAGTGCTATGAAGCAGAGCTATTAAACGCTATTAAATTGTATTAAATTGCCCTTCTGTTTGTTTTTAATGTGGATGTGTGTTTTTCATTTTGACAGATATTTCTGAGAGTGTTGAGAATGTGCTCTGAATTTCTTATAGTTATCAACCAAATAAAACGTACACTCTTTCATCACATAAAGAAAAATATTTTCTTGTTTTCTCCTGCAGCTCTCCCTCGCCAGAGAATTCAGCTGACCTTTGACAAAACCTACTATATTGAGCCTTCCTTTGAGTGCCGCTTTGACCACATAGAGATAAGGGATGGTCCCTTCGGTTTCTCTCCTTTAATTGATCGCTTCTGTGGGCCAAAGAGTCCAGGTGTGGTCACCTCCACGGGCCGCTTCATGTGGATCAAATTCACCAGTGACGAGGAGCTTGAAGGATTAGGTTTCCGTGTTAAATACACTTTTATAGCAGGTAACCTTTGCAGACCTTGTAAAGCGTATGATAAATCCTTGGTTTTCTCTTATACTTAAAGTATATTTATACTTGATGTTGATTTGCACTTGACTTTTAATTGTATTTGCAGATGAGTGAATTTCGAACGAGATCCTCAGATGCAGTAATTTTAAGAAATTGTTCTCTGTGTTTACATGGTGAAATACGTCAAATACTAAACGCTGCCTGTTAGATCAAAAGGCAGATCTTTGCACCACAGCGCCCACAGCTCTTTTAATCTGTATATTATTACTCATCTGAAGCATGGGATTCCCACTGCGTGCCGTCTGGGTAATGTGATATCTGTCTTATCATTTCAGACCCAGATTTTCATTTGCACGTTGGTGGATTGCTAAATCCAATTCCAGGTAAGGCTCTCAATATTTCACCCCCCACTTCAATTCGATCTGAAGTGCATTCTATTCTCTGCGGCAGACTGCAGGCTATCTTTTACTGACATTCTCCACTCCTTCTGCTATCTCTTGGCCTCATGCTACCTATCTGACTCTGTCTCTCTCTGTCAGACTTTCCATTTCTCCATTTTTCATCATCTCACTAATGCTTATTTGCCTTCGATTTACATTGGATTCTTTTTTTTATTTTGGTTGTATGCCTTCTTCTCTTTTCCTAAATTCTCTCTCTCCTGTATTTTCTTGCTTCCAACCTTTTCCTCTGGTAGATTGCCAATTTGAGATCAGTGGCACAGACGGAACCATCCACTCCAGTCAGGTGGAAGAGGAGGATAAGATCAAAAATGGAGATGCACTGGACTGCATCTGGACCATACGTGCCCCTCCTAAGTCCAAGGTGACTTTTCTCTCCTTTTTAACTCCCACAGTTCATCAAATGAGATGAGCCTGCTCTTCTGCCACGGGCAGATATATGAGCATCTTAAAACCAGGGCCTGACATGACCACTGGAGGCCATCGGGCTCCGACCCTTTTTCTGCTGAGGAAACTTTTCAAGGAGAGCTCAAATTAGCAATGCAGCAGCAGCAAGTAATAGGCCAGTGATGCAGAAATGGCAATAGAGCAGAATCAGCAGTACTAGGAATAAGACTGAGGAAGGAAAGCAGCATTAAGAAAGCAGAGGGATTACACGCTCACCTGCGCAAAGCTGACCAGAACACTTAGCAGGCTAAAAAATCCCTAAAGAACTTCGGAAGACACCAGAGGATCTGTTTAGCAAGCATGAATATAAGTAATTATAGCTGTGAGAAGTGGCTTTTAGTAAATCTTATGCCTTTTTTCGGGAATTTAAATGCTCAAAAATACTGCAAATTAGACATGACAAATTAGAGGTTGTTATGTAACTTGCCAGAGTCAGGTTTGTATATAAGTTTGATCCAATGTCTCTGCAGTTTGTCACTAACATTCAACAAAAAACTACATTATGTCATTGTCAATGATAAAAATGGCCAGGCCATCACAGGGTGCAAAAGTAATGCCAAATACAATTTTATTGTCATTAGGAAATGATTCTGTCCAGCAAAAAAGTAAATTTAAACACAGGTCAGAGTGGTCAGACCAACATGCAGCAGTATTTTTTGTCTTACTCTAAAATTATTCCTTGTACTGTTTGAGTCAGCATGTCACAGAATCAAGCCGCTGCATTTGTATAAAGCTTGCCTAATGCCTGCAGATATACCTGCGCTTTCTGGAGTATCAGATGGAGCACTCAAACGAGTGCAAGAAGAACTTTGTGGCAGTGTATGATGGCAGCAGCGCTATAGAGAACCTGAAAGCCAAGTTCTGCAGCACTGTGGCCAATGACGTGATGCTGGATACTGGCGTGGGTGTCGTCCGCATGTGGGCTGATGAGAGCAGCAGACTCAGCCGTTTCCGAATGCTCTTTACATCATTTGTGGATCGTGAGTATAGACGTTTTTAAATGCAATACCATGCAAAGGTTACTGATAGTTTAGATGTCAATATCTGGTTGTTTAAATACCCATGTGAGGTCTCTCTCAGAGTTTATGTTTGAAGCATGAATTCAGGAAAGTACCACTTTTAGAATTGTCACATTCATAAAGGTCCATATTCCTAATGAATGCAGATTTTTATAGAAATGTATTTTAAAATTAAATAACTATTAAATGTTTTTTCAAGTGTCATCCCTTCCCCATTTGTTGGGTATTATTGCTTCTGGTTTGATATCATTTAAAGATATCCTGCAGAAAATGTTGCCTCTCAAAAACATGCACCATATTTGTCACATCCATGTGCATTTTCCCTTCTCTTAAATAGAAAATATGTGTCTAGGACGAAATTCTTTGATAATTTACATTTCAAATTAACTCAAAATAATAGTTTTAGTGCTATCACAAAATGGTGCCAGCTGGTACAGTTTTATGGAGAATTGATGAGTTCAGCTGAGTACCCCTCATATATCTTGGGCAAGTCAGTGACTTTCATGGTGCAAGAAAGTTATATGTATTAATGTGACCTTTGGACGAGGCTGTGCCACGTCAGCTAGCAAAAAAGCTAAAGCCAGCAGGCTGGGCAGAAACATCATTTATATTTCATTTTGTTATATGCTTCAGGCTTAGTCCATGTTTCAAAGACAGCAAGGAGCAGCAAACACAGTATGAAAGAAACATGAATAAAGTGTGCAAGACTATTTCCCCGATTATAAAGTGCCAGATATTATTGAGATTTGGTGTCATTAATATTACATCTAGGTAATATACTTAATATCTCTGTTCATCTGATGAAATGTAATGTGTTTTATGGATATTTCACAGTTTAATCCAATATAAATGTGTCATGCTGAATTCTTTTTAGCTCTTTTCAGGCTTGTAAATGCACCCCAAATGTAGCTTGAAATATAAGAATAAAAGTGCTGGATAACAGAATGAAAGAAAGTATGATCCATTTGAACTGACTCAAACAACCTGTGAAAAAGTGTGAAGTTAATTAAAGTAATCTCTATAGAAAGCAGCGACATCAAAAAACCAATTACTCCCCCAACCTTTGCATAGAGAATCAAATAACACAGCAACTTCTTAATACGCTGGTTATAGTGTTGCCCATTTTCCATGCTAATGATTCAGTCATGACAGAAAATTGGAACTTATCTGGTGCTGCTGAAATGGACAAAAAACTAAACGAGGCTTTACTTTGTGAGTTAGACGTTTGGATATGAGCAATGTATCACATTTTCTTTTTGCTTTGCTTTTCAGGATGGTTTAAAGGTTGTATGCAAATTGATGAAAATTACCATGAAGCAAACAGGCATTCTTGCTCTAGTCTGTAATAATTTCAATAAATGGCAGAATAATCAGAGGAATTAATTACAGCGTTCAACGTCAACTCTGTGTGAATGCTAATGTTGCTCACAGAAGTGGCAAATGATTTCTCATTATAATGCTAGTAGAGCGTACCTGCCGTTGAAGGTCATGTAGAACAGTGAACAGCTTAATACAGCCTGGTTAGGTTTGGATTGATTGGTTATCAAGCTGGCAAGTCTAGTGTTACAGGTTATACACGGATTGGCTTAAATATATCCAATAAACCTTTGACTGAAAAGACCTGCATGGGAATTAATGTTAGTCCAGGCTGGTTTTTTCTTGTTTGTTTGATCTTTAGTAACAATCATGATGATGTTGTATGTTGTTTGAGACATACGTGTTGAACACTGGTTTTCTTTCACGTTCAGTCAGAGCATGGCGCAGATTTACTCATCTTTGTAAACATAAAGCAATGCACCGAGCTGTAGATTGTCAGCTTGAATGCATCTCTCTTCACCAGAAAGAAAACAGATGCACTTGGCATATCGGGCAATTTTTTCCACCTCGTCTGATAAGTGATAATCTCTCAGTAGATGTGGTGTGACTTTGGCAGCCATCGATGCCGCATGGCCCATTGTTGGTAGGCAAGAAACGTCCAACAATTTTGGAGCAAAAGCTAGTAGGAGGATAGAGTTATTGCCAGGAAATTAAGTTAGATTCTGTCAGAAGCATTTAGACCCACACTAGCAGAAATGTTTCACTCCCCACGCAGGTTTTAATACTGCAAATATAAAACAGTAATGAGTAAAATTGAGAAAAATGTGTGTGTTCGTGTATGTGTTCTCTACACACTAGAGAAAGATCTGCTGGTGTTCTTACATTCTCATTGGTCAGTTAATGTAAAAATGATATTTTGGTCGCAAAATTACATTTTGGTCATATCAGATTTGCATGCTACATTTTACATGCCTCATTCACATTTAAATCAGTGAAATCTAAATGTTCTCTTATGCCCTATACATCGGGAATAAGAAGAAGAAGAGAGGAGATGAGTGTCAAGAGTTTACAGAAACAGCCTGAAGGATTCATCCCCAGAGATCAGCACTCACCTTCAATTACTAGCTTATATCACCCCATTCCTCGCTTTCCATTCTTCACTACCCTTCGCTCTGACTAGCATGCTAAGCGTCCGTTCATTCGAGAGCTTCATGGCAACCTGACCAGATGGGTCTTGTGATGGCTGTTGGATTTGATGTGAAGTGTTATGTGTGGCACAGGCATGACACTCACATATCTGCAGACAACTGCTGATGCCATGCTGTGAAACTGAAGGTCTGTGTGCTGGTTTCCCCGTTTACTGAATTTTGGTTTGTCTTTGTTTTTCAGCTCCGTGCTCCAGCAACACCTTTTTCTGTCATAGCAACATGTGCATCAATAACTCACTGGTGTGCAATGGGGTTCAGAACTGTGTGTATCCCTGGGATGAGAACCACTGCAAAGGTAAATAACTATCAGTTTCTTTTGCTTTAGAAGCTAATAAATGTGCCCAAAAGGTGTCTAACTACATCCCAAACTGTGCTATTTTTGTATGTTGTTTTAAGGTTTATTAAAACACTTAGGTTATTCACTGTTCACTTTAATATTTCATAGTTGAATTCTAACCTAATCATAAGAAACTATATACTGATAAAAAGAATAAATATGTTAAATGTTCATGTTAATTTTATTTATAAAAATTATATAAAAAATATATAAAAAATTATATTAAAAATTATGTTTAAAAAATATTTATAAAAAAAGTATCAAAAATATCTAAAATGTAAAAAAATGTCTTGTGTATTCTCAGTTTTGTATTACAAATGTTGTATAATAAGTAAACTGTCAGTACAGTATATGAGACAAGTTAGTTTTGGCAACTGTTTTGATTGTAATTTTAACTGTAATTTGTTGGACTGATTGAAATGCACTGAATGTTTAGACTATTGCACTCTGTGTTTGTTGTTGGTACAGCTTGTGAAGACAAAGCAATAAAAAGATTTGTTATCTTTTAATTGTCTCTTTATGTATTCAGTTCAAATGGAAAACTCACAACTTGGATAAAACAATTTCTCTTAGATTCAGCTGAGCAGAAAACACTGCTATACATGTAGAATTGTGTTTAATGGCTTAAAATGTGTATGTCTGAAAACTCATTTCCATTGTATCTCCCCCACAGAAAGAAAGTCCACAGGACTCTTTCACCAGATCACAAAGACTCACGGCACGGTGATCGGCATTTCCGCCGGTGTGGTTCTGGTCTTGCTCATCATCTCCATCCTGGTGCAAATGAAGCAACCCCGTAAGAAAGTGGTGGCCCGTCGACCTGCCGTCTTCAACAAAGGTGGATTCCAAGAGGTCTTTGACCCTCCAAACTATGAGCTTTTCTCTCTTCGCGACAAGGAGCTGTCGTCAGACCTGGCTGAGCTGTCGGACGAGCTGGATGGCTACCATAAGCTGCGGCGCTCCTCAACCATGTCGCGATGCATCCACGAGCACCACTGCGGTGCCCAAGCCCCCTCCGGTGGCAGCGTGAAGCAGAGCCGCACCACGCTCAGCTCAATGGAGCTCTCTTACCATAATGATTTCTCCAAGCCGCCGCCCATGAAGACCTTCAACAGCAGTACCACAGGCACATACAAGAAGAGTTGCTATGGCTATAAACAGACTCACGACTGTGCCGAGCAGGTGATCGAGGATCGTGTCATGGAGGAGATCCCCTGTGAAATCTACGTGAGGGGTGGGAGCGTGGGAGGAGCTGCGGGCAGCATCGGAAGCGGCTGTGGAAGCATTACTATCCGTAACCATGGCAGCGCCCGTAGCAACAATGCCGTCGTGGTAGACCCAGCGCTCCATATCCATGGACTTTTGAAATGATGAGACAGAGAGAGGGAGAACAAATCCTTGAATGACTTTAACTACTTTTTCACTGTCCCTCGTTACTGTTTTTCATGCACGGGGTTCCAGTGCAATATAAACAAACACGAGTGATTGAACGATAAATTGCCAGAAAGATAAAGCTACATGTGACTGGCTGTTTTAATCTATGTATATTTAAAAAAGAAAGATAAACAGTATGTAGGTTTTGTGTTGTTGCTTTGCATTACTCACTTTACTCACATTGTTTCTTTGTGTATAACTTGAATTAAGCTGACATGCAGATGACTGTCATGGTTATGAACTACAGTCATATTGTGGCCACAGCCATTCCCTGTAAACCCTCATGCAGTGTCAAATCCAGGCACGACACCAGTTTTCGGCAACAAGTGGTTTGTCTTTCCAAACTGAAAGTGAAAATGATGCATCACATGACACAGTCACAGCCAATTAAACATATTTGATGTTTAATGTACAGCTGTGTAAAGCTGGACTTTGGACCAATGGGATTTCACTATGGTCGGGGCTACCCAGCACAACTAAAACAGAATCCAAGCGAACAACAAACTGGCTATGACTGGTTAAGGCAAAACTGAAATTACAATGGAAGGCATCACTTTATCATATTGTGCCTACTTAGGTCATGGTGGGAATACGCATATGGACGGCAAAGGCTAATAAATTTAATATTCTCACAGCATATACAAACACTGACCTGAGTTACATTTTGTCATTTGTTTTAAATTTGGTTTTAAACTTTTTGTTTTAAAGAGACTGTTGTGTATCTGAATACGAGTGCCTATAAAAGGCCACAGCACACAGAGAGATTTTATGTTCTGTTAACCAATAAACATAACATTTTTAAAGAAACAACCAATCAATTACATGCTTCAAATAAAGAAAATTGTAAATGATGCTTACCTTTTGTATAGAAATTATTCTTTTTGTTGTTAAATAAGTAAAAATGAACAGGAATATATTTTCTAACCAATATATGTTGTATATCAAATTATACTGCGCTTCCATTTTAATCATTACATAAATAATTGTAAAAGATATTGATGTAAGAAATGTCCAAGTACATTTTAATAAAACTACAGCACCTACAGTATTTCTGAATCATGTATTACTGACACACCACAAATAATCAGGTAGGATCTTTTATCATGTCTCTCCATCATATTTCCATCAGCTTTTCTTTTGGTCAGTCCATACTCACCAGTAATAGTATTTTGTCATGCCACTCTGTAAACACGCTTTCTTGCTTTCATCTTGACTGTGATTTCATTTTCTGTTTCTCATGTTTTCCTTTAGTCCTCTACAGTGTCTAACTCACTGATCTGTCATGTTAAATTAGACCGCGAGAGCACTCAAGGCCCTGTATGTCTTGAAAAGGACAGACACATTGCAGGTCATAGCCTCCATGAGACCCGCAAGCCTCAGCCACCCCAGGTGACTGTCACTGAGGTTAATGTACTTTATTATATCATTTCAAATGACATTCTTATTATTGTGGTGGGCATCAGGAATGAAACAACTGTAAAGTCAATGACTGATGGACAGTCAAGCAGCAAAACATCAAACAAAATGTGCCTTGACTACAGCTGGGACACCAAAAAAAATTGCCCCCTTAAATAACCATGTAGACCATATGGGGCTCTGACTGCAAAACAATCACACAAACAAATGCCTAAAATATACCTGACGGTACTTGACGTGGAATTGCACTAGTTATAGTAGACACAGCCCAAGTTCAGTGCAGACTGGAAATTCAGACACAAACCATCATCGCCAGTTTAGCTGCAATCAATGGCAAAACTTTGTTTGCTATTAAAGTAAAAAACAGGTTGTTTTAGAGGCAAAGTCATGTCTAGCCTGGCTATTGTCTCTGTAATCTCAGTTTTTCTCTAGAAGAGACAGAGAACCACAGAGATCCCCTTCATAATTGAGGCCATCAGAGATTCAATGCAAGTACTGTACAAAGACTAAGAAAACTTAGAAGAACAATTACAACTTGCCCAATGTAGCTTGTTGCAGAGAGACAAAGTATGCAGTGACAGGAAACCAGAAAACGATACGATAATGTAATAATAAAAATGGGCAACCACTTCATCTAATGCTTAAAGTTCCCGGAACTTTATGTCCTTTATGTTTTATATACCTGCGGGGATAATTAAAAGTTTTCCCAAGATTAAAACATGTCATATCAATTACGTCCACTAGGTGGCTTTACTTCAGGGCCCTTGAGATAAGAGAGTAAAGTGAGCCCGTCCTAAACTGAGACCGCACCAGTAATATTATATTCTTGACATGTTAACTCTTAAGTTAACTCTTATTGGATATTAGTTATAAAAATGTTAAAATACAAAAGCTAACTTGACACAAGAATAACATCCATCAGTTGTTGAATTGGTGGAAAACAATCGTTGTCATGTGCTGCCATCCAATGGTGATTCCCGGTTACATTATTCTAAGAATGAACAGAAAAGGTTGACTTGTGCTTCCCACAGTTATGGGGGTCAAAATTAAGAACAAACTATATATTAATATACAGTCAGTCCTAAAAAATATTGTTATTAACATTTTACATTTCACAGTACATTCAGGATATCAGTAAAAAAATCAATTAATCAGTTGCTACAGACATATACATGAGAACCCAATTTACTTTTCATGTCTTACGTATTGAAGCACCATATAAATTTCTATATTTGTATTGTATTTTCAAACAGGTGCCATATGAGCAAGTGTGTACAGCAGGATGTTATTTTACAGAGACATTTATATGTGCGAGACAGTTTCCTGAATAAATAAAATAACAAAGAATAATACATAATACAATAACAGTACAATTGTCTGTTGCCCTTAAAAACAAATATAAATATTATTCAACTTAAATTAAATTACATTATGCAAATAAACCTCTCTAATACCGTTTAGTTTGATAATATGACTTTTACGAATTTTTTATTATTTAGACAATATTCGTTGACGGTTATGACGGTTCTTGTTTCCCTGATGTGCCATGAGAGGAGGCGCATGTTGGAGAGGTTAAAGTTGACGCTTCCGGCTCCCGGTGTCTCTCTTCAGCTCTCCGCTTCCCCGCACACAGTCCTTCACCTAGCAAAACTATGGCCAGCGTCGTTGATACCAAATTATACGACATCCTCGGTGTCTCTCCCTCGGCCTCCGAAAACGAACTAAAAAAGGTAACGATTTGCTCAGTTCGTCCTCTAGTTTGAGGAATGTTTCTCGTTGTTTGACTGTGAAAATCAGCCGGGTTTTGTTTGTGAATCAGGAAGAGGGATGAGGATTAGCACAGAGCTAATGCTCGTCGTCAGTTTGGCCTAGTGTCTATAGTTACCAGTTACATGCTGCAGTGCCGCTAAAATGGTGGTGTGTTATGAGGTGTAAATAAGTATATTTTCTGTTATTCCCATATCTGTTTACTTATTTATTTCTTATCTACTCCGTGGACATGGGCAGTAAACTGTGTCCTCGTGTATATTGTGTGTAGCAAGTGAAAGCAGTGTTAGCATCAGCTCACCGTGTGTGGGGCCAGGCCTCGGGCTTTCCCCTTTAAATATATGAGTCATAGTGACGATGAGTTCACGTTTAAAACAGTTTTCGTACAAAAGTAAATCGGGACTACCGCAGTTTGAGGGGTTTCTGCGTCAGTGTCTCCGTCTGATAACTAGTTATCAGTGACGGTCAGGTGAAGTGTCGAGAGTTGCTAGTGTAACTAGGTGAGTGACTCGATGGCTGTTGTTGTTGGTTATGAGGGTATTATCACGTCGAGGCCCCACAGGTTTATATGACGCATCAGTCGAGTATCTGTTCATTATTTTGTATAAAAAGCCAATTGGTTATGAACACAGGCTGTGGCCTGGTTTACTTAAACACATCGTGTTCGTTAGGAGAATACTCGTTGATGTTAGTTTTGCTCTTCTTAGAAAAAGTAACTATAGTTTACTACAGCAACCACGATTTTGTTTTTGTTTTATTTGTTATGATAACCTCAAATTGACAACTGTCTTGCTGTGTTAACCATGATTATTGTAGTTAAACTACGGTAGTGCAAATGGTAATCAATCTGCCAATAAGCATTGCTTATATACTTGACTCTAATTAAACCAAGACTAACTTTCCTAAGGGTCTTCATTGTATACTAGTGTATGTATGTGAAAGTACAGTGGTCTCATAAAACTAATCTTTTGACACTTTAAATGTATTTCAGGCTTATCGAAAATTAGCAAAAGAATATCACCCTGACAAAAACCCAAATGCTGGAGACAAGGTAGGAGTATTTTCTTATGTTTATCTCAACCTTGACATTTCTTGCGAGACATTTCTAAGACATTCTCGGTCAAAAAGTTTTTTTCTATGACGTGAAAATGGTTTGAACTTTTTTACAGTTTCTTTCTAAGAAATGTTCAGATGGTCTGGCACTAGAGGACAGTGTATATGATGAAGCACTCGTGTCTTCTGTAGTGGTTGATTTGAAACTATTAAACAAAAACCCATGCATACGCAAGAAATTTGTGTGTTCAGTGATCTCTATGCCTGGAGTAACAAATTAATAAATTATTATTTTTAAATAGTTCACAAAATATTTGTGGAAGTGTAACACAAGGCTTTAATATGCTATAATATTATAACCTATAATTTTTGAGAAAATTGACGCTTATGAACATAGCCATAGAAGTTGGCATAGTGTTGAAAAGAAAAGAATATGAGTTTTATAATACTCTGTAGATATTCAAATAAAGTCTTTGAACAATAAGCAAATTGTATTACTTCTAAGCCATGTGCCCTTACATAACTGTTTCAGGGCATTAATATAGCTTATTTTCTTAACACTATTATATCTGCTTTGAGCACACAACAATCTCTTTCTCTCGCTCTCGTTTCAGTTTAAAGAGATTAGTTTTGCATATGAAGTACTTACCAACCCAGAGAAGAAAGATTTGTACGATCGCTATGGAGAACAGGGACTGCGAGAAGGGGGCTGTGGAGGAGGGGGAATGGATGACATCTTTTCCCATATCTTTGGCGGTGGACTCTTTGGCTTCATGGGTGGACAGAGCCGCAGCAGAAATGGAGGGCGGCGGAGAGGGGAAGATATGGTTCACCCCTTAAAGTAAGTAAGGTTTAACATACCAAAGAAATGTTTTTGATGTTTATGCTGTTCTGTGCTGCTTTTGAACGGTCACCCTGACCTCTTCATTGTTTCCTGATTGCCATCATATTTCCTGTTGTCAAGTTCATTTTAGCAGTTTCAAATATCTGTTGTAGTTTGAACCAAAGATCACATAAAATGAAACCTGGAGATTAAATCAAAGTGCTTTTATTTGGTTTTGGTCTTGGAGTGTTTTAGTCTTTTAATCAGGCTGTTTGGTTTCCTCTAGGGTTTCTCTTGAAGATCTGTACAATGGAAAAACAACCAAATTACAGCTGAGCAAGAATGTTCTGTGTAGCACTTGTAATGGGTGAGTAATATTTTCTGGTGTATGATTGTGTTTATGACGTTCACTATGAAACAACTTCATAATTATGGTTATATGAGTTTTTCTTTGTCCCTCCACACCCTATAAATTAATTTTAATCCTACTTTTGTAAGCTTCAGGAGTTACTGTAACTCAGTCTGGCATTTAGGCCATTTCTAAATGAGCTAAACTGACCACAAAGGCTTTTAAAGTTTTGGAAAGTTTCTTTAGTTGAAATGGCCTGTGTGCTCATGGTTGCCCCATTAGTAAACATTTTTCCTTGTTCATATCTGCAGCCAAGGAGGAAAGTCCGGTGCCTGTCCAGAAGTGCACAGCCTGCAGGGGGCGTGGTATGCGCATTATGATCAGACAGTTGGCGCCTGGTATGGTCCAACAGATGCAGTCAGTGTGTACTGATTGTAATGGTGAAGGTAAGCTACTGGACTCTCTGCACATCCAAACGTACTGGCAGATTTGAATGGCTGCCAGGATAATAACGTAAGGAAAACGTTGAGCAGGATGTTCTTTATGATCCAGGTGAGGTGATCAGCGAGAAGGACCGCTGCAAGAAGTGTGAGGGAAAGAAGGTGATTAAAGAGGTGAAGATTCTGGAAGTGCATGTGGATAAAGGTATGAAGCATGGACAGAAGATCACCTTTGGTGGCGAAGCTGATCAGGCACCTGGCTTAGAACCTGGAGACATTGTTCTGGTCCTGCAGGAAAAAGAGCACGAGGTATGGCACCTTTTTTGATTTCAGTAGACACTCATGTTTTCTGTAAAAGACCAAGTTTAGATTTTAAGCTTAAATGTGTCCTCTGTAATCAGAATAATGGTTTGCTGTAGTCAATCTGTGTTTTTGTGTATTGTTTTTTTTGTGCTCTCCTGAATGTGATTGTGTAGCTCTTAACTACTTCTGTGACCGTGTGTTTACAAAATGAATGCAAACCATTTTCCCTACCCATGTGGTTTTTAGGTTAAGTAGCCTTAAGTCAATCTAAGTCTCGCTCGCAAGTTAATTACCAGCAGGTACATCATGTATAGAGTAGTTCTGTGATTCAGCCGTATAGAGGATGTGGATTTGGTGTTTTAGATCTTTTGAAGCTGCTGCTGGAAGATGAAGCAGATTGCAGTGACAGTGTGTCATTAACACGCTGCTTTACAGATCCTCATCTTAACGATTTCCATTCTCTCCCTTGCATACTTCCAAGTGTGTTTAGACCTTACTGGTGTTGTGCAGGAAAAGCCATGTCTGATTTAGACAGATATTGGATATCTATATCTGTTGGATATATATTGGATATTTATGTGATGAATCGCATGAATTCTGTCTGGAAAACTAAAACAAAATCTCTTTCAACAGACATACAGAAGAGAGGGCAACGACTTGTACATGACCCATAAGATTGGCCTAGTTGAAGCACTTTGTGGGTTCCATTTCACATTGAAACACTTGGATGGTCGACAGATTGTTGTGAAATACCCAGCTGGCAAAGTCATTGAGCCAGGTGAGTCCTGTACACATAATCAGTACATCTATTTGTGTTTGAAAACAACACAGTAGCTTATCCATGGTGCCTTTCAGTACAAATATTTAAAAGAAAATATCAAATGTGACATTTTGTTTACGGATTGATACATTGTAAATGTTGTCCTACAGGTTCAGTTAGAGTGGTCAGAGGAGAGGGAATGCCACAGTACCGAAACCCCTTTGAGAAAGGTGACTTGTTCATCAAGTTTGATGTGCAGTTCCCAGATAATAACTGGTTGAGCCCTGAAAAACTGACGGTAAGATCCTTGAAACTGAAATTTGGCGTGCTCATGTTTTCATGCTTTGAAAAGTTGGTTTGGCCCAGTGCCAGGTCATTTTACTTTTTGGCCCTTGGTGGAAATACCAAAATGAAAATAGGAATACTTTCTGAACTTTTCAAAGTGTTAATAAAATAAAATCTGACATGAAGTGTATCAACCATAACGAGCTATATTGGCCATTCCAAAAGTAGCACATGTGCTGTATAACATTTTGGAGTGCAAAATTCAGTTCTTGTTCTTTAAAATTTCTCTCCCTTATCTACTTTTTGTAGGAACTGGAAGATTTGCTGCCTACACGCGCTGATGCACCTGTCATCTCTGGAGATGCAGAGGAGGTAGACCTGCAGGAATTCGACCAGAGCCAGAGCTCATCTGGCGGTCACCGTCGTGAGGCATATAACGACAGCTCGGATGAAGAAGGGGGTCATCATGGCCCTGGAGTGCAGTGTGCCCATCAGTAAACCTGGCTTTTACATCTTTCTGTCTTCAACAGTGGGGATTAAAAATGTTTTAGTTGCACAAACAGGTGTGTTTTAAAATCTGATTCGGGGCTGCCTTAAATTAAGAAAATGCGTATGGCCATTCCTAAGCACCTGATTCCCTTGTAGTAAACGCACAGATGATCCCGTATCTAGTAATCCTTTCTTGTCCAGCCTCCTTTTCTCGCCTTCCCTTCTAAAGTCAACCCCACTTCAGAGAGAAAAGGGTATTTGCTCTGTACTCTGTGTGTAACTTGCATTTTTTCGTGGTTGTCATAGTATTTTCAAGTTTAAAACTAACCATAAAATACAGTTTTGGCCCTGGACTTGAGACTTGTTGAAGACTGACTTTAAAAAGGAGTAAAGAAAGCGATCCAAAACATAAAAGCCACCATGGGACTTTATCACCAATCCATTTTTAGGTTTGTATGTATCTGTGCTCAATTTTTACCACTTTATTTTATTTGTAGATTTTTTGCTTTTTCCTTTCTTTGATATTTTAAGAATTGGAACAAGGGACTATAACATGTATAAAACAAAAGTGATTGTCATTTAAGCTTTGTATCAGCTGCTGTCACATTTGAGAGTGTGATTTATGTTTTGAACTAGTTGAAATAAAATCTTTGATTGCCTATATTTGCCAGCAATTCAGGTGCATGTTAAAAACTTTTTGGTCCTTTCATTAAGCGAGAGAATCATGCAGTAAATAAAAAAATAAAACAAGTGGGGGAAAGCACCTTTAGGCTTATATCTTCTGTGAAAAGTTTGAATTGTTAAATAAAACGTCCTTCAGTATCTCCTAAAATAATCAGTCTTTGCTTTTATTTGCTGTTTGAATCGATACTTGGCATTGCTTTTAGTTAATAACAATTACTTCGCTTGATGTAGTACATTTTGGCATAGCCATAAAAACTAAAGTTCATGTTACCTGGATTGTCATGATGGACCAGGCAACACTGGCTAAATTTGTTTCATTTATTGAAATTGGCTAAGGTGCAATCTTTGTATTTGTAGGCAAATAGGGCATTGTACTTTTTATAGTATTTGTGACCCTGCCTGTGAAAGTCCAGCTGAAGCCATTTTTTAATTTGCTGTTTTCTACATAAAATCATGCACAAAAATGTTAAGAACATTTTTTTTTTACTTGGACAAGGGTCACATATTTCATTTTAAAACATTAACTGTGTTTAGATTCATTATAATTTGTAAAATACTACGTATTTAAGGGTGACAGGCATTTTGAACAAGTGTTACAATACATTGTATGTTGTCAAACAATAGCAACACCCAGTAATAAATACAGTACATTGTTCAACCGTTTGGTATGTAGCCACACGCAAACAAATTGTATTTAAAAGGTAATTCATTATCATGAGTAATTCATTTGCTCTTAAAGAACACCAGAGGGCGCGAAAGTCGCGATGTTACTTTACTACAAAACACTGAACCATAATACTTTGTACTCAGTTCATATCGCGTTACACAATGCAACAAAACTCTGAAAATGACAACTGAAGGTAAGACTTAAAGTCAGTTTATCAAATGTTTTCGAGAAATTATACACAGACACGATGAACGTCCAAAGAAAACGTTTTATTTCATTATTAAAAAACGGAACTCAAACATGTAACAAGAGTTAAACAGTCCTTCATGACTTCTTTAAATTAGCATTGTGCGCATTGACCCCTTGTACTGAGGTTTTAAAAAATCTGTAAACAGAAAGTACATAAAAGTACTTTGAAGAACAAAACTTTACAATAATACAAGCACTGCGCATAAAAAAATCAGTTCACTAAAAGCTCATAACAGGCATGAGTAAAGGCACCTCATATGAAGTGATCAAATAGTCCTTAAGCCCAAAACAACACAATGCTGCACAAAACAGCCTTCATTCAATGTTAAGGGATTTGATATAGAAGTAGAATGAACCATCAACAAGATTTAAAAACTCCGCCCAAGTTTACAAAACATTTTGCAAGTTTGGCAATAGTTATTTTTTAACTGCAAGTACAATGTATTGCATATGAAATGCATTTCATTTCAAGCAGACTTGGCTAAACCCTTTAATTACAGTCCAGAAGCTTCAACAACGTTTTCCCACACGCTTCATTCACTTGTTTTAAATACCCATTCTGCAAAATATCTACAGTGAAAAGTGGGACAGAGACATTATAAATCATCTTCAAGTCTTTGTATGACCTTCAACAGAAGCCTTACTTGTGACGTGCAAGTTTTCTCATTTCTAAATAAACATTTTGGCATGTACATTGCATGGCAATGAGTGCAACTAAGGGGAGGACAACATAAATATTAAAGTCACTCCTTGTAATCTTTCAAAACCATAAACCTGCATGATGTACCCTTAGAAGTCTAAAACCATCCCCTTACCACCATAAACATACTACCATCAACGTAGAAAAAAAATGCATTAGCCAAAATAGTTTTGAATAATTAATAACATGATTAGCAGGAATATTTAAAGACATTGCAGCTACTTTTACCAAGGGATATGGCAACAAAATCTTAACTCAGTTCAAGTGCAAATAACTGCCAAAGTGGTCTGGAAACATCTTAAAACATAATCTTTGTTGTTTAATCTTACATGGTCCAGTGTGCTGGCTTTAGAATTGTCAATTTAGGTGCAAATTTAACAGAGGAAACATACAGGTCTGCTGCTGTGTTCCATGTTCACAAACACACCTTTTTAAAAAAAAAAATCTCTTAAACCACCGTTTAACCCAGATGTAACACTATGCTTACTAATGCAAAAACAAATATACCAAAATATAGAACCACAAGGCCAAAATCCCTTAAATCATGTTTAAAAAACATGACTCTTACACACTAACCATTCAAAGGTCGTGTTAAGCAGTCATGTGCTGAAGCTGGCCAACTTTATATGCTTTAAAATCAGGACAGACATCATCATTGTAGCTCTTCCAAAGCAGAAAACTCTTTCAAGAACTTGATTTGGAAATCATGCACTTTGCCGAGGAGTACCTTCAGCTTCTCTGTGGGTGGTAGAATTGTCATCCTACAACAAAAATGAAAAGTATTAAGTAAAATCTGGAAACACAATGTTACCTAGCCATGTAAATGATAATGTTTAAATTGCTTGTTAGGTAGGTGTACCTGAAATGATATGTTCCATCTTTCTGCCCAAAGCCACTACCTGGAACCACACAGATGCCAGTCTCCTCCAGAAGCCTCAGGCAGTAAAACATGTCAGGCTGCATTCCCAAAACCTGAAAAAACAAGTTACAGTCAACTTCACATCAATTTTCCTATTTGCCTTTAATTTGGAAAGTAAAGTAAAGCAGAAAATAGAAGCCTATAAGGGGAAACATTCAACAAAAACAGTTTCACATGTTACATCTTCAACAAAGAGTTTGTTCTGCATATAGTCATCTATTAATTATGATTGAGGGAATGAGAGAAAAACCACTCTCAAAAGGATAATTTTTTATAGTTGGATTTTGCTTGCCATTAAAATAAATTACTAGACAGCTGCTGGGATTGTTTTACTAGTTTTACTGGTTTTCCCTCCCTTTTGTTCAGATGACCCAGGAATCACAATGTACACAGTAAAATGTAAACAGTAGAAACTTGACAGAAAACTTAAGACAATACAGCTACATCAAAAAGCCAGAGTTTTGTCTTGCCTTGGCTTCCTCTACGGCTTTAGGAGGGATAAAGATGCGAGGGAAGGCATACATTGCCCCCTGGACGGGATTGCACTGGATCCCTGGAACTGCATTCAGGATTTGCTCGGTTAGCTTGGCTTTCTCTGCTAAAGCACCCAGCACTGCGGTTTTCTCCTAAGAGAGATCAGAGACACACCAACATGTATTGTTAAAGCCATACTTTAGGTCATAACAAACAGTTCTACATGGCAATCAGAAACTGTGCTAAATGACTGACCTGGTGGAACTGGTTGAAAGAGGGCTCATTTGGTTGTGGAGGGTTGACTATGACATCCATGGCAGCCTGGCCAGCCAAGGGAGGACACAGTCTCACTGATAAAAGCTTCACTAGCTGGGCCTTGACCTCAGGATCCATGTTAATCACTTCCATATATCCGCCCCTGAAACCACACCTGTGAAATAATGTTTGGGCTTGTTAAAGAAACAATGACGGCTGTTTTATTTTATGACATAAACTGAACAGGTTTACCAGTTTAACAAACATTACATTTACATGCAACACACTGTACGCTCAATTAATGGTTAAGACTGTCCTTACAAAGGTCAACAACCTGACACTGCGTTGATATTTCTACATCACTTCTATTTAAAAATGCTAATTACACAGCCAGACGGCTTCTAAATATGTTTCAGGATACTGTGCTTATGTCATGTGAATGCATATGGGAGGTCAGTGAAAGCTGATCTTGGAAGGGTCAGTTGGATTTCAGAGGCACATGCTGACACCCACAAAAATTCGGATACTCACTCTCCCGTGTACCCTTTGGAGGTGGAATGGAAGGAGACGAGCTCAACACTGTTGAAGTACTCGGGACCCATCTCATATAGCACCTTCTTGAAGGAGTGGAACTGACAGTCAGAAGCGTACACATTGTCCTGGTAAACCTGCCAGTAACAGAACAAACCAACATTGAGAACATGCCGTTTACGCTCATCGAAAAATAAGCATGGAGGTAGTAGACACGCATACTTCAGAATGGTGTCAGGGCTGAATACACAATATATATGGACTGACAACTTCTGAACTAGAAAAGCCATTTTAATTCAACTGTTGAATACAAACACGTTGTTACCTCATCTGACATAACAAACAGATTCTCCTCGTAGGCAAAGTGCAAGACTTCTTCGATGCATTTCTTACTTTGGACCTGACCTGTGAAAAGATAAAAAGGGATAAAGGAAAGAGCACAACAAAAATTCAACACTGATAAACCCTTTTCTCAAAACTTAGGTATGTCATGCGTCACAAACATGAAAAAAATCCAGTCATACTGACAGCCCTAAAGGAACTATTTCGCAATTTCCCTACCAGTTGGGTTTCCAGGGTTGATGATACAAATGACCCGGGGTTGGCAGTGTTGTTTGGCAGCCTGATAGGCTCTGTGAAGTTCATTGATGTCAAGCGCCCAGCAGTTGTCCTCATCCAAGAAATAGTTGACCTGTACTGCATCCATCTCCGAGATGGCAGCTGAATAGAGCGGATACTGAGGGATGGGGATCATTACACCTGTTCGAGAAGAGCCTTTCCCAGACACCAGTAGTCGCAATATAGTCTAAAAACAAAAACAAATCTTTTAGTTTTAGTGTTATAGAAACCTAGATCTCTGATTGCAACTATACCATCACCTACCATTATCCCATCACTCGCTCCAGTGGTGAGGAAAATGTTTTCCCAGTTGGAAGGCACCCCCTCATCTCTTTGCTCAATATACGCTGCAATGTCTTTACGGATGTACTCGACACCCTGACTTGCGCTATATGACCCTGCAAGCAAGAAAGAACTGCAATATTTTTCAGCTTCCTGACAATTATAATCTACAATAACAGCCATTGCAGATATTTAACGTCAAAGGTAAAAAAAAAATGCACATACCAAGACTGTTTCCCCCACAACCCTGCAGGATACGGCGTGCTCTCCATTTTGCATCCTCTGGAAAACTGGGGCTGTCCATCAGCTCAGGGAATGTACAGAGAGCCACCACCTGCACATTAACAAATAGAATTACGACACACTACCCTAGCTGTATTAAGTGACATTGAAAAAATAGAATAATGACACTTTAAAAATGAACTGTATTCGGTTTAAATAAATTGCAGACACATTTAAAAACAACTTATCAATCAAATAAACAATCATGTGCGGTAAACATGTACCACAATCAGTACTCTCCATTTTAGCTATTATTTGGTGCATTTCTGTTATGAAAGAGAAAAGTGAGTACAAAAGTTTTGTGCTGGAATTTTGCTCTAATCTAGTCCATCCCAAAGTTTACAAGCCATAACCCATGCGGGCCAGAGGCAGCTTGCCTTTGGCCAAGAACTGGCACATGTTGCACTCATATGGAAACTTGCATGAGAATCATATCCACACCGTAACACAGCAATGAATCTGTCCGAATGTTAAATGTGTGGATTTCAAAATTGCACGGATGTTTAAGTTTATTAACATTTAGTTATAATTTGCATTTACATTTACATATTTGGCAGACAATTTTATCCAAAGCATCTTACAGTGCATTAATGCTATACATTTTATTAGTATACGTGTTCCCTGCTCCAGTATGCAGTGTAGCTTAGCTAAGTTGTGTTCTTGTTGGATATCAAAAAAATTGTGTTACCACATCATAAGCAGCAGCTACAATGGCACAGAAACAAAGCACAGGCCATTACACAAGCTTTTGTTCAGCTCATAAATCAACAAAAGCTGCTTTATTTCATGACATACAATGAACTAACTTCAGTAAAACCAACAACAATAAAGTAAAGCTTACAGCTCATATACCCAGAAATGAAAGGCTTAACCCTGCAAGATTTAAATTGGTTTTGTTTCTAGGACACTTATGTTACAAGCTAAATGACAATCTGTCACAACTAAATGGGTTGAAAAATCTGCTCTACAGATGCACAAGCACCACATGCATTTTTGGTTACCTGTCTGAGGAAAGTAATTGGTTGCTGTCCCATGGCATGTGCATCACCAATGTTGGCTTTGATGACCTCAGAAAAGGGTTTTGTACCGCCCTAGGAGGAAAAAACAGAGTTGTACAACCTCATCCAAAAAGACAAATCTTCAGAAGTACACATTTAGCACACATTTTAGCATTCTGAAGGAATCAAATATCACTCAAACTTGACATTTGCCTGTCTCTGCATATATCAGGCTTGTCATGAAATACAATAGAAGGTATATCTAAATAGCCATGTTAGAATGACAAATACAAGTGTAAAATTACTTTTCTTTCAAGCACATGCCACCCCTGATGCCACTGAATGTGCGTCAGCGTTGTCCTCAAATGACTTTGTGGACATTGAGGACATACCATCCAATCATGTACTAAGGACATGACACTGCATTGTTCCGCTATCAGGTTAGATCAGGTCATGAGCAGGTCTGAAGGGAATCATATCCTTATAAAAGATGGCACCTGTTTACAGGCTATAAATAGAGCCTGAAGTGCTCATCAGTCATGGCAAACTCAAAATTTTGACGTCATGGTAAGTAGAGTTAAATAACATAGCTACTGAATGATCAGCTTTGTAGGAAGAACACCGTTTTGTTGATAATGGTCATAAAAGTAGGTCAGAAATTGTAATAACTTTCCTATAGACTGAGTCAGGTGCAAAACTACACTCATTTACATTTATTTATTTAGCAGATGCTTTTATTTAAAGCAACTTACAAATAAGAGAGCTTTAACATTTTGTCAATGAGCCAACAACAATAACTCCAGTTTACAAAGCTACCATTACATGTAGCACTATAGCTGAAGTTACAACATAAAGTGTTTTCTTTTTCAATAAATATAGATAAGACAGACATAGTTAGACTGTGGAGAAGAGGATAGTTAGGGGTTAGTCAGAGAAAGGGGAAATACTAGCATTTGGATGAAGAACAAGGTGTAACCATCAACATTATTGAAGCTGCGGAAAGTATAAATCTAGCACAGGAGCACATCGAGTGATCTCACCTCTCCTAAGCATCTTTCTATCTCTCCAGCTTTGATGACAATGGGTCCTCTCACTGCATACTCCACTGCCTTCACCTGCGGGTTTAATGTCTCCATACTGAGAGTCCTCTCCCGCATTTTTCCGCGCTCGGCAGCAACTTTAGCCTCGGCGGTACTGAAGCGCATCTGGCCGTACTTCTCTACGGACGGACCTTGAGATTTGTGTCTTACCCCGTTGACACTCGGCAGGGATGTCAGGGTTAAGGAAGTATACTGATCAAAAGCTCCGGCGATCAGTGACCGAGCTGCCATCGACTGCAAGCGAAACATGTCGGTAAAGTAAGAAAGTCTGTACCAGAACCAGTTAAAAGCTCTAAACAAGGATGACCGTGCTGAGATAACGATGACGGCTATGCGGTACACTCCGTAGGTAGTTAAGCAAGGTTAAATCAACGGTTGAAATCCAGAAATTGCTAAATCATTAAATCGCCTTTTGTGTACAAAGCCGATGAGCATGATCAAGTGCCGGAGAGAAAAGCACTTCATCATCGCCTACTACCATCCACCCGCCAATCTTTATGCTCTCATTCATCGAGCTACTGTTTTTGTGAGTGATGGGTACTGTAGTCCTCACGCTGTTGCTGGACGCGCGATTCTTATGAAGCTATAATACAAAGAAACTACAATACCCAGCGATACATGAGTCATTACATGCGGTGGGTGTGTGTGAGAGGAGGAGACTTTCTCGACACCGTCACAACCGGCGAGGATTTCATCAGAAGGAAAGTGCTGCAGTGGCCGATCATGTTGAATGTGGGCTGGTGGTATAAATTGTCCATTTTAGGGACGGATTATAGAATTTAAAGTTTAAAAATGGAAACATCTCGTTACTTTTATTTCTGTTTTTTTTTAGTAAAAATCATTACTAAGGTTCTATTTTTTATAGTAAAAATATAATAAATAATAGATATCATGCGTATGATTACATGGGCCAGACAACATAATATGGGATAATAAATATTATAATTATGTTTTATCTTGTTTTTTTTGTAAAGATTGATTAGCTACACAAAAGTCACTCAGTTTACTCGTGATCAGTTGATTGTGAAGTGATTCACACAATTAGATGTAAAACCTTTCTGTAGTCTTTACATCTAAAACATCTGAATGAAATGCTGCCATCTGTTGGATATGTAAGTGTACAGCCGCGATGACTGTTTTTATTATTTTTAAGTACTTCTAATTTTATTTCATTTCATTTATCAGTATTTAGAAAATCCATAATCTCTCACTGCTGCGGCAACATTTGTCTGGTGGACTTTTATTTACAATTACCTTTATTTACAAAAATTAGGAAATAAATTGGGGTCACACATGTGCCACTTTTTATGCCAGTGAAATGTTTCAACACAAAATTCTTTTCACTGGATTTTCAAAGAATTTGTTTTCCCTTTTAGGTTGTGTAGAAATTCAGATTTTCCCAGAAAGAGCCATTAACACTCTCTATACCAGAAGTCTATATATCATCTTGTGTGAGGAGGTTGAAGGAGCAGCATTGTGTTGAACAATGACTTATTTAGCATATGCAAAGCACATGGGATTTCCACGGTGCAAACGACAACTTTGAGAATTTTACATTTATTTACATGTTATTTAATGAAGACTGTTTATTTTCTTTTTCTTTATTTATTGTTCTACTTTAGCCACTCAACATTGAGCTTTAGAGGTTTTGGACAAAATGTTGCATTTCTGCTGTAATTTCAGAAACACTTTTAGACAGTGACAGTGCAGCATATAAATGAAAAAATACTAACACAAAGGTTGTTAAATGCTGCAGCAGATAGGACAGACTATTATTACTGTAAAAGCCACTTACAGATATAGTGTAATTGCAGATACCCAATATTACCCAATAATACCCAATTTTTAAAATAAAAGCGTGCAGCTCCGATTATATTTAATTATATATATATATATTATATATAATACAATTAAAATTATAATATTATATATATATATATATATATATATATATATATATATATATACACACATATATATTCAGGTCCTACTATTCCATGCTCACAACTGAGACTTTTTCACAAATTCCTTCTGCCTGCCTGCACAATGAATGTTTTGACTGTCGCATTCTGTGCTAACCACTGTGAGGAAACACTATACAAGTTCATTATATTGTTTTGAAAATAAATTAATGCATCCTGTTAACTGTTTATGTGGGAGGTCATGAATTATTAGCTAGCTGGATTATTTATACAAACAGCTAATCGACCCGTCGTTTTTAAGTGAACGGGGCTTAATGTTTAAAACTGATGGCAGTGTCTCGCCAAGCATATCTATTTCACATACATCAGCACTTATTGTTCTTCAGCCATGTGACTTTCGACTGTAGAGCGCATGCTCTGTGAGGTCTGCAGCGATAGATAAAGGAAATATCCGTACACCACAATATTTATCTTACACTACGCATTTGCTCACGGTGGCTTTTGTGACACACAATGCTAAACTTTACAACGTTTATCCACAAAAACCAGCTCGCGTGTCCAGCTAAGCAACGAAAATTTGAACTTCCACGTAGCGCATGCGCAGAGCGTACAGTGTGATTGATGGTCCATTGGCTAGTACGTGTGCCTGAGCTCCCGGGAAGCCGATCAGCTGCACTCGTCTCCTAACCAGTGTGCGTCAGTGCAGCTGGAAGTTTTACAGTACGATCGCCGAGGTCGAGGAATAATATTGGAGCTCCTCGTTATAAATATGTCTACAAATAAAGTGAAGAAAGTAAAAATGGCTACCAAATCATGCCCCGAGTGTGACCAACAGGTGAGGTGTTGTTTAAGAATGAATGATGAGTATTTGTGTTTTTTTGAAGTTCTCAATGGCTGAGTTGATTTGTTTGGTGTGATGTGTGCTTCAATGAGAAATTATTTCATGTATGTATGTGATATAGAAACAACGCTGTTGCCTGGGCTACGCTCTAAACAATCTATAATAAATATTCAATGTTTTCACATTTTTGTCGGTTGTTTTGTAATGTTATTACTTGTATTATACATCGTATCAAATGTTAAGCCAGCGATTTTTGTTTGCGTTTCGCAAAGGTAACCATTTCCTTAACAGACAGTTGATTACGTTCAATGCTGTAATAGGATTACTGTATTGAAACAATGAAATTTCTTTGTTTTTCATGCAGCCTGTGTTCCTCTTGTTTAATATCACGAACAAAGCTGATCTCTGAAAGTACACTGCTTACGTGATATTGTTTTCTAAACACCTCTAATGAGGACGCCAGGATATTTTAATAACGCTGTTGACATTGAATATGTTGATTGATCACTGTGTAGTTTGGCGTCGAACTGGACTCACGCCATTTCATTAGATTGTATATTGAATGGTAATATTGTATCTTGGCACATGTTCAGTTTCCTGCTCAGGGTCAGCGTCACTTTTTCCCCAGTCAAAGACTCATCACGCCTTTATAAAGCATCATTATTTATTCATTGAAATGCTTAGTATTGAAGACTTTTCCCTATAGTATTTTTACAGTATGTTTGCTATCTTAAACAAATTTGTGTACATAAAAAGCACTTTTTAAACTCTAAATTTTCTCCTTTCAGATTCCTGTGGCTTGTAAATCCTGTCCTTGTGGCTATGTCTTCATCAGCCGAAAGCTTCTCAATGCTAAATTAAATGAAAAGTCATCTCCAGTATTAGGTAAATTGTGCATATTTTATAGATTGTATGCCTGGGAAAATCCACATCTATCTCATGTTTATTTATTTAAACTTACGCTGCATAATTTATCAAGTTGCAAGATGTGAATGTGACTGTTGTTTGTGGGATGTTTAAAAAAATATTAGTTAGGAATGTAATTTCAGATATTGATCAGTAAACTTTCCCTCCAGTAAAAATGTTATGAGCTCTAACTTGTTTAATCTTTTTGATAATTGCCGTTATTAGTTGTCATGGCGCTGTTAGCCTGGTTTTCTTGGATTTAGGTGCGAGTTAGGCAAACGTAAAGTGTCGTGCTTTATGACTCGATGGGCTAGTGAATGGAAATAAATCGGAGGCAAGTTTCCAGTCAGCAGGATGCATTGAGAATACTGAAATGAGTGCTGCAGTGGTTGCTGTTTGCTTGAGTGAGTAGTGCTAAGAGGAATGGGGGAAGGGCAAACTAATTCCTGTCTGAAAAGCTTGTTCCCGCTGCCTCACCACCCCCTCCCTGTACTGTCTTGTTATGTAGAAACCAGTCACAATATTTCAGTTGACACCTTTTTAATATACATTATACATACATCTACTTTTAGAATACAGAATTTGAAATTACACATGTGGATTTGTCTTAAACATCTAATTTTTTTTAGAAAAATGTTTCTTGAAGTTGAATGAGAGGGATTTGGGGTATGATATCTCAAATTGTAGAAAGTTAAATAAATGTGATAAGAGGCCAGTTTGGATTGTACTAATCTTGTTTAACTTGAGAACTATGTGGATTACACAAACAGTCATGTGACCACATTTCTGTAAGCAGTATTTTCACAATTACTGTTTGTCTTGTAAACCTAAACATGTGGCTTTAAATGAAATTTGCTTTATACTCTGTATAAGGTACATACACTCATATCATGAGGAACATTGATATTACTAGTTGTAAAACCTAGTAAACACCACTCGATCTAAACATGTCAAATACACAAAGAGATAGTCCTAAGCATACTGTGAAGTTTTGTGGTTTTTATTGTTTAAAGTTCAGCTGGCTCGTGTGTTGCGTTTTGTGTGTTTCAAGGCTCTGTCTGTAATTGTTGCATTGCTTCGAGTTATGAATGGAATGCTCTGCACAAATGTTCTTTATATAAATGTTTTACATTTGTGTGATATATATCGGTTATGCCACTTCCCCACAATCTTTCATTTCTCTTTTCAAATTATTAAGAACTTTATTAAGAAGGCTTCTGCAAGTCTTATAAGACATTCAATAGTGTGTTATATTAATATATTGTTATTAGATTCAACTTATATGTTTAATAAAATGTGTAGTCACTTCTCTTAAAGTAAAAAAGAGCTGAATTTGTACTAACTTAAATGTCTACTCTCTTATAACACTTGGTTTCATTTTGAGCCTTTAGTCTCTTGTCTCCAAACCCAGGTAGACTGTTTAATTCTCATTCTCTGTTCTGCTAAGAATAATGTGCTTTATGTGTAAAGAAGACTATTTTAGACTATTGTTGTTTTTTATGCTTTGTGGACATGAAATGAATGAATTTCCTATTCACATGAAATGTTAAATGAAAGCCTAAATTAAATGTGTGGGTGTTCTTTTTTGTTAACAGTGTTTATCTGCAACACAAGGTGAAAGCTTGATGTCTCCCTGTAAACCTCTGTTACATTTTTTGTTGTTTTTGTATGTGAACATATAAGTACAATAGGTCATTGTTAGAGTGTGTTGCTTTCCTGTTCAAGTTTGTAGCCCTCATTTCAATACATTGTGCAAAAAATGGCCGTTATGCAACACCTACCTTATGATTTTGTTAGTAATTTATGCACTGTAAATTAGTTTTAAAACTATGTTTGCTTGTTAGTGCAGATTATGGATAAGGCCTGGATTGCTCAGTTGACACATGCAGTCATACAGCAGGCTTGTGAACAGATCTTATCTCACTGCATTTAGAATCAGATGGCTGCTATGGAAATACTTGGTTTTATAAATACTTGAAAGCTCCGACTAAATGTGTTGTCATGAAAGATAAACAGAATTTAGTTACACAGAGTTATTTTTAATCAAGTGTTGCTGAAAATCTGTTTCTCTTTTATTGAATATTTCGGTGATGGATTGGTTAGCTCATTCAAAATTATTTTTTATTTGTTTTGATTATGATTATTATTATATAGTAATATTAAATTGTCACTTCAATGAACTGTCTTCGCACATGATTGTGAGAGCCTGTTATTAATGACGTTTACTTGAAGGGTGAAGAGCCCTAAAAATAAACTCCCTCAGAGAGAAGCAGGCCTACTTCCTTTAGTAATGAGCCCTTAATTCTCTGATTATATTTCTGCATATGGCTGTGCTTTCTACCCCCGTTTGCTGTTAGCCCCTATTTTCATGTTGACAGACATGCCTCTCTTGGCTTTTTAGTCTGTCAGTAATAGTAGGGGGATGGGTTTGAGCAGTAAAAAGAAGTTGTATTTATTGAAAAAGTAGTGTTTTATTCTATGCAGATGTGTTTATGAGAGGGTGTAAGTTGGTTTGCAAGAATATGAATACTGTCAACAGCGATTATGGACACACCATCTGTAATTTTATCCATCTGTGGAATTTTAAGTTAGCCATGTATATACATTTATCTCATTGTGTTTCAGACAAATTGGATGCCAAGAGAAGACGAACAGAAAGAATCAGAAAAGAGAAGATAAACTTAACATCTCCCAGTGACATGGAAAATAGGAGACAATCACGTTCCAACAGCCAGTCAGATCCTATTCGTAGAGGCAGAGGCAGACCCAAAACTGTAGGACTGAAGAAGCAGGAGGAAGAAAAAGGTAAACCACACCAGTTCCACATGTTTGAAAAAGAGTAATCATTATAGATTTTAAACTGACATTTCTTACTGAATAATATCGACAGATCAAATTAAAAATTATTATTATAAGCTTAACATTGTGAGTTTAGGAAAGATAAGAGACAGTTTTAAACAGTGACTATATACAAAAATCAAAGAATCAAATTGCCATCTTCAATTTTCTCAAGTATATATAAAAATGAGTGGATGAGTGTGTATGCTTTTCAGTGTTTTATTCTGAATAATGCTTGATTACATTTTTTATTTCTATTTTTTTTTTGCTTTTGCAAACCCTTTATGGTGTTATCAATGAAAGCATTTCTTTTCAAGCACTGTCTGTGCTGGCATCATCTTGTTTCTAATTTGAGATGTCGTTTTCACCATTTTGAGTTATTTTCTCCATTTTGAGTCATCCAATATATGCTTGTTCTGCTCTTGTTCATTTCCCACTTCACAGTTTAAAATCATACTCATCTTAACCAGTCAAAGCGAGTCTTTCAGCAATGATTAATAGAGTAACGAAAGCTTATGTATGTTAAATTTAAACATTTATAAAGATATCTAGCATCAGATAATATTTCAGGGAGACATTGTGTGAAATATTTGGCTAGTAGGAAGGTTTTGCTGAGGGATTTGCCTCCCCTGGCAGTGTGTAGTGATGCTAATTGTGTCCTCCAGGTCCTGTTACAGCACACCATAACCTGACAGCCTAAGATAAAGACTGCCAAACCGTGAACCTCTAAGCCTACTTACCACCCCTACCCTCACACTGACCTTCTCTCCCACCGTCCTTCCTTTTTGGTTTAGTGCTTCCCTTGGCGACTTTATTTTGTTTGTTAGCGCTTTCATTTAGAATTAAAGCCGTTCTGTGGCGTGTCGCCACTTATCTGGTTGAATCTGTCTTTACTCCCTGCCACACCTAGCTGTAAAACAAATATACTTTTTTATTGTAACCCTAGTGTGCTTTATTTAAAACTTTCCTTTTTGAAATGACAAAAAATGACCATATTTCATCTCACTGGACAGCAAGATAAAAAAGTCAGTATTCACAAATCATCGGGTGAAATGTGGTTTATTGTGCACTTGTTCCATGTGTAAGGCTTTTGTGTTCTGGATTAATGATTTACACACATGGTCCTTTCTTTACTTACTGCTGAATAAATCATTGCTGTGTTGGAAGCGTGCATTATCAGTTATCCGTTTCTGTGCGTTTTTCTATTCTATACTTTCCTTTGCTGTGTTATCAAACGGTTTTATTTAAAGTTACATTAGCATCCAGTTTATTTTCATGCCTGTGGTATTTGAATTATGTTTTGTTTTCTATACCACATTGGCTCCATGTTCTGTTGATTCTCATCAATTCTAAATATAGTTGCTTTCTTTCTCTCTTGCAGAAAAACAGGAAAAGGAGGTTGACATTTATGCCAACCTTTCCGATGAGAAAGCGTTTGTGTTTTCCGTGGCCTTGGCTGAAATTAATCGCAAAATCCTGGGCCAAAGACTCATTCTGTAGCAAGAGGTGGAGGAAACAATTGCAGATGAAACTCAGGACTCTTACTATGCGAGTGTGCGGGTGTCCCATATGTCTAATGTAAGAGGATGGGAAACAGTGACCCGGAAATGCTTATGACTGTGGCTTAAATCCTGCCTACATGACCGAAGCTCAGTGGTGCTACCGTGGACTGATGGGAATTTGGATATGGTCTGCAGATCTGTATGAGGGAAAAATTACCCTTGTCCTCAGCAAGAATGGAAAACTGTAATGAACATTAGTGGTGTAGGATTCTATTTATCTTTTAATTAAAATTTTATGGAATGTATTAAGTGTTACTCTTAGTCATTTCTTAAAAAAATTCAAACTGTTCCTTGAACAGTGGGTTCAGCAAAAGAGCAATTTATGTGCAAGGTTATAACATGGCTGGTGTCTTTAATTCAAACTTGTAAGCTAATATTTGACGCCATTTGCTTGTTTGGGTGCCGGTGAGCCATATTATTTCCTAAGTAACCTTGTGGCTTTTGAACCCAGGGGAATGTCTGATAAATGGTTATTTATTATGCCTCTACCACCTTAATTTAAGTGCATATTTTATTTTTCCTGTATATTTTTGTTTCACAAATAGCAACAACACGTATGTAATATTCAGCTTGTGAATGAATATATTAAAATCAAAGTGAAATTCATTCTTTTTTCTCATTCTCTGTAAAGAAGTTAATTACAACCATTCCTCTCTTTTGTGCGCCCCTTCAAAATGGATTTGGGGCAAAAAATGCCTATGGCTGTTCTCTCCAGAGCTCATATTTCAGCTTTTCATTTGTCCTCTAAAGCTACACTATGAGCTCTGCTTCATTTTTTCTGAAAGCTAAAAGCTATTCGGCTAAATGTGCTGAATAAAATATTTGACTATTGTCTTTGGATTTCTGTATTTTACTTATTGATATTTATTCATTTAGCAAACAGTTTTATTCAAATCAACTTAAAAATAAAAGAGCATTTAACATTTTGCCTTGGAGCTATTTTTCACGTATACAACACAGTGTTTACTAGTAGGAGTACTTATTTTGTTACTAAAAGAGCTACTTTAAAACTGAAAAATATAACAATGAATGTGTTCATTCGAACATTATTGTTTACTAAGAGGCCAAATCTAGATTTATGTACCTATTTACATTAGCAGTTTGGAACATGTTTCTCTAGGAGACTGCTGCAGCAGCCAGTCTTTTTTCCAAAGCTTTATCACCAAGCAACAAGCTCACCTCTGAGAATTCAGTGTGGTTTCCACAGAGATGATGGATCACTGGCTCTATATTCCCTTTACATTAGTCACTGCAACCTTTGTGTTTCTCAAAGGGCATTTTATGAATAATTAACAGTGTAAAACAGGACTACTTAACAGTATGGTATGTATTCATGTAACTTTACTTTAGCCATTAGTGTGTTGTGTGGATAAACAAATATTAATAATGTATATAAATAGACTATGGAGATTCTTAGCCACCCAGTTCAACAATGAATGTTTAGCAAAAAAAGCTAATATTTTGTGAAATATGACAAATATGTCTATTGCAATATCTTCTTGTATCTAATATTAAGCTCTGATCAGCTCTTTGCAGGTAATATTTCATGGTCAACATATCGCTTGTAAAGAGAAACCATATCATTCCTTGTGTTAAAACCAGATGTTCGTAAATGTATTTTACAATACATTACAAGATATTTTACATGCACTTTTACTGAATATCGACAGTAACAAATGTTGACTCTCCAATTGTGACTAATGAGAGGATTTAGCCTCTCCTGGCTTTGTTTGAACAAGAATAACTCAGTGCTGTTATTTGAAAGTGTGGAAAGCAGAAAATTATGTTGAATTTGTTTCTTTAAGAAAGAAGATAAGGCAAAGAGAGACAGAAGCAGATCTGTAAAACATTTCTGGATATGGGACATGAAAAAAGGTAATAAAAAAAGAAAGAAAAACTGAACATTGACACAGAACATGCAACTGTGTAAACTAGTGCAGCATGTTGCATTCATCTTCTTTTAATATTCATTACACAGGTGTGAGTAGTTGAATATCACCAGTGGATTTCCCACCTCGCAAATAGTTGTATTTCCATTCGGTTAACACCATCAACCAGAAACTGTAAGACTAGATGACAGCTCTTAACAGCTTATGTTCTTGAGAATGTGATGAAATCATCACTCAGGCATCTCTTATGTAAAATAAACATGTTGCTGTTTTTTATTAAATTTGAAATGTTTTTGCAGAATATCACCAATTTTATCTATAGAATATCAAAATAGCCTTTTTTTCTGTGCAATTGTTTGAAAAAGCTGCTATTTTTCTGTTTCCATGGGTTTCAGTGACACTCCAAGGTAATGACTTCATGAGTCACTGGACAGTCTTCCAAAGGGTCTAAATGGTTTTAAGGTCAAAGGCAGATTGAATGTGTCTCTGTGGTAGTGATCAGGTTGTGATCTTGTCTGGCACTTGCTGAACCTCCCAATGGAGACGTGTGAATCGCAGGCTCTGGCAATTTGCCTGGAGCTTAGTAATAAAATAGATTCCCTTTATATCTTAGGTTACAGAAAATGGAGAGCTTGAGTAATAACATGTACCCATGCCAAGACCCTGTCTAAAGAAAATGAATTATTGTGTCTTTAGAGTTCACTAATGAAAATATCTCTTTAGATTCAGATGTAGTGTTGTTTCATGACAGGAGGCTATATTGCACAATAAATAATCATTTTCATAATTATTTATACATTACATCCTTAAAAGAGATTAAATTCTTTAATTTAAGTTGAATGTGTAAAACTTTAATGTATAAAAGCAGTTTTTGATTAAACATTGTTCTGTATCATTGACCCTGTAATGCCTTCATGCTTCCCTTTAGAGAACTGAATTATTAAACATATTCTGTATCAGATATTGTGTATGTTTTTCTAAAGGAGTATTTAGGCAAGACTACAAAAGAAACTCTGGTGTGAATATGGCTTTTGCCATCAGTATTTCATGCATTTTGTTTTTAAATCATGTTGGCTTTGTATACAAATGTCTTTTGAGCCTTGGAAAACCATTTATGTTGCTGATGGAAGCTCTTCATTATTCACAGACTCTGGCTCCTATCCCAGGGCTGTGAAAACAGATTACTGTCTTTATATATCTTATACATTTTATATCAGTCTGTTTTTCATTAATGACGTTTGGAGTGCTTGCTTGGTCTTTTTTAAATTGAGAAGGGGCTTTTCTTTTGTTTTCTCAATCGTAAATTGAAGTTTCTATGTGATCCACTAGATGGCAGTCAAACCATAAGTGTCCGGATGGTGTAGTACTGCGATTCAGCGTCAGTTGAACAACACGCGTCAGTTGTTTGTTTCTTTTGTGTGATAAAGATACAGTACAAAAGAAAGGCATGGAGAAAGATGACACATCGTTAAGAGACGACAGAGCCGATCCTGTGTAAGTGTGTAATTGTTCCCAAATGAAAAACATAGTAACAAAAATATCCGCCAAAGCACGTATTTATTGATACAAATGTAAAACTATACATATTCGAAACACATTTTTACATTAAAAAGCTGCTCGTCATTATTGGTCAGGTGAGATAGTTCGTGTTATAGTTGTGTATAATGCTTCAAAAACTTACTCTGTCAATCTTGTCACAAATGTAACAAATCATAGCCCAGGTTTAACATGTTTTAAAGCCCACACCGTAACAAAATTTCCAAAATTACGTTTAATTTTACAAATTTTTATTTCTTTATTTTTGTTTTTCGCTGGTTTGTATAGTTGCAAAGCAGGTCATGAATTGTAGCACAAAAACACAGACATAAAAACAGTATACACATTCAGCAGAAAACTTGTTTCAGCACAAGACCAGTAGAAACAGGAAAAACATTCAGGAAAATGATAAAATACGAGAAAGTGTTGATACATTTCCTTCTGAAAAACAACTAAAACCAGCATAAGCTGATTGGTTGCTCACAGCTTGGCTAAACTGGTATTCACCTGGTTTTACCTTAACTGGTCTTCAGGCCTGACCAGCTGACGCCAGCTTGACCATCCAGAAAGTGGTCAAAGCCCCACGGAAACCAGAGACTATAATCAAACCATTGCATTCATAGCAATATGTAAATGAACTTCATTTTTTTAATCCAGTGTGTTTGGCTATGATGCAGGTGGCATTATCAGACTCGTAATGAATGTGGCCCACGTTATCTGTTACTTCACATAGTTCTTTTAGATGATCATTATGGGAATTGCTGGTCAAGACGGTGCTGCTGTGGTGTTTATTGAGTCACTAGATCCATGTCGCATTGCAATGATGAAAGTGTATGTGAGTCATGTTAGATGCCACCTGTCCTATTACTAACAGGAACGACAGCCCGTCACAGAATCACATTATTGTTTTAACATTAAAGTGATTACACAGCCATCTGGAGCACCACCTACATAATTCAAAATGTCCTTTGAATAAATCATAGAATGAAGATGTTTGGTCTGCCTCCACAATCAATTTTACATAAATTGAAGTGTAATTGGTGGGCTTTCTTTGCATAAGTGAAAGACGCAGTTGAATTAAACAGCAACAGCATGTAATTACATTACAGATAACAAAGTGTAGCGATTTATTCAGTTTTGATATTTTTGTATTTGAAACTGCTATGTTAGCATAATATATCATTATGTTACATTCATGCAATTGGTGGATGCTTTTATCCAAAGTGTCTTTTAGTGCATTTAGGGTATACATTTTATCTGTATATGTGTTTCCTGCTAACACAAACATGACTATTAACCATTATCTTTGTGGTTATCTTTTTTATCTTTTTTTATTAATATCACTGGCATGCTTAAAATGACTTAATAATGTTATAGAAATATTAGCAGTATTCTGATAAAAAAGTATTTTCAGACTAGAAATAACGCCACCAATCCAACTTGGATTTTGCTCTAGCAGCCTCCTGGGGCTTTTTATCTTCTTCTAAATCAGATCTTGCTGACACAATATCCTACATGGTGGTGTAATGCTTTGCATTGCATTATGGTTTGGCTCCGGTCTATTCCAGATGGATGAAATCTCTTCCCCCGCTCAGACTCTTAGATTTCTTGTCAGGACGGACCTAAGCTAGCTACTTGATGCCTACGCTGGATCCCTAGTGTGATTGACGTACTCATTTCAAACTGGGCAATCGCATGAGATCAGATTCTTCTCAGATCTAGTCTCATACAATCCCTCTTTCCGTACATGAGTATAAAGGAAACTCTGAAGCTCTTGTTCGACCTCCAGCATCCACGTTAATCCATCCCTCCAGACGGTGTAGGGAGGAGAACAGGCTTGGGTCTCCTGTGGGGACCGATCCAAAACAAAAAGACAAATCTGAGCCCTATTAATAAAACAGGACACTCACATTTCCAGCATGCTTACACTAATCTCAGGCAGCTGTTATCTCGTAGCAGGAAGTGCTTTCTGGGCCCACTCGCCGTGCTGATGGGGCTCCACTATCAGGAGGGACGCGTACCCAGTAAACGGGCTGAAAGTGATAAGATAGTTTGTGTTTGAGGGGCGATCCGTCCACTCCAGAATGTTACAGAAGCCTGAGAGTCCGGGTCTGAGGAATATTCATTGTTTTGTGTCATCTCACTTTAGACATGGAGTACACTGAGTAACCCAGGACAAGAGGGCAATGCATGATGGGCACCTCTGTGTATAAATCTCTGCTTCTCAGCACAGGTGGCTTCAGTGTGTCTGACTACATACGCAAGTTCACGGTAAGATGGTTGTTTCTTGCAGGGTATATGATAATACTTGAATAAGGATGTGTTGAAAAAGGATGCTGCTGCAGACAGTTATGATGGTTTGGAAATATTGACTTGCTCGCCTTATAGTGTCCAAGTTGGCATTAAAAGGCAAGAGAAGGGAATAACTGTAGAAAGTCACTAAATTACTACACAGAAATGAATGATTGAATCTTGCTGTCATTCATGCAGTAAAATTACATTTACAGTACATTAAGAATGTATGTAACAAGTTGCTGATGTCTACAGCAGCATAACACCTATTTTTAATAAACAATTTCTTTAAGTGGTTCTTGGAATATTTTCATATATTTAGTTTTTCTCTATTAGCTAAATCCTAAATATTCACTTGGATAAAGGGTCTCTAATAATATGCATGTAAACATAGCTCTTTATTTTAAGCTATTTGTAAAATTCAGAGAAAGTGATTCGACTTTTGCTATTGAAGATGTACAGTGAATATTTGATTACATTCATTGTTTTAATTACTGTAATTGCGTATACTTAATCATTTATAGACTTCTTTCTGGAGCTGTAGTGTTTTTGATAAATCGTCAGCAGCATTGTTTTTTATTTTTTTTACATTTGTGTCCTTTGGCCTTTTTACAAACTGCATTTTAAGAAACATTTTAAAGATGTTGTACATTGTTCACACAATCCTTCCACTTTTCCCAGAACAAAGAAGAATTATGAAAAGGCAATTAAATAAGAGAGATGTTAGATTTAGAGTGTGCATGAACACAATTTTCTGCAAGCATACTATAGACATTGTGTTTGGTTAGGGTAATTTATTAATTTATAATTTATTTTAAAATTAATTATTTTATTTAAAACCTTATAGCATTTACAGTATCCAAATTTAAATTATATATTAAAATTAAATTATATATATATATTATTTTATAGAATTTACATCAGATTTGCACAACATCACCCTGAACCTGAATCCACACAGGTTCAGGGTCAAACATTTATGTGAGGGCACATAAGTGGCTGTAAAATGAGACTTGTGCATAGGCGAAGGCAGACAGCATTTATCTGTTAACATTGCAGAGCCACTTCAAAGCTAACAGGCTCATAATGTAACACCAAGTACTGTAGTTTAGCCAAAAACCTGCATAGTAAAATCTTAGACAGGTAGACTTACATTTAGCAACTTTATGTACACTGTGTACTTCATGAAATTGTGTGACATTTCAAATAAATATCAAAGTTCAAAGAGGTTTTAATGTATTAAGCAGTACTAACGCACACTTATCTGTGCCAAGCAGATATTCTTTTTCACTGTTTAAATGTTAGCTATCTTACTGGCATGAGTCCTGTTGTGGAGTGGAAGTTGAGTTGCGTGTGTTTTGACCGGCTTGTAATAACGGAGTCCCCCCACCACTGTCACCCACCAAATAGTCAGCATGGAGCCACATTCTTGTGGTTGTTCTGACCATGGCTTCCATCATTTGTCCATTGCATAATATTGTAACACTGTATACCTTGTGAATATTGTTTTGGCATTCGATCAAAGAATAAAACATTCCCTGACTTGCATGTGGGGGCCTATTACGTATTTAGAGCAAATCCAGAGAGAGTTGCATCAAGAGAGTCCTCCAGGCTTCTCCATAAGAAAGAAAAATATATATTTTTTATATTTAATTAAATTGAAAATCTCTTTAATATCCCAATTGTTTTTCTAGACGTATTAAGAGATCAAAAGACTTCAAAAGGTTTAACTCTCTATGTGGTATGCTATACGCAATAATCTTAACAGCAAGTCCACATTTGTCTGTATTGTCAAAACTTTATATTGATGGAAAGGTCTAAGACTCAAGAATAAATATTTAAAATGTCATTGGGAAAGAATTATTTTTTAAATACCTTTCATTTGGGTAGTGCATTTTCATGTGTATGCTTGATATGTGCAGTGACAGTTATCAGATTTTAAAAAATCCTTTTAGATATTTAGTAGTAGACAATAAAGTGGAAGATTTCTGAATGAGTGCGTTAAGTAAACATGCCTTTTTGTTCATGTAGATTATGTTTAATATAACATATTGGTTGTTATGATTCATCTAGTACCCCGTTACATTTTCTAAACAAATATTTCCAGGCAGTAGTGACTATGGTGAGATTCCTGATGAGAAAAACAAGAGGACAGTTGTAGTGTATCATTCATCTTCATACCAGTGTCCACGGGGGGTTATTTTTACTTAAAATGTCAGCCAGTGTCACGTCAGGTTCTATCCAGTCAGAAGGGCATTATGGGTGATTACTGTTATTATCGGCTGGAGGAGGTGATTAAATCTCTGAGGAAAATTGATGTTCCTATCTAGCGAAAAAGGTAGAAATGAAAATAACACGAAAGACTAAACCCTTATCTTTCTTTTTTCTACCTAATGACTGGCCATTGGAAGAGGTCATTCCTTGCATGCCCACCTGTCAGCAGCATCTGCTGAGGAGAATTTAAATGTTTTTGTGACGTCAAGAGACCGCTGGAACTTTGGCAATCACCAAGGGCTGCTAGGTCATATAAAAGAACGGGCCAGAGTAGGTAGGAGAGAGAAAGAAAGAGGTGGGGGGAGGAAAAATAGAAGTGGAGAGATAAGATACCCAATGGAGGTGTTTATTTAAGTGGTGTCAGATCTCTGGCACATACCGGTTCGTTGGAGCTGCCTGTTTTTTTGGGAGGCACACAAGAACGAGGGGGGTAGGAAGAACTGAAATAGTCATTTATTTGATCTCGTTCAGGGTAACGGAGGGATAAGTGGAGCTTCCTTTCTTTTTTTTTTCTTTACATTTTCTCTCCCCTGTGCCGCTGTCCGGGGTCAGCTATGAGTAAACAGGCTACTCTGGCCACCTGCATTGCCAGGATGTATGAGGGTAGCAAGCTGGAGAACTCTGGATCTCCATCCACGACCGTGAAGAAGCCAGGAACTACTCTGATAGGTAGTCTGAGCAATGTGGAGGTCAAGCTTAACGTCCTGGAAGTAAAGGTGGAACAAATCGAACTTGTCCAGACGGAGGTGCTTCAGAAACTCAGCTCACTGTGTCAAGGCATGGAATCTTTGGAGAGGAGCCTCCAACGTAAGCCGGGTGCTCAGGAATCTAATCTCATCAAAAATGGCCAACGAGAGGCCACCAAGCACCCTTTGCTTACAGAGGTCAGATCACTGTGTGGAGAAACAGTGGATCTGCTTCATAATCTCAAGCAGGAAAGCCAGCAGCAGAGAAAGAAGATGGAAGGTATTGAAAGTTCTTTGTCCACTCTGGATAAAGTGCTCGGGTATGTGAGAGATACTTTCCACAACTCAAAGATAGTGGAGTTCATCTTGAACGGTGTGGTGCCTTGGAGAAGTCAAGGCCTTCTGGATACTGTGAAGGAAGAGGTCAGTAAGCTCCTTATCATCAGAGATCTCTGTCGAACCGCTGGTTTATGCTATTGCACAATAAGCAAATTGTCATGATTTTCAATGTACTAGAGGAGATATGACCCATGGTCATGAAAAGGTCATGGTCATGTTTGTTACTTTTTTCTTGTATTTGCTTGTAATGTATTTATTTTTATGTATTTATTTGTCAGCTGATATGTATTCTTGTTGTAAGCCTGTTAAGTTTATGGCAGTAACCTTTTTTCAAGGTTGCTATTTTATCTATGATGAGACTGAATGGGCCTCATGTTTCAAATTCCTAGACTGGTTGTGTGACAGAACTAATGGTGCTTGAATTCCGCAGTTAGCAATAGTGAAACATACACACAAACACAACCCTTTTCAAATTAAAGCTCTCTTAAAATGCTCACAAACATTCCAAAACCCGTCAGTGTGGATTAACTTTAGTCCTCTTATACAGACAAATGCTCTATTGTTAATTCAGGATTGCATCTCTTGCATAATTGCGGGGGTGGTCCTGGATCAAAGTAAGAATGTAATAACTGGCTAAAGTTAGAGAATTGTGACTTTCACATTGTGTGTAATAGGCAGATCTGTTGTCAAACAGTGTAATTAGATCAAGTTGAGCATTTTATGCAGCAGATGCCAAGAACCACAAACTGGAATGTTTCCTGATTCCACTGTGAGCAGTAAAATGAACATGAAACTGCCATAAACTGACAAACTTACTTTCATAATTCTGTCTCCAACTTTATTTTCATGTATCATTTTAAACATTTGCACATATATTCTTGGGAATTACAAGACATAAACAAAGTATGTGATAATAAAATGATGTCTCCTGACCCCCAGCCATTCACATTGAAAGATTCGTCATCACTGATGTTACATTCACATTTAATAGTCTTAACTTAAGTGTCTTCTGTACAGGTTTGTCAGAAACGGTTTTATAATATCCAGAAAGGAACAAAGATTATGTGAAATACCTGAAAGGTCTCTAGTTTAAAAATTAAAAATAGTAAATAGAAATGAAATATAAGATTTTTTATTATTTTTAATATACTGTATCAGTATAAACAAGCACACAAACTACAATCAAATTGCTTTTGATGCTACAGAAAGACCAGCCAGATGGCAACAGTGTTAAGCACAAAGACAGTCTCTGCCATCAAAGCACACAGACTTCAGAGGAGGTTAAAGAAGTATTTTCTGGTATGTTCTCAAGTTTTATTTATATCCTTTGGTCATTGTTTGATTTTGGATGAGAAATGTTTATTATGCTTTCACTGTCTATTTTAACCTTCAGATCTCTTCTTTTGAAAGATTTTTTGGTAATAAAAGACTTTGAATTTCCACAGCTGAGCTCCAGCAGCCGGAGGTCACTGTTCCCACAATCCCCAGGCTACCTTCACCTGATGCTCTTACAGTACCAAATGAGCCTCTTCTCCCCGTTAGTGAACGAGTGTCCAACAAAGCCTTACGTAAGGCCAAAGAGGTCACCGTGAAAAGCAGAGAGCCCACACGTGTCCAGACGTTTGCTCCTGAAGTCCAGCTGGAGGCTGAGAAGTCTGATGTGCATGATGTACCTAAGCAGGAGACGAATAGCTCGACTATAATGCCAGCTAAAACAAAAGCTGTCACTGTGACAACAGCAAAAGTGGAAGATGCCACTGAACCAAAGAGGTAATGTTCCACAAATTGCTCACAAATTTTGCTTCCAGTTCAAAGCAAATCGCTTTTAAAATCGAGCTAAATTTATTCCTGCCTTAACTTTTAAATAGGACATGGTCAACGAAATGTTGTTTTTGATTGTTATTATAGAAGACCAACTCTGTGTCCTTGCTTATCATTGGCCACCTTTGGAGATAATTACACATCATCTAATGCCAGGGCAGAACACAAATGCTCTAATGGACTTTAATGCACATTTGTCCACCAGATGTGAACTACACAGAGAATTAGTATCCTCACATTTATAGTGGATTGTAATTAACACTGCAAAAGAAAGCAGAGCTGTCATCACCGGCTGTGAAATATGATATTTAATAGTTACAAAAATCAAAAGTTTTGTCATTTTGAGTGCTTAATTCTCAAACATTACAGTAATTCTAAAGCTCATCTCTGAAGGGACCAGAAAATTGTTCCTGATTATATATGTATAAATCACAGTTATTGAGAACATCAATAAACTGCTCATGGTGAAAAAATATAAGGCACAATCGGACAGCTGTGTCTTTTCACAGTGGTGAAAGATTTAAGATGCAGAGTGCTAATAATACGATTGCAAGAGCGTTTATTGTGTATTTTCAATGTGTTAGCTGCGTGTTCTGTACTGAGGCACAAAAGACCTTCTTCCTTCAATATTAGTTTGTGGTGTGACTGCAGCAAAACATAATTCATTAGACTAATGGGCAACGTCTTGAGATTGCCCGTGATTTGTGTACTGTGCATTATAGTGACTAGCAACTAAATGCATGTTCACATGCATTATTGAATTTAAGCCATTTACTTCCAAGCTTTTATTTAAGGACCTTGTGCTGTTATTGGATTTGATGTTGTTCAAGGCTTTCACATGCAGCCACATAATAATCATGAACCAAAAACAAGTACACTTACATGACCTATTTTGCAGTGTTTTTGTTTACCATGTAATGCTTTTAATTGACAACACAAGATCTCACATACATAGTTACTTTTGAAAAGTGTTCAAATGATAATACAGATAATACATTTTGTATATAGTAATGGTTTAGTTATCCTTAAATTGTTGTAAGAACTCAATTGATTAATTGGATTTCTCTGCAAAAACATAGGCCTTCTGAACAGGCAGATGTTTCACAGGTTGGCGAGGACGTTGTGCTCAAGACAACAGTTCCTGAACAACAACAACAACAAGGGAAGTTGAAGGTTGAAGTTCTTCAAGAACAGGCAGAAGTTTCACAAGTTGGTAAGGAGCTTTTACTCAAGCCACCTGTACTTGCACAGCAACAACAACAACAAGTGGAAAAGAATGTTAAAGTTCCTCAAGAATATGCAGATGATTCACAGGTCAGTAAGGAAGGCTTACTCAAGCAAACAGTTCCAGAACAGCAACAACTGGCGCAGATGGTGAGAAAACCTCAAGAACCTCAGCTATGCACCAAAGAGCCTGTCACAAAGATTGTAGAATCCAAATCACAACATAAAGAAACAGTGGAGAATGTATCACATCTGCCAAAACACGATGAGAGTACACCAGACTCTGAACCTGCTATCGAGAAAAAGCAAAGTGTTGACAAAAGCATTGAATCTGACAGTGTACAAAACTGTGCGTCTCCCAGTTCACAAACAGCCTCTGATGACAGAGAAAACGCACAACCAGGACTTGTGAGAAAAGCTGAGTCACATTTACTGATCATTGGTGAGTAAAAGGCTTTTTACTGCCATCTAAATGAAACAAATCTTTGCGATGATATTGAGTTGATCCATCCTCACTAATAGCTCAGTAAATTGGAACAGTTTGTATGCTTTGTGTGTATGCATGTGATGTAATCTGAGCGGTCGTGTATGTGATCGGAGCAAATTCATTTAGCTAAGCTGAACAATGACTTGGCAACAGTGGACAGCATGTGACGGAAATACTCAATCAGTTCCAACACGTAGAAAGTGATATTTATATATAATTGTAGACTAACCTGAACTTAAAATTCAATGGAACACTTGTAAACAAAACTACAGCATATAATTGGGCACAGCCCTTTTAGTTAAATTGCAAATGACAATGGTTTATAAAATCAGCATGTCACCATGCTACAGCTGGTATTTGTTTTTCCAGATGACTGTCCACCTCTTCCAGCCCCGTTCGAACATCGCATTGTCAGCGCTAAGCAGGTTCCCATGAGTACATATTACGCAGTCAGCGCCAGTAAGTTGCTGGGCGGGTGAGTCCAATCAGGATGCTATTAAAATGACATTTTTTCTGAGTAGATATATATTATTTTTTAATGTATATTATAGTAAAGGACATATAGCACACACATAGTGACATACTGACAGGACTGGTAAATACAGACCTTTCGCGCCCCCCACCTCCCAATCCACACACTTCACACCCCTCCCTCCTCATACGCCGCAAATAAACACTGGCTTGTTTTTGACTCACTGTTTATTTTGGGCAGGTGTTGGACAGTGTGTTTTTATGAACTTATTTTAAGCAAACAGCAGCAGTCATCTTGACACAAACACACGGTCTTAGCCTGTTGAGAAACAGCATGCAGTAATAAACAGGAAGTGGGTGGCTTTCAAGGAAAAATAGGAAATAATGACATGGATAACATTCACAAATGTGAAATCAGTGTGTATTTGTGTGTGATGTGGTTTGTTATTGCAGAGGTCGTTTTGGACAAGTACACAAGTGTGCTGAGGTGTCATCTGGTCTTACACTGGCTGCTAAGATTATAAAAGTTCGGGGTATGAAAGAGAGAGTAAGTACAAACACCACATCGACTGTGACTGTCTCTTTTTGTTTCAAGTCTGTTTACCCCATTTTCTCTTTCACACTCCATCTCTCTTTCTCTGTCTTTCTGTCTCCCCTCCCACTCCAATCTGTCCATCACTCTGTTCCTGCTATGTGGCTTTTTGAGAACATTTCCTTGACAACCACAGACAGATCCGCACATATGAGCATGCAAAAAATATGCACACATTTACACACCCTCTGCCACACTTGCAGATAATATCATCTAACACTCATATTCCTTTAAGAGAATGGAAGCACATGTTGTTTCTACAAGCAACAATTAAATACAAATCATACGTAGAAGTAGAAAGCACATAGAATTTATACAGCATACTAAACATTCTGTTCTCTGCATGATCCATGCTTCAACAAGTGCCTCTAATTACATCTAATGACAGCTCTCCTATCATAAGCACTTGCCTGCAATATGATGCCGTTCTCTGCCCTCTGCTCTCTCTGTTACCACCATTAGTGAGCAATCAGTCAAGAACAGGCAAATGCGGATAAGTTTCACTCTCTCGGTTTCTAATTCCCGCCATTTGACACGAGTGGCAAAGGAGCAGAGAAGTCCCTCTTCCTGGACATTACAATTTTCTCTGTGGTAGTGGTGGATGATGTACCGTTCTCAGTATTTGCATTGTCTGGTCAAAGCATGCAAGACAGCTATTACTTTGGAATAATTGAGTGCTGTTTCTGGGTCAGTCAAGAGAATAGCAGACGGGAAGAGCCGGAAGAAGTAGGGCATACAATTACAGGGTTGTCAAGGACTATCAAGCTGTCATTTCTGAAATTGTTGTCGTTGCCCTGTGCAATCACTTCAAATCCACTTTTAGAAATTTAAGTGTGCAATTTGAAATTTGAAATCTCTCTTTCTATTTGTTAATATCTTCATTTTTTAGAAGTGTAACACTCTTTAAAAAAAAAAAAAAATATATATATATATATATATATATATATAGGCCTTCTACTTCTTCTTTTTATAATAATCAGTTTTTCTTTTACTTTTTTAAATTCCTTTCAGGATGAAGTGAAAAATGAGATCGGAGTTATGAACCAGTTAAATCATGTGAATCTGATTCAGCTATATGACGCTTTTGAATCTCGGACTAACCTCACTCTCATCATGGAATAGTAAGTAGACATTAACATGACTAAAGTAAAATAAAAATATGCATTTATTTGTTTAAAATAAACTGAAATTTCACATTATAAAATTGCATTTAGTTCACATTCAGTGATTGATAATGGCACAGTGGCTTTGGACAAAATTCATCAGGCTTCACTTGCAATGCAGATTTTCTCTCCTGGACAGATCTTCACATTCTGTCGCGAGAACACAGAGCTCCCACACATGCCTCTTTACACAACCATGATGGTGTGTGTGTCATCTTCCTGCTCTGTCCACACTTTTATGTTAGAAGTTTTTTTTCCCCACAAAACATTTAATTGAGTTTTGATACTAAGTAACCAAAAGCAAAATCATTCATTAGAACCTTAGATTTTTATGTACAGTATATCAAGCAACCAGATGTTAGCCTGATATTAATTTAGCATATAAGTAAATACTTACATGACCTAAGCAAGTCAATGTGCAAATCTAAATAAATTAATCCCATCCATTTCCATTTTAAACGATCTTCTGATGGTTTGTTATTTCAGTGTGGACGGTGGTGAATTGTTTGAACGAATCGTTGATGAGAATTACCAGCTGACGGAGCTGGATGCCATTGTGTTTACCAGGCAGATTTGTGAAGGGGTACAGTACCTTCACCAGCAGTACATTCTTCATTTAGACCTTAAGGTAAACCCCACGTACTGCACTGAATGTTATAATGTGATACTGACTGGATTAGCAGTGTATAGTGTTGTATGTCACTGTGGAAAAAACAACCAATCAATCACTTACATATGTCAACATTAGTAAGCTTGCCATACATTTTAATTAACATGCTGCCACGAGTCTTGTGTGTTGTTAATCTATATTCAAGTGATATATATAATTATACTTGATCAATAATAAACTCTTGTACTTTTTAAATAGTATAATGTGCATCGTGACTCTTTTTGTTGTATGCATTTATAACTTATCTCCAAGTTTCAACAGTCTGATGGATTTTATTTATCTGTACTTCAGCCAGAAAACATATTATGTGTGAACACGACAGGGAATCAGATCAAGATTATTGACTTTGGACTCGCCAGAAAGTAAGTGAGCAAACCTCATTAAGTTCTGTTCTTGATAAATTCATAGAAACAAATTCTGACAGTCGATGACTTTTTATACTTAAGTTTACAAATGAAAGCACGTGTCTCAGTGTTTGCTAATTATGTTGCCTCTTCCACAAAATAGCTTGTATTTGACATTTATTTCTTCTGATTCACACCACTGACACAAATCCTGTCACTGCACATGGTCTCCATGACTACAGTCACATTGCCTAATGGGTTGTCATTCACAAAAAAAATTAATGTTTCTCTTCGAATCTTTAAAAAACATAACAATATCAAAGTAATTATAAAGTCATGAACATGTTCTGTGCAACTTGAAAGTGAATGAAATAACTTTCATATTTTTCAAAGTTTAGATGAGGAGCTTTTTGTCTGACTTTGAGGCATTGGTGTGAAGTTTTTTTTTTTAGTAATGATACAATGTACACGGATACATTATCCAAAGGGATCACAAAAGCTGTTCTTTTTAAAAAGACAGTAAAAGTAAGTGCTACAGTACAACGTTTCAAAATTGCTAAGAAAAGCACCAAAGTAGCTAGAACTACTTTCTTTTAAAGTAAAAGTAGTTAGAATAGATGTTTTTATGTGTTTTTGATGTTAGATGGAGACTGACTGAAAGAAAGATGATTAGATAGAAAAGGTCTGATTTTTCTTGATGTTGAGAGCTACCTTTGTGATGTGGTCTGTTAAGAACTTGTCACTTAGAAGAAAGAGTTTGCCAACTTCAGTTTTTCAAACCTGACAAATGCCGTTTGTCCCTCCTTCCCCACCAGGTATCGGCCCAGAGAAAAGCTGAAGGTCAACTTCGGAACCCCAGAGTTCCTGGCACCAGAAGTTGTAAATTATGATTTTGTGTCATTTCCCACAGACATGTGGAGTGTTGGTGTCATCACATACATGCTGTAAGTATACGACTAAAGCACGTTCATATATTTTTGCTGTATACTTTATATGAAAACGCATTCTCCTTTCATAATTCTCCTACATAATTTCACAGACTGTAATATCAAAGAGATCAAAAGCGAAATGCAATGGCAATGAAAGCTTTAAAGGGCTCAGCTAATAGCATTCAATAGAGCCCTGATAAAAGGGCATCAGTCCACTCAGGACACACACTACTAACCCTGCTGCACTGATTCAGTCAACAATACAAGCAGTATGCACACACTCCCACACAATGTCTCTTCTCCAGGCTCTACTCTCAGTAGTATTGGCCCAAGATGACCTGCTGTTCTGGCCAATACCAGCCAGGCTTCAGTGATTGAATTAATGGTAATTAGCTGACAGCTGTTGGTAGAGATTAAGGATGGCTTGCCCATCCAGAGAATATGTTTCACCTACTTCACAATTGTCACAATTGAATGCCTCACACGACTCTGAGCTTAAGTGTATTTATTTAATTATTGCTTTCTATTTAAAGTAGACACTGCCAGAAGAGTGTTATCATGTTTATAATCAGTTATGCCGTCATTGTTGCCCTCATTTTAGAGTGTTTACAGATTGAATTGGCATTAAGGATGCATATTCACGTAGGATATACCAGAGAGCCTTTAGCCCAAGTGACTTTCATTGAAAACAAATGGCTTTTTACACAAATTATGTTTTTCCATTAATATTAAGAAGAAATGTATTTACCAACCTTTATATATTTTAGTGGAAAAACATCTTTCTTGACATAGCCCTTCTGTACCTTACATTTATTCGTTTAGTAAATGCTTTTATTTAGAAGTGACTTAAAAATTGAAGGTAAATGCAAGTACAAGCAATTAATCATAGAAGCCAACAATATTCACAAATAAATGGGCCACAATTTACAAAGCAGAGGTTTAAGTATGACCTCTTTGCTACTCATTAACTGTTTACATGATATTTTATTCATAGGCTTAAAACTGAAGGCCACAGGGAACGTATTGTGGGTCATTTACTCCATCCGTGATTTCTTGGTTTTTCAGTTTGAGTGGCCTTTCTCCGTTTCTGGGTGACAACGACGCAGAGACAATGAACAACATTCTGCATGCCAAGTGGGACTTTGACGCAGAGGCATTTGAGAATGTGTCAGAGGAAGCCAAAGACTTCATCTCCAGACTTCTTGTTCCTGCTAAATGGTATTCATCCGTCCCTGGACCCGCATTATTCAGCTAATGCAACACCCTAAAGCACAGAATATAATTCACACTTGCTATTGCACACACTTTTATATCGCCTATTCGTTCTTCTCCTCTTTGGCTTGCCATTTCAGGGATGCAAGAACCTCACTTTTCCCTTCCATCTCCTTATCATTGCTGCCTTGACCTGCCCAGATTCCCTTAATGCATCTAGACATCAAAACTAAAACCTCAGGAAATGCCACGCTGTACACCGAAAATGACACAAATAACATATAATAGGCCTGTAACATGACTTGGTCTGGTGGTGCATTTTAGAGCATTTGGAGCTCACTCCGTCTTGGACAGATAACCTCTCCCACACAAGGGCTGCACAGCTCAGCTGGGGTGAGATAATAGCAGGCTGGCACAGCAGGTGGCCAAGAGAGGGCACATTGTCTTTTGTCCTCCATCTTAGCACCATCTACGCAGTAAACGTGATAGTTAATGATGCAGTGGGCTTTGATGAGGTGCATTTAGACGCAGCGCTACACCCACCTCTGGTCTTTCTTCTCTTTATCTGTGTTGACAATATTATGTAATGACCTCATCACACGCATGAGCACCATTCACACCACCCCTGCACATTCATGCTTTTAGATGATGAATGCAAACGGATTATTGTCATGATGATAATGTAGATGATGGTGCAGTGGCACAATCAGATGGATTGTGTATTCTTATGCATGGCTTTGTGTAGTTGATGTATTGTGCTTCTACCTCTGTTCCTGATAGTGTCACTTAAGCGAGTTGGCTATATTTTTCCTCTAATGTATCCATGTACCCAATCAAATCGTCCAGGTTCATTCAGCATCTTTTAAAAACATTTTATAGAACTGTTTGTTTCATTGAACACAGGATGTTTTGAAGATCTTTGTGTATGTGTGTGTGGTCTCTATGGCAGCAGCCGTCTGAGCGCATCAGGGTGTATGAAGCATAGCTGGCTGAATAACCTGGAGGAGAAGGCGAAGATGTACAAAGTTCGTCTGAAGTCACAAATGAGACTGCAGCGTTATCTTGTTGCTCATCGTCAGTGGAAGGTATGGAAACTTTAGTCAGTGCTTGTGTTTGATTCTTAATCTATTTACGTCACATGGTGTTCTAGACGAGTGCTACGTGCCAACATGACGATAAACATGCTCTTGTTTGTGTTTTACAGAAACACTTCTATGCTGTTGCAGCAGCTAACAGGTTAAAGAGGTTTCAGCAGAACAGATCGGTCAGTACACCAAATTAGCTATTCATCCGGAACACGGCATCAGTAGCTTCGCTCCGTTTCTACAGTGGCTTTAAAGACATCACAATTTTGCACAGTGGTTTGTCGAATGGGTTGGAAATAAGGAAGTATTTAATTTGATGTTGCTCTGTTTATAGCCATAGTCAGAATGTTTTTGCTTGTATAAGTATTCTTGTTTAAAACATCACGTTTTCTTTATGTAACTGTTTGCAAAATAATTTACACTTATTTATCATGCTTTTACACCAAGAGTGTTTGGCATGGACTGCAGTGTGTTTTTGAATCACATGATAAGCTTTTATCCCTTCTATGAAGGAGTATTTCTTGGGCACTACTGCCTTGCTTTATTCTTGTGGTTAAAAAGTATTTTATATTAGTAAAACTATAGATGTAGAAACAACGGTCATCCTACATTTCATTTTTTTTAGTATGTGTTAATTACAGTAGGGCAATATTCAGAAAGATACAATTAGCACAGAATAGTTTTTTTCTTATTCTTCTAAATTCTCATTTACAACCATTTTATTGATTTCTCTAATTGACTATTGTGACATTGCGGTTTCATAATTTTTCATTACATAGCATGTTATAGCATCAACAATAGGTCGTACAAACTGATACAGTATTTGCTGAACCAATAATACTGTATACGCACAAATGTGTTTCTCCATCTGTCATGCAAGTGCATAGAAGTCTATACAGGAGGGGTGTATTTCTTAGAGTTTGTTTCTAGAGACTTGTGTACCAAAAGCATTAGATATTAGAACGTAACATACATTGTCACTAACATCTTGATGTTGTATGTTTGATCGCATTAAAAAAACGTTTATTGCACCAAGATGCATTTTAATAACATTAAAATCAAACACACACATGTCTAGATGATTATGAATACATTACTAAAATGTCATCAAGTAATTCAAGGCAGCCTTACAGATCACTGTTAAAATTATCAAGTCATATTCTCACCAGATGATTGGTCATGATGATTGGTTTTACACAAATTCATATTACCACATTTACACAAACCAATTTACTAAACAATTATAAACACCAGCACCTTTTCAAGAAAAGATCTAAGCAAGGAATGTATATCATGGTATAGTGATGAACTGACAAAAATAACTATATTTCACTGGCCAAAAATCTAAAATGTCCATGCATAGAATTGTACATTAAAAGCCAGAAGGAGGCAGACAACTTCTCTTGCAACAGTATAAATCTAAGTAGGGTGCTGAGACCATATACAAAACCATAATTAAATAAAAACAAACCATAAAAACTTTGAATTTATGAATCTACAGCCTTTGCTTTTAGTGCATTTTCAAGGATTTTTCTTTTCCACTCTTCATAATGTTGTGTCACTTCCTCTTCGGTCTTCTCAGTTCGTGCTTGCTTGGGTGACGTTGAGTGATTTCCACCTGCTAAGAAGCCAAAAATACATTTTTGTTTGGGTCACAAGGATGACAGGCATGTTCCATATCTAGGATATTACATCTAAAAATATTCCATATTGACCTTACTACTGTAAGAAATTTTTATTCTTATTAAAGTATAGTGCTATCCCTTAAAAAAATATTTGAATAATGAATATATTATGAATAATTCACATATTCATCTACTAAATTAAATAACTGCAGTCAACAGGTAGAAGTAGCAACTTACCATTATCGTTTATTGGCAAGCAAGTGTCTACTTCAGCGTCTTCTTCTATTTCTAGCATTTCAGAAAGTGTCTTCTGCCTCTTTTGAGACTTTTTTGTTGGTTCCTGTGTGGCGGAAGCTTCGTCTGAGGGTAAAGGAAGATGTATGAGTGAATTAGTTCACTTAATATTACAAGTTCAATAAAAAAACATGCTGGTCTTTGATGTTCAACTACACAGAAAATGTACATTGTCTAATTGTGATTTGTCTGCAGCCATGGTAACCAATGAAAATGTCCGTTTCTTAATGACATCTCTCTTTGAAGTAATGTTTTTCTTTTTTTAGAAAAAACAAAAGATTAAAGTTGGGCACCTTCAATTAGAACTTCTTTGTAAAACATGAAAGTAAAGACCTCCCACACAGTGCCTTTATTTTTCTTAATTAGAAAATGTGATACCTTCTAAAAAGCTTTTGTTTGAAGGATTCACACTTACTACAGATCTCCTGTCCAAATTTCTGGAACTGTGTACACAACCGGTCAAAGATTCCTTTCTTCGCTCCAGATGAAGAGGCTAATTTCCTGTCAGTTCTGATTTTCATGCACCTTCAAACAGAAAGGACAGAACCAATTTATTTTTCCATCTTCAGTAAATGAATATAAACAAGGTGTGGTTTAAATTTTGAGATTTCCTTGTCTTGTTGACATGCATAAAATCTTTTTGACCCATCTGGAAGTCCGAGTTGTTTATTACGGCACAGTTCCAGTGTTTGTTGGATAACAGTAGTCCAACAAGTAGTCACAAATAAATTTGCACACAGAGAAATTTACACTGACAATGAGTACAACTGCACAAACAAAGACTATGGAAACATACCACATACCACAGTCAAAAATGATTACAAATTCAGTTTTCATTTATGATGTTGTTGACAGGCAATAAGTGAAAACAAAAATACTTGTGTGACCCTGCCTTGAATTTCACAGACAGGGTCACATTTGGTTTTTCCAAGAAAGATATATTGGGTACATGCTGATTAATAAAGTGCGTTTACCATTCTGTTACAGATAATTTGCATGCACCTGTCTGACCTGTTTGTGCATTATGAAGGCAGTGAGAAACTAACAAATAACTCACATGGTGCACATCTGGGTGCATATGTGCTTGTATTACGCAGAAATCAATTATTTCAGCAAATCATAACAGCACACAATAAAACCCAACTACTAACTACTTCCATTACTTCAAATTATATTTTAAAACATATTAGATACAATATAACACTAGAAAGGAAGTGTCGTCAACAGTATTAAAGCTGACAGTTTTTTCCAAATGAAAATAAAAATGAGAAATTTGTTTTGGTTTTTCATTGCATTATAAGTCATCTAATATTCCTGATATAATAACGAACACCTACCTCAAATACTGTCAAAAATCAAATCATGCACAAACATGTATTTTTGAACCAATCATTACTGGCACTCCTTCAAAGTACTTACTTGCATGCTGCATAGAGAGCTGCTGTGGTAAAGAGAGGTTTTGTCAAGTCAAGGTCTTGTTGCTGAGCAGCGGGCAAACTGGCCTCATACCTAAAGGGAACACACAGGTTTAAATCACACCTCAAGGTTTCTACACTGTTTTAAGGCAAAATCATGTGCTCACCGTTGAAGCATCTGAGAGGCCATTTTAACGGCTTCCAGACATCCATATTGCACTGCAATGTCCCTGAGACCCAGATTAGATTGCAGGCCCAGCATGCACTCCATAGCTTTCAAATTGCTATGGTAAGCCTTAGAAGTCAGTCCTGATAATTTAATGGCATACTCCTATTCAAAAGGGAATTGTTATATGTAATTGCACATTTCACATCCTTGTTTGTGATTAAATACATAAGAGATACATAGATATCACGTGACTCAAAAAACCTTGTCTAGAGGAAATTTCATTGACGTCGCTGCCAACTCGAGGCAAATGATGGCCTTGCTTGTAGCTGTCACAGAGCCCAGACCAACACACTTGAGTTGGGACAGGCGCATGTACTCTTCTGCTTGGCTGAAAACAAATGATCAGACTTAGTTCTGCTGGTACATAAACTAGCACCGATCTTCTGTTTGAAAACACTTACCTCAATATTTTAACAGATGTTATGCCAATCTTCGACGCAAGCTTGCGAAACAACTCATTATCCATTGCAAAGTAGTTTAATATCCACACGATCCACAACACAACAAAATCCTTGCCACTGAGTTCGCGCGAAAAATGACAAACGTCACACCCGAAATAAACGTTCCGCCTCATGACTGGTGGAGCTGAAAACGGGCGTGTCTTACATTTTGTTCACTTTTATTTATTTCTAAATGACACTTTTATTGTCATAATATCACAGACGTTGAATGGAAACAGAATTAAGATTAAATATATAGAATATAAATTAAAATAAAAAAGAGACCAAAACTTCGTTTTTCTTAACATTTTTTTATTTCAAATGTCATATAACTACAAAATGATAAGTCTTCACAATTTACACAATTATCTTTCAGTGCGAAAACGTTTTAATTTAGTTCATAATATAATATCTAGAACACAAGTTCAGCTTCATAGGTTGTGATGTGAACGAGGTAGTGCTCGTCATGAGGAGGAACAGCTGTAGTCACATGACTGGATACATTCACAGGGGGTCATCCAGTGTTTCCTCTAACAAACCTGATAATCATGGTGAGATATAAAGATCATCGCACTCATACACTGTGTGCTGCTTGCTTTATTTGCGCCACTGAGTTGTTAACAGCAGTAATAGTGTCAGAGCACCTCTGTGATCTTTTAACGGGCTGTTTTCGTATATGCAAGTTAGCCGTTAGCAATAGCACTCAAGATACGGAGGCCTACCTTTATCGATATTGTTCTAATTTTATTGTTTCGAACGTGTTTTATTATGCAAGCGGATTAACATTCGTCGGTGGTCTTGAAAAATGTACAGTCATTTAGTGTTGCTGTCATTACTGTCCACATGTTTTGTGGAAAATTAGCTAAGTTATGATGCTAATCTAGCTAGCATTAGCCTCGTTATTGCATTTACAGTTGTTTGTAGTATTATTTATTCTCATCTAGTAACTGTGACAGTTGTATATAGACTATTTCTTTGCATGCTTATAACATTTAATTCATGGAATATTTTTTCCAGTCAGAACATACGTAACGTGAACTACCTTCAGCAGATAATAATTGTAATAACCCACTGAACGACTTTTTTTTTTTTTACATACAATTCATTTATTCAAACCTTAATCTGTTATGAGTACTGGTTATCCTAGCAGGTTTATAAGTGGTACACTTATTTGTAACTTATACAAATTCTAGGTCGTTAGAGGAAAGGGAGGAGTGACTAGAGATTGTCATCTTTGTCTGTCATCAGCCTCTCTTTAAACACCAGCGCACGGACCACTGACACTTCTGATACATTCATATTTACAGATATTTATTAAACGCATCAACATATTGTTATATGGTCACTGTTTCAGTTCTTCAGAATGTGTATGTGTATGAACATTTGTTATCAAAAGTAATTAGTTATGCTGACATTACCTTTTAACTGTAGAAGAGCAGTTGACATGATATTTCATACAGTGACTGCAGTGATCTAAAGGTAGATATGCTATACTAATATTATATATGTTACATTTTAGTTAAAACTTAAAATATATGTTTGCAAAATGTATTTATTTCTAATATATCAAACCATCTGTTTATATTTTACAAAACCTCTGTTGATAAAGAGCAGACATAAAATATCAGTTTATGCACCATGCAATATTCTTAAAGATGGAAATATACATGCGTTATGGATGTGACAAAAAAACCCTTTTTAAAAAGCAACATACTTTGTAGGGTTTCTGTGAATGCACAAACCAGAAGCAATAATACCCAACAAATGGAGAAGGGGTGGCTCTTAAAAAAAACAGTTATTTATGTGCCCATTTATAAGGAATATTGACTGTTATGAATGTTCTGAAAACAGCACCATACCTGACTATGAAAAATCATTCATAAGAAAATGTTTTAAAACTGAGAAAGACCTCCCATGGGTATTTAAACCACCAAATATTGACATCTGAGTTATCAATATGGTGCAAACTTTTTTTCGTGATAAGTTTGACATTTGCATTAAAATACCCAATAGTCTGTAAAATTATTTGGTCATCTTTCATGAAATGCTTGGCTGAAGTCTTATGGTCTTAAAGGTTTTGGTGTAAATAATTGGTCTTAAAAAAAGTTAAATAAAAAAGTCAAGTGGTGAATTGGTGACTTAATCCCACATTGATGGCATTGTTTCCTGTTTCCTCAGCCTACCACACAGCAGTCACCCCAGGATGAGCAGGAAAAGCTGTTGGATGAAGCAGTGCAGGCAGTAAAGGTTCAGTCATTTCAAATGAAACGCTGTCTGGTGAGTTGAGTACATCCATAGCGTAAACAGCCTGCCTTTAACCAGTAAACATATTTGTTTTCATAGTTCATAGTAGATCCCTATTATTTTGAACATGTGGGAAATTATATTATTATAGTGATATTATGATATTATTAATGGCCACTGTTAAGTTGTGGGTGTTTCTTATGGCATTATAATAGCTTTGTTCATAAACTTTTATGTCATCCATCCAGGACAAGAACAAGCTGATGGATGCCCTGAAACATGCTTCAAATATGTTGGGGGAATTGAGGACTTCAATGCTTTCTCCTAAGAGCTACTATGAACTCTGTATGTGTATTCTTTGAAATTATGTTGCATTTACCTAAATCATTATATACCTAGAATACAACCCAATCTTGCACCTCAACACTTGGTATTAACATCCATCCTGGTGATCTGAAGTTGTTGGGTATTTTGGACCTCGTCTACTTGTGATCATATTACTCAAAATAGATGGTAAAACCAATCGATAAACAGATCATTTGTAGTTTATTTGCTAACTTACAAAATTCCTGTTGTAGACATGGCCATCTCTGATGAGCTGCATTACCTGGAGGTCTATTTGACAGATGAGTTTGCCAAAGGTCGCAAAGTGGCTGACCTCTATGAGCTTGTTCAGTATGCAGGGAACATCATCCCAAGACTGTGAGTATGCAGTAGGAAATTTGCAATTAAATGTCCAATATCTGCACCATAAAATTAATTGCCAAGAGAGTCACCATTGGTGATTTTATTAAGATCTAGAACTTTGTGAGAAAACTAGCATCAGATATTCTATAATTCACTCATTACACTCATTCTGTTTTTCCTGATGATTTTCTTACCCACTCTCTGCTTTCTCGCTACTTATTTTTGTTGTACCACCAGTGGTTTATCTGCCTTTGCACTTGTTGACTTGGTAGAGAGTCAATACTTAATCTAACATGTTCACTCATTCTATTACATCGTGTCAATTTCCATTAACACTGAACGTGCCCTGACCTGACTCTGCACAATTTGTATTTCTTCTTGATGCAGAATGACAAAGCTTATATTTGCATTTGATACCGTTTTCTAAAGTAAATCATATAAAGAAAGGGAGGGATTCTGGTTATTATTTAGTCACTGTCAGCATATGGTTTGCATAAGCCTGGCAGTTTATTTCTTAAGTCTTAGCTAAGTGTAAATGGGTATAAAATTAAAAATGAATGTAAAAGCAAGATATGCCTCAGTGTCCTAAACCTTTGACATTTTTGTTAATGAGTGCACCTTATGGATATGTAAATAGGGGTAATTTGATTTCAGCTTATGTATTGACTGTGTGACCTGCAGTTTAAACATTAATGTTACTAATGATTTAGTAAGGTGGGAAATATCCTACATCCGAGGTGTTTGGAACATAGCATAAGATATCACAGCAGTAGTCCTGTACTGTTTATGTTAAGAGATCTGTGTAAATGAAAATTTTTAGTATAAACTAAATGTGAGAGGGGAAAAAATATATTGAGAGAATAAAAAATGAGATGTAAGCAATGGCACAGTTGGAAAGATTTAATTTGTGCGAAGCTGCTTCATTGCCTATTCATCAGAAAAGCATATGCTGTAACAGATTGCTTGCATTTATTAATATAATAAAAAAAAAACATGTTCAGAGAGTTTAAAGTACTCTCATCTGATCTCACATACCTAATACCTTGAATAATATTCTTTATCATTTATGCATTTGGCTAACGCTTTTATCTAAAGCAACCTACAGTTCATTTAAAGTATATATTTTTAATCAGTATGTGTGTTCTTTGGAAATCGAATCTTCAAACTTTACACATACAGGAATACTGTATTACTCATATTTAACTTCTTTCCCTGTCTGCAATCTCTCTCTCTGATCTCACAGGTACCTGTTGATAACTGTCGGAGTGGTATACGTACGCTCTTTCCCCCAGTCACGTAAAGACATTCTAAAGGATCTGGTGGAAATGTGTCGCGGGGTGCAGCATCCTCTGCGAGGTCTGTTCCTGAGGAACTACCTGCTGCAGTGCACGCGCAACATCCTGCCTGATGATGGAGAACAGGCTGAGTACGACGTTCTGTATCTAATGGCTGTGATTGCATCTCAAGTGTCTCTGGAGTGTTGTGACTCACACAGAGCAATTTAAAAGATACCGTAGTGTAATCTCACCTGCTGAAATATGTTTTAATCCATTGCTCTGGGAACACTTTTACAAAATGAAGTAATCACTACGAAATCTCGTTGTCTTGCGAGGATGAATTTGCCAACGTGTGCTGTTCTCTTTAATACAGGGAAGAGATGACTGGAGACATTAATGACTCCATTGACTTCGTACTGCTGAATTTCGCTGAGATGAATAAACTGTGGGTGCGAATGCAGCATCAGGGACACAGCCGGGACAGAGAAAAGAGGGAGAAGGAGAGACAGGAGCTGCGCATCCTCGTAGGGACCAATCTGGTGCGACTGAGCCAGCTGGAAGGAGTCAATGTGGAAAAGTACAAACAGGTGCAGTTGAGTTTCAATGCTCCAATGCAGAAATCAGCAAATCATGTGTCTCCAAAGCTCATAAACATGAAAAAAGGTTGCTTCAAAATTAGATTTGACCATGATTAGCTGTTTATTTGTGGCTAATGTGGGATACATCAGGCTAGCACTTTGCATAATCAGCGAGTAAAAGAGCTATTGATGGCATCAACTGCCTGAGAGGTTACAGTATCTTTTAATGATTCTTTGAAATCTGTTTGTTAAAGCGCTCCATGTTCAAGGTCATGAATTAACAATGTGATGGGCTCAATAGGTTCTCATTGGATTTAAAATTCAAGTGCACATACATATGCATCAATACTTGCCTGCAGAAAAGCTTTATATGATGTAGACTAAGCATTCTTTTCACAGTATGAACAAAATTTGTAATTTTTAGGCTGTTACAGCCACATTAAAAACCTTCAACTCATCTTTTTCTACCAGCAGAAAATGCACATTCAAAAAGTAAAAAATGTGTGTTTTATTTCATCACAATCATTTTTTGTGAAAACAAAGAGCCATCCTCTTTAAATCATTTGTGTTAAATATGCATATTATAATTTTTTACTGCAGATAAGTTATTTTTAAAACTTGTTTATCTTTTATGACAACAGCAAGAGCAGTTCAGTGTGTACTGTAGATCATTGCAATAGTTAAGTGAAATAAAATACAGGCAGAAATCTGCAGTTGTTCTGGTTTGCAAAAGAGTTTGACAGTGTGCAGTAAACATGTTTTGGCTCCCTGCAGGTTGTGCTGTCTGGAGTCCTGGAGCAGGTGGTCAACTGTAGAGATTCTCTGGCACAGGAATATCTTATGGAGTGTATCATACAGGTATACAAAGATGAATGTTTATTGTACTTTTTGCACATTTATAATATCCCTTAGTGATTTCATAACGAGTGTATTATTATTATTATTATTATAATTATTATCAAGTTATAGTTAATATAGTTAACATTGTGTATACAGTGTTTTACACACATATTTTTCTGCAGGTTTTTCCCGATGAGTTCCACCTGCAGACGTTGAACCCGTTCCTACGCTCGTGTGCCGATTTGCACCAAAACGTCAACGTGAAGAACATCATCATTGCCCTAATTGACAGGTGGCCTGCCGTTCCACCTTTTTGCTGCTCGGCACCGACAGTGATCTGTCATTTACATTCATGAAGTCGTATTTAATTTCTCTCTCTCTCTCGCCCTTTAGATTGGCCTTGTTTGCGCACAGGGAAGATGGACCCGGAATCCCTGCCGAGATCAAATTATTTGACATTTTCTCACAGCAAGTGGCGACTGTCATACAGGTGGGCTCTGACTTGTTAAGTGTTGTGATTGTAAGGAACTGCATTATATTAGTAGAGCCCAAAGCCAAAGACTGTGTTGCAAATTAAATCTCTCCTCAAATATAAATGTTTCATGTTGGCATCTTTATTTTTCCCATCAGTCTCGGCAGGACATGCCGTCTGAGGATGTCGTTTCACTGCAAGTGTCTCTCATCAACCTGGCCATGAAGTGCTACCCTGACCGAGTGGACTATGTGGATAAAGTGTTGGAGAGTACTGTGGAAATCTTTAACAAACTCAACCTGGAACAGTGAGTCTCAGCTTTTTCTTACATCATACAGCAGATTAAACAGCATGTGGCCAAACCAGCACCCACTACTAGTGTGTTACTTAAAATTATTCATTGTATGAATTTGAAATTCGTCCTTTATTACCTTATATTGTGATATGAAGGACGAGCTAGTTGGGGTCATTACTATGAGACCTCCTAAAATAGATATGCTAATTCTAATTCATAGAACTAGATTTGCATTTCTTGATGGAAGTGCCAGTGCTTTCAGGGCAGCATATAAATAATGTTAAGTTATAGGTTAGCTTAGAATTTAAACTATTGTTTTTTTGTTGATCACACACAATAATCAACACGTTTGCAGTCTAAAAGAAACTATAACAGGTTAAATATATTCATCAAGGACAAGACCAACTGCCATTCAGTATTGCAATATTGTGACGATATTGATTGTTTTATTTTGAAAACTAAACATTGTGTCAAGGGACGGGATTGCAGGAGAATGTAAACCCTTGGCTTTACTATGGATTTAACATAACAGTCTGTGTAAACAATACAAACCCAGTCAATCAACCTAGTTGCCTAGTTGACCGCAGGAAGAAAATCTACCAAACCTTTCCTGTAGTTCCTGCACAGCCTCAGAAAGCGTTCCTCTACAAAACAGTTTAATTTCAGCGATCTTCTTGAGATATCTGGTGTGAATAGCTCTCACCAGGTCATGCCATTGCATCTCAGCGGGGTTGAGGTCAGGATTATGATTGGGTCTCTCCAGAGGATGCTCCACTCCATTGATTGGACTCTAGGTTAGCCAATTAGCTTTAGAGGAAGCCATTAGCCCAGAGATTCACATACATACTGCGAATGTTTACGTGGTCTGTTTAATAATCACATTTGATTGGATCATTTGTTTTATTTGGGTCATTTGTTTTATCAGACTGTTTTTGCCTGTTGGAGATTTAAAGTTAAATCCAACTTGGTCCTGCAAATTAATGAGAGATTCATCAAATTCTTTTCCATTTAAATTTCCTTAAATTGTATAGAAAGTTTGTAAATCAAATGTAGCCTAAGCTTTTTGGGCTATATTATTGCAGAAATGTAATACTTACGTAATACTAACAGTCTGTGGAATATAAATACAGTTTGTCTTTCATTGCGCTGTGATTATTTTTTTCTAAGATTGCAGCAGAACAGCTTTTTAAGCAGCTTTAACCAGAGAAGATTATATATTTGGACATAGAAAATGCATTTCGATTTTCAAACGTTTTTTTTCTTAATGTGTTAAAATAGCTAAAATAAACACACTGTGTTTTGTTTTATTGTGATGACGTCTAAAATCACATCAGACACCCAGCAATTTCGAGGGTGGATAGGAAGCCAGATAGACATGATGACTCACTGTTTGCAATCTAAGTGAGTGACTGATCACAGTATAGGTCAATCACGCTAAGGGCTGATATTTGTTCTTGTGACTAGCTGGCACTGCAGATAACACAGGTTTGGCATATCTCTATTATTCTAATACATTTTCACTTTTCTTATTTTGTTATCCTGCCCTTAATTTTTTATCATTTAGAAAATTAAAAGCTCAATTATGTCTGTTTTTCTGTATTTCTCAGTTGGTTGGACACTAAACCATAATATAAAAAAAACATAATTTTGGTCAAATTAAAAAAAAAACTTGTTTTACACATGCTGCAATTAAACCATTTGCTCATATATAATAATTTAAAATGGCATGGTTTGGATCCAAACAATACAGAATAACAGGTTTAAATAACAGTAGAGTAGAGGAAGGTGGCGAAGAAAGAGAGTGACAGAAGGCCAATGAGAACATTTGTCTCTGATAAGATCTTGGCTACTCTTCTTGACCTTATCAACTTCTATTGAACATTGCTCTTTTATTAAGTCTAGGACAAATCTGTATGAGCAGCCATGCCTCTAGGCAACAAGAACATTACCTTATCTGATTTCTGATATCAGAGAATCCTTTATTTTACGTTACTTAAAGTGCTACCAGTCCTATTCAATTTCCTGTTCAACTGCATTGACTGTTCATCGAACCATTCAATCAGAAAGAAGCTTCTACATAGGAGTGCAACATTGAAGGATTGAATGGTTATGAGTTATTGAAGATTATGAGAAGACCATTATAAAAGAGTTACATAGCCATTTGTAAGGTTTTTAGAGTCCATTGAACTGTGTGTGAGTCATTCTCAAATGAACACTCTATCAGGAATCCAAACAGAGGAACCGAAGCCAACCTTTTAAAACCCTGATTCCTTTATAATGTTCTGTGAATTTGCTGGTAGAGTCATTCTATGGGAGATTTTGTAATAAAAGGAAGATAAAACATGGTTTTGAACAGTGTGATGTGTAACTGTAAGGCTGGATTTGTGCATGTGAATGAATTTTTATTCCGAGCACAAGGACATCTCACCCAGGTTATGCCTTCTTTTCAATAAAATCTCAGAAATCCTGTTGTTATTTAAAGTCTAAGGTGCATATCTGCTGCGTGAAAGGGCTGAAATTCCTTTTCATGAACATGCCTTTTAAAATACTGGCGTTCCCCTCGAAGCCGTTCTCTAACAATAGTAAGGTCACTCGTTACTACATCAGTGAACCTGCTTCTTTTCATGACTCTTTGATTTCTTTTATGTGTTTTTGTGCAGCATCGCCACCAGCAGCGCCGTATCTAAGGAGCTGACCAGGCTGCTGAAGATCCCTGTTGACACTTACAATAATATTCTCACTGTGCTGCAACTCAAGCATTTTCCCCCGCTCTTCGAGTATTTTGATTATGAGTCGCGCAAGAGCATGAGCTGCTACGTGCTGAGCAACATCTTGGACTACAACACCACCATAGTGGCACAAGATCAGGTTTATGGCACATATCAGTCTTTGATCAGATGTGGTTATATTGATGGCATTTGCATCACTCCAGGGGTTTTATTACTCATGTTTTTTAATATCATTTAAAGCTGTGAGTCCTCAGTGAAAGGTCAGCTTTGACGAGCACAATTGGGTTCTGACTGGGGAGAAGTATATTGATATTTCTGCATTCCAGTAATGCTAGAGCTGCCTTGGCCTTTCTTAAGAAGTGTGCCAAAACTTCATCTTTCCACTCACCCACTCATTTGGTGAGCTGTTGAAAAAAGAATACTGAATCAACAGTGAATAGCCACTTCAAGTGGTTTAGTCTGAGTAAAATACTATTTGAATAGCTTGTAATATATGTTATCGTTAACACAAACATTGCAAAGATCTGAATTCAGATGCCAGGAAATAAGTAAATAGCTTTAAATTAGATTTTTGCTGTTTAAGTAAAATCCTGTTTTGTTGGCTCACTTTTCATCTCATGTGTGTTTCTTCTTAGGTTGATGCAATCCTAAACCTGGTGTCTACGCTGATCCAGGACCAGCCGGATCAACCAGCTGAGGATCCTGATCCAGAGGACTTTGCAGAGGAACAGAGTCTAGTGGGCGCTTCATTCATCTGCTGCATTCAGATGACCCTGATCAGCAGTATCTGGTACCCTTTCTCTCCTCTTACCTTCTCCTTTCATCAGATGATGGGGCCGAGCGTTATTAGCCTCTGCAGCTGTGGTCTATAAAAACGCACTGATGTTAAGGGCTACTTATTTGGGGGAAAGTACGACGCGCTTCTTTGATCATTTCACTTTGCACTGAATACTAAAGAGAAATAATCTCCTTGATGGAACATCATAAACAAATGTTGTGTTTATTTGACATCAGTAATTGACATAGTGCCAGACCTGCTCTAATTGGCTTCCAGTGAGGGTTGAGTCATTGAGAGTTCAATCAGTTGATGAGGTCATCACGCTGCTCTCTGAATTATTCACATGGATTCATCTATTCTCTTTTATGCCGTCTCCCACAGATTTTAAACACAGCCAGGAAACACTTTGGCGCTGGGGGGAACCAGCGAATTCAGCATACTCTGCCCCCGCTGGTGTTCGCTGCTTATCAACTGGCCTTCCGTTACAAAGAAAACTCCTCCGCGGTATGTTACGCATTCACTTGCACAGCATCTCAGTCTGCGTAACACCTCTCACCTCAGTTTCAAACCCTATGGCGATGACTGGTTCTGCTGTCTACAGAGGCTGCATTTTAAGTGAAATGCAAACTTTTAGTGAATAATGTGCAACAATTTTGATTGTCATGTTGCTTATGATGTGCTACTCTAAAAAGCACAAAAAATATATATTGCGCACAGTCTGTAATTACATATTAATTTATATTTCATTCATTTTATATACAAAATGAATGTATATAGAATAATAAGTATATTTAAAATTCACCTTCATTATACGCTTTGAATTCTGGACATACTACATTTGAATTTTTATAGTGAACTGACTGTAAGGTCAACATTAACTTAATGGACTTTAATAAAAACTGAAAAATGTAACTCAACCTGTCACAAATTAAAAGCTTTTAGAGGTCTACATATATGTATGATCCATGGTGAGGAAATTAAAGGACATTTCCTTTGTCATGGAAATATGGCTGCACAAACCTCATATTTAAATACAGTTTTTATAATAGATAAGATTCTTTTTACAAACGTGTCAATCTAACTCTTCCACAGGACGATAAATGGGAAAAGAAATGTCAGAAGATTTTCTCGTTCGCTCACCAGACCATCAGCGCTCTGATCAAAGCAGAGCTGGCGGAGTTACCCCTGAGGCTTTTCCTCCAGGGGGCTTTGGCTGCAGGAGAGATCGGCTTTGAGAACCACGAAACCGTTGCCTACGAGTTCATGTCTCAGGTAGAAAGCATTTTGATTAAATGCCTGATAGGTCCGTATTGAGATGTCTATCATGTGCAGAGTCTTTATTCTTCCCTCTCATATTCATGACTATTCACAATGGCACGATAATAGCCTGAGAGGAGAGCTAGACCAGAAAAATCATTCTCAGACCCAAACACCTTTACCCTCTAGAAAAGTGCCATTTCATTTTGTGTGTGTGTGTTTCCTAAGGCGTTCTCTCTGTATGAGGATGAAATCAGCGACTCCAAGGCTCAGTTGGCCGCCATCACCTTGATCATTGGCACATTTGAGCGCACAAGGTGCTTCAGCGAAGAGAACCATGAGCCCTTGCGTACTCAGTGTGCGTTGGCCGCCTCCAAACTACTGAAGAAACCCGACCAGTGCCGTGCTGTCAGCATTTGTGCCCACCTCTTCTGGTCCGGACGCAACACAGACAAGGGTGGAGACGAGGTTGGTGTGGTCCGCATGGATGGAAAATCATTTTTAATTCACCCTCATGTCTTTTAAAACCTGTGTATGACTCTTCTGTGAAACACTAAAGAAGATATTTTGATATTTTGTCCATCCAATGGAAGTCATTGGGGGCTAAGGTTGTTTGGTGACCAACATTCTTTAAAATATATTCATTTGTATTCTGCCTAAGAAATAAAGTCATAGGATTTGGAATGACATGAAGGTGAGTAAATGATGAGAGAATTTTCATTTTTAAGTGAATCTCTTGAAGTTGTAATTGGATTACAGATTACACAAGTTTCAGTAAATAGTCTTAAGCAATTACATTGGCATATTGACGATACCACATGAGAGAGGTTATTTTTACATGTTTTTCTTTTAGATTTGAGCCAGTCAAAATGTTTGTGCAAGTGTGACATTTTTAAATGTCAGGAATTTTCTTTCAAGCATTGTCTTAGTAAAGTTGGTGTAGGTGTTTCAAGAATGAAACATGCTATTTTAGATATGAAAGGGAGAATTTCAGCTGGATCGGATACTTGGATGGCAGATAGTGAAATTAGCTGTCATTTCTGAAGCTTAAAGCATTTATAGAGAGATTATCGTTTTAAAGACGCTGTGGGTGGAAAGATGTTCGTCTGAGTCATTTGAGATTTAAGGCTAAATGGCGCACAACTGTAACTGAATCAGCCGAAGATTTCACTGAAATTCATTTTGTGTAGGCTGTATGTAGTCGCTTTTGAATGTGACGTCAGTGTGTAAATGGCTGTGCATCAAAGCCTTTCTGTCGTTTTTGGCTTCTGTCTGCCGACGGTTTTCACATATATCTATTTTCTTCACTATTTACGTAAGCAACTCCCAGCAAGCTGTATGACATGAGCAGATTATAATATATATATATATTTTTTGTGTGTTTCATTTCTTTGTTTTAGATCATGAATAGTGCATTCAAACTGACATTTTTCCTTGCAACGAGTCAAAAAGAGATACAATCTGTCCCCTTTGATGTAGCGCTAAATGCAATGAACTGACCTGATGTGACGATTGTCCTTATTTTCTTTTAGTAAGGGTCAATAGAGAGTGTTGTTGTGACTCATAAATGCATGTGGAGAGATAGCAGCTTGCTGTTTCCCTTCTCTCTGCTCCACAGCGTGTTCTAGGCTGATATGTGTTGCCCCTGACAACAGAGCTTCCCAATCCAATTCTTAACCCCACGCGCTGAAGCACGGCGCTCACTTAAGTGGTTTTGTCCAGACAGAATGGCATTTTTTGCTGCAGCTCACGGTGGTCACAACGGCAATCTCTTTCTGCTTTTGGCAGATCCGTGATGGCAGGAGAGTGATGGAATGCCTGAAGAAGGCGCTGAAGATCGCCAACCAGTGCATGGACCCGTCCTTGCAAGTTCAGCTCTTCATCGAGATCCTCAACAGATACATCTGCTTTTACGAGCGGGAGAATGATGCGGTATGACCCATGATGCTCTCTTCCCCCTCTCATCTCATTTTTACTCAGTTTAGCTCTTTTTACTTGTTTTGTCTTTTCCGCCTTCTCTCCCATCTCTCGTCTCTCACTCATTTGCGCTCACCCCCACGTTCCACACCGTTAGATTATACCTTACTCGCACACATTGAGGAGGAGGCTTTTATCAGTTTTATCAGTATCAGTGTTCAATTGGGGGGAGATTGAGTCAAGACTTGTCAGAGCACATCTAGAGCACAGGGTGCAATCGTGTATAGCCAGGGCTAAGAACAAGCATGCACCCAGTTAAACCCAAGGTGTGCCTATCTGTCAGCTAACACTCATTACTCCGTTCACTCTTGACATTTAAGCCTCATCTAGGGATAAAAAAAATTTATTGGAAAAAAAAAACTTTTATTGGAGAAAAAATAGAGTCAAAACAAAATACATTTCTGCACCTTCATTCTATTTGCATGTTATCTTTTTACACGTGCCGCTGACTTGCTTTTTTACATGGCTTTATCTCCCTGTTGATTATATTAGGAGGATGCGAGAGTTGGTTAATATCATGTGTTTACTCTCCAGGTGACAGTTCAAGTACTGAATCAGCTGATTCAGAAAATCCGTGAGGATCTCCCAAACCTGGAGGCAAGCGAGGAGACGGAGCAGATTAACAAACACTTTCACAATACACTGGAACACCTGCGTCTGCAGAGAGAGTCACCCGAGTCTGAGGGACCCGCTTATGAGGGGCTGGTGCTGTAGGAGTCCGACACATCAACATTTATATATGTGTACACACGCATAGAGAGATATAAGTATATGGCCACATGTGCACACCAGGGTATTCCAGCCAGGGAAAAACAAAGCCAAACTCATCTGCCTCTTCACTCATTCCTCTCACTGCTCATAGTTTCTCTATTTCTTTCTCTACCTCTCTCTCTCTTACTGCCTCCCTCTTTCATCTTGATCTTGTGTGGCATTTTCTCGTGAATTCTTTGGAGAACACTGTATGCATTGCACTTACTTTGCGTATCCTTCAGATTACCATTCCCTCCCGATGCTGTTGTTGCCATACTCTAAAGAAATGAGCGAAAATAAAAAGAATTATTTAACAAAAAAAATATTGTTGCTTCGCCATTTCCCTGCCCCGCAGGCCAAACCGGAGTAAAAAAAGCAGAGCTTTATTGAGCCATGCATTGTTATGGTCTTTATTTAGAGGACCTACACTTGATTCTTTGTTTTTCTGCATTATTTTTTAAATGTCACGCTGACTTAGAGATGTTTGTGTAACTAATGAATAGACTTGTTTCGCAGCCTCTGTTTGTTTTTTCTTTTAAACATACCTTTTACTCTGTGGCAGACACTTTGGTGGAATGGAACAGTATGTCGACTAATACAAGAAATGGGTGAACATGTGTATAGACTCTGTTATTGAATGAGTAGCTGTGGCTGTGAATCTAAACAATGTCAGAAGCCTTGTTATTTGAACCATCTCTTGCATCTTGTCTTATTTTTTTGAATTAAGATTCCCTTTCCCTTCGTATATTGTATGTATAATCTAATTGTAAATCAGTTAAAACAAAGTATCATTGATTTCATGACATTTGCACAAATAAAATGATATTAACCCCATGTGTCTTTAGAACTATCATTATTCGTGCTAATAACATACTACTATTGTTATTAGTAATCAGATTGAAACATTCTTTAGATGCAGACATTTTTATGTTCATGCGTTATTAATTTATAATGATTTAATACCAGCACTGTGAATAATGCATACATAAATATATATATATATTTTTTTGTTTCCCAATGCTCATTTCTATGTATCTTTATTACAAAAAAGAATTTCACTGCATTATGTTGCTAATTCACATAGATTCTGACAATACAACCTACAGATTTTACTAGAGTTCATTAACCTTTGCTATAAGATCTAAAGTAATTTACTGAACTTATAATAAGACACGTTTGTAACCTTAATATGATTATATGAAATGAGTCATGTTTTTTTTTATTCAGTCTTCTGCCCAGTTGCTAGGGGAACTACAGGCTTTGTCTGCAATCCATGTACATCTGCTATTTAGAATCAATATACAATTACAAGAAACAGTGTGGTGTGATCTATGATTTCATCTCATTTTTCTGTTTGCAGACCGGGTTTAAAGAGATATTACAGTCCATAATGATTGCAACATCATCAGTAGTTTATTTGTACATTTCAATAAAAAATAAGTCACTTAATTATCAAGTTAACATGGCAATGTAATTGAAAGACACTTTCAGGCATTTGTACATAATACATGACAAATCAATTACAGTACCACAGTGGCTTGCACAAAATTGAATTTGGAAGAAGTAAAACACTGCCACTGCTTTTAACAAAAAATAGAATTTGAAATGAATCTGAAGCAGTCTACTGACTCTACAATTTGGGCAAATCACATATTTTGCTATTGTTAAATACTGATAGATTTATTTTACAAGCACATTTAGAAAAAAAAGACTAGCCCTATTTGAAAATGTTTTCATTTATTTAAGTTCAGTACTTCTGGTCCATGTTCAGAGGTTGTATTTTTGTCTTGCTTGGACACAGCAATTTGCTGAAGGCTCTTTTAAAACTGCTGTGGCACAGAGGATACAGGACTGGGTTGATGGATGAATTTATCCACAGCAGCCAAAATGAGATCTCGTAAAGGTAGTGCTGGACACACTGGCCATGACATGCAGCCCGAATGATCATCAGAAGGGTGTAAGGTGCCCAACAGAGACCGAACACACAAACTATCACAGCTAGCGACTTGGCCACCTTTTTATCTCTGGACAAGCGAAAGCGACTGGCCAAACTTGCAACCATATCAGGACGGTAATGAAACTGCGTCTCGCTGGACGTCAGGATCCGGTCCCCAACCTGCAGAGGAGGCAGGTCTGCGAGTGTGCTGTCCCTTCGTTTAGTGTGTTTGGGGTTGGCAAACTCAGTGGCTGACACCCTCGCGCCGGGCGCTAACCGGCAACAACGAGACCGCGGGGGTAAATCTCCGAGCCCGCTTTCCTCGAGAGGTCTCACAAAAAACACGCGCTGTACGTCACCGGCAGCGAGCGGCTTCATCTTAAAACTCCTGAGGCGAATGTAAGTCGGCTGTTCCTCCCTCACTGCGCATCTGTTGCGTATATTAATGTAAATGCTGAGGTTGAAATAAGTCACACTTATGAAGGGTGTGAAGAATTCGACCGTCGAGGCAGTTATCAAAAAATACCAGTTGAAGTAAAACTCGGCATAGCACTCTCCATCTGGCACAACGCTTTCTCCGGCGATGTGTTCCCAACTAATAATAGCTGGACCATAAAGAAGGAAAGCTGCCAGCCACACGCAGAGCATCTTCAAAACTGCATCCCTAGTTATTCCCTTTTGACAACGGTAACTCACCTGAAACAGAAATTTAATTTAATTTATTTATACAGTGTTACATATAAATCATGCTCTTTCTGCATCACTGTGTACAAAGATACAAATATGCAAGTGTGTTAGCGTGATGTGCCTGTGTAAATAATTATCCATGCACATGTAATGGTGTATAATAACATCTTGTGGCCTCTATGTGCCCAGCTGCTTATAAACACTGTAAATGTTCACAGCAATGCTGGAATCAATTTTTGCTTTGGTCTAATAGTACCCTGTCCTCTGATGCCACAGCTAAAATTGTCATGTTCTGATGTCCAAAAATATCATTATGTGGGATATGAATTGTAGCTTTGCAGCCAACAATGTCTATCAGGACTTCCATTCATATTCAAGGTTATGGCAATTTTACTCACTGGTTTGATTCACTCGGTATACAAAATGCAAATAATGGATCTATCAGATGTAATTTAATTTCTCAATCTTGAGACTACATTGTACTGTGCTGTGAAAGAGAACTGTTTCATCTTTGGGTAAGTATAGTAGCCTAATAGTACTGTGCTCATCTATGTGTTAATGTAACTGTAACGAGTTCATGTATGGTATAAGGGAAAATTACTTTTTTTTTTGTGTTATTGTAGTAACTGTTCATATCCTATGTGTCTGTGGCCGTGATCATTCTAAAAAAGTGAAAACTGTGCAAGAAAGTATAACTGTGGGAATGACCAAACATTTTAATTTTTACCAGCACAGTTTGGGTGTTTTGAGTTGCACTCACCGCTTTTGTGACAGACTGAAACCTGTCGAAACTGATAAGAACGATGTTGAATACCGAAGCTGTGCACAGCATATAATCCACCACCAGCCAGAGTTTACACATCCCTCTGCCCAGCCTCCATTCACCCGTCAGGACATAGGGAATATACACAGGGATGCAAAACCCTCCTGAAAATTCATTCAAAACACAAGTAAGCTTAAATGACACTGCATGCCTAAATCTAATAGATCTATTAGTTATAATTGGTGTCGAATTGGTTTTAATGGAAAATATATAATGGTCTCAATTGGTAATTTTTGGGTTCTGTTATCTGGAACATTATCGAAAATCAACACTATTAAATCCTATTAAATATGACATCAACACTATTAAATAATGATTTTAATGATAAACATCATTGGCTGATGGTTCACAATGGAAACCATTAGAATTTGTGTTGTCAGCAAGGTAAGTAATTAAAATGTTACAATATAAACCATAATGTATACCACTCACCAACAAGAAAGTCCGCTATGGCCAAATTTAAAAAGAAAAAGTTGCCTTGTGTGCGTAAACTTTTCTCCACCACGAAAGCTAAAATGACAAGCGCGTTCCCGAGAACCGTCGCAAACACCAGCAGCGTCATAAGCACAGTCAAAAATATAGACATTGATGGAGAAAACTGGCCATATTGTGCGCGCCGGTTCTCAAACGTGTCCAAGTCACCGAGAGTCGTCCTGTTTTCTCTCTCCATCACAGTCCAGTTAGACGACTGTGGATTCCCTGATTTCCACATTAATGAAATGGCTGTAGGTATCCCCGGAGAGTGTGCCACAGATAATAAAGAAGACTGCATGGTATTGCTGCTGCTTTTCTTCGTCAACAAACAGTTAAGCATGATAGTCGAGAATGCGTAAAAGCCGCCGCGCCATTTGCGCGCCTGACTGTGACTGCGCTTCTCATTCACAGTTCGGCAAGCGCGCAGCCGGTCACGGGCTTTTATACTGGGATGGAAGCGCACGTTCATTGGCTGATCATTTAGCGCTGTTTGGTCTGATGTGGTAGAAGTGTTTGTCTGAAGACTGCTAAACGTCCAGATTGCATTGTAATGGAGATTCTGCATCTCATTCTGCTGCATCCCACACTTAACTTAATAATGTCAAGACAGGTTAAAAACGAGACGAGTGCGTTTAATATTGTGTTTATGGAATACGTTTGACATTGTGTATTAAATGTTATCACAGAGATCGCTATTTGCTATTTATTGATTGATTTTGTTTCATTTTCAATTTCTCCTAACTAAGATGCAATGTTTGACAGACTGTTTTGTCTTAATTAAAAACACTGTGCCTAAACTAAACTGCAGAAATGAAAATAAATACCAAGAAAAGGTCAAATTTTTAAATGTCACATCTTTTGAGAATCCAATAAAGACACATACAAGCCATGTCAGGACTAATGAGTCATGATAAGTAAAATATACAGCTGCTGTTGACAATCCAGGGGTTGTTTTGTTTTCTGTATATTATAGCCTAGGCTTTATTCTTCATTTTACCTCCTTAGCTGTGTTGTTATAACAAATGACATATACTGTTTCATTCCTCACTAGCAGAGAACAGTCTCTGAATAAATGCAGCAACATTTTATGCACTGTAATTATTCAGTCTGAGACCTCTTAGACCTTCCATTTTACATCCCCCTATAAAATTATGCTACAGGTCAGATAGCAAAGACAGAGGTAAATGTTCACTGTGATGAAAAGACTAACTTGGAAATGCAGAAATGAAGAGTGTTTAAGCTTTTGTCATTGGCTTTCTATTTGCAGAGCTAGGACATCACATCTTTTCTGAATCTTTACTTCTACTAGACAACACAAAAGCATATCTGTAGAACATCCCATGTGAATTGTTTTTGTAAAAGAGTAATGAGAGACTTTGTGTGAGGCTGAGAGTGAAAGGGATCCATGCACAAAGCACAGACCAATCACAAAGGAAACTGAAATTAGCTGAAATGAAAAATAGTTACAGAATGATATCTGATCTGATATCTGAAGGAATAATTCACTCAAATATGAAAATTTTATCATTACTGTCAGGTGTTCCAAATCTATATGACTTTTTATCATGGAACATGAATGGTGACATTTTGAAGGACATCCTGGCTATATTTTTACATAAAGAACATGAATAAGCACTGTGCTTTAACATGATCATACAAGTGTCATTGTGAAAGTTATATTCTGAAGTATATAATTCCTATGTTCAGGTAACTGACATTGATCTGATCGCAGCAGTGAAAAGCAGAAAACCATCTGGTTAATAACAAATGTATATCTGTTCCAGACACTTGACAGCACCAGTCTTCATTCACTTTTATTATACGAAAAAAGAGTGGTCAGGAATAACCTTTATGTTTAAATTGGGTTTGGAAGAACATAAGGGTAAGTAAATTGTCATTTGTGAGTCTAAATTAAGTTTAATATCTAAACAATTGTTACTGCATCCAGGTTTATTTTATCAATTTTATATTTGAGACATCATTGAGAAACATCTGGGTATGAAGTCATGAATAGGTATGAAAAGAATATAGACAACAAAAAGGACAAAACCTAGTTAAAGTCATTAAAAAAGATAATCATAATCATGGTGCTTGTGTGTTAAGCCAAACAGTAACAGATGTGTTCTCTCTCCACCCACCCACTTGCATTATGATAGACTCTCTCTCTCTCTCTCTCTCTCTCTCTCTCTCTCTCTCTCTCTCTCTCTCTCTCTCTCTCTCTCTCTCTCTCTCTCTCTCTCTCTCTCTCTCTCTCTCTCTCTCTCTCTCTCTCTCTCTCTCTCTCTCTCTCTCTCTCTCTCTCTCTCTCTCTCTCTCTCGACTCACTTCACAAACACTCACTAATTAGAGCTGAATGATGGCCGGTTTGGGATCAGCACGTAATTATAGGCTAAAGTTTTTGGTCTTCCTGCTCATCAGATTCCCTTGGCTTTCACATTTTTCCTCACAGGAAGCATGCATTCTTCTCACAAAAATCCAGAGAGGTGGTTGAAAAAATGAAAAACATCTCTCCTCCACAAGCTCTCATTTTAATCTTAACCTCTTTTTCTACACAGGTTTGAAGTGGTGGAAGAATAAAAAGTAGTTGTGTGATAATGCCCAACACTATTCAAATTATTTAAAGTACATTGAATGAAAAGACTGTGGACACAACACAATATAATAGGCATTTGTTGCTGCATACACAACAATTTAATAATTTTAGCTGTTTTAATGTACAAAAGCCTTCCTTCTGCTGGAAAAATAAATAAATATGTTTAAGTTGCTTTATTGTGACTAAAACACAGCTATTGACCAATCAGAATCAAGGACTGGAACTAACTATTTTATAATGTAAATAGTTTTGTTAAGTAAATTATGAAGAAATATATATTTGGGTGAATTATTCCTTTAAGCTATTAATGTTTAATTTAGTTCTGTCTGTTTACCATAACACCCGACAACAGCAGATCTTGCAGGTGTGTTGATGACGTCTATCTGTATTTAAAGGTGGGAGGAGAATGTCAACACTATGGAGCCTTTGCAAATTTTCAAGCTTTCAGAGAAATCCGGATAGAGCTGTACAGTATAGGCACTAAGGAAAAAAATACTGACAGTTCTACTCATGTGGGATTAGACCTTTCATAGCCTGCAGATAACTGCTGCATCCACACTAACTCAGTATGGTCAGTATGTGCAGTCTTGTCTGGAGGATGTCTATATGGGGAGGCGGTGGACAGTGGCATTTATGTGGGCTGAAGAAGCGAGTTGCTATTAGGGGCTAGCAGCGACAGGCAATTGTGGTTGTGGGGAGATAGAGGTGTAGGGTAATTAGGTGTGGGCGGCAAGTGGCTGTGGAGGAATAGAGGGTAAATCAATTGTATGTTGGTCATTTCTAGGTTATATTCTTTCATTCTTCAGCTTCTCCTTTATTTTTTCCTGTAAGAGTATCATTTTTTTTCACACATGTTGCGTTCCTTTTATCATTCCTTAAGGCTTGATTGAAGTTTACATTAACAGTGACATTACAACAGTTTGTCAGTCTTGTATGGATGTTAGATGCTTATGAATATACATAAGGTCAACATAAAAGCAAGAGTGCTTGTGTTTCAGTGCCCTTCAGATGCTTTAAATGATCCTACAGCTCATGCAACAGGTGCTTTTGTGGCCCAATTAGAGGACAAGACAAGTGACCCTTGAGTCATTCATTACTGAATAATGTATGATGAGTCTCGTTGGGTAAACTCTCTCAACATTTTAAGCCTTTAAGCCATACTAATCTATAAATCACCCGGTCACAGAGTGTATATACTTTTACGTTACAGTGTTTATGTTAGAACGTAATTGCATGCTTACATGCCTGCTAAGGCAAATAAGGAACCTAATATGCAATTATTTTGTTTAGCTTCCTTTAAACATAATTATTGTTGTTGATATACTTATTACTGCTAAAGTAATTATATTAGCATTTAAGTATGTTAATTGTAAATATTAATGCAAATCATAAATGAACCTTTTTTGACATTTTATTAACAATTATTTTGATGTGAACGTTCATAGAACATTAAGTGCTTTGAAAAATCATACCGACTGCTTTTTAATAAGGGAAAGCTTTCATTCTGTTCTTCTGCTGTGTTAGGAGTATAAGCACAATCAGCGACAATAAGCAAGGGAAGAAAAACTTTATTATTATTTTATGTTTGTTTCTATGCACCCACCAACTGTATTTTTTGTGTTTAGGGAAAATTGAGATTATACAGAAATGACATCTTATACATTTTATATGGAGGTGACATTTCAGGTGGCAGTAGTGGTAGTACATCATGGGGTGTTTGATAGAACTAACACATGATCTCTCTTTCTCTCTCTCTCCAGGAATTCTAACCCTTTACATTACTGACAGCCAGCATTTCTTCCTACTTCTTTTTCTCAGTCTGGCAATCTCACTTTTTTCTCTGAAGCTTGTAAAACATAAAAATTTAGGCTTGAAGATAGGAAATAGATAGTGGCCTTGGCAAGAGTTAAAATTCAGAAATCATTCATTAAAACATCATGTCCATGAAGATGCCTGCATGATCGTTAATTTGCTTAGCGTTAATTTGTTCTCCCTACTAAATAAAACAGTACAAATCCTAATAGTTTGATAGTTTCTATTATAAATACTATTATGAATTATCAATTTTTATATTCTGTTTTTGGCCTTATGTCAGCAGGATTTAAGGAAGATCTAGGTTCCCATATAGTCTACCAGATAACATCCTACCAATAGAACCCAATACATTACCACTGGAGACCCACAGAGACCATTATAGTTTCTTTTAAAACCAATACAATTCCCATAAATACCAATAAATCTATTACAATTTCCGTGATGGTTTATGTTGCATTTTTTTGAAAGGGCTCTCATGACTGCCCTCTGTTGGTATTAAAGGTAAAATGTACATTTTTTTTTTAAACACGTTATTGACACCACATATCTTACAAAACTGTGACAAAGTTGTACATTCTTATAATATAAAATTCAATAACAATTATAATGCTTAAATCGATAGCTCACTCGCACGTCTCGTGGTGTTGTTCAGCTGTCTTTCAAATTTTAACTAAATGTGAAAATAATGCAAAATGAAAGACTAGATCTACCTGTCAACTAATTCTGTTGGTGCTTACCTTCTTGTATGCTGTTATAATTAAATGTTGTTGATCCATTATGTACATTATCATAACACGTTACGTCAGTTTCTGCTCTGGAAAAAATCTACAGACCCATTGCGACATCTAGCGTTTCAAAACACAATGGCTTAGTAAAAGAAAAAGGGAAAATTAATAGGATAGTTTCTGACAGATGTTTGCGTCTTTGAAGAACGTTAGAAAGCCAAACAACACTGACCCCTATTGACTTAAATGTGATGGACACAAATCCACTGAGTCATTTCTTCTTTTCTTCTTTTGTATTCCACAAAAGATTCATATACAGGTTTCGAACAGCATAACGGTGATTAGGATGTAAGAATTTTTATTTAAGGGTCAACAATCCCTTTAAAAAAAATCTATCCCAGTTAAAATAAAACATTTAGGCATCAGTTGTAACAAAGCAAAGAGTCCTGATAAATATAATCAAAAGTTTACCCAAATATAATTTTTTTATGTCTTTTAAACAATTTTTATAGAGATTCAGCTATCTCTATAAAAAAAGTGAATAAACATGTACTAGATGTGTTGTGGATTTCTGATGTTTTTCACTTTAAGTGTGATATTTGTCTGCTTTTTTAATTAATGTGATAAAATCAGTACAGTACACCTTAAACTCTTAAAAGAACACCATCTGTTCTTTTCCCTGTTTTTACATATTTTTGGCATGTGCATTAGCAGCCTTTTTAAAAATAGGCCTAATTTCTTTTAATTGTAAATCTTACCATCCATTTTCCAAACCCACTAAACCAGGCTTTATCCTCTGCAGGGCTGGACCTATCCCAGCATCAAGCAGGGTACACCCTGAAGATGACCAGATTTTGAATCCAGTTTTTTATATTGACAATCTGACAATGTATGTAACTTTTGACAGTTTATAGAACTAAAAACGAAAAGGATTATTGTCATTATTGTACATGTTGAATGAGTTTTAAACCCTTTCTACTTCTCGATCATTCCTAACCAATAGGAATCGATTAAAAAATGAAATAGGAAAAGCAAATGGAAAACTCATCGATGTGATAGTCGTGCTGGAAGTGTTAACGTCATGATCCAAGCTCACACATGTAACCTGACACTAATGGGGGATGGTGTATGTGTACAACACAAGAGGGTGAGCGCTTATTATTTATCCAGCAGCTCTCTGTGAACTCAAGTTTACTCCACGGAGATCTTCCTGAGCACATACACGCGTGTAAGCAGACAAAGGGCCCTGCAGTGCTGTTATTTTTCCTCCACGAGGAAAATGTGGATGAGATCAGCGCGGTGTGGGAAGTGAAGAGGTTTGTGTTTGGAGCGAGATGTATCCGCATCTGTCGCACAGTTGATCTTATCAGACGAAAGCCGTGGCTGGGAGCCGGTTACCTGTGATCACACACGGTGGACATCGGCATGTTTACAGTGTTACAGTGAACCGAACGAGACGAGCGGATTTATGAGAAGAGAAATAACGGCATTCACGGACTGTTACTGTAGGCCTCTGCGATAAACTCTCACTTGCTGGCCAACATCGCTTAATCACTAGGAGAAATGGGTCTGATTTTCGCCAAATTGTGGAGTTTCTTTTGTAATCAAGGTAAGATGTGATGTGCGGGCTGGTTTGTGGTGAATGTTTATGTGTTGTCCGCCGTTGGCTGGAATCCAGTTAAAGTGAGCTAATGGTAATGCTAGTGTGCGTGTTTCCACAAACTCACAATTAAACCATCACAACTACCAGACTGATGAAACAAGATACTTTATGTGTGTTTTTAAAGCCAAACACGTGTGTACAGCTCAATTGTAATGATTATTAATTATTTTTATTAGTTGGCTAGCTGATGTGTTCACAGGGTCCGTTAGATGATCTGCTGGTGACGGTAACAGATGAACACACATTGGGTTGTTTTAAACGTCTTAGAAATATATGTTTAAGGATTGCTAAAGAGCATTTGCTCATTTTTTGTGGGCAGATAAAACGCAGACATAACGGATAGTATCTGTTTTTATGATACAGTGATTGTCTCAATGCTAAAGCCATGATATAGTTTGATATTTGCCCTATAGCCTAGTACTGAATCATTTGCGTATTTAAATGTGCCACTAAGTAGAAGTCATGCTGTTAGTTATGTATGTTTTAAAATCGTTGTCTCCTAATTAAATTTTGCAATGATATGTATTTTATGCATTTGATAATATAGGGTGGGGTGAAATCAGGTAGGTTGGTACACTTTTTACATTCAAATGACAGTTAAAAACTGTCCCAATTTACATAAATTCTTACTGTTTGTTTTAAAATGTATTGTCTCTGAAGCTGCTTTGCAATAATGCAAAATATACATTTGAAATGTTAATTCCCTCATATGTATGTCTTCACTATTGCTGTGACAGATGTGACTCTTGCTGTATGTCCAGAGGGATCAGGGTTTAGATGTCAGCTCTAACCCGTGATAATAAAAGGAACTGAATTGAACAGAAAATGTTTTTGTGCAGAGAAACAGACGCTACGACCACCTGGCAAACAAAAGCGGTGTGAGGAAACTGCTTTCCTCTTCCATTGTTTGCCTGTCTCAGTTTAGCCTGAACAGAGAGATCCAGCCTTCAGGACACACAATCATGGACATTTGCATGAAAGCTGATGAATTTTAAACCGCCATCTCTCTCTGTTTGTGCTAGACTATGTTTTAGAGTCACGCTTTGGACTTATTACAAACTGAGTGCACATTTTTATTATTGTTAAGGAAAGTTTGGCATTGACAAAGTGTTCTGAAAGGTATTTCCTGTCTAATTAAAAGTTTTTACATTTTTAAACAGTTGCTGTCTGTCCCATGACAAAACATTCCTAACCAAATCCAGATTGAAGTAATGTTGTACAGATGTGCCTTTAACACTTGTTGATATTGCTTGCCCTTTAACCTTTAACTTTTCTTTTTTTAGATAAATAACTAGCTTTAAAATAGATAATATATTGGTATAAAGTTGCAATAAAACTTGATAAAATAATTTGTAGTAATACAATTGTTTTTTAATTTTTTTTGAAGCATTATCTTGGATATAATAATCATTGGAAATTAATTGGCCAGGTCTGTGGGCTATATGCCGGGTCTCGCTCCCAGGGGAAAGCAGTATAACTTATATAGACGTAGAAAGAATCTCATTCCTTAAATCCCTGGATTACTGTCATTACGAGGACCAGTCGAAGTCATTATACTGAGTGTGACTGTGAAACAAACATGTTGTGTAGTCATTCAGAAAAACAGCACATTCTTACCAAGAGTCATCTTCGATAAAGGGTTACTGATTGAATTTAAATACAGTACATTTGATTTATATTGTTACTGTTGATTAACCGATTCTTTAGTTTTGGATGTGTCCAATTATTTTAATACTTTGGCTAAAGCTTTAACAAAAGCACTAGTAGTTTTCCATAAGAGCCAGGCTAATTTTGTCCTTGGGTTTGTTATGCCATCATTATCTCCATGAGTTGTGGGTGGCGTTAACTGTAGGCTTTAACTAAAACAGTGTCTCTTCACGGCTTAAATTCACCTTGTGACAGTTTGACTGGACTCATACAGAAGCAAAGCTGCGGTCAGTACTTCTAGAGGAAGTAATAGTTGTGCAGTATTCTGTGTCTTTGTGCAGTTGTCAGAGATATTATGAGCTATACAGCCCCGCTTCCTTCCTGTAGCTCACATCTGAGTTCAAAGGTGAAAAAAATCCACATGCACACACACTGACTTTTCCACCATGAAGGCTAGATCACTGGTTTAACTAATAACATTGCCCTCTGTTATGCAAGTGTCCCTCACATGTGACAAGAGCTGTTTGTGTTTGTACAAGATTGTAAAAAACAACTAATCAATGAGTGGACCCATAATCACATCATTTTAGGAGAAGAACACAATTGTCTTTGTTAACTGAGTGTGGATCAGAGTGACTATTATAAAATCTTATATATCTGTATTTTTAATGGGGATTAAATTAAAGTATTTTTCAGTTATAACGATTATATTCTTGTACAGTTGTTGTCATTCTCACAATCATTTTTTTGCACTTCTAGAACACAAGGTGATTATTGTGGGGCTGGACAATGCTGGGAAGACCACTATACTTTACCAATTGTGAGTATTTGATGCACTTCGCTCGCATTACTTTAATCTAAGAAAACTGTTTTATGTTATCAGAATCTGTGCTGTTTTTTGCAGTTTAATGAATGAGGTGGTGCACACATCTCCTACAATTGGCAGTAATGTAGAGGAAATCGTGGTTAAGAAAACACACTTCCTGATGTGGGATATTGGTGGCCAGGAAAGTCTCCGCTCCTCATGGAACACTTACTACTCCAACACAGAGGTAATGTGCTTCAAATAATATATTACACACTGTTTAAGGTCAAACCTGTTTACTCCAACTTAGTACTCTTTTCACAGAGAGAGACATAAGTACATAATTGTTTTTCTTTGTTTTATGTCTAAAAAGGTGAAAATAAGTTTCTGTTAGTGCTTGTGTGGGACATTGTTATAATTTCATATGATTTCATAGCAATTTGTTGTTTATTATCAACATCAAATAGGCAGAGGATTATTATTTTTTTAGAAGGGTCTCATCTAGCTATGACTTGAAGAATTTCTTAGTAACTAAGTAATAGTAACTGTATCATGCTGATGAACAGCTGTGTGTTCGCTGTGCTGTGAACAATGCTTTAGACAACAGTTGTGCACAGGGATAATTCCACTGGACCCTAACAGCTGGTGTCTGATTCACAGTTCAAAGTTCACGGTTACACAAAGAAGCATATTTAAATGGCAGGACCCCTGCCTTTCATTCAGAAAGTGTGCGTATGAGATTTGTGATGGGGGCCCTGCTGTCGAGCTCCATTCAAAATCAGAGTGATGTGCTCAGCACGCTTCCTTTCACAGACTATAGATACACGATTCCAGCCAAGGACATCACAGCACATCACACAATAAACAACTCTGTGGCCTTTCCAAACGTAGAAACCGTCTCTGAATGCCAATGAAAAAGTATGCTGTCTGACATCTGCTTATAATGCTTTGTGTGTTGTATCCAATAGTTCATCATACTGGTTGTGGACAGTACTGACAGAGAAAGACTAGTCATTTCTAAAGAAGAGCTCTATAGAATGCTTGCTCATGAGGTAATTTTTTAACCTTTAATTGCACCACACCCAAATACTCTGCCATCTCTACATCTGCTTTCACTTTAAATTGTGTGTTTTATTTGTTTTTTTCCCTCATTTCATCTCAGGACCTACGCAAAGCTGCAGTGTTAATCTTTGCTAATAAGCAGGACATGAAGGGATGTATGTCTGCAGCAGAGATTTCCAAATACCTGACCCTCAGTTCCATCAAAGATCATCCGTGGCACATTCAGTCCTGCTGTGCGCTTACAGGAGAAGGGTAAGATCTGCGGCGGAGATATGGAGGTTAACCCTGAAGTATAATTTAACCTGTAGTTGTTGCTTATTTGAACAAATTTATGATGGCAAGATGTATTAATAATGTAAACCAAAAACAGAGCAAGAAAATAAAGTATAAACTGGTATCCATTATAATAAGGGTTGTTTCGAGTGTAAGCATTTATTCACCCTCATGAATAAGAAAACCTTACCCCTATTGAAATTAATAGTACTTTTAAAAAAAGAGCCCAGTTACATCTGTAGCTAAATAAAAGCATGTTAAGATCAAATTCTTTCTAAGCCTTACATTATCATACTCTTCTGTACATTGAATTTTTTTTGTGGCTGACTCCCAAATGACAACCAGCAAATGTAATTTTACTCAGTTAACCTGGTCATAATAATGGTCATATAAAGGAAACACCATTTGGGACAGCAAATGATCATTTGTTTTTGTGCCGTTTCAGGCTGTGTCAGGGTTTAGAGTGGATGACCTCAAGGGCTGGACTCAGATAGCCACCAATTCCCCTTGTTGGACTGATTGACAACATTTCCCACCACCAATGGTGGCATCATAGACTCATCCTGACTCTTGGATGTGAGACTCATGGCTGCTTATGTTTTTATTTCAATTTCTTGATCAAAATGGACGCTTGGTGGCTCGTCTCTCTGGACACCTACCTCAGCTGGGATTTATCTGTTAACTCAATCTGTTTTGACAACCTTTGGTGATCAATACTTTGTCAGGAGCAACTGGATTTCGTAATGGGTGAACAAGAGAAGAAATTCAAAGTCTGAAGTGTTTCTGCTTACAGAGACACTGCGGGGCTGGTATGTGATTGCGAGGAAGGAATTTTTGGGTGTTTTTAACACTCTGGCAGGGGGTTGGAAATTCACTGGATGGTTATATTAAGTTAATCATGTTGTATGTTCCTTAGATCCTTAAATGATTTAAATGGTTATGTTCTCTAAATGGTTAATTCCTTGTTGCTTTTTCAGATGAGGAAACTTTGGGTCATTTGTTGCCATTGGTCAATAGTGTGTGTTTTGATTCACTTTTTTGGGTATTAGTGTGTAAAATGCCATTGGCACACACCATAGCCACTACATATCATGAAAACATCAAAGCATATCAGATCACTAAATACATATTACCTCAGTCATTCGGTACACTAGAGGGTGCTGTTGCTATTTGAAACGTGGCCATTACAAATTAAAATGCCATTTATGTTAGATGCATTTTAAAGGATGCTTATCAAGGTGCATTAGGTATAAATGTTTAATGCTGTAAGATAAGGCAGGTGTGGCTGTTTGTTAATCATGCATATTTAGTGTTTTTATTTTTTGATAAAAGGGCACATGCTAGAATGCAGCAATTGCGAAGACTTGTAATGTCTGTTACGAATGTGTGTTTGTGTGTTAAATGTGAGATTGTCAAACCAATGCTGGTATTCTCTGTGGTTAAGATGGAGCCCACTGGAGATAAACTAGCATATTTTGTGTTTGTATATTTTATTCTCCTTGCTCGATGGTGGTTATAATATTAAGCTCACTCGGTTACCATGAGGAAATAATGTTAAAGAGTAACTCAGTGATTAAGCTACCAGTATTATAATTTTATAAACACATTGTTTTTCCCAGATGCCCATGGTGCAAATAATTCACTACAAATGATCCATGTGATGAGATGTATTCATAGGTCAACAAGCTGTAACAGTTCTCATGAAAATATCTGTTGCTATATAAATGGATGACATTTTATTCATTTTTGTTCAGATTTTTATTCCCACATTTCGTCTTTGCCTTAGGTTGCATAATACTACATGAGTGCATGAGCACTAGTGCAGATATTATTTGGTTTCATTTGGTTCATTCTGAAAGCTGTCCTCTGAAAACGGTGTATTTTGATGAATGTTTCTAAATGCATGGTGCTCTGTTAATGGAAACTCTTGCAAGATCTGGATGGAGTGATTACAAATTGGTGCTCTCCCTACCAACAGTGGAGAAGCTGTTTGCATTATATAATTATTGGCTGCTAAACCACAATCGATCATAAAGCTTGCTTGTGCTTTCTCTCTTATTTGCAGGGGTTGTCTGTTTTGGGTCTTTGAATGCATTACCTTGAACTTTTATATCATAACTTTAAAGTTTGTCACAGAGACTTTTCAGATCGAAAATAGGAATTGGAAAAAAACGGCACTAAAATGATTTTTGTCTTCTGTGACCATTAGCATAAAAGGCTTTGGCTAGATTTATGTGAATTTACGATTGCTTTCCGAGTATATGCCATTGCCATCTTGATACTATTCATTTTACTGTGTTGAATGGAGGCAATTTTGACAAAACTATTTAAATGTTAAAAAGTGGCTTACCCAGTAGAATGGGAATGACAAGTTGCTGCAAATGGTTTAGAGAAATGCAATATTCAGTTTCATTGCTGAAGTTTAAGGTCAACGCATATGGTTCTGAGATGTGCCATTTCTTAACACGCAGCAGAAATCTGTAGCAACTTTCTTAATTCTTATAGTTTTATAATAAAAGCTTTTATTTTGAAATTTGAATCTTGTATTATTTGATTTAGTGTTTTGTAAAACATTAAGTGTTGATTAAGAGCACATATGTTAGATCAAGATAAAGCTAAAAGATTCATTCTAAAGTGGCTCCTGATAATGTACTTCCAATAATTTGAGAAAATATTTTTGTTATATTTTTATTTTCCATACTTTTGAGCCAAAGATTTGCAAACAATGTTTGTGTTATTTCAATGGCAATGAAAATACATGCATCAAAACATTGCATCATTGGATCTTCCATTACATCTCGATTGTGCGTTACTTCCTTCATTTAGTCTATATGCGTGCACATGCAATGACCCTGTTTTGAATTTGAAGTGGTCATTATATGCGAGCAACATCAAAGTACCGTGAGAGTGATGTGAGAATAGACTGCCTGGTACGCTTTTGAACTACTCTCGCGGTACTTTGATGTCATTCGCCGATCAACGCATGAACTCTAATACGTTTTTCTATGACAGTTTACACATGTTGTGCCAGCGAATGACCTCACCCTGCGTGTGTTTCAGGCTCTTCGTAAACGTTTATCATTTGTGAAGAAACATAATTTTATGCCTCCTATCATTGCTTACAGATTATGGTTGGTTTTGTTTCGCAAATCAAAAACTGCAAAACTTGGAAACTACATGCAGGCAAAGGTTGGTGTTATAAAACGGCGTATTTGCCTACTACTGTAGGCAAGCTACTAGTTTCTTTTATTAAACTTCCCAAACACATCCAGAATGTTGTCGTTAAACTCTGCTGTTAAACTGCTGATTTGGCAACAAATAATGTACTTCAATATTGTGTGGATGACGGATTAGCCTGTAATTCAATCCACACATTTTGACCAGACTGCGGTTAAACAACATTTCTTTTTTTAACGAAAATACGTTGGGATTTTTATAGATTAGTTTACTGGTTAGGGAATTAGGTAGCCAGAAAATAATTGTAAGACTGATGAAGCGTGAAATATTTTCACACTTGAGTTGTCTTTGACCACATCTCATCTGTGTTTTCAGCCCCTTGTATCACCGAGTAACAATAAATCACACACCAATTATAAAATGTACCATATAATCTATGAACAACAGGCTTTTTTTGTCATTTGACTGTAATCTGTGTACTATAACAATATTCTTCAGTTGTGAACAGGTGTGGGACCTCGGCCCTAGAAGTGCTGTCTTCAGAGTACTCAAGGAGACGAATCATCAGTGCCACAGTTACAATCTGGTATGTGCAATACACCACTGAGGTAATTTGACAGTATTTGATATAGCTTTTGTTGTTTTTCAATACATTTGCTATAACTAATAAATTGCATTTGCCTGTTTAAGACACTAGGATGTGCCATAGTCCTATCCAGAATCAGATGTTCGGTACAAAATGCATATTGGCGTTTGTTTGGATGTCATATCCACCCTCTTTTAAACAACATATGATTAATATACTAATAGGAATATAATTTAAATTTGGTCTTTTTTTGGTCTCTTATCAGCTTGTTAAATAGGAAGATCATAAATGGAACTTGATTTTGAGACTTCAAATGTTGTGGACAGTCAGATGCTACGTTGTGTTTTTGGTAATAGAAAAAAGCACGAAGTAAATGCAGCCTCCCCATACTTTGCTTCTATTTTATGCCTGAAGAAAGAAACATCTGGCCAAAAGCTTTTGCTAAGGTTGAATGTTAATCATGCTATCAAAGTAGTTACAGCCTGTCACTTTTTGAAAATTATGCTTTAATAGAAGGTGCAGTGCTTCCAGTGGAGTACATAATTATTTTCCTGAATGTGTTATTTTGGGTGGATAGCGATGCCCACTTAACCTGCTGATGTAATGTCCTAAATAATATTAGTACCCAGAAAAAGGTATTCTTATACTGACACTTTACTCCCTGAGAACTAGATCTTCATGTAACATATAATGTACATGAATCAGAATCACATACACATCAATCAAATACAAGTACACACTTTCATTTTAACTTTTAAATCAAATATAAACCCACTGTAGGAGCATTGAGCAAAAATAATAATGTATGTGATAATGAAAATATTTTCACATGATGAGAAATTATGATTTTTTTAAAATTATTAGTTCTCTAATTACAAACAACATAATACATACATATTATTGCTATTTTTCATGAACGTTTTAAATGGTTCTTATTTCATTCTTCTCATTTAATGCAAAATATGTGTAAAATGGTAAACAGATGTACATGCTGATGTTTTTACCATCCATATACTTTGAACCATTTTCTCCTCTTCATTTTCCGCTCTGTATCATTCTGACCTCCATTCATTTTATTGTAGCCTTTAAAAGATTTTACAGATCATAGAATTGATATTATACTGCAAATTGTACATACAATTTTTTAAACCAGTGTATTTTATTAGACCAATGATTATTATCTGTGGACAACTGTATGAATTTATGATGTGAATACTTTATGGGGTAGTGGGGAAAATGTAAAACTTTAATTGGTAAGGAAATGACCTTGGCTGTGTTAATCACCTGTAGTTATTTGATGAGGGAACATATGGTACCTTTGCTTCAAGCAGAAAAGAGTGATAAACAGGTCAAAATGTATTAGATTGGGCTGCACAGAACAAGAGGAATATAAGAAATCAAAGACTGTTAAACATTCAACTGTTCTATTATTATTTTCACAGAACAGAAAGGATGTACACTTAAAAACTGTCAACTGAGAACACAGTGAAATAAATGGATGTTTGTATATGTGCCTTAAAGGGCTAGAATAATTCGACCAATGTGGGGATGTGAGAACCTGAATTCGTCAAAATAAAATGTCTGACCAATTTTGACCAAAAGAGGGCTATTCTGTGCTGCTGAAAGCTGTATGGTGTGAGAGTGATGAAATGGGTTGATGGCCTGCTGACTCATAAATGAATAGGAGCAGTAAAGGCAGACTAATAGTTTCGCTCTGACAGGCAACATACAAGCCATAACATTTCCATCCAATTGAAAATGGATAGTTTTGGCGCTGATTGGTCAGTAGCCTGGGTTGATTTATGATAAATCATATGATCTTTTATCGCACATAGCATTCAAAGCTGGTTATTATTTAAATTCAGTGATCATTCTGTTGCTGTTTACCTGTCAAAAACCTTATTTTCTAATGTGAAGAGCTCTGAAAGTGTATGTGAATGCTTGGAAGCTTATTTAAGGACAAATCGATATGCTTAACACACTGGTCTGACTTGTCTACTGTCTGTCTTTGGGACTGACATAATAATGAACGTCCATTAAGAGACAGTCACTCAGATCTTGCCGCACTAAGCTAACTGATCAATAAACCCAACCAATCACAGTGACGTCCCAGGTGACACAAGATTTGTGTGTCCGTTGGACTATTAAGGATTTGTCACTGGATCAGTCACTGGATCTTATCACTGACATGAGGATAATTAGGATTTTCATTTTCTTTCTTTTCTTTGTTGATGCTGCTATTATTCTACACTTGCGTATTTTTCAATAGACAACATCAGAAAGGTTGTGGGATAGAAAAGTGCATTGATAATGCTGTGGCGCTGATGAAACAGAATCCTTAATATGATTAGCAAAAGTTGTTGTCACATGAAATAATTTATTTATTTTATTACATCAATTAAAATGATCTGTTTATGTGTACTGTGCCTTAAAAGATTATTTACAAATAATGATTTGCCTACATAGTGTGGCTTTTGTGGTTGTGATCTGCATCATTACTGTTGATTTACTTGCATGACACTAGTATGATTTCTCAAATATTGTATGAAAAATTATTATATAGAACTGCGTGAAACACTTTGTTTAAAATGTGAATGTGAAACATAGGCAGTTCTTCCTCAAGATAACCTGGTTTGTTTTAGTTTTAAATTTCTTGTCTTAACCTCTGTCTTCATGTTCTTTTGTGCTTGAAGGTTATTTGGATATCATTATGACCAACAGAGCTTCTCTACTAACAAACCCTGCAAATGATAATGTATTTCAGTCATTGATTTATAAAAAAGGAAATGATAGTTGACTGAACATTTGTAAAGCCAGAGCAGGACAGAGGGTTGATTTAATGATGCCTAAAACAAGATTGATTAATTCACCACCTTATTTTTCATTCAGTTCAGTCAAGTTTGGACTGAAGATTAAAAAATACATGACAAATATCTATTAATATTATAAACATTTTTGAATTTATTCAACTTTGATTCTTGTTATGCACAATATTGACATGCCCACCAGTCTTATTGTGACAGATTACATTTTACTGTTGTTTTATCTCTATCCATTTTATTGTCATTTTATCTTTGGCCAAGAAGATAAAAAGCGCATAGACAGGAAATTAGGTGTATTGGGTAACAGTCATAAACACCATTTGGACTATGGATGGTCTGAACAGATGGCCTTCCTTCTGTATAGTGCGATTATCCGTAGCACAAATCAAAGTTATTCATTGGAACTCTGAATTTTAAGGATTTATGTTTTCTGGATATTGGGTTGTGAGAGACAGTGCTTTTACGTATGTGTATATCGGAATTGGATGGCAGAGAGCTCAATGAGGGGGTGTTTGTGGGCCTTGTTTCTGGTGTTTGTCTTGGGAGGTGTCTCATCTACGCCATGTCTGTCCGAGGAGTTTGCTTGTGTCAGAGGTGGATGTGTATCTGAAGAGCATGTGTGTGATTTTAAAGTGGACTGTGAAGATGGCAGTGATGAGACAAACTGTAAGTATGAAGACGTAATAGACAATCACTTCTAAACTTCTGTTTGCTGTGTCTACACATGCAGGCCAACAAAGTTAATGGCCGTTTTGGTTTAACTTTGTTGATTACAAGCTTTTAAATGCTCTGAGGCTTTAGCGTATAAATAGTAAGATTAATAACATTAAAAGGAAAAATACTCATGAAATGGCTTGAGTGACCTAAATATACAACAGTGCTTTTATAATATAGTGATTAAATCTCTAGTGATAAGAAAATGATGTTGGGAAAAATATTTAAAACATTTTTTGTATGATATTCAAGTACACACTTTTATTAATGGTCTTCATGTTTTTTGCATTTGTTGTTTTAAATCAATATTATTACCACAGTGTTTTAGTCAGGTAGATATTAAATGTGTTGTGATGATTTTACAATAACCTTTCGGTGATATATTGATGGATACCACTTTGAGTAGCATTCTTAATCAATACTACCTCTGTAATGCATTTTAAATGAATAGCAGGCACCAGTGTTTGATTTACTTTGATCATTACGGTAATGTCATAGTGTAGCTGTGAGTTTCTCTTTCATATAGGCTCCCAGTTTATGAGATGTGACTTCCAGGACAGTTTCTGTGGGTTTCAAGTTCCAGATGAACATGTTTGGACAAGAGGATCAGGTCTGACCCAGTCCAGTACAGTACTAGACCATCAAGAAAATGTTACTGGTAAGTAATTATTTTGGAGCTGCAGTGGGTGCTATCTGTAATGTTAATGTTTGCAGGTTTTTAAATTACTCTTTTTATTCTTTTTTTTCAGGTCATTATCTCTATATACAGTCTGAAAATGGAGAAGAGATCACTGCTGAAATATACAGTTCTTTCTTTGAGGCTTCAGAGACCTGCAAGGTATGCAGGTCTCCCTATGATCTCCCACATTCCTAATTTTCTCCCAAACATTTTTCATGTGCAAATCATTTCAGAATCTACTTCAAATTTCAAAATGATAGTTTATTGAATATTTGCAAAATTCTATGATATTGTATAATTCCGCATATTAGTATAATTGAGTATACTCTGCATTTGGTTTTCTGGCTGTGATTAAATTAAAAAAGGGAGTCCATAAAAGACAAAAACGTGCTGCTACAAGTAATTCAAGAATATAATATGTTTTTTTGTTTCATGTAAAACCTAAAGTAGATATATTATAAAAGATTTCCAAAACCATTATAATAAATTTTCTGACAAGAGGATTTGCCATATCGTACAGTTCAACTAGTAACTGAGTAAGTGCTTAGCTCAAGGGCTATATGGCTCTTGTATTGGTCATTCAGCAATCAAGCTCTCGATTATGGATGTGTAACACTTGTCCACTGAGCCAGAACTACATTCATATTGACAGCAAAGAATTACACATTAGTTATCAGAAGCACAACACACAGTGGGTGGGCATATGTGTGTATTTCAGACACTTTGTTTTATGCACTATAAATATTAAAACATTCTCCAGGGACCATAAAGGGTTTCCTCTGAAGAACCTCTAGGCACTGTTTAAAAGGACCTTAAAGTGCTCTGAAAACTTTGTTTTTTAAGGAATTTGTAGTAAGTTTCTTGGAGGACTGAAAGGGTTTTTGCCAATGTGGTATCTTAGGAACCCCCAAACAATGCCTTAAGAAACTTTTAATATTTATAGTTTGTTCAAAGACAGTTTTCAAACAGCAGTGTTATTCTGTTAAAACATTCTGTTGAGCATGAGATGCTTTTTACATTTAAATTAACTATCCAATCACTATCCACACAAAAAGAGTGTAGAGAAGTACTTGTCTCAGAATCATTTGTCTCTTCTTCTGAACAGCTAACTTTCTACCATCATATTGGACTGCTGATGGGGGCTTTGAAAGTTCTGATCCAGTCGAAAACATTGGAAGAGCCTCGGGAGGTTTGGTCTCAGTCCGCCCCGAACCTCGATCCACACAGTCAGCCCTGGATGCGGTCAGTGGTGATGTTAAACAGCAGAGAAGAGTTTAAGGTAAGTATACATGTCCAAATTTAGCATGAGTATGATTGTTTTTGCAGCAGTTTTCATGTATATCAGAAAAAGTAGTCATGTAAATTTAATGGCATCTACAGGTGGTGATTAGAGGATTGATATTCAACAGCAGTGATCCATATGAAGTTATTGCGGTTGATGATGTGTCCTTCAGCAAAGGCTGTGTTGCAGTTGTTGGTGGGTAAACACTTACAGTATACACAATATAACACACCCACATACTGTGTATATTCCAAAACTTCAGTACTGTTAGGACCCTATGCATTGCTTTAAAATAAATCTGCACATCTGTGTATTGTTGCAAATCAAATTGTCATCACTCCCGCATAATCTGGGTTCCAAAGTAAAATGAAGAGACTCAGTGTGCCTAGAGGGACAATAGTGATAGGCTGAATAAGAATCCCTCAGCAACTTTTTAATTTACAGTTCACCCCAAAATAGAAGTGCAAGTGGCATTAATTATTTTTATATATTCGTGTCATAACAAAATCAGGGTTTTTGGTTTTATAATCCTTCCATCATTTTATAGGTCTGTGTTTCATCTTGGACACAAAAAACAGCTTTGCAGTAAATCACTAAGTCTGTTTTACACATTTATCACAAATAGTCACTATAAATAATCCTTACACAAGACAGAAAAAGCTTGGCTTTATATTTTCCGTTCCAAAGCATCTAAAAGGGAGGTTTATGTGGTGTTTGGTTGTAAGTCTGAGTTACTATACTAAATCATTGTGATTTATTTCATTAGTACACTGGACTGTCAGATTCTTAATAATAATGTTGGGATCACATCACAATGTTATTCTTCAAAGCCATCAGTGATGATTTCCACAGCTCTCCAGTTGAGACCCACAATAGCGTTTTACCCTTTACTTTTTTTTCTTTATTTTATTTAAACATATGTTATTGCTGAAGTTTGTTGGCTTTATTTCCAGAGAATGACATCAAGGCACCTCTTCCCACTCATTGCCCCTCTACTCAGTTTCACTGTGGGGGAAATAAATGTGTGGATGCGGTGAAAGTGTGTGACTTTTCTTCAGACTGCCCCAGCGGAGAGGATGAAGCCAACTGTTGTGAGTACAGCCAAAACAGCTCATGATTTGTGTAGAATGGGAATAAAACATTTGCTCCCTTGACATAAATGAGTAATGCTGTATTATTAAAAACCTAAAATCCAAAGTTTGGTGGTACAGACTGTTTATAATGAGGTGTGAATAAGTGTTAAAAACATAGCCTTTGATTTTCATTATGTTTATTCATTATTTTATATTCATTATTTAATTCATTATTTCAGCATCACACTGTGACTTTGAGTCTGGCTCATGCGGCTGGTATGAGCTTGCCCAGGGTGATGGATTTGAATGGGTAAGAGGTGCAGCTAATGGAGACTCTGTAGATTATCTTAAACAAACACCTCCTCGGGATCACACCACTAACACAAGTGCAGGTAAGCCTGGATTTTTCAGCATAGAAATAAATTAGAATATCTTACGTTACCAAAAGTAAAATAGTGCTGCTATTTGTTAAAATGTTAAGTAAATATAAAAACAGGCAATACTTTACTTTTAGTTTACACTTTTAGTTTATTAAACAATACAAAAAGTAATAAAGACATAATAATACCATAAATAATAAATAATACCATATGGGCAACATAATCTATGAGAGACCGACTTAAATTATATATATATATAAGATTATAGGACTAAGATTCCCTAAATATGTTTTTTCTTTCTCCTCAAGGTCACTTCATGTTTATCTTAAAAAACGGCAGCAGTTTTTCCCAGCAAGCTTTGCTGCGCAGTCCTACATTTCAACAGTCAGGTTCAGATTGCATTATGTCCTTCTGGTAAGAAATATGAAAGTTAAAGAATCTACCTGGCAATTCAAATTTCAAAGCTTAGTAAAATACTGAATGTTTCTGTTAGCAAAAATCCAAAAACTCCATGCAAACTTTCTATGCAAACCTTCATATTGACATCAGCTTGTATGCACACTGTAGTACTGTTTGACATTACATTAATTGTTTTGTTTACAGGCACTATAATTCTGGCCAGTCAGTTGGTGCTGCTGAAATGCACCTGATAATTGATGGTTTGGACAGCACTACCATACTTTGGCAAACACTTTATAATCAAGGCAACCAGTGGCACCCAGTAATTGTGCAGATTGGCAGGCAGACCAGACCTTTCCATCTCTCAATCACAAAACTGAGTCTGGGTGTGTATGAAGGAGTTTCTGCAATAGATGATGTTATGTTTCATAACTGCTCATTGCCAGAGGCCATGGAGACGTGCCCGAGTCCTGGTCAGTTCCACTGCGGCCGGAGCAAAGCATGTGTCAACAATTTTCAGATCTGTGACCTGATCGATGACTGTGGAGATGAAACAGATGAGGAAATCTGCTGTCAGTATTATTACGGTTTTAAATGTTTTATGTATCAGCTTAAATGATTAGCAAATGAAATGATCCTTTCTTTTTCTCTCAGCCTCAGAGCTAATGTGTGACTTTGAAGAAGGCCTGTGTAGCTGGACTCAGGATGATGCTGAAGATATTTTTGATTGGACCCGAATCCAAGGACCCACTCCCACTTTCAACACGGGCCCATGGAAGGACCACACACGGGCCAGTGTGGATGGACACTACCTCTACATTGAATCTTCAGAACCACAAAAGTTTAAAGATACTGCCGCTCTTATCAGTCGACCTTTTCTCCCAACTCCTCGCAGAGGTCCTGAAACAAAGCCACCCTGTGTTTTTAGATTTCACTATCACATGTTCGGCAAGCATGTATTCCGGCTGGCTGTGTACATACGCACCTGTAACAGCGGCCGGGGCAACTTGCTGTGGGTTCGCTTCGGTGAACAGGGCAACTACTGGCACAGAAGGACATTGCAGATTAACAGCTCTCACCACTTTCAGGTGGGTTATTGATTATGTATTTTAGAGACTAGGTCATAACGGGTTGTTGTTGTCCTTATGTGACTGACTTCTCTGCACACAAAGTTGTAATTACATTGCTGTGATAACACATGCACTAATAACAATTATAATAGCTGCCTCAGCAAAAAAAGCCAAAGCACTTCTGATGTGTAAAAATTTTGTTGACCTGTGACATCTGTAATATTGAACTTTTTTCTGCTACAGATTATAGTGGAGGGAACCGTTGGTGATGACTTCAGAGGAGATATTGCTATAGACGATCTTTCTTTTTTTGGATGTGAACCTTATGAAGGTGGGTTAAAAATGACATGCAGCTCATTTAAAGGTAATAATTTGGGTGTACATTTTTGTATGAAGTGCATTGAAAGCTTGAATGCACCATAAGTTGTTTTTGGATGAAAGCGTCTGACAAATGCACAAATATATGCAGTACCAGTCAAAAGTGTAGACACAATTGACAAAAAAATATGATTTTATAAATTCTACACAAAAGGTAACTACTTTTGAAGATTCTAAAATTTAACATAATGTTTATTTATTTTAAATGCTTTTAGTCACAACATAATTCCCACAGTTACAGTTATGTTATTTCATGGTTTTGATGAGTTTACTACTATACTAAAATGTGGAAAGAAAATCTAAACAACAGTGAGTACATGTTTCCGAACTTTTATCTGGTCCTGTAAATGTGTTTAATGTAAATGTGGACCCACAGTGATGTTCTGAAACTGAAGTAATTAAATCTTTGTCATTGTGTAGGTGAATTGCCTTCGAAGGAGCCCAGTACCACTGCCGTTGTGCCCACACTATCAGAAGCACCACCTCATAGTTGTCCTCCTGGCCAGTTTGTGTGTAAAGCTTCAAGAGAATGTGTGAGCCTCAGTCAAGTGTGTGACTTCACCCCTGACTGCTTCGATAGCTCTGATGAAGAGCATTGTGGTATACATTATCCATCCATCTATCTGTATTTTCCATCTATCCACCAATCCATCAATTTATCTATTGCACATTGCTGTTTTCTCTTTTCTCAGTGAAGGAGTATTGTGATTTTGAAGGTGAAGCTTTGTGTGGATGGTATATAAGTGATCTAGTCAGTCCAAGCCTCATCCATGTCTTTCGCTGGCAGAAAGGACAAGGGGAGACTATCCTTCATGGAGAAGAATACCACAGACCTGCTAATGACCATACAATGTAAGCAAATATCACCACTTGCAATTGCTAAAATGTGTTTGGGAAGTGCATGATCAGCATTAGCATAAGTGTTTACACATCTGTATATTTTGCAGTGGTTCTCCAGAGGGTTGGTATGTATTTGCAGACAGTTCCAATGGAGGATACGGTCATACTACCGAGCTATTGACTCCTCCCATTAAAACAACAGGACCCAAGTGCACATTGGTGTTCTGGTATTATATGAGCGGCTTCACTGTTGGAACGCTACAGGTTAGAAATAGTTGGTTTGGTTGCTGCAGTGGTAACACATAGTAGAACACATATTAATAATGTGACAAAATACATTTTGGGCATAATTTCACTGTGTCCAAAGTGTCCAAATTATGTTTTATAAAAGAACAGATTCATTGTGTCAGTACTTGTGTGTGCAGGTCTTTATCAAATCATTTACTGTCACACATGAAGTTTGGTCCCAAAGTGGTAACCAAGGCAACAGCTGGAGACGGGGTGAGGTCTTCATTGGAATCCGTCACAACATCCAGGTCGGTGTTTTTTTTAAATAAGGTTTAATGAGTACTCCGCTGTCAGTCTGTTAGTTATTTTAGTTTTTATTTGTGCTGGAGTCCCTAAGCAAATGCACAGAAATGAGTTATATTGTGAGCACTAAGCAAACTTGTGATTTTATTTAAACAAGGTAATGTAAGAGCAGTGTGTTTGTGTGCACTTGTGTTTCTGAAATGCAATCCACAGTTAAATGTTAGCTGTTGGAGTGACGTTTGAACTGTTGATGCTTGATCAGAAATATCATGACCTTTTCTCCATCTACAGTAACCTTTACGTCGATAGTATAGATAGACTCATAAACTCATTCTTACAAATGGTCAACATTTCACCCCTTTTATTTTTCATCCTTATGGCATCTACAAATGATTGTGCTTGTCTAATGCTTTCTTTTAAGACAATAAAATAATGTATAATGATGTAAAAGACTGTCTATTTTTCTCTCATTAGGAAAGCGTTTATGTATCTGTTTTGATTTTTGCATTTGAATAAGATGTTTTACAGCATGCGTATTATTGTTTGCAAACTTATCAACAGGTGGTTTTAAGTGCCAGGCGTGGTATCAGCTACATGGGTGATGTTGTAATTGATGACGTTGAGTTTGTGGACTGTGCCCCCCAATTAAGAACGGATCTTCCTTGTGATAAGAATGAGTTCATCTGTGCCAACGGTCACTGTATTTCTGAGGACAACTTGTGTGACTTTATTGATCACTGTGGAGATGGATCCGATGAGAATCACTACATATGCCGTGAGAAGCAAATTTATCAAATCTAACATATTTAACCTAGATTAGTTCTCGATAGTAACTTGATATCTTTATAGACCAAGTTAAATGTATTTTGCGTGCATGGTTGTGTGTATACAGTATTTTTATGTTTTTCCAGAGGGATTCAGTGGTCGCTGCAATTTCGAATTTGACCTTTGCTCCTGGAGACAGAGACAAGATGATGATTTTGATTGGTTGATAAAGGCGGGAAATATGCTAATACCCCACAGCGGACCATCCACTGATCACACCCTACGCAACCCATCAGGCCACTATCTATATCTAGAAGGTTCCTTTCCACAGACAACTGGACATACTGCTCAAATCAAAGGACCTCTTTTCAGTCACTACAGCAAAGACTGTAAGGTGAGCATTTACTGCTGTTGACATTTCCTTTATTGTGGTCCAGAATCAGTGCTTTCATTAGATTACAAGGTAATCAGGAATGACAATTGTGATGAACTGAGTCATAGTCTTAGTTTTAACAGACCCAAAGATTTCTGGTTTCATGAAAGCAGAGACATTTCCTTCAAAGCAAACAGACACGATTGGTCTTTTTTTAATAAATCATGAACAGCTCATGGGCTGAAAACACACAGTCATCAGCTCTTCAAATAGCAAATAATTTATTTTTTAATCTCTTTGTCTTTAATGCATTTCAGTTCTGCTCTAGTTTGTGTACTTGGTTATACTCTTGCCTTTGTTTACTTTAAATATTGTTTGCTGTATTGATGAATAACAACTAGACTATAATGCTCCTCATTTGTAGGTGGCTTTAGATAAAAGCTTCTGCTAAATGAATGAATGTAAATGCAGCTTCAGTTGTTCTTGAAGTGCTTTTAAGTGCTAGACTGTGTGTAGTAAGACACTCCATCATTTCACAGTATGTGCTTATGTACTTAAGACACTGTGGATATAATGATTGTGGAGGCCTTGGACAGTGTTTCAATTATTCCTGGTGTTTATCAGCTCTTGCATTTCTTTTGCATTTTGTATGGAGTTATCATTTTCCAGCATAATGCAAACATGTTTTCAGAATGAATGCCGAATTGCTGTTGTTGATGCATGTGGTGTCACTAGTTTATTTTTGATATCTAGTTGAAATCAAGTTTTTTTTTGCTGTTGTATAATGTTATATTACCCTGAAAGCTTGATGTATATGTACCACTGCACCATTACTATAACGTCCCTGCAGTGAATAACCAGCACTGCATGAAATCTCTCTGAATGTGACCATGTAACTACTATTTCACTTTACTAAGAAGAAATGCATTGCCATTGCAGTGAAGAGCACTGCCCTTTACTGCCCTTCAACAATACTCATTTATTATGTCTGGGTATGTTTAGAACAGCTGTGATGACTGTACAGTATATAGATGATATAAGCTTTTTTATTTCCTCTGCATTGTTACATGATTCAGAGCTCTGACTGAATATAATGGCTGAAAGTAAATGTCAGGAATTAAAATGTGCCTGTTACAATGAAGCAATGACTCTGTCATTGAGCCAGCCGGCAGTACTCAATCATTCTGTCAGACACACACACGCATAAACACGCGCACACAGTGAGTCTATGCACTTTTCAACGCTTGCAGCAGTTTGTACGTGAAGACGTGCGTCTTGAGTTTATTAGCACATTAAGACTTGTTTCCCATTCTCATTGTCTTCTCATTTTGCTTCCATTAATCCATCAGTAAAAAACAGCGGGATTGGGGATTTATTTGTGTGTATATGCTAGTGCATTCATGAGAATTAAATGCCTCATCTTAATCATTCAAATGTATGTTTGTTTGTTTGTCTGTCTGCTTTCAAAGATGGTCTTTTACGTCCACATGTCGGGTGATGGCATTGGCAGTCTGAATGTGTACATGGTTACAAACTCCAATCAGCTCTTACTAAACATTACCGGTAATCAAGGCAACTACTGGAGGAGACAGGAAGTGCCTCTCTCCTCTTCTGAAAACTTCCGGATTATGTTTGAAGGCAAGGTGGGCAGCAACATACGAGTTCACATCTGCCTTGATGACATCACTTTCTCAGCGGGCTGTATCCACAGCAGCAGCTTTAAGACACCTTCCAGTTCTGCTTTACTCTCAGGTACAACTTTAATAAAAATGTCTGTCCTCATGCATGCCAAAGGTGCTAAAACAACACTCCACAAATGACATAATCTATGAGCTTGGAGATTTAGACTGAATATGCAAAATGTACATATGTTCTTTAACAACATTTCCAGAAAAATCAGAAGGAGGTTAGGGAAATGTTCTTGAAAAGTTAAAAATTTACACACACAGCAATGGCCATACCATAATGTTGAAAATAAAATGATTGTTTTGGGGAAATAATTATTTACATTTTAAAATGTTTATCTGTTTGTGTGTTCAGGTTCCTGTCCACCAGGTTATCTACGATGTAACAATGGCAATTGCTACAAATCAGAGCAGAAGTGTGACTTTACAGACAACTGTGGAGATGGAACTGATGAAATGGATTGTGGGACGTCCTGCTCATTTGAAGATGGGCAATGTGGTTGGAAAAGCAGCCTGGCAGACACCTTTAGTTGGACTCTTGGTGCTGGTTCTATTCATAGGGTCAGACCTTCTCATGACCACACGTTTAAGAATGAAAGCGGTAAAACTCCCTTAAGTTCAGCCTTGTATCTGTAGGTGCATACTATACCTACAGCACACTGTCTCCTCTTTCAGTTTCATTAAGAATGTCTTGGCAAATCAGATAATGCCCTATAAGATATTTACACTATTTCACACTTGGACAATTTTAGAAGGATTTAAAAATTCAACAGTTTTCCAAATGCTTATTGCATGACATCCTGCACCTGCTGCGTTATTCTTAAAATACAGAGAAGATTTTCATTACTTATTTACTACATTCATCTTTCTCTGAAAAAGGTTTGCTTATCAACTCATTTTTTCTAGTAATTCATGATACTGGTTCTTACACTGAGATGTTCAAGTGATTATGTCTATTTTTCTGTACTTATTGAGGACCTTTGTAAACCCCTGTGATGCAGTCTGCAGTCTGACATTTACATTACATTTGGCCATTTAGCAGATGCTATTATCCAACGTGACTTACAAATGAGGGAAATTGCAGACAATTTGCCATAAAAGAGTTAATTATATCCGCAGTACCACACTGCCAAATTCCAGCTGTAATCTAGATAGAACAGGAGCTAAAACAGAAATAAGATTGCAGGGAATGTAAAGGTGAGATCGTTTTCAGATACACATAATTTTTGGGAGACAGATTTAATCGGTCCACTAAGGAACATTGTTTTTCTCACGTAGTTACCAGGTTGCTAAAATGAGAATTTCTAAAGGAGCAGATAGCTTCTGAATTTGCTAAAGTTTGTACAATTTGTGGCGTTAAATATTTTAAAGGTCTATAAACTATAAATACAGTATGTTGTAGATGTATGTGCATAGGAATTTACTTGGAGACTTGGAGAGGAAAAATAATAATAATATAATCTGTTTTTGCATAATCACAGCACTCTCTCTCTCCCTCTGTTTTTTGTCATAGGTCACTTTGTATATATGGCAGCCACTCCTGCTGGTTTGAAGGGCGATAAAGCACACATGAGAAGTTCTATGTGGAAGGAATCTAGTGCCAGATGTAAACTCTCTTTTTGGTATTATATTTCTGAAAAGGCCAGAGGAGTCATCCGGCTCTTCATTAAGGTAAATGTCTAAGGCAGACTGCACTTACAAAGTGGAACAAACAAAGAGTGCCATTTTTTCTAAATAAAACGCAGTGTGGTGGAGTACCTCTTAAGCATGGTTCACCACGGTATGATTACAATCTGTTCCTAGTCTGGATTTCTCGGCACAGATAGCTAATCATGCTCAAGCATGCTGGTGGAACATGCTGACTTACCATTGGTCATTTGTCAGTTTCCAAGGTAACTTAGATGTTTCTCAGTATTTGGACAAATTTGATAATATTTAAGTGAAATAAAAATAAAACATCAGATAAACATGTATTAAGCAGGAAAACTCAATTGGAGAAATGTCTGAGGCTGTTTGTCCTATGGAAGGGACAGCTATACTACCACAGTGGACAACATAACTTACTTTGCCAGCTGACTCTGATCTCATGGAAGAGCAAGATTTTGCATGAGATCCATTCAACTGGAAAAGCATTTTAAAGAATATGGTTGTATGCATTTGTGATGCATGCAAAAGTAATAATTGAACAAAAACCGTGGCCATAAAAGAGAAACACTTTATAAAAGCACTGGAAGATAATATATGTAGATATAAATGACAAAATTGACTGAATGTGACTAATAGAAAAAACATGTTTAATGCAAAACAATATAAGAGTCAAAAGCTTACAAAAAACTTTTGATTAACACCTTTCTTGAAATGTTAGCCTTTCTTAGCCCGTACCAGATTAAATAAACAGCACTTTTTTGAATCACAGTTAAATATCATTGAGAAATTTACCATCTGTGCAATAACCTTAAAATACTGTACAACTAACGTCTAAGGTAATATACGCTAGTAGCAAAAATCACTTACAGCACCTTTAAGGTAATACCCTGCATGAAATGCCCCTACAGCATGACAGAAATCACAGAAAAGTGTCAGGGGAACAGCCCACACTCCTTCAGTCAGAAATGCTTTCTTGTATCATTATGTGTGTTGAGGTTTCATGACAAGAGAGTTTGGGAGAGAGAGCGTGTTGTGTAAGCAAAATGGTTGAGGTTAACCGAACAACTGAAATCACAGACAGTGCCTTTAGGAGAATACAAGGCTTGTACTCCAAAAGAGGTTGTATTGTACTCTTTCATTTTTTCATTACTGTAATAATAATGTATTTAAATAAATCGTTGAAGCTGTAGCTCAAAGAACTTATTTTTCAACTCATGCATCTGTCCCTCCTATTTTATTATGTCCTTGTATTATAAAATAAACATTTGATTATGTTTTTATTTTGACCATTAGGTGTTATATACATGTTGGTGCTTACAATATATTATTAATTATGTTGCAAATACGCTTTAAACAGCAAAATAAAAGTTGCTGTGGATCATTTTATCAAACCACATAAAATCTTTGGTGAACCCTTTTGCCACAAGTGTGACAGAAAATAACACTGTACAATTATCAGGTTTGCTTCAAGACTAGAGTCTTATAAATCAACTGTGTGCAAAGTCATGAACAAAATGTATGTCTGATGTTATCCTTTTATCCTCACTATAACCCTGACTTTATATTGTGCCATTATCTGTGTTTCTGACAGAACTACTTCACAACTGAATTGTCGATTTTAGCTATAACTTCTTCATCTTTTCTATGTGTAACAAACAGACAGCGAATGAGCTGAGGGAGGTGTGGACACAGCAGGAGATGTATGAGGAATGGAGGAGAGCAGAGGTTCATCTGAGGAAACTGAGGAACTTTATTCTGATATTTGAAGCGGTTCGAACACGAGATGTGAGTGGTGGAGCGGCTCTCGACGACCTGGAATTCATTGACTGTGCACCCCGTGAGTCTGAATATGTGCCTTTAAACATCTTACATGATGAGCCAGTGTGCCCTTGAAGCAAGATGACCCGTAGCAAACAAAAAGTACAAGCAGGGGAAAACAGCAAGTTCTCATCTCCACTTTTATTTCCCATGAGTCTCTTTTTCTTAACGTTCATGCATAAGCATGACCAGCAGGACTCTGAGGCTTGTCCATAGCAGTGTCTAATGAAAAGCAGCATCACCCCTTATGAGTGGAAATTAATTTGCTAATTCTGACAAACCATCAGGGAATAACACTGAAAAACAGAATACGTTCCCCTTTCAGTTTTCAGGCTTGACATGGAAAATGTCAGATTCAATTTACATACTGGCACTTCTTAATTATAGTAATTACACTTGAGGTTGTGGTTCTTTTGGTGGAATAAAGTGTTCAAAGTAGAGATGTCAAACTCAATCTGTGTTCATACTACTTACTGTGTTTAATTTAACATCATTAAACCAAGGCATAATTTATTCTTATCGTTTAGATAAATGCAATGTTTTGTATTATTATGTGCCATTCTTGCTCTCATTAGGTTATATTTAAAAATGTATGGTCTAAACATAAATTTATTTAGCTCTCATAATTATAACGTCCCACTCACAGCTGCAGTATGTCTCTATTAATGTAGCTAATTGACTGTAACTTGTGTCAGTAATGAAACAATTTAAACTTTTTTTAAGTAGTTGCGTATTTTATGGTTGCTAGTGTGTTCTACATGTTACTTTCTAATCTGAATCAAAAGAGCAGTTAAACTCCCATCCCTCCTAGGAAGAATAGTAAGCATCACTCATGATACTGTTTTGCACCAACAACCAGTAAGAATAAACAGATGCATTTCTATGTGTTTCAGAGGCTGTGCATCCTGGTTCGTGCCCTGCTATTACAGATTTTGTGTGTACTAATGGAGACTGTATTGAGTATCATTTGGAGTGTGATGGTAAAGCAGACTGTTCAGATGAGTCTGATGAAATAGACTGTGGTAAGTACATTGTTGATTGTCATTGTATCGTGGGAAAATAAGTCTCACTTAAATTTGTGGAAAGTTTGTTTTCTGCTGCGTTCTGTTTCGACATTAAAACATCTCACCTTCTCATTGTTTCTAATAGTAAGTCTTCCAGGAGCTTGTAGATTTGATATACCTGAAGGTCTTTGGGAGGAAACCTGTCAGCTATCTCAGGTTCCTAATGATGACTTTGACTGGGATGTGGGCCATGGCAGAATGTTTAATGGGACAGGACCATCAGCTGATCACAGCCTCAGTAAGTAATCCTTTATGACTCCCTATATAATCGTAATTAAATATACACATCATTACTCACAAGTCTGAAGGCAGTACAAATATAAAATGGGAAGTAAAGGAGGAACAAATACTGTATGATGTATTTTTGCTATACATATGCTCTTTATAATGCTCTTTATTTTTGCTATTGTTAAACTTGAGAAAGTGTAAATTGAGAAGGACTAGGAAATAAATTTCTAAAATTAGAATCCATGAATTCAAATGAGGTGCATTCCCCTTAGGTGAAACATAAAGTTTAGTGTGTGTTAAAATAAATGTCATTCTGATTCAACAGTCCTCATACATCACACAGACTCAATTGGCTGTAAAGTGACTTTAAAAGGGGTAGTTCACCCAAAAATAAAAATTATGTCATAATTTTATCACCCTTATGTCAGTCAAACCCTGTGTATGACTCTTTCTTTTGTGGAACACAAAATAAGATATTTTGCAAAACGCTGGTTACCGGCACCCATTAACTTTCATTGTACCTTGTGTCCATACTATGAAAGTGACGGTTATCAGTGTTTTGCAAAATATCTTCTTCTCTGTTCTGCTGAAGCAAGAAAGTCATACAGGTTTGACATGACATGAGGGTGAGTAAATAATAAAATAATTTTTTGGGGTGAACTATCCCTTTAAAATTAATCTCCTAGTGATATAAAAGTGATCAAATTTACCAGACTCTTAACAAGCCATATACTGTACTGTACTGTACATCCAGCTAATCAATATATTCCTATTTCTGTCCAAAGGTTTTTTACATCCTGGTAGAATTTTTTCCTAAAAATAACAACATTCATGTGAATCATCAACTTAATAATTGCATAATTTAAGAAGTTCTCATGAACCGAATGTTTGCAGTACCTGTAATATCTGTGTAATTCAAGAAAAGTGTAAAATGTGCATTATTTTAATTGTGAAAATGGTTCTGCTTTCTCAAAGGTGATTGATTTATCCTAGTGAACCTAATATTGATTTTTTTCATGCCAGACAGTGTGTCAAGGCAATTGCAGTTTCTCTCTTAACTGAGTCGCTCTGGGCAAAATCGGTGGAGAGTCATGCTGTGAAATCTAATAAAGAGCTATTGCTGTTATTGTGCCTTCTACTGTGACAATGCTTTATAATCAAAGATATATTATTTGAATCGTTTGTATGTCATGAGTTAGTATAAATAATTTTTATATGTGACAACAACAAGCTAACAGCCTGAGCTGTCACAAGACTCTCTGAATCTCTATACAAAGCCGTTCTAACAAGCCTCAGTCTGTATATGCATACACATTTACCCAGATATGCATATCTATGGAATATAAAAATCTCAGGATTTAAACTTTTTTTTTTAGCAAAGCAACTTGCAGCGTAATAAATATTTTTTCTTGTGTTTGTCTACTCTCTAAGATGAAAGAGGGGGTTACCTGTATGTGAACTCCAGTGCCCAGAGAGAGGGAGATGTCGCCAGGTTAATGACCAAGCAGGAATTTCCTGCTAGTATTGGTATATGTCATCTGCGCTTCTGGTTCTACATGTATGGCTCACATCACATGGGTATGCTGAAGGTGAGACAACAACATAACAGTGGCGATATACTGCAAAAATGAAATTTTACACACAAATCACATGAAATATTAACCTCTTTCCTTTGCAGTAGTTTACTTCAAGACATGCCTTATATCACCATTCATGTAGTTTATTTTTAGAACTCTCAGAGGCCTATTGCATGAGAAGAAGTGTTATGATTCATAAATTGTTGTAATAAAAAACAGGCGTAAACGTTTTGGTCAAGAGCTTGCCAGCTGTGGAGAGTTACGACTTCAATTTTGAACACGTCTTGAAAGCTGTGTAATAATTTCTGGGTCCTGTATTTCAGGTTTATACTGTGGGGCGCAGTGGAAGACCTCTGTTAATATGGGCAGCATGTGACAACCAAGGAGACAACTGGAAATATGCTAATGTCATCTTATCAAACTTATCACCCTTTAAAGTATACATTGAGGCCGAAGTTGGAGCAAACCGATGGTCAGTCATTGCCATAGATGATCTATCGTTTACTAGAGAGTGTCTTGTAGGAGGTACCGAACCCCTTTTTTCTTCTTAATTCTTTTATTCTTTTACTTGAAAATCAAATTTTTTTCTGTATGTGTTCAGCTCCAGTGACCCCCATCCCACAAACGTGCCACATGGAGCAGTTCCAGTGTTTGTATATCTTTGAGTGTATAGCGCTGAGTTGGCGTTGTGATGGTGAGGTGGATTGTCTTGACCGCTCGGATGAGGACATGTGTTCAAGTGTGAATCCTGGAACTGTGCCTTCACAAGCAGCGTGTGAGACAGGGGAATACCGCTGCAGGAACAGCACCTGTATTCCAGCACTACTGCGCTGTGATAGGGTTTCAGACTGCCCCAATGGAGACGATGAGAGCGGATGCCGTAAGACCTAAACACAAACATTAAGTCAAACGTCATATGTTTAAAACATGAAATAGACATCTACAGCACACAAATGCACATATGTATCTATATTTCTTGATCTTCTCTTGTAGCCATTAAGGAATGTAATAATGGGGAATTAGTGTGTGAAGCGACAACAGACTGCATTGCATATCAGATTCGATGTGACGGTATTGTTGATTGTCCATCTTTTAACTCTGATGAGTCCAGCTGCTATGGTAAGACTAATGTGTTCATTCTCTTCTTAATGTGTAGTGGTCATAAAAAGGATTTTTTTTTTTTTATGATGTTAGTAAATGCCATTTGGGCAGAATTGTTTATTTCTTGGCAGGTTCACAAAACAATGTGAGCTAAAATGTGTTGCATATTAAAATGATATGAAAAAACATATTTTTTTAAAACTGTGCATCACACAGACCAGAACAACACCAGTCTTGTCACATTTTACTTTTATTCTTAGTTTTTATGGTGTTTAGCAATATTACCTCATCTTGAGTCAGCGGGATGATTTCTGATTAAACAAATTACTGCCCGTTTTTATAGTACAATGAACATTTACCTCTTAATCGCTTTCTTGACAACAAACCAGTAGAGCTAACTCTTCGGGATTTGTTTTGTACTAAATATTTTTCTCGATTTTTAGTATGACACCTGTAAAATATATTGATTCTTATTTTTGAAAAAGAATCAGATGTAGCAGAGAATCAGTATGAACATAAGAAAGCTTAGTTGTCTGACTTACAGTAGTTCCTTCAATAAAAGTTACAATTTATTACCTAAAATTTATGAACAATATAAATGCATCTCATTTTACTGACATAAGATAAGTAATATATGGTTTCCCATATAAAGGGCAGTTTTTAGGGTACTACAATAATATCTAAACTGCTTTTTAAAGCATCTGTGCCCCTGGAGCACTGTGGAGGTTAAGCGTTTTAGTCAAGGATACATCATTAATGGGGACTCTTTGTAATTCATTTGTTATGGGTTACCGCTAACTGGGTTGGAACCTTTGGCTGTCAGCCCAAAACCTTAACCATAATGCAACCACCAATAGATCTGGGTTAATTAATAGTGGGAAATGAGATCCTTATAGGATTTGATCGTTCATTATTATGATTATTTTATCGCAAGTCATTTTTATATAATGTAATTATGCGGGTTTTTTGCAGAGTGTCCCGTTGGGTACTGTCTCAATGGAGGAATATGTGTAGTAAAGGCGAGTGGGCCAGTATGCATGTAAGTTAAGTGTATTTATTTAATTCAATTTCATTTTATTTATACAGTGATTTGCTCATGCACATTCATTTTAAGCAGCTGTACAAAAGAAGTTTCTTGACACTTAGATGTGTCAGATGCTAAATACTGTCTTTATTTTAAGTAAAAGATATAGTTATATAATTTGGATAAGATGACCCCTAGAATTAAATCAAGTTGAATTAGTTTATGAGTTTATTATACAGAAAGGTTTTGCCAAAAGTCTGATAATGGTTTCAATAAAACTAAAATCTCGTTTACAGTGGAAATGTTCTCCACCTTCACCTGTCAATCATAACCATTCAGGTGACTAGATCCTGTTAGAGATCTTTGCTTTGAATTATTCATTCCATCTTAAGATACCAGTTGAATATCACATGGAAATGTGAGGAAGTTATATAAAGAGTATCAGTGAACTGCCCCTCAGTTTAAACTTGTGCTTTTCAGCTGACTGCCAAAGCATGTCGACTGTAATTACAATCCAACTTGAGCCAAAAAACATCAACTTTTTTATCACCTCCACCCTAAATGTTCTCTCCTTCTCTTCCTGTTTGAAATTATGAATGTTATGATGTCATCGCTAATAAATTACAAATATCACTTAAGTCTCTTGTGCACAGGGACTTGTGTGTATATGTGTAGACATGCAGTTGATAGTTTAAAGACATTCTTTATATGAAAGTGACAGAAAAGATGGATAATGGACTGAAAATGAGAATTTGAGAAGTTAGAAACATTGCGTGTCTTTTGCTCATTACAGGATCTTAGGGAAGGCCATTGCAGATAGTAAGCACATGTGGATGCCTCCAAGCGAATTTTCGTTCAATTATTTATTTATTTTTTATTTAGGACACTAAAGGAAACCAGAATTCCCAGAACAGCCTCTGCCATTATCATTTTGTGAGTCTTTGTGCAATAATTCTGCATTTTCTTTCTAGATGCCCATCAATCTGGACTGGTAACCGCTGCAATATACGAGAACCAATAACTCCCTCAATACCAGTCACACCAGATAGCAAACTAGGTAAGTAAAGGCACATGTGTTTGTATATGGTTTTAAATGAATGCTTTTAGCTGTTTTACATGTAGAGCAACATGTGTGTGTATTTTTGTACTCTACAGCTTTCAGTATTGGTTTGAGCGTTGCGCTAATCCTCTTGCTCTTTGCAATCGGAGTTATTTTTTACTTTTTATTGCAGAGATGTATACTCAGGTAAGTCCTTTTACATTTATTTGATGACATCTTAAAACATTTCTTGAGTTATATTTATTAAGGTGTTTGCTCATTAACTCCATTCTTCCCAATTATACAGAGATTCCAGTCTCATCGGCAATGAAGAGTTGGATCGCTTTGCTTTTGATGTGCATAGAGAGGTCAGTCATATATTTCAATATAAATCTTGTAGTTTCTTGAATTGAGCGCTCTTATGCTGTAAGAGCTTGTATTGCACAGTGATGTGTCTGATTGCTAATAGAGACTTCCCATTCTCTTGCCGTGCTTTGTACACAACATTTATCTCTATAACATCCCTGACTATCTATGTGCTTTATCTTCATTTTTCTTTTCCACTCAAAGCTTTTTTCCACTTGGGAATCAACAGTGTTACTTAGTCACTTGAACCTCTCGGCAGGTGTGATAAAGCTTCTCTGTCACACTGCTGATGGGAAATATTGACCTCTAAGTTTGCATGTTTGTTGTGTTGGTCCAAGTGTGTGTGTGTGTGTGTATATGCTAAGCTTGCTGTATTGTGAAGGTGATACACAGTCAGTTTTACTTTGCATATTTCAGCAGCTTATCTCACATTTTGCTGCTGTGCATTACTGAGAATCATCTTTTTCATCATCTTTCTTCTTCAAAATCTAAAAATGCAGCAGGAGACTGTTTCATAAACAGTTACTGGATTTTTATAACTGTTTGTATTTCTCCTTCTAGTCAGTTATTACACTGAATGTAACTGATTGTGAAACAACCTCATCTTTGGCTGAAGTTTTGCTTAAGGCACTACAAAAGATAATTTTTATTGTTACCATGACTTAGATGGTATTAAATAGACTTAATTAACTTGTTAATTCTGTTTTTAGCTACCCTCTATCGTCATTAAACCCAGATGGGCTGGTTATCCTCGACTTAACATCAGTGTTTACCCTTGGAGAGAGGAACCAAAGGTATGAAATAATCAACATAATGACCATTGAGTTACTTTTCATAAACAATTAAAAGACTTATACCTGTGATGTACAAGACCGTCTGGAGGCAATTTTTGGCTCTGTGCACAATTTCTGCACTATATATTTTGGAGGGGAAGCAAAGGCCATACCTAATGCATTAATGTAACAAATAACAAAAAGCAGCCAACACTGACAAGTTGTAATGGAGAAAAAATCTTCATGTCTTATCAAAATGATGTAAGATGTATTCTCTGGCTACCCAAGTGTTTAACAATTACTCACATTGTAAATGGACTGTAAGTGTATTTTGTGCATTTCATGTGTTCATCTGCACCCGTCTTTGCTTGTGTGTGGTGTTTAGATCTCCATCTCAGAGGAAACCAAGCTCTCTTTCTCCAATCCACTCTACAAGTGCCCGAGAAGTTCTGAAGCCTAAACCAAACAGACACACAACCACTTTTACACATTAAGCCATCAAGTCCCTGTAGCTTATTTCCCCTTCCCACTTCATTTGAGCCTCAATGACAACATGGCTGTACTTGTTTAGGGTTTTGAACTGTTCATTTTAGTAAACCTCATGGGAGGTGTACAGTAGTGTGACCATAAATAGCAAATTTAAAGTTAAATTTTAGCAAAATAGAGCAATTAAACTTTATCAGGCTTAAAGAAAGTTTCTTCAAAGCTGAGTTCAAATCTATAACTCCATATAATACTGCAACCTTATTCTGTGGCATTGTGATATCATCTTATTATTTTGCAAATCCATACCTGACAGTACTGGAAGAACTGATTTCTAATGATTTTTTTTGTCCACTGTTCAAATAGCTCTGGGTGCCTTTTTAGAGAAAGGTGTTGCTTTCATAGCCTGATTTCCATTATGTTCTTTGTGGTTATTAGAATTGTATTTTCATGGCTTTAAATGCATGTTCAATCACCACTTGGCCTTCTGTTGGATTAGAACAGACTACGTTTTGACAGATGATCAATGAAATTCAAAGCTATTAATGATACCAAAACATGCTAAGTCAAGGAGTTCATTATATTCTGCAGTTTTTCTCATTTAAAAATCTATTAGCACAAATGAGTCTGGTTACAAGTTTTGGCGTTAAGTCATGCAACAAATTTTAAGCGCTTTAGCAGCATACAGAGAATGATGCATGGAGTACCAGACCACATAAGCTATAAATGTGAATTAACTTTGGTTAGAGATTTTAATACAGAGTTTTATACTTTTACTACAGATACTCTTTTGTATCTGTAATTCTGCATTCTTTGTCTTTTTTACCACTATTAGAGCAAGACATGTTAAGCTGTGGATGTATATAGCATAATAAAGAGTACAAAGAATAAAATGAAAAGGATTTAATTCTTTGGATTACTTCCACAGAAAGAAAACTGTCAAAGATGTTTCGCTTTGAAAGTAGTAATGGAACTGGTCAATGATGTTTTGGAAATTTGTAGCATTCTTCCACACACAAAGAGCAGTGAGGTCTTCTCTCTGGAAACTGTACCATATGGAAATACACAATGTTCTGATTTGAAAATTAAACATGCACAATAGCTTTTCATGTCAGTGTAAAACATCAAATGCACAATCCAACATTCTTTGTAGTGTAACTGTTGATAAATGTTACAGTTCCTTTGTATTGAAAGTTTACTTTTTGCAGTATGGATGAACATGTAACTCAAAACTGCAGAATGTAGTGCACATCTTAAACGGTCTTTGTTCATGAATTGTCCTTTTATTAACAGCATGTGAGGTATGAAACATTTGCCAGATTTCAGTAATGTTATTGCTGAAGTGTGAAAATAAAAAATTACTTAAAATACCTGAAATTAAATAAGTGTTATGTACTTGGTGTTTTATGGTACAATGTATTATGAAGCGGCATGTCTAACTATGAAGTCTTTGTTTCTCCCACACAGCCAGGAGTTTTGGCACGGTCATGTTTTTACTGACACCCACTCGTGGCATATAGAAAGATGTACATTTGTACATCCTTGTCTCCTAATATTTGTAAGTCGCTTTGGATAAAAGCGTCAGCTAAATGCCTAAATGTAAATGTAAAATTATAAATCCAATTATAAATTCTACAGTCTAAGCTAAACCATATACTCCTAATAGACAAGTAACACAAATAGTCGTTATTTTTCTGGTTGAGGGAGTCCCTAGACATCACCAAAGTTGATATTTTGTTAGATTTACTGTAGAAAATTCTGCGGGCCATTCTCTCCCAAAAGTATTGCTAAATGAAACTCACACATTCACATTTCTTCTCTGTAAGAAGTGATGAAAGATGTTAAATTCTCTGTTAAATAACTGTTATAACAGTTAACCAGTAAAAGAGTTATGTTTGCTACATCTATTTATTAATTCTCTTCTAATATGTTTTGATACATATAATCAACACATGCATTACTTGCTCCCTACATTTGCTATATTAAAAAGTTAAATATTAGAAACTGACTTAGTTAAATACATTATCTTGCAGACCCCTAGACCCCAATCGGAGCAAATCTGTCATACAGTTAACACAAGCATGATGTATCAAGGTCTTCAGATCCAAAACCAATGTTTTCAGTCCATGTGTCTATGTGGTTTGGCTCTTGATGCGACACCATAAGGGTGTTTAAATTGGAATGCTAATGTGGTGCCTTGTTCCATCACTAAATGTTTTTGCTAGAGGGCTTGTCCTGGTCTAAAAGAGCAAAGGGGAGTGGTTAGCACTCAAGCAGAGTTTACTGCGTCTCAGTCCTCTAGAGGGACTCAAGCTGGAGCTGCTTGGCAGACGGTGTGGAAAAGCCTGCCAGTCCCAATCCCAAATATTAATGTCCCCCACCCCACTGTCTGCACATACAGCTGGTTCCCAGGAGGACGGGGAGAGAGGATTACATGGAAAATCTACTGACATTTCTTGCAAACCTGTACAATCTAAAACACTTACTGTTAAGAACTGATTCAACATTGTAGATCAATAAATCTCATAGGTTATTTATTTTAAAAAGTTTTGACGGTATCATTCATTAAGGTGAGCAAGGAGATCAGTCAGTTTTTTCATGTAAAATGCACTTTTTTTTAGCAAATGTTTCTATAAATTAACCCCCTATTTATCAGCACAAAGGGCATATGGATAAAATGTACCTTCACTCTTAATAATAAGGTGTTCTCTGGTACCATAGAAGAACTGCTTTTGACTAAACGGTCCTATAAAGATCCTTTAACATCCAAAGAACCTTTATGATTGACAAAAGGTTTTTCGTTGTCAAAAATGTTTTTTTAGACTATGAGAATTTAAGAAAGAAATGGTTCTTTGGTTTTATTACCAGTATGGTTCTTTTAGAAACCTAAAATGATTCTTTCATGGCATCTCTGTAAAGACACTTTTGTAGCACCTTGAATTGTGTAGCAGTGAATTCACTGTCAGTGACTCAAGAATAAATGTTTGACAAATGTTTTTTGGTGTATCTGGGTACAAACTGTGACTGGGTGAGCTTTAAATACTGTTGTGGACTACGAAGTTATTATCCACTTCTGTAAGTCACTTTGGATAAAAGCGTCGCATGTCTTGCACTCCGTTTCATGGTGAATAAAATGTATAAAAGACATACTGGATCGGATCGTCTTCTTGACCACTTGAAACACTATAGAGATTTATGTTGAAAATCGTTCAGAGCAGCGCAATCCCCCTCACATCATCTTCCTAACAGGACGCGCTGCGCGTGAGCGTAAGTAGCTGTAGATGCGCACCAGGAGACAGCAGCGGGCAGAGCAGACACAGAGTCCGTGAAAGAGCGCGGAATGCTCAACGTTTAAGCTGTTATTTTCTCTTCATTTTACATTTCTTGGACAACGACAGAGTTAAAGAGACTGAGGACGTCTGCCTCGGTGGATATCTGATATGGCGGGATCCACGCTCGATCTGTTTGTGGGATTTGTTCTAGTTTTGCATGCGCTGGGAAGTGTTTTCCAGATCACCCGAGGAGAATTAACGGCGGAAGGTGAGACCTGTCTGGTCAGATAGTTTTGCGTGTATTATATAGTTTCGTATTGACCATGCTGGTGTGAAATAACAGGTACATCATGAGCAAGCTGCAAGCGATAACTGCTTTATTGCTTTTTTTGTTGACTGACTTGCACAGCCGAGATTTATAGCACTTTTTCACACTTTCATTGTCAAAATGTGTAGTGACGTTTTAAATCAGAAGTGCATTTGTATCTCATCTAATAATCTTAGTACAGCTATAATGAACTGTGCACAATGTGGCTTCTCATTCTTGTTTCCCTCTTTAGAACTGAGTGTTGTTTGATGATTTAACATATGTATTGTATTTTTAATAACTGGCTTCTCCTAATGCATTCACTTTGTGTTATAATGAACGAGTTATTGTGCTGTTGAGTGTGTGATTTTCCTGTACTCTGAGCTGTTGTGATTGTATGCTATAGGCGATGTTTATCAGCGCATCTGTTCTAGCGCACCTCCAGCTTGTGTTTCGTAGGCTTGTTTGTCTGCTCTTCATGACTTTCCCCTCAAGCATGTTACCCGTTCATCATTGCAGCAGTTAGTGTACGTGTTTCTACATTATCACAAGAAACTAAGTCTTTGTCTAAAGCAGTTTCTAAGACTTCTTACATGTAGGATCTAAGCACACTGTTGTAATTCAGTGCTGGAGTCATAAATTCCAAGGTGTTTCCTTGTTTCAGCTCTCTGACTTATTATTGTTATTGTGTCAGCTTTATATTCTCTGTCTGTCTATCTTTATTTCTTTCATGTTGTATTTATACTGTAGTGTAAAGTCTTTGTCAGTCTGTTGGTTTAATATGCTTGTTTTTGATAAACTGTTGATATTTCTGCAACAGAATTCAGTGACCTAGTTAATAGCCTACTTTACAGGCCTTGGCAGGATGGGAAATACAGGCGAGCTTTGGACGAAGAAAACAAAAACGTTGGATTGGAACAAAATGATTCTCACCTGTTTAGCTTAAATGTATTTATGTTTGCTTAATAGCTGATTCATATTACAGACGACAGAGAAAAATACCATAGCTAGGTCAAAGGTGTAAAATAATGCTGGATGTAATCTGAGAAACAGTGTAGCAGTCACAGCTTGTGATAACCATTGCTTTCCTGCTTTTAATACAAATCCTAAGGGTGAATGAAAAAAACAAGTGTCAGTGCTCACTTGTTGCGATTTTGTTTTCTCTTGATAGTTGGTAATGTTATGTAGCTATACATTTGTTATTAATTTACTTCTTATTAAAACGTTTTTTTTTTTAGTTCTGTAATAGGCAAAAGTGAAAGAAGTTCTTCCTCTTTAAGTAGGGCTTATGAATTAAGGGGCGTATGTAGACAGAGTTTGAGAAAAGGAGAAATGGTGAGAATTGAGTGAGCAAAGGCGTGATGGTGAGAATGTGGGGGCCCCACAAATCTTAAGTAGTTCATCCAAAGGGTCGGGTTAGTTTTGTATTCAGTCTCTCTTTGTCACTTTCCTCCCTGTAGTAACATAACGGTATTTAAAAAACACCTTTATATAGGCTAATGTTGAATCATACAGAATATACTTTATTAGTAAGGCAACATGCTGCTCTATGCATAAGGGGGTCTTACTCCATGTAGAGTTAATGTCTGGAATGTAAGCGTCATTTTTCTGTTATATTAGGAATTGCAACAGCAGGCATCACTTTCTAATGCATCACCCGTGGAGATCTGTACCAGTTGGAAAGTTTATGATATCCCTTTTTAGTCTCTCCCCACTTGCAAGTCTGTTAGGGAGTATTATAGCGTTACAATATCATATAAGTGCTTTAAGTCCAGAGCTGACCCTGAGAAATACTCTAGAATACCCTACTGCTTTGGTGGTGTCTTTGGCCTTGGATCATTCATTCACCTTGGCATGTTTTGGCAGCGATATGAACTATGTGTCTGCTATGCATCTATTTATCATAGCACTAAGAATCTATAGATTGGGCGGCTAACAGCTCAGAACTGTCAGGTAATATAATTCTTCTTATACAGAGATTTTTTTATAGATCTTGTATATACATAAGGTGTCTGCCTCTCTGCTCATGGCCCAGATAAAGCATTATTTATAGAGTGTGCTGGGCATCTGCAGTGCTGTGTCAGAAATGGCTTATTAATAGGAACGAAGAGTTGGGTGTTTCTCTATCGTTTGAGTGTTGCCTAAGTTTGGCAAAACAAGTAGACTGTTCCTATGGGGTCATACAGATGAAATCATCTAGTCTATGCAGACTAGAGGTGCAAGTGGATCCTGTACCTGCATACTATTAAATTAATTCATTTAATTTATATTTCGTAATCAACACAACATACTTTTATACTCATGTACAAAAATAAGCTTGCATAGTCTTGTTCACTTTAGGATGGAAAGAAATTTGAATAAATGTTCATAATGTGACAGTTTTGTGATTGATTGGTTTCTCTTTTCGTACCCTTTTTTCGATAAAAAGGGAAGTTTCAACAGAAATCTGGTTTGTTCTCACAGTTTTTGCCAAATAGCTATGTATGTTTTATTTACCACTTCCTGCATTTCTTGGTCCTGTCTAATGTTGGTTAGACTTAAAACTCTACTAATCAAGTTGTAAAACTTTCTTATTAAAATAGTCATTTACATATTTTTAAGTCATTAAAATATTTTTTAATAATTCAGTAAACACCTGGTGAACCCATGTATGTTGCACAAATAAATGCTACTAGATAATACATAGCATACGTACATTCTTTCTAAATGCAGAGAAGTTTGTGTTGCCCCAGCTAAGTCTGGCTCATCTCAAGGTATTTTCCCATCACTACATAAACATCTAGTGAAGTTTTTTTGTTGCCACAGTCACCTTTGGCTTGCTTACAGAAGGTTTAACACATGAAGAATTTTCTGTAAAGCTGCTTTAAAACAACAAAAAAGACAACACATGCATCAGAGAGAACAGGCTGAATAGACCGGTTGAAGGATTTTGATGGCTGGGTGAGGTGTGTGGGGGTTTTGTTGCCCAGAGGGGTCAGGAAGAGCTGTTGAGGAGTTTGGCTGATCGCCTGGGGAAGAAGCTGTTTGTCAGTCTTGAGGGTCCTATCTGAGACTTTTGAGAGTTTCTCCCAGATGGTAGTGGGAAAGCAATCTGGCAGAGGGATGGGGCTGTTGTCCTTCACAGTGATGGTTGTGGTTGCTGTCTTTTGGCATTGCATATAGTGGATGTATCAGACAGAACCTGTTTATTCACACAGTAGAGTACTCGAAAAGAACAACACAAGAGATTTTCCGTGTTTTCTTTAAGTAGTCTTGATATATTTTTACTGCAGCAGTTAGTTGTATAAAAATTATAGAAACATAAATGTTTCTAATGACAACTGTTTCATGCCGAGTATTTACTATTAGAGCTTTAGTTGCAGATAGTTGTGGTTTCTCCATCTGGACGTCATTAGACTTCACCATCCATATTTTCCATTTCTCTCTTCATTGCTGTTAATCTTCTGCCTAACAAGGCTGTCTACAGCTTCACTCTTAGCCTTACTCTGTTTGGTCTGAACCTGTGGGTGGGACCAATATGTGTATGAAGGCAAAGTGAGACAGACGTGATGGAAAGCAGAAAATGTGACTTTTCATTTCTCATTTTCCTCAGCTTAGCACAAGTTTGTTTCACTATATTAGTGAGGACAACTTATGCACTTTCATTACTGTATATTCACACCAGGTTTATGATTTTATGATGTAAAACATGATTTAAACAATTTCTGAACTTTTTTAGCACAAATGTCCCACAATTTTGTTTTAGAGATTTTTGTGTTTTGTAAATAACATTTTATAAATGTAATTTTCAAATATGTACAGACACGCACACGCTGTTCAGACAGAATGAGGTCTCTTAGCATCAGGTAGACATCAAGTTAACTGACCATAGCACTGATGCACAACCCTGTTTCGACTACACAGCCTGGTTCTGAGTTGATCATCCATCATAATGCCAAGACCAACAGCCTCCCGCACACAGCGACCCGTACACACACAAAAAACAAGTGCAGCAGAGGCAGTCAATGGAACCTCCATTGACCTTCATGTCTCTCAACAGTGACACCAGTGACTGTTGTAGACAAAGTAGATCCTAAAGCCATTTGTAAGAAGACCCAGAGAGGAGAGTGAGAGTAAAGAAAGTCATTGTTATAAAACCATAATCTAAAAAGAATGAAAAGAGTCAGGAAACTTACAAATTAGAAAATGAAAAACATGATAGAAAGAGGAAATAGAAGAAAATTGATCATTTCAAATGAAAGACAGATGAGAGAGTAATTGGAAATAAATGAATCAGTTTGAATTCTAGAGGAGTCCCACCCCACTGGCTCTGCAATTTGCCTTCACAGCTTATGGCATGAAAGATAAGTGAATGGATAGCTTGAGTCAGGCTTTATCTGTCCTTGAATGAGTTCCTGAGAAAGCATGAATAGAGCCATGAAGAAAAGGGGAGAGGGGGTTCTTCTGGGTAGGTATGCATGCAATGTCTTTTGTTTCCAAATACAGCATGTGCCCACTGATTCATTACTCAACACTAATATTAAACTTGAAATTCTTGATTCTGATTGGTCAGTCGCGATATTCTGCACTCACATATTTTGTAATGAGCAAAAACAATATCACTGTCACCATCCCTGCTAGCAATTAGTCTCATACACTGTGTTAATTTCATGTCTCTCATTGCACTCCACTATCTAACCCATCACAATAACCACTAAGTTGTACTCAAATAAATATTAAATTTCCATTTATTTACTTGTTTGGCAAGTATAATATAAGAATAGGATAATGTAGAGTCAAGCGGATTTCTTTTGCAATAATGACCAGCTAACTGTACTTTATCTTTGAACAGTTGCCCACCAAACAGTCTAAAGTTGTTCAATTACTTTTGCTACAGAAGAAAAACAAGGTAACGCTGCGCCTCAGACTTCACAAGACTAAATCACATTTAAAGTGCACCGCATGGCTTTAGTGAATACGGCTGTGAAAGAGGGATGGGAGGAGAAAGAGAGCCATGCTTTAGTGAAAGTCACAGAGGTTTCCGGTAGGTGTCTTTTGTGCTCTGAGGGTCTTGTGTGTTTCACATGCTTACAATGCACTTTAGGTCCCCAACCGTGCTTTTGTTTTCAACTCCTTCCAGTTCTTTTTCTTTCTCCATTTCTTTCTCTTTCTCTGACATTCCCTCTCTTTCTCTGCAGGCCTTCAATAATGGTACCCGGTATGAGGTCTTTTCTCTTATGGCTTAGCTAATGACTCATCGACAAAGTTAATTACTCACAACCACAGTGTTTATTATTCATCCACAAACATATTCAATGCGCTATTCTCAAACATAGCTGACTAACTAACAGCAGATTAACGTGTGCCATTAACGTCAGTTGTTCATTTACATTTTAAAAGTTGGTGCTAAAGTGGACCAGATGCTTTTCAGAAGCTGGTTAGCTGTTATAATCTGCTCTCAGGACACCTAAAAGGATTTCTTGCACCTGTTTATGTGCACTGACCCACACGTAAGTGCTGAATGCAGAGCATCTACTGACTTTACAGCAGTGTGAATGAGATGGAATGGGTGATGAGGCTGATAGATTGGAATAGCTGGAAGCTGTAAACTTGTCTAAGAGGATTTGTGTGTGTTTGTGTGTGTATGTGCGTGTGTGTGTCCTCTCAGATAGCTCAGGAGTTGTAACTGTGTGTGTAGAGTCACGTCGTGGGGGGGGTTAGAAGAGTTTGGCTCAAGGGGAATGAAAGTTTTTAGTTCACTCATGCAAACCCACAAGCACTTTAATGCTCAGCAAAGGTCAATAAGATGGCAGAATGCACAAGTTCTATTTCTGTTTCACTTTTGAAATTATTTTGTGATGTCATTATCATTATTGTAGCAATTTTCTTCAGTGATGACAGTGGCGCCTAAATTTCACCCTTTGCCTTTAAGTGCATATTTTCCATTCACAGTAAAGTGCATATTTATGAACTTTTGATCATCTGTCTGTGCCTAAAATGTTCAAAGATGCTGTCATATTTCTGATTATAAACAGCTTGTTGCTAAGTATCATGGTATTTTTTCAGGTGCCTGCAAGCCTTAACAGGACTGTGTGGGCTCTCTGACTAACTCAGACTTAACAATAAAGCTTTGTGTTTCTGCAACTAGAACCGTGTGTGTGTGGAGAGAAGTTGTGTATGGGTGGTGGGTGTGTGTAGAATAAGAAGCGTTCAAAAACAAAATACGGACAAACACTCAAATACAGTTTTCTTACCTGTAACTTGTAAACAGAAACTGCTGATACATCTTAAATACCTGTAAACATTGAATTCGAGGTTTGTAAGCAGCATGACTTCTTCATAGTTTGGATAGGACTTGTACTGTATATGTTAGAATTTATAACCGTATGTATTATCACTTTTATTTCAGCAAACTGTTGTGTATTAAGAGTAGTGACTGGCAAATATAAATGAAGTAGGATGTTCAGAGTATTTGTTTAAGTGTTTGTAATTTATAATAAATTAACCAGTTCATATAATACTGCCTGCAAGTGTTCATCTTCGCTAGATGTTATACCTGCACACTGAAAACCTGCACACTGCACAGCTAGATTTATTTATAAATAAATACATTTGCACAGCTATAGATTTATTAGTATTTATTGTAAGCCATTACCTTAATGCTTTTCATATGCAGGCAGTGAGGTTTATTACAGCAAGGGGCCAGAGAATACCAGAGGCAGATGGAGTGATTCATGCCAAGGGATGTTGCTGTCCATCTAAATTCTGCTAGTTATGTCTGATTACTGCATGTTCTGTTGTACGCAGTAATGAGAGAGATTCAGCTTTGGTGTCTTTTGCTTTGTGGGTGAGTTTGTTGACAGGTTTGCTTGATCTGATGGGAACAGCACCAATTACATTATTTTCCCATTATCCTTTTCCCAGAGTAAGCAACTCCATCATCTGTATGTAATTTCTTTCAAGAGCATTGTTGTGTTCTGTCGTCACTAATGTGAGTGCATTACCATTTAAACATTTTGAACCTTCAGCAATTGAATGCTGTTTCCCTTCTTTACTCTGATATTTTCTGTATATTAACACTATTACACATAGAAATCATAATTCTCTGTGACGTGATTGTCATGTTAAAATACTTTTTCATATTGTTCTGGGCATCATTACAAGTGGTCGAATGTTTAATATGTTATCATCCCAAGATTTTTATAATTGTGTCTGTTCCATATGTGAGCTTTTTACAGTTATAGACTTCAATGATTATGTATTGTGGAGTATTTATGTTTCTAGGGTCATTTATTCAGCAAAACCTAACAAAGCTGAGTGTATCTGACATCCAGACCATTGCTGTTGAGGTCTTACAAAGTCTATTCTGTCCTATTTTTGACTACTGTATATGCCTGAATATGTAATATGTCATTGCTGGCAGTATGTACAGTATATATTCCAGCTCTGGTTCACACTTCTTATTAGATACATCATATGATGGTTGTGTGAGGTATATAAATGTGATTGTCACTGGATCCCTGCTGTTATATTAATCTTGGCACATAAGCAGGTCTGAATAGATGTGTATTGTTTCAGGTCTTATTGAAAAAGCTATTATCGCTCTTATGCATATTTCTGTTTCTGTAGCTCCTTTGGTAGAGTATGTTGTTAGCAATGCCAAGGAAATGGGTTTGTTTTTTGGTTAACACATGCCGTGATATTTACTGAATATTTACTGTATATGTGCTGTAGATTAGTTAAAATAGTCTCAATCAGGTGTAATTTTCTTTTGTAAATTTTTATTCTTTATGAGCCCTTAACCTGTTAACTGTCATTGTTCCACAGGTGGAACACTTAGGCTATTTTACTATTCACTGTAATGTTTCATAGTTGAATTCTGATCTAATCATGACATTTTCGTAGCAATACACGTAAACTAAAAACACTAAAAACTAAATTTTAATGTTATTTTTAAAAATACCTAACATTTAAAAAAAATCAAAAACAAAAAGATTTAAAAATGAAATCTTAAATTAAAAAATTGTATTCAATATGTGCAGTGACAGTTTTTTAGGTTAAAAACATTGTTTAAGAGGGATTAAATGACTCGTTTAAAAGACAGACTTAAAAGACTTAAAAGAAGTACTTTATTAAAACATCCAGTCAACAGCAAGAGCAACAGAAGTGGTAAACTCACTAGGCTTGCTACTGGGCCGGTATGTTTGACATGTATTATGACATGTCTTTGAATGTCTTGACAGAAGAGACTGGTGAATATTCATTGACAGTTATGAGCAGGGAATGTGGAATTATGTTTAAGAGAGTTTATATATTTAACAACAGCTGGTGCTCAGGCCGTTTTCTAACAGTGTATAGAACAGTTTCACTGCAGATGTTAGGAGTGCCAAGCCAAAAGTAAATTTTTGGTGGGTGTTTGTATTTCGTGAGTGCCAGTTTTGTCCAGTATATAAAAACTGTGGTGAACAACAAATGTTACAGATTCCTGCACTGGTAACACATCTGTGTTGTTCAGTTTGCATTTATTGTGGCATGACAAGTTAAACCTAGTGCTTAAGTTTAAAAAGCTTTTTTATGGTCTGGTGTTAATCACAGATTCCAATTGATGGGTGTTGTTGAAATGTGTGTATTGTTTGCTATTTTATAATTAAAGTTAACATTGACATTTATCTTAATAAGTAATAAATAATCTGTCGAAAGAGCACTAATAGGCACACTATAAACACTATAAAAAAAGATGAGAAAACATGGTTTATTAGTACCAGATTAGGAGGCCTATCAGTTTTCTAACTGCACAGCTGCACAAGTCATAGAAATCCACTTTTAACTGCTTTGCACTCAACATGTTCATTCTCTCCTTGTCTGAGGAACAATGCTAAAGAAAAACATCTGCATGTGGTTCACAGTTTTTTTATTATATACAGTCTTTGTTTTATTGTTGCAGGCTTTCTTGTATATGATATACAGATATGACAGAGCCTTTCCAACTAGTACATCACATCAAGTATAAAGATGGCATGTATTTTTAAAAAGATCAGAACATGAATAAGTAGTTTAAATGCTATTACAGAAGTAAAGAAAGTAGAGAAAAATGTTATATTTTGACCTTTTCTGCTTGTAACCTTGAGAGATCACGATATGTTGGACGTTTGCAGGATTGTTGTGTAAAGCCAACAGTTTTCAAGTAGGCGTATGTGAAGCTATTGCAAAATATTAGGCTCACAGGAAACAGAGCAGTTGTTCCATCTCTCTGTTTTTGTTCCTTTGAACATTGATTTCATTAAAGATTTCATTAATACATTAATCTAAAACCAGTTTTGTTTTCTTAGTTGCACATGATTCCTTTAACTTTTCTTTTTCTTAAGAACTATTGAGACAAATGTTGTACACGCACTCGTAGCACAAACACAGCTACAATATGCACAAGCACTGTTTGACCTAGTTAAAGGGTCTTAAGGGAGATGAATGAAGCTTCCTTTGCAGTCATCTTCACTTTACTGGCCCATCAAATGTGTGCCAGTGCGTTTATACATGTGATATGAGAGTGAATGTGTCTTTAGCTCTCTGTCTTTAAAAACAGGAAATGACCACACTCCTCTCTGTTCTCATGTATTCCTTATAAGGATGTTTTATATAATCTGTGCTGTTCCTGCTAGTAACACAAATAACAGTAACTGTTCTAACGGCCTGCAAAATCAAATCAGAACATGTTTTAGAGCATAGGTTTACATCAGCTGCAAGATTAGCAGATATTCATGCTTGTGCGAGAAAACACACAACGATGACATACATCTGCAAAGTATTTGTTCTGCTCTACACTCCTCCAAGTATAGTAATTATACTGTTTTAATATTAGCTGATATATTAGCTTAATATTGATATTGAATCAGTGTAAAATGCACACATATAAAAACAGCAAAAATAGTACCAAAGTTAAGATTCTTACAATTAAGTGTTGTATGAAGATATTCTTATGCTTGTGCAACAGAAAGGTGGCCATATAGCAACACAACTGGCCAGACAATATCAGTGCAATTTTATTAACGTATAGATTTAAGATGTTTTGACTTATTATGTTTTAAAAGCATTTTTAAAGAAATAAACATACATATTTATTTGTTTGTATGTTTATGTCACACATTATTCAAATAATAAAGTCCTTATATACAGTAGTTCTTCCTCTCATATTTCATCATTGGAGCTTGTGGTGCTTAATATCCTTTAGAAGCTAAACAACTTTATGATATGCCATGAACCGTTGTAGTTCACAGATGGCCCTGTAGATGTTATTGGCTCTAATTAGAAACATTTGTCATCCAAGAACCCTTAAGTACCTATTTAAAAATATAAGAACACTCATTCCCTCTGTGATCCCCATTGTTGTGAGGTAGATATTAGTATATTAAACCATGGACGGGCATACTGTTATTTAAATTTAGGACTGTATACTGTAGCACAATAGTCTAAACTATAATGAACTCTCAAGCTGTTCTTGTGTTTACTTCAAATAACCTTTTCTGCAAACAATCGGGTGAATGTGGCTTTAAAGTCAAGTTTCTTTGAACATTCTGCCATCAAGTACTAATCTAATTGTATGTTCTGTTTTTGTTTTAACTTTGATTTTGTTCCTTATTTATTTATTATAATCTTGCGCAAATTAAAAGCACATTTAAATTCATTTTTAATAAAGTTTTTTGTGCATGTGTGATTCTCCTTGCAACTAAAATCTACATCCCATCCCACTCCTTGCAACTACATCCCATTTTGTTCAACTAAATTAAAAACAATGTTGCACAAGTATACACAAATAACTGGGTTATGTTCATTTTGGGAATATGTTTTAAGGTGGGTCCCTTCCACTTACACTGAATCGTAAAGTTGTGTGTGTGTTAGATTAATAGTGCAAGACAAGGTCACTAGTGTCTTGTAGCTCATGGACCTCAGGTATGTGATAGTAAATCTAACACGCACACAAACTCTTGGAATGCATCACCATAATACGTGCTGTTCAGTAAATAATCAATTCTAGTGTTCCTGATTGCGACAAAATGGCCATATTTTGTGCATATTTTTCCTGTCAGTGTAACTGAATATGGTTGCACAAGTATGACTACAAATTTGGCCAGCTTTTCTGGATTACGCACTGCTTTTTTCTGTTACGTAGGGGAGACACCCAAAGCTTAACAGAAAACAGGACTGAACAGCACTATTCAATAACATATCTGTTATTTTGCTTGTGGAGCCCTTAAGAAATGAACACAGTGTTTTTTTATTATAATATACCTGTAATGTTTTTTAAGCTTGATCCAACCGTATGTTAAAACAGACTTTATATTCTAGCAGCACTGACAAGAAAAATATGCATTAGCAGTCTTAATCCACACATTAGCAAGCATTTTATTATGGCAGCTGTAGTTTGTTTCTGGAAGTACTTTTAAACATGAAGGCTTCAATCATTGCTTCCTGGAATCGGGTGTGTGTGTCCTGATACAGTATGTGAGATAAACATGCCTTTATGGCTCCGCACTAATTTAGTTAATTGGATTTCCCTGTCAGCCGAAGCTTTTATGTATGGAGAGGATTATAGAAATGGCTTTACTGATATACACGTTGTGTCGGCTCAGCACTGAGGTCATATCTTTAATGTTTCTCAATAGTCGAACGCTTGTTCCTCCAAGTTAAATGCTTATGACAAATGACTTAATCAGTGATTCCAGGCACTTTATGCTACATTTATACTGCATTTGCCTAAGTGTATGATGTTGAACCTCTGGTTATCTTTGAGAAATTGTGTTTGCCGTGTATTTCTGTGTATTCTGGATATCACAAGCAGTCAAGGATGCTCTGTGCATTGTTGCCTTCCTATCTCTGCCAAATGCCTGCAGCATTTTTCATCTTTCAGACATCCAATGTGTGCACTCTTCTGCACACACACACACACACACATAATGAATGTGTTTAGTTTAGACCCTTTAATTATCAAATGTCACCTTCTACTAATTATCGCTTTCAATTAGCTGGATGTGTGGCAGCTCAGTGGCAATAGAAGCCTTTGAAGAAATGGGCAATGAGCAATGGAGGAAAATGACACAGGTTTTCATTAAAAGCTGTTGAGCACAGGATGAGCACTTTCAGCATATAATTGCTTTTGATTTATGCATTCTCTTCAGCATTTAATATATTCACAGGGAAGCACAGAGAGAAGGATGAACTAAACATGTGGAATCCTACCAAGTTGCAAACTTAATTATCACTGCATGAGGGGAGTGTAAGTCCTTTGTTCCTCATATTGGCTGTCATAACATGTGCGTAAAGTTTTGGTTTAAAGCTGTGTGTGTGTGGTTTTAGCATGTGGTCATATGTCTCTGTGTGAATGGTTGGTAAAGAAAAACCTTATATCACCCTGGGGCAAAGCCAGTCATCTGTGTTCTGTCATTACTGTCAGCCACAGACCGTATAATATACACAAACGACCCATCCAGACACTACTGTTCTTCTGGTGTGTCACACATAACACTTTCCTTAATCATTCATCCTGGAACAAATTAGGAAGAGCACTTCATTTTAATAATCGTATGGAATTTATGCTACATTCATTAGAGTGTATATGTGTGTGCAAATCATTTTGATGACTGTCTAAGACATACTTGCTGTTACACGGGTGCAAATGGCTGCAAATTAGATTTTAGAATAGAGGAACAGAGGTGTTAGTGCATATCTGGAGTTAAGCTTTACCTGCTCTGTAATTACACAGACTGATGTCCACTTGATATAGTGCCTAAAGAGAGAGATGATCAACCAAACTCTACTAGACTTCAGTTGCTACTCGCTAGTAATCTGCCCTGAATGCTGAAGTGCTCTGTAAACGGTTTTGAACTTGAAAGTGCTCTGAAAATGGTTTTGAACTCCATAACCCCGGGCCCCTGTCTGTCTCTCACACACACACACACAAATACACCCAGACTTTTCTTTAATACTTTAATTTGACCTATTGTATGTTTTCTTTTGTTCCAGGGAACTGACTCAGAATAATTTCCTGTTGGCTAAGACCTTTTGTGTTTTTTGTCTGTTATCCTTTTTTCTCCCCCAGTGCTTGTCCTATACTCAGGTTAATTAAGAATAATGTTTCAGTCTTTTTAATGATTTTAGACATGACCGGCGGAAAATTTACATCTGTGGGTAAAGGTCTCTCCCCCTCAATCTCTTTCCTTCCTCTAGCTTTGAAAGTGTATTAATTTGGGTCAGGGTCAATGAGCATTACCCAAACAATTTTTACAGTTAGATAGGTCCATGTGCCATCCTTGGCATTTTTAAATAATTATGTTCTGATTGAAACATAATTTTAAGCCATTTCAGAACAAATGCATAAATGTCAAGATACTGAATATTAATAGAAATGCATTGATCATAGAAAATCCATAGAAAATCATTGATGAGGTAAAACAATCAATACAGCAATTGTTTTATCTCATCATTTAGTATCTACTAAATGTACAGATTAGGATGAGAGAGAGAGAGAGAGAGAGAGAGAGAGAGAGAGAGAGAGAGATCCTGTCCCTGCTGTGGTGGCTTTTCAAAGCGTGTCATGAGTAGACACTGATTTCCACTCAGCAACAATGCAAGTCAGTGACAACTGCCTCTGTAACTTTGACCTGCTCTATATAATGGGCTTCACAGGAGGATTTGGCACTGAAAATCCTTTCTCACATCAGGAAACATTAGACCATGATGGCATAAAAAAGTGCATTACTTTTCCTCCTCACTTTGATGCTAACATGAAGAAGAAAAAAGTATGGTTTAATTATCAGAGCAAATCAAACTGCCATACGACATTTGGGTGTAGCTTTTAAAATATTTTTTACATTAAAAAAAAGAGGTGTTTTGTCTGCTTGGATTGTGTGTGGCACTACACAGAAACTGAGTGAAATAACTGGAATGCAAATCTGTGAATATGAATTAAATATGACCATGAAATATGAATTTAAGCTTTGAGCCATCATCCTTTAAGCTTATATTTACAATATCCATAAAGAATTTCAGTAGAAATGATTTTGTCCCAAAGTTAATGGTTTTAGTGCCCTACAGAAATGCTGAAATCAGGAGCTGCATTAATTACATTTTGTGTCGTTGAAACAAGAAGACATAGAACGTAAGAATATATAAAAATGCATGAGGAACCGCTGCATAATAATCAGATGTGTTTATTTACAGAACAAACTCAACAAGATGAATAGATAATGAAAAATAAACAGAGAATGAAGATAAGTTCTGACTAGCATTTTATTTGAGAAGTCTTCATACAGCTTGCGCCTGCCCTGCTGCAGTGTGCACGAATCTGCGTTCTGTGGACATTTTCCAGGAAAGTTTTTGTAACAGGATGTATAAAATAGTGTATGAAACAGTGTAAGCACTCATACATTTTTTATAACAATCATTTGAGAAACGTAATATAGACCAGAGAAAACTTTGAAATTTTTCTAACCGAAATATAATACATAAAAAACATAAAGACTACGATAGCCTACAGATAGAAATAAATCAGATGTAGAAAATAAACAGAAACATATGTAACGACAGGTCCATTCTTAATGAAAAGAACCTTTAGAAATAAAGTAACTGTGATTCCTGCTTGTTTTGTTTATTCTGATCTGAAAAATATTGCCTCAACATGTCAGTTATGCAATGTGCAATTGTCAATTTCTTTCAACTTCTTTCAGTTCTAGGGATCCAAACAACTAAGTGTTTTTTATTTGTGAGAGTGGATTTGATTATCATGGTCAAAAAATGAGCAAATTAAGAGTTGAACTTTTAATGTGCCACAAAGGAATGCACACATAAAGATCTCTCTGTCTCCCTTAACTTTGGCTAAGAATCTGACACGTCCACCCAAACCAGACAAACAGTTCATAATATTATTCATATTAGATTAGATTCCATAGTGATTTAGTGTTCTCTCCCTTTTTTGTTCAATGTTCTCAATCATGTAATGAAGTACTTTAAGGGACTCAGTTTGGCTGTTCAGCTGTCTTGAGTTGAAACAAACACACTCCCATGATCTCTCATCTATTCATTTCCAATGAGAGGAACAGAGCCAGCAGAAAGAGCTGAGAGAGCAAAGTAAATACAAGTTTTAATTAAACCCTGATCATGTGACTCCAGAGAATGTGCAATGCAGTGTGTTTTTGTTAATGGAATATCGTGATTTGCATAACCGTTTGGCCGCGTACATGTGGTTGTGAGCTGTATACAAGGAAAAGATAAAACGGATAAAGATTGATATAGACTGTAAAAAGCACTGGAGAAATATACTGGGCAAAACCTACAGCACATCTTGAGTCGAGTCTTTTGACTCATAAAAACATTTTAAATGTTTTTTGTTTTTTAGTGTTTACCTTTGACTCGCATAGTCTAAAAACACTACAACTGAATTACATGTGGCTATAGATATCAGTTTAACATGGTCAAATAAAACAAAATGAAGCCGTTCTCCAAGCAGAGTGATGACTTGTGATCATGAAAATAAAATCCAGTATACAATACTTGTTGCACTGATGGCAATGTGTAATACTTGTCATAAAAGCTGCTACTGTAGTAAGACAAAAAAGCTTGTTGCTGTTATTACATTTATTAAAATTTCATTATATTCATTATATATTCATTATATATAATGTTATTTGATTTCAAAGGAAACAAACAAAATTCCTTCCTAAATAACATTTTGTGCATGAAAAAATGTGTCCATACAGTGCTTTATACTTTATTTTTTGTCGTCTTGTTTTTCGACAGGAGCTGCTTATTCAGTTCTTCAGGAATGGTCACATGAAGATGATGTCACAGTGGAGCTTTTTAGGAGAAGGCGATGGCTTCTTCTGGAGCCCCTTCCTATGGAAAATAACAAAGCCAGTCAAGACAGTTTAAAGCCCGAGTCTCAAGATTCACCTGGAATACAGACTGATGATGAGCCAGACAACAGCTCCCAAATAATGGTAACCTTTAAACGTGAACATTTAATACCTTTTTTGCGTTTTTGTAACTTGTAGTTTTCATCAGCTATATTAATATTACCAGCAGTCCATATTAAACATTCTGTGTAGGCCTTAAAGGGATAGATCACCTTAAATAAGAATTCTTTCATCATTTACATTATTTACTTGGTAACCAAACAACATCGTACCTAATTGACTCATATTGTGTGGACTTAAAACTACTGAGACATTTCTCAAAATATATTTTTGTGCTTTACAGATAAAAGAGTTTTGAATGACATGAGGGTAAATAAATGATGACAGATTTTTTTTATTTTTGGATATACCTTTTATTGTTTTGGATATATTTCATGGTTAAGATAAGCCATGATAGTTCACTGAAAATATCCCAAACTTACCTTTTTTTGATGAATATTAACATTTAAGCTCCTAAAATTCTTTTTACCCCTTTTACACCCTTTCACAATATTTGACTGCTGTGCCTTTAAGACTACCATGTTAACCTGCACTTCACATGTAAAATGAGAAAGCACAAGCACAGCTATTTCATTGTTTAAACAGGTTCACTAGAAAGTAAAATGCAGTGAGTGACTTACTGCCTGTCATTCGATTCTGGGATTTCATTTCCTCCAAAGTGTTCCAAGGGAAAATAAGGTTCATTATGAAAGAAAGGAAAATTGGCTCAGTATTTATTAACTGATTGCATCTATAGTGATGTCTTGCATCTGTTGACTGTCTGTGTTAAATGTTGAGTATATAGAGTGTGTAGCTGTGGATTTCTAAGTCCACTGGCTGTTTTCTTTGATGTTGTGTTTTGAGGCCTGTTTGTGATGTAGTTTTAGTGTTTGATCTTCTACCAGTTTCTCCATACAAAAACATTCCTGTATACACACGTACATACACACAAGCCCACATATACCACAGGTGCTTCGTTTATTTCATACACAACAAAGTCTTTTTCTCCTGTCATTTTTTATTTTGTTTGTTCCAAAGCCCTGAATTTCTATTGAGGTTTATTACATAGCCTCAGGCAAGAAAGTTTGCCTCAGTTTCAGCCTGTTTTCAGCTCTGCTTGTTTTGCACAAAACGGGATTAGTTTTTATACCCTATATTCACCTCTATCAATGTGTAAATCTTTCAAAGAATTGCATTATTGGTCTAAATTCTGTGCTGCTTTTCATAGTGTCAGGACTTTTGTTAATGTGGTGCAGGCAGCTGTAATCATCTGTTTTTCCGCAGAGGGTTTTACAGACAGACTCTGTCTTTCACAACCGTGTGAGTGTCCAACAGAACTTGTTGACACGTACGTGCTAACAAAACACTTTTCTTGCTAGCGAATTCTCTTCTTCAGAGCTCTATACAACAGTACAAATTCTCAACCAAAAAATTAAGCACCAGTAACTCTTAAATGCATTAACCTAAAGTTAAATGACAAAAGGTTACAAAAAGATATATAGTATCTTTAAGCTCATAAATTAACAAGTGTAGAGTGGAAGATTGTCATTTTGACTATTCATTTGTCATCGGGTCTCGTACTCACAGAGCACATGAGCCAAGATTCCTGCAGGCATGTCCACACAGGAATAAGTATGTAAAATGTTGAAAGGTTCATGTCAGAATCATGGACTTGCTTTTGTGATCAAGTGTTTTGTTAACAGCCTTTATACTAATTGGTTGACAAAATGTTAGAAATATCATTACTGGCAACTGTCATAAAATTAACTGTGTAATTGTATATACTACAATTATAAGGGGTACCCAAAATAAGGGGTTCAATTATTGTGAGTTGATTTTCTGATTTTCTGGCCCTGTCCAAAGATTGCTGTTACCAATCAGTAGAGATGACGTCTGTGCTCACATTTTCCATCCTGTGCCTTGCAGATTTAAACTGCAGGCTTGTCAATTTTATTAAAATAATATTTTAATAAAATAATTTATTTTGTTTGTAAATTAATATGTCAGAAACATCAGTAGATATGGTAAATATGTAGGACAGACCCTTGGATCCCTTCATCTGACAAGGTGAGGGACCAGGAGAACCTAGTTGTCCCTCTCTTTGTTACGAGTTCTGATTCTCAGTAAACTTCTCAGAACTCCACTCAAATATACATTCTGCATTGTAAATGAATTGCAATGCAGAGAAACTGTCTACAACTAATATTCCACGTTTTCTAATGCCATATGATGCAACAGTTTTATGTGAGTAACAGGCCAAAATGCATTTTTTTCTTTTAAGCCTTGTATAAAGAACTTGTTTTGTCTTATTCCCTGACTGTCTGTTTGCTATTTCCCCTTAGGAGGACACAGATCATAATTACTATACCTCAAAGACATATGGCCCCAACGACCCTATGAGCAAAGAATTATGGGTAAATATTGATCAGATGGACAAAGAGAAAGTGAAGATTCATGGCATCCTATCAAATACACACAGACAAGCGGCGGTAAGAGAGCACATCAACAAACACATAAGTTGGAAATAATTTGAAAATAACGTAAAATGACAACGTGTATTTAAGCACTTTATATTATGTTTCAAAGACCTTTCATGGTTTGCCACCATGTACAGTACAGACCACTGCAAAGACTCTAATCCAGAGAATATGTTCCAATCTGGCAGCCTTTAACTGTATTACATTTATAGTCATCCGTAAATCAAACAATAAGGTTTTAATTTAGTCTCAGGATGGCTAGCTGACTAAATTACAATGGAAAGGGTCCAGTAGACACAGCTGGAAAATTGGTCATCCACCTTGAATACAAATACTTTGACCCTGTGTACACCCTTAAACGAGGCTAGTTTCTGAGAGGAAAGTTTTTCTTTGTTTATGAAGTATTTCCCCTGAAACAAAAATATAAATAGTTGAAGGTGACAAACATTAAAGCCCGAAACACATTAACACACTGTCCAAAGAGTTTTCCATCAACCGCATATTCTGCAAGAAATGTTGTTTACCAGATCAACACTTTATATAGTGATCTTCATGCCTGTCTCTTTAGTTTATATGTGTTTACCTGTGTGAACTGTGAAGAAAAGAGACCAAATATTGTTTCTTAAGTGCCTCTTTTTTATGAAATGCGTTGAGATTTTAATATATTGCCATCTCACTACTGCAGTTATCATCAGCAGTCACTTTCCAAACAAAAGAAACCACAGCAGAAAAGCTAACCATAGTTTCAGGACAGAAGTCAAATTTATTAACACAATTACATTTGCTCTGGCTAACCACAGACATAGTCCACTGGGTTTGACTAGATGTACACTTGCTGTATATTTTATTGTAATTATATCCTCATTTACTCCTGTATTTATCTGTCTGTCTCTCTTTTTCTCTCATTATAACTAAACTGCCTATTTAATGAATGTTTAAATGCTTAGTGATTATTCTTAAAGCTGTAGTCTATAACAAAACACTTACTGTACAACAGCACAATAATTGCAGCTTTAATGTGTTTATTATTAAACTAAGTGTTTTTTATCTTCAGCGGGTCAATCTCTCCTTTGATTTTCCATTTTATGGACATTCTTTGCGAGAGATCACAGTTGCAACAGGCGGTAAGTGAACTATTCTTCAACGCATGGTGTGTTTAACGCAACCAATAATGCTCTGGTGAGTTATAAGAGATCATTTGCCTGCCTCCACGTGATATGACTATAATGGCCATAGCAGAGCGTAATTTTAAGGCCCACTTCTATTTGCCATCTTGGTGTGCTGGGAGAGGAATCATTGATTAGTTCTTGCTTGTAGGCACAAGGGCGTGACTGTGTTAAAGCAGAACATGTTGTATTTATCGGCTGTGAAACATTCTTCTTAATAAAGGCTGACAGTGTATTCTGTAGATATGAGAGTACATGTGGGGATTTTTATGATGATTGCGGTTCATGTGACTCACTGGCTGTTGGAATGTGTTTGAGGTAAAGGGGTGAGAGTGAGGGAAAGAAAACCACTAGATCATTTCTTCCTATAATTACACCAGCATCATCAGCGGTTAAAAACACAAGCCATCTTATTCTCGCAGTGCAGCCGTACAAATCACGTGCTGTGTCATTGGTAATATGTTCGTATGAAGTATGTTTCCTGTTTTACGAATGAAACGATTGCACATGTGCAATCTTGCTGTTATTCTGAATCACAATCAGCCATGCTGATGTTTAGTACAACAGTACAATTGTGTGTGTAACATTAGTTTAATGCAACAGTATAATAAACAATTATTTTAATTTATTTTCTCATTTATTTACAAGATCTTCCCAAGTCAAACAAAAAATACACCATAAAAACTTTGTTGCCTTAAATTAAGTCATTTTAACTTACTGTTTTCAATTGTGGCCAGTGGTGAGTTGCTACAACTTATAAAAATAAGTGGAAATTGTTAAACTTAATTTGATGTGATAAAATGAATTGTAATGTGAAAAAAAAAATATTTCAATGTGTTAAAAAATTTGAGACAGCAAAGAATTTTTTACAGTGTAAATAAATACCTAATAAAGTAGTGTTGTCATTGTACAAATCTAAAAATCTTGGTAATGGCATGGTATTGTTTGTTTGTGCAGCTGGGAAAGGAATAAAATAATCTGACATGTGTCATGGGGTCAGCGTGTGAATTAAGATGGTCATCTGAATTTATGCAGAAAGATTTACATTGATTTATGTAAGCAAGTGCTGAGGACACGTTGTACAGTAGATTATGCATGTGTGATTAAAACTTCCTCTCTTCATTCTGTGAGTGTGATGGTAGGAGGAGGCGAATTAAATGGCTAATTTAGAGTATTAATCACTTTGGAGACAGGCCAGGGCTGTGTGCCAGGATGGATAGATGAGGAATGAAGAAAGCAGAGAGATTGAGAGGTGTTCATGCACTAAAACTAAAAACATACTGAATTACCATACCAACAATAACATCTTAACTTAAATATGTAAATGTGTAGTGTGATGTCATTTACATAATGCTAGATTGTGCATTATGTATTTTATAGATTGTGTGTGTGTTTGTGTGTGTTTTCAGGATTCATCTACACTGGTGATGTGGTGCACAAAATGTTGACAGCCACACAGTACATCGCTCCACTCATGGCGAACTTTGACCCCAGCCTCTCCAGAAACTCAACTGTCATTTACTTTGACAATGGTAAGAAACAGAGACCTATGAACTGTGTGTATTCGTGAGATATAGAGAATACAGATGTAGAGAAGATCATGTGTGAGAGAGAGAGAGAGAGAGAGAGAGAGAGAGAGAGAGAGAGAGAGAGAGAGAGAGAGAGAGAGAGAGAGAGAGAGAGAGAGAGAGAGAGGGAGAGAGAGAGAGAGAGAGAGAGAGAGAGAGAGAGGGAGGAGAGAGATAGGAGAGAGAGGGGAGAGAGAGAGGAAGGGAGAGAGAGAGAGACAGATCTCACTATAGTGGCACAAAAATAAAGGAATACCAACTGATCTTCAGATTTGCAAATATTATAAACACTGTGGTGATACGCAATAAATCAAATGTGTCACTTTGTCAGACAGTTTATCTTTTGACCAGGGTGTTTCTCTGCCTCCAGCACCTTGACCCTACATAAGATAAGGGGTATAAAGAAAGATAGAGGTGCTGTTATATGCTCTCAAAGAAATTGAAGGCACCCTAGTTTAATATGTTAGTTTAAAGATGTTAAAGCTAGTGCATTTTGCGGGATTCTATAAATTGTATAAAGTGTAAAAAATGTGGTGTGTGTTTGTAGGAACTGCTTTGGTTGTCCAGTGGGATCACGTCCATCTACAGGATTCTTATAATCAAGGAAGTTTCACATTCCAGGCCACATTACACAGTGATGGGCGAATCGTCTTTGCTTACAAAGAGGTTTGAACTGTTTTATGTGTTTTTGTCTTTCAATCTCAAATTCACTTATTTCAATGTCCCTATCTTTTTGGCTTACAAACACTGTCAAGTATCAGATAATGTCAACCAAGATGTTTCAAATATGCCATTACTTTTAGCAGAAATGATAGATTTAGCCAAATTTGACAACGCATATGCAATACTGTTAAAGTTATTTTGATCAATATGTAAAGACATTTTTATAAAGCAGTATTGAAACACAGTCAGAAGCCATTCTTGGAAATGAATAAAATTATTTTGTGATTTATCTGAAATCTCATTCAGACTACAAAGCACTTAATTAAATTAGGTTTCCTTCTTTTCCTTCTCAGCTTTTCTCTTTTATTCTGTGTCTACTTGTACACTTTATTCATTCATTCACTCATTCATTTATTCTTTATTTTTTACTAGCTGCCTAAATTTACTGATACACAGACTGATACAGAAGGTGGATGATACATTTAATTTGTGCTTATTTCAGGTCCCAATACAGATTGCAAAGATCAGCTCTGTCAATCATCCGGTGAAAGTTGGGCTGTCTGATGCCTTTGTGGTGGTCCACAAGATTCAGCAGATCCCCAGTGAGTAATTGAGTTACTTTCATAACACCAGTGAAAATCAAAAAATGGTCATCCTCTTAGAATTTAACATATTATTGTTGTTTAAGCCATTTCTGTCTAGTTTTGACCTTACGCTTGGTGTCATTGTCTTGGTTAAATGCAAATGTTTTATCAGGTCTGTCAGGTGCTGTAGAGAGTGTGATCTTCACCAAAAATGGCCTTTAGCCTAATGGCCAAAATCTTTTCCAGCTGGCGACAGAGTCTCCCACATGTCTTCTGGCAAACTAAGATGCCATATGACATTTCTCTAACAGTGGCTTCTCTTTGCCACTTTCCAACAGTTGCCCACAATCTCTTCAATCTCAGCCAAATCCTGTTAGTCCCTAGCTGTTATTAGTCTGGTGATGGTCTCCATCTCTAGTCTCTTCTTTTTGCTCTATGTATATATCACCCTACGTATATTTTCAGCTGTCCGTAGTTTCTCGCTTTACGTAGTTTATAATTTTTTATAATTGATTTAACTGTACTTCCCAGGCTATTCAAAGACTTGGAAAGCCCCCTTTGTATTTTCCCCCTGCCTTTGTGATATTCAATTATGGTTTTAAAGAGTTGCTTGAAATATTCTTGTATCTTCTTGTATCTTGTATCTTCTTGCTTTGTTATATTATTGTTATTCCACAATACTGATTCAGTAAAAGTCAAACCTTTGTATTTACAATGCAGAAGTACAAAGCCAGTGAAATGATGTCCAATAGTTTTAAATTCAGTATTCTCACACACAAGCTAAATACACCAAACCACCATTCTTGTTGTACAGCATGTGTGGATATAAACTAAAAAAGATTCTTTCAAGTGCTGCTGTTCATTATATATTAGTAATTTTATATTAGTTACTTTATACTTTATTTGTATTCACATGATAGAACACAGAATGACTCTGAGATGCTATTCAAGTCATGTAAAGTCTGTCAGTTTTCTCTGACAGACGGTAACTTCTGTAAGGTCTCAAGCCTCTCATCCATCCCTTCCCAAGCTGAATGTCTGTTGTCTGGTCTTTGATGTTGAAGGCACAGTAGAGCCCAGCAGGACCAGCTCAGCAGTACTGAAGAGACAAATTCAGCAGATAAATATGTGTGCAGCGAGTGAGGAGAGAACAGGAGGAAAGGCGTTCTGCTGTCAGGGAATCACAAATGGAAGCTCAATATTTTCCATGACAGCTTAGCTTTCTAAGTGTGTGTATGTGTGTGTTTGTTTGTGGCAGTCTGCTGAGAAAGGGCAGGATTTGCATTGGCTCATTCTGTCTGTTTGATTGTGAGAGAGAGACAGACAGTTTAGAGGGAAGGTGGTAGATAGAGAGATGGAGAGATTGAGAATCGTAATGACATGTGTTAGTCTTTGCTTCTCTTTCGCTAATTAGTGCCTGGAGACTCATCAGGTGACAAGATTTAGGATGCAAACACACATACGCATCTCTAGGCAATATCAGCATGCTACAAAGGAGTTTTGTGAGACCGCCTTGGGCAAGCAGAGTAATTACCTACAGGAAAAGGCAAATATCCTGCGGTACAGCCTTCACCGAACAAGCCACAATTTCCTGTCTGAAGCGTATGCTTGATGTTAAAAACATTAATGCACAAACTATGTAGGTTTCAGCAAGGTTAGACACTGCAGTTTCTCAGCCCCAGACACAATATCTGATAGATTTTAGATTTTGCTGTACACATACTATACATACCTTATTAATTAATATCATTCTCCAGAGAGCTGACAAATGTGACATACACATACACAAAGGCATCTTGCTACCCAGCCTCTCTTGTCGCCATACTGATTTAATTTTCCATTTCACTGCTTTTGTCATTTACCTACCAGTCACGTAGATGCTGTATTACTGAATACATCTACACATACAGTTATATTCATACATATATATATATATTGTTCCAGTGTGTGAGTGTTGTTGAATGAATTAATCATGAAAAATGTAGGGGGCAGATTATAAACCTTGTCAGCTCATAAATACAAATTAGGTGATGTAACATTCACCCAGTAGTCCTTGCTGAAAGACAGTGAATGGGTGCTAGTTGCAGTAAATTATAGTTTAACACTTATGTGTTCGTTCAGTTCACTGCAGAAGTCAACAGCTTCTGCTGGGTCATAAAGCTGCTTTTTTATGTGACTGGATACAATTTCTTTCGGCTGGTGGCAAAAAAATCTTACATAAAATTTGTTTCTTTCCAAAAATGTGTGTGTGTGCCAGGGGGTTATAATTGTTAAAAACATCTTAGTTAAAATAATGCACATCTTCTAGTATTGTTAAACAAAAGTTTTGTAAATATATATAAAAAAAATCTGTGTAACTGCATAGTTTAAACCATTGCCATGACTCTTTATTTTCTCTCTCTCTCACTGTTTTCACTAGTTTCAGCATTCCTAATTATTCACATGGTAATTGTATTGTGTGTGTCATTCCAGATGTTCGGAGGAAGACTATCTACGAGTATCATCGAGTGGAGTTGCTAAAGACCAAAATTACTAACAGTACAGCTGTGGAAATGATGCCACTACCCAGTAAGCCACATACGTGAATACTTAACCTGATAACCGTCAGTCGACATATTGAGGATACACATTAAAATGCACTACATGAGCTACAGGTTTTCAGCTTTTAGATATTGGATATTTGAAACATATATATATATTCTAGGTATTTTATTAATAACAATAACTTTTATTATGTTTTTTTGTTTATGTTTATTGTTATGAAAATTTGTCAAAAATATATTCTTGGGTCTTAGACCATTCACTCAATATAATTAGAATAGAATTCAACTATGGTAAATTAAAGTGAAAATGGTAATAACCTAACAGGTCACCAGAACTTTTATAGCATAAATGTGATATTTATCTGTTCTGTTGCATTTTATTTATTGTTCTTTTTATTTTCCAGCATGCCTTCAATTCACAAGCTGCTCCTCTTGCATAGCAGCACAGATTAACTTCAACTGCAGCTGGTGTCATCGACTCAATAGGTGAGAAAACAAAGCTCTCTTCATACTTCTCGCTTTCCACAATTCTAATGACATTTTATCCGAATTGAAAAAGTGCTTCTCAGATAACTGGTTGCCTTGAGGCGCTGTGTTGAAGGGTGGGAGTAATTTATATTTTACAAGTACTGTCAGACGTTGCTAAAACAGAGACACTCTCACCACAGGCACATATCTGTGCAGATACAGACTATTTAACAATCACAATGTTACAAGATCTTGTCTTCAGATATAAAGTTGGGCAAAAAGCTGATTGTATACAGTGAGTGCATTATCTGTAAAACATTAACGAGTGTTACTTTTACTACACATAATTTTCAAACGTTTAATACCAATTCCTGTGTGGCAGAATTATGTCATGGCAAGACGTTTTCAAAGTTTTTATAGGGAGAAAAAGGGAAAAGAGTTACATTCCTGCTGATTCACTTCCGAACCTTCACCTCACCTCCTGAACCTAGACAGTTTTCTCTCTAGAAACATTCCAAAAGAACAGACTAAACACTCAACCTACTTCTGTTATTTTCTGGCATTTGTTACATCTGTCTACACTCCTTATTCCTAAAGCACATACATGGCACTTTTACATGTGTGCATTTGGCAGGCACTTTTATTCAAAGTGACTTGCACTGCATTCAGGTTTACAGTTCATCAGTATGTGCATTCAATAGGAATTCTTCTATATTATACTTGTTGAGTTATGTGAAAGCTTAAGCTTACATACTATACATAAATGTAGTGTGACTTTGGGTGAAAGTGTCTGTCTAATGCGAATGCAAATATACACATAGACCTACAAATATATTCTCAGATGTATATTTCAGTTAAATTTCATTTTTTATCAAGTACCCGTTGTACTGCACAGGTCACATGTTTTGAGAAGTTTAAGTAAGCTATAACATTCCTAACTGCAGTTATATTAATCATTACATTAGTACATTAACATAACATAATGATGCATAGCACAACTGCAATTTTCAATGTCATCAGTGGGACCTTGTTTTTCAGTCTCCAGGAAAGCTGATTTGAATAATTGTAAACAGGAATGCATAGTTTTGAGCCTCTCATTTGAATGTTCTGGTGGAGAAGGATGTTTGTATTCAGTCTTCATCAATATGCATAATAATTTTGTTTGGCTGGAGGTTATGTAAATAATGTAGAATTGGAAGCAGCACCGGTAATTAAAATGAAGTTTTTCTCAGGCTGGATAATGTGTGTGGTCAGATTTCACCCACAGTATGCAGATCAGCCAGCACAAGCAAAATACTATTAGTACTATTGTTGCCGCTTCTGATGTATCGCTTCATTGTCTCCTACTACAGTATTGTAAGTCACTTTGGATAAGCGTCAGCTAAATGCCTAAATGTAAATGTAAAATGTTAACAAACATAATCAATAATGTTTTAAAAATAACAATGCAGGGAGGATTCTGTGATGGTTATATTGCATGAATATTGAAAATGTCACAATAACAATACTGTAGATAGCAGAGGTGTTGACCTCTATAAATTGAGATAAATTAATTAGGATTAAACAACACACTTTGAATTGATATGTGTACTCACACACACACACGTTTTTTCATCAGTATGGCTATCAAAAGACTGCCATAGCACATAACACCTTTAATAATTTATTACTCAACCCTAGTTCTATGTTTTTAAGTGTGACAGCATTGATATTTTCACTGAAAACACTGCTCTTATAAAACTGTGTGTTTATTAATAACCATGTTAATATCCACATTAATAATATTGTGCATCAAAACGCCATTACATTTGCATACTTGGAAAGGCCTTCTTTCACCCTCAAGGTTAGATTATTATAGGATCAGAATAAATTTGAGCTGACTGCATTTGCAGCCATTAACATGTAAATGAGATTATGAAAGGTTGTAGAAGTGCTGACAAACGATGTGGCTGCTGCCACCTGCAACCTCAAATCTAGAGCGATATATTTCTGTTTTACTCAAGGTGATTGCTTTGACAAATTGACATGATGACCATGAAAAAGCTATGAAAACTACTCAAAATCAAATTTGTTTACAGGATTAAATTTGTGTGAGAGGTAATAAAGTTACAAACTCAGTGCCAACACTAAAACAGTTTATTTAGGTCATTTTCAGTGCTTTGGTAAGACACACACTATAATGCCGCTTACCACTTCTGTCCTTAATTACTGATACACATCTTACACAGCTAAGTAAAAACAACACATTTTTCTAAACTTTGTAGGAAACAAAAGATGCCATTGACTGAATGTTTCTATTATCTATTTCACTGCTTAGCCAGGGGTCTGTGGAGAGGATGCAGTGCACAATATATATTTTTCCTTGATTTTATTGATACAACTACCTGCTTGAATAAACTACCTGCTTTGATTTTATCATATCTTTTAGTAGTTATAGGCAACATTCTCAATAAAAGTTACTACAAGATGTTACCTTGGAATATAAAGTTTTTCATACTAAACTCTTTGGGTTACCTGACAGTCTTTGTGTGGGATTTGGGTCTGTAAAGGTTGAAGGTAAAGGGTTTTCTTCCTTGTTTATTTATTTTTCTATGTCTGTTTCTATATACTTTTATATAAGCCAGTTAGTTTTGAAAGCACTTGAAGGCATAGGATCCTTTTGATCAGGATGGTATAATATGGCAGCATTTAGATTACAGTGACAGACTCTCACAAGCTACATAGAGATCCTTTTACACACACACACACACACACACACACACACACACACACACACACACAGACCACTGGTTTGTTTACCTTCGGTGAAGTGACTATTTTTCGGTGAAGTGACTAGTTTCTGACCCCAATATATCAACAAGAAACAGGGAGAGAGATGATATGAATGTGTGTATGATGAATAGGACTGAACTGGAATGAACTGAAAATAGAGAGTATATCAGGAAAAGATGAATTCTGTATTGAGACTTGCTGAATGATATGGGGAGGCAGGATGACTGTATCTCAGCAGACATCAGGAATGCCAAATAGCCAAAGCTTATTGTGTTCCATTCTGCATGCAAAAAACTGAAGGGACTGGATGAAGTAAAGACAAATGTACTAGTCCTGACTGAAGCAGTAATATACTGACATAGAAAATGCATATCCATTGTTTTACCTAATTGTATTTTTTAAAGGAATAACCCCTCCTCAAAAAAAGTCTTTCAGCACTATCTCTGTTCATATGTCTACATATTTAGCTTGTTGTTTACTGGTAGTCATTCTCTCTGCCATACTCTGTAGCTCTAAAATCTCATTTGCACTTCATTATTATTGAATATGATACATTGGAATCAGTAATTCGAAAAACAATGCTTAATAATAACATGTTTTTTTTTTTTTGCTAAACTAACTCTCTTGGGAACAAATAAAAACAATTCTTAAGTATGAACATGTAGTTCAGAAGAACATGATTGACAGATAGCGCTTTAATTAAATCTCTCCCTTACTAATAATCTTTGTGACAGATGTTCCAGTGGCTTTGATCGGCATCGACAGGACTGGGTGGATAACAGCTGTCCAGATGTCTCTCTCTCTCTCTCTCTCTCTCTCTCTCTCTCTCTCTCTCTCTCTCTCTCTCTCTCTCTCTCTCTCTCTCTCTCTCTCTCTCTCTCTCTCTCCTTCTTTCTCCTTCTTTCTCCTTCTTACCCTCCATCCAGCATTTATTGATGTATTTTTGCTTTGTATGCTGTACAAGTTAACTTCCAAAAGTGCTATTTAATAGTGCATCACTCATACATTTTATTATTTACCTCATATTGCCATATTTAACATTACATTTTTAAATTGATAATCCTTACCCTTACTTGTCTTTAAATCTTAGACGAAGGATAACACCTGTGATATCATCAACACTACTAATCTCAAATTCCTGACCACAGTGTCAGTTGCCAAGATGACAACAAAGAACAGAGGAACTACTGAGGGTCACGCCACCCAAGCCACATCACACGTACCCACCAGCATACCTACAGAAGGTACTGCCATACCTAACATACACACACATCATTCAGATTGAAACATGACACATTGAATCAGTGTTAAAATTCTATGACAACAACAAAGCAACAAGTTAGTATTTTAAACCATTAGTTACAACCGACTGCTTGTGTGAATGAATGCATTAATGGATTCTATATAAATCAATAGACACAGAAAATAGAAAGGCTTATTTGTGTTTTTATGAGCCTGGGGATAGAAATCAATTCCTGCAGAATGAACGCTGGGCTGCAAAGTACATTCAGAACTTAAGTATATGCTGTTTCATTTAGCTCAAGCAGTTTCCTCATGAATGCGTTTCAATAGATAGCACCACACAATTACAGATCCTCATAATCTATGGGCAGGATGTTGAAGCATCTGTTCATATATCAACCCTTCTACACAAACATACATGCATGTTAAAAACAACTACAAACAATCGAACAAACGTGCATCTATCTGCATTACCATTCTGCTGTTATGTTTAACCTAATGCTGTGATTTGGTTTGTTTTGCTTTTTTGGGATGGCCACAAACACATTATTAGATAGTAAATAAATGCAGCACCAAATGTGTCAGTGAATGATTAATGTGGATATATGAATATTCAAGATCTACATGAGCGACAAATCTTTCATTTTATCTTTATCTCCCTTTTTTTTTGAGAAGTCACCATCTAGAAGATTTTTCCTCGAATGAGTAATGAGGTACTGAGCATCTCTGCTCAGTCAGTGTAAATCTCTGTCCAGTATTTATGCCATAAACATGTTTATTGGAGAAGGAGCATTTATCGTCTTTGCGTTGACAATGAAAATAGAGCTACAGTATGTTGATGAAAACAAAGTTTGTCTGTGTGGGAAGGATGGGCATATATGTTTATCATTACCATTTTGATAGAATATTTAATAAAGCAGTGAGTTATGAGGTTAATGATAAAGGGTATATGTAACTAAAATGATAGGTGATTTGTTTTGTTTTCTTTTTCTTTTCTTAATACTATAGTCCTGCATGTGTAATTTATTTAACAATCCTGATCATAACAATCCTTATATAATTATTCATTGCTATTTAGTGCTAGTTATCGCTGTGTCTTTGTGTTATTGCCAATGCTACATATCTACGTGATGTAGACAGTAGTGTTTTAGCTCATTCAAGAATGTGAGAGTGGATTTCTCATTAAAATTAATTATATTCAATAACATGTTCTGTCATTACAGACATATTTTTCAGTCTCTTTCAAGTACTCCTCACATGTCTGACCCATTTACATTTGGTGATGAGAATTGTGTGATTATGTGTTTTTGTTTGGTGGATTGTATATGTTTGTGTGTTTGTGTATTCATCCTGTAAAATTAATAGTAATTAATAGTAAAATGAGAATCTGGCTGGATGTAAACTGGGTTAATATTAATATTCAGTCTTTCTCTGTCTTTTTTGTTTCTTTTTTATGGATTCTTACAGATGATACCAAAATTGCACTACATCTTAAAGACAATGGAGGTAAGATTTTATCTGATAACTGATAAATAATATCTGAAAACATACTTTGTGTGCAATTTATGTTATATTTAGACATTTTGTGTGATCTTATGTGTCTGTGTAGCAGTAAGTTCTAAATTCCTGACCCAATATCTGTGTACTGTGCCAGTTAATTTCCTGTCCAATAGCAGATTTTAAATCATACCTTCTTCTTCTGTTTTCCTCTCTCACACAGAGAGACTCTCTTTAACTCACTTTCTTTCTTCTCTCCCCCTCTGTATTCCCAGAAATCTGTTAGTAAAATCCAGGTCATGTGTTTTTGATTTGGGCAAGCTCAATATTTTTTAGCAGTCGGAAACAACTGTCAAAGCAGAACATACAGCCAACCGAAAACTGTAATTAAAAGAAAATATCTAACCTAATGTAGAATAATAGGAATGTTTTCATACCAGGTAAAATATACTATTAATACGCATAATTTCTAATTGTTAATTAAGTTCTTAAAAAACATTTTACATTTTATATAAAAAGATCTTAAAAGTTAAATACTCTGCATTATTATGTTGAGAATAACTGTATGAAATCCACAGACTCATAAGTACAGTATACACATTTGGAGAACAAATAAATCAATAAATTTGCAGTATTTCCTAATACTTTTAATCTTATGCTCATGATTTTGTTAACCTAAACCTTAAAAAACAATAAATATTGAACTATTTAAATAAAACTATTAATCAATACAACCATAGATCAAAGAATCTGTTTTTGTAGCTATTAAATAAGATAATATAAAAATCAAAGACACAGATTATTTTATTTAGTGCTATAGTAAATACACTGACTATCTAATGGATCTATCATTGTATTTTGCAGCATCCTAACCAGTCTACAAGAAACCTTTCATAATATTAATAATCATTTTTTATTGTTCTTTTGAGTCTTATTGACTAGAACAGAATTTTTAAGCCTAGTATGTCTAAATTCCTAATTCTGCTTTCTATCTGTATGTTGGCTTTGGTGACCAGTCTTGCAAACACGGAAACCTGTTTTAGTTTCTGCAGATTAACATCACAGACAATGAATACTTACTTTGAAGATTAACCACTTGAATTGAGTCCACACTGTGTGAAAAATAAAAATAATAATATGCAAGGACAATGACATTTTCAGATATTTCACACATTTTCATTTCAAAACAACTAAATATATAAAAGGAGAGCAGGAAGAAAGTGAGAGAGAGAAAATGATTTTTTTATTTGATATGGAGTTGGTCTGTTGTTATTCTGAGTGAGTTTTGATGAGGTTTGCAGCTGTTTGTGCACATAATTCAAAAGTCTGTGCACATTTATGATATTATGACAGTACCTTTTCCAGCACTGCAGGACAAATGTACCATGGGCTACAGTTATCTAGCCAACCAGCCTATTATCCTCACTACAAATGGAAAGAGCTACTTTATTCTTTTCCCATATATTGCTGCTTACTGTATACAGTAGTCCTGTTTTTGCTTCTACAATCATTTGTTTGTGTTCATAATAGAAGAGAACATGTGTAGTTCAGTTTGCACTTCGTTTGTAGCTGTCAAAATAAATGTGTCTAAATTTAATTCACCTAGAAAGGTATTTGAGACGTCAGGTAAATTATGTTGAATACTGAACATCAATAAAATGTTTATGTGACCCTAAGTGTCCTCACAGCACAGCCTGATCAGATCTCTGTAAAAGATTTCTTTGTTGTTTCGGTATGACAGTTGAATAGTCAGGCTGTTATTGGTTGCCAAGCTTCAGTCACTCTTTTACTGAAAATAAATAGATTCCCATGCTTAGATGGCACTTCTAGCTGTAATAAATGAAAGGGAACAGCAGATACTCATCATTAGTTTTGCCCTAAAATTGAAAGGTTTTCTTAAAATGTCTGCCCATTTGTAAGACAATGTAAAATTAAATATCAAAATCACATTTAATGTCAGATAACATAATCTTGTAGCACTTGATTCATTAGCAAAACTCTACACATATTTCACTGTAAACATGAAAATGTACAGCTGTTTCCCTGAGGATGTCTGTGATTGTATCTTAAAAAATACCTTTGGTTTGTGTAATCATGTAGTCAAGTTACCACATGAAGTACATTTTTTGGTTATCTGAAAACATTGTTTGCAGTTAAAGGACACAATCATATGAAGTTGGAGAATCCCTGCTGTTGCTTTCCCTGCTTTTAAAAGATTTGAACAATGCAAATAATACAGCAGATGTGGTGTCTTTTATATGATGAAATTAAATTAAGTTAAAATAAAACTGTCTATAACTGACATTGTGAAAAAGAGAATAAGGGTGCCCCACTCATTTGGTCCACTCAAAAATAACCACCGAGTATGCTGTTGTATCATCTTCAGCCTTGCACTACACGTACCACAAGAAATATCTTAAATGTCTGTCATACGAAGTCAAGTCTGGTCCCTTATCTACCCGTTTTACAGATACACAAGCAAAAAAAACCTTTAACAGCCAGAAAGTAAAAAATAAGGTGATCGGACGGCGCTCTCTTCTGTTAGAAAGAAAAACTGCAAGAGTCAAAAATCCTGATTCATTTTCACTAAGGTCATTTTAACCAGTGCGTTTATGTGTGTACACAGAACACAAACACACAGATTTATTTTCATAGAGTGAATTAATAAATACACAGAACAATTTCAGAACAACTTTAAATCCAGTGTTTATGTGTTGTTGGTTTCAGCTTCTGCAGCTAAAAGCACAGCAGAGAACAGCACACATTCTCTGCACGTTGGTCTGATTCTCGGCATGCTCATGCTTCTGCTCGTAATGGTTGTCGTCATTCTGGTGACCGTATACGTTTACCATCATCCGAGCTCTGCTGCGGGACTCTTCTTCATTGAGGTGAGAGTGTGGCGATGTAGTTAAAATAATATTGTAATTGACCTAAAATGAAAATTTTGCATTGCTTAATGTTTTTCTTGTTATTATTAAAAATATTTTTGTTTCCTCACACAAAGCTATTGTATGACTTCTAATCACTCAGAATATAGCACAGAAGTCATATGGTTTACGTTTAAGATACCTTTGTGGTGTTTTTTGTAATGTTGCAGCTTGAAAGCCTCAGTCCTCAATCCTCATTAAAATATCTATAGAAAAAAAGATTTGTCCAGAAGATTTTTCAAATGACCAAAAATATTTAGTTTTCCAGATAATCATTTAAAAAATCATTTATTAATAATAATGTTGTATACCTGCAGAGACGTCCTAGCAGATGGCCTGCCATGAAGTTCCGTCGGGGATCTGGTCATCCAGCATATGCAGAAGTAGAACCTATCGGTCAGGAAAAAGAAGGTTTCATTGAGTCAGAGCAGTGCTGAGGTTGAACCTTTGACTTCTTAATTCACACACTGCCCAGCAACCTTTTTGATGTTTAACTACAAATCCACACCTCTCATTACATTCAGTTCTACCGGCCCTTCAAATGCAAAACACTGACAAAACTGAAAATAATGAGAGTATGGCATTTGACTGGCAGAGGCATCTAAACAATAAAATGCTGGGATCCAGCTATCAACACTCAAAACGACAATACCCAGAGGAAAGCTTTGTAATCAGCTGGATCAATAACGGCTTTAAAGCTTCTGTACACACTGCTTGGTTCCTGACAAGACAGAGGAGCGGCTCTTTAATCCATGATTGTGCTGGACGAGACTTTGACCTTAAGAAACATAATAAACTGAGGGGTGTTGTATGATTTTCTAATTTGATGGGCCTGTCAGAGAATATTTTTTTCATTCTTTTTATGACAGTTTATGATCAATCTTGATCAGATTGCTTAATGAAAATGTAAAAGATGCACATTCATTCATTTCATGTGTTGAAAATCTTATGTAGACCTTATCTTTATATCTTTAAAGGGTTTTTAGGGTTTTCTGTTTTCTTTTATTATTCTGTTCCTTATATATTTTTGATTTGCAACTGGTGTTTTGTAGTTTGATGAAAAAAAAATACTGTGTTTCTTCTTCAGTGTGTATTTTGAAAACTCTTCGGACAGACAACGCACACTGCAGTTTGGATAAAATAGGAAAATGTTCTGTGAACAAATGCATAAACAGTACTAAATAATATTTATCCGTACATATTCCAACCATTTAGGACATTTTTGCACATATCCATTTAACGCACATATGTTGTTTTATTTTGATTTCCCCCTTCCAGATTGTTACTAATTCAAATTTACAAGACAGGCGCTTGTGAGATTGTGTATAAATGTATGTATGTTTAAAAATTGATTTTGTGATACACAATAATCTCTTACATTTATATGACACAGATAAAAAAGCATTTTCCAACAGCTAAACAGCTTATTTGGGTTATACATTTTATCTGCTATTTTGTAGACTGTAGGGGGAATTGCCCTACTGTTGTCAAGGTCATTTCAGTTTGAAAGATTAAAAGCAGTGAAAAACTGAAATACTCTAATGGATTCATTTTAAAGTCAAGGAAATGACTCATTACTCTACAGAAAAAGTTGTGCATCACATGCATTACAAAGTTATTCTGAATAATAAAAACAAATAATAAAATGTTCAGTAATAATGTAGTACTATTTTGACCTTATATTACAAAGCCAAACGATTACAACAATTTCTTTTTATAAAACTAAATTCATTATGGTACATATTACTTGCATATGCTTTTATATGACCAAAGAACTGTTGTACATGCATACATTGGCTTAATCATAGAAAAATTATGCAGCACCATAACATATCCAAACACACCCAGGACTTCATTCCTTTGGACAAAACCGAGATCTCAATGTGGTAAAATAATGATTAGTTTTAATAATGATTGTGTTTAGTGTCAACCAGATATTGTGCTGCTGTTTGATACTATGGTGTTTAAATTAAATGACTATTTACAACTGGCATGTGGCATTTTACCAAACATCCTAAACCGTACATGTTTAGACTGTGGAAGATATTTGTTTCTTTTATTTTATCATTTCAACAAGCCTATGTATAAAGGTTTTCACTTAGCATATGTACATTTTTCATGTCATTTTTATTTCTATGTGTAACGTTTAATTTTACAGTCTACATTGTTTCAAAACAGCTGTCTTTTTATCCTTACAGTATGGAAATACAGCAGCAGATTCTTCACTGGAACAACCTGATTATTTTAGCATATGTGTGTATGTATGTACCGGTGTGAGTGCGTGTGTGTGTATATGACATTGCGTTTATCTGAATGTCTATAAGTGTGCACTAATGAGGTCTAAAGTTTATTTTGTGAAATAATCTCAAAATATTTAGAAGTGGCTCCATTTTTCTGTTCAGCAATGATGATGTCTTTTTTACAACTTGGGGAAACAAAACCCCTAGTGACCTGCTTTTTTGATAATCAAATTAGTCATGTTGTGCCACACATTGAGAGACAGTGAAATCAAATCTGTGTACTCTTGCGTTACTACTGTCATTTTAAATTACAATAATAAAGTTTGATAAATAAACAGTTTAAACACTTTCAATTATTTTACCTTGTTAAGTTTTTCTATACTTTTCTATACTGAAACAATACTGCCGAGTTCTTATAAATTCTTATTAATTTGTTAGGTAAACTCATTATTAACAAAAATAATTTCCTCCTGGGATTATTAAAGTATTTCTGATTCTGATTCTTTAGCAAGTCTACTGTTGTGTATTTTCACAACAGAGTTTTGACTTATTTTCACTCATTTAAATGGGAAGCTTTTTATATCTTGTATGTTATACCTTTTGTACCCTTCTGTCATTGTATTCATCGTTTTTATTGTTAACAAACAAACCACATCCATCCACATCCACTTTTGAAAAGCTTGCTACGGTAAACTACACGCATTCAGCACGATTGTGTCAGAGCTATGACGCTGCAGTCACGTGCCTCTCTGTCTGACTGCGCGAGCTCTCGATCTCTGTCCTCTGATTGGACGACCAGTTTCAGCCAAACTAGCCACCAACTCATTCAGCCTAGCTCTTAAACAATTAATTGTTTTATCTCATATTAGCAGATATTTTGAAGTTCGGCGAAATTTTAGTTAAATTCAGTTCAGGGGTCCGTCTGAATGGCTGAAGCCTCTATTACAGGTAAGCGGGTAACTATTGCTAACTCATAACGGCTAGTTGTACTGATGTGTGTTTGTGTTGTATGGAGTGTGTATTATGGCACTCAGAAGAAAAGCAGTCCGTTTATTATTTAAAAAAATTAATAAATAAACCGTGTTATTTCATATTTTCGCTATTGGTTTGAACGTTTAAAGACTATTTTAAATACTAACGTCACGTGTTGTCACAAATACAAGGTGGAGGAAGTATGTTTGTTAATCTGTTTAACTAGTTGCTAGAACAAAAGAATAGTACGTTAATGTCAGTTAATCGATAAATTATATATTTCTCTGGTCAATGGTCCTTTGACAGCAGAGAGACAAGCAGGTGAGTGACGTTATCTTTGCCACGTGACGTTAGGGTGCGTTGCAAAAAAGCTGACGTCAGTTTGAATGTATTACATACAATAAAGCATCCAGCATAACTGCAAAGATAATTTTGTAGTCGTCAAAGGGCAGAGAATGAACCACACTTCTGTGTGCTAAATGCTTGCCTGTGATTTGTAGACACATCAAAATTGAATCCGGATTCTGCTGAGTTTATACCACAAGCTAAACCCAACCAACCACAGTCTAGGAGAAGTTACAGACAACAGGACCCCAATCAGCACTATGCTAGGCCTCGATTCAAACAGTCAAGTGGAAATTATCATGGTCCAGATGAGTTTCAAACCCCTGAAAATAATGTATTACCCACTCCCGAACTGGCCGTAAGAGGAAGCGCAAGAGGAGGTAGAGGCAGAGGAGGAAGACAAAGAGGTGGACGAAGTGACGGAAGGCATAATAATGACCATCGTCCCCAAAGTGAAAGATGGACAAAACCTGAAAGTGACAGCGACTGCTCTGGAAGGGACCGTGGAGCTGCTGGTGGTCAGCGAGGACCACATTCCAACTTTAACAGGTCGACAGATGAGGAAAGGCATGAACGACCTCCTGTTAAAGCCAACATAAGGGGATCTTACCGAGGCAACCGACAGAGGGGGACCTTTAAAGATAGAAGTGATAGATCTATAAAGGAACCTCTGCCAAGCAACACTGAGGAGAATCTGGAGAACCAGGGTAGTGGAAGAGACAGAAAGCCTGCTGGGGCCCATGAACATCCAGAGCTGGAGCCTGACCAAAGAAACTATAAGGGATGGAGAGGTGGAGACCGGCGCATGCAGCCTAGTTCCTGGAGGAAAGGGCCAGTCTCCAACCATGGGATTCAAGGTAACTGGAGAGAAAGAGAGCCTGTTAATGTCAGAGATGAGGACTGGAAAGGTGCAGAAGGAGAGAGCGGAAGAAAGGATGAGTCAAACAGGAATGAAGGAGGAAGTACGAAAGGGAAACGAGCATTACAGCAGAATCCAGTGCAGAGGAGAGGTCCTGAGCGAAGAACGGGGCCGGTGAAACGCATGGAGCCTCCTAAAAGCAAAGAAACACAGACAGGTAATATACTTTAGCTCATTCGTGCAACTTTACAAATTATTGCCACCTTGCAGAAGCAAAACTATAAGGTACTCTGTATGGATAGACTTTGAAATAAATGTTTCTCTGTGCCTTTTGTAAAGATTGGCTTTTGTACAAGTTTAACATATCTGTGCATGTCCATAGGCTGTCTAATTGAACAGCTGACAGAGGAGAAGTATGAGTGTATGGTCTGTTGTGAAGTGATTCGGGTCATGGCCCCGGTCTGGAGCTGTCAGAGCTGTTTCCATGTGTTTCACCTTAACTGCATCAAGAAATGGGCTCGCTCGCCTGCGTCTCAAGCTGAAGGTATAGAATTACCACATTATCAATGAATCTATAATCATCGCAGTTAATTTACATGTTTATTGTTTACAGATGGCAGCGAAGGTTGGCGTTGCCCTGCGTGCCAACATGTGGCACTGAAAGCCCCAAGTGCATACACCTGCTTCTGTGGTAAGATTACATTGTGCTTTTGTATCTTGCCTGATTTATGCTGTGGAACATTATATTTTTGGCTTTAAATAATTTTATAGTAGTACTACTATCTTTGTGTTTTTTTAACCTTAATTTTACTGGACAGGAAAGATGACCAATCCTGAGTATCAACGTACTGAGATTCCTCACAGCTGTGGAGATATGTGTGGAAAGAAGAGAAGTGGTGGAGAATGTAAACACCCTTGTAACATGTAAGTGCTTAACAACACTTTTTGCTCCTCTAATGTCAATTTTGGTGTAGATTTCATGTGTTTTAACTGCCAATTTATGCAGTGTTTTATCATACAAAGGTACTTCTGTGTATGTATGTTGACATTCTTGTGATAATGCTTTCTCTCTCTTCCTCTTTGCAGCTTGTGTCACCCGGGCCCCTGCCCACAGTGTCCTGCTTTTGTCAGCAAGTCCTGCATTTGTGGTAGAATTAGGTACTATTAACTGTTACTGATTACTACTGTGTGTAAGCATTTACCCAGATATGTACCCACAGACTAACAAAGTTTTTTGTGTTTGTGCAGTAAGCAGGTGCGTTGCAGTCAAACAGGACCTCTGCTGTGTCAGGAAGTCTGTGGAGCTCTGCTGAACTGTTCACGGCACTCCTGTACCCAGGTGTGCCACTCAGGGCAGTGCCAGCCATGCCAACAACGTGTCCAGCAAGGTAATTAGTATTTCATTAGTAATAATCTCTCTTTTGGTTTTACATTTTCCCATGTCTATGCTGTATTATATATTGTGTAATATACATATGTTATATGTTGTATTCTCCTGTATCATTTCATGTGTTTGTACCCTTGTGCAGCATGCTTCTGTGGTGTGGTGCTCAGGGAGGTGGCATGTGGGACTGATCGTGAGAGTTTTGATGGATCTGGATATTTCTCCTGTTGTAAACCATGTGGAAAGTATGTTCTTAAGAATATATTTGTATGTTGTTTATAATTAAAGCTATAATTTGTGTTGTTTATTCTTTATAGTAATATAGTAAGTATCCAGCCATTTCACTAAACATTGCATTAATTCTTGTTCTAGGATGCTTGACTGCCAGGCCCATCGCTGTCAGGAGTCATGCCACCCCGGACAGTGCCAGCCATGTCCACGTGACACTAAAGTGGTGCGCAGTTGCTCATGTGGACAGACTCCACTCTCTAAGCTTCTTGAGCTTGGTTATCCAGAGAGAAAGATCTGTACTGACCCGATTCCCTCATGTGGCAAGACCTGCAACAAGCCATTGCCATGTGGAGATGGTGGTATGTGCCTGATTTTCTCAATACTATTTAAGGTCTAAACATATTTTTAGCAAGTCATACGTCTTTTAAAATTGTTGTGGTAACCAAGTCACTAAGAGCTGATAATGTGTCAGGAGCAAGTATTGCTGATCGCTGTTCTGAAAAAAAATTAAATATCAAAAACTGTACAATGGACATAAAGATAGCTTTTTTTGATCGGCTACAGATTCTGTCCATTTGTGTGAAAAACTGTGTCATGAGGACAGCTGTGGACCATGTTCTTTGACTTCTACTATCAAATGCAGATGTGGCAGTAATAGCAAGGTTAGACCATATTTACCAAACAGCTGCATAGAGGAACATTTTGAAAAGTTCATATCTTATTCGTAGTGTCTGTTCTGTCCTCGTAGGAAGTTTCATGTGCAGCGATTCAGACTGAAAGTAAGGCTTGTGGATACCCATCAGATAATATTCATATATCATTTATATAATATATTAATTCCATGTACCACAGTTGCTGTTTTAATGTCTATGTTTTATTTCTACAGACGATATGGTGTTTACCTGTGAGAAACGCTGCAGTAAGAAACGCTCCTGTGGCAGGCACAAGTGTGGAGAGCTGTGCTGTGTGGTGAGTCTGTCTTTTTATGAAAGTTTGTGTCTGTGTGCAGCAGTCAAAAGAGAGGCGTATTAACTTAATGTAGTCTTACTCTTTATTAGGATAAGGAGCATAAATGTTCAATGATTTGTGGCTACAAGCTCAACTGCGGTCTGCACCGGTGTCAAGAGCTTTGTCATCGTGGTAACTGCCAGCCTTGTTGGCAAACCAGTAAGATTTTGTCCATTATGTCCTTAAACTTTTATGTGCTTCTTTAAAGGTGGCATTGTGTTTTTTAGTTGCAAAATCTATTTGCGAAATTGTGGGGATGAGAAGGACTGGGTCTCTTGGTGATGTTAATAGCTGTAGTAACTCAACACCTGCCGAGTTACTGTCCTAGTCATTGGGATGAGCTCTCAAGGTCTTGATCATTACAATGATTTTAGTAAAAGTATTGTTAGTTAAGTGAAACATCTTCAAGAGTATGAAGCTGGTGGGATGCCATCTTAATTAGTCTAAGAAAGACTTTTAATATCCATCTATTTCTTTTTTTACATTTAGTACTGTTTGCTTTCTAAAAGGTTTTGATGAATTGACATGCTACTGTGGAGAGACCGTGATGTACCCGCCCATCTCATGTGGAACTAAACCTCCTGAATGTAAAAATGTTTGCACCCGCAAGCATGATTGTGATCATCCAGGTATTTACATCATCTGTCTGCTTAGACTATGGCAGTTAATGACTCCTAATATAATTTTCACTGTTGTTCAGTTAATGAATTTCACAAACTTTGTTGAGTAGCAGATGTATGTTGTGTTTTTCCTGCAGTTTTTCATTCCTGCCACAGTGAGGACAAATGTCCTCCTTGTACCTACCTCATCAAGAAGTGGTGCATGGGTAATCATGAGGTAATGCTACATATATTTTAAGACCTTCTTTACTTTGCTATCAAATGTGAATAAAGATCAAGTGAATGTTACAGCCTTACACTAAATAAGATAAAAACATAACTCAGAAAACACACGTTGCTTTGGATAAAAGTTTCTGCCAAATGCATAAATGTAAATGTATTAAAACCCTCCCGTCCATTGTCACTTTTCTCTTTAGCAAAGGAGTAATATCCCGTGCCACCTGCAGGACATATCATGTGGTTTAATATGTGATAAGCTCTTACCCTGTGGCTCTCATCGCTGTAAGAAGATATGCCATCGTGGGGAATGCCAGGCAGAGGGAGAGTGTAAACAGCCATGCACTCATCCCAGACCTGTATGTGGGCATCCCTGTGCTGCTCCCTGCCACCCGGGCACTCCCTGTCCTCCCAATACCTGCAGTGCCAAGGTACAGGCCTTCCCTCATCCAGACCTAACTGTGCATGTTTCTCAAATAATCAGAAACGCAGCACTTTGTAGCTGCCTGATTCACTAGCCAACAAACATTCTTGTACTTGATTACAAAGAAACATCCACAACACATCAGAAATCTGAAGTGTACTGCATATTCAATACAAGGACATTACATTAATCAGTGAAATATGTTAAGGTTATTAAGGTAAGCTATGGTAAGGTAGCATTGTAGGTTTTACATGATTAAAACATTTTCTGTATAAATTGTTTCTTTACAGAAAACTGATCACACTTTTATATAATCTAAATATCAAGGAATGGATTAACTTTGCAATAATCACATGTATTTCCTACTTTTAATCTCAAGGTGGCACTGCAGTGTGACTGTGGCCGTAAAAAGGAGACTGTTCCTTGTGCTGAGGCATCCAGTTCCTACCAAAGGTAGGAACACTATTTTTATAGCTTTATAGCCGTAATTTTAGTAAAATGCTAATAATAAGCAATGATGCTTTCTTAAGTTGGTTAAGTTTTGAATCAGTACAGAAGTGTGTTGTTATTTTTTTCCCATCATTCATTGACTGTTGGTCAGTCACAGCAAAGTTAGTATACATTTTAAAAAGAGCGTGGTAGCACCACTGCAGTTTATGTCAAACATTTTTGTTGGTCTAAGATTAAAATCAGTTTTCATCTATACTGTATGTTTTTTAGATTTGCCGCTATCGCAGTGGCCAGTAAGCTGTCAGATATGCAGCTGGGAGAGTCAGTTGACATTGGACAGCTTACAAAGAAGGAGCAGAAAAAAGCTAGGTATTTGTTTACTGTTTGTTTATTAAACCTTTCTGTCAATTTGTTTGGTTTATTTGGGACTCTCGTCTGTGAGTATTGTACATCAGTTGTGCAGTAATTTTATTTATTCTCTTTCTGTCAGACTGGAGTGTGATCAGGAGTGTGCTACACTGGAAAGAAACAGGTGAACGTAGTGATGGCACAGGTCTTACTGACATATGCGCTCACTTTATCTCTTCCTGTTTTATTGACTGCATGGCTATATGTGTGGGTACTGTGGTTGTAAATGTTTTCTTTTTCAACCCTAGGCGACTAGCTGAGGCCTTGCAGATAGACCAGTCGGTGGATCCCTTTAATAAGTCCACGTCTTCCAAATATAGTGACTCTCTCAAAGAGGATGCAAGGTTTTTTTTTTATTTTCTACCAGTGTGAAAAATAAATAACACAAGAATGCATCAACAAGACGACAAAACTATGGCATTACTGATCTCAGATGTAGTGGAAAATCTCAGGATGAAAGGATCAACCATTTAAGGCATTTATAATGACAAATTTAAAAACTTTATTTGAACAGTTTTGTTGCTATCTTGAATAGTTGTACAGTTATTTTCTATAAACAATGTTTAAGAGCTTGACAAATCTATAAACTATACAGGCATTTATCGTCTCTGTTTTTCAAAAGCATCCACATTCCAAATATAAAAATGGCATTTATACTTTTTAATGAAACAAATGTTACAAATTTACATTCTTGTCTCATGGCTTTACATTATTGCTAGTAATCTGGCACTAAAACATTGACATTTAAGTTTTGGGTCTGTTATGTTTAGTCTACTGCAGAGCAGAATTAAAGCATAATGTGAGGGTGGTTGATCTTTCTGTGTCTCTAAAGAAAGCATGGGTCTTTTTTATTTTAATAGTGGGATTACAGATTAAAGAGACCAGACAATACACAAACCTTTCTTCTATAAATGGCACATCTATACAAAATTCTTACACAACAAACATTACTTTTTTTTAATTACAGGAAAGATTTCAAGTTTGTCAGTGAAATTGAGGAGGAGATTAGGAATTTAGTTGACCAGGCTAACAAGGTAAGATATAAATAAACTTCTACACAATAAGCCATGCTTTTTAAATTGGCTACTTAAGCATTTTTTGTAGCATCATTTTTCATAAATGTGTGATTGTTTTTCTTTCCACAGGGCAAACAGCCTAAAAGAAGTCACTGTTTCCCACCCATGAAACGTGAACACCGAAGAATTCTCCATGAGTTAGCTGAGGCATATGGTGTGGAAAGTGTTAGCTATGATAGCGAACCCAAACGCAATGTAGTGCTCACTGCCATCAGGTCAGATAAAGAAAAATGTTATATTGCTCTATTAAAATATTATTTGTTGTGACCTAATAGTAGAAGGACAAATATAGAACTGTAATAGTAAAAATAAAATGATCTTAATATGCATAAAAGCAAATACAACATGTCTTCCCGTGTCGCATGTACTGTTTTGTGAGTAGCATTGGTTTATACCTTACCATGATTGTTTTTAATGTTGTTTTAATTTTCAGGGGAAATCTGTGTGTCCTAACACTAGTCTGACTGCTTTAATTGAAAGGGAAACGGTTACCCGAGCTCCTCCTCCTATTGCCCACATCAAACAACACAACAGCAAGTATGGTTACTTCTGAACAGTGTAGTATAAAGGGTGTTGGTAAGTGTAAAATGTATAATATTTTTGTTCACATTTGTTTCAGGGTCGACAATAGTAACGCTTGGATAAAGCCAACTAAAGAGGAACCCCCTGTTGATTATTTTGATGTGCAGGATTGATATTGTTTAATTGTTTAATTTAAACGGTCACTGTAATAATCAATCAAAATAAAACAGCACATGCTCGCTTGGCAGTCCAACACGTTCTTTTTTACTGTATCTTTACACTTTTGTATGTATTGTTTTTAAAGCTGAAACTGGTCACTTTTGCCTCTCTATTGCGATCTGTATGTTTGAAGCATTAAATTGCAGGTTACCTGCGGTGGTATTATCTGTATGTAAGTTCGGCTCTGCGTGGAGGAATCTGATGGTTTGAGCTGGGTTGGGTATGGCTTGACTGTTTACCACATTCCTGTCACAGCATGGAGTTATCTGTGCTTCTCAAAAGCTCTGGTGGTAACTCATGTTTTAGCATGGACTCTGTTGCTTTGCCTTTTTGCCCGCAGGTTTCTTGGTGTTTCATCAGATTAAGGACTCAGTAATGCGTTTGATTCCTGGCTCAGGGTTATTCCTGTTCCGCTCTGTCCACTTTCCTGTCCTCTCCTAAAACACACTGTTCTTGTCCAATAAATGCACAAAACACCCCTAAATTATAGTTTCAAAAGATCTTTTCAGATTAAAATATGCCATCTAGATGACATGTTTACGGTATATTCTGAACAACTGCTGTGAGATACAAACGCTTCATCATCCACAGCACACACATGCAATATAGCAGCTGGGTCATCATCTATCTGCTTGCTGGTGTAAAATAACCACACAAAGATGAATGACAATTATTTTTTGTGAAAAATAACATTTACAGCAAAATCCTAGTAGTAAATTATAAACCATTATTGTAAGCTTAGCTTTACTATTGTTAATTGGGGTAAGGTAAGAAGACCATTTTTACTTTCTCAATAGCTAATTTTTATTTTGCAGCTGTAGTGTACCGTAAGCTTTTGTATTTAGAGAGTAGACATGCTATAATATTGATTTATAAAATAATAAAGTTTACGGTTCACACACAATAATTTTTATATACACTGATCTGACCATTTGCATTTATAAAGAAACATACATTCATAAAAAAATAATACTAATAAATGTGTATACTGATTTAAGTAAAAACATCTTATAAATCACAATCTACTTTCTGAATGTAACAGCTGAAATATGATCAACTTTCTTTACTGGTTTTCCGCTCCGTGTATTTTTTCGTGCCTTGTGCAGAGGTTTGGCGGACTTTTTATGAGCAAGCTGCTTTATATTTCAGGCCTATTGGATAAAGTTCAGACTACGTTTTAAAGCTCGTGAGATGGACTGACCGTGCGCGCAGCGAGCGGCGGGTAATTTGATGACGCTCCCTCTGAATCACCGAATTTTATTTGAAGCGACGCTGGACGCGCCTGCGCCTCAGCTTTCACCGCACTGGGTCTTACCGTCTCCGGCTGCATCCCCTCCTCACTCCGCTACCTCTTTACACTGACTGTCCACTCCAGTCACTTCAGCAGCGAGCAACAGGGAGTGTGTGCTTGTGCTTCACGCTATAATAAACTTCATCTCCGTCGCCTCGGACGCACATCCGCTGCTTTAATCTTCTATCCGCTTCCCTTTCACCACAAACCGGTTACTCTAACCTTCTGCTATGGAGAGAAAGGTAAGAATTTTTATTAACATCTTAAAAATGTTGTCTTCTTCACTGAATACTTATTAAACAACACTGATTAGTGTCTGCGATGTGGTACCATCCCATGATGATGTATAATCCGCCCAGCCCATCTCATCACAGGCAGTCAGATTAGTGCGCAAGGGAGTTTTTTTCGACTGGATCTAGTTTATTTGGTAATGTAAAGAGACTATATTATTGCGCTTTATTAGTTAAAACAGAATACACACATCTGCCCTGAATGCAGCATCAAAACGCACACTGGTGCACGTGTTATTACGCTCTTCTCCATCACTAGTCTTCATAAGGATGATGAAGGCTTCTATATGTGCACATTAATGAAGACAGGAGTGCTTTCTTAACCTTGAGAGGTTGAAAGCATCACTCAGTTGTGTAGTGGAGATGCTGTGAGTCATGGGATGCCCCGTGTACACTATCAGGAGCCTTAATTGTTTGTTGTGGGATTCGCAAGTGTTACAAGCAATACAGATGCCATTATAATTAAGTCGAGTTACGTTTGAGTAGCAGTACCTGTTATGAAATATTATGTTTAAGTGAAATAAAAGAACTAAAGTTGTTCTGCAGTGCTCACATTAAGTTTATTTGTGTTTGTTTAGGACTAGTTTAATTTTTTAGTTTATTTAGTTTAATCAGGTGTCATTGTTTTATTCAGTCTATAGGTAGGTCATTTATACTCATTTGAACCAAAATTGTGCTTTCCAGACCCTTGAAATAAATACAATCTTAAAATGAAATTGACTCACACATTTATTTGTATGTTGCTAATAATAAAATAATAATATATTGCATTGTTTCAAGCTCCTACTATTTTGGAGCGCACTAAACCCATCGGAATATTACCATTTTCTCTTTTATGTGCTATTACATACAGTATATGTCTATATAATAATAAACATAATGAATAGCAGTCATGAAAGCAAAAACCTTCGTCGTTTAGCTCTTTCTTATTTAAGTCAAGTGACCGTGGCATGAGAGTCTCATACCAATAAACATTTTAACGATTATAGACACTTTCCCATGAGGATCGTAATAGCATGACTGCTATTTTTGTTATCATAAAACAACATTATTTTTGTGTGGCACTGCTATTCCACGACAACTGTGCATGTATTTGTGTATCTTGTAGTTGTATCTCAGGTGCTTTCTACAGTTTTGGAGCTCTACCAAGAGCTTGTTTTCTTAAATATGAGTAGCCTGTATTCAGTAATTCTGCAAAAGATTAAATCTCTGGTGAGACCCATGCTGCTGGAATGCTCTGTAATTGCTACATCACTTCTGCTTAGGTGCTTTGTAGGGACTTATGTCATCAGTGACTTTAGATATACCACATATACAGGGCCAGACTCTGTAAGGGTAATAACATTTACAGTAACGTTCCCAAGACAATGGGGAGCTGAAAAACAAGATGGTGGCGTTTGTGTAAACAGGTCTGACTTTAGTTGTGAAGGTCAAATGTTTGGAAATGTTTTACATCTAATATCATCAGCAGGTTTGTGTGATGGTTAAGTATAGGCTAAAGGATAGAAACTATCAGACTGGTATGCATAACAACGACGGAGGTCTGTAGTATAAGTTAAACAAACCAGTGTACGTATGTGTGTGTGCGTACAGTATTACATGTTGAATTTATCGTCTTTAGGTTTTGTATTTCACTGTTGTGCTTTTCATTTCATTCAGACTTTAGGTAAACATTTAATTTCTATGCAATAACCCTTTTGGAATGTGTGCCCCCCCAACTTGCTGACTTTCCCTACATTAAATATAAAGTCAACATTGTGTTACTGTTCACATTCTTACATTTGATTTATACTGTGCATAAAATCACAATAGCTGCAATGATTTATATCTTATAATGAAATCATGGCTCCACTCATGCAGACATGGCTGTTTATTTTACATCATTTTTTTCTGCTCTTTCAGTGTGTGTGTTCTTACTGTTTTAAGCCATGTGATAACATGGATGGAAAAGTTGTTTTTGGTTGGCAAAATCCAGAATCAGTTAGTAATAATTCACTTTTCATGAATTGATCAATTGTCAGGTTTAGTTTGCTTTGAAGTGCACAGTGATGGTACAGTTATGTGTATGGTGAAAAAGCTACCACAATATTTTACTAGCAGTAGAGATTGTGATCAACTCAAGAGATTGCTGTTTCTCAGTTAGAGTTTTGAGATATCTGTTAATTTTCTTTCAGAAAATCTGAAAAAACACTCAATGATTGGTTTCAGATGAGGTCATTTGTTAGTACCAGGTTTTGCTGTGGAGTACAGAGTTGCAGGTGTGTCTTTGAGCTCAAGGCCTCGTATTCTCTCTGGAAACAATTCCAGCGGGGCCAGCAACACACAGAATGGATCACAGAAGTTCGCTTCACTGCCCAGCAATCTTCTGAGAAATCCCATTAGCATTCAAGGACCCACTTTTTCAAGCTGTCACACCTCAAGAGCTTTAGGGAGAATTGGCTCTTTGAGTGAGAGTGCAGGCTGAGAAATGAAGGAGTGATTATTAAATACTTGCTTTCTTTCATTCATTCTTTTTCTTATTCACTGCTTTTGTATTACATTGTCCAGGTTAAATCTGCAATTGTAGATTTGCAGAATTAGAATTGTAAATTTTCTGTGTCTGCAAGCTGCATTTTCACAATTTGGTTTAGCTGTTATACATTGAATATGTGTTCCTGGCTGTTTTTAAAGTTTTATATTTTTGTAAATAATTTGAATCATTTAAACTGGGTGCATATACAATATCATTTTTTAAAATCAAATTCTTCATATGTTTTTGTTCTTTCGAAGCTGAAAGTAATGTATCCCCGTCCTCTGAAGGTGGACTAGGTGACCCTTTCGGAAAAAATTATGTTTATTTCCAAGGTTCTTTGCAGAGAAATATAGACAAAGAAGTTTGTTTTTGAAGTTTGTGTTAAATATTACATGACAACTTTACAAACATTTTTTAAATATTATTTAATATAATGTTTATAAACTTTATTTTTGAATTTTAGAATGTAAACATCTACTAAAAACTTAATCCAGAGAACATTGTACGTTAAACCAATTGAGATTTTGTTCGTGACCTGTTAGGTAGTATGTTTTTGTGCTCTACACATTTAAACAACATATTTCCTCTTTAAGACATTTAGGTAACTAACCCTTATGTCATTCCAAACCCATACTACCTTTCATCTGTAGAAAACAGAAATTTTGACCAGTGCTGCTGTTTACCATACGATTAAAGTAAATGGTGACTCAGTCAGTTGTCAGTCCCTAACATTTTGCCATTTTCCTTTTGTGTTGAATAAATGAACAGCACGTGAGTGAGTGAATAATTACTGATATATCATGATCATTTTTGGCATATTACTGTGGATCCCTAAAAGTGTGGTAAAGACTAAGAATAAGCTAAGAAATACACTGATGTTTTTAAAGATGCTTTGGTGTTATCAGAAAGTCAATGAGAAATTACTACATGCTTTTTGTCTGTCCAGTTTACTATGAAGTTAATTTATAATCCTAAATAAGTGTTCAGGTTAAAGCCTAAATTGTTACAACCTTGTCTTGACTTTCAGACCACCATTGTGGTAATTAATAAAAACCTGGTTTCAGTGATTATATCAGTTCTCTCATCTGATGTGTTATGATGAAAAAATGGAAGCCGACTCCTGTTTCCTGGTGGGCTTTAGAGCATGCCTCAGTGCTTTTCACACATGTCTTAAAATCTTGGCCTCATTAAGAGCTCATTTGTGAGGTGGGGAAGGCTAATAGACAAATCACAGTGTGAAATTTGTGGTGTCTGTAGTGTCATACGGCGCTCCATCCGATCACAGTTCGTTTTTATCGTCTCCTGAGCCAGACTGTCTGGCATACAGAGAGCTGACCCATTTTTGCAGGGGAAACGCTTAATATCCTATTTAGTACTCCACCTTCCCACCCAAGCAAGAGAGTGGAGAGTCAAGAGGGTTAGCTTGTTATTGTTAATCCATACTAAATTAGCACATTTTAACACATGAAGTGGAGGCCTTTGACACTCATAGGGAGCTTTTCGTATGTTCTCTATGTGTGTGTGTGTGAGTGAGCGTGAGTGTTCAGCTCTGGAATGTAATCTTTTTATAACAGATGAATAGAAAGCTTAGATTTGTCCTTCATTTTCGGTCCTCATTCTGTCCATTCTCTTTCTCTGTCCACACAGAGTGATACTGAAGGATGTAGATTATATAGAGTATTTGTTTTTTATAAATGTAGGTCAATAAAGGGGGAAATAAGAAAATCACAAAATAGTATTAGTTACATTTATGTTTTTTTTATGTAATCATAAAAACAACAGAATGTTATTAATTATAAAGTACTTGTTTTAAAGGAGCAAAAACCATTTTCTGGAACTGCACTGAAATGATAAAAGGTTAGTTTGCTCACAAAAAAAATATATTGTCATATGCTGATCCTTATGTCATTAATCTGTGTGCCTGAACCTGTATAACCCTGTAACACAAAGATTACATTTTTAAGTGATATCCTATCTGCTTTTTTCATAAATATTGGTGCTCAATTTTTTTTTATTCCAGGTCTTCTGAAGCCCTGTGAGCCAGAAAAGGCTCTGGATCTGTTTATTATTTAAATCGGTTACATGAATTTTGTTGTGCTTTTGTAGTATAGAGAGAATACAAAATTGACAGATGTGTCACAGCCTGTCGTCATATGAAAAAGAGATTCATTAGGCTGAGTAGCGAAAACCATTTTTATTTTTGGAGTAAACTGCCATCCCCACACATAATTTATGTTCGGTTTTGTACAGTAAAAATGTAATACCCTGTGCTGTTGCACATTGATAAGAGTCAGTGTTTTTATTGGGAGGCATATACAGACCTCTGCAGGAGAAAGCTTAAACTGCAGCTTGAGGTCAATCTGTCCCGCCCCACAATAGACACAATCTCTGCTCACCCCTTACAAGTCCCCCACCCCCTTCACCTCCCAGTCAATGGGACCTGAGCATTTGGCAGAGCTGTAATGGGAAATGGGAGACTTAGGGGGGCTCAAGGGGGTACTGAGACATGCAGATCTTTTTTGCACTGACTAAATGCACCTAACTGATTCTTAGAATGGGGTGAAAAGGGAAAAGGGTTTACTGTAGTATTAGGTCACAGGAAGAAAAGAAAGCTTGTTTGTGTAGAAGGTCTGAAGGGTCATTCAATGCAGTATGCATAATTTAAGGTCTGTTTTTAAAATTGGCTAGTAGATGAGCCACAAAGAATTACAGATTTTGTGTATCTGCAATTTTTTGCAAAAGATTTCAAGCTCCCTAAGGTGTTCTTTAATTTCTTTCAAAAATGTTTTGTGTATTGTCTTTAAATTTACATTGACATTTACAGTACAGCTCATTGTAATTTTTGTTATGAAATATTTATAAAATCAAAGCCATCTTTTCCAACAAATGACAGCTTTTAGGTTTTTAAAACTTGTGTTGCATTGTCCTTAAAAAAAATTGTCAACTAGGTTATTCTGCATAAGTCGTCATATTTAAGCATGTTTAATGAAAGTGGTCACATATCACTTTGTTTTTTTTTAACGGCTTCATCTTGGTCTCATCATAACAGAATCACAATTGGGTCATTATTATAATGTTTGGCAAACTCTAGACAAGCTTTTACATGATTCATTTTGAGTAATTACTTCCTTTGTGCCACCCTCTCAGTAAGTGAAAAGTTATGCAGAGCTCTTGATATGCTTGACTGGTCCACCTCTGTTCTCTTCAGAAGTCTTAAGCTCCTGTAAACTGATCATGGGTCTCTCTGTGGCTTCTCTTAAAAGTCTCCTTATTAATACAGAGTGTTTTGATGAATGATCATTACTAGCAGCTTTCTAATGATTCAATAAACAGTGAGCATTTGAGCATCCAAACACACTGAGATTGTTTTTTTCCTAATTTAGGCATTTGTTTTCCTTGCTCTACAATTTCTTTGGAATGCCAATTAATCTTTATTTTCAAAGCTCTCCAGTAGATTTATAACCTGAATATTGATCCTTCAACTTTTCAGCCAGATATCAGGGTTGTTAATTCAGTGGTTCACACGTTGAGGCCAATTGTTTCACAGTTATGTCCTTGTTAGGGCAATTCTTCTACATCTGTGTTTAGTTAGAGCTTTTGCAACACTGAGATTAAAGACCTATACATTATACAAGCAGAATATTTCAGTCAACAGAAACTACATCTGATAAAAGGTATCTTTCAACTGATGTTGAGAAAAGTAAAATAGATTGCAAATGATTTCCATGTTGACTTCTTAACAATTAGTCCCGTTAACCTCAGAGTAGACGGCTGTATGTGTCATAAAAGGTAGTTGTGTCTATTTATAGACTTCTCAATGGAGAGAGGTGAAAGGTTGTGACCCTTCTTTTCAAACGTAACCATTTAAAACATTGAATGCTAAGGCTGCAATATATATCGAAATGATTGAAATATCACAAATGTGCATTTTGCAGTATGTGTATTGCAACGGTTTGCAATAGTTAAAAAATTAAAATCATTAAAAAGGTTATGTGTAGTCAAAGTTTTAGGTCAATGCAGATGGCAGAGAGTCTGGCTTCAAGTGTCAAGGCTATGGTTTAGCATTTAGCATGTATGAGTTGTTATTCGAAACACCTCATGAATAATTTATTGATCAGTTTTCAAGTTAAACAAATGGGAAGTTGGAGGGGGGGTGTGAGGGATGACAGGAAGTGTCCACAAAGCTATTTGGGTCAATCACAGTTATTTATGTATTTATTTTTTATTATTTAATTTTAAAAGATATTAGGGGTTTGTTAAAGGGGACACATCACCACGACAATTTAGATTAGTGGCTTTTAGATTAGTGGCCAATGGCAGTTTTTAAACTAGTACATTATTACTGATTTATTTAGGCAGATCCAACTATTATTTTTAAAAGTAAGAAACAAAAGAAAGGGAGAAAGCATTTTTTCTTAAAGCTTTGCTTATAGTTAAGGACAGCATAACCTGAATAGATCAGCAACTGTTTTTAAGGAATTAAAAGCATTTGTAACATTGTACATAAGATAAGAATGTTTAAAGCGATACACTTTCTTACACTTTTAAATTTTCAGGAACATGAAAAAATAAGAAGATTTACAGAATTTACAGAATTACAAAATTTACAGAAAATCTTGCTGACCTAGATTTGATAAAAATGTTTACTGACATATTTTTATTTGTAAGAAAGAAATAGACATGTTAGCAGGGCTGAATAATAACCAGAATTGCAAATGTAATTGTTTCCCTGGAGATAGTGAGAATATTGTTAATTTTAAGGATTGATCATTCACATTGTCGTCTACTCACACAGTGACACCGTAACTGGTTATTTTTCATTAGCTTTAAGAATACTTACAGGCAACATGAGGGAAATATGATGACTTTATAATTGCATTCTTTACAAAATTTTATAACAAATATTTTTATCTTGAAACATGTATGGTTGGTGGGGGCAATGTTTTTAAATTCATGTCGCTTTTTAGAATTCATATCGCTATTTAGCAGTCTCAGGTCTGACATGAAGGGAAAAATCAGGAACATGAAAATTTAAGAAAGTGACTTATTAAACAATAGCACAAATAAAATAAAGAAGAAAATTTTGATAGTGGTGAATAGCTTCAGACAGAGCCCACGTATTTACAGTGTAGTCCTTGAGAAACAATCATAGAAAAAACATTAGAAATGTCTATTACAAAAAAGGTTTTCAAAACCATTTTGATAATTAAAACCTTTAGATAACACAGTCGAAATGACAGGTAAGGTCAAAATCACTGTTCCTCATTAATGTTTAATGCAATCTGAGCCTGATTTATTTGTACATCAGTCTGAAAACTGGCAGTTTTTCCTCACTGCTGCTTTAAGGAACCTCCCTCCCCTTTTTTGAGAATGAGTAGAATATTCCAACCATTGCTAGGTTCGACTGCAGAAGAGGAAAGAGAAGAGAGAGCAGTAGTGAACATAGAGGAGGAGGGGTTTGGTTAGCGCTGAGACGAACTACGCCGCAGCAGGCTGCGACCGACCAGTCAGCGAGCATTCCCTTATCTACCAATGGAATGCAACAGCTGCAGCAGCCTGTGAGCGTGTGTATTTTTGCGTGAACGTGTTTGTAAAGGGGGAGGGGGCGGTCGTGGTGGGCCGGCAGGAACCCCCCTAAAAGACCCCCAACTCTCAACCCCCCACGTTCTCTCTCAGCCGGGCTCCTGAAGAGCAGCTCAACCAAACATAAGTGTGAGAGACTCGACAGGGCAGCACACTCCAAACACACACAGAGAGAGAGAGAGAGCTGGAGAGACAGAGAGAGAGGGAGAGAGAGGAGAGCAGAAAGTAAGGGAAGTGGAGCAGGGAGCCTTGAAGGGAGGTTGAGGAGGTGAGCGTAGGGTGAAAAGGAAGAGAGTCGAGGGAAAGACAAAAGAGAGAGAGAGAGAGAGAGTCAGTGAGGAGAGCGAGAGCGGAGGCAGACGAGAGGGAAATGGCTTCGGAGGAGACCGCTGGAGGAGCTCGTAAAGCCACCAAGAGCAAACTATTTGAGTTCCTCGTTCATGGAGTGGTACGTACCCTCTCACTGTGTGTGTGTGTGTGTGTGTGTGTGCAGGAGCTCAGCCACAGACGCCCATGTGTTTGAGTGACTGCAATGAACGGTGACCATGTGAAGGTTATTTCTAGTCCTCCGGATCCCGGCTGTGCGCCGCTCTTCTTTTTAAAGCGGAGAGAGAATGAGGGGTGGGGAGGAGAGCGGAACGAGGGAGGCGAGCATGTGTTTGCATGTGGATAAAAGAGAGACGGATCAGAGAAAGCAAACGAAAGGCCAAAGGTAGCCACTTTGGTCATTGGAGGCTGCATGCATTTGGCAGCATGCCTAAGGTGACGAGCGTTTTCATTCAAAACAGAAGCCGCTCTGTGACTCAACGCAGGGAGAGAATTATAATATTTCAACTCTTAAGAACACATTTAGCGCTTTACTGATAACATCTTTATAGAATAATATATTTGTTTTTTAAATTAGATTTTTTAGCTTTAGCTACTTCTGAAGACATTAGTTATATTAGTCATAGTTGTGCTACAAATATTACTATAATAGAGAAAGTCATTTCCTTTATGACATTATTCATGGTTTACTGCAGAATAGACAATAAAAATCCACTTATTGTCTAAAGCTTTGTTTATATAGAATAGCAGTCTAATCTTTTATTAATGATTAGCAGGGCTTTGTCTAACTTTACAGAGAAGATCAATTTTGAGTAAAAAAACTGTTTGTACAATGAGAATTATACATAGCGTTATATTGCGTTTTACTGTATAATAAAACCTGAAGAGCTTTATTGATCGGCACCCAGGTTTGATTGTTTTTTGCTACTTTGATTTGAACCTTGGTCTTTGTATTTTCATGAACTAGAACATCAAATGGCAAGGATTCAGCTGCAGAAATCCTTTAACACAACTGTTCTGTAAAATATATCTAAAAAGTAGTTTCTGATCTAATCGTACATGTTCGTGTTTTATTATTTATTTGAAGAGGTGAACTTTTGCTAGAAGCGATTATCTTGGGCCGCAATCATGAACTTGTGTTGATCAGTAACTCTTAAACATATTCTGCTACCAGCCTCGGTTTTAATGAACTGCTTTGAGCTCCTGTAACTTTGTAACACAGATAAACATCTGTGAGTGCATAGTTTGTGTATCAGAAAGTGGGTTGCGTTATAGAAGAACAACATGCTGAGTTTGGATGATGAATGAAGAAAATGATGGTGTTGCCTCTGCAGACTAATTAACCTTGGCGAAGCACTGATTGTTCCTGGGCAAATGTTTCCCACTCCTTATTTTGGCTTCATCTCCTTTAATGTCCTCTGCTGTGCCAATGCTGTTCTCTCACCTTCTCTAATGCTTCTGTCTGTACTCGCATGTTCTTCTGGATAACGCAGCTTCACCTTTGATATTATTCATCTGATGCAAAGCTTGTTGCAAAAGTTGCAAATGTTACATTGCGTTTATAATGCAGTGCGAGTCTGACCGAAGAAATTCTGCTAGATTGTGTAGAAGAATGCGGTGGTTCAGCCTTGTTCCCAAGGCAAGGAACAGTATGTGCACATCAAGGTTTGCAATTAAGTCACAGTTTGAGCACCACCATTATACACGAAATGAATTTTAAAGTTCTATTTTTTTATTTGCAAATATTGTATCCCATATTCCAAAGTGTAACAGTTTTTTTATAAGTATAAAATTAGGTTGAATGTCTTTCCTTCCCTGTGATAAATCACCTGTGCTCAAGTGATGGCACTTTGTTAGTTTTGTGCATATTATGTCTAGATTTTCCATTTGATCTTCCAGACGTTTAGGTTTGGCTAGGTGTTGTGTTTAGATTAGGTGTCACAGTATCAGTGTTTCACCAGCGTAATGTACTGGTGTGATCTATTATATGAGCTGTTCATTGGCTCTTACATTTATTCTCTTATAGGCATAAAAAGCCCAGTTTGGTTAATAACAGACTTACTCTAACTGTGTAACTGTGAATAAATAAAGATGACCTGCAGGTCATTTCACTCCAAGAGCGGAAACTCAGTTAGTTCACTTATTATACTGCAATACTGCAAAACAGTTAACTCTTACCCCATTTTGGTTGTTGCTTCAGACAGCAAAGAGTCTTGTGAAATAATTAAATTATGAGGCATAATATAAAATCACCACCGCATCTTTACATTTGTTTCAGTGATGTAATAATGTAAATGTTTGTATTAACTCAAACAAGACATAAGTGAGATAATGTGGCTATTGAGGTCTATCCAAATGTCCGATGTGTGCACAGTTGTCACATTAATTGCAAGCAAAGAAGCTTCAGAGGGACATTCATGTACTCAATAAAAAGAAAGTTGTTTATCACCAGAAATCGAGCAGAACTGCTCTTCAGTCAAAGTTGATTGATAGCTCAAACACTTCCAGTCTTTCTGAAGTGCAAATCTACACAATGCGACTGCTGGAAAATATTTATAAAAAAATGTTTTTTGTCCTAGCTGCTTTTAAATTCCTATTCAAAGCGATCAGTGAACAAAGCAGTCACAGAGACAGCACAGGACAGCAGTTGTTTAAAAATATTTTGAGTGTTTAATACAGGTCTATTGAGATGTGAGATGATTAAATTTACTCCTTTATTCCTCTTTATAAAACACTTTCTGTTTTTTATTTTTGAGCTGTTGTAAAATGACTAAAAACACACACACTTATTCTTTATTATTATGGCAAGTTACTATGTTGTGAAGCTCACAGACAAAATAAACCAATGCACATCATTAGTAGGTACATCACAATCACTTTAAACATTAAACACAAAACAGTCTAGTATCAGCAGCTGGTGGTTACTCTCACACATTTATACCACATTCTACATCGAAGTCCAATGCAATGTAAAGCTCTTCCTGTTGAACTGCAATGTAATGACACTTATCACACTTAGTGTTTAACGTGACAATGCCATAAGATTTGTTCACACAATACAGAAGGAGCTTAACAGATTTGGGTCTGTTTTTACAGAGGTCTATATTTAAATAATACAATGCATTATCTTCACGTTTTCAACAAAATGTGTCAAAGACACAAATATAATGAGAGAGACGATCAATTAATCACAGTTATGTAAATGCTATTGTTTTTAGATATGGCTTCAGTTATTCGATTTAACTTTTTTTTTTGTAATTTTGTTTCTGTAGCACAATGATTGTGAGTCTGATTTCCAGGGAACGCACATACTGATAAAATGTATAGCTTAAATGCACGGTGAGTTGCTTTGGGTAGTAGCAGCTGCCAAATGCGTAACTGTAATTAGGAATTTTATTAGAAGAAGATTGGCCCGCTTGGATCCAGCATATTGCTAATATGCATTTTCATCTTTTTCATGTCATTTGAGTTCCTCACCTGCCCTTTTGACCACTGTCTGTGTATTTGTGTGTTTGCTCTTTCACTCAATGCCGTACCTTTGACATGCTCTCAATTTGCCTGTACAGATTTACTGCCAATATCATGATCCTGACTGTAGAATCAAATCACCGAAATCCTGCTATCATTATACTTTCACTAGCCTGTTCCAGTTACGAGTTTGGCTGCGTACTGTCATGAGGAACGTTCTCTTTCATCCATCAGCTGCATTGCCACACTCCCTTTACACCCATTAGCTCTGTCATTCTAAACAGCATTTTAATTTGTCTTTTTTTGGCAGACACGTTTTTACAGCTTGCAAGCAATATTATGTTGGCAATTACTTCAGCAGATAGCTAAGGGTGCAGCTTTAGTACCAAGACAAAACCAAAAAAGGTCATTAGGAACATAGTTAAAATGTTTGTAGTGATATTAGTAATAATAGCTCAAGTATTGCCCTTTTTACAAGCAAGATAACTATTTCCCAGAAACGGTAAAACTTTTATTTCAGTAAACTGTGAACCATTTTTTAATACAATGTTATTCCTACTCCGTGTTTGGTTTTCTAAAAGTCCTCCAGATATAATGTTTTTTTTCATAACATTATTTAAAGTCTCTCCTGACTGTAGCAGCTCATGGTATTAAAATTTCCTGAACTGTATTTACATCATGTCTCAGTATAGCTTAATGTCAGTGGAGACAAGCATTACTTGTATTAAGATACTGCATTTGTTACTTCCCTGTACTTGATGCTAAATTCTTTAAAATATTTATATTACTCTGACATCTTGGCAGCACCACATTCCATGTTTTGTATAATCCTCCTTTATTTATTTATCAGTTTGTCTGTTAATGTTTGATGTATTCTTTAAAATATTTATTTATGTAAATTTATTGACCTGTTCCTATCGATACTTGCTAATCAAGAATTCACCATCTCACTTCTATATGTTTTAAATAAAATGCCACTTTTATGTAATTAGAGTTACAAGCCAACAAAGGCAATTAGATAACTCATATTAGATGAAAGATAAAATAGCATCTGTGTAATATCAGTCAGACTTTAACATGCGCACACACACCTGTTTTTTCAGTCACAGATGTGATGGTGAAAAACTAGAGGCTCGTTCTTTGTCAGTTGTTCATTGTTCTGAGTGGTGCGACACAAGTGTTCAGCAGATTGTGTGTGCAGTTGTTAGTCTGTTAAGGAAGGTAACAGCTGCTGTTGAGGTAGTCTGTTAGCTCTAACATTTACAACCTTTTACAAACAGTCATACATATTACCTAATATTTCGTTTAGGTTTTAAAGTCATTACACTATTGTTCGTCATACACGTTTGTCATAATTTTCTGTCTTCCTCATGTTTTGTGGTCTTGTTTTACAGCGGCCTGGCATGCCATCAGGGGCACGGATGCCTCACCAGGGGGCACCAATGGGGCCTCCAGGACCACCATATGGAGGAAGCCCTGCGGTTCGCCCAGGGCTCAACAATCAGACCATGGAGCCCAGCCGCAAACGGCCCGCTCCTTCACAACAGCAGATTCAACAGCACCAAGTCGTACAGAATCGAAACAGAAAGTGAGTATAACCTGATACACTTGTTAGGAAAATTAAAGAATAATTAATGGGATTTATTTTGTCATAACAAGAAAGTGCAAGATGTCACAATCATAGCCTTTTTACACTGGTAACTCACATGAACCCAGATTTGAGACCAGCTCGTCTCATGTCCTGATCCCATTTTCCTTTATCTCACCCACTTTACTGTTTCTCCACTTTCCTATGACTAAAGCCTGACAACGAAATTGTTAATCTAGGGTCACTTTTAGTTTTGGGTTTATGTTATCTTTAGCAAAGCTAACCCTGCTTTGGAACAGAGCTTTATTACCCAGAAATTGTTGTTACTATGAAAAAGTAATGTATACAGTTAATTCCATAATCTAAAGTGCAAAAATAATGAAATTGACTAGTGTTCAATATATTTAGCTCAATAAAGGCAAAGCTGAATATGTTTTGATTGATTATATAAAATGGCCTCATTGCATTCAAAATAAAATGTGTTTCATCCTCTCACAAGAACCGTGTCTCAACAGAATGGCCTTTACTGACATAAGGCTTGATTACAAGCAAGTAAATGGGATGGAAAGAAAGTCAAATAAGGGGCAAACAGCTGTTAACATTGATGTGATGTGAGCTTTGATGGGTGTATTGATGTAGATTGCATAATGTTGGTTTTACATGTGCCCTAATCAAATATGATGTGATGAAAAAACATCTCATCCATTTAAATCAAACGTTTTAGTCTAAACTGATTGGACAAGCTGCAAGCAAAATGACTTTTGCTTGCAGTCATTAGTCATTAACAGTCACTTGTTTATTATTTGTGACCCTGTTTGTGGAAACATTTTTAGCCAATTTTTTCATAAATTTTTTCTTTATAATGTAAAGAACATTATGTGAAAATAAAGCTTATCTTAAATATTGACTGATGTCAAAGATTGAAATCAGTGTTTGGTAAGGCAACTTTTAGTATTTAGCAAAAAAAATAGTGTCAATAAAATTATTAATTTCAGTATTTAAAATCATAGACTACAGTATTATAAATTAATATTATTTTATTTTTTACTTTTTTGCATCTATTTTCATAATTATATTTTGAGCCTGGATTTCACAGAGTCACATTTATGTAGCATTGTGTTTGGTACCCACATCCACAATGAAATCTTATTAGTCCAAAATCTATTTCCACATTAAACATCAAATACCAGATGTGAGTGTCAGTTTGCTTGACGCAGAAAAACGTACATTGTGCCTGCTCGGGACACAGTGTTACTTTTAATCAGATACAGATCTATCATCCTTATTGTAATTACCATGTTTTTCATTTTATCTCAATAGTTATTACTTTGTGGCCATTTGTTGGCTGTTTTGTAGGATATGAGTAATGTGATTAAGCACCAGCGGTCTTTGACTTCACATTTTAATTGACATGCTGTCCAGATCTGTTTTTTCCTTCCCTTATTGTGATTGTCATGATTTTCATGCCTGTTTTACTTGAGGTCAGTCTTTGGGCATATGGTACCAGTTATAGTAATATTTCCTTGTGGTTGTATATGTCAGTTTATGGTTTATACAACTGCTGTTTTAGTTACAGTTAAGCTGATTAGTGGAGTCTTAAGTCTGCTGGCCAGTTACCTGACAGTTGAGAAATATTGTTGCATGCTCTCTCTCTCTCTCTCGCGCTCTCTCTCTCTCTCTCTCTCTCTCTCTCTCTCTCTCTCTCTCTCTCTCTCTCTCTCTCTCTCTCTCTCTCTCTCTCTCTCTCTCTCTCTCTCTCTCTCTCTCTCTCTCTCTCTCTCTCTCTCTCTCTCTCTCTCTCATTGATTCACACTTGCTCACTCTGTCTTTCGACCTTGTCTGACACATTTGTGCAACATTATCTTGCATTGTCTACAACCCTGCTGTCTAGCATCAAACTGATCAATGCAATAGATCTGTGTGTGTTCAGTACTGTATGTGTGTGGGATAATGCCAGATGCTGTATTTCTATGTCCTCTAGTTTATCTTTTTCAACCCCAGTGTTGTCTTTTTGTGAATTCAGCTCTTTGTAATATTTTCATCATATTCAACATTGTGGACTAAATAGGATTTGCACACACAAACACATGCACTTACAACACATGCAAACAAACCCAGTCCCCTCTAATGAAGGACCCTTTAAATGCCATCAACTCATAGGAAGCCTGTGGGATTTCCTGGACCAAATGAGATGCCAGGGAGGCAGATGGACATGAGAGAGACCCAATCAGATCCAACACTTGGATTAAAGTAGGAGTTTATTCTGCTGCATGATAGATTTCACACGTTTGAATCCCACCCCTGACCTGTTACCCCAACACATTCCCTATAGCCCTTCCTGTTTCCAAAGACATGTCTAATGATCCCTAAAACAGATTTTTGTTGTTTGATCCACGTTGGATATTACTTATTCATACAGCATTGTTTTATTTCACTTGTAGATAGGCTGTCAGTCTATTAGACAGTATTTGAGTCTAAGGCGACAAATTAAACTGCAAAAGTGAAAAGAGTTGAATTTAGCATGGATGTGCATGCATGTTCTATTGCATGGCATGTTGTGATATGTCATATATGAGGTGTTTAAAATATACATTGTCTAATAGCCAAAGGCTGGCCGAGAGTTTGTGAATATTCGTTCATTTTTACTGTCTTTGTAAGCCCTGTAGTACTTGGTGATGGTCACCTGTATGGCTCCTGCTTTTCTCTATATAGCATTATTTCTTTAAAGGAACGCATGTCCAATAAGAGTCCAGATCTAAATCTAACAGACAATGCAATACAGTATATCTTAAACTTTGTTTTTGGCTAAATAAGACAAAAAAGAACAAGGAAGGTAGTGCATCAAGAATATGTTAATTTTTTGTGCTAAAACCATAAAAGAACTTTCCACGTATGTGCACAACACAGAGCATATTGACACACCTGACTGCACGCTGTGTTTAGATCCCCTGAATTAGTGCTGCTTGCCAAGCTTAAACTTTTGAAGTTTGAGCAGCATTCTAGTAACGTTCTCTGTGCCAATGGTTGCCGACACCATCTGGACTGGCGTTGCGCACACACGCACACTCCTACACCGACTTTCCCGCATCCTGGACCAGCCCCAGAATTTTAGCAGATGTCCCGGGTGCTCCACTGTCAGTCTCCATAGTAACATCTTGGATTTTTTCTGCCTTTCCTCTCCATTTCCCCTTTCTCCCTTGTTCTGCAGTGCCAAGAGGAGGAAGATGGCTGATAAGATCCTTCCACAAAGGGTGAGTAAGAGATTGCAGCCTTTTCATTGCTTTCATTGATTTGTCTAGTTTTAAGTGTGTGCAAATGTGCATGGATAAAGATGCAAAGGCGTGCGTGGCTGCTCTCCATCTTGGCCTTTTCGAGGGGCGAAATCCACTACCGCACAGGCGATATGAAGGGCAGAAATGTTTTAGAGGGTTTTTGCATTCGGTCATTGTCATAAAGACAATATCTGAGATGTACTCTAGGTAATGGCTAATGATCTGGCAAACATCTTTGCATCCACAGGTGTGACGTAATCTAGGATTAGTGTAATATATTATATATCTCAAATAGCACCATACCCGAAAGCAACATGACTGCTGTGGATTCTTGGTCAATTTAAATGTACTGTATCATTTATATTCTGAAATATGACTTGAATATATTATTTGTGTATGGTTCCCACTGTGTTTTTTATAGTCACCGTGTCACTAAGAGTGGTGTTAGATAAGATAGGCGACAGAATTTAAATGTTATCAGGCTGTATAGATACAACTGCAGTGGAGACAGCAGATGCATTAGTCATTGACAAAACACTCAGTCTATCATCAACAGAATACTCGGCAGAGCCGAGAGAGGAGAGAGAGAGAGAGAGAGAGAGAGAGAGAGAGAGAGAGAGAAGAATGACTAGGATTGTTTGGATTGCTTCACTATCTTATGTGTTTTTAAAAAGAGGAGGTGGTATTGAATTCCTTTATTAGATTCGTGAGCTCGTCCCAGAATCCCAGGCTTATATGGACCTGTTGGCATTTGAGCGCAAATTAGACCAGACCATAATGCGCAAACGGGTGGACATCCAAGAGGCACTTAAAAGACCCATGAAGGTATTTCCCATTATCACAATCTGTATTTTCCTCTAATTTAATGATGAGGTTTATGCTAAACTGGATCAATTTTAACCTATTTAAAAATGATCTGTTCACCTGTATTAACCTATGTGCAATTTACACGTTTTGGAAAAGGACTTTGCAAAATTGCTACTAGAAATGTAGTAGTGGTAGTAGATAAAATGAATTTACATGCAGCCTTGTTTTATCCTAATGAATCATTTCAATATGCTGAAAGTGTCTGTATTAATCGTATTAACTGTAAAAAGAAACATTTAAAAAAACATTAAAAACACATGATCTTTTTCTTCTTTTAAGCAAAAACGAAAACTGCGTATCTACATTTCCAACACTTTTAACCCTGCGAAGCCTGATGCCGAGGACTCTGAAGGCAGCATTGCATCCTGGGAGTTACGAGTGGAAGGCAAACTGCTGGAGGATGTAAGTTAAATGTGGACTTCAATATGTGCAGAGCACAAATATTTTAAGGGCTTCATGATTTCTTCATTCTTTACTGTAAAATATTGAAGGGGCCATTTTTCCTTAATTTCAGACAATTTTGTAGTTGTGGTGATTTTATTAGGAAAAAAAATCAATTTCACATGAAATAAAATGCTTATGGCTCCACGATTAGAAAGAGTCCTCTCTGTACATGATGAACCCACACTGAGGCTGTGAGAAATATTTGACCATGTGCTTTTTGTCCAGTGACATCACATCCTGTGAATGGCAGCTATGTAACTGCTGAGGTTAAATTTATACTCACAGGCTCCAAGTCTTGACCACAGAGATGTGCCTCATTTACCAATGAAATCACTTCCCTGCCTCCATCCAGACCTGAGTGCCAGAATGTTCTGTGGCTCCATTAACTTTTTCTTTACTCTTTGGTTGTGTGTCTGATCAACAATGTATATTCTAAAAAAATATGCAACTATAAATTGGAATCAGCACAATGATAGAAAGGAGAGACCTGATATAATCATTCATAACGTAACCAAAAGTTGAATATTTTATTTATGTGGTGTTCCTAAAAACAGAATAACTGCAGAATTGGACACTTTCACTCACATTATGTACATAAAAAAATTATTTCAAATCATGTTTTAGTTTGCAGTCGCGTAAGAAGATGAGTATTTGAATTATTATTTGGACATTGTATCAATGCATTTCAAGTTTTTATTCATCTAAGGTGCTTTCGGTTATTTATTGCACGCTAATTAAAAATGCCATCCTTGATAGTAAAATAATCTTTTTTTTTGTAATGTTTGGAATAGAAACCAAAGCATAGAAAGTTTTCTTAAATTTCTGTGCAACACAGCATAAATTCAACCTCTTGGCTCATCATCTGGCCATGACTGGTTTAACTAATACATTTGAGGCTATTTCCATGCCCAAAGAAAAGAAACTAGTACTTATTGATGATGGTTTTAAGGAGTCGTGCAGTCTTTGGCCTGTGTGGAATGTTGTCCTGCATAGCAAATCATCCACCAGTATACCACATTTAATTTGAACATTCAGAGATCGTTCCCTTCCATGGAAAGTCAACAAGAAAAGTTTATGATGTGGTGCAAGCGAGATTCTTGTTTTCCCACAATGTCTTTTGACTTAAAACTAGTTAGTTATGTCTGCTTAGTGGCACATGCCGATGATAGGAAAACACTAATCATCCTTTTTTTCACAGCCAGGAAAGATGAAGAGGAAGTTCTCCTCATTCTTCAAGAGTTTGGTGATCGAGCTGGACAAAGACCTCTATGGCCCTGATAATCATTTGGTTGAGGTTGGTGTCTACTTATTGCTTCAATTGAAAATGAAACTCATATCTTATCTCTACAACTCCTAAAATGGAAGAATAAATACTAATACCATAGAGCATATGTTACATATGAACATATCTACATATGCATGTTAATCTGTCTACTTTCTGCAGTGGCATCGAACCCAGAACACACAGGAGACGGATGGTTTCCAGGTGAAGAGGCCTGGTGATGTTAATGTACGCTGCACTCTGCTGTTAATGCTGGATTACCAGGTAACCTTAACCGAATCCAGTAAAGTGCAGTGTGTTAAGTATGTCCCTGATTTGACATGAAATTATAATTTTAATGTTTGGTTACATTTTAACAGTTTTTTCCAAGAACCTTAAAGATGAAATATTATGGACCAGTTTATTCTTTAATTTCCTTTGAGGCATTTTAGAGTTATTGAGTACATGATAAAAAAGAGTTTACACAATAATCATTTTACAATGGTTTATTTTGTTCCCAAAGCTCAGCCATTTAGTTACAGTTCAACAAAAATAAGTGGGTTTAATCCTAAACTTTCAATTACTGTATATATGCAGCTTCTGTGCCTTGTATTCAGTTAAAATTGAAACGCCTGTAATTGTGTGTAAATAATCTATAATGCTGTGAACACAGTAAACAGTGACTGAACAGCAGAAGTTTTTGTGTTCCGTCTGCAGCCGCCTCAGTTTAAACTGGATCCGAGACTGGCTCGTCTTCTTGGGATTCACACACAGACTCGTTCCAGTATCATACAAGCACTCTGGCAGTACGTCAAAACCAACAAACTGCAAGACTCCCATGACAAGGAGTACATCAACTGTGATAAATACTTCCAGCAGGTACAGTACACTTCATCTTTTTTAATTATTGCCTGAAGCCTCAATTTCATAGTATAGCATTGGAATTATAAAGCAAGTATATGGTTTTGTTTTATTTTAAGCTCCATAGAGCTATTTGTAAGTACTGAAGGTCTCATTCTCTCATAGATCTTTGATTGTCCGCGTCTGAAGTTCTCCGAAATTCCACAGCGCCTCACCAATCTACTACTGCCCCCTGACCCTATTGTCATCAATCACATGATTAGGTTTGACTGCATTTATTGCATTGAGTTGTATCATATTTATTATAGATGTTATCTGTGTTTATTTTTATGACGTTTTTAATTGAGTCTCTTTAATCTTTATATAAACTACTTTAATCTTTCTTTAATCAAAATCAGCAGGATTATGATTTAGTCTCTATACATACTTTCTGCATTGCAAAATAAAAACATTCTCATGGGGTTATTTTTGTTTGTGCGTACAGCGTTGACCCTAATGATCAAAAGAAGACGGCGTGCTATGACATTGATGTAGAGGTGGAAGATCCCCTTAAAGCTCAGATGAGCAGCTTTCTGCTCTCCACAGCCAATCAGCAAGAGATTGCTTCACTGGATAACAAGGTTTGTGAGAGACTTGCATAACAATGTGGGCACAATGTAACTTTGGACATTCATTCTGGATTATATAGTGTCTAAATCTGACTGATATTATTACAGTTACACTGACCATATGAATAGGATAATAATCCATATCTGGACCATTTTTGCTGTGATATCATGTTTTCAGTATGAATACATGCTTCATTTTGATTAAATATGATTTTCAACAACCTCCAGATTCATGAGACTATTGAGTCTATAAATCAGCTGAAGATCCAGAGAGATTTCATGCTCAGCTTCTCCAGAGATCCCAAAGGCTACATCCAGGACTGGCTCAAATCCCAGAGCAGAGATCTAAAGGTCTGTACCTATTTTCTTTTTTTCTGTCATGTCATTTATAAGTATGTATACATGTTAATATTCTTCTATTCTGTTTTAATATGCTGAGACAGATATAAGTAAGCCATTGATTGATTTCTCAAAAACTGTAAACACTGGTGTGCTTTCAAAACATTGCCCTGTTTGTTTAAGTGGTTTGGCATGTCAAATTTTGCCTCAAGGTAGGGCACTAGTTCGTGTTACCTGTTTGGTCGAACATGGCAGAGAATGTTTTTTCTCTGCATTGCATTAAAGTCCTGACATTGTCCTGCATTTCTTACTGATTTTACTGTTTGATTGCTTGTAGCTCATGACAGATGTTGTTGGGAACCCAGAAGAGGAGAGAAGAGCAGAGTTTTATCATGAGCCGTGGTCTCAGGAGGCTGTCAGTCGTTACTTTTATAGCAAGGTAAGCATTTTTAAAATATATGAATAGTGTTAACTACTAAACAGTATGTTACAACAGGTAATATGTGCTCCCTATTACTATATAATGTATTTTGTGATGTTGTATTGTTTAACGTACTTCTAACATGGTACTACTGTACCAATGATAATCACTTTAGATTAAATCCCAAGAATGGATGACATGTATATTATGAATGAACTGTAGATTTTCTTGGATATAATGCTTGATATAACTCTTTTCCCCAAAGATTCAGCAGAGAAGACAGGAGCTAGAACAAGTGTTGGCAATGAGGAACACCTAGATCTCACATCACTCACATTTTCACAACAAGACTTGCTCCACGTGGAGGTTCCTGCATTGTTTCTGCAGTGTATGAGAATTTGTGTGCATTCAGTCATTTTTGTCACATGACCTACAATTTATCATACTGGACCAATCACATTGAGTCACCCCAACAGCCGCTAGAACTGTGTTGTGTGCACATTTCAGGCAACCATGGTACTGTCTTCCATTCTAGATGAAATCATCTTACAATACACCATTTCAGTGTTTAATACTAATAACGTCCACCAGCATTTTGAACTTAGACTTTGAGAGCTGGTTTCAGCACCATAGACTGTGGAACCAACTTGTGTTGACTGTGTCATCGATTCCTGGTATTCACACAGAAATAATAATGTCTCGTTTAGGCCTTTTATTTTTTGGGGGTTAAGCAAATTATGTCAGTATCAGCCATGATTATTGGATCTAGAATAATTTATCTAAAATTTTCTGTCCTTTTTTCAGAAATGTATTTATGAAGAACTGTGAGGAAGGCAGCTTTTTAGAGAGCATATTTCAGTATTAACCGACTACAGGGTATGTTACACTCTGCTGTCCCAACCACAGCTATTACATTTAACTAAATTAAGTAAACACTGTAAAGTAAACTATGAAGGAGGTTGTTTAATCAAGAATTTTAAAGCTATTCTAGAAATCTAGAAAGATCTAATCTGGAAGGGTCACTGTTTTTGAAAACCTTTAATGTATTTGAAGAAATTATATAAAGAAAGTAGACCATCCAAGTAAAATAAAAATATAGAAATACAGCCAGATTAGCAGTCAGCTTTGAAACCAAATTTTTAAGTATTTCTTATGCTTTACCCAAACCTTTCTGTGCACATTTTAGATATTTTTTTAAACATTATATTATTTTAATTTGTTATAATAGTGCTGTCTAATCATTCCTTGTATTTAAAGGATGGTTTCAGTGCTTTCACTTTTGATGTTTTACCAAAGGTCTAAATGACTGAAAAAAAACAGTGTTCAAACTTTGACTAGATGAAGGACTTTGCATTTTGCTTCACGACTCTTAGAGTCTTTGCACTAAATCATAGATCGTAACTGAATGCTTTGAAAGCTTTCCAGCTGAAACAAAAGACAAATGAAAACAAAGACAAATGAAGGATAATTTAAGGGAAATCAAATGTGTTATTGTTGAATACCTTTCTACTGGCATTATAGACTTGTTGTGTCATTGTTAATCTAGAACCTTGTGCTGGTTCTTTAGTGTCAGATGGGAGATGGCTTGTCTAGATCAATTATTGGGTGTTTTTGTAGTTTTCTGCCTGTGACCCTTACACATTTTCTCATAGCGAAGAATGCTAATGACTGACCTCAGAGTATTTTTACACCTATGCATGCTGCATGGACACATTTTTATACTTTCATACAAAGACACAAGATACCTTCTGATTGCTTGGGACTAGATCAGAAGAGCACTGATCTTTAGTTTGTGACCCCCAGTGTCTGGGTCTCATCATCATAACCTAACATGTACAGCAGAGGCCAGTTTTGTTTGTTTGTCTTTGTACAAGTTTTGTCATTTAAAATACGGATAAAAAAGCACACCAAGAATTTTTACAGTCTATTATCAAGCCTCTTTGTAACAAGAGCACCTCCCATCGACTCTTGTAGGTACTACATGTATAGTGTCAGCCATTTTGAACATAATGAACTTGAGTTATAACAAAGTAACATTCATTGACATGTACCCTTGTTGTTCTTTTGTTGTATAAAACAGTCTCTTGCTTTCTAAACCACCAACTGTGCTCTGCCTGACCATTGTTTGGACAGGGGTTTACTGTTATTACCTTTACTTGTACAGATCTGTTCATAAATCCTGTGGTCTGTCACTACAGCCTTTGAGGCAAAATAAATAAGATCACAATGCCCTCTAGTGCTTCTTTAAGGGAAAATCTTCTCCCAAACAGTGAGGGCAAAACTCAAAACTATTGGAATGAGATCACTGTTCATTAAAAAGTATTTATAGATTACAAATTTCAACTTTAAACTTATTTCAAACCTTTGTTATAACCATTTTACTGGTTATAGTGTTTGTTCACAGAACTACTGCCAGCAGACATCTTAACGTAGGTTTTAATGATCTATTATGTAATTTTTCTTTTACAGTATTTGTACTGCTAGTTTGTTGCCTCACATTGTTCTACTTTTACCATGAGAAATTAGTACTATACAGAAGTATCCGTGTTGGAAAGTGAGGATGTAAATAAACAAGCGCTTGCCAAAGTTTGTGAATGAAACATCATGCTGAAAATGTATTGGGATTTTTTTTCTCAAGGTGAATGTTTTATGTGTATATAAAAATAAGAAAAAAATTGATTTTGAAGTTACACATGGTTTGATAACAGTAAGATTGTGGTAGTTGAAAATAAAAGACTCTGCTTTTGAATCGTCATTTTGTGATTACAGCATTGTTACTAAAACATCAGATGATATGATTCTTCTTTATTAAGTCAGTTATTGAAAAAAATGTGTATATATATATATATATATATATATATAAAATATATAATTTTAGCTTTTAAGAACTTGAGAAACTATTGAACAGTAGACACAGAAAAACCGACTCTTGGAAAGTTCCAAAGAGTTAATTGATGTTTCAAATTTCTTGTTATTCATGTAGCAGCTGCTTTTGATTTTTAATGAGGAATACAACAAGGTTTTCCATCCAGTAGCAGGCAACATGTTCCATTTTAAAAGAACCTTTCACTGCCTCACTACTGTTGACCTGGCAAAATCCATAGCCCCCCTTCTTGTAAATAAAAAAGGAGGGTGGAAAGAAGTACAGTGAGACTTTCATACATACAGTCAGAGGGAGAGTTTACTGTATTACCCAGATTTTCTCTGAAACAAGGCCATATAAAACCAGACATTTTTTATCTTATTTTTATTTTATCTTTCTACCACTTTTAATAAACACTGTATACACTGCAATACTGTAATGTGGGTATTGAATTTTAGACAAACTATAACAGAGCCCATAGAAGAGGAGAATGAAGCTCCAAGACAGAGCTAGTTTTGTAAAGAGGGCTCATTACTGTATCATTATCGAGTATAGACACTCTTTGTAAAACAATCTCTAAAGCTTTTTCTGTTCATTTATGAATTAGGCTTTCAAGAGTACAATCAGGACTACAATGGTTGATTGTTTATAACACATGCTGTGGACTCTAACAGTTCTTGAAATTATTAAGAAAGGGTAAGAACGTTTTCTTATTTTTAATTTATCGAGCTAATAGGTTACTGAAATGTCCAATTAATGTCATGAATGTGTTATGACTGTTTTCTGCAATAACAAAAGCTGTAGAACATCATGTAAAGGCATGTCAAGATAAAGACAAATCAATGGAGGAGAGTATTTTGGCCAAAGTAATGTAATAAATATGAATTTCTTCAGTAGGACACAAAATGGGTTAAAAGAGCAGCATTGTCATACAAGTTTTAAAAGAGAGTAAAAATATGCCAAAACTTAACCCTTTAACTTATGCTGTTTAACACTGCTAGGTACATCATAGTTATGACTCATGATCAGCTTTCACAGATATTTACTTTATTTAGTCCTGACATATTCAGCACATTTCGAAGGTCATACAATCATATAGCTGGAAGAGAAAATTGGCTCAAGTAACTTCTGTAGCTGAGATTTAACCATCTGAAGTCTGAACCTAAATGAGTTCCTAATGCTTTCACCTGCATTTAGTCATTGGCAGTTGTATAAATGATGTTAAGTTCGTTCCTCTGGTTACACTTAGAGCAAGATATGTAGAATATGTGGATTGTGTTTAATTAGTCCACTTGTGTGTTAGTCTTATTTACCATTTAAGGGTCAATCTCACCATATATGGATCCTTAAGAAACAAGTCTTTACTGTGTCTAGTTTAATTGAATCGTTGGATGTACTGTGTGGAGGAATTCACAACTTCAAGGTGAAACATCAACATCAGTAGGTCCTTTTGCATGAGGCAGATTTAGGTTCATGACTAGTCCAGGTATTTTAAGGCCACCAAAATGAGATTCATGAAGTGTAAGCCAAGTTAGGGCATTCTTCCAGTAGTAGTGGGTTCTTATGTGCTGTTAGCCTGCTCTTGTTCAAACAAAGCCATTGCCAGGTGTGATCGAGAGGCCAGCCCCTCTAGATTACTGAGCACACAGCGGTGATAGATATCCTCGCTAAAGCGTGGGTTACATTCCCTGTGAAAATATTTCTGAACTAGTGCTGGCTCAACAGCCCGAAAGACATGCAGCCCAGAGTACCGCACAAAAATCTCATATACGTCCATGCTCTCAAGCATCTCATCGTTGTCCAAAATGTCTGCTGCCATCTTTGTGCGGGCAGCCATATAATCTGCATTGTAGAAGCAGGCTTCTTCAAAGACGTGACGGTCAAAGTGACCATCACGCAGTGACTCGGATGCAAACGATGAAGCGGCGGAAGGCTGCTGGTCGCGGTACACCAGAGCAGGACTGTACTCCTGAAAGTGGATTGGGAAGAACACTTGCCAATTGCTGATAGCATTCATACGACACCGGTTGAGAAAGTCAGCATTGACCTCCGTCCAAACGCTGGCTAGGAAGAACAGGGTGTCTACCGGATGCTTCTTGGAGATGATGTCCATCAGCTTGACCTGGGAGGGAACTTCAGTCTTTACACTGATCCAAGGAATTTTAACATCACCGTAACGTTTCTCTACTTCACCGATCATGGCTTTAACACCGGCAAAGACATCTGTCTGGCTGACTCGCTGGGCATCAAAGGGGTCATACACAAACAAGAAAGTGAGAAGAGCATTGTCATGGGTATCCAGAGCATTCATGACGTACATGTCAAGGAAGTTGCCCACAAAGTCTTGATCATGTGCCGTCACAGGGAGGATCACCTGCACTCTTGTGGCTTCTGTTACATACGGCATGGGAATGATCTCCACAGCACTGAGTGGCTTCAGCAGACTCACTCGTTTGGCAATGACCTGACTATGACCCTTCTGCGTAAAGGCTTCCAGGGCCAAATCCAGCACATATTCCATCCCTCGTGTAGGATCGAAGCGCCTGTAGCCATTTAGTAAACGCCGCTTACGGAACCGCAGCTGGGGCTGATAGCGCTCGTTCAGACGGCCCACTGCGGTCTCCAAAACTGAATTAACATCTGCCCGATCCGCACCTCGAAGTTCACACTTAGGAGAACTATCAGCACAGGAATAAATGTGCTCTTCTGTGAAGTATTCCCAGTTGATCACCTCAAAGCGAGTCTTGGGCCGGAAAGGTGGGTTGATTCCGATGGGCCAGGTGGCTCCAGCTTTGCCCTCTGGAGTGAGCTCACTTATGTTACTGATCTGCGCCTGTGACCAAGCAGAATAAAACAACAAAGTTTTATTACATACAATTTATTAGGGGTTACCTGTAACACTTTACAATAAGGTTGTATTTGTTAATAGTACCCTAATAGTTAAAAGTAACATTTATTAATCTTTGTTAATGTTATTCAATGTCAATACAATTGTTCATGTTAGTTCACTGAATATTAACTAATGTTAAAACAGATGCAACTTTTGATTTTAAAAATGTATTAGTAAATGCTAAAATCAACATGAACTAAGATTAATAAATGCTTTAAAGGTATTGCTCACTGTTAGTTCAAGCATTAACTTATGTTCACAAATACACCTTTATTGTGAAGGGCTGAGGGCAAATCCTTCCCTAGATCACATAACATACCTGTAACTGCTGTATTTGTGCATATGTCCAGTCCAGTTCAATCTGGTTGTAGCGTTTGTGCAGACGATACATCAGGCCAGGTTCAGAGACTGGATGGACAGTAAAGGCATTCTTAAACTGGGCACTGTCTTCACGCTCGGGGTCTACGTTCTTCTGTAGCTCAAAGTAACGGTAAGTCATCTCCTACATCAATTTAAATGAACACAATATCAGTGATCATAATCTATCAGCCATTTAAAAAAATATTTTCAGACATAGAAACAATGCTTACTTGCTATGTTTTTGCAACGTTTAGTTTAACCAATTTAAAAAGAATTACTTAAATTGCTGTCATCATTTCTCAAACAAGTATATCTTAAAATGTCTTTAAGGCTTTATAAACGGATTTCAAAACTTTAAAATCTATTTCATCTCACATTTCATGTTATGCATCCTTTAAACATAATTACATAATATTACACAATGTCTTATAAGTATTTATTTATACCTGATGCTTCTCCACACAACTAAGACCCAAGTAATCAATGATGCAGCGACCAAGCCACTCATCTGGCCTGACACTGAGGATGTCATTTCTGCAGGAATCCAGATGAGGTTGTAATCGAGCCAGCAGGCTGCGTGACAGCAGGTACCCGTATCCGCCATGACAATATCTGGCACGCTCTTCACCCCCAATAAACTCCTCCGCCCGTCCCATGTACATATCCTGTCCTGCACTAAGATGATTTACCAGCTCGATCACCCTTTCAGCTTGTGTGTACGTATCATCTTGCGCGAAGTAAAACCAATCATACTCGTTGCCGTGGTGTTGGTGAAGGTGTCGTATAGTTTCATACATTAGCCAGACGGGCCGATCGTCACCATGAGCCACAACAGCCATGCCGTGTGGAGCTTTTGCACTTCGAAGGCCAGTGAAGAAGAAGGTGCGGTGAAAACGATGAGCTACGGTTTTATTGACTGCCACACCCAGTGTGTTCAGGGTGGCACGGGAGCTCAAGATGCCCACCAGAAGACGTTCTCGGATGCCCAACTCTGTGTGAATGTAGCGAGTCCTGTGCCAAAACAAATAATGCACAATATAAACCAGGAATCGATGACACATAGCATGTTAAATGCACATTTTTGAGTTTATTTCTTTGATTTATTATTTACTATTATGGTTTATTATATTATATACAGTAACAGTCAAAAACACATTTTAGAATAGTAGTAAACTCAATTGAAATTGTCTTGTGACTAAAAGCATCCAAAATAAATGAACACTATGTTATATTTTAGCATCTTCAAAAGTTGTCACCCTTTCTCTAGAATTTGTAAAATCATACTCTTGGCATTTTATTAACCAGCTTATTGAGATCTTAACCTGGGAAGCTTTTTAAACAGCACTGAATGAATTTCTATCTATTCTGGACTCTTACTGGCTGCTTTTTATTCATTATTTGGTTTAAGTAATCCATTTCAAAAATATTTTTAAATAAAAATTAATATGTTGCCATTTCGTTTTTTTGTCTACAAATATTTTTAAGATCATGAGAACACTTTTTGTGTCAATTTTGTCTGGTAAACTTTTGACTGGTACCGTTATATATAAACTGCTTGTACATTTTTACAGTTTTGGCCAAGAATAACAAGACAGACATTTAGATAGACAAGAAAAATTAGGAAGGCAATTTTAAACTACTGCTTCAATGACCTACAGTATAATCTCTTTTCTGAGTGCATGATTTTTACATTTTATGGGTACTGTCTAAACTAAAATAACTACTTCTAATAAAGAGCAGTTAATAAATATTAATACATATCAGTACATGGCCCTTTTTAATACAAGCAATAAGGCCAACCTTAAGTAATATCTGATGTCTCACCTGAGAACTTTCTTATGTGGTTTGTTAGGGTCCTTATGATAGGGTACAATACGTGGCTGGAAGTCCTCATTTGCATCTCCATCTTTGCCATCCTGATGATCACTGATATGACCACTGTGTGGGAGTCTTCCATTGCCCAGTTCATCTACACAAGCCTCATCTGTCTCCCCCTGTGTCCAGGACACCATGAGAAGACTGAGGCTACAGCCCAAAGAAAGTCCCAGGATGAGAGGAAGAGCAGGCCGAAAAACAGCCAAGAAAGAAGACAGGCGCATTGTGAAGATTTGTCAACCAAAATCCAGATTTCCCCAGAGAGCAGTTCAAGCAGCAGCAAAGTTGTTTTTATGGTTTATATGGGTAAAACTTTTCTTTAGGATTTTAAGTGTATTCAGTTGCTGACACTATACCTGTAACTTCTCTTATCACAGCATGATTAATTAAGTCAGTGATACTACAATCAGATAAGTGTACTAAGACAATAACAAGGGTCGTTAGGATACAGTGTATGGCCGTAACGAAACTAAAAGCTATACCAAACAATCTGATATGCCTCTTCAGAGTCAAATAACTAACAGAAGGACATATGGGTCTAATCTAAACATGCAATACTATAGCGCTTTACACAATCACAAAAAAGGAAACTTTTATATGCAACCTCACATATTTCTGCACGAGATACTGAAAGCTACGTGTGTAAACACATTAACTGAGGATTATCTTCACATTATCAGATAAGAAATCAGCTACATACTAATGAAGCACAATTAGATCGCTAACCAGTCGACACCATTTGCAACCACCATGCAATGTTTATACAGCGTTGCCTGCAAACGCTAAAATATCCAGGGTAATTTAAACGTCAGGATATCCAGTGGTAAGTTCGGAAAACATCTGTCGTTCGCAAAATAAATGACGTTAAGTGAAAAAACCTTCCGCTTTTTTATCCTTTATCTGTCCACTGAGATGAACAACGTTAGCAACCACCAGCAATGTTTTCCACCAAATTCTGCTCTTACTGTAGAAGTCAATCGTCTCGTCCGATGACTAATTCAGCAATATAAAAACAAATGTGATATGACTTTCTTAGCTTTGTTGTGAATGCGTCCAGCATCGTTCAAGTATCGCGTATAACTACGGATGTGCTAAAGAGGAAGATAGAGTCAATGCGTTAAAAAAAGACCCAAGGAAACAGAAAGCAACACAACCGTTCCACGAATATATAATTCCCACCGCATCATCCAGCGGCATTGATACAGATACTGTATGTGCAATTTCTGCGCTGTGTTTATGCTATTCACACTGCGTCCATTATTCTGCCGGATGCCCTCGTCCACTCATGCTTATTCGGGTTCAAGGAGACACGTCATCAGGCGTGGATGACAAGCTCGAAAACCGCCCATCAAGTCACAAAAACATTTTTGCCATGTAAATATATTATTTTATTTATTTGTGTGTTTGTTTATATAAGACATTTCTATTGTCTTCTCAGTAACAGATCTGACTACACATATGTAATTTTCTTTAATACACCCTAAAGTTTACAGTCTGGGAAACTAAAACACTGCTTAACTTAAAAACCTAGCTTACTAGGTTATGACCTTTTCTTGTTTTAACTTGTTACGTCTGCTTTATGTGTATTCATTTTTTAATTTTTACAAGCACTGTTGTGCAGCAATTTTACATAAAACATTTTAGCACAAAAACAACATATAGAAAAAATAAAAAGTGATATATCAAAATAAAGATATAGAAATAGTAAGTTGAAATAGTAAAATGAGATGCTGTTTTCTGTGCTGTTTGTCAACACAGTCGTTTAAAATTTAAAAAGAAATTGTATTAGAATGAATTTAAATTTTCACGTTTATTTTTTGTTTTAAGTACAGCCCTACTGCTGCAACTACACCCTAATATTGTTCATCCTTTACTACGCAGTTATGCCACCGTTAAATCCGTCGCTTGTCAGTGAGGTAAAGCGAGGCTCCGCTCACCAGCAGGCGGAAATCAAACACACTGCTGACCAAATACGGTAGCGGCAGCTTGCGCGAGCCGCTGCTGTCCGGGCGCGTGTCCGTGAACAGCGCGCTTAGCTCCATACTGAAGGTATGTCGGTTTAAACCTGTTTTTTGACCAAACACTAATCATTATGTTCTTAAAACTGTCATTTTAACCTTCGGTTTATACACGACACGTAGACAATACTGTTGGTGAGTTAATATTCCGCGTGTACAGTATGTACTGAAGCTTCTTGCTGGGACCATAAACGCCTCCTGCTGTCATTGCAATCTACTGCCATGTGTAACCCTTATCTGACGCAAACAAAACCATACAATACTGTACATGTATATATTGTTTTAGCTGAACGTATCCATAGTGTTACGCAGTGACGAACTATATAGGAGTAAAAATCGCTATAATGAACTAGCAAGGACGTCATATGCCGGTGTCCTGTTGTGAGAAATCGATATTACCTTAATTTTGGTTTTTAACAATGCGAGTCTGTTTATATGATGTAACTGTGTGACGCAAAGATGACGTCTTGTTTTTTATTTTTATTAAGCGCTGTTGGTACAAACTGTGCTTTTGGCAGTTAGCTTAGCCTGTTTTATATACCTGCAGCTCCATGGACAGCTTGCATGCTGAAGTCAAACTGCATTCAGATCTGCCGATTCAGTTTCATTCATTGGCACAGTTAAGATCGTATCAGGCTGTCATAAGACTTGCAGAATGCTGGTCTAACTGTCCATTGACAAACATCAGTAATCATTAAATAAGTCATGAACTGGTTGTGGGGTATGAACTGTACTTGAAGACAGCAGATACTGTACAGAATAATATAATGTCTGACAGTATTTGTCTGCTTAGTAATTAGTGAAAAGGCTGCTAAATAAAACAGTGTTGCTTTGCAGCATACAAGAGTTTTTGTGATTTTGCAATAACAAAAAAACTATTAAAAGTAACAAACACTTAAGTTTTAAATAAATGTGTATTATATAACATATTTGATTTCTTGTAGCATTGAGTACTGTTTATAGGATTAGTTAAAATAGGCTAATCTGAGAATTTTTCAGTGAGAACAAACAGTAACAAAGACAACAAAGAGGATCTTTGCTGTAGAATTGGGTCCAGAGAGTTGTGGTTAACTTGATGATGTATTTACCTCTGTAAAGAAACATTTTAATTGACGACAGTCTCATAGTGTCACTCATGAGAATACATAGCATATACACATGGATTTTAAAATGTCATAATGTTACAAAAGACACTCTGTTTAATTATCACAGGTTGCTGTACTGTGCAGCCATGCCCTCAGATCTTGCTAAGAAAAAGGCTGCAAAGAAGCGGGAGGCTGCCAAAGCTCGACAGCGTGTGAAGAAGCACGATGAGTTGAATGAAGTGGGAGAGCAACCTGGTGGCCAAGAAAATGGTGCTATAACTAATGGGGAGGAAAGTGGAGGTGTGTTTCATTTGGTTGCAGCTCATTACTGTAAAAACAGTGATGTCATCATGACAGTACACAGGACTTAACTAGAAATGTGTGATTTTCTTTAAACATATTAATTACTTTGTAAAGCACCTAGAGTTAGAAGAGAGAGAGTAAATAATCATCTCTATTTACATCTCACAATCAACTCTACTGCTTTTAACATTTCAAAAGTCAGACACATTTACATACAAACAGTTATTTTATTTACCTGAGTTATTATACTTTTTATAATATATAAAATTTTGTACGTTTTTCTCTCCTCTTGCATCCTCTTGTTTTTCTTGTTTTCCTTATTAAGATGTTGCTGCCTTGGCAAAGGAGCTGGATGAGTTTGAGCTACGTAAGATGGAGGCACGAGCAGTGACAGGAGTTTTGGCTTCACACCCCAACAGCACTGACGTTCACATTAGCAGTCTGTCACTCACCTTCCATGGCCAAGAGTTACTGAGCGACACCAGCCTGGAGCTAAACTCTGGCCGACGTTATGGTCTCATTGGCCTCAATGGCACAGGTAATATAAGTGACCCTTGGGCTGGTGCTTCCATCACTTCTCAAGCTATTGTATACAGCAATACAGTATAATTGGCATTATAGATAGGGAAGCTTAAATGTACTAGTACAGCAATGACCTAACAGTGGTACGTTTTGTAGCCAAACATATTGATAAGAATAGACAAATAATACTGTATAAAGTTTAGATATGTCTGTGATTGAGAATATTTTTTAACTAACTTTATAGGCAAGTCAATGCTTCTGTCTGCTATTGGCCATCGAGAAATTCCCATTCCAGAACACATAGACATCTACCACCTGACACGTGAGATGGCCCCTAGTGAGAAGACAGCCCTGCAGTGTGTCATGGAGGTTGATGAAGAGAGGATAAAATTGGAGAAGGAAGCTGAAAGATTGGCTCATGAGGACTGTGAGTTAAACACACCATGCATCAGTCTGTGTTGTAATAATCAACTGAAAGTAACAACCCTGAAAATCCAAGTGTTATCAGTGTTTAATAAATCAATAAACACCTCTTAGTACAATTGTACTTCTTAGTACTTTGGATAAAAGCGTCATCTAAATGCCTAAATGTAAATGTAAACACAAAGAAGCAGTGTGTAACAGTGATGCAACAGAAATGTAACGATATTGATAAAAATATTCTTCCGACAAGCAGTGTTCAGAGGTACGCCGTAATACTGATGAGGTCACAGGTGTATGTTTCTGGAGTGATTTACAATGACTTCAAATATGTCTCGATCATAACCAAGGACCATAACTATCTGTTTTATAAACATGGTTTGTTCACCCTGCAAGACGGACGGGAGTTTTAACATTACAGCAAATAGCATAGTAAGTTTTAACAGTATGCTAAGTTTTCTGCTCACTGTAGCAGAGTGTGAGAAGCTGATGGAGATATATGAGCGCTTGGAGGAGTTGGACGCGGACAAAGCTGAAGTTCGAGCTTCACGGATCCTTTATGGACTAGGTTTCACCCCCGCCATGCAGCGGAAAAAGCTTAAAGATTTTAGTGGAGGCTGGAGGATGCGTGTGTCCCTTGCAAGGTATGCTGATCTCATAAATTGTGATTTCATTTCAGTGTGAGAACAGAGAATTCTTATTATAAGAAATTGAAGTTGTAAATGATACAGAATATAGTTTTGTACTTCATTCTGAAAAACCTCAGACTGATTGTTTATATCTGAATAGCTAAAAATGTCAAGATTTGCTCAAATAGCAGGGCATTAGATGAAGGGGCCAAACACATTCTCTTGTCAAAATAATAGTTTATTATATTCCCAAATCATATACATTTAATTATTTCTTTATTTCAGGGCCCTGTTCATAAAGCCCTTCATGCTGTTGTTAGATGAACCTACCAACCACCTGGATCTGGATGCCTGTGTGTGGCTGGAGGAGGAACTTAAGTCGTGAGCATTGTTTTTACAATTTATGAGATATTATTTCTCCTAAACCATCTATTAACCCAGAAGTCTTATATCCATGCACAGAGACGGACAGAAAACAAACTGAAAGGTCCATAAAAGATAAATGCAACGTAATAGCACATATATAAAATATAGCATTGCAGAGAATGTAGTGCAATATTTTCACTGTAATATAACACAATAAATAATATTTATTAATTTAATTTTTGTTTAGCTTCAAGCGCATCCTCGTGCTCATCTCACATTCTCAAGACTTTCTCAATGGTGTATGCACTAACATTATTCATCTCCACCAGAGGAAGCTCAAGTACTACACTGTGAGTACTGCAGCAGGGTGTTAACAACATTTAGCAAACTTTTTGAAAAGGCAGAGCATCCTTTGAGTGCAGTAGTGCTGTTAGTACACCTTATCGTGAAAACCTGCTACATAATGTCGGGCTGCAATGTGATGTTTTTATTAGTCTGGTTTATTAGTGAAATAGAAAGTTCACAAAACTCTTCACATATTTTTCAGTAACATTTTTCAGAAAAAGTTCTGTATCATGAATGGTTTGTTTTTAGGGTAACTATGACCAGTATGTGAAGACCAGGGAAGAGTTGGAGGAAAACCAGATGAAGCGATATAACTGGGAGCAAGATCAGATAGCTCACATGAAGGTAAAACAATACAGGCATGTACGCTTACTGTTCTGTTTAAACTGCACTTCTCTCCTTATTGATTTTGGAGACATACTATAAGAATGAGCTGCATCTGTTTTGCTTTACTTTCATTGTTTTATCTTTATTTTGTAATTTTTTTATTGCTGTTTTGGGCACAGAAGTATTCAGAAATTATATTATAACATGTTCTCTGTCTCTGAGTAGAACTATATTGCCCGTTTTGGTCATGGCTCAGCAAAGCTAGCTCGCCAGGCTCAGAGCAAAGAAAAAACCTTGCAGAAAATGGTAGCCTCTGGTCTTACAGCCCGTGTGGTGAATGACAAGGTTTGTGGCACAACCAAACACAGACACACATGCCTTAGAAGTAGTGCTTAGCCAATGCCAGTGTTTGGTGTTTTAACATCATCCTGTGTTTCACTTTTTGTTGCTCAAGGTCTGTTAACTGCAAGAAGCAAACTGTTTTCTTTTCAGTTGTCTAAAAAGTTTCTAGATATATTGTTTCTAAAAAAGTCTGTTTCTAAAATATTGCACACAGATTATTCAGTTCTTACTGTAGATAACTCATGTTTGGTAAACAAAAGGAACTGATGTCAGTCTATTACAGGGTGATCAAAGGTTGCAGCAACATTAATGAAAATGAAAAATGGAAAAGAAACAGAAAAAGGAAAAACAACAGTTTGTACCAAATAAAATATCCCATCTACAATGTACAATGTTTTAGAACTGTTTAAAGTTTTAAAGACTTTTTGGAATAATTGTAATCCCTGTAGCAAAAGTTGCTGCTTTACTACAACAAATATTTGTAGTAATGTCAAATAGTAATGGTGTTATAGTAAATGCTACATTTGTGTTGCATGAGATTGTGTCTATAAACACGGCATAAGCCCTTTGTTCATTCAGTATAACCATTTTTACCTCACATTTTTCTTTCAGACCTTGTCGTTTTATTTTCCTCCTTGTGGGAAGATCCCTCCTCCTGTCATCATGGTGCAGAATGTCTGCTTCAGATACTCCAATGACACTGTGAGTCTCCAGGCAGTCAACACACTGTGTGTTGTTATTGTAGTAGCTCATTTACACAGTGTTGTCTGCTTTGGAGTTGAATATATTTGTTAACATTTAAATCCATGTCCTTGCCTCTAGTACTATCCCAAGGATGTTAAATGTATTAAATGTTTATTCCTTACTATTCTGATTTAAGTGATGCCTTGTTTCTTTTACAGCCTTATATTTATAAAAACTTAGAGTTCGGCATTGATTTGGACACACGGGTGGCACTTGTAGGTCCCAATGGGGCAGGGAAGTCCACACTTCTCAAGCTACTGATGGGAGAGGTCAGCTGATCCCGAGACTAATAATGGCTTAATTTCACAGTTACCTTTGATACCTATATTCTTAAAAATAAATCAATTTTCAAGACCCCTGTTTTGTCTCTCATAGCTTCTTCCCACAGACGGAATGATAAGAAAGCACTCGCATGTTAAAATTGGCAGGTATCACCAGGTATTGACTTTGCATTAAAATATTAATTTACATTGCCAGTCTCACTACCACAGGTTACTAATTGAAACTACTTGTGTTGTTCTTGTTCTTTTAATTTTTGTTAACATTTAAATATCTGCAATATCATTTTTCCGTGTTACAGCTCTAAGACATAAAAAGCTTATAGTCACAATATTTACATGATTTCTACATAATGTAAACCCAAGGTTGATGTAAAGTTCTGGTTTTGCCATTGTTTGTAAGTGTTCCTGCATTGTGTTCATCCTGCAGCATCTAACTGAGCAGCTAGAGCTTGATCTGTCTCCTCTGGAGTACATGATGAAGTGCTTCCCAGAGATCAAAGAGAAAGAGGAGATGAGGAAGATCATTGGACGTTATGGCCTGACAGGCAAGCAGCAGGTACATATTTGAATGTGTTTGTGGCTCATAACATAAGTATCTCATTTTGAGTGCCAGACAGAAACATCATACTGTATAAAAAAGAAACAGTTTTTCACCTTTTTATTCTCCATTTACAGGTCAGTCCCATCAGGAACTTGTCAGACGGACAGAAGTGTCGAGTGTGTTTTGCCTGGCTCGCATGGCAGAATCCCCACATGTTGTTTCTGGATGAGCCGACTAATCACTTGGACATTGAGACAATTGATGCTCTGGCTGAAGCCATCAATGAGTTTGAAGGTGGAATGATGTTAGTTAGCCACGACTTCAGACTTATTCAGCAGGTATGCCTTATAGCAAGTGTAGTTCATGTTTTATCTGGTTAAATGCCTGTGATGTGGAATGTGTGATGGATGGATATTCTGTCTTATTCTAGGTGGCTCAGGAAATTTGGGTGTGTGAGAAGCAGACCATCACCAAATGGAATGGGGACATTTTGGCTTACAAGGAGCACTTGAAATCAAAAATTGATAAACAGACTCATGATATTTAAAAACCTATGAACTGGATTGGCAGACTTTAAGTTTCCCATCATGGACTGAGTTTTCCAGATGTGCATGATGAAAGGAATTAACTGAATTGGTCAATGTACCCAGGCTGATGTGGATTGCATTCCATTGTACTATCGTGTAGGAAAATTGGTTACTTTCCCAAGAAGAAACACAGAAGCATTCTCTAGTGCATCTCAATAGGAATTCTTAATGCACCTCTCTGATGCAGATTTCATCAGCACGTCTGTTTTATTTAATATTGTCAATGCAATAATGATTTATTGGAATAAATAGATTCAGTTAAGTTATTTGCATCACACAAATATTTCTGCAGAACAGTCTTGTGTTTGGTTGAGACTTTCAAGGTATTACAAATAAATGTATAAATTTTCATAATCAGCATGTCATAATCTCAGTCTTTCTAGTGTACATCAAAATTACAAGACAAACCCAGTGTATTGGTTTGGGACAAGAGTTTCATATTTGAAGCTGGACAAAGATAAACCAATTACAGGATCACCTGAGTGATGATTGTTACAATGTTTTGTCACATAGCGTATCTATTTTGAAATGTAAGGTACCTATATAAACAAAGATGATTATGAATGTAGTGCAGCATGTAAGAAACATAGCAAAGCTGATATCTCTTTGAGCTCTCTATTTACCTTGGTACAATAATAACCATAAATTAAAGATCACCTGTACATAGCAGTATCATATGTATTTTTGAAGTCCAAGAAACAAACAAATTAAAAATGAATGATGGATGTGCCTGATGAATGATATATGAAGTCTTTTAAGTAACACCGATGATTTTTACTATAAAAGGTCTGAAACTGACTTGACAAACAGGAAGTAAGCAGAATAATTTTTTAAATTTGATACACACAAACAGGAAATAGGATTTAGTGTTAGTATCTGTGACATTATGTACTGCATATTGTCATTCATACAATTTTTCTGTTTAGACATTTTAAAATATTTAGACTACAAATTATAGGCAATGCATTTAAAATTGGTTACAAAATTTGAAAACCTTTACGTATTACGTACCATATAAATAAATACATTTTAAAAGCCTTACTACAATAAATGATTTATTTACAAAAAAGAGACATACGCCAACGAGAAGCAATCACGTGTCAAACAGCGACATCTGACGTTCGTTACGGGTATTTTTGTTCCAGAGTGACGTGCCAGGAAGTGAAACGCTCACATGTATTTGTGTTGTTCTGTTTTGCCGCCCTGCTGCAAGCACACTATCCTTTCTTGAGTTTAAATCATTCATGGTTTTTGATGTAGGCAAAGGAGAAGCAAAGTATGTCTTCCGATACTTCTGCAGTAGGGGGGATTCAGGGGTATCTGCTGAAGCTTCATTCATTTCTACCAGACACAGAGACTAGAAACGCTGCGCTCATCTGCCATGACATTATTGGAGACTTGGGCCAAGAGTGTATGATCACTAAGAATGAGAACGATCTGGGTGAGAAAGACTTGTGTTCAATTCATACGTCTTGACGCTATACATTACTTTTACATGTATGCCTGTATTTGATAGTTACCAAACTTACTGTGCCACCTGCAGAAGAATGACAGTGATTTGTTATTGTAGCAGTATAGCACTAAATAGATTCTTTCATGTACTGTACATTAACTTGTATCGAGATGCCCACAAAAGTTGCATTTACCCTTTGAGTGGAAATTAACTCATTAAATGGATAAATATACTCATGTCATGTACCATAATTCATGCATAAGCCCATTATTGTATGGTTTTGAATTGTTCTGTAAAGCATTTTTATAACATTACTGTTCAAATTGTTAGTTTTTCAGACATCTTTGCTCTTTGCAAAGGAGGAGGGATTGCTTAGCTTTCTTCGAAAGTCCCTGTCTAATGAAACGGTAGGAGATATTTATTAGTCAATTCATGATCAGAATAATGTCAGAAAGATTCATTCCATATCATGTCAATAATGACCTTTGATAAATGTTTATCATTGTTATTTAAATGTTATTTATCAATATTTTTTATTTCTACACCGGCATTGTTAAATTATTGTATATAATGCTTCTTTTTATCGAGTTCTAATTGGTATTATGATGCTTATTATGGTATTTATTTTTGGTCATTTGAATTTGTAATACACTTGAGTTCACCATGATAATAGCAGTTGATGATGATATGGCATTAATTTCAAAACAAAAAAATAAACATAATATGTTCATTAAGTCTTTTGATAACTAATGATATTATTGTGGTTTGTTTACAGCTACGTGATGTGAGAGTGGACATTCTGAACTTTTTGGCAGCATTTCTGCAGAGAATGTCAGGCATTGTTCGAGGATGGGACAAGAACTATGCTGTTGACCTTAAGGTACACTTAATCATCATTGTGCTTCTTGTGAAAGTTGGGCAAGCATATGTTTGATTAAGTGTATTTATGGTTTATACACTCAAGTTTTTTTTCTGTATGGACAGGACACCTGTCTCGTTGTCTATACGAAGGACAAAGCTGCAAAATGCAGAAGCCCTGCTTTAGATCTGCTGATCAAAGTGAGTCTTGATTGGTGTATTTTACACTCAGGTTTTCTCTACAGTAATGTGATTCCTCTAATGCTGATGTCTTATTTTGGTATTCAAAATATCTCTAGATACTGTATCTCACGAAAGACTCTTGCATTGCCCATGATTTAAAAGTTGGAGATATGTTCAAAAAGTTTTATGGAGAGTTATGTCAGAAGAATAAGTTACCCGATACAGGCAAGTAACTGAATGCCAGAAAATTTTAACAATATACTATGTGCATTATTAAAACATCAAGTTATATTTTGTTCCTGTTCCAGTGCTTGGTTATATTTATGAACTTCTTGGAGTGTTGGGTGAAGTGCACCCCAGTGAGATGGTCAATCATTCTGACAAACTCTACAAAGCTTATCTGGGAGAACTTAAAGGACAGGTAAAGGTGTCCCTCCTACATAGTTAAATGCTGTACAGAACTGGAACAAACGGTGCATTAATTTTTTTAGATGACTTCTACTACAAAGGAGCCAAAACTTCCTGTTGTTGCTGGATGTTTGAAAGGAATTACAGCTCTAATGGTGAACTTCACCAAATCAATGGAGGAAGGTGTGTAAATGTGTGTTTTTGTATGTGTAATGTAATCAAGTTGTTCAAATGATATAAATATGCTCTTTTTTTTGCTGTAAACAGATCCAGTTATGTCGAAAGAAATCTTTAATTATGCACTGAAGGCTATCTGTCCACAGGTAGGATTAAACAAGAGCATTGATCTACTATAAAAATACTTACATTTTTTGTTGCATGGAAATCTGTTCACACTTATAAAATTCTGGTCTTCCTTGTTCATGTCTCTAGACTGATATGAAAAGATATGCAGTAATTTTTGGTGAGTAGCATGTGATATACAATATTACTTATTATATACTATTAATGCATTATTTGTCTCATTCCCTGTCTTGTTCATTTCATTACAGCCGGTCTCAAACTGTTTGCAAAGCATTCAAATCAGTTTGGCAGCTGTCTTATGGATAATTACATGTCTATCTTTGATGTTATGTCCAAACTTTGTGGACATATCAATGGGGAGTTGAAAAAGAGCAGTTATGTAGCTTTAGAGTCTTTCCTAAAACAGGTATTTTTTATCTTGATTTTTGTAGATTATTCAGTTTATGACAACATCCTATCAAACTCTTCCTCTTCTTGTTGAAAGGTTGCTACTCTAGTGGCAGAGAACATTGAGTTGCACAAAGGCAAGTTGAAGTTCTTCATGAAGAAGTTCTGCGCTATCATCAGGACCATGGAGTCCAGTAACAGAGAACTGTCTATTGCTGTTAAAGGATATGGCCTGTTTGCTGCGGTTTGTTTCTTCCTTATCAGCATATCAAAATATAGTAGTCTATTATTATCAAGTCCAGAAAAAATTAATGCTAATGATTACGTTTTTGGTGTTGTAATATTTTTTATAACAGAATAAAATGAAGATTCTCTTACTGTATTGTGTGTTTGTTTGCTTTTAGCCGTGTAAGGTGGTGTGCCCTCAGGATGTAGATCTGATGTATACAGAGCTGATCCAGCGTTGCAAGCAGATGTACCTGACCGAGTCTGACCAGGATGATGACAACGTCTACCAGCTGCCAAGTTTCCTGGACTCTATTGCTAGTGTTCTTGTCCACCTTGATCGGGTGTGATGCATCTGCTTTACTATGAACTGTCAATTACATTGTTGTATCTAGCTTAATATGACTAATATTTTAAACAAAATTAGAACAAATCTGAGCAATATCTGAGTTTGGCTTTGAAGTATTAATATAATCTCACTATACTTTTTCAAAACACGTGTTCAAAACATGTTTTTTTCTCAATGTATGGTTGGTTGCAGATCCCTGAAGTTTACACACCTGTGCTAGAACGTCTCCTTGTGGTTCAGATGGACAGCTTTCCTCAGTATAGCTCGAGAATGCAGTATGGCACATGTCGTTCCATTATCAAAGTGTTTGTTGCCATGGCGGTTCGAGGTCCAGTTCTCTGGAGTTTCACCAGTTCTGTGGGTAAGACTGAACTGGAGGTCTCCTTGGCTGATTTGATTCAAGGTTTACTAGTGTTCACAATTTATTTTTTTTCCAAAACAGTTCACCAAGGCCTGATCAGAGTGTGCTCTAAACCAGTTCTTCAGTCAGAAGTACGTTTTTTGCTATAAATGTAGATATCAGAATGTATTCAAGATAAAAGTAATGTATTCGTTTAATTAGGAACAGAACTTTTCTTCTGGTGATTCTCAAACTGATGAGGATTCCACTTTGGTGCGCTCGGGGAAATGGAAAGTTCCTTCTTCTAAGGACTACCTTGACCTCTTCAGAGGGCTTTTAGACTGTGAAAACCTTAAAGTAAGAATATTTTCCACATTTCTGTATATCTTTGTCTGTAACAATGAGATTTCAGCAGTTTTCTTTATTCACGTTTATACTTAAGCTCATTTTATCTTAAGCTATTTAGTTTACATTACCATGTGTATTAAAGACATTACCTGTGGATTACTTTGTTTTAAGATCTTAATTTTACATGAGCTGGTTTTATTTAGGATACAGGATTCATGGATGGAGCTCCGGCTGCCAAGAACTACAACCTGAGAGACATAAACCGGCACTTATATGATGCTCTTGTGCAGTCAGTCATGAAGATTGTGGAGAAACTTGATCTTTCAGTGCAGAAAGTCAGTGCTGGAGATGACACTTTTACACAGTGTTTTAATGTGCTGCAACAGTGCAAATGCAGGTCTTATTCTATTGAAGCCATTTCAAAGAAGTATTTCTTTTTTTCTTAGGCACAGAGTGATACAGCTGCTGGATTAATGCCTTCATCTGACCCCACTGCAAATCTGATTCCTAACAAACCCAAAGACTTCATTGCTTTTGTCAACTTGGTAGACTTTTGCAGGTGTCATAATACTTTTCCATGCCTGTTACAATTAGATATCAAACAATAATTTGCAAGTTAAAGTGTCATGTTTTTCTCTTTATAGTGAATTATTGCCCTCAAGAAATCCAGAGTATTTTGCCCAGTGGATGTATCCCATGTGTCATGAGCTCATTCTGCAGTCAATACGCTTTCCTCTGGTCAGCGGGTTTTATAAACTGCTCTCATTCTCGATGGGCATTGCCAAGAAAATACATTATTTTCAGGTAATGCACAGCCACATCATATTGGATATTAAATGTGTTTGTAAAGTTAATTACAGATCCTGTATGTTTTGTTTATAGGACCTAAAGGAAGGGCCTGCTAGTGGCTCCTCGATGAAAAATGCCTGTTTTTCACTACTTGCAAAATTTGGAAAAGAGGTGCAGTCCCTTTCACATTGTTTCTTGTTTTTGCCGCACTTGCATAAGGAACAATTTGGTTATTGTTATTCAGTTGTTAATAACATGGCTATAAAGAATTGAATTGGTTATGTCTGCTTTCTTTTTAAAGGTTTGTGTACGTATGAAGCAGTATAAGGATGAGCTGCTGGCTGCTTGTCTCATGTTTATCCTCTCTCTTCATCCTGACATGGTGGCTCTGGATATCAAAGCATATATTCCAGCACTACAGGTTATTATTAAAAATAATTCTTTTATTCTTTTAGTCTTTTTCATTGTTTTTATTAACAGTAACCATGTAATTCAAACCCGTAAATATCAAACGTGATATTGTGGTTATTGTGACTGTTTTTTGTGTTTGGTTGAAGGCGGCTCTGCGGCTGGGTTTAAGTCATGCTCCATTAGCCACAGCAGCGCTGGACGCTCTTGAATCCTGGTCTTCTTACATTCCTGCTTCCATCATGCAGCCGCACTATGGAGACATACTGCCACATTTAGACGGATACCTCAAAACAACCAGTAACTCTGGTCTGTTGATTAGAAACATCTAATATTCGTCATAAATTCAAAGAAATTACTGTATTACTAAATATATAAACAATTTTTTTTAGTAGCTGATGCTGAGAATTCGCATTTCATTCCTAGTTGTATTTATTTAATATAGTTATTTTTATCTTACCAAAACAGAGAAAGATGAGAACAGGATGGAAGTGACCTTTCTTTCATCGGGCAGTTCAAAAGGATACGGCCAAGTCATGATGAGACTTCTTAAGAAATCAAAGCACTTGCCAGTGGTAACTAGATTGATTTGTTTGCCTCCTTCTGTATTTGTCTATTTAGCTTTATCTAATTGATTCTCTCAAATGTAACCGCTTGCGTTTTAGCTTGGTCACTTACTGAGCATATTAAGATTGGTGTCATTACTCTGTTAGGGAGACGAGTCTCCTATTGGTGCTGTGAGACGCAGGGTTGTACGTCTGCTCGGACACTTGGGAGGACAGCTCAACAGAAGCCTTGTGACAGGTTATTTTATTTGTGATGCCACTCCCATCTGACACAGCCAGTGTGTTCAGTGAAAACAAATTTTATGTTATGTTTTATGTTTAATGTTAATCATTATTTTTGGCTTGCTTTACAGTAACAAGATAACTTTACATGAGAAGCCAAATTTGTGTGTTCTTACCACATTGGCTGTTTTCATCGTTTAAACCTAACCTTATAGCTATTTTGCGTGTTTTAATTATTTTACTGAAAAGCAAAATAAAAATACTCAAATACACTATTTGAAGTGTGTTAATTGTGCAGGTTTTCTTATACTTGATCTTGAGCTTTCTTCTATGTAAAACTCCAGCTGTCTCTGCTGAGGACATGATGAAGCGTTTCGTAGCGTGGGACAGTGAAAAGAGGCTGAGTTTCGCTGTCCCTTTCAAAGACATGAAGCCTGTAATCTACCTGGACTCATTCCTGCCGCGGGTCACTGAACTTGCATTGTCCTCCAGTGACAGACAAACTAAAGTAATCACTCATCACATCTCATAGACATTACTGTCTTTTAGAAACAATATTTATTATAGACCAAAAGTGATTTACAGTCTCTGTAATGGTATGTAGGTGGCAGCATGTGAGCTTCTGCACAGTCTGGTGATATACATGGTGGGTAAAGGAGCCCAGATGTCAGAAGATGAAAAGTCTGCTCCTCCAATGTACAACCTACACAGAAGAGTCTTTCCTGTTCTTCTACGCCTGGCCTGTGACGTCGACCAGGTCTTTTATCTTCAGTGACTTTTTATATTATAAGACATTATCCTACAGGGAACCACATCTGTCAGATATGTGTAAGACTTTGGCACTTTTTCAGGTGACAAGGCAGCTGTTTGAACCTCTGGTGATGCAGCTTATCCACTGGTTCACCAACAACAGAAAGTTTGAGAGCCAGGACACCGTGGCAGTGCTGGAGGCCATTTTGGTTAGTAAATCTCTCAACAGTCTCAGCCATATGAGATTTTCACCTTTCTTATTTGACGTGTACTGTAAATGTTTTGGTTGTGCAGGATGGAATTGTGGATCCATTGGACAGCACGCTAAGAGACTTCAGTGGCACCTGCATCCAGGAATTTGTCAAATGGTCAATAAAACAGACGACTCCTAAACAGCAAGAAAAGAGCCCAGCCAACATCAAATCTCTCTTTAAACGCATCTACAGCCTGGCCCTGCACCCCAACGTCTTTAAGAGACTCGGGGCTGCGCTTGCCTTTAACAGCATGTACAGGCATTTCAGGTCGGTGTGTGGTGAGCTGAAGACCTCATGAAATAAAACACATATCGTGTTGGTTTGTTTGGAGTAATCTTAAGTAAATGTTGTTTATCCCAAAAAAATTTCCTTCTCAGAGAAGAGAACTCATTGGTGGAGCAGTTTATCTTTGAAGTGCTGGTGGTGTTTATGGAGAGTGTGGCTTTGGCCCACTTTGATGAAAAGTCACTGGGTAAGAAACTAGATCTGTTCTCCTCATCATGACTTCCTGATGATGTTCGCATTTATAATCATAGATGTCTACACAGGAACTGTCCAACAGTGCTGTAGTGCCCTGGACCATCTGAAGAGAATCATCAAACACAAGGCAGACTCGCTCAATAAAAAATCCAAGAGACGTACACCCAGGTGCACGTCACTTTCTTTAAATCAGGGATAAAAATGTCTTTTATTAAAGCATTTATTTTACAAGCTAACAGTGTGTTTCTCTGACGGTGAATTTGTTTTTTCAGAGGTTTCCCCGCGGATCAGACAGTGTGTTTGTCAGATGTAGTCATGTGGCTGCTGACCCAGTGTGGAAGACCACAGACTGAATGCAGACACAAAAGCATGGAGCTCTTCTATGAGTTTGTGCCATTGTTACCAGGTGACAGAATTATAAATCTGATATGGTACTTCATAATATGTTAATATAATTTATTTGTCTTTACTTAAATTTCTTCAGAAAAGCAAACACATTTTCAACAAAGCTTGACGATATTATAAGATTTCCAAATACTTCACAGATTTTCTAGAAAAGTTTGAGCTTTGTCTTTGAATCTCTGCATTGATGTGATTAATTTTATTCTCTGATGGTTTGGATTGCTTTAGAATTGTTCTTCAGTTGTATCAACATTTTTCATCTTCATACATAAACAATATTTTATACATTTCCTTTTTCAGGTAATGCTTCTCTTGTGGTTTGGATGGAGGAACAGATCAAACAGCATGGTCCAGGGTTTCTCATTTCATGCTTAGAAGGAGGTGGTTTACTTTCCCAGCCTACCTTGAGAGAGATTGAATCCCCCTTTAGCATCAGAGCCATCTTACAGTGGATGGATCTTCTGCTGGCTGCTCTTGACTGCTATAACACTTTCACAAATGTGCGCTGCATTCAGCCCCAGAGGATTCTGGGTGAGTAAATATGCACCATGATATATCAAATGCTAACATATACATCTACAATGACCTCCAGTAATGTTCTCTGAATTATTGCTGATGGCATCATTCTTCTTTTTGCTTTCCTCATCCAGGTACTGGTGAGAAGTCCAGCTTTTTGCCAGCTGTTTGTTTTTTCTTGACTGAGCTGTCCATGCAGGATGTTAAGGCTGCCAGCGCTTGTTTCAGAGCGGGTAATGTCGCTCAGTCACACTTCAGTCCCCGTGAGACAGAGCAATACAATTACAGCAAGTGCACCATCATCGTCCGACTGCTTGAGTTCTGCACCATGGTACTCCAGAAATGTCCACAGGACCTCTGGAAGGTAAGACAGGATTTTTCTAGATAGTTGTGTTCTTAGAGAAATAATATAAATTGGAAGAAGATCATGACCTTTGACTTACTTCCTAGATTATGGAGCAGGATATTTTTAACTCCTCCTTTTTCACAATGGTGGCTTTGACGGTATGTGAGCCCTCATCCATTGGCTTTAACATGGCAGATCTGGAGGTCATGAGTCATCTGCCAGAGGTGTGCGTTTCTCTGCTGAAAGCTTTGGCATCAACACCTTACAGGACACAACTGGAGAGCGGCATTAGGAAGAGAATTACTGTACAAAGGTTTGTTTTTCTTTGCTAGGGGTAAAATATATGCTTTTTAAATCTGCTTATTCAGTGTTGTGTTGACTGACTTTGTTTTGTCTAGTTTGGAGGAGATGTGTGCTGTTGATTTATATGAGACAAACAACAGAGACAGTCATGCTAACATGCATTTATTGCTGTCAGCATGTAAACAGCTTCATCAGTCTGGGCTGCTCGACGCAGTTCTGCACACTCAGGTACGCATGGATGAAATGTATGACATTGTGATTCTTGTTTAGCAGGTGAGCTACATGACAGCAAGGTATGCAATACCAATTAGGATTGTGTTCTCTGTAGGATATTGGTTATGGTGACTCTCTTGGATTCAAACTTCTCACTAGTGTGTATAAAAGTATTGCGCCTGGAAATGACAGAAAGTCTCTGCCGTCCATGGATGTTGGCAGCAGAAGGTTGGCTGACAGACTTGTGCAGCTGGCATTCAGTTTGGGTGATCAGGCAAGTAATACCTTACAAATTCATATAATGTACATTTGTCTGTATGCACCAATGACTTTTACTTTTTTTTTCTTATCCAGAGTGAACAGTTGGTTGGTCTTTTGTTGAACACCATCAATCTCTCCGTTCCTCTCTCCGGCAGTCTGAATCCCCACTTCCTCAGCTTTTCTCATGGGGAATATTTCTACAGTCTCTTCCAGACATCTATCAATGCCGAGTTACTCAGCAAGCTGGACTGCACGGTACAGCTTCTGCTGACGGCAGCTAATCAGAACCCTGGCATGGTGAGGCATGAAACAACCTGCTGAAGTCAAATATCAGTGAATAAACCGTAGTTTTGACTTGCCATTCTGTTAATAATTTTTACAGAAACTACCAAAGTTTAAAACTGACATTGTATATTGTATTTTTTTGTACATGTTTTCCTGTCTTTTAGGTTAGTGTTCTGCTCAACGGCATGCTGGATCATAGTTTTCGTGAGCGCTCCGTCAGAAAATCTCAAGGTTCACGATTGGCTGAACAGGTGCTAAAGGGGTGGGACTTACTCAGACCATGGTGGGAGGGTCCTGCTGCCTCACCTAAGAGCAAAACATCAGTCCTGTCATTGCTTGCCAAAGTTCTCCAGGTACCAGATCCTCAATGCAGACTTTTTTTCTTAGCAATGTAAAATTGTTAAGTAAATTACAACTGTAAATACAGCTAAGTTTAATCTATTGAACAGTACAAGACAAAAAACTATAAATTGTAGGTTTATATTAGAATTTATAATGCAGTAAAACCAACAATAAACAATGCACATTTTTTCGTTTTTCAGATTGACTCCTCAGTTTGCTCGAATACTGATCATCCTGCATTCACTACAGTATTCACCACCTTCACCGCTCTTATCACGGATGTAGCTCTGCCCTTAAATCTAAAGGTAATCTTTTATAGTGATAAAATCTTTTTTTAAGCTTTTCTCGACCACATATCCAGAGTCTTAATGTAAGAATATAGTACATACCACAGCTAAATCTTTAATCTTTACATTTTTTAAGTGTATAAATAAAGCATTTGCCCATGGAATTTATGTAGTTTTATCTCTTTTTTCATATTAGAGCCAGGCTCTGGTTATGCTTCCCTTTTTTACTACATTACCCAGCATGCCACTGGAGGAGCTCAGGAGGGCTCTGGAGACGCTGGTGGCTGCACATTTCCCCATGCAGTCAGATGAATTTCCTCGCGGATCACTTCAGTGCAACAACTACATGGACTGTATCCGCAAAGTGAGCAAGTCAAACACTCAGGCTTATTTTTTGTCTTAGTATACTCAGAAGTCTGTATGCTTAGATAACCACTTCTAACCTTTGTAGTGTTACTGTGATCCATAGTTAAAATATGAATTGTTTGGACAGCCAATTAAACAAGGCAGACTGAAATAAATCTATATATCTTTTTATTCCTTGGAAAAATCAGTTTTTGGAGGCCCTGCAGCTGTCTCAGAGTCCTGTGTTACTGAAGCTCATGGCGAGAGTTCTGTGCCGGGACAAAAAACATATTATGGAGGAACTCTTTCAGGCCTGCTTCCAAAAAATTGCTCATCAGTAAGTCCAATAACCTTTTTATTTGTTTATATTTGCAGTTTTTTTTTTTTTTTAGATAAAACATGTTTGTGTTGTTTATTATGGAATGTAATAAAATGTGTTATTTAAAGTGTTTAACTTATTTTAATCTCTTTTAAAGATATTTTTATTTTTATTTTAAATCACTTTTAAAATGTATTTAATATTATAAACACTTTTTATTAAGCTCTTTTATGTGTTTTATGTTGTCAGGTCTAAGTTGGAAAGACAAGTTCTTCTCCTCAACTCTGTCTACCAGTCATTTCAATCTAAGGATGTTCCTTCAAATTCAATGCTAATGGGTCTAATAGACAGAGTCCTGCTGCCATTGGCCACTTATTGCAGCCCTCCGGCACTCGCTCAGTTCTTCATCACTAATGTTGCCGATATCATGACTACTCTACAAACACGCTTCACCAAGGTGAGCTATACAGATTAAAAAGTATGGTTATCAAATATACTTACCATGATGTGGGCAGATTTATTAAAATGTTTAAAACATTTTTAAATTATGGTTATGAATGTGTTTCTCAAAAAACATATTTTCATGCTTTCATTTGGACAATACTTCTGCGTTTTCTTTTCTTTTCTGCTTCAGTTAGTTGAGTCAGTGTTCGAGAGTCAAATTATGATGAAGATAGGCTGTTATAAGCTGCTGGAGATGTTATACTCTCGTCTGCCGAAGGAGGAAGTCTACTCGAAAAACTCTGCTATTAACCAGACCTTCTGTGGTACAGCTAATGCTGAAGGCAATGAGCTTTCTAAGACCCTCCTCAAGTATGTTGTGTAATTTTTATATTTTAAATAAAAATTCTTTTTTTAACTTGCACACCCTCATTGTGCTCCAAACCCTTATAAAAATGCAGTTAGGTCTGAAAAGGACCATGTTTTGAGATCAGAACCTAAAGAACATGAATACATTGTAATGCATCAATATGATGTATGACAGATCCTGTTTTGAGGCATTCACTGAGAACATGAGTGGAGAAACAGTTCTGCTTGAGTTGAGGAGACAATATCACTGTGCTGCTTATAATTGTGCCATCGCCCTGATCAGCTGCAGCTTTAATGAGACCAAGTTCTATCAGGGCTTCCTTTTCACTGAGAAACCTGAAAAGGTAAGTGTTCAGTCTTCTATCTGTTCATAATACAGTATTTATATTCTACATTTATAACAATTTGGGTGAATGGTTTGGACCTCTCTCTTGGTCATGTTACTTGAGACAGTTGAATATTTCTAGTTTAACAGACATTCTTACTGCTAACATAAAGCTATTTCTAAGTTTGTAATTAAATTTTGTCTTTGTGGGTTTTTTTTTCAGAATCAACTCACATTTGAAAACCTTATTGATACACAAAGGGTGTACAGTTTTCCTATAGAGATTGATGTAAGTAAAGCTTTTGAACATTTGGACATTTTGTTACTATTTTCTTTTGTGTAATATGTTTCTTAACATTTTATTATGAAAATTAGTAATCTTTTTAATTGCACTTACAGGTCCCTATTGAAAGGAAAAAGAAATATGTCATGATCAGAAAGGAAGTGAGTGGAGAAAATGGAGGTGAGTTGTCTGAGATGCCTTTAATCTGATTTACAAATATGAAAATAACCTTTTGTTTACAAACACCTATATGGACATAAATTCAAGTCTCAAGCAGCATATACAGAGCCCATCTGTGTTCTATCAAAACTCACATTCATGATTTCTTTGTCTTTTAGATGCACCTGTATATCTCTCCTCACAGTCATACATGGCAGACAGCAGTCTCAGTGAAGAGATGAGTCAGTTCGACTTTTCCACTGGAGTTCAGAGCTTTTCCTACAACTCCCAGAATCCTTCAGGAGAAAGCAGCTTCGGCAGGACTCGGGTATGTCTTGGGAGATTTACAGCAAAGAAAAAGACTAATTGATCGAAGACTTAACTAGTGTGACTGTGTGTCTCGTTCACCTGAAGTGAATGATTATTAGGAGTCAGCTGAATATCATTTGTAAAAACTAAAAACTTTGTGTAATTCTCTGTTAATATAAATAAGTGTCTGTGTTATTAGGAGCGTAAGGAGGTTTTATTTCAGGATGAGACTGTGGAACTGGAGATGGATGAGTTGAATCAACATGAATGTATGGCCAATATGACCGCACTGCTGCGTCACATGCAGAGGAATAACATCACCCCTAAAGTAGAAGAGGTTTGTGTCAGCTCAATCTTGTGACTTTTTATTTTTAAGGTTTCTTTGTGTGTGTGAACACTTCTGAAGATCTGTGCTGTGTTCTGTTGTAGGGATTAACACCTGATGATCTTCCTCCGTGGATGAAGTTCCTGCAGGGGAAGCTAAACAATCCGTCCACACCACTGAATATTAGACTCTTCATTGCCAAACTGATCATTAATACTGAGGAGGTAATACTTTACAAATTTTCTCCTTGTATTTGTGTACTGTATCCATATGCTTTGTTTTTATTGTATGTTTTTTATATGCAGATTTTTCGTCCATATGCTAAGTATTGGTTGGGCGCACTGGTACAGTTGGTGGTTTCCAGTAATAATGGAGGAGAGGGGATCCACTTCATGGTGGTGGACATAGTAGTGACTGTCCTGTCATGGACAAATGTGGCCACACCAAAGGTATGTATGACATAATATATTGTATTTTAGGCTTGTGCATTTAATCCTATTAATAAAAAAAATATGTAAACAATAAATATATAACATCCACACTTACTTTATATACATTTCAATGGGATTCACCGTCACTGAAACTCATGCTGTTTAGGGTAACACTAAAGATGAGGTTTTGGCCAATCGGCTGTTCACCTTTCTCATTAAAAACTGCTTTCATACCAAACGGCCCGTGTTTCGCCACAACCTGGAGATCATCCGCACAGTTGTAGAGTGCTGGAAAGACTGCCTCACAGTACCCTATTGGTAAGAAAAACAGTATTTTTCATGATTGTAAATTAGACGGAAAAGACAATATTATGACAAATTGTAATGATTTATTATGCAACTAATTATAAAATCTTACAAAAATATAAATTTGTTATAAGCCGTTTTTTCTTGAGTGTAAAACATATTTTAATAGAATGTCCTTGTTTACATGATATTAGACAACATTTTTATTCAGAAAATATATTAATGGACATTTTTAAAAAGGTTTCTCATGGAATAATTTTAGAATTTCTATCAAATATTAAATTAAAAAATTGTTGAACTGTTATCATTATGGTTGTTATTGGTATATATGTTTGTTTTAGTATATTGATGTTTTTGTTTTGTTTTTATGTGTATTTTTTAAATACTGTAGATTGCCATGAATATAGCCATTGGTGCTGATATGGCGTTAAAATATAAACAAATAAATTAATATAAATTTCTTATCACAGTTTAATATATGAGCGCTTTGCTGGAAGGGATCCCAACAGCAAAGATAACTCTGTTGGACTGCAGCTGTTAGGCATTGTGATGGCCAATAACCTTCCACCTTATGATGCTGCCAGTGGCATTGACCACGACAGGTCATTTTAGCACACAAAACAGTTACAATTATTCATTCAGACACACATTTGTCTTTTTGGTCAATGCCACCGAAACTAATATTGTTCTTTTTGTCACAAATGTTACAGATACTTTCATTCTCTAGCCAACAATTTATCATTCATCAGATACAAAGAAGTTTACTCGGCGGCTGCTGAGATCATTGGTCTAATCCTGAACTATTTCACTGAAAGACAAAGTGTATGTTTCATTTTTGTGTTCACCAAATTTTTATATTGGGGTTCTATGGAAAGTATAAGGAAAACTTAAAGTACCATGTGTTGTTTTTCTTTGCTGCAGCAAAATGAAGGGGCTTTATTGAACATTACTGTTACTAAACTCACGGAACTGAGGAAGAAGGAGCTGGATGACAAATTTATTGTTTGCCTATGCAAAGTGTCCAAACACTTCCCAGCGCTGATGGATCAGTAAGATAAAACAATTTTCCACAAGCTAAAGCATGTGTGTGCGAATCAATATTCATGTGTCTTTGTGTTTTGCAGGTTTGTGAATCATGTATTTTATTTGCTGCCAAAGCTGCATGGCGTGCTGAAGACGCACTGTCTTGAATGCGTCCTCAGTCGTGCTGATGCCATCCCTGAAATCTACCTGCACCTCAAGACCAAAGGCCTTTCACAGATCATGAGTCACAGGTCATTTATTACACCTCACTCTTTTAATATTTGTTCTTATTTATAAATAAACTTAAATGTATATGTTTTCCTTATATTGTTTATATTGTATGAGATTTTTACCACAATAAAACCATAGATATATTTTGCTTCTGCACTAAAGCTAGACAAAAGTAAATGTTTGCTTAAAAAATCTCAACCTGTAGTCACCAGGACACATTTTGTTTATGTGTATCATGCTTTACATCACATCTTTTAGAGATGAGGCCAGGCAGCGTGTTTGTCTGGACATTATTCACAAGATCCTGCCGTGTCTGAAGCCAGAAGAGCTAAAGGAGATTCTGGGAGCTGTCACAGCATTTGTGTCTCATCCTTCTCCTGTCTGCCGAGAGAGGATGTATGACATCCTGATGTGGATTCAAGATAACTACAGGTAACTGACTCAAACATCTGAAGAATCTTTAGCTTCTGTTACATCATTCATTTCTGCTGCTGTTTTATTACTTTCTTAATCGATTACATCTTTTAGAGGTAGAATCAAGATGTCTTTATCTTAAATCTTTCTCATTGCTTCTATTCTGTTATGCTGTAAAAAATTAAAAAGATGCAGTTACTGTAGTATCTTATCAGAAAGGCATATGTGTAGTAAGGTATGATAGCAAAATGCAAATGGTTTAGAATCGGTAATATTTCATGTTTCATTAATGTTTTATGGTATATTGGCAGCGATTCAGAGAGCAGAGAAGACAGCACCTCTGCAGAAGTGCTCGACGCAGCTCGAGAGACCCTTCTCCAGGGGCTGACAGATGAGAATCTTGGTTTACGGTAAATACACACAAGTCTTTCAGCTTAACAATTTAAATGATTGAAAACCTTCTCTACATACAACCTTTAATCATTTTCTTTACATAGGCTTTATGTGCGTAACTTCTGGAGTCACGAGAGTCGTTTACCTCCGGGCACTCAGGAGCGCATGCTTGTCGTGCTGAAATCACTTTATTCATCTCGCATTGAGGAACAGTTCCTCAGTCTGGCCACAGACCTGCTGCTGGAGATGACCAGCCACAGCCCAGACTACACACGCAACATGTTTGAATTCCCTCTGTCAGAATGCACGTTTCAGGTAAAAACGGTCATTCTCATGCTGTTTTCACATGCCTAAATTTGATTTTAATCTACCGTCCAGAGCCTGTTATTCACAGAGTTTTTTTTATCAATTTAGGACTACACCATACAGTCTAACTGGCGTCTGCGGAGTACAGTCCTAACGCCCATGTTCATGGAGACTCAAGCCACGCAGGTCCCTGGCACTCAGGCTTCAGACGCTGCCACAGTAAAAGGACAGATCAGGGCAACACAGACATCTCTGGAGTTCTCTCAGACTCTGGCTCCTGGTTCAGGTATTTAATAAATAAAGGGAATGCTTTTTTAAAGGCATTATATCTTTCTTTGAATGAATAAACATTTATTTTTATTTTTCAGGACGACGTTCAGCATATAACTGGTTAACAGGAAGTAGTGTGGACACTCTGGCTGATTATTCCCTCTCATCGGATTCTCTCTCATCACTCTTGGTGTTTGAGAAAAAGAGATCAGAGCGTCCTCAAGCTGCCTGGAGAGCCGTGGGCACAGGGTTCGGTTCTAAACGTTTGACCGCTCCCAGTGATGAAACAGACAGTCGGAGTACAGGTCAGTCACCAAAACAAGAAAAAAGCAGTTCAATTGATCAATGAAACTTTCCCACAATAGATGATCGTCATCACACGCACAGCAGTGAAAGCAGGTTGTTTTTTGCAAACAGCTGAGCAGGAGAGACGTGCAGACATTCTGAGACTCAGGAGGAGATTTCTAAAGGACAAAGAGAAGGAGAGCAACAAATATGCCAAGAAAGAAATTCAGTTCCAGCGAACAGAAAGGGTAGATACTTTAATAGATAGAAATGCTGGAATGTTTATTATGGTGATGTTTTGCATCTAAGCAAAACTTTTTTCTGCAGGAGAGAAGAGCAGATTTGAAGCTCCGTCAGGATGCTCAGGTCACGCTGTATCGCAGCTACAGGGTTGGAGATCTTCCTGATATTCAGATTCAGTACAGCAGTCTCATCGCCCCCCTGCAAGCTCTGGCACAGGTGTGGTCTGATTCCTGAGACTTTAGCCTTTGTTTTCCTGTTTTCCATAGGTAAAAACTATTGAATGTATATCACAAAAATATCTGTGTTGCAGAGGGATGCCACACTGGCGAAGCAGCTGTTCAGCTCACTGTTTGCAGGAGTGCTACTTGAAATGGAGGCATCGAAGTCTGGTAAAGAAGCAACAAGCATTATGAAGGATCTACTGCAGACGTTAAACACCTTCCTCAGCACAAGCACTATCTACTTCCCCCCTTTCATTTCCTGCGTGCAGGTGTGTAGACAAAAATGCTCTGTTCCAAAAGCAAGTGTGTAACCTACATTAGCAGCTGACTGTGGTTTGAGACAAAGCTGTTGTTCTTTGCAGTCTTATTTGAGATATTTTATAATATAACAGCCATGAAAGAGAATGATTGGATTGTTATTGTATTATTAACCCTAATGCAAAAACGTTTTGTAAATCCTCTGACAGGATATGAGTTATCAGCATAAAGCGCTACTTGATGTTAAGCCGGCTAACGTGAGCGCCAGCTGTCTCGCCAGTCTGCAGCAGCCAATGGGCATCCTGTTACTGGAGGAGAGTTTGCTTCATGGAAGCGGAGCATCGGAGGAACCTCCTTCTAAAAAAGCACGAGGCAAACGAGAACTGCCACCCGACACAGAGAGATGGATTCACCTCGCCAAGTAAGATCATCTGATATGCTTATCATTGACATTGCAGATAGTGGTTATACAATTTTGACATTGATGTCGTCATAAAAGTCCTGCTTTGATGTATTTTCTCATAATGAGTTTGTTGTATGTGCTGTGTTGTATTCATCCTCTTCTATGCAGACTTTACAGGTCTTTGGGAGATTATGATGTGGTCAGGGGGATCTTCAGTGGCAAGATTGGAACAAAGTCAATAACTTTTACAGCCCTGCAAGCAGAAGCGAAGAGTGATTATGCTGAGGCAGTGAAGCTCTACAATGAGGTACATGGAGCATAAAACTTTATTGATTTCCACAGAAAGAACAAAAATGTTTCTGACTTCTTGTGTCTTGCTCATTGCTAATTTAATTACACTTTCAGCATAATCAGATTTTTTTGGATGACCCTAAACCCTTATTAATCTAGTCATCACATGTTAATTCAGGCTCTGAACAAAGAGAAGTGGAATGATGGCGAGCCCACGGACACTGAGAAAGATTTCTGGGAAATTGCAGCACTGGAAGCATATGATCACCTGACAGAGTGGAAATCTCTTCAGTACTGTGCCACAGTCCACATAGACGAAAACTCGCCCGTAGACCTAGACAAGATGTGGGCGGAGCCATTTTATGTGGTAATCTTTCTGAGTTAACTCAGCACATTTTTCACAAATGTAATTTATACTGCAGGATACATGTAATTCCTGTGTTTCTTATAGGAAACATACCTGCAGTACATGATGCGTGGTATGTTAAAGCAATTGCAGCTGGGCCAGAGAAATCAGGCTCTGCTCAGCTTTGTCGACGCTGCTATGAAAAAAGAAGAGCGCAAGATCGTAATGGAGACCCATTACAGTCAAGAGCTGAGTTTACTGTACATCCTGCAGGAGGACTATGACAGAGCCAAATACTATGCCAATAACTGCATGCAAGTCTTCATGCAGGTCAGTTTTAATGAAACAGGAAAGTTAATAAAGACTAGAGAAGCTTGTATTTTCAGATATGCGATTAAATACATTTGGCCTCTTTCAAAACTTTATTCATTAATTATTGCTTGTAATCATATAGAACTACTCGAGTATCGATCCATTGCTGAACCGCAGTCGTCTGGCTGTACTGCAGTCTGTACAGACTCTGACAGAGATCCAAGACTTCCTGAATTATATCACAGGAGAGGGTATGTTAACTTCATCTTTATATAAACACTGGCTCTCAGGCTAAATTTTAGCCAAGCTGTGGACTTCTTACAGATTTGTCAACAAAAACGACATTGCTGTTTTATTTGTGCTCTTACATCAATTGAGATTAAATTTGACAAAAGTTTTTTGTTACCTTAATTTTTTGGTGTGGTTTCCCATTGTGCATAATTTTCTTATGGATATCACTATTTGTGATTGCTTTCAGTCTCAGTAAATTCTTTTAAGTTCTTGATCAGACGCTGGACCAGTCACTATCCAGATGCCAAACTGGACCCCATGAATGTCTGGGATGACATCATCACATCTCGGTGAGATTCATTACCTTAAAATATTTGTCTACAGTTTCATTACACCTTGCTGAGAACTGATGAAATATTTTTTTTTACTCTAAGTCACCAATGCTATGAAGATGAATTACAGTATTCATAAAAGAGGTGACAAACATTCCAATCTTCATTTCCTCGTTGTTTTTAGTTGTTTCTTCTTGGATAAGATTTTGGAGAAGCTGGGTTCCACCCCTGAAAACAGCATGGAGGTGGATGGTGTAGAGCAGACAGGTGGAGAAGATGTTGGAACACTAGTGAAGAACTGCAAGTTCAACATGAAACTTCAAATGGCAAACAGTGCATGGAAACAGGTGCTGTGCTCAGTTCATGAATACTGGTGACAAAAAGTCTTTTCTTCTAAGGGAAAAAAACATGTCAACATTTAAGTACATTTTAAGTTCATCACATTTCTCATGTTTAAACCTCATTTGTGATTAAGATTTGTAGGCATTAAGATAAAGATTATGAAGCAAATTTAATGTGCTGAATTGATCTAATTTTGTTTACAGAATAACTTTCCAGTGGCAACAAAACTGCTGAAGGAACTTCACCGTGAGGCAAAGACGGATGATGTCTGGCTGGTCCACTGGGTTCACAGCTTCAGCCGTTTCACTCACAGAAGAAGTGCCATCCTCGGATGTGCTGAACAGATTAATGCTCTGCTTAAAACTGTTCCACTCCTGAGTAGGATTTGCACCTTCACATGGAATATGCATAGTCTTTCATTTATAAGTGAATAATTTAGAGGTTTAGGTTACCAGTGTTGGAGATCTTTGATTAAGTGTGGTTTCATGCTTTGTTTTTTTTGCATTCCTGTATGTTCCAGTGGACATTAAGCAGCAGAGTGAAAGCTCCACGTCTAGGATATTCCGTGACCAGAAGATCCTTCTTGGCACCACCTATGATCTGATGGCCAGTGCTATGGATCATAGTCCCTCTGCCCTGGAGACTCTTGGAGAAGAGAAGACACAAAAAATTCTTAAACTTTCAATGGCTTCATCTATCTCTCAGGTAATACATTAACTGTGACCCTGTCTGTGAAAACCAGGCTAACGTCTAAAATTCAAATTTTGAGATAACGAGCATCAAAGTTTAATTTTACCAATGAATTTCACTATGATTTCAATCTTTGACATTTTCAGTAAATCAAGTAAAAGCAAATCACAAAAAATCGACTTTAGCTGGGTTGTCACAGACTGGGTCACAATTTATCAGTATAAAAAACTTTTGTGGCTTTTCATACATATTTTACATTCTAGTATATGTTTAAGATACAATTTTAATATAATTAAAAAAAATGTAAGAATGAGTTTTCTGGAAAAAATGCCAAAAAATTTGAACTTTTCATTTTGAACTTAACAACTTGAACAGTAGCACATAGCAAATCATAGTCAACAGCTTTGTCTCATCTTTTTCTTTGAATAGGACACAGATAAGCACAAGAAATAAACTGCACTTTTAACTTTTAATAGAATCATTAAAGGTAGCTATCCGTGCTTTTGTAAAATTGAATGTTAAAATAATTAATTAATTAAAGTTTATTACAATGGAAAATAAAATAGTGATAAGTACTAGCCTTATGCCCACATCTGCATTTGATTAGACGTGTCATGTTTGTGCCGTTTAAGTGTTGTCACTTTTTTGTCTCAGTTTTGATTGACTGCATTGTCATATGTATTATTTGTGTGCATTGTCTGTATCAGGTGGTGGAGGGTCTGCAGATGCAGGCATTGGATCTGCTGCGCAGTGCTACGCATAAAGCGGATGAGGAGGAGCAGTCCTTCAGCCAACAACATGTGGACACGCGTGGTATTGTGGAGGCCTACATGACCTTGGCGAACTTCTGTGACAGAAGACTAAGAGAGAATGAACAGAAAGAAGAGCGTAAGTTCACGAGTTCGCCTTTACAGATAATAAGTGAGCGTAATAGTTATGCGTATTTGGCGTGCTATCCGGGGGAGGGCCACAAGCTCGGCAGTTCTTCCCGAACCCAGAGCTGCCCCCCCCTAAAGGAAGGTAACGTTGAGGCGTAGGGGTGGAGGAGGGATGCCGAAACGCTAGAGAGAACGGAGGTAAGGCTGCTTGATTATTTTATGGAGGTTCTCTCTTGCGCTGATAGGGCAGACGGTGCGATTACTAATGATGAATTGGCCGGTTCAATTATCTGTGCGCGCTCCTCCCGAAATTAGTTAATCAAACTTCACATAGAGCATGAACTCTTAAATGTCAGAAGAGGAAAACAATCAGAAAAAATCTGAAATTATATGGACACATTTCTGCAGAATACCTGTTTGATTCTCTGTTGTTTTGTTATAGCGATCAGTTCTAAGCTGCAGTCCTTACCTGGACATGTAGTTAAGATGATGCTGAAAGCGCTGAAGCTCAACTCAGAAGAGGCCAGGCTTAAGTTCCCTCGACTGCTGCAGCTAGTGGAGCTGTACCCTGCAGAAACCCTCGACCTGATGGTCAAAGAGGTGCGTCAATCAGCTTATACAGGAGCTGGGTTGCTGAAAATCTGCATAACTGTCGTTTGAGAAAAGCATTTTTCGTACCGATAGGTGGTAAATGTGCCTTGCTGGATGCTGATTGGCTGGATCAGTCAAATGATGGCTCTGCTTGACAAGCCACAAGCAACAGCAGTTCAGCATGTTATAGAGGAGATTGCTGAATATTATCCACAAGCTCTCGTCTACCCATACATGATCAGCAGTGAGAACAACACCTTTGAGGAGTCTGCGAGTGGTCAGAGAAATCGCGAGTTTGTTGAGAAGTATGTAAAGGCTTTTCTGTGTTACTCTGTAGGTGGTTTTGGTTTGATTGGCACTGAGAAATGTACACAAACGTGCATGTTTGTGTTTTAGGCTGAAGTCATCACTGGATAAAGGTGGGGTTGTTCAAGAGTTTGTTGAGGCCCTTCAGCAACTTACTAACCCTGAAATGATTTTCAAGGTACGGTCAATTTGTGTTTGTACAGTGCGATGCACATTAGCATGATGGTAAAGTTGCTCTGGCCACTAGCGGAACCAAAAGAATTGAAAATATTTCAAATGTTGTGAAAACTTTTTTTTTTCAACAAAAAGGTAGTTGTCCAAATTCAAACTTTTGCTTTTAGTGGAGCCTATGTTGGCTTTAAATAAATTGTAATTACATTTGATGAAAATTGATGAAATTACACACTTTACCTATAATTTATAAATTACTCTTCATGAGTTAATGAATCTGAGTTCTTTGTGGCTTGTTTTTGGGAGTTTTGATTCACAAGTTATTGTTTGGCAGGATTGGTGGGATGAGGTGAAGAATCAACTGGATAAACCAAACCTGGGCAAACAGAGGATTAAACAACTCTATGTGGAGATGACTGTATTACTTGGTGATTCAAAGTCCCCTGAAATCGGATCTTTCAGAAAAAAATTCATCCAGGTTCACTGCATTACTTTACAAAAATTTATGGTGTCATAAGGTGTCCTTTGTTTTTTTATTGTAAACTTGTTTATATCCTTTTCAAAAAAAATATTTCTTCAAAAATAGTTTTCCCCTTCAAAATGTTTTTCCGTCTTCAAAATATATATTTTGTCCATCTTCTAAATATATTTTTTTCATCTTCGCATTTTTTTTTATCTTTAAATTTATTTTGTATTGTATGAACTTTTTCAAAATTTCGACATTTTCAAAAAAAGAAAATTCTTTAAAAATGTTTTCATTTTCAACATTTTTTTCCACTTCCAAAAAAATGTTCCACTTCAAAATGTTTTTTCTCTTAAAAAAATGGAAAAAAAAATTCAGATAAAAAATAATTTTGAAAAGGGAAAACAATTCTGAAGAGGAATTTTATTTTGAAGGAAAAAAAATTACCTTCAAAATAAAATTCCTCTTCAGAATTTTTTTCCCTCTTCAAAAACATTTTTTCATCTTCAAAAACATTTTTTCATCTTCAAAAACATTTTTTCATCTTAAAATGAAAACTTTTTTCCCATCAAAAAATTGGAAGCTGAAAACAAGTTTGAAGAAATACAATATTTTGAAGTGTACAATTCTTTTTTGGAAGTGGGAAAAAATGTTGAAGATGAAATTTTTTTTAAAGATTAAAAAAATTTTGAAGATGGAAAAAAACATTTTGAAGATAAAAAAAATACTTTTGAAGAGGGGGAAAAAATTTGAACCTTCAAAATAAAATTCCTCTTCAAAAAATTTGTTCCCTCTTCAAAATTTTTTTCATCTTCAAAAACAGTTTTTCATCTTAAATTTTTTTCCCTCTTTAATTTTTTTCTTTATCTTCAAAAACAGTTTTTCATCTTAAAAAAATTTTCCATCAAAAAATTTGAAGCTGAAAACAAATTTGAAGAGAAAAAAGAGAAAAAACATGTTTAAGATGAAAACATTTTTAAAGATAAAAAAATATAAAGAAAAATTGAAAATGAAAAAAATTTGAAGAGGAAAAAATATTGTAGAAAAAAAAAAAATCAAATTTTTTTTCCCTCTTCAAAAATGTTTTTCCTCTTCAAAAATGTTTTCTTCAAACATTTTTTTTTCCTCTTCCAATATTTTTTTCCTCTTGAAACATTTTTTTATCTTTTCTTAATTTTATCTTAATTTTTTTCTTATTAATTTTCCCTCTTTTCATCAAACTTTTCCTAGACAATTATTTTTTCCCCTCTTCCAAAATAGTTTTCCTCTTCAAATGTTTTTTTTCAACTTTTTTAATGAAAAACACTTTGAAGGTGAACAATTTCTGAAAAGAAAAAAAAAATAATTGAAAAGGACATTTAAAAAAACCATTTTGAAGTGAAAATTTTATTTTATGATTAAACATTTTGAAAATGAAAATAATTTGAAGAGGAAAAAATATTGAAGGTTCACTGCATTACTTTACAAAAATTTATGAAGGTGTCATAAGGTGTCCTTTGTTTTTTTTGGATTGTAAACTTGTTTATTACCCTGATAATGGTCACTGCACATATTGAGCATAGACATAAGTCCTTAGGCTCCAGGAAGGAATATCCTAAATATTAAATTTTTTTCCTCTTCAAATTTTTTTTTCTTCAAAAATATTTTTCCTTTGCAAAATGTGTTTTTCCATCTTCAAAATATATTTTTTTCCATCTTCTAAATATTTTTTTCATCTTCAAATTTTTTTATCTTTAAATTTATTTTGTATTGTGTGAACTTTTGAAGAGCAAAAAAAGTTGAAGAGGAAAAAAAATTTGAAGATGGAAAAAACATTTTGAAGATAAAAAATATATTTTGAGAAGGGGGAAAAAATGTGAACCTTCAAAATAAAATTTCTCTTCAAAAAACATTTTCCCTCTTCAAAATTTTTTTTCATCTTCAAAAACAGTTTTTCATTTTTTTTCATCAAAAATTCCTCTTCAAAAAATTTTTTTCATTTTTGAAGAAAAAATCTTTCCCTCTTCACTTTCATTATTTTTTTTCATGAACTTTTAAAAGCTTTTTCCCATCAAAAATTTGAAGCTGAAAACAAATTTGAAGAGAAAATGAAAAGTCTTTTTTAATCAAAAACACTTTGAAGGTGAAACATTTTTGAAAAGAAAAAAAATAATTGAAAAGGACATTTAAAATTGAAGTGAAAATTCAAAAGAGGAAAAGGGGAAAAAAAATTTGTTCCCTCTTCAAAAAAATTTTCATCTTCAAAAACAGTTTTTCATCTTAAATTTTTTCCCCTCTTTAATTTTTTTCTTCATCTTCAAAAACAGTTTTTCATCTTAAAAAATTTTCCCATCAAAAAAATTTGAAGGAAAAAAATTAAAACTTTCATTAAAAAGAGAAAATGAAAAGAAAACATTTTTTGAAGATAAAAATATATTTTGAGAAGGGGGAAAAATGTGAACCTTCAAAAAACATTTCTCTTCAAAAAAACATTTTTTGAAAATTTTTTTTTCATCTTCAAAACAGTTTTTTATCTTAAAACTTTTTCCATCAAAAAAAAAGCTGAAAACAAATTTGAAGAGAAAAAAGGACATTTAAAATTGAAGGTGAAGTGAAAAGAAAAAAAAATTCATTTAAAGAGTAAAAAAAAGGGAAAAAAATTTGTTCCCTCTCAAAAAATTTTCATCTTCAAAACAGTTTTTCATCTTAAATTTTTTCCCTCTTTAATTTTTTTTTCATCTTCAAAAACAGTTTTTTCTTAAAAAACATCAAAAATTTTTTCATCTTAAAAAATTTTCCCACATTTCAAAAAAAATTTGAAAAAAAAATTTGAAGAAAAAAATATTTTCATTAAAACTTTCATTAAAAAAGGGAAAAAAATGTTTGAAGAAAAATTTTTGAAGATAAAAAAACATGTTTAAGATGAACCTTCAAAATAAAATTTCTTTTCAAAAAGATTTCCTTCTTCAAAAAAAAAAATAGTTTTAAAGAAAAATTGAATTGAAAATGAAAAAAATTTGAATTTTGAAAAGGAAAAAATTATTAAAATTAGAAAATCAAAAAGGAAAAAAAAATTTGTTCCCTCTTCAAAAAAAAATTTTCCTCTTCAAAAATGTTTTTTCTTCAATTTTTTCCCTCTTTAATTTTTTTTTCTTCCAAAAACAGTTTTTCTCTTTTTAAATTTTCCCATCAAAAAAGTTGAAAACAAATTTGAAGAGAAAAAAGAGAGAAAAACATTTTAAGAAAAACACTTTGAAGGTGAACAATTTCTGAAAAAAAAAAAAAAAAAAAAATAATTGAAAAGGACATTTAAAAAATATATTTTGAGAAGGGGGAAAAAGTGAAAATTTTATTTTATGATTAAACATTTTGAAAAAAAAGTTTTTATCTTAAAACTTTTTGAAGAGGAAGCTGAAAAAAATATTGAAAAGGTTTTTAATGAAAACACTTTGCATTTTGAAAAGAAAAAACAAAAATTTATGAGTGAAAGGTGTCAAAGAGGAAATAAGGTGTCCTTTGTTTTTTGGATTGTAAACTTGTTTATTACCCTGATAATGGTCACTGAAAAAACATATTGAGCATAGACATAAGTCCTTAGAAAACATTTTCCAGGAAGGAATATCCTAAATATTAAATTTTTTTCCTCTTCAAATTTTTTCTTTCTTTCAAAAAATATTTTTCCATTTTCAAATTTGAGAGAGAAAATGAAAAAGTGTTTTTAAATGAAAAAAATGTGTTTTTGGAAAAGGACATCTTCAAAATATATTTTTCCCTTTCCATTTTTCTAAATAAATTTTTTTTTCTTTAATTTTTTTTTCTTCATTCAAATTTTTTATCTTTAAATTTATTTTGTAGCTGAAAACAAATTTGAAGTGAACATGTTTGATGAAAACATTTTTAAAGATAAAAAAAGTTGAAAAGAAAATGAAAAAAAAATTTGAAAATATTTTTCATTAAAAACATCATTGAAGATAGAAAAAATATGTTTGAAGAAAACAGGGGAAAAAAATGAACCTTCAAAATAAAATTTCTCTTCAAAAAACATTTTCCTTCTTCAAATTTTTTTTTCATCTTCAAAAACAGTTTTTCATCTTAAAACTTTTTTCCCATCAAAAAATTGGAAGCTGAAAACAAATTTGAAGAGAAAATGAAAAGTGTTTTTTAATGAAAAACACTTTGAAGGTGAAACATTTTTGAAAAGAAAAAAAATAATTGAAAAGGACATTTAAAAAAAAAAAATTGAAGTGAAAATTCAAAAGAGGAAAAGGGAAAAAAATTGAAAAAAAAAATTTCATCTTCAAAAACAGTTTTTCATCTTAAATTTTTTCCCCTCTTTAATTTTTTTCTTCATCTTCAAAAACAGTTTTTCATCTTAAAAAAAGCTTTCCCTCTTCAATTTTTTTTTTCATCTTAAAACTTTTTCCCCATCAACAAATTGGAAGCTGAAAACAAATTTGAAGAGAAAATGAAAAGTGTTTTTTAATGAAAAACACTTTGAAGGTGAAAAATTTTTGAAAAGAAAAAAAAAGTTGAAAAGGACATTTAAAAAAAATTTTGAAGTGAAAATTCAAAAGAGGAAAAAAGAATGAAAAGGGAAAAAAAATTTGAAGATAAAAAATGAAACAAAATTTTTTTAGTTGAATTGTAATCTAATTTATTTTCCCTCTTTTTTATTTATTTTTTTCCTCTTAAATTTTTTTTCCCTCTTCAAAAGGTTTTTCATCTTCACATTTGTTTTTCACAATTTTGAAAAGAAAAATAATTGAAAAATTATTTGTTTTTACATTTTGAAGATTAAACATTTTCTGAAGATAAAAATAATTTTTTTTAAGAAAAAAAATTGTAAGAGGAAAGAAGTTTGAACAGGCAAAAAATTGAGGAGGATGAAAAGAGGGAAAATAAATTGATGAAAAAACTGAATATGGTAAAACATTTTGAAGATGAAAAAACATTTTGAGGAGAAAAAGAAGAAGAAAATCTTCAGGACTTTAGGTTCAGGGCTTCTGTAATTGTTATAAAAAATATTATCAAATATTCATTCTTGGGTCCTAGACCTTTTCATCAATATATAGTTTGTCATGATTAGATTACAATTCAACTATGAAATATTAAAGTAAATAGTGAAATAAGTGTTCCTCCTATAGAACAGTGACAGCTAACAGGTTAATCTTCTTTTCTTCTATGTGTCTGTCACAGAAATATTTTAAGGATATAGAGAAGCTGCTTGGCTGTGGAGGATCTATACTGTATGAGAAGCGTAAGGAGAAGGTTTTCCTCCAGCAGGTGGACCAACTGATTAACTCCATGAAGGGTTTCCAGAAAGAGCCAGGGAATCTGAAAGAGTACTCACCCTGGCTCACCAGCTTCAAAGCGGACGCAATGAAAACTGAACTGGAGGTGCCAGGTTGGTGCTCTTTTTCCTTGCCTTATTTTACTGTCATGCATTTGTCATTACCTTAAAAGCAAAGTTTTAAGATTCCTCTGCTCTACTCTTTGCTACAGGTCAGTATGATGGAAGATCAAAACCTTTGCCGGAGTATCATGCTAAGATCACAGGTTTTGATGAAAGGGTATGAAGAATAATGTTGACACTATTATTAGATGTTATTTTTTTACATTATTTTAGTGTTTACAGTTACAGCAATTTTCTTTACTACAGATAACGGTAATGACATCTATTCGGCGGCCAAAGCGTATTATCATACGAGGTGATGATGAGCGGGATTATCCGTTCCTAGTAAAGGGAGGGGAGGACCTGCGTCAGGACCAGCGCATCGAACAGCTCTTTGGTGTGATGAACATGATCCTCAGTCAGGACACTGCCTGTTCTCAACGTAGCCTGGCACTCCGCACTTACCAGGTCATTCCCATCACCAGCAGGTATACCATTTTTTATTTCCAAATAAAATGAATAGCACCAATGAACAATTTCTTTAAACTTCAATGAGTACAAAATTGTGTACCTACATGGAGTGTTTTTAGGTTTTGATAAGAAACGTTTGTTTATATCTTCAGGATCGGCCTGATCGAGTGGATGGAGAACACCTGTACACTGAAAGACTTCCTCTCCAACAGAAGAACTAAAAAAGAGCAGAAGACAATCATGCAGTGAATACCTATCTATTTACTACATTACCAGAGAGTTGTACAAAATAGTCAAATAGTGCTCCTCTAATCCTATATCAGTACTTTTAAAAATTACTTATCCAATCAGATTGGAGAACCAGACCCAAATTGATATTTGTTTTTTTGTTTTTGTAGGCCCAATGAATCTTATGATAACTGGATCAGTAGAGTCACTGGGAAGGCAGATGGCATTCAAAGATATGCTGAACTCTACAAGTAAGTCATCAGTTAATTTTATTGCTTGTCACATTGAAGGATCTGTTATTCTGATATTCTTATAGTGTGATTACATTTATTTTACTACAGGAAGGCCAAACGTGTGGACACTGTGAACAATTTTAAGAGAATCGAACAGATGGTGCCTGACGACCTATTAAAGTATTTGAGTTTTATTAAATGACTGCCTGCTTGCTGTGATTCATTGTTCAGATATATGTATTAATAGTGATTCTAACTCGTAAAATATTTCGGAAATTCATTCAGTACTGGTCATTAATGTTGTTTCAGACGTGCCTTTGTAAGGATGAGTACCACACCTGAAGCCTTCTTGTCATTAAGATCCCATTTCAGCAGCTCTCATGCTGTGCTCTGCATCAGTCACTGGATACTTGGCATTGGTGACAGGCATCTCTCTAACTTCATGATCAACACAGAGACGGGCGGCATGATCGGGATTGACTTTGGTCATGCTTTTGGATCGGCGACACAGGTGGGCTTTTGACTGCTATTAGCATACACCATACTGACATGACACAGGTGCATATTAGCTAAATGTATTGTTGCAATAAAAGACTAAAATATTTAAGTATGAAAACTTTAACATGCTGGTGTAGTGACTTATGTCAGATAAAAATTATGGTGAAGAACAATAACCAGTGTTGCATGTGTTGTGTAGTTTCTCCCAGTGCCTGAACTGATGCCATTCAGACTGACACGGCAGTTTCTGAACCTGATGCGGCCCATGGCTGAGTCTGGTCTCATTCAGAGTGTGATGGTCCATTCGCTCCGAGCTTTTAGAGATGACCCAGATCTGTTACTAAACACCATGGATGTGTTTGTAAAGGAGCCCTCACTGGATTGGAAGGTACAACAACTCATAGCTGATTTAAATCTAGTTGTTAAGCATGCCAACAGAAACCATCTTTTGAATTGCTTTCAAGAGTTATTTGTTTTTTCTTAAATAGCAAATTACTTTTAAATAATATAATCATTTCAGTAATCTCCCCTCATTGATGACCTTTTATTCATGTGTCAATCACCCATCTGAGACTTTACATTTAGTTTAAATTATAGTTTAACATCTAGTTTAAATGCAAGCAACCTATACTGAGAAAACACTGTCTTCATATTACAGAACTTTGAGATCAAGCAGTTGAAAAAAGGAGGTACATGGACAGAAAATGTGAATACCAAAGAAATAAACTGGTTCCCTCTACAGAAGGTCAACTTTGCTCGCCGGAAGCTAGAGGGAGTCAATCCCTCAGTTATAACAAGGTAACTTTAACAAGACATTTAAAGATGTTTCCCTTAAAACGATGAAATACAAAAATACAAACTTTTAGTTTCTTCTCATCATGTTGCTTTATTAATGTTCTAGTGAGGAGCTTTGTCTGGGATTTGAGAAGACCGCAGCGTATAAAGGCATGGTAGCTGTTGCCCACGGAGAAGGACCACACAACATCAGGGCCAAACACAAGGAAAAGATCTGAGTGTTGAAGAGCAGGTTGACTGCCTGATTGATCAGGCAACAGATCCAAATATACTGGGCAGGGTATGGATAGGTTGGGAACCATGGATTTGAGTCATACTGTAGGTGACAAAACAAAGATTTCAATACATTTTTCTAAAATTTGTAAACGAGGATTTTAGCACTATGCAAAATTTCTTAACCACAAACCGTGAGACTAGACTTTTGTAGTAATGATCAATAACACATTTGCCACAAAACCTAAATTTATGCTAACTAGACTTGTATGGTTGTTTGTGATTTATGTGTACCAATTCTGATGAAGGAAAACTATGAATGGCTCACAGTAAAGTGTTGTGATTTTTCTGACAGCATCATAAAATAAAGCTTGTAAAACATGTCAAAGACTCAGGCTTCATCCTTTTTTAATGCTGCATTCTCACAATAACTTTTCATTATTTATGGGCTGGGAAATCCTCCCAGTACTGTGTTGGAACCACTAACATGATATGTACAGATTTGTTACATTTAATTTAAAAGGGTTAAAAACAAAATATGTCTTGAAGTAAAGAAATGACCTAATCAAGTCAATCAACTTTATTGATTAACAACCAAGAAAACTTAGGCCACAGTTGGATTGGGTCAAAATATATTCCGATTTCAAAGGCTTTGGGTTCAAGCAAATAAGTCCATTGTGCGGGTACCGTAAGGTCACAAAGAGATTACATAGAAGGTACAGGTTAATACACAAAGCAATCCATATATATATTTATATACATGTATATATTAAACAAAATGGCTATTAAAATCATTACAAGACTGTGCATAGCATTTAGATACAAAACCGTTTAATGCAATACTGAAGGCCAATATTTTAGGCTGCCACTGCAGCAGATTGCATGTTTTTGCTCTTGACTGGCTTGCTTGTTCAACATTACATTTTAGGCCTCCAGCCATTAATAAACTGCATAAGTTTCTTTACTTGAAGTTTGCTTAGCTTAAAGTCTTCTGACAAAATCTCCTCCGTTAGCTGCAGGAGCAGATTTCCATCAATTTTTTCTTGCACAAACAATGAAACAACGTCATCCGACAGACCAATGAACCGTAGTGACTTTGAAACTTCCTCAATGGAGAGACCTGATAGGTTGTTCGGTGGCTGCCATGAAGACCCTGTAGCTACAGGATGGGAGATTAAGAACGCATCTGTAGTGCCTTGCAAGCAGCTTTTGGACTCGAGTTCCACAGAATCAACATTAGCCATGGTTGAAGTAGTGGGCTCGGGATCTTTCTTTGTATCGTTAGATTTAGGGGTTCTTGGAGGCAAAATAGGGCAGGACTGGCTTTGCTTAGTGTTACATTCCTCTGTGGATTTGTCTCTGTACATTTCCATGTTGTAGCTGGTGGATTTGGTGCAAAACTGAGTAGGCTGGGAAACCTTTTTGACCTTGGAAGCTGAAGCGCTCCCCTTAAAATTCTCCCGCCTATCAAAGTCAAACAGGCCTGAGGGACAAGCCTTAGGAGTACCGGGCGTCCTCTTCCGTGGATAACTAGAGTAACTCCGACAGTGTACTGACGCGAAGTCCTCACCTTTATACGAGTCAGCCCCACAGAAATCATTTGGCCAGGAAAGGCGGGAAAAAGAGGCATCGATGGAAGAACTGAGGCAAGGGAGCGGCTTGGAACCCTCACTGGCATCTGGTCTGATCCACTTACATGGGTAGCATGCATTGTTCTGATCATCTGACTCGCTCTGAGGCTCGCCCTCGCCACCTCTATCAAGATAAAGAATGGAGAATCAGTTGTAATATACACACACTGTGGATAAATAAGTTTGACATACAGTGCAGTTCAAATAAACTAATGAGCATTTGCTAAAAACTGTAACTTACATGTTATGTAGGCCTGATGAGTAATAGGATAGTGTTGGGCTTGGGGAGCGAGTGTCTGTCTGCCGTGGCTTTGCAGGAGGGTATGGCACTGGGATGCTGCCTGAGCCTGTCTGTTTGGAGCTCCGTGGTGGAATCGGTGGAGCGTTCAACAACCTGCACTCCTCCTTCACCTGCAATAGGAAGGAATCTATGACTTAAAAAAGTATACTGTAACAACCATGGTCTTATCTTTACATTACATTGCTAGGATTGTTAATTAACAATTAACAATCTCAAATGGCAGAAGAGACAGATTTCTTGAAAGAGGAGGTGCCAACCTATAATCTAGAAAGTCTAGTAAATGTAACCTTTGCTCCTGTTTGCATGGAGTGGTTGACCAACAGGTTAAACAAATAAGTCACTATTTAATCACAGCATAAACTTTACTTAAACTAGGAACATTTTGATCAGAGTATGAATCTAAAATTGATCCAACAATGTAAAAAGATTTCAACAAAAGTGTAGACAGCTGTCAGAAATAATGCATATTTGTGCAAATGTTAAACACAAACACTTTTTTCACTTTTTCCAATTTTTAATTGTCCTATTATATGAGAATATGTGGCTTATTTAGTGAAAAATGACTTACAGCTTCAGACTTTGGAGGCACCGGAGGTGGAGGTAGACTGACATCTGCGCTGAGGAGGGCGCTTGAGGGACCTGCTGTTGGGTATGGCAGTACAGTCGTGCAGCCTGAGACAGTAGAGTTTCCTCGGACACCCTCGTTGTGTTCTAGGACAGGCCCGGGGTTCTTAACATGATCCAACCAAAGCTCCTCGTACGGCACGTCTGGTTTAAGCGAACATGAGGAACTCTCTGGCAGCTCAGGAAACAGATAATCTGCATCGGGTGCTTCTGGTGGCACACAATCTCCACATAAACTAACGCAACCCTGAAGGTTTACCTCACTGTTGCCATGGAGATTGTTGCCGTAGACACAGACAGACAGGCGATGAAACGACTGCGTGAGTTCATCTCGAGCTGAGCTTAGAGAACTTGGCAAATGCACATGTGACGGGCAGCCATTGCTCCCACCTCCACCGGTGTTACAGATCATGTTTCCGCTTCCTGTTCCACCAGTGCTGTTTTTCTTCGGGCTCTTGCCATCCTCAGTCCAGTCCACCCGTACGTCACGGACTGCCCTGGAATAGTCGTCAATATCAAACTGCTCCTGGCAATAAGCGAACCAGCGGTGGACCACTGTCTCCAGCCAAGCTTCACCCTGAAGCAGCCCTTCAGGCACAAGTAAACGTGGCAGTACTGTGGACACGTGCAAGGGGAAATGCACTGGCAGGATTTTGTTAGAACGCAACGCACAACACACAACTACCGTCTTGGTCTGGATGTTGACCAGCTTGTATCGATGACCTTCCCGTATCAAATGGAGGTCATGTGGGTTACGTGGCGGGCTGCTGGGCACCGTGACATTTACAGGTAACCTGGTCTTCTCCACAATTGTGCGAATGGTGTGTTCTCCTTCTTGCATTTGCAGCTCCAGCGGCGAGCAGGTACTGAAGCGACCACGGCACTGGAAAGGTAGGCTGATGCTCTCATTGGTGCGGTGGTTCATGCAGATAAGGCAAGGCATCTTTCCACGACCAAGCTTACTTATAGAGTTAAGCTTCCCGATGCGCTTGAAGATGGTGTTGAATCGTGATTTTTCTCGTGACGTTTTGGCATAAAGGATCTCAGCCTGGCCCATTAGTGTCAGCTCATCCCCAGTGTTCAGCGTGATGTTGTACACTTCCGTGTCATCGTTGGACTCTCCGGATGCCATCTGAGAAACGACAAAAGCAATATGACTTAAAATGTAAACAGAATATGATGGATCACCTGATGTTCTTGCCTTTGGTGTCACTTAAAAAATGTGTTCTATATAAAACTGGTGATTCTTCATTTCTAACTAATCAATGTAGCATATATATACATTTTAGATTACAAATACAATGCCTGAGATTCCTTATGAAAAAGGTATTATATTATGAAACTGCCTGCTGTAAACAGAAAACCACACCTTGACATTGAAAGTTATTTCCTCCATGACATAAACTCTTTCAGGGAATGCCTTGGCCACCTCCTCCACACTGTTGAAATACTGCACGGGCTCCTTAATGTCCCTGTCCTGCTCCAGCAGCTTAAACTGGCCTGAGAAAAACAATAAATCAGTGCAGTAGAATTATATAACATATGTTTATTATTCAGTTCGGTATGTAATTATGCAGAGGTCTTTCATAAGATCTTGCGTATGTTCACAGAATAGATTTCTATACAATCTTGGTAATTGCCAAAATATTTAAAATGCTGAAATGTATATGTATAGTTATACAATTATATTATTATGTTTGCATAGGCAATTTATTAGGTCAGTGAAAGTCTCTTCAAAGACTTGTTTCCCAGAACCCAATCTAACCTCTCGATGGCCAGAGGGATGTCAATATGAGAAGAACAATTAGCTAATGAACTGCAGACTTTAAGTAGTGCAGTATTTCCCATCAACTAAGGATTAACAGTATTTGCTCTTTCTGTTACCTGGCCATAATTAAAATAGTAAAACATGTAAGACTCATGTACATGTACTTTTCCCTTTTAACTAAAAATATATCAGCCATCAGAAAGACGTTTCTACACAGCTTGTGTTGCGTTGAGTAAATGGCGTCACCCTCATAATGGACAGGGATCTCGATTTTCGGTCCGATGACATAATGGCCCTCCTCCAGGCTATGGGCGGTAATTGTGGTCCACTGGCGACATGAATGAATCAAGAGGTAGTCATTTTCTCTCAGCCCTTCCACTGATTCCCCTGAGACGAAACACAAACCTTTCACATGCTGTACCAGACCAGAAGAAAACTACACATGGTGTACAGTTTTGTTAAGAAATATGAACAATTATAGAATGTGTATCATTTAATATATATGATCAAAACAACAAACTTTACGCTGCAGCAGATAGAAGGTGCATTTTATATATGAAAGGCAGAAAACCTGTTTACCCTGACTGTATAATATTTGTAGGCAAAGCACAATGTGTTTTGGTTACTTACATGTGTATATAGCGCTGCCTGTTGTACATATTGAGCTATTATAAGGGTTCAGAGTTACATTTACTGTCTCTAATGATAGTGTCCCAGTTTCCATAATGATAAGATCCACTTCCCCTAACATTACCCCCTCCTCCATCATTACACACACCAGCAACTCGGCTTGTATTTTTACCATTTTTAAAAAAGACAATTGTTAATTCCTAAAAGAAAAGTTAAACAAATACACCCATTTGGTTGTTTGCCTTCATTACAAGAGAAACACCAATATTTCGAATTTTTTTTTTCTTAAGTTTCAGGATTAAATACAAATTAGGGTAAGAGTGTCTTGCTGAGGTACTTGTCTAGCAACAAACAATCAATGATGTTTTACTCATTAGATGTTAGCAAATACTGTTATTAGCCCAGCGTGTGTGTGAAAACAAGTCAAATTGTTCGCAGTCTGTTTTTAACTCTGGCCGCTGGCTAATTTGCGTTAGCTCAGCTTTGCCTTTTTATTAGCACTTTATGCGGCTGTTTGATCGGTAACAGAGTTGGAACAGTTATACAATACGCCACGTTTTTATAGACAGTTTAAGTAAAGATATGAAAACCATCGATGCAAATGTATTTTGCTGTGCATGTTCACTGAGTGAAGGGTAATGTTAGCCTAGCGCGCTAAACTGCTAATTATTGGAATTCCACAGGAGCGCAGTCGCCCACGCGCAGCAGCAGCTGCTGCACACAGCACAAATACAACTGCACCTGATTACTACAAACACTACGATTTAAACAATACACGCACAACATCTTACCGCTGTCAAACTTTACAATCTGTGGGAGTCTGTAGGCACTAACAAGTCTATCCAGAGGCAGTGTCGTCGTGCTCCATGTTACATCTTTCAAACTATTGTACAGCATCGATCCAAGGTCCATGTTAGCTTGCTAACATCAGCGCGTTATCCCACCGCCACATACATTTGCAGCGAAGAATGGTTCTTTCATGGAGAAAGCTTTGTTATTTGTCCTTTTGTTTACTTAGAGGCAGCCGTGGAGTGTAGTGAAGCCATGTCAGCCAACAGTCTATTTACACTGACAGGAAATGCCATGTATCCCAAACCTTACAGATCGCGGAGCTGGAGTGGCTATTTCCTCTTCCCTGCCGCTCAAGCGGTTGCTCGGGTAACCGGCGCCATATTGGTTGTACCTGACATTTTTATTAGTGACATATCTTTTAAATGAAAAGATATTTTTCCAGACTGCTAAGTGGCATTTCTCTGGTGATTAATTATACAACTTATAGTAATGATTTTTCTCTGTTAGCTCAAATAGCATTAACAAAACGTATACATTAGTGGTACTATATTTTGTAGAAAAAAATCCTATGGAGTAAAAAAACATTAATTAAAACTGCAATCTGTAACTTTTGCCTTTATATCGCCATCTCTGATTAAAACATAAAATTGTAGGTTATATTTATGTTTCATTTACAAGTGCAAATATTTTAGACTGAGAAATTGTAACAATAATAATAACAGAATTAGTCAAATAAATAAAAATAAGTAACTATTTACTTATTTACTTTAAAAAAATAGAAAATAGAAACATCTAAGACAAAGAGGCTTTTTTTGCCATGGTGTTCATTAGACCTTTCAATGCTTCAAGGTACTGATAAAACCCAACTTAAAAATGTTTTTAGTTTATAAAACTTCTTTAATAAAAACAAAATGACACAGTACCTTCAAGAAATCATAAAAAATACTTTACATGCTTGAAATCGAATGACATCCATCTGATATTTTCTTGCAAAATCATACCCGACTGCGTTATTATAAGCTTATTGTTGCAAATTGAGGTAAGGTAAAGAGAATGCTTTTAACACTGATTTTAATGTACTTTTTGTTTCTTTTAACAAAAAAGTTATAAATTGCAGCTTTAATGTTGCAATTATTCAGTACCATGGTATTACCATCTGATGAGGTTCCATAATACACATCATCAATGCACTACACTGAAAAAGTGAACTTACTCAAATCAGGAAACAACAAATATAGAAGCAAGGACTACAGAGCACTTCCTTTCTGTCAACACGGGGGCTGTTCTCTATGTAAAGTTTCAGATGATCACAGATGTGCTCATAGAGAAGAGCACATTGCTAACAGTCATCTGAGGAAGCATGGCGTTTGTGAGCACTCTGCGTCAGTGGGATGAGGCTGTGGCTTGTATGGAGCAAGGAGACACGGATTCTGCTCTCAGGATATTCCTCAACATTGAAGAGAAAAGCTCGAAAATCAACTACAACATTGGATGTCTATATTTGAACAACAGCGAGTTAGATGAAGCTGAAAAGGTGATTATATGGATAACTTTTTAATTATGAAAAAATTCAAAATACCTGAGAATGATTAGAAATATTAGAAATTTTAAAGTATTGTACAAATTCAGAATAAATTTTTTTTTATAAATGTTACCGCAAAAGGGAAGTAAAAGTAGTTTAACTCTTTCTGGATTTTTTTTCTGTTACACATCCGAAGGCATTTGATAGAAGTATTGGCAAAGATGAGCACCTGGCCGTGGGCTTCTTTCAGAGGGGAGTTACTTTCTACAAAAAGGAGAAGTAAGGCCATTACCATCTTTCCTAGTCTAAGTCATTAGAAAATGTTTGATTCATCCAGCATTTACTTTGGCTTTAATATTACAGCATTACTATCAGTTGCTTTTTTGAATGAGTCTTTTGGGACTGTACCCTATATCCTGAAACTCTATCAATGTGTATGTCATTGTATCTCCAGGTTTGAAGAGTCTCTTCTAGATTTTCAACAGGCTTTTAAACAGTTAAGAGGAAATCAACTAATAGATTATAAACCTCTGGGGTTGAGATATAAACTATTTGCCTGTGAGGTATGACCAGTGACATCCAAAAAGAATGTTTTTTTTTGTGCTGAACAGCTTTGCACCTTTTATTTGTATTTATTTATTTGAAAAGTGTATTTGATTTTCATTAATTAATGGAATAATGTGAAATATATAAAATATGTAAGTAATACTAGTCTACTTATTTACCAACATTCTGCGTAAGTTAAAGCTGAAAACTCATTCAGCTTTACTTCATTCAGCATTGCGTTCCCATCCTGCATTTAGGTTCTTCATAACATGGGACTGGTACATGCCCAGATGGGAAAATGGGAGACAGCTCAAGAGAATCTTCTGACTGCACTAAGCCTCAGAGCAGATGCCAAGTTTAACCATATTGACAATGCCTTGGAAGCCATTCTGGTCTGCACATTGTAACTGTTTAAATTGTTTACATAATTAAAGTGTCAGTTTTAGATAATTTAATTGAAAATGCTCAGAGATGTTTTTATTAAATAATTATTGAAACTTAAGGAAACAAATTCTAAACATTTTGCATTATTTTTTACATATTTGTAAACATCATTATTATGTGTTTTTCTAGATGCACTTTTTTTCAGTTACATTTGATTGCATAATCGTTGGTTCTGGTTAGATTTTGTGGGAAGTTGTGTATGTTGCAAGAATGACAACATTTACAAGATTTCTTTGACTTAAAAAGTCATTCCTCTATTAATGTGCATGTGTCACTCTTTTTGACCATTTAAAGATAAATCTTGCTTGCTTCTGTCTGGATGTAATGTTTTAAAATTGCTGCCTCAAATCAAATTATATACATTATCATTTCCTCTTTACAGAAACAGAAAATTTTTCCTCTGGTAGAGATTCGAGCAGGGCTACTGTTCAAACCCAATAAGAACTATGTGGCAGAGCTGGAGAAAAAGGACTATCTTGGAAAAGCCAAGGTAACTGCCATCCCCATTACAACACAAAAAACAACGTGCAATAGTTTTCTACTTGGTTATAGTGAATTATGTTACATTAAATCTACTGACTTTTCTTACAGGTTGTGTCTTCTGTTGTACCTTCTGATCAGTTTTCTGGTTTTGCCCCACTGCAGCCTCAAGTAAATAGTAAAAATTAACATTAAAGAAAGAATAAAAGAGAAAATTTCAGTGTTTTTAAAGACAAAGTGTTTTCCTTAAACTATTGTATATGTCACCTAGGTTGATGATGTTCCATCAACACCTAAAGGTCCAGAAGTACTTAAGTAAGACTTTCTAATTTGTCTTATGTATTCTAAAGTCTTATGTATTTTTTCAGGGGTTTTGTATTGTTTCACTGATGTTCTAATCAGCTTTAGAAGAAAACATAGCATGTTAACATCATCAATTTGCTGCTAAGAACATAACTATAAAGTGTAATCAACAGGGCATTTGAAGGTGAGCCACACACTGTTCTTTACGAGTTTGTTCCTGAGACCAAAGAAGAGTTGGCCGTGTTGCCTGGCAACATTGTTTTTGTTCTTCAAAAAGGAGCTGACAACTGGGCATCTGTTGTTTTCAATGAGAAGGTTGTCCTTTTAAAATTTCTCAAATAAAGAATTCTGTATGTTTATTTGTCTTCTGTTATTAATTTGTGTGTCTTCTATTATCATTTTTAGCGAGGTCTTGTACCCTATAATTTTCTAGAACCCTTGGATATTGTTACTATGACATCTCAACCAATGCAGGTAATTGTCATTTCAACCAGTATGTATCATTCCCAAAACATTTGGCTATTATTTTTGATTGTCAATATTTTTTGTACTGATTTTTATGTGATTTTGTCCACATATTTAGTTGAACTAATTTCTTATACTAACATTAATATATCAAATGTCACCAATAATGTCTTTTAGATTGAACCCTTAAATGAAAATGATGATATACCAGCTCCACCTAGAAGAGCACCACCCAGTAGACCAGTGGCTACAGAAGGCCTGAAGGCTGTGAAAGTAGAGGTTTGGTTTTTTACAACATACTCATTTCAACATCCCAATTACCAATATAAATGAAACCATCAGTGTTTACACAACACCTCAAGTACCCAATGTATAATTATTGTTGAGCCATAAGATATGTTCCTTTACTGCTATTATGCTTGTGGCATCATAAATACAGAATGTTTATCAGTCATTGTTAATTTTTTATCTATCTATTTTAATCCTCACAGGCCAATAACACTGAGGAATTCTCAAGCTGCATTGTAAAAGTGCACTTTCAATTCACCATAGCCATCAGTATTGCACACGGACAACTATATGAAGTCATTCTTCAGAAGATAAAGCCAAACTTAAGCTGCCTGCATCAGCATTAACTCTACAGTAAACACATCTTTTTGTTACTTACTTCTTTTTGTTACTCTTAAGAGGCTGGGACTCATGTTTGTAATTTTTTAGATATACAGATGAAGACTCAAAAAAGAAAGTGATTATTGAGGACTCAATAATGGGAGCTGTATGGAGTAGTGTGAAGGATGGTCGTCTTACGCTTTGGTGTTCTGTTACTGAGGTATAAAACAGTTTGACACAGCTACAGTGACACAAGAAGATGCCAGTATATTATATATAATGTAACATACAGTACAGTTAATTTTACAATAAGGCCATAACAACTAAAAGTGTGCAGCTTTACCAATAACCAGAATCTTAAAATCTTGTTTTTCCTTTGAAAACTATTGTCTCTGTTTTGAAGGATAAGAGTGTGTCTCATGAGAAAGTGGTGGCTCTTTACTCATACGAATCTTCCACCCCGGAAGATCTGGATTTTAAAGAGGGAAATGTCATCACGGTTCTTTCAAAAGGTATGAGAAAATAATTGGATTCCTATATTGAAAAACAGTTTCAGTGCATTGTACTTGACGACATCTGTTTTTTTTCAGTCAATGACGAGTGGCTTGAGGGTCAATGCAATGGAAAGATTGGCATATTCCCATCATCCTTTGTTAAAGCACTTAATGGGGATCAGCAACGTGACTGAATAAACATTCAAGGCCTAAACCAACAGCTGCAATTGATGTGTAGAATTAAACGCATGTCATGTTTACATTTGCTGTTAATTTGAGATAAACTAATATATTATTTTCAAGATCACTATTAACATAGTAAACTCAGACTACAGCTTGCTTGTTAACCACTCACTATAATCATGTTACTCAGCACTTCATATAGTTGATAGCAAAAGGTGGAATAATGAAACTTGGTTTATTCTTTTTGAGAATAAAGACCATTAAGACAACATGTGGATTTCATAAAACTGTTATCATAATATACATTGTCCTCTGTTTTTGAAATTTTACATTTTGCGACCATTTTGTTAGCACACACTTGAACTGAAGTAGTAGACACTAGCCCTTCAGCCCTTACCAGCACTTATCTTCCTAAGGAATTCATTCTCTTCTATTTAGTGATGCGATTTTTCAGAGCTTTCTGTCATGAATAAGATGTATGTAGTCCTCTGATGATTTTCTCTGTCAATCCAATATTAACTAAGTGTTATAATTGTTGGAGAGGTGCTGTTGAAGAGTCTCTATTGCCCACTCCCTCCTCCTCATAAGCGATTGCAATACCTCTCCGTCCTTCCACAGCCTTTACCACGGGAGTCTGTCCCAGCTTGGGCTCCAGTCCCTGCCAACTGCGGTCAGCCAAAAATGATGCTGCACAACCAACAAAAATGCATGATTATATTTGCTCTTTATGCAAATTAAAGAATCAGTACAGAAACTACAGTTGAATACAGATTCAGGCTCATTACCTGCAGTGTTTGTATTGGCCACAGTGAGAGTTTGATTCCTAGGAACAAGTGAAGAAGACTGTAAAGTGTCATCTGTTATCTCTGATGAGTTGGTGAAACAGGAAGTTCGTAGAGCTCCTGTGATAAGTGAGACATCTGTGGTCTCCTCCTCGTTGTTAGACTGGTTTGGTTCTGGTAAACCCACATGACTGCTTGCACCTATAACATACAGGGTTTGGACAAAATAATGTGAATACACCAGTTAAAACATTGTATCAATATAATATGAAACAAGATTTTGTGCTACTTTAAATAATTCAATGAATGACATACCAGGCAGTAAATCTCTAAAATCAGTGATGTATTCTCCAGTCCATTCTCTGTGCTTATTGCAAGCCAACTCCATCTCAAAGGGGGTCACCACAGGTCTATAAAATTCACTTGAATCCAGCAGTGAGTTTTCTGGGCATGCAACTAGCACAAAAACATCAATTTCCAAAAAATTTGCCAGCTTGGGGACATTAATCTTTCCCATGGCAAACATATAAGCTCTTTTTGCCTGCTTTGTGAATAACTTCTTTCAGCTGCTCAATGATGGTCAGGTAGTTGGTGACACCCAGCGTGCCGACCAAAATTCCCACCACGCTGGCATCTTTGGCCCGCTCAACAGCATAATAACGTTTCATTAGTACTTTATTGATATTGATCGATTCAACTCTGCCTGTGCATGTTACTGGATCGAATGAGCTGAAGGAACAATGGTTCCAGGTCATCATAAAGTTTGTAAGAGTCAGGCCTTCCTGGCCAATGTAGAACACACTGTAATCATCAATGTTCTGTCCCTCTTTTAGACAAAACTGTCTACCAAATTTAAATATGACTCTATCATCCTGTGAATCCAAGGGATTGCTGGCCACAAAGCTGTTGTTTATCAGTTTAGCACCATGGGAATGGTCTGCTGTTAGAAAAGATATCACAACATTGGGGTAGATTTCACACAAAAGCTCCCGGAGATCACCTGAGAAAAAAGTAAATAAATTATTTTCAGGCATAAAACATGTCGCTAAACTCAGTATTTTTTAAATAGCATGAATGGGACAGTAACATTTACCTATAGCATGTGTATAAGTGACATCATAAAGAATGATGACATGACTTTGGCAGTCTGGGTAAAGCTCTTTAAAGGCTGCAGCACATTGCTGGACATCAATAGCTCTTTTTCCGAACACATACAAAAGGGATAGTCGTCCGCATGGGCTGAGGCATGATGGCCCATAATGTACTATACAATCTGCTCGTACATGTTCAGCTGCTACTTCATCCACACAACAGCTGAAAAGCAAAGAAAATGCTCAGTGCCATAAATTCCAATTGACCTTTTCAGAGACAAAATCCTGCAACAACACAGTTCTTACCTGCCATAGGATGTATCTCCTAAAATGAATGTCTTTGCTTTGGTTTCTTTCTCTATAACAGCAGAGATTTGGACGGCATCAGGCAGGAGCTCATCTGGAAACTGTAGGGCTACCTGTGATGATAAAAAATGTGCCCTTAATAGCCATGATCTTTTAATGTGTTTTAGTAAACTTGACAAATGATTTCTATATATGTTGTCTTGCCTTCTTGAATTGATTACTTGTGATAAAATGACAAGTATCAGTTATCTGATACTGCTCCTCCAAACTTCCAGCTTGGCTCCCTGTTGTCCTGCTGCTGGACACATTCACAGTTCGCTGAATAACTGCCTCACTATTACTGCTGAAAGCATCAGTCATGTTCTCTCAGTAGATGTGATGATACGTCTAAAAGAAATGAGATTAACTATAGTTAATTCACAAGTAAGCAGTATTGTATCTTTCTGTATCAGTAGAAAGAAGCAAAGAGATTTAAAACGAGATAAAATTCCCACTTACCATTAAAACCCTTCTGCAGTAAGTACACTACTCGAAATGACAAATATAGTTTATTGATCACCAACACTTCATATAAATGATTCAAAGCGCAATGTAGCATAAAACACATAAGCAAGCTTACAGTCTGCCTGCCAGTTCCCACGTGAAACGGACACATGCCCTTCTTCGTCATGTACGTTTCTTGTGCACATAATCTTTTACTGCCCTCTAGTGTACCGGAGACGATGTTGTGACGTTTTTGGAGGCTTAGGTGGAGCCAGTGACTCCCTTTACTACTGTACTAACAACGTCCGCAAAATTATTTTCAATTGTTCTGTTTTATTGACCTTAATGACATTCACAAATACATCAACTTACACATATCAACTTTGATATTTTACATAAGAATAATATCGTTGTACAAATACATAAATATATTCTGGACATATTGTGCGCATAAATTCTCAGTAAGAAAGGGATGGCATTTATATATCCCTGAAAACGATACACTTGGCAGATCCTTTTTTCAATGGTGCAATTAAGTTAAACATATTCTCTTGTGCATTTGTTGCCTGGGAATTTAACCACAATCTTGGCATTGCTAGTTGCATTCTCTCCAAATGAGCTGCAGGAATGTGACATACAAAATAATAAATAGACAAATTAGATAAGAACAGTGCAATTGATCTGTCAGGTGTGGATATTAGGCACTATTGTGAAATCTTTCTAGTCATATGAGCTTTATATACTTATTCTGTCAGCAGTCCTTTATGTGCTCTCACATGTGTGACAAACAAGTACTGTGGTTCTGAAATGACTTTTGTAATGTAATTATATCTATTGTATCTAAGCGGCATAAAACAAGAGAAAAAATCTATAACTATTAAATAACACAAAAAATGATAATCAAAGTAAGTTTTACATGTTTAACATGTACATGCTATAAAAGCTTTGGTAAAATGGCATTTGTCAATTTCAATTCCTAAATCTTGGATATATACTGTATATTCAGTATATTCATGATTGTGAGAGACGAATCTAATGCAGAATGATTCACTATTGACCCAGGTATATAAAAATGTTTAGTTTCTCAGTAGAGCAAAAGTTAAAAACCAGTAAAAACCATCTCAAACATAAAACAGTCTCCTGATCTTTACATCCATATTCGGTAGAATCCAAGTACCACTGTGAGACATGTGAATATTGAACCTGAAAAAAGTACCAAAAGGAATCATAAATATACAATATGAAATAAATAAATTACAATTAAAATTATATTATAAAAATTATAATTAAAATATACAATTATATTATAATCTTTGAATCTTGAATTACTTGATCTTTGAATGGCTTTTACTTGTTACATTGCAATTTTCTAGAAAAATACATCTTAAGCTCTGTAAAGCACCACTTCACCTGTTTGTTTATGTAAACTTATGTGATTATTTATGGGAGTAGATCCTTAAGACAGTATTACTTTGTGAATATGTGATTTTGACAGTTTTACCTGCAAGATATTTGATGGAATCCAGTTTATGTGCCTCCAACATAGTCTTCAGGCCAGCCACCTCTGTATCAATTTTCATGTTTGTCTGTGTGACATGCCGATCTTTCTCAGAATGCTAAGACAGAAACTTTAGTGAAAAACCTTATTACAAAAAAGATGTTATTATGCTGAACACTGGACAATTATTTTTATTCTTACCATTTCCATCAACTCATTCTTAGTCTCAAGAAGCTTCTTTTCATATTCTGCACTCTGGATCAACAGCAAAACATCTCAGTTAAAGCAAATGCAACTGTCACCTTTAAACCTTTTATCAAAGCTTTAGAAAATGAGTGATCCTTCACATGCTGTTTTTTTATGGGTCTTTGTTTTTACTTTACTTACCATCTCCTTCACTCGACTTTTTTCAATATTCAGATCCAAAATAGTGTCTGCACGCCTTTTGTTCATCACATCCTGAAGCATAAACAATACTTTAATGACTAGAGTATACATAACATAGGTCTACATTCAGTGGTTGTGTGCAGCATTGTGTTGTGTAATAAATGTGTAAAACCTTTCTTGAGCATATACTTACAACAAGTTGTGTCTTTAACTGTAAAAGCTCAGCCTTGATTTTCTGTAAAAAAAATCAGTAAGGTTATACAAAAGGCTTTATTCCTTAAAGAAATTCATTCAGTGAGTACAGGAGTGCATAGCCATATTACAACCTCTTTTTTTACATTAAACATATCAACACATTCTCATGCATACTAAGCAAGCATATGTTAAGAAACTACACAAACAGACAGATCTCACCTCATTCTCTGCCAGTAACGCTGAGAATTCACTCTTTTCCAGAATGATCATGTCCTTTTTCAAAGCAGCAATATGAGACATGACCTTCTGTAGCATAATCTCCTGTAAAATTCAAGTTAATAAAGCTCTAGTGTGGGCTTAAGTGTGAGGAAAATAAAAGTATTTCATGATGCTTTACTTGCTTTGAAGAGACAGCCAACAATTGTCATTATTTACTTAAGATATACTTAAGTTTCACCTTGTCACAGTTCTAGTTGAAGGTAAAGAGAGGAGAGTCATGGAATGATGATGAATAACTCACCTGTTGTGTCTTGGTAGCCATGTCACTGTACATGACATCCATGTTGGAATTTGTGATATTGACCATCATCCTTACAATGACCTCTGCCTGTTGAGCTGGAAAACCTGAAAGGAAGGAACAGATAAAAAAAAACAAATAAACAAAGATATTTTCTATTACAACACACAATACACAGTTTTACCAGTAAACTCAATTTATAAAATAAAGAAAAGCTGCAAATTTAGAAACATAATGAAATCTGACCGCTGTTCTCCAGCATTTGAACCACTGCATGAGTGTCAAAGAATAACTTCCTGTTGGCAGACTTTGTGATGTCCAATTTCATCTGGTCATACTGCAGAGTTTTAACTGATGTGCTTAATTCTAAAACAAAGACATTGATGAAAAGTAGTAAGTGTAATGAAAATCACAGAAAACCATTTAAAGCATTTATTTTTATTTAATGCCTTTGATACAATGCCACATTAATGAAAACAGAATCAATCTGAAGGTCTCATCTCATTGAGGATTATGTAAAGCAACATTTTACCTATACAACAGATTGGTTTTACATTACATTTACGCCTTTGTCGGGCATTTCAAAGCTGCAATTTAACTTAGATATTTCATCAGTTTGTGTTCCCTTGGTATCGACCGCATGACCTTTGAGGAACTGACGCAATGCTCTACAGTGAGCTTGTGTGTTTATCGTTAGTTCTAAAAGCAGAAACGTACTCACCTTTAACCAACACTAGTGAACTTCTCAAAAGCCCATTAGGCTTAGTGTCATAATAATGATCAGTCCTTATTCTGTTAAGTGCACTTCCAAGCGCGGAAATAAGACGAAATCTGTCCTTGTTGTATAGAGACATCATTTCGCGCAAGCTGAAGATAATACACAAAGGTGTTGTAAAGACAGTGTTTTCAGTCTTTATATGAGGCACAATCTGTGGGTAACCTTAAAAAACCTCCGCATCGCGACAGTGCAAGACCCGGTTTGACCGCATTTGATCTCCTCTGTATTCGCCCTCTGGTCAGTACATTGATCAAGACGTTTAAAACAATTGAAATAACTCCGAGAAATTAAATATAACTAGACTCGTACAATCACACGTTTTTCATTTTAATGACAAACATGCAGTTTTCCCTACTTATTTCTCGATTTGAGAGATCTGAACAACTCTCAAACTTCCTGTAACAATGAGCGTAAACAATGACGCAAAGACGTACACATTAAAGAGCTGGTACACGTTTTCAACTTCATGCAGAATTGCGCAGACTGGTCGGTATATGACATCATAGTACCGCGAGACAAGTCGAGTGCAAATTGCTCCTGTTAGTAAAAGCAGACTTCTTTCATAAAATGTAAAAATTAAACTTTTCTTGCATGTGCTACATAATTTGAATAATAGTATTGTGCAAATAAAATAATGTCTGAGGTTTATGATTATGATTTATGATTATGATCATTTTTTTTAAATGAACAGGGAAAGTATGCACTAGTGATATAGTTTACATTCAGATTGCTATTGTAATTTACATAAACCTTCACTATTTCTTATCACCACCTTTGTCACCTGACTCTTTCTAGAGAGCATGAGAATGTCTAATGTTGCCTGACAGAGAGATTTTGCTACAAAACATCTGTATAAGTTTATTTTGTAAATGTAATTTTTTTTTAAACATATTCGTGAAAAGATTTTTATTAAGCATTAAAATAAACTCAGCCTAACAAACAGCAGACAAGTTTAAGCAGAAATTTATAAGTCTGACTTTAAAATGAGTGAGTCTAAAATAAGGTTTCAAGTGAGTCCACACAGTTGTTGTGGTAAGTAAGCTGTTAAATGGCTTTTAAACTTTGTGGTAAGACATTAAACTTAATAAATTCATAAAATGACATTACAATATTTAATAAAGACATGTGCATAAAGACATGAATATTAAAGCTGTGTGTGTTAAATATATGGCATCGTTAACTATACAAAGTGTTTACTGTCAATGCAGCAGATGATTTAAGTAAACAGAACTTGTGTTTATACAGAAACACACACATTTTGTTATGTGTGTCCAAATGGGGACATACCATAAACCTCTTTTTTTAAAGCTAACTTTAATAGTCTTTAACCCATAAAGAAAACTTTCTACATTTATAGAACTTTTGAACAACATTTTATATTTCATACAGCATGTTGACAAATCCTAAATGGTCCTAAATATTCTTAAAAAGAATATCAGAATGAATCAAGTTTATTTCCAAAGGATCAAGTAGGCACACACACACGCACACACACACACACACACTGAAAAAGCCACAGAGAGCAACAGTAAGAAACGGTTAACTTTTTGAAAATCACTACAAACAAACAAAAGGAAATGATGTGCTGTTGTTGTTTGGCCTGTAACAACTAATGTGAACAAGTAGCACTTCCAGTTTTCCAGGCTGCCTATACTGCACAAACGGTGCAGGTAATAATACTTCAAGCCAGCAACACTACACACACTGACAGCAACACAGCAAAGATTGCCACACTGCAGAGCATCATTGCCACAAACAACTGGCTACGTTCACAAAAGCGTTTGGCTCCCTCTTCACTGACTGATAGCAGTGCTAAAGAGGCGCTCTCTGTACTGACGGGGTCAGCATACTGGGGGCCCTGTGCCTCCACCGTCCAGCGCAGCACATTGACCTTCAGCTCCATGTCCTCCAGAGTGCGGTCAACCTGAGCGATCTCCTCCTCCAGCTGACTCTGCTCCTGACCCTCCATGCAGGATGTCTGGGTGTCATCATTAGTCTCATGCAGGTCAGACAGACTTAAAGCCCGTGCTGCCACTTCAGTTGTCCCTCCTGTTTAGATGCACAAGATATTACTTTTGTATCACACTGAAGGGACATTTAGGTTTTATCCAAAGCAACTTACAGTCAAGGGATACTTTTATTTTTTATCAATATCTGTGTTCCCTGGAAGTTGAAGTCACAACCTTTGGGCTGCTAACTCATACTAGTAGCTCTTTTATAGATCAACATACCTATAGATGAGCTAGTCATGTTAATATCAGGTACATATTATAAGAATCAAACACTAATACTTGCTTACCCTGAATTCCTGTTTGTACCATGATACTGTTGCCAGCAGGGGAAAAGTTCTTGACCATGTTGAAGACTTTGCACATGTCTGCATGTAAGAGCTCCAGGCATGAAGAGAACGACACCCACAACAGTTCTGTTTGCTTTCTCTCATCATTTGGTAACGTTTTATCCCTTAGCCGTGCTGTCAGGTGATTACGGCAGGACAGTGCGAGTGTCTGGGCCCGTTCTCGTGTTTGCTGAAGATCACGTCGCAGACTGGAGCTGTCGGTGCATCCACCAACACAGGAGGCCAGGTGCCGATAACATGCAACCACCTGTATTAGAATAAAATAACTGTAACTTTATAAAGTTTAACCTTTGATAAGCATGGATAAAATATGACTTCTCAGTGGAAAGTCTCAGTGGAAGTCAAAGGAGGCCAATGTTGTTTGGTTACTAACTAACTTCAAAACATTATCTGTTTTCTCCAGAAGAAAGAAACTTCAGGTTTGGAATGACTTGATGGTAAATAAATTGTGAAAGGTTTTGAGATAAATATCCCTTGCAATATGCTACAATGTTGAATAATTGTTTATCTTAACAAACATTATTAGTAGATGAGAAGATGAGCATGAATAGCAAATATTACTGATAATCTGCTTGTCATAAGACTGCTATTTTAAGATAAGCTCTGGAAACTTTTGGATCATGCTTTAGCGCATACTGTCTATGACCATGTGGTGCTTCTGCTTAGTCTGGTCTTAAAAAAGTGCAAATGAGTTTATCAATAAAAATGATCATCTTTGACTGTATGTTCATAATTTGTATATTTGAAAGAAGTCTATATTAATGCTAAAACTAGGTAGGTAAATTCGGATTACCACTATTGTTGACAACATAATGGAAAGAATAAAGCCATTTTTAAGCTGGGTTAGTCAGTGCATTGACACATGCCTTCATTGAAATACTCAAGCAGTGGAGCATAGATCATCTCTTCTCAGATATAGTGCTTTTTTACCCTGAGGCTTGAGGAACACACTATTATAAGATGCTTTTATGTTTAACCTACAAATCAGGTGAAATGAGGACATTTTGCTTCTACATTTTTTATATCAACCCCAAGATGTTTGTTGTCAACACCTAAACTAATAACCAAAAAATATACCACAAATTTATTAATCTTGAAAAACATTTTTGTGACAAATATGCAAAAAAATTATATAGTGTTTATATAATGTTTAATTTAATGATGCTCCATTATCATTAAAAATGATAACATAAAACGCTTCCTTAAAAGTGGAGGTCTCTGAAAAGCATAATCAAATGTCAAAGTCTTATTATTAAGAGTACTGGATAATAAAAAAATAACTCACCTTGATAAGGGAATCCACCATTGCTTTTCCCTCTTGCAGTGGATGTGCTGATGTTCCATCATCAGCAACCTTGTTGTTTGATCGTGGCATTGATTTATATTTCCAATGGTAACAAGGGAAAAAACCCTGTTCCCAAGCCAAAAGTTACCACCCACCCTAAGAGTCTCTAACCCTAACACACCCTTACACACGGTAAAGCTAAAGTAAACTATAGTCCATATTTTAGATGACAGCGTGAACATGTGACCAATCTATTTTTATCTAAACTACTAGGTTCAAAACATTCCAATTGTTTTCGAAAAAGAGCCGAAAAATAGACAGAGGTGCAGAGGATTGTGATGTCAAAGTCGAGTGTGATAATCCAAGCGATTGACCCCTTTGTAATGACATAGGCAAAGCAAGACAGTGTTGCTAAGCTTATTACATGCTGCTGAGAGGAGTAGAGATGCTGGAGTCTGGCTCAGAAGGCATCAGATCCTCTTTTTTCTTCTAACACTCTTCTTTTCTTCTACCTCCTTTCTCTTTCTCCCTCTCTCTGTGTGCCAGGGTCTGGACAGACCCTGAAAGCCAGTTTGTGGTCCAGTGTTTGATACAGTTCTTGCAGCGGTTAACCAACATGACCAGAAACAGATTTGTCACAAGCCTACCCAAGATTTATAATAATAAATTGTACTAAATACTAAAACTTAGTATGATATGAAATGCAAAAATATGAAATATGAAAAATCCCACACTCTGCAGAGGATACATGGGTTCATAGAATGTATAGATATGTCAGATATTTGAGGCTGTTAACTTACTTATTTACATATTTTACCATAAATGTTATTAATACAAATGATTTATCTTAGAGATTAGAAGATTAGATTAGAAGAACAATATAAAATTGCTAGAGGAGGTTGTTTCGTGTGTTTTGCTAATGTATGGACAAATCCATCCATCTAACCATAACAGATAATATAATGCTATGTGTTGAGCACACTGTGTGCAGTATCAACCCAGCTTTTATTAACCTCAAATGAAATTGATTGGTGAAGAAATACAACTGCATCTTTGTTATGCATTCTTTGCATATGTGGTCTATAGGCAGCCGATCACTATCTGTCTCCTCTGTCTCAGGTCAAATTAGATTAGGGGCATGTTCAAATAATCCCTGAAATGTATCTGCTGGATTGGTTTGGTTATCCCATCTTAACCATGACAGTATAGACCATTCACCATTCAGCAAATCCTTTTTTACTATCATGTATGCAATGGAAGTTTGTTCATTATTACAATATTCATTATGTACATTATTTTCAAAACATTACAAACATATGAACTAAAAAGATATACAGTATATATATTTATGTAATTTTTAATAGTAATGTTTGTAGTATATAATTTTTTTATATTGTTTTCTCATTTTAATCATAAACATTCAGTTGGATTTCTCTTTAAATTTAATACGTCATTTTGCTTTACAGATACATTTTAAAGACATTTACATATTTTTTACTGGAAAATACATAAAAATATAATTTTACTCAGATCCAGCACTTCAGCATGTTATGTAGGTTATAAATTGCATGTCCTCTTTTAGCGGTGGTATTTATGTGATTACTTTAAATTACAAAGACTTTATCTTCAGGTTACAATGCTTTCATCAGAGTTAATCATCAGCTTGTTTTCCAGCTACATGCATTGTCTTTTATCTGAGAGAAGAAAGTTAAAAACTTAAATCAATAAATTGATCTAAATAAATAAATGTAATATTGTGATACTAAAGAAATATAAATACATTTAGTATTTTACTACATGACTGGACATGATGCTATGCCTGGTATGGGGTTAAAATAGTGTAAAAACATCATCTTACAGTTTCCGTGACTTTTCTTTAGGGTTGTGCTTGTTTTAATTAATTGTGTGTGAAGTTTTGTGTCCATTGTGTCTAGTAAAAAGAATGAGAAACAAACATGGGCCTTCCATAAGCAAACACAAATAGTTCATTCACACTAATGCCTCCTGAAAACAATGTTTGGGTTACTGCATTCTCATTTTACATAAATATGTATTACGTGTTAGAGATTTGCTATGAACAGTCAATAAAATGTGTTGCTTAACTGACTCCAGTGCCCCATCTAGTGGCTAAGCAATAACTTTATCTCTTTTTTATATTTAAAAATATTTGTCTTCACATTTTAAGTGACTTCAAGTGGTTTCTAATGTTTACAGAGATAACGTCCTTAACCTTTAAAAGTGCACGTTTATTGATCAGAGTTCATGCCAGCAGTGTGTTTAAGGCAGTACCTCTGTGTGATCTGTGTCGTTTATCCTTTCTCCAAAATAACCTCGAGTCTGATTAACAGACGTATTATTCACCATCTGTTGTGAAAAAAAACAGAGACATTAAATCAAAATAATTTTGTAAATTATTTACAGTTTACCAGAATTAAGATTTATGCAATAATTGGTGCAGAATTTACAATCATACATTGTATAAAATGTATTATTTATTCGTGTTTTATAGTTAGTTTACAGTAAAACAGCACTCATCTGTTCGTTGTTCCCATTTAAAGTCTCCTTCTCTACGTCCAGGGATAGGGATGATAAAAATATGTTTTTGTTTACTAAAGGTTTTTTAGTTGTGTCCTGAGTGAAAACAAATTTTGACATAAATGTTTCGTTTTTGAACGTCTGGGTTGTTACATGAAAAAAAGCATTTAATTGTTAATTAATATGTAGTTTTAGATGACAGCGTGAACATGTGACCATAAGGTGTTGAGGAAACGATTGTCAGATTTTTAAGAAACGAGTTGACCATAAGAAGTTTTTACATACCTGTGATGAGAACACCAAACAGACACAGAAAACAAAACTTAACAGCTCTTGTTTCATTTTCAATGTTCTGTACACAGCATCAGACGATTACAAATTAAAGATTTGGAGACGGTGGGATTTTTAATATCAGTCATCAGGGAGGAGCCATGACAGGACAGCTCATTCAACAGCTAACACATGTGGTTTGTTTGTTAATAAAATACATTTTATTCAACGTTAAAAAAAATACAAAAAAATACTTTTTTAATAAAATTTAAGATTAATAGTGCAGTAAAACCAGAAGTACACAGACCCTGGTTTACGTTAATGAGAGAAAAACATACAAACTGAATTTATGCTGCGCGAGCTGTAGGCCTGTTGCCATGACAACCGTATCAACAGTAACTATCCAGCAACAGTGTTTTGTGTTGTGACGGAGCCATCAGGTCGGGCTGCAGGTGCGATCACCTTTGTCTGATCGCACCACTTCACCAGGTAGGTTTTCGTTACAAAAACTTTGCTCTCGTTCGAGACGACTCTATCTTTCAGTACCAAACCATGTTTGTCTTTGTGAGGGATTCTTTTGCATTTCAGGAATGATGAATACCCAGTGCAGTCCAGTGAAGGTGTATGTTCGCATCCGACCCACAGCCAATTTTGCACATGAGCTCATTGAATGCCTACCTGACCAGCAGGTACATACCCAGATCTACTTTTGTATTTTACAGATACACACTAATAAGTAATGATTGTTATGACCCGTTTATTTCTATCTCTAAGACATTGAGTGTACGGTCAAGGAAAGATTTCAAGAGAGGAATAATCAATAATCAGCAAAACTCCAGGTTGTTTAAACTGAATGGTGTGCTGCAAGATGTGGCACAAGAGGAAGTCTATGATTGTGTTGCCCGGAATGTAGTGCTAGGAGCCTTTGGGGGATACAATGGTTGGTAATGCAAAAGCACACAATTGTAAATGACAGACATTATCACAAGCTACAGTTTATAAAACATCTGGGAAATTCCAGCGTTATGCAAAAAACAAATTTTTTCATGGTAAAGTTGACATATGCATGGAATTAATGTGTTACTAATTTCATTAGGCACAATTATGTGCTTTGGTCAAACCGGAGCCGGAAAAACATACACCATGACAGGAGTTTCAGAGGCTTACAAACAGAGAGGCATCATTCCTCGTGCTCTACAGCAGGTGATTTAGATGATAAAGCACATAGTTAATATGGCAGCTCTTACCAGAACTAACCTTTCAATCAATTTCAGGTTTTCCATGAGTTGGAACAACGTACAGATCATACCTTCTCCATGCACCTGTCCTTTCTAGAAATCTACAACGAGACTATGGTCGACCTTTTGTCTACCTTAAAGCGGGGAAAGGGTGTAAATAATGGGGTCTTAACTGTGATAGAAGAACCAGCGGGTGGAGTCTCAATTAAAGGTCTGACTTTACATCTGGTTCACAATGTAGAGGAGGCTCTTAATCTGCTTTTTGAGGTAATTTATTGTATTTTATCATCATGTGCCGTAGAGCAAAAAGATGCATATTTATCTCAGGACAAATAACTGAAAAGCAGTTACCAGAACTGTCCTGCTTACTGGTTGTGTTTGCTAAAAGGCCTGTTAGGGACAAAGGGCTGTTTGTATCTCTCAGTTCTGCTGTTTACACATTGGCTAACGAAAAACAATTTGATATCTAGATCCCTTAACCTTTAACAAGTGTTTCTTTATGTAAACATGTTTTTATTACACAACAAAAAACAACTGCTCTTACACGATCAGATTGTTTGTACATATTTAAAGTATAATATACACATGTGTCATATACCATTGCTGTCTGTGCTTACAGGGAGAGATGAACAGAATAATTGGAGAACATGCCCTTAATAAAAATTCCTCAAGGTCTCATTGCATATTAACTATCCACATTGAGGTAAATCATTGACACCCCTTCACTGACTCTTACTTATATGACTGAATTATTCTCAGTGTGACAGAATCTTTGTATGTGTGTTCCTGTATGGCACAGTCACGATCACGCACACTGTCAGATGCAAAATACATCACCTCTAAATTGAACCTGGTGGATCTGGCTGGATCTGAAAGACTTGGCAAAACTGGGGTCAGACTTTTACTCTCATCATGTATGGTTGCACACTAAATTAAGAAAGGGTTAAATGGAACACTGTTCAATTTGTACTGTCTCAAAGTCCAGTATAGTTTGCATTAGTGTGTCAATCTTGGCAAGCTCCTGTTTGAATGTTGCAATTTTTCTTTTTTCCCTTATCCAGTCGGAGGGGCAAGTCCAAAAGGAGGCCATGTATATCAACAAGTCTCTGTCTTTCCTGGAACAGGCCATCTTGGCTTTAGCTGATAGTCGCAGGGAACACGTTCCCTTCAGACAGAGCAAACTTACACATGCTCTTAAAGACTCACTAGGTCAGTCTGATCACTAAATACCCACAGCGGTATACAGTTTCTCTGTGCTTCATGATGCCATCTTTAATTTTTAGCATTCAGGCACAAACACCTTGCTTTCTACACATATATTGACTAATACATTACTAAAGATACATGGCCTAAATATTTCTGGCAATTGTTTCTACTATACACAGGTGGAAACTGTAACACAGTGCTTGTGGCCAACATATATGGTGAAGCTTCACAAATTGAGGAGACGGTGAGATGGTGTTTTTTCTAAAGATTTGGTGCGTGAGATACTTTAATTTTCCAAACCATATAGTTTTGTGTTTTTTATACGCAGCTTTCAACACTTCGCTTTGCTTCCAGAATGAAATGTGTACAGACTAAGCCATCAGTAAATGAACATGTTGACCCTGTGGTAAGACTGTGTTTATTTATGTAATAGATCTTTTGACTAAAAAGGTATTCTTGTGAGAAATCACACTTTTTTCCAAATATTTGAACTTCAATTACAAAAAAAGTAATAGCACATTATAAGCTAATAATAAGCTAATAAGCACATTAAACTAATGTGTAATGGTTTAGTGCAGAATATCCATTGAGATAAGGGTTAAAACCATGTGTGACTGTTTATCAAGCTTCAGGTGCAAAAACTTCAGAAAGAAATCCAGTTTCTCAAAGAAGAGCTTTCTGTGTATAATACACTGGTGAGTCTATGTGCCTACATCTATACATCTATGATCCTAACCCAGCTAATGTGTTGCGTACAAAAAACTACAATATGAATAGACAGGAATAGATTTATGATCCTACCAGCCTAACTAAGCATCTTCTAATGTCCTTCCTACTCACAGACTAATCGTGTTGGAGTTTCTAATGAGATTCTGGCAGAGACACAGGTGGCAGAAGTGAAGAGTCATGTGCAGAGATACCTGTCTGGCACGCTGGATGAGATTCCAGTAAACATCATGGATTACATCTCACAGCCTTAAAAAACAATGTGTAGATTGTGAAACAATAGATAAATTACATTATGTGAATAAATATAAATAAAAATATATTTTATTTTAATTGAATAGACACACAAGTATTAAAATTTCAAGAACATTAAGCATTTTTTTCAATTTCACAATATACCTTTTGTTATTTCTAAATAATTTTTTCAGATTGTGAACATTACTCAGGTCCAAGAAGTGTTTGCCCAATTTAAAGACATTGTGCTGTAAGTACACTTACCAACAGTAATTGTCATGCGGTTTTAAATGTGTTTAGGCGTGTTGAAATGTGCATAAACGTGTGTGCTTTAAATAGGGAGAAAGAAGACAAATTGAGAGAGCAACTCCATCTGAAAAATACTCTGGCAGAGAAAGCCAAGATCACAACACCATCCTCTGTTACAAAAGTCAGTGATATATTGTACATTGTATGCTGGACAACATTTGGGACATTAATAAAGTTCTGAAACTGATATAATATCCTTCATAAAAACTTTTACAGATGAAGAGATCTATATCTGCTGTAGGAGAGGTGGAGAAAAGTGGATATGGTCTTGGTTTAGCTGACTCTTTACATGGACATCAAGAAGCTGATACACCTAAATCAAGTAAACCTAAACAAATGAACAGGTAAGGATTTTTTTCCAAAGCACTAACTGTAAATCTAGCATCAGACCGCTCAGCTGAAAAGATCAGATTAGTTTACTGGTCTGTCAGCGAGAACAGCATCAGCTTATATATAAACCAAGAAAATTAAACTATGTAGCGGAATATTGGGTTATAAAACACTCAAATCTTACTTCTCACAGAAGAGAAGCAGCATTGGATCCGGGAATGGAAACCACTACTGCAGTTGAAAAGCCTTTAAATCTGAATGAATCAAACTTGGTTACGCCTGAATCCCAACAACACAGAACTGAGTAAGCAATGCGTGAACCAGCATCTCCTGTGAGCTTGGGGAGACCTCTGCTGACAGGGACTTGTTTAACAGATGCTGTGATTACTAGAGACTAAAAAATACATTCAGAAACTTAACATTAGATAATAATGTTATTAAAAAGAACTTTTAACTATAATATATAAACGGTTCATAAGGTCTTCTTTATTCTTAGCTCTCCTCCACCCAAGGCTGAAGCGTTTGAGAATTTCAAGGCAGAAAGAGGAAGCAAGATTAACCATATACTAAAGGAAAACAAAGCTGTGCTATTGGAGCGCAGGTCCCGGTTACACACACTCACAGATGTCATCAATGAAACTAAACGGGACATGGACCACATTGCTTCTGAACTACAACAATTCAGAGAACAAAGACAAAGTCAGGGTAAGAACTGTATAGAGCATTAACAATTTCTACAGTAAAAAAGTATAGATAAGCTGACCCAAACAAACATTCTGTATGAAATGTAGTGGTCACAGAGAAGTTAAGGTGATTTGTGGTTTCACAGGGCAGTTTGTGAATGCAGAAGGTGAACCTGTACTGGAGGAGGCTGAACTATCTCTAGTGATGCAGCTGAAGGAAATGAAGAACCGCTACAGAACAGCCTACGAGGACTACAACAGCACAAAAGCAGAAGTCAGCTACTGTGAACACCTGGTGAATCAGTGCCGTACACGCCTACTAACAGGTGAAGTGTTAAAGTACCTTCATCACTTTTTTAACTACAGGTGTAATACGCAATTGCATTTTTATATGACAAAAACAAAATTATATGAACACATTTAAACAACACTATAGTATACGACTTGAATTTACTTAACTGATTAAGTAAAATGTGTGTTTTCCAGAGTTTGAGAGCTGGTACAATGAGTCTTTCCTTTTGCCAGATGAAGTTTTAGCAGTTTTACAGGGAGGACCAATTAGACCAGGCAATGTGCCTGTGGATAAAGCTTTAAGCCTGGTTCGTTATGAAGTTACATGTTAATTTATTATTATAAAGTTAAATCTATAAAGGATTATTTTTACTATTGTACATTTTCAAATATCAACCACTCTATAGAACTTCCATCATAATAATTTAAATGTGTTTTTTCGAGTGCATCATGTAATGAACTAGAAATTAAATCTAAATCCAAAAAACTGCATCCAATGTGACGGTAACAGAACATTGTGTTTTACGGACAGGAAGATGATAAACAACAGCTACTTCAGCATACCTGTGACCATCTTAAAGAAAGTTCAAGTGCTGTATCATTTTACAATGCATATAACAGAACTTTACAGAGGGTATTTACACACATTTACTGACACTATAATTCATTATTCAACACAAATAATACTAAACGGATGGGTACTCCTAAATAACCGTAGTCATGATTTTTTTTTTTTGTTTTACAGAGAGGAAAACGGTAAACTCTATTATGTGTCATCAGACTTGAAACCAGCATTGTCTAGCTTTGATGCAAGGAAAGACACATACAGATAAACAATATCTATTAATAAAAACCAGTTTAAATAGAATGTGCACCATTGTTTTTTAACTGTTCATTCTTGTTATTGTACAGAACTGTAACTGTAACATTTAATATTAGGCTAAGCTATACATCTTCATTTTTAATTGACAAACTTTAGTACATCAGGTTGTTAAATGAAAAGTAAACTTTATTATTCCTGAACCACAAAATAGACTTCTTTGGTTGTACAAATTCACTAGTTACAGTCCTGAATGAGCTATATCCCCCAAACCTTCTGTCCCACCCTCCCCGTTAGCAAAAAAAGAAAACAAAATCCTCCCCAACATGAAATCGAGAAAACAGAACAATAAGAGATAACTTTGCTCTGATAATGTAAAAATGTAGTGAATCCCATGATCCCATTGGTTACAGAAAACCTTTTTCTATGCATTTTAAAAAATACAATGATCAGTCATTCCCAAACTGTTATTAACCAAAACTGAATTTCAGTCAATGAAAGCAACACAAAACCTAAGATTAGTAAAATAAAAAGAAGAATATAACTTATCATATGACTGACAAGGTCACTGTTAATGGCAGCTAAAATGATAACCAAACAGGTTTCGCAACAGAAAAATGTATTTGAGGGGGTCTTGTCATTATTTTCTTCACACAGGACTAAAAGAAAAATTGCAGTAAGCCAATATACACACAAGGATGACTCTGATGACCCTGCCAGAATCATCTACTGCCTCCAGACTTTAGTTTGGTCTCGTGGCAGACAGGCTCAGATTAAACTCTGATTTTTGCTATTTTTAAGCATTTTTACACTATTCACACAATGAGCTTTTCAGTGGTTTTGAACTAGTTAAAATGTAGATTAGAAAGAGAAAAATATAACATCTACTACCTTCGCGCATCTGTCAGTGTGAAGCCCGAAGCATAGAGAACAGATATGAGTGAAATCTATAGATGTTAATAGAGACCAAAAGTCTTCTATCTCCCTAATCCCAGTGCTAAAAAATGGTACCATAAACTTTCAGAGACGCGAGGCAATGACTGCCGAGTGTTTGTCAAAACTTTCCACTCTGGTCACTTTGTGCATCAAAGGGGAATGATTCAACATATGGATGTACAATAAGGCCCAAACATAAAAACTATTCTGTAGCATTGTCAAGAGAGACTGGAGGTCGAGAGGATCTTTAAGAGACTTTCTAAAACCATTACGCACTTCAATTAACTCTCCTAGTCAAGTAAAAGGAAGACTAGAAATTCATTAAACAGGTGTAGAATGACACTACTGACATATGGTAAGTCAGTCTTTATGATATGGCATGATGATATAGATTACAAAAACGTTTGTAACAGATCTGTGAATAAGGTCAGATGCAACCCTTTCAAAAATACTACATTCATTTGCATCTTTCAAAACTGATATGGATACAAAATGGAAATAAAGCTTTTTGCCAAGGCCTCATTGTCAATGCTAAATGTTGCATGCAAGAAAATGTATCCCAATCCCAAAACTCATCCCAAAATCAGAACTAACCAGCTTATACATACGACAAAAAGCCACAATTTGTTCCTCTATTGTTATGGATTCCCATAGATTAAAAACAGTATATTACATTAATAAATTACAATAAAAAGAAATAAAAACTTTTTTCTGATTGTGAATTAAAACAATACAAGTGAAAGTCTGGCTTATATGGGGCAGTGAAGGTAGCAGTATGTTGTCTTCCAACTGAATCTCCCAAAACATTAACAGTTAAGATTTCTTTCACGCTTTCTACATTTTGTCCAGAACATTTTCATTTCTAGAGGAGGTTTTAAAGTGTTAAAAGAAATCCACAGCATCTCTTAAAATAATTGTGTCTCTAAAATGATGACAGAAAGATGGGTTAAAACAAGAATAGTGGCCAAATAATGAATTAGCCATCCAGTTGACCAATTTATAGTAAGATAGGAGGAATCATTTTCAACGCTAGCTGAAAAGGCATGATTAGTGTTTTGGAGACAAGAGGTTGTTTGCCCATCAGCTCATCTCTCTACCTGTGTTGTGGTGGTCGGCACTGAAGAAGAGTGGTTTAAGATCCGTTTACAAATGTGCATTTCTCAGCAATCTATATCATATGTGATATCTCAGCATTAGATTATCACTATGCGTGTTATCTTCACAGTTCAAATGCATTAGTGTGTGAGTGTGCGGTTATGTGGGCACTGGAGCCTCCAGGCTGCGGCGACCCTGTCGTAGTTTGCGCTTGTTACTGTAGAGAGCCATCTCCTCTAGAGCAGATGTGGTGGCCATAGGAACTTCTGCATCTAAAACAGACACTGGAAAGTAGAAGAGAGACAGAGAACAATAATTAAAATATTTTGTATTATAGGAGAAGCTGGCATCTTTGACATTGCACATGTAAAGCGCATCTTCATCCACTGAAAATAATGGGAAATTTGTGGTTCTTAATGCCAAAAGGGATTTTAGTGTTTAATTTTAATCATAATATTACTGTAAAAAATATTGGTTAGTTCAAAATCTGTCTTTAACTTCATGGATGTAGATTTTAGTTTGAAACCCATAAACAGTTGCGTAAGCAGCGAATTCAGAGAGAGGCGTTTGTGTAAAAGCTGAAAGGCAGAGCTGCACACCATGCAGAACAATCCTGCAAGCGCCTTTAAGGACAATGCAATCCATGTTACAGTAGAGGCACACAGGTACAAAGAGAATACTGTATAATAATACTCTTGAATTATCAAATGAAGCATTATTTTTCAACCAATACGTACAAAACAAAAACACCAGTTTTTCGAAATGTTAAAAGAATCATGCAAGCTGCAAAAATGACGTGACGTGAGTATCTTTCACTGCAAATGTGAGAGAAAAGTACTGTACGAGATCAAAGCTGAACTTGAAATATTTGCAGGGTTATGTGCCAAAGTGGCAAACGCAGTTAACAAACATAGTTTAGTAACAAGCCGAGGTAAAGATGTTTGTACCCTCTACCACCACGATCTTGATTTGTGTCATTGTTTTGTAATTGAGTTACAATACAATTCAGAATGCCAGAAATCACATGCAGAACGTGTAGTCAAGGCCATGTTGCAGCTCAGTGCATGCTCCCAAAATTAGAAGATACACTTAAAAAAACTGGTAGGTTTAATCAAGTAACCTTGATTTTCCCAAAACAGATTAAAGAATTAGGAAACCAACAGAAAAACCCACTTTTTATCTGAACCTCATACATTAAAGAAGAAACTCTAGATTATAAAGATCTGGCTCCCGTAAACAAATGCACTACAGAAGGCGTCTTTTCAAGAACCAATGCAAATGCACGCACACACACACACACACACACACACACATAAACACAGAACTCCTACCAACATTAGAAGACCACTTATCCAAGGAAGTCGCCTGTTTTAAGAGGACAATAACTGTAATCTGTGTACATGTGAAAACAACACACAAAAAAACCCTCTACTTGAATACATATGTTGGAGTCTGGAGCACTGACACACAGTCTACGTATTCTGCAGATCTTACCTGGGTTACTGGAGGCATCATCCATGAAGCGTATGTCATCTGTTAGACCAGGAGACTGCAAGAGAAACACAGGGCATGAGAGTAGGAAAGGAAGTTTTCAAAGAATTATTGTTAAATAGATTCTTCCGCTTTAGATTGCAACAAAAAAATACAACAAACAGGCAATTTCAAAGGGATAAGAACTAATAATTGCTGTATCAGGTCTATAACCACAGCAGATGCTACATGCACCTCTGTTAGACAGCCAGCTGTTAAAAGAACGACGCTCATCAACACTATAGGAAACCCACCCAATAGACTTTATGGATGTCAGCAACCTTTTGTTTGAATCTTTTTAAAAAATGTATCACAATAAACGTATGAAACATTATAACCTTCTTTTCATAAAATCAAACTTTTCAGAACAGTCCTTCCAAACATTCAAACACAGGCATGCTGTAGAAACCTTCACCCCCACAAAAACACATTTCTGCAAAATAAATTAAAAACAGAAGAAGAAGCCAAAATCTTCTCTCCTGGAAGATTTAAAGTACTGCATGTAAAGCAAACAAAGCCTACACTACATATGGTGTTATGTAAAAATAAGTCGGTTTAGGGTGGCTGAACATTGTCACATAAAAACTTTACTCATAATTGGTTTTAACAAATCATCAATGCACTTCAACACGTCAAGTTCTCCTATAAGTTAGAACAGTTGAAATATCACAGAACAAACAACTGAATTAAAAAATTAGTGTATTTTGTTATTTTGAGGTTAACTTAAACAAGCCTGTTTTCCCAGCGAGTACAAATTAGCTTAAAAAATTAAATTTGAAATCTGTGTTAAGCTTTTCTAGTCAGGGTGAAGATGTTTCTTCACACAGTAATTGACATAAATACAACAAACATTCACAATACAGTCAAATCAGTACAATACGGTCTTAAAAGGCCACCAAACAGCATGTTAGGATTCACCAATGCACTTTCCGTATGTGGCTTTGCTTGAATGTTGTTTCTGTAATAGACACTGACAGTATTACAGTATATTAAGCAACTCCAACTGCTTTAGTTTGTAAATACAGTTCCGGTCAAAAGTGAAGTCCAACGTTTGGAGAACTGACGTCTTTGCTTTATATTCAAATTTGTTTATTAAGATTAATGTTGCAAAGTTGTGTTTGGAGTGTAAACTAAAGCTCAATATAGGGAAATGACACACAACACGCGTACAAATCTTATTGAGTCAAGGCCCAGAAGAAAGGTTACAAAATATTACTACACAAAATAGCCAACAAATATCAATAAAAGATAAAATGATAGTCTATTATATGCTTTATTTCCATTAAGGTTTTTGTTTACTAATTAACCAATATTAATTTCATCCAATAAATAACCTTAAAGTTTAGTGCTGTGTCATGTTATAACATACTCTTCATATTTTAATGGTTTTATCTAACATGATTGAGCATTAAGGGCAAATAATGGAAAAATATTCCTCCCTGGACATCACTTTTGGCCACTACTGTATATGCACACCAACAAATGTAATATAACTGTTATTTGGTGGTCTTTTGATTAGACATTGTAATATTAACAATAAGAAAGATTACCTCACCCCACATGCCCAAAATCCCTGTACATACAGATCCAGAAAGACAACCACAAAACACCAAAACCATAAAAGACAACATTCCTTTGTTCCCATGACCCCCTGCATCCCCATCAGAACATCTCTCCCAGTGACATTCACATGAAACAGCTACAATCAGCTCTTTTTCTTAATTTAGTATCAATAAAACAGTGTAAATTTGAGATATTGTGCCCTAGAATTCCTTCAGGGGCAATAACACACTCATGGACACATTTTGGCTGAACAAATTTGCTGTTTAAAGGTGAGTGTGTGGCCTGTACAGAGGGTGGGGCTTAGATGCAAAGTTTCTTTCCCTTTTGAATGTTTTAGTGCATTAGTATGTTAGCCCACATATTGAATCAACATGAAAGCCCACGGACCAATCCGTAAGTCCCACCTTGATGCAACATCCGCATACCCAGAAGAAAAGCACATGGTATTGACAATGTAAGTAGATTAAGGACAGGATGTGTGTGTTAAGCTGTGGAATGGTCCTTGGAGCCAAAAGCTAAACCAAATTGCTGACAAGTAAGATTAAAAAAGATGTAAAAAGAATGACCATGCCGCTCTGGCGAGTACAGGGCCCTGTTAAAAGTGTTTACTAGTTATCAGTGGGGCCAGGGAGAGAGGAAGCAGGGGAGCAGGGAAAGCCAGGAGGACAGGAGAGGGTCAGGAGGTTCGGGCAGGCTGGAATCCTTGACGCTTTGCATGCAGGCAATACCTGAATGTCGTAAACGGGTTTGGAAGAAGGAATGGCAGCGAATTGTCGGTAGTCAAACTTCTTTTCTGACAGGGACTAAAAGGATAGCAAACAGGCAAAAGCAGTGGAAAGATGGAGAGAGGAAGAAAGGGTGGGAAATACATTTATATTGCAAAAAAGAAATAGCAGGATGGATGGAGGAAAGAAAAGAGGGTGAAAAAGCAGTGAAGCAGAAAAACAAGAGGAGAGATACAGGGTGAAAGAAAGAAGCACAACAGAGAAAATAGATAAAGAGGTTCATGGATAATGTTTTATCTGCTATGCTTCATGACTGTTAGATGAATATAAGGAATGACTTCTGTTAATTGTTAAAATCAAATCTGGATGGTGTGACATCCTGCCAAGGGAACTTAAAGTGCATATTGCAAGTGAGAGACCCCAGAGAGTAATTGTATAGAAAAATAGCATAGGAATTAGATTTTCTTTAAAATATACTTATAAGTACGCTAATGAGGCTTCTGGAGACGTTTTTTGAGAGATTTTTTTTTCTGCGCCTGAAACCACCTAACCGGGAAGTGACGTCATGGGAGGGAGTGCGGTCGATGTGAACAATAGGAAAACAATGGATCGAGATGACAATAACAGTTCGGAGGAAATTATGTGTGGACGAGAGAGCAGGGGGACAGGCCAGGGTCAGACAAACGGTCAGAGGACACAGATTAAGTTGTGATGTGAGGAGAATCAGTGGAGAACAGGGCAGGTGTCTTGGTGAGAAACCAGTGTTAGCTTATAGATACATACACATCATATTAGCTTATAGCTACATATCAGCCAATAGCAAAGCTAGTATTAGTTATCTGTATTGCTACTTACAAATAGCAGACACAATAAGCGTTAATCAGGCGTACGTCACACTCGTTAATATCCGTACACATCAATGTTACGTGATATAGCGGTTTCTCATTACCGCAGGAGAGATGTTTTTTAGGTGTTTGTGTGGGAAATTTGTGTGGGAAATAAGTTTTTTATACAAGGTTATATATTCATTTTATTAAAAAAATGTACTTGCAATATGCACTTTAAAATACTGGAGCAGACATTAGTCAACAGTATCACTAGTGATACAAATTGAAAGAAAAAATGGAAGTTTCTCATACCAGTCTTCCTGGTGAAGTCACTGTCCGTGGACTGATATCTGCTTGAGAAAAACACACATTTATTCCAAAAGGACTTGGAATTAAGGAGTAACAGACAGAAATGAGAAATGGGCTCCTTACCATCCATGGGTGTAGGAGAAGGTGTAGGAACAGGAGACGGTGACTCTGACAGCTGATCCAGGGCTCCACGCTTCTTTCCATCTTTAGACTTGGCAATGACCATCTGAGCCTTCAGAGCATCTTGCTCTAGAGACTTCATCCTGGAGAGATAGCATAAGACGGTAAGAGAAATGCAAAAGTATCTATATAACATGCTGTGCGTAGTGTTATTGGTTAATAGAGGAAAATAAGTTAATCTGATGAAGGCTGTCATTAACATGAGCAAAGGTTATGACAAGAAAACTAGAGATGCACTGATGTGTCGTGTATGTTGATGGTACCAAGTGTCTTCACTCTGAACAAAAGTACAAAAGCTTTATATATTTAGTACACACACAGACTTTTCTCTGTTTGTAAGGTGTAGTCTAAAGCCATGGGCATTTGATCTGACAGACTTTATTTATTGGTATTGGCCTCATGAGATGTCCACAGACTTCTCATGCATACTGCGAACAAAATACCAAAAGCTTTTTCAAAAACTGCAATTTTTAATGTTAATTTCCTTGTTAAAATAATTTTATACTTGAGCTTATGATTAAATTTACATAATGCATTTTTTTTGCAGGTCTCAGTGCACCTCTAATAAAAGCTGCAGGCAACAAGGAACATCTCTTGTTATTATGACAAAATGAAAGTGAAACAGTGATGATAGAGCAAGTGATTAAACAGAGTAAAAGACTGAAAAGAGGAAGAGAAGGTGTAGCAAAACTACAAAGACCAAACTAGGAAAAGAGGGAAAGCACACGTGCAGTATCCCACAGATAAAACCAGCATATATTATTTAATCTTTACTCTCTAGCCGTTTAGCCCCCAACAAAAAAACCCAATACGCTTTATATATATATAAATATATAAAATGTACTATATGCCCACAAGCACCAAGCACCCCAAGCGGCATCAAGCATCAGAACTCAGTCCCCATGATGCTTTCTGGCTGGCAAGGGCAGACCTGGGCTGACAGGAAGAGGAGGAGCAGGAAGTGGGAGGGGCTGCAGCACTGCCTAGTGATGCCCTCACACGGGATTGGTAGAGCCGCTTAGCCAGGTCTTGCTCATACTGCCTTACGTCCTCCTCTAGACCATAAGGCCTTGGGAGTGGTGAGTAAGAAAGTAGACAGGACAGATGGCAGGGAAACACAGAGAAGAGGAAACAGAGGAAAGGGGTGGAGATGAAACGAAAAAACTGAGGCGGACAGAACAGACGAGAAGTTTACACAAAATTTTAGGGCTATCAAAGACAGTTTAATAAGAAGTCTGCCTTAAAAATACAGACTCTGAATACTGAGATTCAGCTTGGAGTTAGAAAGAGCTTTTTTTCATTTCCAAAAGTCGAAATAGACTTAACATGTTATGTAAACACTTGTATTACATTGTTTTACCATGCACATCCAAAAAGCTGTTTCATGATAGGTTGCTCTGTAACAACCTTATATAGTGTGACAGCAAGCCCCACTTTTAAGGGGTCAATGTTCGGATAATTTTTTTCCTTTACCTTTCATTTCATTTCTGGGGCCATAACAGTGGAAATGTGCCTATCAAGAAACAGTTTTTTCATATAATCAGAATGTCTTTGACAGCCCAGTTCCTCAGAAGAAAGTATATAAGTAAAACAGAGGCAGAATAAAGATTTAATTAAAGCTTGGAAAAACGAGACTATAGAACCACTACCATACAGATACTTGCGAAATCAGCGTTACTTAGAAAAGCATATCTGAACAGGATGAAGGAGGAATCTGCATTGCAGTCCTTCAACTTCCAGTATCTCTGTGGCTGCCGTACCTGGCTGCTCTCCACATTGCCCTCTTTTCAGCCTCCAGCGCTCGTTTTTCAGCAGGTGAGAGGTCCTTGTCCATAGCAACGGCAAGCTCCGGGCTTTGCATGCGCAGCCGCTCTTGATGCCTGCGCTCTGCTTTTGCCGTCCGAATGGGGGCCACAGATTCACCAGAGTAAACTGGGATCAGGCTGTGAAGACAAACAACAGGTCAAACATTTCAAACCGCACATATGATCGTAAACCTGTTCAGCTAATACTGTAAGCACTGGTTTACCCCGTCATGGAATTGGGTCTTTGCTCCAATCTAAAACTGTCTTCCACAGAATTTCGTTGGGAGTCTCCTTTACCATCGACAGAGGAAGGACTGAACAGAAAATATAGTATTAGGTGTAGCCAAGTACTAAATATAATGACATCAAGCGATAAGTATACGGTTTAATAATTAAGCCTATTTTGAATATATAAACAAATCTGATCATCATTAAGCACATCTGAAATTGTAGCTCACCCTGAGCTGCCACAGTGGCTGGGAGGTGTCGCACTGTAACTTGGCGGTGTGGCACACCGCATCGTAGACGGGGAGCCGTGACTTCCTAAGCTCTCGACCTTGTACTCCACCCCATCTAGAATAACCTTTCCATGAGCCTTCATATCAGCCACCTGCTTAGCCACATCGTCCTCATCGTCGTCTTCATCTTCATCCAGCATATACTCTCGCACCCTCTGTTCAATTCGCTTTGCTATAGAAGATTGTAATGGACAAATACACACTACTAAGCAAAATTCATGGAGGAATTGGAGTAAATTAGCTTTAGAAAGACAACAAACACAAACCTTCTTCCTCTTTCATCTTCTTCAAGTCATCTTCTCCCACCAGCGAGACGCGAGGTTTAGGTTTGTCTGGGCTCTGCTGCTTCACATCAATCTCAAAATACTTCTGTCTGTCTCTAAAGGACCGCTGTTCTGGACTATCTCTGCCCATAGGAGGGGGTGTCTGGGAGAGGCAGAGAGAGGGTCATTTAAGTTTCAACAAAGCCGTGACAAAATCTTAACATGCAACCATATTTTATATGCATTTAACGTGCAAGAGAAGCTCCCATGAAGATCTGAAAGTTTACCAGAATGGACAACATTTGCACAAAAGCTCAAATCTTTGCCACCACCAAGATGACGCAAGATTAAGACTGAATAACTTGCAGCCATTGCAAAAAGATCTGAATTATCAGGTTTATTTATGACTTTAATTTGTGAGATTAAAACATTTCTCCCTTAGCGAAATTCACCAAAATGTCACCAGCTAAAACTTTTTGCTCGTTAAAAGTGATGATATTTCTGACACAGCCGAATCACAGTTTTTGTTGTGATCCGAAGCGACACATACACCTGCACCGCCACCTCAAGCTAACGGTTCTGCTGGAGATGAGCTGGGTACCTTCGTCTCCACTGAGGGGCGTGACAGCCGTGGCACGGCTGCCAGGCTCCTGTACTCGCGGCGATCAGGGGTGAGGGAGTGACGAGGGGTGAGAGGAACACCACCCTCATCAGCAAACACCTCATTATTCAACTCAGGCTGAAAGACCCATGTACATGTACAGCACATCAAGACCATGCTTGCAAACAATATTGTTGTGTAATAATGTTGGGGTGGAGACTAATGCATAGAGCTGTCAAACGATTAATCGCATCCAGAATAAAAGTTTGTGTTTACATTATAAATGTCTGTGTACTGTACATAATAATTTTGTATTTATAAACACATACACATACATGCATTTATTTAAAAATATATATATAAATGAATAAATGTTTATATATCATTTTAATTAATGGTAAATTAAAATAAATGCATCTAAATATTTCCTATATATACTGTATATACACAATGTATGTGTGTTTTTGTGTTTATAAATACAAAATTTATATGCACAGTACAAAGACATATATTATGTAAAAACAAACTTTTATTCTGGATGCGATTAATCGCGTAAAAGCCCTAACAATGCACACTATTCCAGGGTTAAAGTAAGCTATACCTCAAAACCCCTTAAATTTAATGTTAATGTGAATTAAAATGAGCCGTCAAAAATGTTACAGATTGCACTGGGTTAGCACCAAAGAAGACGTACCTCTGGCGATGGTTGCTTGGCATTGACGTTGTTCCTCTGAGCATACAGATCCTAACAAACAAAACAGAAAAAAGATTAGAAAACCATACAGTTAAAATCTAGAGTTTTGAATATACACTTCATCTCAGACAAGAAGGCTTTTCACACACTTTCCACCACAAGGAGTCACAATTTTAACCAAGTGATGGATGATGCACATTAGTATCCCTGTGAGATGAGCTGCTTAAAATCAACACCATCATATGAGTGACTCATGCACGACAGCAAACAGGAAACAAGTTCCTGAAGAAACAACATCCAACACAAAAAATGGGTGACCAGGCACTGGATGATGGGGGACCACGACATGCTCACAACCTTGAGGAGCATTTGTCCTACCTGCGGCGGTTCCAGTACGGCCAGGGAGTGTGGCACAGCTGCGAAGGCCTTATATACCTGCTTGATATTGATGGGGAATCCCTCAAATGTGTCAGGGGATGGGACAGGAGGCTGCACGAGGGGTCAGGGGGTTGAGGGCCAGGGAGTGGGGGGATAGAGAAACAGACAGAGGACAAAAAGGATGGAACAGCCAATGAGAGACAGACAGAGCAGCAAAGGCAGAACACGGGAGGAAAATGTATGGCCAGATGGCATGCAGCCCACTTGTGTGGATGAAAAGATCGAGAGGAAAGATCGAGAGTATGAGAGGGTGTGTGGTTATGATGAGGGGGGGAAACTGACTTTGGGTGATATTTCGGTTTACGCAGGTATCCGGAGATGTGAGCGTAAACCTTGCTGTATGAACAATGTGATTTGAAAAGAAAAAATTCAAGAGAGGAATCTTGATAGAAAACAGGCACAATGTTACTTGCAATGAGAAGTCTAAAATGCTTCTGAGTTGATAAGTCTTAACAACCCATGTCTTTGACCCGGATAATGGTGTGATAGTTTGTAAGGCTTCACAGGCTTAATATATACACAAAAAACAAATGCAAGTTGCAGAAAGCTCTGTTGGTTTTAGGCATTTGTAACAGAGAATGAAAGGAGGAGTCTCAGTAGGGTTCAGACATTGGTGATGGATCTTACAGTGGTCTGGGAGTTGATGGGAGAGAGGCCATGCTGGAAAGGATTGGGACTGCTGTGGCCATCCTGACTGGCTGGAGACGCAGGGGGTCGAACCCGAGTGAGAGGCTGGATGGCACCAGGTTTTGTCTGGAAAGAAAGAGATGTTGTTGTTGACTGATTGCCACATTTCCAGATAAGCAAGCATATGGGATTACGAAGGTACCTAAAGCATCTAAAATTCTATATGGTACACTTTACCAAAGCATTTAAGGATGGAAGAATGTTTTCATCATAAACTGGGCTTTAGTCTGTGCTAATTCAGTGTGGTTTACAAGCACAAGATATCTACACTATTGCACACTCACTGATGAATTATCTTTGGTGTTTCCATTTGAGGGGAAATGAATGCTTGACTGAAACACAAAAAGAAAAAACAGTGAAGATGTAAAAAAAAAAAATTGGTGGAAGAAAGACAATGTTTGCTTTGTGAAGTCAAACACTTGGGGTCATGGCTGGAATGTAGTTGGCTGGAACAAGGCACTTCAAAACCCAAAGCCATTGGTTTAAGCACCTCACTGGTGAAAAATCATTGCGATTCGCTAATGAATCTTTCAGAGTGAATAAGAGCGAATCGGTGTTCTAATGTTCTAATAAAATCTCAATCCATTATTTAGATGTAGTACAAGCATTTAACCACATCAAAAAGCAACAACTTTTACTCTTATAATACACTTTATAAAGCCAAAACAAACAGTTCTCAATCTTTCAACTCACACTGTTAGTCTATTTCGATGCAGTTGCAGGCTCAGTTGATTTGATCAGTACAAATACTACATGAAGGCACTTCAACAGTCAAGCATCTTATTAAACATCATCTGCTTGTCATTCTCTCTATGGCAGAGCTCCACACAAGCCTGTACTTCATTTCTCTCTCAATGGCTAAAGCAAAGCTGAGTAAAGCTAAAGTACAGCAGGCCATACAGGGGTTGATCAGCCCACTTACATATCGAACCTCTCTTCCAAGAATCACAGAGGAAGATTTGTGAGACTGCTGAGGAAAAGGGAATGTCGTGTTACCTCCTTAACTGGTTCTTAAATGACGAAGCTCATCAATAAAAGGAAGTCATACACAGCTGAGATAAATGATGAGTTTTTATTTTTGGGTGCAAATGCATTTAGTGGCTGGTGGGAGAAAGGATGAAATCTAATTTCGAAACGGAACTGACCTGTGAATTGTATGGAGAATGTGCTGCATCTCGGACAGGACTGTCAATCCTGATGGGTTCAGAGGGAGAAGCCTGAGGTACAGAAATAAAAACAACATCAAAACTTGTGACAAGTAAAGCAAGTTAAGAAAAGGACTTGCTCTATAAAGGTCTATAAAGCATATTACAAAGCAAGGCATGCTATTTCCAATACACAAGAATTACCCAAATTAAAGTTTTAACAGTACTGCATCACTTAAACTGATTATGTGCACTTTAATGATGGAGTTTCATTTTGATTTGAGCGAATAGGTTGAAATCTGCTTACACGTGTTATTGCTTGTTCTTACTACTTGCTTTATCACAGATGCATTGTACTACAGTATGTGCCACAGATCATACAAAATCAAGTACAGATGCCATGAAAAGTACAAAAATACCCAGACTATTATGTCATGTTCCAGACGGAGAAACATTTCAAACTTGTTTTATGTTTCTCTGAATGGTGAGTGGCCTTACCCCTCCACCCTTTACATTCAACACCTGTTGAGTTCACATTCAAAACATTCTCAGTTCCGGCAATGTTCAAATGCCTGAAGACCACAGGGTTATGCATACTACATAAAAGGTTGCACGTCAGTATAGTACCAGCTACCCATCTTTTAAATATAGTACATTCATACTTATCTTAATAAACTGATCTGAAAAATAAAGTCAGTTTTTATATCCCAGGGATGCTTTCAAATATATAATTTAATTAAATGCAGCTGTCCACATAAATCTCTGGGTGACATCTGCAACCGAGGTGGTATGTTAACTCTAAGTATCTACTAATGACACACCATGCTTGCCAAAAAAACACACTCAGCCGAAAAACACTCTCCAAGGCTGCTTGCCTTGCTGTACATCCAGGGCTGCAGCTGCCCATGCCTGCCATAACCCACAGGTGGCCCTGATAAAATGCGCTCGTCGGGAGGCCGGCCTTTGCCCTTGCGATTAGCCACAAGGAAGGGATTTTCACTAAAGCAGATTGGCTGAGAGTCCACAAGACATTCTTCATCCTGATTTTCTTCTTGTGGCAACCCTACAGTTGGGAGAGGATCCTGTGCGGGGACTTGGGCCTGTTTGGAGACCGCCGAACTTGCGGCTGGGCAGGCTGAAGATGAAGGGAGGACAACAGGTTCTACATGGTACATAGAAGCATGAACCTTCTCAAAACCCAGAGGGTCTACAGGGCCAGCTGACATGGCAGCCTCCATTGGGATGAATGTAAAGGAAGAAGAAAACTGAGGAATGAGAGAGAACGTGAGTAAGACAAAGGGGAGAAATAATGCGAGAAGAGACAAAACAGAGCAAGCAACTAAACACAAAAGGAGGAGGAGATGAGAAACAAAAGTGGAAAACAGATCAAGCAAGAGGGAAACAAATACGTTCAGTTGAGGAGAGTCACAGCTATGTGAAATTCACAAGCATTTACCAGTCACTCAGATTCAGATGAGTGAGGAGCTAAATATAACCATCCCATCATCCTGAGAAATCTCACAATATACAGTAACATGATCCTTGAGAACGTTTTTAGCTCGAAAAACTTGTACAGTTATCTCTCATTCTTCTTTTGCCAATATATTGAAATGTTTCCTGAACATAACTTCAGCCAACCAGAACAATTTTCCTACAAATGTAATAATGCAAACATGCAAACAAATAATCTAGCTGCAGCATACATCTACAGCACATATAGATTATTATACACTTTAAACACTACAGTCTCTCAACTAAACAAGGTGAAAGAAACATATTTAAATGTAGTTTCATAAACTAGTGTGACATTATCATCAACATACAATATTAAAAAGAGCACTTTAAGGAGATCCACAACACAATCTGATGCTTAAGATGTGACTGCCTTGTACTTCTTAAAATCTCATACAGATAAAAGACTTCAATCAAAGCTCTTGTGCAGATAAAAGAGACTGCTCTACAAAGAAGGCTCTATAAATAGCTGTGACTGATGAAACTAAACTGCTCTTCATACACCACAAATAACGAGCGGCTGAAAGCTTTGCGCTAGTGTGTCCCTGTCTAACAGCGGTCACTATACCCTCTTTCCATTCCTCACTTGACTTTGCAAACAGCTGCTAATGCTATGTAGGTTAGACATTCCCAGAAAAGACACCCAGGCTAAAAATGCTTACAAAGGAACAAGGAATAAATCAAGGCCCAGTACCATGAATCACAAGTCTGAAAATGCACAGAGCAAATATTTCCCATCACTTAACACCACTGAAGACATTAACTATATCATGTAACGCAATATGGTCAACACCTGTCTATGACATATCATCAATATGGGTCACAAAGATAATATTGTATTCTTTATGTTTTGCACATAGTTATTTACAACTAATACATTGTGATATTTCATTTGCTTTGTTTCTGCATTGTGTTCTAAATGGTTCAATTATCTTTCCCAAAATATTTATATTAACAAGCATTCTGAGATAAAGAAATAATACATTCTGAAATATCTCCATAAATAAAAACTTAACATCACCTTAACATCAAGAGTAACTAATGGATATTAATATTTTCTCTGCAATATGACCCTTAATAAAGAGCAGCAGTTTATATACACAGACAAAACACTTAAAACAAAAAGGAAAATTAGTGAAAAAAGTAAAGAAGGAATGAGTAAAAGAAAAGACAGAGTAATAGCACTTGTTCACTCACAGTTAGATGACAGGAGCTGGTTTCAAGCGGCTTGACTTTAGACAACTTTACTTTCAAGACACTACTGAGATCTACTATAGGACCCTCGTCCTGAATGGCCACACCCATTCACTGAAAATCTCATCCAATCAGCTCACAGCATTACATTTAAAATAACTAAATAAACTGCTGTCAGCTGTCAGCCGGCACCCCCCCCCCCATGCCACTTCACGCACCAGCAACTATAATCTGTATTTTGTCAGTGGTATGGTAGGAATGAGATCCAAGCTCCGTGTTGCTGAACGTTAAGGCAAGCAGCTGGACTACTTCACTTTTAGCAGCATTAGTAAAAGAAGCGCTGCTGTAACAGCATGCCCAGGAAATAGATCCCTTTATTTAATATTCTCTGAGCTGAAAACAGCAGTTTCCAAAGGTGAATCAGATCATTGATTGTGTGATGAACTGGTATAAATGAATTCATCTGCAAAAACTTGTATGAGTGTATGAAGGTGTTTTTATTCTTGTAGATCTGACATGCATGAACTTACTCTATTAACTTTCTGTAGACTAGTTGTAGGTAGTGCTGCCAGTGTCCTGTAGTCCAGTTTCAATGGTCCAGTGCTTAAATTCTGTAGGTTTAGATAATTGAAAGGAACAATGAGATGGACAAGATCTTTGTATGAGTTTAATTTTCGCAACAAAGCAGTAGACTTCAATTTCAATAAAAATAACTTTCAATATGACTTTGAGGAGCAGAAGTTCTTTAGAAAGTTCCTGCGGCAGCCTACTGAAAGGTTTAAATGGGTTTCATGTTTTTTCAGTTTGTGTTCAAGGTGATTGTTGGTCCATCATTCAGGTCCCGGAGCCCTACTGTGGGGCAAAGCCAGGGAGGGCATAAGGCCTCACCTCAGTTTCCTCCTCCAGCAAGCGAGTTGCCTCCTCGCGCTCCAAGCGCATACGCTCCTTTACCAAAAGAGGGAGGGTAGGACGAGGGGTGCAGGGTCACCAAACACACAAACAAGCACACAAATGCATGTTTCCCCACACAAAGATGGACACACACACACATTTCAAGTGAAACCCGATGATGAGGTTAGGAGATGAAAAGACGGTAAGATGAAGCCCCATGAACATATTTGATAAACGGATGGGATGGAATTGAATAAAACATGATGTGGTGTGTGGAATGAGCAGCATTCAGAGGGGTTTGGGGACAGGAGGGTCAACAGAAAGAAAAGATCCACATATATTAGTTGTTATTCAAGTTATAAAGAAGATTTTTAGAGCTCATGTATTTGGAAATCGTTAGCATTTTAATGCCAGTTCCTCTAATATAATTATCAACAGGGGGAATTTTAATTTAATGGGGGGAGAAACATCACTCACCACTTTCTCCATCTCCTCCCGTTCCCATTGTGACGTCTCCCTCACCATTTCCACTTCCTATAGAAAATATCAGGCAGACGGATGTTATTTTATTTTCACGTACCCATTTTGCTGTTATTGTGGCATGTGATGAATGCAAATAAACTCACCTTCTGCATAATATCAATTTCTTCAGGACTCAGGTCTCTGTCTACTGACGAGATGCTTTCCAAACTGTTCTTACGAACTATACCGGACGCAAAAGGGTTTGCAATGACACCAGGTGATGCCTGAAAACACATGTATATAAAATCATTTATGCAGCTTTACTGCACACCAAAGCAGGTTTCTGGTTTCTACTTCTAAGGGGGATGAATAACCAAAGTGTTTACCTCCAAGCCAGCAACATTTCTTGGGTCAAAACCATCACACACAAGCATGACCAGGGAATCACCGGAAGCACGCAACACCCTCACTGCTTCTGTGTGCGTCATTCCCAGCAGACTGTTGTTGCCCACCTCAAGAATACGCATGCCCAACTGTAAGCGGCCATCCCGTGCTGCTGCGCCACTGGAGCTCACCTATATAAAGCAATTGAGAAACATATTGGGGCTTGCAAGTAGAAATCAGACCGTATGACTTATAATAAAGAGAGCCGGAGCTAAAAGCAACCTAACAATGATGTTTTAAGTTACCAGGATCTTAGACAGTCATATACTTGAACGCCAATAGTAATGCTTACCTTGGAAATAAAGATGCCTTCGTCCGTGGGGTCAAAGGGGTTGCCTGGATGGCCTTTAGCTCCGCCCCTAATACTGATGCCCAGCTTTTCTCCAGGCTGCTTGTTAATGACAATCTCCTACAAAATTACACGTAGGATGTTTTGAAGTACATGGTAAGTACAAATAAATTTAACATGTAACATGTTATGGTGTGTATTCTGATTAATATTTGATCTGATTACAGACATGAGAATGCTATGAATGCCACTTCTATACACCCATAGGGACCACCAGACCTAATGGCCAATAATATGTATGCATAAGAAATAAGCATTTACTAAATTATATTCTTGTTTTTAGTATGTAAATGAACACATTTTCATTTACCATCTAATAACAAATGAGCGCATACCTGCATGCCAGGGGGTGAGGGATCTCTGCGTACTAGCATGCGGATCTCCTGCTTGTTAGAGAGCAGGGCTCTAACGGCTTCCTGGTGCGTGGCATGTCGCAGGTCAATGGAGTTTACCTCCAAAATACGATCACCCACACGCAACCCACTCTGAGAGGCCAATCCATTAGGAATAACCTACACAAACACCATCAAAATCGATTTAATTGAGGCTTCTATGACAGTGAATCATGCAATACACTTCCTGCACAGGGCTATACAATTCCAGACATTTCCTGCTTACTAATGAAGGAATACGGTTTACCTTTGATATGAACACTCCAGGCTCATTGATTCCAAAGGGGTGGCTGGCATGGTCGCTACCTCCCACAATGCTCAAACCCAGAGGACCACCTGATTTTATCAGTGTCACTTCCTGTTGGGCCAAAAAATTCAGAAAAGGATCAATCAATGTTAAAATTGGAGAAAAGTAAGAAGCTAGAATTGCAGTAACTCTAACAAATAAGTTGATTTTCATTATACTTGGTAAGTTGGGTTATTAAGCAGGAACATCTAGAAATCTATAAACATTATGAAAAGTATGAACTAAACTACTTGTCATGTTGACTTTTGTCCAAATTTGATTACACAGCTTTATATTAACAGAACATGCATAAGAAGCCACCATTAAAAATCACAAAGTGATTTCTAATGCCATGCTTCAAAGCCATCAAAAGCCAAAACACAATCCTAACACAACACATCCAACTAGACAATATTCATACCGTGCACCATTTTCGCTGTTAAGCAAGGCATTCAAATGACAAAGCTATTATGAGAATACACGTTGGTATTCATCACATTTAAAAACCTTTATATTACTTTTCAATAAAGCGTTTTGGTCTTGCTCTCACCTCAATGGGGTACTCATCTTCCATGGGGCAGCTTAGATGGTTTCCGAGGTGCTCGTCTCCTCCCTCCTCTTGCTCAGGTGAATCAGAAGGCTCTGGAGGAGGGGGTGAATGGGGACGCGTTCGAGGGGAGGCGCCCCCTGCACTGGCCTGTTCCCGATCGACCACTAGGGTGATGGTGGGGGAGGTGCCAGTAAGCAGCGCTACTGCCTGGTCATGCCTGGCCTCTGTCATGTCTACACCATTGATCTGGAGCGACAGCCAAACACCAGAGGTGAGGGAGAGTCAGAAAGAGCTGGTGTGCCCAGAACGGGCAAAGAAAGCCCTTAATGCTTAGGTTAGGTACATTTAGGTCAGTAAAGTTTTAGACGTTTCAGGAGTATTTAAGTGTCCTGGTATTAGCTGGGGAAAAGGTTATTGTTCATCTAGACAGACTTGGAACATACCTGAGCCCTCTCATGCATTTAAAGGTTGAAAAGGTGATCTCAGCTTTACCTACATATTTATTTTTAGTGTAAATCATGCATGAAGTTTAAAATGCTCAACTGTGCCATTAAAGAGTCCGACCAGGGAAGCTATAAAAAGGAAAATGGGATGTTCAACAGGAGAAAGAGGAAGAGCTGGAGATGCTTTAGGAAAGATCCCTTAAAGTGTGTTTTTAAAAGGAAAAATAAGCCCATTTAACTGTACCAGAAGCTTGTGAAATACCCCAAAAAAACTAACATAAATGTGCAGCTACTTTAATTATACCTTGGAGAAGTACTACAGCAATTTAGGTTGAGGAATTTAACTGCTGATGTCAGTTGTCAATTCACTATATTAGCCAAGGATTTTAATGTGATCTCTACATCCTGCTTTTAAATAATGCATTTTGTATAACTAAATGATACTATATTTGTGGTTTATAAACCACCTTTAAAACAAAGGTCTCTGTAAAGCCAAAATGTGATGTGGTCTAACCACCTAAACCTGTCCTGCTTCTATTTTTGATTTCTGCCTCTAGTGTTTAGCAGTAAGAAGTTCCACCAGGGTGACAAACAGAGGTCAGCACTGACCATTCAGTACCGCCGCTTACAACAGGGTCACAGAGCAGCAGCTGCTACGGTAACGCATGCAGTTACCATGACAGCAGGCCCACAGAACAAACCAAAAACCTCCCATCACCACACCCGTCACCAAGCAGGCAAGTAGTTTGTTAGTACAAACTCATGCAATTACAGAGGGAGAGAAAGCCATATTTCAAAAAAGAGAGGAAGTGCTCAAAGGAAAAAAACAGCTGAGGTTAGAATTCACACAACGCTGTGAAGTTTTTAGGAGAGCAGTGCACATTCAGATCTTTTTATTTATTTTACACATCCTGTTGTGCTTTTTAGCATGAAGGAAAATGGTATTGGCATACAGCACACAGGAAAATTGGAGATTGCAGTAAGCTAGATAAAAATAAAGCAGATGCTACAAGACAACTCATTAGAATTTATTACAATGCAAAATTAACTGAAAGGAATAGTTTGGACATTTGTTTTATAATTTACTCACCCTCATATCACCTCAGATGTATATGAACATTCTTTAAAACAAACAATAAATTTTATATAAAAAGCAACAAAAAGCACACGAATCCATCATACATCACGTCTCTATGGAAACCCGAGATTGGAGCGATCTGGACGTCTTTTATTGATGGATGGATGTGCTTTTGGAGCTTCAATATTTTGGATTCCAAGATATAATATATATTTTAATATAAAAGTAATCATTTGTGTTCAATTGAATAAACGAGGTCAGATACAGCTGGGATAGCATGAGGGTAAGTAAACTATGATACAATGTTCATGTATGAGGTGAACTATCCCTTTAATTCCACCAATCTCATACCATTTGATGATCATCTACTATTAACCTAAAAGTAATAAAAATAAAGTTTTCTTTTCTGGTTAAGAGAGACAGAGAGAGAGACTCACTGATATGACCCTGTCTCCCACGTGTAGGATGTTGTCTCTGTGGGCAGCTCCTCCTTCAGCAATACGGGAGATGAAGATTCTCTGAGAATGAAGCAGACGAACAGAGTCAGTCAGCAGAACTCCCTTCATAAGAAAATATCTAAAAACTCATAGTGTTCCACATCAGCTATGAATGTCTGCTTTTTAGAGAGAGACAAAGCAGTAAAATCACAAGAAGAGAATTGAAAATAACAATACTGACATCACAATACTCTTGTGTATATTAAAGCCTTGTCTGTGTCAGAATGATGGTGCAACATGCAGCAAGACCACAACCCTGCTGACCTCAGCCTAAAATTACCTGCTATGCTTTAACAGTCTGCTACAAGAAACACAACAATACGTGTAACAAACACCTATGGAGCAGATTATTTACTAGTTTTAATACAACCTTTAAATAAAATCTTTAACATCCAGATTTCAAACAGCCTTTGTCAGCACTTTCACAGCATGTTCTCTAGACGTGTGAACCCAACGCCACATGCACAAGGCTTAAATTAGCGGACAGGCTGTGAAAGTTAGCAAAAAAATGGACTTGTTAGTACAGGCAAACACGAATGTCAAGCAGAAGGACAAATACAGGACTTACAATCGCCAAAGTTTGTGTGCATGTGCTAACGTGTGACTACGTCTCCTCCATGCGTGTCAAAAGATAGAGGGCAGTGTCATGTATGTCTGCAGTGAACATCCAAAAATACTTCCTCTAGCTGACTGCCTTTCATCTAACGGGCTATCAGGTGTCAGCCCTGTTATTCTAATCATCGTGGCCTTGGTGAGACATCCTAGAAGTACGGTGATAGAGCGCCCTGCAGGGGCTTACACAGTGAGAGTTTATATAGGTTTAAGTGGGAAGTATGGACAGAGTGGATGACATGTCAAGATCAGATCGGTAAACAAACACCAGGACTAAAACACCTGACACAAAACAACAAACACCATAAAATATTAATCAGAAGACATGTCAGATTGTTTACCGTGTCTCCTACTCGATATGGTGTTGATCCTTTCCCTCCGGCGATACTGAACCCTAAACCCTTATCGTTGCGGATCAGACAGGTGGCTAGTCGCTGACAGGGTCCGGTGTTAACAGCAGGTGATCCAGGCTCCAGGAGGAAAGGCACCCCGCTGGACCGTCTCTCCCGGGGAAAGTAGTCATCTTCCGGCCGCAGCGGTGTGGTGGTTATAGCGTTCTCTGGTTCCACCATGCGTTCCCGCAGAACCGACATAACCACAGCTGTACCCGAGTTACGCAAGGCTTCGACAGCTGTGTGATGCTCTGCACCGTGCAGGTCCACCTCATTTACCTGAGACGAGATGAATGAAAAGTTAAAATTGGAGCAGTACAAACATGCAGTCAAATTATAACAATGAGAGAATATTGATTACAGATGCAGAAATAATAGTCAGGCAACTAGACAGATGTTCACCTCGAGCAGTTTGTCTCCCACTTTGACCCCAGCACGAGCTGCAGGGCCTTCTTCTGAAACTCTAGAGATGAAGATACCCTGAGAAGAAAGACATGTGCACTCAATTAAAACATCCTGAAAACACACACACAAGCATTTGCTGAAGTTATAAATCACACGAAAGCCCATAGAACTGTACCTCATCATCGCCCTTGTAAGGTGTAGATCCTTTTCCTCCTGCTATGCTGATGCCTAAGCCACCAGTCTGCCTCAGGATAGTCAGTGTCAGCTACGAATGAAGCAAAGACATGAGACATTCACAGGCAGGTGCACTACAAAGACCCTTTTCAAAAGCAGGTCTCACGAAGAACAATTGTTGCATTAGCTATAATGAGTAGCTTGCCTCGCAAAACAAAAACATGAGTCATGTACAGCAGGTGGCGCATAACACTGGGATAATAAAGTTTTCATGCAGTGCATGCTTGTTTAGAGAGGAGGTATAAATGTAAAGACTGATCACGTGTATTGTCCCAACTAGCAGACTTCTTTCCTTGATATATCACTAAAGATGTACTAAAAAAGAGCCAACTATAAGATAATTTTAGACTTAATCAAAAGATATGAAAAAAAAAAAAATCAGAAAAATAAAAAAAAAGGTTTTACTCTCCCTGTTTAAGCCTGCTTATCAAAAGACCAAAGTGTGAAGCATTTACATGACCTTATATATTATCAGGTTATTCATACTGGTTGTAATATTGTGCATATACAGGCACTCATAAATAAATAATTTCTGCATACAGAATACTAATAACATCCAGCTACATGTGCATGAGATGATGAAGTCACATTGAAATTTAATATAACTCTTCCCTAATTCAAACGGACCCCCAAACTACTCTGCAAATGAAAAAAATCAAGGAGAGAAGGCAGCCACGGTTGGGACAAAACATCAATGTCTGTATGCTGGTTGTATACTGTATATATACACATGTTCATATATGAATACACCCTCAAAATTTGTATTAATTGAATTTGAAGTCAAAATGGAAAAAATTATTTAAGTTATTGGCAAGAGGTTCACATTAAGTTATTCCACATCAGTTGAGGTTTGATGTTCTATAAACACTGCACTGTAACAAATTTATGGCCTAAATCACAGGACAGGGATAAAGCCAATTCAATTTATTTCAATTGTTCATTTATTTTGACAGTAACCAAAATGTAACAAAAAACACAAATATTACCCTAATGAAAATATACAGTATGACAAAGTACAATTTAATGCAAAAACACCTGTATTGACTGATAAAGTAAGGGCACCAGTGTCATGCTGTGAGACACCCAACAGTGACAGAATAAGAACTTCTGGGTCATTCTGGCTGTCTTTTGTAAGTGTTGTGGGACGGACTAGATGTGGTTGATTCTACATCAGCAAGCCATGCAAAATGGGCACGATGAGAGAGCAGATGGGGAAATACAACATGGAAGTAAAGAAGAGAGAATAATGTTCTGGGCCAATAGATTTTAACCGCACTCTTGATTCGTCAATGTAACTAAAGAGCAACATAAGCTTGTTATTCTAACTAAAGATGTAGCTGTTGGTCACTAAGTTGCAGTGGTACCAAGGCAAAGTGTCACGTATAAAACAAACATTTTTGTTATAGCTGTTTGTTCATTTAAATCAACACATAAACAAAAATAGATGACATGGATTAGCGTTACTGTTGAAATCAAGTGTACGCCTGGTGATATCAACTGCAACATGAAAAATGTTACACACAAAGTAATTTTTAGAGTGCAATGTGAAGTCTACAGTGAGTGTTTTGAGGGGCTTGTTGAACATTTACTCAGAATAAACAGTACTGGTAGTTATTTCTATAATGTTATGAAACAACTTAAATTATTGATATTTGTAACTGTCAGGTAAGAGTCTTGTTCATTTCCAATCAGACGGGATTGGGGACCCCTGTAAAATGATGCTGCAAAAGAAAAAAACATTAGCTTATGTTGCTTTTGGGCCACAGAACTTGACACACAGGAGCAGATGACGGAAAGAGGGCAGAAAAACCCGAAGGCAGCACACTCGGTAATGGAACCTAGTTTAGAAAGTGTACAAACTATATCTTTGAATTCTATAAAAGTATAAGATGCTATTTACTGAGCTCAAGTTTTAATAAACCTGAAACATTTGTTTTTAACTAAATAAATTTCTTTTAGTTCAGGTTACAGTAAATACAGCTATCACACAGCCTTCTGGAATACTTAAATCCGATAGGTTAAAGTATTCGGCAAATTATTTGGTCAATAAAAAATCAATTTAAAAGGATCAATTTTATAACAAAAACTATATTTTAAATAGGATCAATAGGTGTAAATACGAGCCCTTGAAAATAACTATAACTCCATTAAAAACTATATTATTTTTTAAATTTTACTTCGTACATTACCCACCAACAGATACACATAATACAAGACGTTGTTTAACTCCAAGCTGATGGGGTTTATTTTACCACTGCAGCTTGTACACATCACTGTGACACGTCTTCCTCTCCAAACACAGGGTCCATCACAGAAGTGCTTTATAAGTAAGTGTTAGTAAGCATTGCCCTAACCATTGGGTTTAGATTAGTAATAGGACTTTCTGGTGGGTGGTGATTTCCTGACCTGCAGGTGAATGAGTGAGTGAATGAATGATCATAAGAGAGGGAAAGCGAGGAAAAGAGCGGTTTGGATGGAAACAGAGTAGGTACAGACCTCTTCCTCCTCAATTCGAGCAGGCTCAATCAGCAGATTATTGACTTGATCAAATGACACCCCCTGTTAGGACAGGAACCAGCGAGAGGGCATGCAGATTAGTTAGGCCAAAAAAAGCTGTATGACTGGAAATTAAAATACATAAGCATTCACACAGGTGACCGAACGACACACGCACACAAACCCACATTGACAGACTCTCACACCACCAGACACACACCTAGGCAGGGCAGTAATTGAGTACAGCACACGCCCAACAGTGAGACAGGGTAACTCCCATACCACCACATACACAGCAAAAACTGAGCTTTACTGTATTATAGAGTGATTCAGAAAAAAATATTCTTGATTAGTACTGTAAAGATACACAAAACAACAAAGAAATAGTCTTGTTTCATATATTTCTTAACAGGAAGTGAATTCACTTACTGGCTTAATTTGCCATCTTTAAAAGATGACAAATGCAAAAGGTATCATTGCAATGCCAATCAATACTTACATTTCTATTAAATTTAAGACTTTTTAAAGCTGTTTTTTGGCTAACTTTTTAGACTGCAGTAGCTTCGTCTATAGTAATATTTTAACTACAATTAACACCAAATATTATATACAATGAGCAATACTGCTATTAAATGATGTCTTTGCAAAGTCTGGAAGAAGCAACCAGATTTACAGGATGCCATTATTAGCCCCAGACAAATCCCTATTAAGTCAGTGCCTTAAAAACATAGACAAACATAGATGTCAACATAACTGTCAATATACACACAGGACCAGTCACACAGTGGACTGCCTAACCAAACCTAAAACATGCACATACAAGCCATTTGCAAGCATTCCTCAGTCACTCAACCGTCCAGTCATAGAGACCACACACACTCGGAGCGCACACACTTTTCAAGTCCTTTTTAAAGACAAATTAGAGATTGTATTCTACCAGATTTTAATGTAGACTGATTTATTATATTTGCTTAGGCATCATAGATTAGTCTAATTCAGTGATGTAAGCCTTGTCAAGTGATTTGAAAGATCCCCTTTAGACACACACATACACATACATACTCATAGTTGTGAAAAGGTTGGCAAATGCAGTGTGCACTGATTCCCCAGGCAGCAGAAACAGCAAATAATGATTATGAAAGGCAAGAGTGGTGCTCAATGGGGCGGAGTTAAGCTGTGGAGGAGGAGCTAACATGTAGCCAAAAGGGTGGGGCAAAACAAAGGGAGCAGCTTTATGATTTGGGTGTCTACTGTTTCGATAAGAGCCGGAAATGAGATGAAAACGTTTCATTACAATTTTTGTAATGTGCTCTAAAGGAGGCAATTTAAAACAACAAATGTGTACAGAAGTGTATTGTACAAGTATGCTTGACATACTTGTTTGCATGCTACCGTTTACTGATTTTACTCCAATAAATAATAAATACTCCAATAAATTTGTGTTTTAATAATTTGGTATGTCAGACAAGACAATTTTGCCTCTGCTAAGTGTGTGCGTGTTTATTAATACCTCAAATGCTGAGCACATCTCTGAGCTTTTCTTACCTTCACTGGCTGCAGGGACGAGTTCATGTGACTCAGCCTGCTGTCTTCAAGCTCTGCTGCTTCCAGCCTGTGTTGATAGGGTGTACTGACTGTGACTCCTCCATCTTCCTCTTCTTCTTCTTCTTCATCCTCCTCCTCACCATCCCTCTCATCCTCAGGGGTGTGAGCGGGAGGTGAGAGGCCGTCCTGGCTGAAACCTTGCAGCAGGGCGGCGACAGCCTCAGGCTTGGGCAGCTTGGTGATCTTGAAGTGCTTTTTGTAGTGTGGTGTGTCTTTACGTATAAGCCTCTGTTTCTCTGCAGGTAAAGGGGGCGTCCGGGCGTCCTCATCGCTCCGGTCGGCATCGTCCTCATCGTCTACTTCGTTGTCGTACTCTACGCCACAGCGGAAGATGGGCTCTTCGGCAAAGTGCACGGTGGGCTAAGAGGATGGCAAAAAAGGCTTTTTAATTACCGTGCAGGATTATTTACATTACTGAAATCCTATCTGCAATATAGTCAGTTTCTAGGACCTAAAATGCATGTGCCCAAAACTTGAAAATAGTTTAGTTCATCTCTGTTGAGTCCACAATATGAAAACTGATGGCACAGCTTACCTCAGTATACTCCACCTCCATCTCATCAAGCTCCTCCTCCTCTTGACCATGTCCATCATTCAGCACCACCCCTGTACTGTTTACTGCCTGTCTCTCATCCTGAGAGGTTGCTGAGGCGGTGCTACTGGATGCCTGAGAATCATGACTTTGATTGGACAGCCCACTTAACCGTTTTTCCTGTAAACCAATCATATGTTAACACTGTACTGTTCCTTTAAATATCCACTTCAAAGCAACAATAAAGATAAAATGTAAGATAATAATCATTACCTCTGATTCTGGGGACTCCAGCTCTCCATCTGGCTTGGATACATAAGGCTCATTTCGTCTGGCTTCAATAACGTTTTTCATCACTTTCAGCTCACTGGGATGTGGTGTGGCTCTCCTCTGAAGACCCTGCTGGTTTACATATACAACAGCATATATATTATGTCAGCACATACACAAAATGACATGTAAGCAGGTAAGCACAAACAGTCGGTACACATTTCTATACTCACTCTTTTCTCTGCTGTCTCCTCATCTTCCTCTTCATTTTTAGCATCATCTCTGAACTGAATGACTGATACTCGATTCAGATTGGTGTCTGTTGGCCAGGTCTCATCCACGCTCCGTTCAAGCAGATTCTCTGGAAAAGAGTATGAGAAGTTTCAGTAATGAGGTACTAAAATATATAATACAATGGTTCTTTTCTAAAACAGACCTTTTGAGGTTTATTTAAAGGTTTGGGTAGGTGAGGCTACTACGGGTGTCTTACCGAGGCTAGATGAGGGCTGCTGGGGCAGCAGGTAACAAGTAAGAACTTTTTCCCCAGTCTGTTCATCATCCTCCGTCTGGAACTTCAGCATTGGTTGAGACTGGTTTTCCGCCAGCCACATGGCCTTCAGGTTCAGGTTGGCCAACGCGAACGGCAAGTTCTGCAGCCTGGGAATTTAGTGAGATGATGAGATTCAGGTAAAATGAAAGTGCTGAGCCATCAAACAGTCTTCAGCTGGTAGTAACAAGGTCACAACTCCTAATACAAAGAGATTTCTCACCTGTTGCCTGCCACATCCAGCACGTGTAATTCAGTGGCATTGGCAAGCTCAGCAGGTAGTTTACCCAATCGGTTATCTCTGAGCGAGAGTACATTCAGGCTGACACATCCTCCCAGCTCTGCCGGCACGCTGCTTAAACGGTTTCGGTCCACATTCAAGTTGGTCAACTTTTTTAGCTTCCCAAGAGAGCGAGGCAGTGACTGAAAGATAAAAACAGAACTGAGATCATTTCCAGAGATCATCTTGTTCTTGGCTCAGATTATTTGCATTTGAATAAAGGGATCTGCTAAACAAACAGTAAAAGTAATCCAATGATTAGTTAATTTGTAAATTTGCACATTGGAGATCAGATTATAATAGACAAGGATTTAAACTAGATAGTTATAGACCATTTCACAATATATAAACAGCTCTGGTCCAGATGCACTTCCTGTCCTGGTTTTTTAACACTACACTAATGTCAGAACCAAATACAACCAACAGAACATTTACAATGGAATCAAAGCGTTTAACGAACATCTTTAAGATTTAATGTGAAGATGTGAAATATAAAAATACTGTAACAGGAAGTGCTTCTGGACCAGTGATGTTTACATCTTGTGAAATGGTCTATAGTATACAGTGTGATGTTGTGTACCTGTAGAAGGTTCTCAGTCAACATGAGCTCTGTCAGGTTCTCACACTCGCCGATGGAGTCTGTGAGATGCACCAAACGGTTCTGGTTCACTTTCAGAATTGACAGCTTCTTAAGTGAACCTGTTGGGAGAGATTCAGAGAAAGATTCAGTAAGCATCTACGAAATCCTGATGGACACCCAGTAGCACCTGAATTCAAGATGAACACTGAAAAATTTAGTTTGGAAATAAAGAAAAACTCTTCATTTAAGTAACAAATTATATAGAGAGAGAAACACAACACGTAGGTCATAGTATCCGAGTCAAAATATGATCATTGAGCAACACATGACACACGTGTGCTGACACTAGGGGGCAGTGCTGTGATTTTCAAATTAACTTTTGGTATCTGTTTCATAGTGGCCCAGTCAACAGAAACTGAATTTAAGTCAGCCAAACAAAGAAATACACAGACACACACCATTTTGCAGTTGCAACTAATGAAAGTGTATCGTATGACATAATAATCTGTCATAATCTATGTGGATTTAAAAGTTTAAAAACTTGATTTAAAAGTCAAAAGGACAGGTGCAATTTGTAATATTATAGACACAGTTAATTGTGCATGTCATGTGATGACAACACCCTGTGACGTAAACATAAAAGGCAAGAGACTGAATGTTAATATTTAGTTAAGTACATGCAGCCAACATTCAGGTGTTGTCACACTAAACCCAGTGTTGCCATATGGGTGCTCATTTAAACAATATCACACAAGCAAGTGTGCAGTTGTACTTAACACAACAACCCAGCTACACAACAGCTGCATGTTTTCAGTCAAATAAGACAGAGAAAAGGCAAAAGGACAATGTGTTTATTGTAAAAGGGATGGAGACTCACTAATGCTGTCCGGCAAGACTTCCAGAAGGTTCTCAGAGAGCAGCAGGTCTGTGAGGGCGATAAGGCCGCTGATCTCTGTGGGAAGCTCTGATAGACGGTTCTCGGACACGTCCAAGCAAACCAGCTGCCGCAGGTTCCCCAGCTCCTGTTCAGGACGGAGGTCATGTTTCAGTCAGTTTTGTCACGCTTGGCTGACATGTTTCAGTCAGTCAAGAGTGAATTAAACCATTTAATAGCTGAATAATTCATTTAACTACATCGAAGATAAACAAAGACAACATAGACAATAAACATACATTTGATTATGAACTGGATATTTAAAATCAGCAGGCAAATAACCCAACATATTAACCAGCCAATCAGAAGCGGTCTGTACTCACGGGAGGTAGTGATGAGAGCTGGTTTCTGTCCAACCAAAGCTCACGAAGATTGGGCAGTGCCCCAAGTGTGTCAGGCTGAGCGAAAGAAATAAAATGATCAAAAGAGAAGACATGAAAAAAGAGAACAAAGAATGAGATCAGATGAGGCAGAATAAGGGCAAAAACAGTATTAAGCGGCTTTCTTGATTTAGCAACATAACATGCTCTATATAACCTCATAAACTCTTGAATGGTCAAGAATACTCTAAAGTATTAGTCCCTTGCTGACTGGTTCTTACCAAAACTTCCAGTACATTGCTGCCCAGATCCAGCTGTTCCAGTTTAACCAGGAAGGAAAGAGAGCTAGAGAACGAGGGACATTTCACAGTTTATATCATTTGCATTCAATAGCTTTCTAATGGTAGTTTCTACTCTAATTCTATAATCATTTACATGCTGACTGTCATAAAAACTTGGAAAATAAAAACTCTGACAGAATAAGGTATATTAACAAACAATAAATAAATTACATCATTAAGAGCACATAAATCTTTTAATTTCACAATAAAAAATATTCATTTAAAAGCAGAGAAAATGTCTCCCGAAAAGCTTTCCAAAAACAGCCCAATTGGACTAAATTTGGTGAAACTGGTCTCAGATACTCACGTGGGTAAAGATTTCAGTAGATTTTCCCGCAGCTCTAGAGTCACCAGGTTGGACAAACTGAGAGGAGAAAGAGACAAAACAAGAGAGAGAGAATGAAATGAGTATGATTGTCAGATGGTGAATGTGTCACTTGCTTTAGAAGTGTGAGGGGCTCCTCCATCTGCACAACACTAGTGACGGCCAAAACCAAGTGTGTGTTTGTGTAAGATGGAGACAGAGGGAGGGTGTGTGCGCATGTCTGCATAAGATCTTTGCTTTGTATGACAAATAGGCAGTAAAATTGAAGGCAGAGAGAATTATAAAATCAAGTCATTTGAATCGGTTATTTGAACTGTTCTGTAATATTAGCTTTATATTTATAATAACTTTGACTGAAAAAAACATTAAGTAACTGGTGAAGCCAGTATTCCTCTGTATTGTGACATCGGTGGCATCTCATCGCATATGAGACACAGGTTTAATTTTTTTTTTAATTCATGGATTTTAACATATTAAAGTAATTTGCAAAATGCAAATAACAAGAAAGAAAATCATAAAATCCTGAGCATGTGTTTATATATGCACTTACTTTCCAATGTCATTGGGTAAAGACTGCAGTGAGACGTCATTGAGTGACAGGTGAGCCAGTCCTCTGAGCTGTGCAAAACCATCAGGCAACCTGACAGAACGAGAGAGGAAATAAAATGAGACACACAATGAAAGAAGTTCAGTCTGTGAAAGCAGTTACCGCTGACAACAGCACTCATCTTCCTGCTCGAATGTAAATAATGAGTGGAAAAAGTACATGTGATTAATGAAGTTCACATCCTCTAATGGCTGTGTGCAGCGATCGACTCTTTAAAAAGCGCAACATTCTCACCTGCTACGATTATAAAATGCATGCAACATTGCTCATATTGCTCATTTCTTTTTGCTTCTACCTTTTCACTATTTTGTCCATTCTTAATCAAGAAAGTGACACCTGGTATGAGCCAGAGCTCTGGGCAAATTTGGGGCTTCTTTAACACACTAACCTGGACAAGGGGTTTCCGCTGAAGTCTGCAATCTCCAAGGCCTGACAGAATTTAATGTTCTCAGGGATCTCTGAAATATCTGAGATAGAGAGAAAGAGGTGGAGTCAGCAAAATATACTTGTGTCATGACAAACTGAGCACTTTTTCAGGTTTTTAATAATCGTAACCAGATGGCCTGGACGAACAGGAGGAGATCTGGCTGTTAAGGCCTGTCTGTGTGTGTATTTGTATTGTATGTGATATGAGCCATACACCCAGGATCCGGTGCGAGACATCATTTGCTGAGTTGGGGAATATAACACTGCATAGTCTAAATAGAGACCAACATGTTCACACATTCATCCCTGAGACGTCTGAGAGTAAAAGGGAATGTTAAGCTGTGCGAGGCACAAGACAATTGGGCGTTGACAATGATGAACTACACTAAAGTTTTAAATAGATATATAGCTCAACAAAGAAAACATTCATGTGCTCTGTGTAAGTTTTAAAACTTCCAAAGCCACTCAGGGTGTGTAAGAAACAGTGTAAGGCTAGATTGGTGTGCAGTATAAAACAGCAGGTTTGCATTTTAGAAGCTAAAGTTAGAGTACCATTTCTGGAGATGTCCAGCTCCACCAGCTGAGTAAAGTTGGCCACATCGGGTGGAAGTTTCTGAATCTCATTGTCGCTCAGGCCCAACTTTCGCAGATTGGACAGTCTGAAGAAGGGCTGCAAGAGAACAAAAATACAGTTTTACATATCCATAAAACCCATAATACACATGCCTACAAATTAGTAATGCACTGACATATTGGCAAAAAAGATGTTTAAATGCAAAAAATGCTTAAACAATAACAGTGGTCATCTTGAACATTTCCTGTCAATTTTTGCATAAAACAGGTCCACACATGAAACATATTTTAAACTCCAACCAGTACAAACCAAATTGTAGGCACACCCTGTTATCCAGATTTTGGTACTGACCCTTGAAAAATGCATATCAGTTAAGCACATATAATACTTAATCCACAAACACTTTCCTAACTACTAACCCTGACATAACCATCTAGCTGGCATCAGAGGGTAGGTGTATATGTGTGCACCCCATACTCCACTATCAAGAGCTCGCCTCTTAGCTGGACACATTCAATACATTCCTGCTGCCACAGCCCATCATGCATCTCTTCTGTCCTTCTCTCTGTGTGTGCTGGCAGCAGTACGGCACTAACAGAGGGCTTACTATGTACTGCCAGAAACAAGACTGTTACTGGTGTGTGTGTGTGTCGTGTCTCTTAGCAGGAATTCTGATTCGCTGGTATATAAGACCAAAATATTGCACACTGCACACACTCCCACACTTTAAAAATATGAACACAACATGTGATGATAAAAAAAAAAGTGTGACCGTTTTAAAACCACTCAAAAAGTGATATAAATGTATAAAATCATGTCTTTATATGCGGGCCCAGTAACAAAGACATTTCCCGTGCAGTTAAAATAGGAAGGTAGTCATGTTTGCCTAAGCAATGTAAACAGCTCATTTATCATTTGCGAAGAAGCGCAGCTCTCTATTGGTCACCTCTGAGGTTCGCTGTGACATCACAGAGGGCAGCTGGAGGCTCTGTTGCCACAATTACGGTGGCAGGTGACATGTATTAAATGACCAAGCCACACCAACACATAAACTCAATGGTACAGCTGCCACATACAGGACTGATGTAACAAACCAAGTCATGTGTTGCCTACATGCTTGAACTATGCACCTATCACAGACAATAAAATGAAACATACACACAATGAAGTGCTGAGATACCCGAGGCCAACAAAACACATAACAACACTTACTTAGGCACAGAGCATCTCAGACGGGTGCGTGACGGCTAGTCAGGCCGTCCTGAGTGGGAGCCATGAGGTCTATTAAGGGGAGGAAGCTCTCTAGTAAAGGGCTGATTATAAACATACACAAAGCGGCCCATTCATTACTGCGGCTAGATGCCAGGCAAATCCAAGACCATATAGTTACAGTTTCAAAACACTCTCGAAAAAGCACTGCGAACAGACCGTCTCGGCTTATCAGTGGTCAGTAGTGCAATACGTTCCTCTGTCTCTGTAAACAGACGACAGGTGACTAGCATAACATTGTTACGCATTGTTACTCTACACGATACAAAGGTAGTGTGTGTTTATTTGAAAAAAATGTTAACAGCAACTGGGTAAAAGACCATGATATTCAACAAAAAATTAACAGAATACAAAATTACCAGTTCTAAAAGCTGATTGATCAATACAGCATTTAGCTCCTAAACACACAATATGACTATGACAAAACACTAGGGCTACAAGTTGTATCAAAATTATCAAAAAAAAAAATGCAATAGGTGTATTACAATATGTGTATCGCAATGGTTTTAATAACTGAATGATTGTTGTACTTTAAAAAGTTGTACAGTCAATGTTTTAGATGGATGCAGATAGTAAACCACATTATTGCATATATTGTTCGTCAATATTGTTATAAAATATTTGATAAAAAATATTTAATAAACAATTGTAAATATATATGCAATTTTAAAGCTTTCTAAATGGCTTATAAAACAATCCTAACTCTTATTGGCCCATATACACCAATAACTATAACGATAATTTAGTTATGTCCACACTAACAAAGCTTATTCTAAGCTTGCGACTTGAATTCACGATCCCTTTAAGTTCAAATGGATTTTAATTGACAATTACTATTCTCTCATATATAAAATGATTTTAAAAACTAGAATTAAAAAAAGTTAAGAAAAGTTATCGTCCTTGGTGTGAACTGGCCTTTAACAAGAAGCTAGTCAGTGTGGAACACACGCAGGCCAATCACAGGGGATTTTCCATGTGAAGTGAGTGTAAGAGATCCCCTTCCCTCTAACTGGTCAAGGACATGTACATAAATTAAATCCAAAGTCACACTCTGTACTGTACTGGTCTATGTGATGTGCACACTACAGCTTAAACCTAAAAATCCTTTAACTAATTTACTAACATTTCTTTAGGCAATATGAAAGTGGGGCAGCCATGCATATAGAGACTGAGAGAACAGAGATTACAAGAGGAGTAAGAAAAAGAACAAAGCCGGGAGAAGAGAAATGTGTTGGGTCCAGATCAACACAGAGGCTGCTGTGTCTGAGTCAAGTGACTTTGTTTATCTCATGGTTTTCTCCAATCAAACCTTTAAAGCCAACGCTCAAGCACACACTACTCTTTGTCCCCAACATTAATAACCATCTTTTTATCCTGGAAACAGACTACAGAGAAGACGAAAGATGTTAATGTTTAAAGAGCCAGGAGGAGATGAATATGAACACCCATTACAGTGTAAAATAGACCTTGTGCCATCAGTCCATTTCCGCTCCCTCTCCCATGTCTCTTTCTTTATCATCAGATTAATTCTCTCAACTTTTGCAGAGTTAATGCTTAACATATCCGGAAACATACTCATGCTCTTAGTGCACTTAATGTTGCGCGTGTCTGACCCTAAAATCACCCCAATCACATGTGCATCCTTAATCAATCACCATGGCTCAGTCTTAATGGCTCATGCAACATTAAAATGGCTGCAAAGACTAAAACTCGACAAGATCAGTGGACTTTCACGGCTCCCTTCAACTCTCTTTACAAAAGGAATGGACGCAGGAGGGCGAGTGTGGGGGATGAGCGGGCAAACAAAGCTGTGAGATGGCTCTGCTTTTCAGCTTAAAAGAGAAAGGAAGCAATAAGAGATGTGATCACTTCAGTAACTCTGAGAAGAACCTGAGTTAGGGGAGGGAATGGACAATATATTAAAAATATTTGTAAATATTTTGCTAGGGAAAAACTGACACGAGTTGGTACATGCCATTATTTATGTTACTTATGTGCCATTTATATATTGTTTCCATTTATTTCCCGATTCAACAATCTGTTTTAATTATTCTTCATTAAGTAGCTGCATGGCACCTTACAAATATGAACTCGCTTTTATTGGTAAACAATGCAGTAATTATGCAAACTCTAATAATGTAACTATCCAAACTCACTTCCCCACGTGATGGGAACAAAAACATCACAAAAGTCATTTTGAAACCCAACTCCAGTGACCAGTGAGGATTACACTGAAGGTCCTTCATATGAATGAAGCCCTCTGCCTTTTCTTCCCTCCTTTTCGCTCTGCTTCTCTCAGCGGTGGAACAAAGCCTCTGAAGTTGCACACAGTGCTGTCAATCAAAACTAAACCCATTTAGCTCCTCCCACCGATGACACCAGCTGAGTGGAGGACTTTTCTATTGTCTTCAAGCAAAAGGGACAGGCTGGCCGAAAAGAATGACGGAAGATAAAAGACATGGCAAAAATGTGGGATACTAAAGCTAAGACATGACAAATGAGGTCAGGAAGAAGGACGAAGAGCAGAAACTAAGAAGAGAGATAAAATGAATGTGGTGGATTATTGATGAGTTGAGAGAAAGGTTAAGGATGGGTGGAGGTGGCTATTAAATTTGTTAAGCCATAAACTTATACACATCAATTATTAAAGTTACTAATTGATTATAATTGCTATAATCACCAGTGGACTATATTGGTGGGCGTTTTACACATGATTACATGATGCTGCATTGCTATTGCTCATGCCATGAATTTGTCGTCTGTCTTCTATTTTTGAAAGTAATTATGAATGTAAATGACTAAATTCATAAATTTGTTAAAATGGCAGAGAACAATTTTGCAGTAATGTCTGGAACAAGTGTACTGATAGGATCGGGTTTGTCTAGCAGTATGCAGCTCTGCCGCTTGTGTTGTTATACCACAGGGAGCCTGTGAAAAGACCGCAGAAGTGTGTGGATCAGCAAAATACAACACTTCTGTCCTGCAGCCATTTACAACACATATCAAATATATACATAAATATATATGCAGAACCTCCATGTTGCTGTGGTAACATGCGGAACATGTGCAACTTGTGTGTAAACATGGCTGTAAACAGTTTTCTTTCCTAAGTACTAATTTCCTGCCAAACACATAATGTATGAAGTGCAGGTCAGACACAACAGGTGTCAGGTGCCCACAGAAACTTAATACACAGTGAGAAGGATAGAAGAAACTATTGACAGAGAAATCGTAAGGCCTGTCTCGAAACGGCTAACTACTAAATGATCATGGGAAAGCAATCATTTACTTAGGGAGGTGAAGGACTGTGTAATATTTACAGAGAGAGCGAGACAGGGAGGGAGGAAGAGAAGTTTAGGATGAAGTCAGCTAGACTGGGAATAAGTAAACTGTAAAAAGCATGTGGCAGTAAATTTATTTCGTGCCACAGTTACAAAACCATGTATATTGCACAGTCCAAGATCACACTGGATACACTTTCCTTCTTTAATGCAACATCAACAGTACTAGAGAATTAGTGTTTAATTGGCTGATAAAATGAATGTAACTTTTAAAAGAGGACAAAACTTTGAGAAAATGTCAGAATTACTCCTTTGTAATAAATGACACCACGTCAACACAAGTGACAATTAAAATGAGGAAGCGTGTGTGTCATGCAAGCCCAAATCACGCAGTTCTTCACTCCTTCATACAAAGTGTTTCAATGTAGACAGCCTCCTCTCATTGTCATATGCTGTGAGGACTCAACGTCACGAATGTCAACGCCAAACGAGAGAGCAAGGAAGACAGGAGGTTGTGTCAGGAGCAGAGCTCTCGTCTCATCTACACTGGCTTCAGTGATTGAAAGCAACAGTGACTCAATGACTCAATATTTTGCATTCCAAACCAAAGTCAAATGAGATGCTGAGAGCATGTCAATGCACAGACAGTGACTCTCTATTAACAGGAAAAGCACAGCGTGGATTCTGACAGCAAAACTTAAGTCACCATTAGAAGGGTTTGTGAAAAATTATTTGGGACTTTTGTTTACTTTGTTAGTGCACATTACTAGTTTTGAGGTGCACAATTCAACTCTACATTCTCACAATCACAAGAAAAAGATGTGTACATTTCCTGGCAGCTTCATTAATAAGCGAATTGCTGAAAACCCTAAATACATGCAGTCATTAATTAAGCATTATCAACTGCATCTGTGGTGTTAAATATTTATGTATTGTTGTATGTCTGCGCTAAATTCTTACATTTTAACAGAATAAGTGTAAACACGGAGCACAGAGTGAGCTACAGAATGCTGTCAACACAGCTTAACTTGTATTTAACCTTGAATGTGCTCAGTCAAGTGACCAATCCAAACCACATGATCTGAAGTAGCCAACAACTTCTACTGAAAGGATAAATGAAAAGAAAAACAAAACAGTGAACTGTGTGTGCTGCAGTTCACACTGGCAGCCAGAAAGTAGATAAGCACAAAGCCTCATTGTGAAAGTGTTTGTAAGCCTTTCTAACAATCATGTAATCAAGCCTCTGCTTAAACTTTCATGTACAGAAAGACATGAAACCAGACTGATTTATACAGGTGAACTGATGTACATTTACAGGTTACTTCACACAAGTATGCATTCCAATAGATGCAAGTTATTAAATCTACAGATAACCTGTAAAAGTCATGCAGCAGTCTGAACTTTAGTGTGATGCAAATGCTCCAGATATATAGGACCTGACCTGATGATCTCTCATCCATGCTTCCAACATTTTCCATAAAAATAAATAATGTTATAATAAAAACCCCACATGCAGTCGCTGGCCCAAACAATAAGGATGCATGTGTGCCAAAAAAGCAGATAAACTGACAAGAGACATCATATGGATGGGTTATTTAAATGAAAGGGTCAGCTGTTTACAAATACACTTTAACAAGCATCCGGGTCAACTGCGGGTCATTACAATGTGAACAATGAAAATCTTAAACCACAAACATTCATTTGTAGGAGTACTAAACTCACCCTGATTTGAAATAAAACTCTCTAAAGAACATATTTCAGCTCATTGAGTGTTTTCTTATATGTTAAAATATATAGGAGAGGGACTATCTGTTTAAACCATGAAGGAAGGGGTAAGGTCTGTAGTCAAATCATTTTTAAAGGTCTGTGTGGTGATGCTTGAAGCAATTACACACTGCAATTTTGAGTGACGTCTAGGGCAGGACTTAAACAAAGCAGACATTCTGAATTCCACAAATTCCCTGCACATTCCTGGTCAACTTAGGAGTTCAAACTGCTCCAACTGGATACAGTCCAATCATAGAGCAGATCCAGCTTCATTAAAGCACATGGAACCTCTATTTCTAAGCAACCGTTGTTATGAGGGAATGACAGAAAGCGCAGAACCAAAAAGCGGATAAACCACACCCTAACATGAAAAAAGCCAAGATGGTTGCACCAATTATATATGTTTAACATCATTACTTACCACAGCAACATACCTAAACATATCACAAAACAATACAAAAAACATCTCAATACTTAACATAGCTCTGTATATAACATATGCTTATGGCAAGTAAGTCTTATGGCAAATAAGTGTTTGAAAGAATCTAAAAAATTAATTGGAGACAAATATTGCAACCTCGACAATACCAGTAATGCTAAAGAGAAAATTGTGTTATGGGGGTAAAGTTCGCAAAGTAGCACTGCAGTCTCCTGTCGAATCCTATCATGCCTGCATTTCCTTAATGGCCGCGATAACAAGTCTCTACAGCCAAAGAAAACAATGTGTCCACTCGCATCCACCCACACATTACACACCCAAAACATGAAAAGACATTACGTTTACATTTAAACCCTCATTGTAACAAATAATTAGAAAATACACAACCCACATTCTGTGCAAATACATAGTCCACCCCCACTAAATACAGGGAATAAAGTACAATACAAGGTTTATTTATTAGGCTGACTGTACATTATCCTGCTTATTACACGGCTTGCAACATGAGTAAATTATAAAATATTGATTTGAAGTGTTTTTTGTAATGAATGCACACCACACCTAAAAATTCCTCCTCTAATAACTGAGACACATTCTAAACAAAAACTGTAAAACATGACAAGAGCAAGAACTGTTTAAAGTAATATATCACAACCACCTTTACAACAGGTGTAACATTTTGGGGTATTGATGAGGAACTTTTGCCATCAGCTGCAAACAAATAAATTAACTGTGACTATCTTGGCAGCTCATATAAAGTTCATATCTGCATGGAGCACTAATGGAGAAGTATGGCAGCCAAGAGAACAGAGAAAAACTAATCAAACTAGGATAAAAAGCATTAGGAGATCAAGATTTAAGAGCCAGTGCAGAATTAACTGCCCACTAAACATCTCAGTCTGTGCTGTGGGGAGCTGTACACTCATTATCAATTTACACAAATCTGAGGGATTACTGGAGATCAGAGAATCATGATAACAGAACTTAAAAGTGTGTAAGAGACAGTGAATGGGAGATATGGCAAGAGGAGAGATCCAGTGATGCATTGTAGGAAATAAACGTGCAAATTTCTTCACACCGAGTGCCAAATTCATGCCACTTTCACGGTCATCAACAGTGACACCGATACGTTTCAGAGCAGTTCAAGGGCAGAGGAAATTGGCACTGCAGGTAATTAAACAAAGCTAATGACATGCAGCTTCACCGGTTTGTGAACAAAGGAATTTCCTTTCGGCTGCCACTGTAAATATAAAAACAAAAGCAACTCATGTGATCCAAGAATAATCGACACAAACAGATTTAATGGAAGAATTTGTAGACTAAACCCCTTTAAAAACAGCAGAACAACAAGGAGGATCAAGTGAGAGCTGTTTTTGAGCTGGTTTGTTGCTGTGGTCTCTGTAGCAGCGTGATGTGAGAGAACGGTTAGAACGGTTCTGCAAAACAAAAACATTACATTCCTCAGCTCTCTCCATTATTCCCACTTCCTGCCCGACACTGCACTCTCAAAACAGAGGAATCAACAAGACAAACACACACGTCAACAAATCAGCTTCGCCCAAGCCCTCGCTCACTCTCACACACACCCTCTGATAAACAAAGAGCCATTTTGGGCCGACTGGGCACCGTGCATGTCGAGGCACTGAAGGAGTTCTACACGAAAAAACGGGCTGGGATACAAAACCAGACAGGCAAAAACCTGCATGAACGCGTGCACACAAAACAGTCCTTCTCTTACATTCAAATGCCACAAGATTAGATAGGTAATGATAAATGAAACTTTTTATTGGACGGAGAGAGAGCAGGTTACATTGAGCTTGATTTTCTGATTGTGGCATGATATTAGTAATTGCTAAAACTATTAAAATGTGAGAATCTTGTCTGAAGTAAAAGTCAGAATGTAAAAGTGAAAATTATTTAGGCCAATTCACAGCAAGAGTGAAAAAGTGAACTGGAAAACTAAACTTTTTGCATGAACAGTAAAACAAATGTTGAAATGAATGTTCATTTTCATTTTATGTTCAATAAATTTAACTCTGGTACTTTACGTGGAGCAATGCACCTTACTGCTAGCCTGTCATCCATCATAAACCACAAAGAGAAAGAAAAGCTTAAACTCTCTAGTTGGGGAGTTTTTGTCATTGGACCAAGGAATGACAAGAAAAACAAATGAAAACCTGTTCTGTCATCTGACGAAGCTTTCGTTTTGTTTTCATTCATGGGAATGCAATGTTTCAGCTTCAATACATACTTCCAGTTAACACTATACAATGAATGCACTCTTGGTGTGAATATGTCTACACTGCTAGTTTTAGGTTCAGCCTGGACATGTGAGAGGTGCATGAAGCATCCTGTGACTTACACAGAGCTATCTACTACTCCACCCTCAAACCGATATACAAACATGCAAAAACTAGCAAAATAGATCTCCCATTCACCTACAGTCAGAGGCAGACATCAATTATTTAGATGCCATTTAAAAAAGGTCATTCTGTAAAGCCGGATATATCTTTAGGTCATAGAAAACTTCAAAGCCATAAGTCAATACTCTGATCAGTCAGAGTGTTTGACCACCAATGAGATTAAACGAGATTAAACAGCATAACAGACCTTCTACCTGGGTTGACTGAAAGAACTTTGTAATTGTTCCCATCACTGCAGTGACAGTCTTTCATTGAATCTTGATATTAGATTATGTCAGGTTACCGAACAACATGTACATAAATAGATAGATTAGATAGATGACTCTGCAAATTTACCGCAAAACTCATCTTACTTTTAACGTAGGAGGATAAAACGTAGGAGTCTGAGATGCTGCACGTCCACGTAACAGCAGTGTGCCCTCCACGTGGGCTTGCCTTGCATCCTGTGGCCATGGAAACGTGAGTCAGTGGGGATCTGCTATAGAGTTTGTGTGTTGCATGCATTAATAAATAAACTGCAGTATGAAAAGAACAATACCACATAAGCACACTCCTATCAAATCACTTTCATCCACAAAAAAACATGTCATGTCAGCTATGACAGGGAGGATCCCTGATCCTCATTAATGCCTCGCTACAACAAAAGTCTGTACACCTTCAGACAACACATGAGATCATCATGAGCCATCAACGTTTGGAGCATAGTACTATTACAAATATATATTGTTTAAAATACTCTTGCTACGTTCACTTTGTTAGAGAGAAGCCACTGTAATAACCGAAGTAGGTTTATCAGCATAGGAAAGACAAGTAGGAGTAGTAAAGCATTAGGTCTCAAGGCTGTAAATGATTATGGGGGGGTTTCCTGGTCAACACAGGGAAGTGGAACTGTGAGACCTGTGGTAAACACAGACACAAGCCTGCAGCAGATGATGACTGCGGTCGCCCATGTTTACCTACAAAGACAGGTGACCGGCTTCTTGTGCAATTGTGTGTCACAAGACACATGAAAGCAGATGCGCATGCTGACCCAAAATAGTTTGTGTCCTGAGGACAAATTTCCTCTTACAAATTCAAACACACACTACATTAACAAGACTAAAATGTAGATCAGAGTTGAGAGAGAGAGAGAGACCCAAACAGGGTGAGGGGCTTCCAGTGTTAATCCTCCTCCGGAATGAAACTCTCTGAGAGAGGCGGGGACAGGATGTGTGAGCCAGCTGCTCCTCAGCTCAGACAAAAGGAAGAAAGGAAACACATTTCAGGCCGGTTTAAGAAGAGTCTTCTCAGTCTGCTGCCTGGTCCAAATCAAAACCGTAATCTCAAGAGACAAGTATCTGGAGACAACAGGAGAGCTCTCTCCATTTCTGAAGGAACTAGCAAACGCTTAGCAGGTTTCGGTGCCAGTGTGTAAAAACCTCATTATCTTATTCCTGCTCTTAAATAGCAGCTCAACCAGTATTTCTTCTCTTGTTGACAGATGGAATTTCATTTTCAACATGGGCACCAGTGTACCTGCTATGCATTTATGCAATATTATAAACTGCCTTTCTTTTTTAAATGGGTCATATCACATGAAATAAAAACCTCACAAACACTTACACAAGTGTTATGAAAGTGACACACAAAAAAAGAACACATGTTTTTGAGAGGCAACATACTTCGTAAGATTTCTAAAATTAAAATGCACAAACCAGAAACAACTTTTTTCATGGTAAGGTTGACATTTGCATAGAATTGCCCATAATATTAAAAGCTCTGGTGCTAAATATTGTAAGTGGAAAATGATACAAAACACATGATATGACCCCTTTAAATGTGAAAAAGTTAAAGCCAATAAGAGAAAATAATCTTGTACAAGACACGCTTTAAATCTCTAGAAAGAAACAGAGCCAAAGGCTCAGTACAGTGAGTACAGTGTGATCTTAGAAACCTTGTGCAGTCTGGACCACAGCACGATTTGGAAAGAGGAGAGGGATGGGAGGGAGAGGGAAGCTTTACTGCAGCACACACCATGGCAGCTGTGATTTATGGAGACTGCTGGCCCACTTCTGTGGGCCGTAGGGGGAAGCCCTCCCTTGCTAACAACATCTCATGTCCTAGAACTCACAACAGACAAGAGGTAAGTCAAAAAAGCGGTCAGACTAAACAAGCCAGTTCTCCGGTTTACTAAAATGTAGGCCAATCAAAATGTAAATGTTACATTTCTGAGACAGAGTACTGCTCTACAGGCAATCGATTCTTTACATAACCGGAGAAGTCTCTTTAATCAGCAGCTTTGTTGCAAAAGCTCGACATTTTACCCCATTTTTGCATTAACATTCGATGACTGAATGATTCAGGGATAAACTGTAAACATTAGTCAGGGTAGCTGTCATAGCCATATTTCATTCTACCACATGTAACAAAGGGAATAGAATCCAAAGACACCTATTTTACTCTGTGTGTATTAAAAAACTGAAAATATGCTTAAGAATATATACAGTTATAATGAAAGCTTTGGGATTGGGAACTACTGGGATAATCCATATTCTTAATTGTTTTGCTGCATGTGGTATGAGTTAAACCAGGCAAACAAGAGTAAAGGGCTTAAAGTTTTTCCATAAATAAGCCAATTATGCAAATTAGTGTAGAATTATGCAAGATTATGCACATTAAGACTGATTAACTGTACTTGCCTAATATCAACAATTACTGTTTTGCCAGATCTTTAAATAAAGCATTTAAGAAAATATGTAATTCCTAGCCAATGTAACAAAACACCATCATCAGCCATTTCATGGAAGATTGCACGACAAAATAAACACATGCTGGATGATGGACAGAAGGTAGATTTATTTATGACAATTTATGTCACTTCTTCCACTACGGATCACATCTAACCAGTAAGTTCAGACTGTACGCTCAGAGCGGGACAGCTGCAGACAGCCACTTCACTGAAGAGACCCCTGAGGGGCAAGCTTAGTGGAGCGATATGGCTCGTGCAGAGGACATGTGGGGGATGAGGGGTTAAACATGTTTTTACAGATGAATGAAAGCAATAATCTGGCCCAGGGGGGCGAGACACAAAAGAGGGATGCTGGGTTGGGGGTTGGGGTACAGTAACATCAAAATGAGCTATTCAGTACTTAAGATATCTGTGAAAAATACAGTTATAGGGCTCAGACACTTAGTCTTCTTGTGTTTAAATAAGCTTTGTCACACATGACACATTTCGTAGGATAATTAAACTCCTTTGTTTTAAAAACAAACCGAGCAGATTCAAATACTGACAATCAGTTGTCAGCCATTCTGACGTTTAATTAAAGAAAATGTCATTTTATTTCCATGCTATTTTCAGTAAAGTGCCTCTGCAACAACAACACCAGGAAAAGCCTTTTAGATAAGTAACATTTTTAGAAAGAAGACACATTTCAGCAGCATTACATTACATGTATACATGTATGTAGGAGTTTAATTTAGGGGTGGACAAACATTAAACTTTTGGCCAGTATCAATCCTCTTCTCAAACTTCTATTTCCAAACCTACTTGTTTCATGTCCCCTTTCCACTTTTTGTATGAATAAATGTGCAAATAAACACATGGATCTATGGTGCTCAAGTTCAGCTTGTGACATTTAGCCAGTTGTTTTCTCCAGCTTGCACTGATCAAACCACTGTTTGACAATAGCGGAAAAAAACACTGAAACAATTTAATGACTTCCTAATTCCTTATCAACTTTATTGCCAAAAGGGGAAAAACAAAATTACGTTTTGACAAGCAACCAATGCTTGTCAAATACAAAACAACTTTCATGGTGACATATCGAGAAAGACAACTTCACATTCAGAAAACTGCATATTATATTGTGGCTAGACTCAGACTGATGAATCAGAATGTAATGGTGTATATCACTTTACACCTGCTTAAAGATGAAGCTCACATGTAACAGTGAAACTCCTGCTGGACTGGTGTCTATGAATGAACATTTAAAGCAGCACACATACAGAACAGGGCAGGGAGGAGACCTGAACACTTAAACCTGTTCGGCAGCAGACAATTCAATAGAAATCTGCCACACACACCCATTAGTATCTGCTACAGGCAATTTCATAAAGACTAATGTCATTGTTGTAAAAACTCTCATTAATAACATCTATTAAAACACCACCTTGAAACTTTGACACATACTTGAGCAGGAGAAAACACATTCTGGTATTAACAAATGAGCTATTACCATGAAATAGACACAACAAGCTATTTCACATATTCTTGGATTTTAATATTTTACTGCATTCTACTTTTTTCTATATTTGGTTTTTAAATTAACTTTTAAAATGATAAAACACTTACCACATGCATAAATGTAAATAGCTTTTTTCAGCACCCAAATAGACAGTTTAGTGTTAAAGATATTACTTCTTGTTGTTGTACCGGGTGCATATAAGGACAAGCCGAAATAGCTTCTAAAAGCAAACACGAACATTTCGATTTAAACCCATTCAAAACTACCAACTTTAGCAGCATAATAAACATTTCCTTTTCTTTCTTTGCTGCCACCATAGGAGTTACGGCTGATAATGGAGGACAATGCAGACAGAGCAGTAATAATAAGCCTGGACATTTAATATGTGCAGCTGGGTGGGAGACGTCAGTAAGGCTGAAAGAACCTACTATGTAACCTGTCACCAGATCTTCCACAACTGTCAAAGCGAAGAAGCGTTTCTCCTTCCTCAGCCACAAAAAAGCCTTCAGGGAAAACGCTAGGACCTCACGTTTCTAAAAGCTTCCCTAGGAACCAGAGACAGAGGGTTGAATCTTGTTTGCATGTGTGTGTGATACACTTGTTAATTGTTAAACTATGCTGACATACAGCACATGCCATTTCTGTGCTTTGTGAATGTGGATGAGGGTATTCTGGGTTAATCTAGTTAGTGCTTAACCTCTCCAGAGCGAGGAATTTAGTGTAACGAGTAAGAGCGGGGCTCAACTATCACACAATAGGACATAATACAGAAACAGTGCGGATTAGAGATTGCATAATGACTCAACAGAGTGGAAGCTTTAAGTTGATGTTTTCAGAGGGTGTGATGGGGAATTCCTCTGCCTGCTTCTGCCTACACGGTTTTATCAGTAGCAATTTAGCACTTCGGCTCCTATAAAGTGTTTAGCAACACAATTTACCATGTAAACTAACTGCAGAAAGGGGTAGACAATCTGTAAACCAAACAGCTACTAATATTAAAACATCAGCTAAGGACTTAAGAACATTATGCACTTGAACCACAATCGTAACTTTATCTGTAAGGTCATTTTTCAAGTTTTTGCTTTGGGCACTCCATTAAACTTTCAAAGGTTTTTATTTTATGATCCGCTATAAATGTGCTTTTCTGACCTACAGATATCCTAGTATTAAGATGAGCGTAAACCATTCAGGTGTAACACACAGTGACCTGAGCTGAACTTTTTAAAAACATGTTAACAGCGACTACCAGCACAAACATCCCTTTTTTTTACATACAAAAGTAATTTCTGCATAGCACAGGCAGCACAACACTATAAACATTATCTCACATCCTCATGGCAAAAGGTCATGGCCTGAAAAGCATTAACATGAGTCACATTTCAGTGTTAATCCTAAATCCTGTACCTCAACTATAAACCTTATCCCAAATAAGCACATTTTATGCTGAAAAAGAGTTTAAGAATAAAAATGAAACAAAAAGTTGTGTAATACATCAGACATAGTTCATAGGAGAGATTCATAAACAATAATCAGTATAGAGACCAAGTGTCCAGAGTGAATTTGGAGGAACAGGAGCTCTAAGCAGCTTAAAGCCCATCTCAGCACATGGCTGAGCAGCAACACACAGAGTCACCATATGGCATTCTCAGGAGCACAGGCTCAGACCTGCTGAGACGATCTAAGTGTTACAGTAAATGTGTAACATGTAGAGCGGATACTGTAGGTATGCTACTGAGCAAACTGGAGGCTCATGAAAGGTTAACATTTGTGTGTAATTTTTGTGCCACCATATGAAAATGCAAAAATAATGACAGTTCTGAACACCCATACCATTTGCTATTGATTACATAAACAGGTAGTCCCACCCCAAGCTCACACCATTGGTAAGTGCCCAAACAGAGTAATGTTTTGACAGCAACATAAGAAATGCAACATTTGTTAACACACCAGACTGATGTCTGTTTTTGCAAACATGAGCTGACTAGCCTAAACTTTGTGCTTCGCTTTTACTCTCTACCACAGGGCTGAAAGGAAGCAATATGCCAACTTTCTCCACACAGAATGCACACATACACAGACATCTGCGCTAAGGGTCCAACCTGTCCACTTGGATTAGCTTCTCCACATCACGATCAGAGACTCCAGTGCTGTCCAGACTGACCCAATGCTGACCGTAGACTGGCTACAACAGCTTATATTTTCTGCCAATGAGGCTTTGCCAACAAACAGGTATTAAACAGGCTATAAAGCAAACAAATGATGGGGGGAGGTTGTCAACATCATGTTTGCTTGCTTTGGTGTCTGTGTACTTAAGGGAACACTACAACCCACCAACACTCTCTCATGACTCCTGATGTAAATGCCCAAGGTAAAAAACCTCCTGTGTGCTTTATATGTAGATGCTATTGGAGGTGATCAGCGGCCTGGTTCGTCAAGCAGGATTTCGATCACACAGAGGAAATCCAAATTAAAAGGATAAAGCAAATGGCTTTTAGATGGGATAGTGAAACAAATGCTTAGTATGCTTGACTGTTCCCCAAGGAAGCCGGACTTTTATTGTTCCTTTAACACAATAAATAAATAATTTCTTTAGTTTTGAGCAGGAGTGTACACTATGTGCTTGCAACATCTCACTAAACCAACAAACAGGACATTAAACCTTCACTGACGCATAATAAAAGACGTATAACCGAGACGTATGATTGTCAAACCTAGTACAAACCTTAGAGCTTCCAAACATTTTGACCAAAGAATTTCCATTACTTTTTCACTGACTTTCCAGTCATTTATCATCACAGTGTAAGCAAATTTATTAATAAAACAACTCTTGTAAAGAGATTCATCTGATGTATTCACAAATAACAATTTCTAGCCCATGAAATATCTGACAGCTTATTATAGTAAAAGTGACCTTTAACTTTTTCATGCATTTCCATCAAATTTACAGTCCACTTTTACGAGCTTTTCAAAGACAAATGCAACCCTGAAACCTGCCATGCATGTCAAAACCCCACAACAAAACAATTACGCTACAGATCTACATGATGCATGATGACAATGTCAAACACGAGTCGTCTTACCTTAGGCAGTTCTCTCAGCTGGTTAGCGTCCAGGAGAAGCTCCTCCAGACTGCGGTTGTAGCGGTAGATCTCATCAGGCACCGCGGCAAGCGAGCAGTGCCGCTTATCCACGGATTCAACGTGACGGTTACACCGCCACAGCGGGATACACTTCAGCATGACCCCGGTACACTCAGCCCCTCCGCATCGGGGACTCACTCAAGCAGCCAAATGATGCAGGATACGCAAGTACAGCCAATTTAATAACGACTTTATCCGCCAGAAAGAGTCAAATAAAAGCGTCCGTATGAATTACTCTCCTGCAAATGTCCAATAACTCCAACGATGGCAGGGAACATCCAGATAATCACTTCAGTCAGAGAAAACGAGTGTAAAAATGTCTCTCCATTCAGTATCTCTAGACACACACGGCTGAATTACTCAGCAAGTTCACAGTTTAACAATAACGACTTTCAAGTGACAGGCTGTTTGGTTAAACCTATGACAAATAAAAGCAATAACACAAACATTTTCTGTGATGAACACGGTTTTGCATCTCGTGGGGACCAAAATAGTTTCTCACTAAACTAAATGAGATTATGTCGCACTGAATAACACACTTCACTTAGCCAGACTGTGTTTGTCTTTAACATTTAGGACAAGCAGTTCTTAAATATAAAAATGAATGTGTTCAGGTCCTCTGTCTTTGCTTAAAACAGGTCTAATGTTAGGAAAATTAGACTGAATGATCAAACTACATCGCACCCGCGAGTCTATACACGACGATGTGCTACAGCTAACCGATTAGCTAGTTGCAGAGCGCCGTAGCCCAACAACCGTTATAAAACATGGAAGCTAGCCTCTAAACAATACGAAAACAACTCCAAACTACTTACAGACGTGTGTGTCGGAGAGATACATGCGATACATGAGAGTGGACGTTCCGATAGGATCACACACAGCAGCAGCAGCAACAGGCTAAGATCAGCAGGCCGGTTGGGTCTGTGTGTATGTACGTAGGTGGGGGGCTGGGCTGATCTCAGCACCCGCTCCAGAGACACTCCGCCGGCTTTGTGCTGTACTAAAACCCGAGTCCGTATCGATCCGTCACAAACCTCTCTATCCTCCTCTTGAGCATACAGATGGCTGGTTTAAAGAAGCGCGTAACGCGACGCTTCATCTGCCAGGGAATTTCCTGCTCTTGTATGCGAGCGTGTGGAGGTATTGAGTTAAGTAAGACTTCAGTAGCTGATCCAATCCCAGCTCCGCCTCACTGTTGTGAGTCTCTCTGAGCACATCTCGCACGCAATTCCATCGGCATACAGCAATACACGGACTCCTCCGGATGGCGACCTCTAGGAGTCTGGAGGAGAGGGAGAGTCTCTGAAGCTAATGCAAGAACGCCACCCTGCGGTGATGTGGGAAACGGGACATCAACGAAAATTTCAGTTGTCATGTCTGTGATAAAAACGCGAAGTTCTCTATGTTTAACTTTTTTTGGTGGGGTTCAGGTTGGGTGGACAAGAACAGATTTTACCTATAAATAAATAATCATTAAAATGGCTTTTCTTGTGGTATGTGAAAACTGTCCTGTCTAACGGTATTGGTTATTAATTGTAATAATGCATAGAACATAAAAAATAAACATCAGTAGAAGTATATTAAAATGTTGCCATTGAAATTGTAATAGATTATAATGTATAAATTCATACACTGAAAAAAAAACTAGTCAATCTCAACCTTCCTCAAGGCTACCTTTAGTCCCCCCACACAAATTCTAGCCAATACATTTACACTTTTGACAGACGCTTTTGTTTAAAGCAACTTACTGTGCATTATACTATACATTGTATGTGTTGGGATTGAACCCATGACCTTGGCGTTGCTAGTGCCATGCTCTTACTGTTATGCTAAGAAAAGCTGTTATGCTAGTGCTCCTTCCATATGATACACATCATGAATTTTTGTTGTTTTATCTTATTTTACTGCTTTTGTCCCCCAGTGGGCAATATACTTGTTTTAAACATAAGCTTTTTGTTTAATATTTTGTGAAGATTTTAAATTTACACTGAATTTACACATTAGTTGAGAATCACTAGTAATCATTTATCTTCATGATCTTATTCAACCCTCCTCATTAATGACATGAACAACACTGCATATTAGAGAAATTTATTGTTTTGGTAAAGCCAGAACCAATGTCACCAACACAATGTTTAGAATTTCAACACAATGTCAGTGGAGAGAGAAAGTTGGCATTTGTAAAAAAGTGGGGATGGGAAAAATTGCATCAAAATTAGAAAAAAAAATCCTGCAAATAATAGTGACAGTTAAAAAAATGCAAGTATTTCACAGTAGGTGACACAACGTAAATGCATGAGGAGCATATGTTTTTGTCCTAAGCTAAATCCCTCATTGGGATTTCTCCAATAATATTATTACTATCAACATCAATAAAAAAATAATTACAAGTTTCAAAGATGCCCAAATCTCTAGCAGTGATAGAAGCTGAGTGGGTTTGAGCTCTGAGAGACGGGCCTGTGGCCATTGTGGGACAGTCTTATGCAGAGAGGTCGCTGTTCTTAAAGCGCTCTTCATCGTACATCTCGGCTACAACCTTGCGACCTGCAAACCAGCGGTTGTTGAGGGCTTGGATGGCTTTGTTCATTTCCTCAGCATCTGAGAATTCCACAAAGATCTTTACTATAATCTCTGCATCGTCCTCTTCACCCTGTCGCTCCTGGTATATGATTACCCGGTTAACAGCGCCATACTTTCCACATTCCTCCATCACTTCACCTTCCAAGTCATCATCAATGTCCTCTGGGCCCACCATGTTGCGTAGCACCATAACTGTTGACTGCATGTAAGGAAAAAGATCCCCAAAAAGGGAAAAAGGCAAACTATTAAAGAGAGCATTAGACTTGCATTATTACATTACACTTTTCTTAAGTTATATATGTGTTTTAAAGCCTACAGATGACCTCCAGATGTTTTCTTTTTCAATTGTTCATTAAATTCTGTTTATACTAGTGCTCAAAAATAAAACCAACAGCTTTTAGGTCACCCTCCACCACCTCTTGACCACTGAGCCTTCTTTATATTTGTGTACAACCAGAATGAATGTAATGGTTTCTAACCTTTGACTGCACAACTGTTTGTTTTCCTCCACTTTCACTGACGCTTAGCTGCTCCAGTTCGCTGTCCTGTCCATTTCCTACTGGCTGATCTTGATCATCTTTAGCCCGCCGATTGTCTTCCTCTCGCTTTACTTCTACATGCGCTTGCACCGTAGATGTTGGTGTGCCCACAGAAGCAGATGTTGTGACTGGTGGGGATGCCAATACTGGATTGACCAAACCAACCTGGGGTACTACAGGGAGAGTGGGGCGAGCAGGTGTAACACCTACAAATATAAAAAGATTTGAGAAGAGATGAATCATTAAGCATAAAAATCTCTTTTAGAATACTGTTTTAGTAGATTTAAAAATCGTATGCCTTCATTACAGATAGCTCCACCATACATTTGAATGATCTTTATCTGTTATACTTCAACTCAAAATTAAGGCAAACTTTTTTTCAATTAAATGAAACTGCTGTTTTCTGTAATGGTATCTCTTGATCGATTATTTTAAGTAAACAACTCAATTTGGACAACAAAACTAGTAAACAATCTGTAATCTTCCGACTCTTTATTGATTTTTGCAGACCTGTAATGATGCCAGGGGCCTGGGCAGCCAGTACGGCTTGTGGTAGCCCCATTTGCTGACTGAGAATGTGTGCCGGTGAAGTGAGAGAACCCAGCACTGTCGCTCCAGCAACAGCCTCCTACAGAACACAACACAAGGTCAAAACAAGGGCTCAATCTGAAATCTTTCAAATACATATGTAAGCTAATAAATCAAAATCCTTTCTGGTGTTTAATCGCACCTGGGCGGTGATCTTGGCAGTTGCGGCAGCAGCAGCCACGGCGGCAGCAGGGGGCAAACCTCCAGGGGTCGTGGGCGTTAACAGGGGCATGGGAGGGGTAACGGCCTTGCCCACTCTTAGGTACTGACCACCAAGATCAAACAGGTTCATTGATGAGACGGCATCCAGCGATGATTGAGGCTTATCATATTCTACTCATGATGAAACGGAGAGACAGCACTTCTTGAATCTAGGGGTATGTGCTTACGAACTATCTTTTAAAGTTTTAGTAACCTTTCGCATTTAGACATTTCTTACATTCTAATCAAGTTGTTAATATACTATGAATGTTTATACTATGAAGGGGAGACACAACTAGCATATATAGCAGGTTTAAAATCTAGCAATTTTTACTAAGTTACCACATATTGCATTTTCCTCAATATCAAGCTGCCCTACTTGAAATCTAAGCACATTTATTCTCTTCAACAACTGTTTTTTAACAGTATGCATACTTTAACTTGCTTTTTAAGTTTATACTGACCCTCACTGATCAACCTCACCTAAAACCAGTTTGATCTCTCTGGTTATTGCAAAGCAAATTTGATAACATATGACACCCGCAAAATGTGGAAACAAATATGAGCCCACGTTTAATCCTTTTGCAGGCGTGCTCACCAATAAATCCATAGCCCTTGTGCTTCCCCGTGGTGGGTTCCCGTATCAGCATACAACTTTTAATTTTTCCAAAGGCCTCAAAGACGCTCTTGATGTCATCGTCGGATAGATCTGGGTGGATTGAGGCTACATAGATTCGGTTGAAGGCGCGTGCCTCCTCAGCCAGTTGGTCAATGATGGGCTGTGCCTGTCCGATGTTACTTGGCCGCCCCACCTACAGCACATATACCAGCAAATTGGCCACTAAGTGGAAGTGTATGAAGGAATGAGTGTGCGAGTGTGTGTGTATATGCATATGAAAAAACTTGACAGCTCTGTCTACCTGAAATTGAGCCTCTAATACAACTCAAACCACAGGATCATTATCATTACTTAAAGGCTTATTTATATTATATTAAGGTTATTTCATAAACCTATAACATCATCTTCGATCCCTTATCCTAAGTTTTATTTTTCAACCTTGCTAAAATAAAACATCTTTTTAAAAGGCATTATTTAAATTTAAATTATTAACCACATAATGCCTTATTGAGGGTACACTAACTTTAATTAGTTCTTGTCTACAGTATTTGAGAGCACAGATAAGCCTAAATAAAAGATTGATTCATGTTTCTGAGTGTCTTCATGACTGTGACTTTTTAAAAAACAGATTTTTGGTTATGTGGTATTTGTGCTGCAGGTGGGGCGGCCAGGCAAACACCAGCCAGGCACAGCCCATCATCAGCACATCCCAGACAGAGAAGAACGCGCCTGCCACAAAGGAACGCTCCCCCTGTCTCTGGAGTTCCTAGAGAAAGGGAGCTCCGAAACAAACAAGATGACAGCACGGAAGCATAACACGGAATATGCGTACATTGGGGTTATATGGCAAACAGGTACACAAAAGATGGCTAAAGCACAACTCCACACAAGCACACACCCACATCGCAAGTACAGTACACCTGCTGACTCGTGCAGTCTGACTCGTGCACACAGGAGCGATAAGCGCAGAAATATGTGCTGTTTGGAACCCACCTTAATGTTTCTTCCACCCAGCATAACAGAGTTCATCTGCTCTAAGGCCAACTGAGCTGCTTCAGGAACTTCATACTCCACAAAGGCAAAGCCCTGAGAGAGTTTCAGAGGATTCAAGTGCACAAGATAATCAAGTCTCTTACATCACATCATCACAAAATCATGTTATACACTTCACTTTAAAATCCATCATAAAATATTCATCATTAGGATGATTTATTTCTTTTGCTGTGTGATATTTTTAAACACATTTTCTAACTATTCTCAAGAATTATCTTCCACATGTAAATATATCACAATGCAAAAATCTCACTCGTCTTTAAAAAAAGCTTTTTTGTTTTGTTAAGCTTAAATATGACAAGGTGTTCTTGACAAGGTTTTGTGAGATTCAACCAGTATATTTTATATCCAATTTTAGACAAAAGCATACCTTGTGTTTCATGGTGACAGAGTCCCAAGACATGTCAATACTCTTTATAGGACCAAAGGGGGCAAAGGCCTGTCGGATGGTGTCTTCCCCCAGCTCGTAATAAATGGAGCCCACATACACACGACACATGATGGCCAGAGCTCGCTGCCTCTGTGCTGCCACCTGATGGTCAGGAAAGACAAAAAGACAGAATATTGGCTGCTGAAGAGTGTTATACAAAAGCACAAGACAATTAGATCATATGTATGTTTTTTAAGTTTCTGTTTTGGAACAGTGGTGCTATATCCCACCCTTCTGGTCATCTTTCCTTACTCATTACATCACTTACCATTAATTACAAGCACAGCAACATGAATTAGGAACATGTGGCATAGCCTCTTACCATTACAGTGCTGCTTGCAAGTTTCTGAACTAGCAAGCGTGCTTGCAGACTGAAACATGTAGAGTAATCACTGATAATAATTTTGATAATGCGGTCTAAGCAACCTTGTAGCACAACTAATAATCCTAGATAAGAAGCTGAGGTGAAAATAGTTCTCTTTTCATGAGGTGAGCTTTTAGACTTACATATATGATCACTGCTGGGGAGAATCTGGACAAATCTATTTATTTTTACACTTAAAACTACCCAACACATTGATCATTTTTAGCATTGAGTTTTAGACAGTATGTCAGCCACATGACAAAAGTACGTACACATACTGCTCTTAATCTGGATTGTCAAAGTGACCGTTAGCTCTCTTTTACAGCAGACAAAGATGACATTTATATGCTACAGCATATTCACAAAGGAGAAATGGATCATTCGCACCATTCATAACACACACACACAACAAGATTTCCTCCAACAAATGGAGCTTCAGGTTGAGCAATGAACTTACAGGAGATCAAACGCACATCTAGATCAATAAGCACGGAAATTAGTGCATACTCACTAACGGCCATGCAATGATTCACAAAACAAATATAGAAGTAAAGATGATCCTGTGTAATGTTAACAGTGATGTCCCTATAATAAGCCTATCCCGATCCTCTGCTTTAATTAAGGTCCCCAGGCATTACTAAACAAACAAAAATCAGTTAAAGTCAAATCATTTAATGAAATGTTCTCATACTAAATGAGTAATTTTTATAACCTTCCTAATGAAATGAGTTACCAAAAATGAACATTTCATTCACAAAACAGCCATGTCTGCTTTTGAAATATGCTGTGGCAAATGTCTAGCGTATCTGGTCAGCTTGATGCCAGTTAAAGAAGGATAACGGTCATTATGTCAAAATGCGTACACATGGTAAATAATGGTTTAATATTCTATTGACCGATTGTAAAGATGAGAGAGGATCTCCAAAGCCCATTGTCACTGCTGCCATCTGAAACACAGTAAAGATGGAAAAGTGCTGAAAAGGTTAGATATCTTTTTCCTTTCTTGTACTAAATTTTCAACAGCAGACAGACATATTCCAGACAGATCTAAGTCTCTCTGACTGGCCAATGCCTAAGAACTTAAGCTCTGCACCACTTACTTTGAACGAAAACCTGAAACATACCACAATTAAAGCACCAACATTACTGACGGTTATTACTTTCAGCTAGAACAAACAACAGGCAGCTCAGATCTTGAATCTCCTCATAGTGTCAAACATGAATTAAGCACAAGGCGTGTATGTGAGTCAAATGGGAAATTTATCTGGCTGGTGTCATCAAGCTGCTTGGGTTGTGTAGTATGTGTTGTATCTAACCGCTAGGATCAACGATAGTAATTAGAAATATGAGCAGACTTTATATGGATGTAGCAATATCCCAGTTTGAGTCCCAGAATAACCAGACCTCAACCAAAATGGAATTAAGGGAGTGCAAACAAATAATGCATAAAAGATTTTATGTCTAATTAGACTAATTATATGAGGACTACCAAAGCCTGGTGTGGAAAAAATGTATTCAACTCTTAAATATTCAAGTCATTTTTACATACTTAAATTGTTACAATAGTGTGATCTATTGTACTTGTAAATGTTTAGGTAAATAAAGATAATAATATAAAACACAACCTTACCAGCTTTTGCCAACAAACTCTTTCATTTTTTTTAAAGACTAGTAGATGTATGGAAAACTTTCTACGAGACAAAAACAGTGGGAAACCAGTAGTTTTAACTGCACTAGTGTTTTGACTTTAAGATCTAACAATTCTGTACATTTCTTCTATATAAAAGGGCAATGTACCATAAAGAACTGCACTGCATGTGTGTTAAAACGATGTCTACATAATTAGATCATCATATCAGCTGACCTGTAAGTTTGTGAGCTGCTGCTGCTGGTGGGCGATGGTCTGTTTCACTAAAACACTCTTAATGCTCTGTTCCATGGCATACTTCTTAGCCTAAAAAAAGAGAAAACAGAAATTAGTTTTCAACAGTTCTGGTGAAAATGTGGAGCAAGAGTCCAGTCAGCAACTCTCAATTCATTACTCCCAGTCTCCTTCCTGATTATTTTTGTTTAAATATCTACATCAAGGAGACAAAGAAGCCCAAGATTTTAATAAAACAATTACAGAAATTTTCATTACCTTTTGTAACGCCTCCTGCTGCTCCGGAGTAAGAGGCGGCAGACCGAGCTTTGCACCTGTGCCTTGTCCATTCTCCATCATCAAACCTTTGCCTCGCTGAAACAATGATACAATAGACAGAATATACGTAAGTAATATTTCTACAAAAAAAGTGCTCAAACTACTGAACATATGCATGTTATAAACTTACCAATGAGGCTATGCTTTCTTTAGTCAACCAGGATCAAGAAGCCAGTGAAGACTTGCTGACAAAGGACTTATATTACTGTGATCTGTGGTGTATAGAAATGCTTCATTAAATGGCTTTTTAAATACATCACGCAGCAGTTATAGAGCATTTCATTGTACAGCATTTCATTGTATTAAATTTCTGGCAAATAGATTTTGTAAACGTGGGAACACGTTATGCTTTCTGACAGTTTAGGTTTAAGGGAACTTCTAGACTATTTCATATGCAAGCCATATAATGTGCATGTTTAAAACGAATGACAATAAATCAGTGTATGACTACACCTCTCCTATGAACATGCATTTGTGGTTGTTTTTAATTTCCTCAGGCATAGTATACTAATCTTGGCTTCGAATAAACAAAGTCAACCTTTAAGTGCATTATAGGTTTTACCACCCAAAGATTGTGGATACATTAACAAAGAGACGTAAAGGACACGGCAGTGACTGTGGCGCGCTTCTACTCGTACATTACAGCAGCACAAGTGCTACATGATTTAAAACTGTTATATGTAGTACTTTAATAAAACACATGTTTATGCGGGTATTATCTCAAACAAATTATTGTCATTTTACAATGTACGGTAAGTTACAGATAATTCACACTAAGTATGAATAAAAAGCCAAGCATTGTGTGGCTACCTTAGCATGCTACAGTAGCTAACGGGTTAGCAGCGGCTAACAGGCTTTCACTTTAGGCCTCGTGTTTCCACGACTTCGAATATATGGGAAAGCATGAGGTTAACAGTGACAGATTCTTCTTAATTTTTCTTACTTATAAACCAGGACATGTGCACAATATGTATACATTTAGGTAAACGCATTAAATAATCATTATTACCGCAGTGTTTTGGGTTACCGCCATGTAGTGATCCACATTGCAGACTGCAACTCGTCTCCGCCGCTCAACACCATAGAAACCCCACAGGACCCAGAGCTGCCGCGCTGCCTGCACAGGGCAGAGGCGGGTCACGTGATGCAGATGTTGGTTGCACGATCATGGCGATTACATTATGTGCGTCTTGTAAAAATAGGTTACATCAAAATAGTCAAATAATAGTTCAATGAAATAAATAAGTTTAAAAATTGTATTTTACCTTGGTGGTCATTAACCTGGAATTTTCGTTATTTTTTATAAAAAGCGGTCGCAATATACATCTAATAGAAATTACTAAAGTTTTGGAAGGATGTGCTCGCTGTCTTGATTCTCATATGAGAAATCTAGAAAAAGACACTTTCGTGTAATTTAAAATCTTTTATGGTGTTTGACATTCATAGAAATGATTTATATTCTAATGAAGGAGGTTGGGCAATTATTTACACTAATACTGTTCTTAATTAAAATCAAACAACAAATGATTTATTTTAACCTGGTTTATTTCTTATTGGGGCATGTATTTAGAAACAAATGTGCAATAAAATAATTTCTTCCATTGGTGTTCAGTTAATTTATTGCAAGATTTATTTGTAAGATATTGAAGCTAACAGTACCAGTAATTACAGTGAAGCTGTCAAACATTACAGTAGAAAAGTGGAAATAAAAACATTTACAAGATGACACTTGAGCCACGCAACTCCCCTTACGGGCTCAATACCGCAAAACATCCATTAGCAGCATTTTCAAAGCTCGCACACGCAAAAGATTTTACTGAAGCAATCCGCTATTACCGCCACCATCCGGATGGGCGCAAAATAGGAACGCGTTTCAATGCATTCAATTGGCAGAGTGGCTACAAAGACGTCTTGCCATCACATTATCCAGTTGACGCCTTGTTTATAAAAAATATTTATTTAATGTAAAATAATGTTAATAATATTTTAAAGAAAAGCAAATAAATAAATCATCTTATTCAGATCTAAATTACGTGGACCCCTTTAAACAACACCTGCTAGTCACCTTACCTAAACCTGAGAGAAGCAGTTAACCAACAGGTTTACGAGAACCCGCTGTCATGCGGAAGTAGGAAGTAAATTTACTTAAAATACTTCCACAACAATGAACACTTAACTGTGTACGGGTGCGCACTATTGGTTTTAAGTTCTTGGCATGGAAATCATCAGTATGGTCGTAGTAGTACATCACGCCTGAATATGTTTGAGAAATTATATTATAGACTCGTATATATAATGTCATTTTGCTTTGTGATCAAGAACGGTTTTATTTTCGACTTCTGTATTTTACGTTATCTAAACACTGTAGCAGGGACTATGTCTTGTGTGTGCTGTTCAGACCACAGTGTTTACGGTCAGTAGGAGTCCACCTACTCAAGACCCTTCATGTATTTATTAGCTGGTGGACAGTAATACCTGACATGGATTTTCTTCTGGAAGCAATCGAGATTGTAACAAACGCATCCAGACATAATGAGGACTGTAAGTAATTCAGATTGTCTATGTATTAATAATGTTTGTCTGTTTATTATTAAAGTATGTCTGACTTGAAAACAGCTTGTGAATGTTATTGTTTAATGGTAGTTGACAAATAAATATGTGACTGTGTCCTATGTGACAATAGACAGAACAGACATTTGTCAACTACCCATAAAAATACATATTTTTATTATCTAGTGATGAGATTAAAAAACGAGGAGCTAAACCCAAGCCCACCTTCCTGTGGTCAACCAGATCTGTTTGGTGTGGAGTTAAAAAAAGAGACTGATAAAGTTGTAGATGCCCTTGACCTGCCTTCAGATCATGATTCACTTCTCCATGATACAAGAATTACTCACACTCCGAAGGAGGAATCCAGAGTCCCAGAGCAAGGTAAATAAAAAAAAGTCACATAAGCTATAAAATGTTCTGTTGTGCTCACTACATTCTACATGCCCATTGCATTTTCTACACAGAAAAGCAAACTGGTAAAAGGAAGTGCTTAAGGACGAGAATAAGAAAAGGAGTCCGCTCAGCCCGGTCAAGTCACCACTGCTTAAAATGTGGACAAAACTTTAAAACATCAGTTCACTTTAAAAGACATCAACTCGTTCATTTAGGAATTAAGTCTCATGTTTGTTCTGAATGTGGCAAGCGCTTCATCACATTCTCTGAACTTAAAGTACATCTGCGTATACACACAGGAGAAAAACCATACCAGTGTTCTGAATGTGGTAAATGTTTTGCTCAGTCAGGATCCTTGTCTAATCACCGTAAACGTCATAAAAGTGAAAAACAACATCAGTGCTCTGAATGTCACAAGGGTTTCCATAACTATGTAGATCTACAAGCGCACCAAAGAACTCATACTGGAGAGAAACCTTACGTCTGCACACAATGCTGGAAGAGCTTTACTACATCTGGAGCGTTGCGTGTTCATGTACGAACTCACACTGGTGAAAAACCATACAGGTGCGAAAAGTGTGGGAAGACATTTTGCCAGCTGGGTGGACTTAAGGTACACAGGCGCGTTCATACCGGAGAGAGGCCTTACACATGCTCTGTGTGCGAGAAGCGCTTTAAGGGACATGCAAATTTAATTGCACATCAGCGCATTCACACAGGAGAAAAGCCTCATCGATGTTCTGTGTGCAATAAGACATTCAGCGACAGTCGGAGACTTCGAGAGCATGAGCCACCTCCATCAGCAGAGAAACCGTTCCATTGCAGCAAGTGTAATGAAGCTTTTAGTGCTTTCTGTCAACTTAAAGAACACCAGCAGTGTCACAGGAACGAAAAGTGCCATCGTTGTCCTGAGTGTGGAAAGGCCTTTACACATTTATATTTGCTAAAGAATCACCAGCGTGCTCATTCTAATGAGAGACCTTATTCTTGCACCATATGTGGAAAGGGATTTCGGCGATCGTTTGACCTGAAAATGCACCTGAATACCCACAGTGAAGCAAGACCTCATTCTTGCTCCGAGTGTGGAAAGAGCTTCCGCAGGACTGCAGAGCTAAGGATACATCAGAGAGTACATACGGGTGAAAAGCCTTATTCCTGTGCCCTTTGCGGAATTGGCTTCAAACAGATATCACAAGTCAAAGTGCATGAGCGCATTCACACTGGAGAGAGACCTTATGTCTGCCCGGAGTGTAAGAAGACTTTTAAAGACAAGAGAAGCATGCTAACACACCAGAGAGTGTACCATAAATGAATACATAATTCAAAGTCATCCTACTGTTTGCATATTTCTGAAAAATATTTTCTTTTGTCCACCAGTTTTATTTATTTATCATATATACATCTAAGGTTGTTCAGCTTCTTTCTAGTCATTCTGGACTATCAGGGACAGGGTTATCATATTTTTATTTTATGTAGTTATGTATCTGTGTATTTATATTCTGACAATCATATTGTATTGTAACAATTGAGACATGATAAAATATTTTGATATGTATTATACTGTAAACGTTATTTTGTGTCACAATTGTTGTAATAGCTAATTCTGCCACAGACACATTTATATAACTATCAACAGTAGTTTGGGTGTGTTTTATTGTTCACATTGAACCAAAAGAGGGCAGTATGCCTATAAGAATACATTGGCCATCAGTAATTCACAGTAATCAAAATGTTTTAGATTTAGAAATGTTTTACAATATTGCCTAATAACCTCATAAGAAAATCAGAGCGTGCATGCTGTGTTTTATACAGTGCATATAAATTAACCATTTAATTCTTTTAACAAGATAAATGTTATTTTATACAGAGCTTACTCTTTTATTTGGCATGTCTGCTTTGTCTGCTTTATATTGTAGTATTCCTGATAATACACATTTCTTAATAAATGAGTTTGAATTGCATTTATCACAGGCCTGCATCAGAGCTCAAATCAAATAAACAAACATCAAATGAATACATAATCGTTACTCGGTATCCTCACATTTTCTCTGACCAGCAATAGTCTGTACTATGCATATATCATCTATATAGTTTACTATAGTTACACACTTCCAGAATTACAATATGGGGTCATAACTTTGATCTGAATATGAAAAATATAAAAAAGGCAACAAATCTCTAGAGATTTAAATGGCTGCTCTCTTCAAAGCCCCTCTATCAGGAGCAAAGGTCTTTGTGTAATAAAAGAGATGCAGTGTTCTTTATATAAAAATGTGAATCTTTCACAGTACTCCAGTCACACACTGCTGTGACTGTGATTATCACATATTGCAGACAATATGTTCTGCTTGGCATGTAAGTGTTGTAGTCAGGAGACAAGAAGATGGGAAATCGAGCATTTCATTTATATTTATAAGGGAAATAGAAATTCAATGTTTTTTGTATTTGGGCCTCACTCAAAAATTATAATAACAGTGGTGGATGTGTTTGTGCTAAATATCCCCACCTCCGGTTTAATTTCCTGTTTAATTCATCTGTTTAATTTCAATGCTTTAAAAATAGAGCGACATTTCTTGGTATTGCAAAGGTCTTCAATGTCATTGGATTTTCTCCAGAATAGCTTTTAAATTGTTGAAATCCTACCACTCTTCACATCCCTTACACAGATGTTGCTAATTGTGAGTTTACGGGGTAGCTTGGCTTTCACTCCTTCCATTATCATTCTTGATAAGAAATGAGAGTATCACAATTAGTTTTTATCCTTGTAGGCTTGCCAATTTATGTATTAATTTTTGTCATTTTACCAAAATGCAGTTCAACACATTAGCCCGTTAATCATAAATCGGTGATTTATGGAAAATGTGTCTTGAAGGAAATCTACATAACTGGTTGTAATTTGAATTATTCTATGACCCCCTTATATTTTAAATCTCTTTTTCAAAACACAAGAATGGCAAATGCTCACACTATTTATTTGCTGATTTATTTACATTCTTTCTGTTTCTTTTAGCAGTCAATCAAACATAACATAAGATTTTGTTAATACATTTTGCAATGTAAATTAATTATATTAAGCCAAAAACATATATTTACCAAGCTAAAATCTCATAATTTAATTATTAGATAAGCAGCATCAAAGTTTGATATCAATCATTAATTTCACTATGATTTCAATATTTGACATGGTCTCATTCAGTCAATATTAAAGAAATGTTTATACTTTCACAGAATGTTCTTTACATTACGAGCCCCACATTGCTGCCTTTTGTTTTAAACTGCTGAGAATGGGAGGTAAAAATTAATAAAGAAATCCTACCATACTTAGATCCTCAAGGAATACAATATTCTATCTAATGAAACCATTTTCCAAAATTGTTTGTAATTGTTTCTTAATCTCTCAGGATTTTAGCAGTAAGATAAGTTAAAAAGGAGCTATTCCAATTAAATGTGTTCACATAATTATACCAATAATTATATAATGAATATTAAAATGAAAAAATATACTTGCCTTTAACAGGCACTCAGTGGGCATAACTAAATTGGCACTTTAATTGATCTGATTACTAAGAGAATTACAAATTTTAATGACATTGAAATGAATATTAGCGAGTCTTAGTTAAAAAGTGGCTTAATTAAATTGACGGCTGTTAGAATAAACCAAATAGACAAAAGCTAATTGTTAAAGGACAAAAGTTAATTGTTCTGGCCCAGACTATAAGACATAGTGCATAACAAGTGCATAACAAAAAATAATGTAAGCTGTCAGCTCGAACACAATATAATAATTTTAGAGGATGTACAATACAGTGTCCTCAGGGCTGGGCTTAGGTCATACAAAATATCCTACGGCTATATAAATAAAATGAACTAAGGGGAAAAATGAATAACCTTCAATCAAAATCAGGCACCTGCTAGTGTAAATAATCATGTACAGGACTATGTAAACAGTCTTCTGACAGGCGGATTTGAGTGCTCCACACTGCAGCAGTCTGTATTTTTTAGACTGTATTTCTGCGTATTTCACTGCACCAATTCTTAAACCATATCTTCAGCTGAGACTTGTCACTCAGGCTGAGAGTGAATGGATAACAGCTGCAGAAAATATATAGCTGCAAGCAGCAATTATGGGATTAAGCGCACCAATAGCATATATAAGTATGGAAGAAAAACTGCTCTACAATTGTGGTGTCATGGTTGCAATGACAATTACCAAGTTTTGTGTCAATTTCCAAATGCCATTTTCTCCATCACTAATGTGTTACACATACATGGTTATTTGAAACAGTTTTAATAACTTCATTCAGCAGCATATATGAATGCCGATTATAAACTTTTAATACCAACCTGGAACCTGACAGGCATTTTATGGTACAAAAATATGCGCTTCTAACAAAATTAAAAATAATAAATCTAGATTAAAGTGAAAAATCTTAACAGCATGCACGTTAGCATGAAAAAGGTCAACCCACCACTAATGCCAGTGTAGCAATTAAGCAGAGGAAATACAACCCACAGGTTGGATTAGCAATGCCTCACTGAACTCTAGATACATCATTATGCTAATCAGCATGAGATCATTTTTATTTCTAGGAATTTGATTCCATCAGTCCATGTGAGAGAGTATATAAATCTGCAAATAAGATCGTGAAACATTGATATCATCTTACCAGCAGTGTAGAAATAGACAGCAGAGAGGCAAAACGATTTTGCGTCATTCTCACTAAGTATTGTAACGCAATATCCTAATGCAATCCGGTCTGCCACATCCCTCACCCTAACGCAATCCGGTCTGCCACATCCCTCACCTCCTTTAAAAAACTACTAAAAACACACCTTTTCCACGAACACCTGACAGCATAAAAAAAAATTCCTTCCTCTACAGGTATTTATCTAGCACTGCATAACATTGTAAACTTAGGAAAGCACTTCTTTGTACTATTGCTGCCGCTTTTGATGTATCGCTTCATTGCCTCCTAATATTTGTAAGTCGCTTTGGATAAAAGCGTCAGCTAAATGCCTAAATGTAAATGTTAATGTAAATGTATTGTGTTCACGTCCTTCACTTTTCTACAGCCACGTCTCTCTATGACAATACATCTCCAGTCTGCTCACACCATGTAACTCTAAACATTTGAAACAGTGGCAAAAAGTAATTTGAAGCACATGAAATGTCTCTGTGTGTACTTAGAAATCCAATAACATTCTTCTTCATTCACACATTGAACTGCAGTGCTGAAAACTATCATCCACATCTCCACTTCAAGGAGAGGAGGAACAATCACACCTGACAGATACTAAATTGCTTAAATGATTGACATGCTGTAAAAATGAACTCTTCAAAAGTATTTAATCTTTGGTGCTTGGAAGCAAGGAAAGCTAAATAATGAAAATCCTAAAAATGTATTATTCATTTAGAACACTTTAGATATTTTTCCCTGAGGTCTCAAAGGAATACTGAAAGTTATGGAAAGGATATCGGACTAAACATTACTGTAGAAAAGCTCATAATCTTGCCTACAGGGCCTCACAAACCCAACTGCTGCTTTATTCATTTGCAGTGGGTCTATACTAACAGTATATGCATTGCCTATAACATAGACTATTTAAACCCAATATTTTGACATTGATGTTGACACTGCTACTTAAGAAGCAGAACACATTTGTTTGTATGCTGCAGGACCATTCTAGATTTGCTGCACAATTAATTCACAAATTAATATGTAAACTATTGCAAATAAATGTGAAAAGATGCATGAGGGACAATCCTTTTTAGTTGAAGTAGTATAATTCCATTGACTGTACTTTCTGTGGCATAAAAGTCAAAGCTTTAAGGTTCACTGCACATCGATCACGGATATGTTCATGTTTATTCACACAATGTATTTGAAAAAAATGTATTTGAAATAAATAAAAAATCCTGTTTTTCAGTGACATTGCAGCAGAGATTATGTGTGTGTAATAAAAGAGGTGGGCAGAAGCAAAGAGCAATTGATAGAGGCATCAAAATATACAAAGACAAATAGTGAGGACAAAAGAAAGGCGGAAAAAAAAAGAAAAAAAAGGGGCAAGACCATTGCCTAAAACAAAACAAAGGAAGGTAGAACAGGCAGCGATACAGATTTGTGAAGAGATTGTTCATTTGTGATGCACAGTTGAGTGGGACAGCTCACCCCAAAATGAAAATTCATTCATCATTTTCTTGCTCCCATTTCAAACAAAAAAAAAAGAAGATTTTGTGTCCCCCAATGACATCCGTTGTATAGACATAAAACCACTTAGATATTTCTCAGAATATCTTCTTCTGTGTTAAGCACTTTCAATGACATGAGGGTGAAAAATTTTGATATTGACAAGCATATTTGCAAGTATACTCAACACATGGCATAGGAATCTGCAAAACTGTACTCATTTTCAATTAACGTGCTAAAATCTGTGAATGTGTAAATAAGACTCTCTTAATGGATTAATCCCTGAGCTCGACTGCACTAATTAGCCTTAAGTCCCTGAATCCAGCTTTAGAGTATTTAACTGATGGAAAGACAGTCCAGATGTGAAGAAGAGACACTAAACAGTACAGTAATTAAAAATACAATTGAAATACAATGAAAGCATCTCAGGTTCATTAGCCCTGCAGCCTCACATGGGACTGTTGACAGACAGAGTTTTTCTGGATGCTCACAAACCAACAAGGGTCCTATGACGTTAATCAAACTGATGGCAGCTCTTATTAACATTTCTAATTATCAAATGTGATAATGAGTGAAATTCTGTTTTCATGCTTAATTTCTCTCCTTGCCACAAATACATACATATATATAAAATTTAGCTGACCTATAATTTTAAACATGTGAATGAATATCTTTATTATTTGCCACATTTCTAGAACATCATATTAACTTTACTTAAAAACATTTTCAAACTTTATATGTTCTGCATATTTCTCCTTATTTAAAAATATTTATCATTTTCAAAATTTGTCATCAATGAGGTATTTTTCATCTGTCTCTGATTAAACTACCAGTTGCACCTGATGCTCTGGGAAATGAGGCTGAATGGAAATAAGACAGGATAAAGGATAAATACTCATCAGCTCAGGTCAATTATCACTTTAATAATGCTGTATGACTCGCAGGAACTGACTGCAGTACAATGTTGTAAGATGGAACGTGCACAGAGATTTGGTTGTGAATGAGACTGTGTACAGCTATGGTACACTTCAACATTCTCTCATCTCATCTCAGTCAAGGAGGTGTTTAATTTATTTCACATCTTGAGTGTTGCAGTGGGTTGTCATATACTGATGATAAAACTAAGAGTGAGTATGTGTGTGTGTGTGTGTGTGTGTGTGTGTATACAGTATACCCATGCGTTTGTCTGTGTGTGAAAGAGAGTGATGAGGTGCATCATTCTCAAATCACTTGCTTCCACATAACTTCCTCCTTTTTTCCTTTATTTTGATAAGATAATAAAGATCTGCTGGTCTTTATTTCATTTACTTTACAATATAATATATTTACATTTACATTTATTAATTTAGCAGACGCTTTTATCCAAAGCGACTTACAAGTTACCAGTGGCACACTGGAAGTGATTAGGGGTGAAGTGTCTTGCTCAAGGGCACCTCAGTTGTTTCCTGCTGGTACTGGGAAACGAACCAGCAACCATCTGGTTGCTAGTCTAACTCATATACCACTTGCCTGAATTTTTTGCATTCTGTATTTCTCTCTCTTTTTTTTCTCTCTCTTTGTTGTTAGAGTGTAAAATCATCTATCTACTGTGCAACTTTATGAGGTGGGACTTTGTTCAGAGAAGGCCAGTGCATGATGTTATAATAAGTTATTCAGTAGTAAAAATGTAAATGTAATTCCCCCCACCACCCAGCTGCAAAATGACATTGTCCATAGCCATGCTTATTTATTCATTAAGCACTGTAAGATTGATGGCTCAGCTTGAATCTATTAGCTACATGACCTTGGGGAAGCACTATTATAATTTTTCAAACTTTAGAGGACATTGCCCCAAGCCTGTCCACCCAGAGGGCTGAAGAACACCTGGGGAAATGCCTTATTCTGAGCTTTAAAGTCCTCTAATGACTTATTAACTTTCAATTATCACCAGTCATTTAAGCAGTAATTATCAGAAAAATCACATTAGATTTGGCTCACCTCTAATTAGTTTGTATCAGATCATGCTCTGTTTTTAATATAACCTAGAGGAAATCAAAGAACCACTTAAGATAATTCACATTAAATGTTTATGGATTAAATTAATTTCTTGCTTAGGTATAGCTAAAGGGTTAGCTAAAATGACAATGAATAAATTATGTTAGTTATATATTTTGAGATACTTAGTGTGAACAAATGGGTTTATAGTGTGGTGTTTTTGCCAAACAAAGAATCTTTATCTGATTTCAACAAAATACGGTGACTAACTGGTTTATGTTAAAATAAGTCACTCAAGAAATCTAAGCATGTATTGTATATAAAAAATAAAAACAGTTCCCAAAGTTTTATTGTACTGTTTATACTGTCGTCCACCGCCACTCTCAAGAGACTTATAAGACTTCCTTAAGTCAGCCTTCAGAAAGCACTTCATGTAAATTCATGCTCACCTTTCCGCACTGAAAAAACGATTTAAGTTTTGTTCTGTTGAACACAGAATATAAAAATGACTCTTGATAGTTGGACAAGCAAATTTATGCATTACATTCTAAAATTCAGGCATTATTTCTTCTCCAGTTAAAATATTAAGGATGATAAATATTAAAGTTGAATTTCTGGGTGGAATAAATGTACTGCTTTTATAAATGTACTTGCATTCAGCTTCTTCTTTTATCTGTTGTCAAGGACACTTCACTTACAATACAGCAGACAGACAAAAGCTGAAGCAAAAACGTAAGACCAACAAAAGCATAAAGCACATTGATCAATTAAATTGAAGTGCCTGTCAATGAAGAAAACAAGGTCTATATTAGATGTCTTTAGTCTAAATGCAGTTCAGCTTTACTGGCATAGTGAGTTTAACTAACTTCGAACTAACGTTCTTTGTCACAGGCATTTTGGTTTGCTGTGATTGGTATTATCAGCCAATAAACAAGTAAGTCAATATGTGCTGGCTTCAGTGAGGGATTAAATAGGTTGGGCAGACCTGGAGTTTAGGCAGGCAACTCAATTAGGTAGTAAGTTAGGTAGCTGGACCCTGCTTGTGTGAATCTGACCCTCTCAGTCCAGAGTCATCATCCCCAGAGGGTAAGGCTGAGAAATAGAAGAGGAAGATTTGTTTTTAAAGCAGTTGCTATAGGCAATTATCTGGCAAGGGTCTCTTGTAGTGCAAAACAGTCATGAGGGTAACCTGCCATCACACATCAATAAGGATCACAATATTGATGACATAGTATGCTTAAAATTCCAGTACTAATGCTTGAAGAATTTTAACTAAAAAAAGTTTAATATGTTTTTAGTTATCATCTCCAATTTCAATCATCATTTGAAAAAATACATATAAAAAAATAAAGTAAATCTTTGTCTATAAATCAAACATTCTACACTCTACCAGCACTGATAAATGAGTCTAACATCATGTGGCATTTTGATTTCGTGAGAGGAGAAAAGGAAATGTCACACAAACAATTCATTTGACTTTAGTCAGTGTGGCATGATGGAAGAAAACAAACCAACTAGTCGTGCATGAATAAATGTTTGTTGAAAGGGATCACAGCATATGTTGCCTTCTTTTTGATGCTGACAGTGTTTGTTTTGTTCATTTTAATTCAAAAATGCCAAGACAAAAACTGTTGCACAGTTTTAAATGTTTCAGTTGCATTGATATAAAGCCTTTACCAGGCAAGAAATGTTAAAAAAATGAAGATACAGTAAATATAAAAATTTTTTTAACGCACTAAATGAATTCGATTTAGTCTTTTGCACTTGTATTTCACAGTGAATTATATTAAAAAACATAGAAAATAGGTGCTTTAAGTGACTTGATTCATTAAGTGAGCTTTGTCAGAGTATATAAAAAAATATAATAAATCTACTGAAATTCTCCAGACATCAATTATCTTATTTAAGATTATTCTTATTGAAAAGAAGATTTAGTCTCTCTCAGTTGGCTCCAGAAGGCATTGAAATGAAAAAATGAGGTCTATGAAAGACAGGACTATGAAAAAAATCAGCTTGGAAACTGCTCTCTATATACAATGACACAAAAAATTGTAGTAATGAAATCTCACACCCACAATCATACTATTGTAGTGAATATCAGTATGGCCGTCAATATCTGCTGCAGAAGAATTGCTGCAGAAGATTTACAAGAAACTATGCTACGATTTCTGTAATGGATGGTTGCTTCGTGATTGATGTCTTGTCTTCGTTTCAGTCCAACTTATCCAATGAACACTAGGAACACAGAAAAAATGAATCACTTTCTCATAACCCTGAGAAAGGCTCCATGTTCCATTTATTTCACACCTGACTAAAACATCCAAGAGGCTATTCTCCTTTTTCTTCCTTGGAGCAAAGGTTGCTAGTGGTATGGCTTTGCATGAAAGGACCATCTGTCACTGTGTCTCCCTCATACACACACGTACACATTTATTTTAAAACTCCTCAAGCAGTCCCAATGTTAGTAAATATCATACATAGATCAAATAAATACCTTGGTGACAGACTGTATGTCAAATACATGTGTACAGGCCTCAGCTGAGAAAAAACTGTGATGCATCTTGTGGTCTGTATGGAGTGGTGTTCTTGAAGGAGTATCATCTGTGTGATCAGAACAACCTTCACCTTACAGTTGCCCGTACAGAATAACACATCAGTGAATGAGAATAAAAACCGAGTCAAAACACTGTGGGTGTAATCAGAGAGTCATCTTAATATAAGTCATGATGAACGCTGCAAGCATCACACATAAGTTTTGGTTGCTGATTTATGATTATATTTAGAATCAGACAGGCATTCTTTATAGAATTAGACTTTTTCATTCCAACGTCATTACATTGATACTTTGCCAACCTAAAGAATTAATCACATCATGGAAATTCGAAAAAAGTGACGGAAGCTGCAGGGCGCAATTTAAGAGAAATGACTGAGTCACAACACAGTTGCAACCTCTGTAACCAGTTCTTCACAATTATTACCTCAGTGGCCAACAGCAATGAATAGAAACACCCTTCAAGAACAAAAGACTTTGGTGATTTGAAATTTTCCTTTGGGCAAAGGAGAGCCATGCAGCTCCGCAGCAGTGTTTCACATCCTAAAGCTATTTCTGCCTGTAAAGTCTCATATCTCCACTTTCCCATGTCGCTCTCACAAACACACATTCTCCTACTCTCTGCATCCCACACAGAAAAAGCAGAGAAAGGGAGAGATGGAGAATTGTAGAGAGAGAGAGAGAAAGAGAAAGCGGCGCTTCAGGTGATTTCCTGTTTGTTAAGGCTATCTGCCGAGATAGCGCTTCTGCTGTATTAGTCTGTACAGATTTGCCATCTGCTAAATTGTAATTTATTCTGCACCTTCCTTACAGTTCTAATGTTATTTTCCTTAAGCCTTTTTGACAGGTTTAATGTTCTTACTCCTCCTCACTTTCCAATTTTTACCTTTGCTCATTCAATTACCAAACCTTTCTTGTCATTTCCTTTCTTTTTTAGAACATCCTCGTTCCCTTTTTCCATATTTTCAGGCTAATATTAATGTCTTAATGCATTTCTATGCTAACAACTATATCTAATTTCCTACTTGCGTGATGGCATATTTAAAGAACAACACAGGTTTACAAATTAATTCACATGTTCACAAAAAAAGCACAGCAAAATTGCCAAGCTGGAGTCCAATATTACAAAAGAACTCTCAATTGTGCTATTATCTTACTCCAACACCTTTAAAAATAACCACACACGGTCAATAGTCCCATGGCTTTAATCTTTGGAATTGTGTTGCACTTCTGGACAGAGACTTTGACAATTGTTCTTTAAAATGATTGTTCTTTACTTACACTCTTTTTAGTGTTTACAACAGAAAGTGAAGCTTAGACACGGGTAATTTCCACAGATTCTTAAAGCCACAACATAAATCCATGCTTGTCTTTAGTATTTATGGAGGTTAACTTGTGCAAAAGACATATCATCTATTTTTAAATGCACACACTGTCAATATTGCATGATATCACTCAGATCAGTGAGAATACACTGTAAATAGTAAATGTGCAGTTGTTACCTCAAAAAGCTATTTTTAGATTCAAACGAAAGGCAATAAAGATTAATCTAATCGCAAACATTACTCTTAAGATGACAACTGCCCTTTTTACACTGCAGTGTATATAATGTGACTATTAAAAGATTACTTGTAAACTTTTAGGAAAATTATTTTTTTCTAAAAGACGTACAACATACAAAGTACAAATACAAAGTAATATACAAAGTAACCATAACAAAATAACCATGTTGTAAAATTTGTGTTATTCTTTGCTACTTTAAATTTATAAGTACGATGAACTAGACTATGTTGTAATACTATAAAATTTAATTTCTCTTAGTGTCTGACTTAACTGCCCATAACAAGTTTTGTGGTAAACTGTTAACATTTCCCCATACTGCAATGTCTATAGTGAACAAACTCATGTGCAAACTATCTAGTCTGTGGAATGAAAGTGATTTACACCACAGCATGTGTAATGGGCATACACAACACAATCTACATGGGTCTCATACGGAGAAGACACCTGCAGAGTTGCAGAATGAATTCAGAAATATGGACTTGAAAGGGTTTCAGTACAAAACACAACAACAAAAAGCTATTTAGAGTCGAACAGAAGTATGGTAATTAAAGAAAGAAAGAAAAACACTTTAGAAGCTAGTGTTTACATGTATTAATCATACCAACAGATCATTTTTAAATGTGTCAGTCATTATATTCACTCCTTGAGATAAAGCAAAGTCTAAAAATCCCAACACCTTAATTTTTCTATGAGCCCCTATCAGTTCAATTAAAAATGAACGAATGTTTGAAACACTCTTCCAATATTACCGTTGTGAGGATTATTAAAATTTGCCCTTTAAAAGTCCACTTAGTATTGTTTATGTTCGCTATTATGGATGTTATGGTATCATATCTTTAGTTTATTACATCTATTTTGGTTTCATATGTGCATATAAATCTTTAGTGGCTTATGACAGATGTACAGATGTATTTCATCAAGAGTTCATCAAGCACAGATGTAGTACACTAAATAACACACCTGAAAAACACATGAAAATGCACATATTCCCATCCCACATATTACACCCAAGTGCAAAAAAATGCATTGTGTCTTAGCTGTCTAAATGTAATCTTCAAGGTCTGGTTGACCTCTGTGGCTGACATACTGTAACATAAACATTCAATTTTTTCAACATTTACAGTGACAGCAAAATATCTGTGGCATTTTGGGTAAAGAACAGAGTCTTTCAGCTTTTTGTTGAAACACATTTTTCCAGCTAACTTGAAAATAACTAACTGCTTGAACTGAATGACGACAGTTGGCAACAGCAAATGTGTTGTTATGGCAACCAGATACACTGATATAAAAGATTGCAGATCTTCTGAAAAGCCATGAAAAGTACATTCCAGTTACATTAGTGGCCAATCAACCCTGGTCACCCTGTGTTGCGCTTATACTGACACATTGCAGCAAAGATTCAACATCACACAAAAGGTTTTCAGTTACTGATGAACATAAATATATAAATCACAAGAAGCTACTATAAATTATTTTTTATCAGCAAAAGCACCCAGTGATCAGTGCATTAGCTAAATAATGTGAGGATTAAGCTCACTTTAACATTCAACATTCAACTTTCACCATAAAAGATGCCATCCTGGTTGTTGTTTACAGTTCCTTGTAAAAGCATACAGGATTTATTACATCCTACCAAACTGCCCACATCTGTTACACGATTTTAATGTGCAATTTAAAATGCCTATTTTAAATGGCACATTAAATGCCCAACTATTAATGATAGTTAATAATTTCACACATAATAAAACAAAAACATTATGTGAAAACATGATTTTCATAGATCTCAAAAGCAACACTTTCTCTTTCTACCTCTTGCTTGTAAGAATCTGTGCATCTTGATTTTCGATATATATAGAATTATTTCCATGAAATGAAGGCGCGTAACCACTAATATACGTGCAGGTCCCTAAGGAATGCGCGTGCACTGGGAAAACCTGAACAAAAACTAGAGCAAAAAAAGCTGCAATCCAAATTAGATTCGGATTAAACTAATTAAATATTGATATAGAGCATAGCGTGTAACAGACCGTGAACGTGATCTAAATCCTCTGCGTGTCACTTGAGATCAAACCTTTTCACTCGTGTACGACAAGCGTTTGAAGGCAGGTAAAAGTTTTCGGGTATCGATCAGGCTCTCGGTCTGTTACAATCAACAATTCAATCATGTACAACTGGTCACTCTTTCCCGCTTGCTCAACAACACCCTAATTGCCAACAACTTGAGGGTATTTTTTACTGAATATGTGACTTAACGTCAGGCTATTTTAATCACGCAGCACCCCTATCGCCACACATTGGTTCAATCCACATGCGCTGCTGAAGCCTTGACTGAAGTATAGTGTGTTTAGATGAAGACGCTTGGCAGGTATGCAGAGAGCAGTTGCTGGTAAACGCAGGACAAACAAAAATCGATCCTTACTTTGCGACATCCTCGTACAGGTGTAATAATCAATGGTAAGTAATAAAAGCTTCTGATAAGCGTTTGGTGTACGTAAACTGAGAACGCTATGTTAAGCGTTGCGCATTGGCGACATTTACCGAGATACAAAGGAGACTATAATGTGCATTCACACATATCGATTGTAAGCACGTTATTTCCCTAGTTGTTATTTTTTTTGTAATATATAAGAAGTGCCATCGAAGTGCAGTGTAGACATCGTGTATCTGCATCGAGCAGCCTTTGGGATTTAAATGTCACGATTAAAAAGTGTTTATCAGAGAAATACCAGAGAGTTGGAGAACATAAAGAGTCTTCATATGCAAAACAATCAGTTTCTGTCTGTCCGTATGACATTGACATCAAGCTGCAGTTAAAAATGACTGAATCTGCACCGTTAACTGCGCGCTGACCACCCGTTGTTTTCGTTGCATCTCAGATTTTTTTTCTCTAAAAAGTGTTTCTCTGCATTTAATAAGTTTATAGCAGGTTGTTAAGGTGAGGTGTTTTAAGTACAGTGTGCTGAACTGAAAGTCGGAGGTTTTGTATGAAGTTGCTGGTGCGAGTCGCGCGCAGAGAACTCGCTGTTTTATCACCCGCGAGACCTTCATCTGACTGACAGCTGCTGAAATGAAAGAGTTTAAACTCTATAGTTTCTCGCTTGCACGCTTTATAAACACACCGCCTTCTTAGCCACTTTTAAAGGTCAAAATAATCAGAGGTAACAATGTGCGAGTGATGAGATTTGAGTTTTGTATGATATTACCTGCTCCCGACAGACGCATCTGTCCTAAACCGTTTTTGTCCATCCACTGTCTCTGTAACAGCGGTGTAGGCTGTTTTCGTCCTGTCGAAGATTTAAAACAATTTGTACTTGTACAGCAACATTCACTGATGTGAAGACGTACAGTATAATTGGATAAGTCTGGTAGATATCGATGTGGACAAAACCTTTCCACATATCAATTTTTTCTGGCCCAGTTCCTGGTCCATTAAACCAGTTCCCTAGACTGGGAAATTATGACAGAACAAACATGGTATGCTACTGCACAGCATTTCTGTCCAATGGTTGTCAGAATTGGTCACATGAAGGGTAATGTTTTATTTATATTGCACGAGCCTATCATATGTAAGATTTATGCTGCATTAGCAAAAGAGAAAGATCTTGACTTTGGTTGGCCTGGATAATAATCCTATGAAATTAAGTGCATAAAGACAACAGTATGCAGTGAAACAACAGAATTGAATTGGGGTAGTTAAAATTGTGTAACTGTAAAAATGTGGTCAAATATAAAAAAATGTGTGATTCATGTGTAGCTAATACCTAAATATCACTGATTCAGTCTGACTACATTGGTTTAGATCAATGGAAATACTTTGTAAGGTTCTGATTAGGTACAAGGAAATGCAGATTTTGACTTTTCACTCCGTGTTGTCTTGTTAACAGAATGACGTGCCATTGCTGAAAACCTTTTTATTAAAAGTAGCAAACACTGCTCTGATTGCACAGACAACCCCATTGCAGCAACCTGTGGTTATGTGCTGCGCTCAAGAGCGTGATAATGGCAGAGCAGGATCGTGATCTTAGTAACTAACTGGTTCCTGGGTCACCCTTACTTGGGAATGAACCTGTAACCCTTGTGTCAGGTAGCTTGGTTTTTCTTATGTCTACAAGCTGAAGATCGTTGTCAAAAAAAACATTAAAACACTTAAGAAAAGTTTATGCAGGTTAATTGATTGAAGAGTTTATTACCCAAGTGACATACATTAAATATAGCTATGGAGTAATAGCAATGAACTCCCCATTAAGGAGTCCCAGGAGCATAATAAAATATATATAAAACACAATTTCAAAGTTCTGGCACACATGTTTTCCTCTTATCGTGCCTTTCTGTCTCTGACATGTGGAAATGTGTGGAAATCACACAGACAGGAAACCACAAAGGAATGTAGTTTCAGAAAGCCAAAAATAAACTTTTTTATCTCATGCTTGTGTGAATTGCAGTAAATGACAGGTGTCTTAATGTGTAAGCGTATGACCAGAGCCCTGGATAATATGGTGAGGGCTAACTGTCAGAGATGTTTAGTTGTACACGACAAAGACAATCTGCAGAGGGGTTTTCTTGCTTCTGAGTATGAATGTGTGTCCAATTTCATGCCTCTGGGCGCAATCTAATAAAAGAGATGGGAGAGGAGAGAGATCAGAGAAGGGAAAGATTTAAAGATGAGGTGAAGAGATGCAGAAAGTGTAGAAAGATGAAAGGGTGGGGGAAATGATAGGTATAAAGGGTGAATGTTATCCAGAATAACACCAGGAGTTTAGAAGCCACTAAGACAGATGTTTTTGATGTAGATCTTAGATCTTTTTTTATAAATCTCTTTTCCTCCTTTGCCAGGGCAGTGTGAATGGTATGACAAAGTCATAGAAACGAGTAAACAGAGCCGAGAAGTATTGAGAGAAAATGAGCGGGAATGTGTAATCAGTGTTCCTCTGTGCTTGCGTGTGATAATGAGCGTGTCGAGTGTGGACATTGCGTGTTTCCTCTCTGTTCCCTCTGTCAGGACAGACTCCAGACTTGCTGATGAGCATGCTGCGTAATGAGATGCACTATGGGCAACCAGAGGTGCGTTAATCAACACGAAATGCCTGTTGACACCTCAGTGCCCGTCTGTCACTGTTGTCATCCGATCTTATTTATTTGCTATTTTCGTGCTTTTGTTTCTCTTCAGTGGAAAGTACGAAAGGGTGAGTTCATTGTGTCAGTTTAATTCATTTCAACCTAAGGAAAAACCACAGGGCGAACTCAAGCCTCTCATAGTTGTCATCGTTGATATGACGGCTTGTAATACTCCCGGGCTGTTGTGTTGTTGACAGGTATTTGATGTCTTTATGATTCTAGCACTGAGCTCTCTTGACAAGCGTGCTGGCCTTTGTACTGTAATCGGGTTTTGAAGGCCAACAAAGGTTCAATTTCATGCACATAAACCAGGAACTAATGGAAACCAGAGCCTTTTGACTCTTTAATAATGTCTGTCACCTTCATGTCTTCCAATAAATGTACTGCTACTTTACAACATAGATAACTGCGCCATTGGGATAAACATGCTTATTTCTCGGATGGATCTTTAGCACCTGACGTTATTGCTGGAAGATCAATATGAGAAAAAGCAGACAGTTGAAATCTCCTATTTAAATTTAATTGCTACAAATAATTGAATTGGATCAGTTTCATAAGCACTTAGAATGAATGATATGTAACCCAAAAGAGGATTTCAAACTTCAAGGATTCTGTGGATCCAATTTTAGACCAATAAATAAGAAATGAACCAATGTAATATTCAAGAAATGCAAAATAGTGAAAAATGAACTCATTTTCCTTTCTGGGCACGTTGTCTTTCATTGACAAATTCAGTGCTCTCCGAAGTAGGTTTCTGTTTTACAGGAGAACAAGTCCTCTGCACCATAATAAGTATTTTAGCATAAAAATTCCTGGAAATTTTAAGCATTACGATTCCTGGGAAACATAACCATAAAGAGCACTTAAATATGGGAAAATTAACCAGGAAACAGCCTCACAGTTTTTTAATACTTATCTTTTTTAATGCTATTATGATTTATTTATGCTCAAGTTAATACAGCACAATGTGGGAACAGTACAATTCATTCATTTGAGTTTGTAAAGGGGATATTCATAAGAAATTGTTCTAACCGTTCATGTGAGTCAAAGCTTGCAGGACTTACAGGTCTTTTTTAGCCATACTAGCTGAAGGTGATTTTAAGGGATGAGTTATAAAAATCATTTATGCCTTTTTCTCTTGTGTTTTAGGATGGAGAATGGCTTTCCACACCATCAGATGTGTCCCCAGATGAATTTCTAAACTGCTAAAGACTCTATGTCAATATGGCAAAGCACAATCCAGCTTATAAATGGCAAGGCATACCGATTCAACTTGTAGAACTGTGAGCTAACAAAAAGCTTACAAACTGTTGTGGCAAAAACACATAAATCATACTTTGAAAACTCTTGCAAATATATTCAAATAAATCCCCACCTGACCAAAATCCGACACTATCAATTCTGACTATGACTGTGATTTATTTTCATCTTGTCCTCTAATGAGAGCCCTATTTGCATACCGTTGTACGCCACCATGACTCAATTCAATGTTACCGTTTTCTCAGCAAATTTCTCTGGTGGCTCAGAATCTGGTAATCTGTATCGTCCATTTTCTGTGTTCAGCGTTCTTACGCTTACATTGCTGGCCATGCTGGTCGTAGCCACCTTTGTTTGGAACCTTCTAGTTTTGGTGACCATCCTGAGGGTGCGCACGTTCCATCGTGTTCCCCACAATCTGGTCGCCTCCATGGCCATCTCAGATGTGATGGTCGCAGGACTGGTTATGCCTCTCAGTCTAGTTAGGGAGCTGTACGGCCGGCGATGGATTTTAGGACGAGCCCTGTGTCAGGTGTGGATCTCCTGCGATGTGCTTTGCTGCACAGCCAGTATCTGGAACGTGACGGCTATTGCCTTAGATCGCTACTGGTCCATCACACGCCACCTGGAATACACACTCAAGACACGTAAGAGAATCTCCAACGTGATGATTGGCCTCACGTGGCTATTGTCGTCAGTTATCTCACTTTCTCCACTCTTTGGTTGGGGTGAGACCTACTCGGAAGAGAGCCTGGCTTGTCAAGTAAGCCAGGAGCCCTCCTATACAGTCTTCTCTACATTTGGAGCCTTTTACCTTCCTCTCTGCGTGGTTCTTTTCGTTTACTGGAAGATCTACAAGGCTGCCAAGTTCCGCATTGGCTCTCGCAAGACCAACACCATCACGCCCATGGCTGAGGTCATAGAGGTAAACTGTGATATGATGTATAATGTCATGCTCAATCATTTTGTGTCACTTTGACCTTGGAAACTATTGTAAAATTTATGCTCTTTAATGAAAAGGATGGTATGTTTATTCAAGCATTTTCAAGCATTTATTGTTTGAATTGAATTAATAGCATTTTTCCAACTCAAAATAATAAAATACATTACTATAATGAAATGAAGACACAGTGACTTAATGTTTGATAATCAAATGTTTAATAATAGAGTCATATCCACCACCACCACCAGGATTGTTGGACATCATAGGCATGTCATATCTTTGTTGCCTTTAAAATTCAAATATATCTTAATACAAAACAAACACAGGATGTGGACTTGTCTTGTGCCTTGCATTTCCTATACTGTCTGTAAATGCAGTATTTTTAGGCTTCCGGTCACAGCTGCTGAGACTGAGCTAGTAAGGTGCTAGAGCAAACAAAAATAAAAAAGGATGAAAGGCCGAGAAAATAGAAAAGTGTTTGTGCCGAAGGATGAAGTCACCTCACCAGTGCAGAGAAGATCAAACCCAGCAGAGCTATTCTCTCAGAAGAGAGCTCAACCCACAGGAGTTGACACCTGGCCCTGCACTAACACAGAGACCCAGTGTGAGAATATAATTAGAATCACTCCATTCTCACACAGAATAACAATTTGTAAACATGCATTCTGCAATGTCCTTTTCTATTTCCTGTCCTTTTCTGAGATTTCCATATAATGTTATTGTTTTAATAAGCTCATCTCTCTCTCCCTCTGTCCATCTCACGTTTTTTACATATAAATTCAACTCTGCTTCAATCCTTCATCGAATGTCTAAAAAGCCCACATGTCTCATATAATTAAAAACAGTTTCTTCATTCAAACAGCATCCTGTTATTAATCATGCATGTGTTTAGATTAAGGTATAGGCGCTATAGTGGGTCTGTGTCAACATGACTGAGTCCATAAGCTGGAAAAAGGCTTTGAAGGCAGCGTACGTCGGTAGAAAGGCAATGAGGCACGTACGAATCCAGTGTTTACTTATAATCCTCTCTGCTAATATTTCTTCCTCCATCTGTGTGGATTTTCAAGGCAGCATAGATGTATTCTTCACTGATATATATCACAATCCTGTGCCTGCAATTTGGCAAAAAGAATACAAATTGCTTGCAGTGGTATGTTTATGTCAGTTTTTTTAATAGAGACCTGAAAAAGCATTATAGTCACTAAATATTTGCTGGGTTATCTTAAAAGTATTCATATATTGTAAGTGATGCTTGCAACAGAAGGCTTGCAAAAACAATAACACCTTAAATATATTAAAATACATTTTTGGATAAAAGCAGATGCATAAATGTAAATTTAAAATTATGTTAGATTCTTACACAACATTACACACTGTAAGCAACTTTAGATTAAAACATTTAATAAATGCATAAAAGTAAATAAATGTATGCTCTTATTGTCAATGTTTTGGAAAAGAACATTTTTTCTCAGTCTCTGCATATTAAGTATTATAATTTCTACCTTTGTCTGTATTACTAAATTTATCTCACCTCTCTTAGGCTAGTGATGAATAAATGCCATGGAAACTGCTATTTAATAATAATAAAAATTATGAATGCAGCCTATGTTTAATAGTAAACACAGTAAAAAACAGTAAAAAATAGTGTTTATTGTTATCTGGAACACAATATTGTGATGGAATTTGCAATGAAAACCATCAGCCTCATAAACATTGCACCACACAACACCTACTCATGCAATTAATATTCCAATTTGCAAAGAAAAAAAATATTATTTCCAAATAGTCATTTATTTGAATACAGTTTGCTCATACACATACACACATTTTAGTTTGTATGCTCTCAGGTTTTCCCCCAAAGCACTTTATACAGTTCCGCTTCTTATCTCCTGTACATGCTCACAAACTGCCTCTTTTCATCTGGATGCATCTTCACCACAAACACTTTAAGTCCATTTATCTCACTAACATAAACTGATCCAAAAATCAATTAGTTGCCTCATTGCCTCCTTTATCTGTCAGAAACACACAAACAGACACGCTGAACCCGGTTATATTCGTGTTGTGTTTTGCACAGTACTCTGCTCGTCCAACTCTTACCAAATTCAAACACAAACTTTAAACAATTTTATGGAAAAATAAAATCAATATTGAATAAATACATCTTAAACTAAAATAGCTAAATACTGTAGAGATTTTAGTATCTATGTATGTCCATGTATTGAAGAATAATGTAATAATCCTAGATTATGGCTGTGGGGAAAATTGAGCCTGATGTTTCTGTAAAAGTTGGGCCACATCATTTCCAACAGTGGTGAATTCATAGAGACATTAACATCCAGGATTATATTATGTTACATTATATTTCCAGCAAACTTTTTTTTATCATATAGTCAGTATGTGATTCTCATGCAAACCAGAAATTCAGTTTTACTGTTTACAGTAATATTTAGGAACCTTATAAAAAGAGAGACTTGTAAACAACTTTAGTAGTGAGCTGACACCTAATCGCATACAAACTGCAAACATACACGCCATAGAACAAAAACAATTTCACTGTGAATGGGATGGATGTGGTTTGAAAGAAAGTAAGTCATCAGTCTGAGTTGAAATGTCAAAATTTCAGAACTAATTTGAGTTTCTAACAGTAGTCTGTCCAATTAGCACTACCAATCCATTTCCTGATCTTTTTATTTATCATCTGCCAGGTGAAGGAGGCAGAACGGCAGCCTCAGATGGCCTTTACGGTTCGTCATGCCACTGTATCATTCCAGACGGATGGCGAGACGTGGCGAGAACAAAAAGAGAGGAGAGCGGCTCTGATGGTGGGCATCCTGATTGGCGTGTTTGTGCTCTGCTGGATTCCCTTTTTCCTTGCGGAGCTCATCATTCCACTGTGTTCGTGTGACATCCCTCCTGTCTGGAAAAGTGTCTTCCTCTGGCTGGGCTACTCAAACTCCTTCTTCAATCCTCTCATCTACACGGCTTTCAACAAGAACTACAACAATGCTTTCAGAAACCTTTTTACCAGACAACGATGAGAAGGAAATCCGGATAGAAACCTAAAGGTTTTGTTAATGAAGAAGAGCGGGAAGAACGTCAAAAGACAACGTCTTTTCAGTTCAGAGATGGAAGTCGGAGAAGATACGAAAGAAAGTGCATGAGTTAAATGGTTTTAACCTTGGTTTATAAAGGAAGGGAGGAAATAACATAAAAACTGCGTTCTAAGGATGTCTCTAATTATCACATCCTAATCTGCTGGTAATAGTGAGGTACAAAAAAAAATCTATTTTTAGCTGTTGATAATATCTTTATGGTTAGACAAGGTGGACACCATCTGCTAAATCGGCAGTGCAGAATGCAAGTCTGTGCACAAAAATGTTTTGTGCTGTTGTATCATTTAGAAAAATGAACAACTGATTATTAAACTTCCCTACAAAACATACTGCAAATAAACTCGAAAGAGAAAAACCATGGCTGTTTTCCACTGTTGTAAATGGGTGAAAAAATCTAAGGTACTAAGGTTATATATACACTTGTTTAAAGTCTGAATCTTGGCCTAATTTATATCCTTTCACTCGTTGCGGCTAAGAGGAAATTTAACATGGGCACTTAAAGACTCCAGTGCATTAAGTTTAATTTAATTCATAATTTGTTTCTTATGAAGAAAGTCAATGTGTAAAGTGAGATTTTAGAAGAGGAAATGGTCAAATATTGTGAAATGGATCAGTCATTCTGTGCTTCAGAAAATAAGAGGACACAAAAAAAACGACCGCATGGACCTTTGGACAAGGTTGTTTTCCGCTCCCATAAATGCTTTTGTTTGCAGGCAGAGCATCTGAGTGTTTATGTACAGTATCATATATGGATCAATACACCACTGTAGCGAACTAAGCAGGAATTTGGACATTACATTACATTGGAATAAAATGTAAACATACAATTCATTTGTAATGGATGCATTCAAAGCTATTAAAGATTAAGAAAACCTAAAGAAGGTCATTTAGTATTTTTATACTCGTGTACTGGAAGCTGTGTACTGTTATCACTGACGTGACTGCTTCTCATACATGTACAAACTTGCTAATGCTAAAATTAACAAGATGCTCTTGTGCAGCTTGTAACACAGCAAGCGTTTTTCACAATATTTCCACTGCATGTGTAGAGAATTACAATACATTTTAGAGCTCACCCCAGCTCTTTGAAATACTGTCCATGAATCAGGTCTGTCCATCACGTTGTCACTTCATCCATTATCTATATAACACTTCAGGTCAGTACAAAATTCTACTTGCCTTTGCATGCGTGTACTCTCTGAGGATACAACATACCAAACTTTTGTGGTGAGAGCGAGTGCTGGTGCTTCCCAATGGTAAAGGATGATGAATGTTATTGAGTGATAGAAAGATGGAGTAGAGGGAAAATATGGGTATGTTCTCATTCTTGAAATATTTCATTTTTACATGAAAGCTAAAATAAAAAAAATACATGCTGATGAAAACAAATTTAAAATGAGTTAAATAGCTTACATTTACAGTAAGAGTTCAAACAATAGTTTTTCCTGAACTGAAGTTCTTTTATTATCATGTTGACTGTTTAATTGCGTTCCAGCATCCACTGTGATATATGCTACAGTATTAATGGATATTTATTGAAAACCACAATGTCAAGCTTCAATGTCAAGATGCCTATAAAACAAATTAATATTTAGAAATGTCCTTGTCCTGAGCCAAATATAACGTTTTCTTTTACTGTTTCAAAAGCAAAGGAAACATGCTTTTACATTTGGTGTCCAATACACTCTTTAAAAAAAGGTGTTAAAAGAGATCTTCGCAGCACTGCCATAAAAGAACCATTTTTCATTCCCTAAATGTCAAAGGTTTTTAAAAGAACCATTTCTTTTTTTTTACTTGTAATAGTCTGAAGAACCTTTGAACCTAACAAAGAGCTTTTTGTGCAACAGAAAGGTTCTGTGGATGTTAAGTGTTCTTTATGGAACCACACAGCCAGACAAAGAACCCTTCAGGAAGCTTTATATTAAAGATTGTATGCTGGAAAAATGACAGATAATGTGTAATTCCTGTAGTTTTGTTTACAGAAGGCACAGTGCATAATATTATTGTCTGTACACTTAAGAAATGTGTTGTCAATTGGCATGCTATTCACAGAGGAATGTAGCAAAGGAAAAACTGTTTTCATGGCAAATTTATTCAATCATCTGCGCTGTTCTCTTTTGAGAAATTCACAGAAAGACACAATAAGTGAGGGAAACTTGTTCACGCCTCATTGTTTTGCAGTTTAGAGGTACAGAAGGTTTAAAGAGATGGAGGCGAGGTCACATTATCACAAGGCTGTAAATTACTTGGTGTTTTTAGAGAAACAGCTGGATGTTTTTTAACAGCACCATCTGAAATCAGAGGTTTAGAAATAAACTAGACAAACAAAAGTTTACTGATAAAGCAACAGTATACTGAAAAGTATAGAGTAAACAGTTATCTCTACGCGTGCATCATAGAGATAAATGGATTACGGTCAGTTCATGGGTCGTCTTAGCCAGATGTAGGTGACGGAGATGCTGAAAGGTGATGCGAGCATATCAGACGGCATGTGCTGGAATCTCTGAGCTATCTAGTCTGCACAGTAAGGACAGAAATGATTAAATTGTTCATATTTGAGAATTTGTTTCATTGGCGTGGACTCCGCAGATAACACATAACGGGTAAAGGGCAAAGGTGTAAGAGGAAAAGTTTAAACAATTTTCCTGGGGTTTAAGAGAGAGGATTTAAGCTTTACTTGATAGGATCTTTTCTTGATGCTTGTGAGTTCAGCTGAGAATTGTGCAAGTAGCTAAAAGTATGATGTAAGTGAACTTCTGAGCTGTCTGTGAACTTCTGTTATCCATGATGATGGAGGTGAAGAAGAGACCTGGCTCAGTGAGGGTTAAGGGGGATTAGCAGTATAGTAAGAAGTGACAAAGGTGAGTGTTGGGTGGCTGCTATACATATATATAGCACATATATACATATATATATAGCAGTTTAAACAGGTTGTATTGCAAACAGCATGATGTTCGAGTGAGGTGACGGTATGAGCAAGTCTGTGCTATTCCCTATGCCTGGAAATTGTGGTATGTGTGAATAGGAGTAGGCTGAGAAGAGAGCTGCCAGTGTTGAGGTGTTTTCATAAGTGAGCCAGTTCTCAGTGTGTGCAGGTAGACAGGAAGACAGGCATATGATGCAGGATGCTTTCTGTCTTACTAATTGTCAGTCATAGCCTCCATGCGTCATCGAATTGATCCACCTTGACTGTGTGAGAGATGCTACGGGTTTCATCCTGAAGGTCATCATCCTTTCTTTTGTTGTTTGAGAAGTGTGTACTCCTTGCAGAGGTTTGACACATGGTGTTTTATTGACCGAAGACAAACTAGTTAGTCGAGCTGTAGTAAAGTGCACAGGGCCTGATATAGTAACCTCAGGGCCCACTCCTAATTAACACACAGACAAGCCAAGTATTGACATTTCTTTTCTTCACAGTCATACACTAACAGAAATACATGCCCACACACGCACACCCACACACATCATCATTTTGTATGTTTAATAATCATTTTGAATTGTGTGGACCTATCCCGTTAACTTTTCATTTCCAGTTTAACACATTTTCTGTCTCGGTCACCTGAGAAATTGTTGGCCTTTAAATGTCAGTTCTGAAATACTTTGAAAAAAAAAGCACTAGTATATCTGTGAAGTTCGTGGGTCTCTTACCATCTCAAGGTAAAACCAATAATTCAACTTAATAGCTTTCATTTTTACAAATGACATGGCCACATAAAAACATGTTAGATGCAGCAAATCAGCTAGCAACAGTGTCTGAAGTGTCTAACTATAGCTAGAATGACCATAAAAATCTTTAAGAGTCATTATCAATAAAACTACATAGTGCATGAAATACAGCTGACTACATATTCAGGTCACCAAAGACTGGTTAACAAAAGGATCGGTGGAGCAGGTGGAGAAGACAAACCACACCTGACAGCAACTACAGTTCATCGTAGGACACAATGTATGAGTCACAAAAGTCTGAAGATCTGTTCGTCTTGAGTGATCCCATTCAACAAACTCTCAAAGAAACATACCTCTGGCAACATTTATTCATTCTCCAGTTTTAACTTGGAATTAGGAGAAAATGAAACATTTTTTCATCATTTAGCTAACCTCGTGTTTTCTGTCTAATAAACTGTAAAATGAAATAACATTCAAACTGTGTTCAGCTGTAATAAAACCATAATGTAAGTAATGTAAATAGTCCAAAAATATCAGGTGTAAGATCATCTGTAACAGATTTTCTGGTAGCAAAACAAAATTATTTCAGGTCATAACCTTCACTGATTGCCATATTGCTTTACAGTCTGAGACAGTGGCTTTGCCGAGCCTTACCTTTTATCCACAGATGTACTGTAATAATAGGATCAGGATGTACTTTAATAGCTAAAGTTGTTTGTTTAAGTGTGGCAGACAGGTCATTTGCTTTCTAAATATATATGATTTAAGGTAAGTGGACTCTGGTGTTTAAAAAGGATGTGCCAAATTCAGCATTGAGGTCTCACCTTATGGCTGATCATCATGAGGTGTGTGACTGCTTATTATAATGAGAATGCTCGCATGTTTTTTTTAAGACAAGATGTTTAAAACACCATCTTCTAGGTTATAGCCACTCATACCTCACTTTAACCCTAACCCTACACTATTTATCACCTAATTACAGAGGAAAATACACCTGCTTTATAGAAAAACTAAAAACCGATTTTAAAAAAGTGATTCACTCAACACATACAAACTACAAAATGCTGATGTTCATAATGAAGTGTGTTGAAGCAGCGTACGTTTTAATTTTATCGTATCAGTTTTATTTTAAATAGCCGAATGAACATGTGATGGAGTCGATGTGCTCGACTGTCTCTCCCTGCCATGATGATTTAACTCCCCGCTGAGTTAATGGCCTACTGACTCTGAGAATATCCAGCATGTTTTTGACTTCATTAGTGGCAGTCAGCAGGGCAACCTCTTGTGACCTGGCAGCTTCTTTCACACTGTATAACTGTTTCACAAAGGCATGTAGCACAAATGCCATTGCATTGATTGCTATGGTGATTATATAAGTATGTAAAAGTGTTTATCTAAACTTCAATAAATAATATGAGGGCAGAATTGTGTGTGTTAAATACATGTAATTTTTTTCCTCTCTGGAAGTGACAAGTGCTCGTGGCACACACAAATATATTCCTACATATTTGATATACATCACACATTCACAGGGCCAAGTCACTTTATGAATTGCATTCTAAATCTGTTTACATGTGGTGATGCTTCTGTTCATATATTGGTGAGCTTTACATTGATTTGTAATAATATGGCATTGCAGTACGTGGCATGCAATCATAGAGAAATGTCAGAGATGAATATGTTACCTTGTCTTGCATTCATACACATAGTGATAGATCTGTAGGTTATAGCAACAGCAGTCGGTTGGTGTGAAACACCTTTATTATATTGAACCTTTTGGAGTCGATAATATGCAAATTAAAAATAATATATCTTTACTTAATTACTAGTACAGAAGGCAAAGCAAATATTTAAATAATTTCTCTTGACTATCGACTCAGTCAATAGTAACGAACTGGTAGCCCAACTGTATTATTAATATCACACATCCACCATACTTCTGTGTTTAATTAAATAATGTATTTTAGAGTTTCCATCTAACAACATATTGTCTCATCTCATGTTTTGACAGTTTTAAACTTTTTTAAATTTTAAGCACCATGTCACATACAAAAAGTCAATCACAAGCTTTAGCATCAGAAAATGAGAGTGTGAAGCTTTCTCCTCGCCATGTCTCTGAGATCCTTTACTTCATTTCTGTATCTTAAAATGCTTCTTCCTGTCCAAACCCTTTCTTAATAAAGCATCACAGCCTGCTTCTCCTCTGTTATCCTATGTGGTATTAGCTCACAAGTTCTTGTTTGCCAATGGTCTCGAGGGTCTTTCAAGAGCTCAGAGCACTCTAAAGAGCTGGTCTGAATGAGTCAGGCTGATGAGGAACGTTTAGACTGTGTGAATTTCCCTAAAGATGTGGCCATGCTCCATTAGAATGAGAATGAATTAGCCGGCTGATCTCAGGGTATACATGCGTGCCTCATCAATGATTTTCTCTTTATTTAATTGTATAGATTTTTGTTCAGGTGTTAGATGGTAAACATGCACTTGCCAGCCACCTTACATAAAGCGCAACAGGTCACGAAGCTGCTAACTCATTAAATACAAATTACTGTTTATCCGTTGAATGTTGTCTATGAGTAATGGGCTCTTCTCAGAAACAATCTCTAATCAGAAGCATTTTGTAGACTCAAAAATGTCTTGTAGGTTTCAAAATTGCCCACAATCCACTTTTTCTCTTTACGTCAGTGGATTAGATGGAATTCTTGGTAGATTCACAATAACACAATTCCACTCTGTCTTTGTGTAAATTGGCACCATAAGCAGTTCTGTCTCATCCACTCTTCCAGTTCTAGATGATCCTTCTCAATCCTTTCTTGGCCACAAACAAGTCTCAGGTGAATTGCTCAGCAGATGGGAGTAACGTCCATCATGCTACATGTCTTTGGGCTGGTAAACCACCTGCTCCTCTCTCATCCTTTACTATTCCAGAAGCTCTACAACTCTTAAATACATGAAATTCAGATTTGTTTTCCAGCTTATAATATCCGCATTTGGTCCACACTCTTTAGTTTTCCTTAACAAGAAACAATAGAGCACATACTGTCAATTTCAACCTAAAATGTGTATATTTAATAACTATTTAAATCAACTAAATATCAAATACAGTTCCAAATTTAGCCAAACAAGCCCTTGTGCAACAAAGCTGTTGTCCAGGATTTGCAGCAAAATACAGTGTTCAATCAGTGTACACACATTCTGGAGTACAGGAAACGTGATTTACATGCTAGAAAGTCAAAGTCAAGTGAAATTGGAACAAGTCCATATCATGATTACCAAGTCAGTTAGACAATCAATAGCCCTGGCCCCAGGGTACAGCTTCTCTGAGAGCTAGCAGATTGTGTGTGAATATTGGTTGAAGGGATGGTAATGGATAGCCTCTGACTGATAATCTACCTATACTGAGTATAAATGACCAAAATGTAACACTTCGATTGAAGCCTAATCTTGTTAATCTTGTTTAAATGAGAAACTAGCTGCTCTAGTGTCTGGCCCAAAATCGTTTGAACATGCAAAGATAATGGGTAGTTCGTTAAGTCGTATGACGTAACTCACATTAAACTGTTATAAGGTCTCAGAGAAAACACATTTTATTTAAGCCCACTTATGTTCAGACTGTAGTTGTTGTCTCATTAAATCACCTCTAATGCTGCGGTTGGCCCAGGCTTTTTTAACAATAGCAGGTGGTCAGTCTAACATGTTTTTATGCCTTTTCCCTTTCATTAGTTTGTTCCTCAGGGAAGCTTTGTGGCTTGAATCAATGTTCTGATTAAACTGCAGCACTACAAGCCATTGTTACCATCAGCAAAAGTTATAAAAATACTGAGAACAGTGTAATCATGTAATCCTTTTATAAAGAAGTGTAATTCTACACAGACTGTAGATATTTATAACATAAAAAATATGGTCATATTTGTTAATATAAGTAAATGTATTAGCTAACATGAATTAAGGATTATTAACACGATTTTAAAATCAAAACTGTTAACATTAATTAATGCAACGAACAACGAACTAAAATTAAAAACTGTATTAGCATTAACTAATATGAACAAAATTTGAATAATACTGAAAAACTATTATGCTCATTTTTATTATTATTCTCTGTGCTCAATTTGTTCTCTGGCTCTCTGGTGCAAGCTGAGAGTGTTGGGATGAAAATGGTGAGACCTGAGCTGTGAAAGACTGGTGACAAAATGAAAGGGTTTTGATGTGTTTCCAGAAGTGTTTGGCTCATTCGGGGGTATTTAATAGGGGCTACTGGCCTAATTCAGCTGTGCATACACAGTTTGGAGTTTTCTCTGAACCTGTTGCAGAACTCTGCGTGTAAGTTTTTAATTGGATGCTTGTGCTATTTTGCCTAATCAGATTTTGTTAGTTGTCATATGCTGCAGTGAATTAATTGACCCATTTAAATATTTTGAGCCAGGTTTTAATTAGATTGTCTGTTAATTGATTTTTTTTAAAGCATAAAGCATAGAAAGCTTTGTTTTACTTACTGAGTCCATTCACAGCCAGACAAATGTTTCCTCTGTTAGTGTTATTGTTTAGTAGCCTTGCTTTTGTTGATTGGCTGTCAAAGGTTCAGGTCTGACAAAACCTTTCTACCAGAGAGGTGCAGCTGTAGCAATTCTTCATCATCTTTATATGGAAGACACAATTTCTGGCAGAGAATTTTATATATGGCCAGTTTTTTTCGTAATTTATTAAAGATCTCAGCTTCACCCAAAGATCACTTTATGTGCTAATATGAACTGAGCTTGTTCCAAACATGATTTCCTTTTAGCTAAATACTTTTAAATACTTTCAATGTCAGAAATAAATCCTATACGAACATAAATAATGTATTTGTAGGCTTACAGCTATGCAGTTGCACAAGGGATAAGCTCTTTAAAATTCATGACAAAGTTCCTAAATACAAGGGCCATTTACACATTTCTAATGTACACAACACACTTCACTAAGTATTCTGCATCTCTTGAGAGCAACACACACCATCTGTGATGTAGTTAAAACACGACTCACTGATCTGTACAGAACTTAAGGCTCCATTAAATTTAGGAGGTAATAATTTAGAAGGTAAATTATTGTAACTAAAGTGATACCTTCAATGAGTAAAATAGGCTTTTCCTGGTATTATCTACAGTAGGCTATCACACATATATTTAAAGATAACTTTTAAAGTCATTATTATTATACAAAATAATTACTTTCCCTACTTTAAAAGGGTGCTCTTATATGAATGATGTAGTAGACTTAACATCCCAGCTAAAAATACAGTAATCTAATCTGGTATATGTTAAATATATCTGTTCTCAGTGAGGTTTGCTTATGTTTGCCAACTTACTGTTACTATAACAACTTGAAGATGAGCTTTGAAAAACCAAAAACAAGATCAGTCAACAATTAAATCATAAAAACTGTAAATAATTAAATACTTAAAATAAAAAATTAATACTTTAACTCATGGTAACCGTAAAAAAGCCCCTGTGTTTTTGATTTGACATAACTAATATTACTGCAATCCAAGTCAAACCTGTTTGGTCTTTGTTTGTCCTTGAATTTTGTTTCTATCTGAGAATATAAGACATTTGAGCAACCTTATTAAACACAGCAGTGACATGTGCAGACTATAAAAGAGCCTAGAATTTCTTGTTTGTCGATTGCTTTTCGATATTCATGTGTTTTGGTCCCATCTGTACTGTGATTTTTTATTTGGCTTGAAATGTAGAGTGTGTCCTTTTCGAAATAAACCCTGATTTGAGTGTACTCTCACATGGATGTTTATTGTTTGACATGACAAAGAGGTAAAAACAGTGGACAGATCTCCTACGTCCCACATCACCTTCAAAATTCAATCAGAGTTTGATATAATAATAATAATTAAGACACTTTGGATGAAATCACCTGCCAAATGCATAGGTGTAATGTTAAAGTATGGCTTTCTTTTTTAATAAAACACAAAAGGAATGTTATGTAGAAGGTTATGGACTGACAGGCACAATCACCACAATTCACCTTTTATTATAATTATATGGAAACAGATGAAATGAAAGTGAATAGTGACTGAGGCTGTCAGTCTCTAACATTCTGTCCAATGTGTTTTACAGAAGAAAGTCATACTTTTTTGGTCAACTATACCTTAAAAAGATGTACAAACAGGTGTGCAAAAACACTGCACCGAATATGCATTTATTTGCTTCCATTTTCTAATGATTTATGTGGTACATGAATCATATTTTTCCTTCCAGTAAAATGTTCAAGATTTTTCTCTCACCAGGGTCCTTGTCTAGTTAAATGAGAACAGATGAGGCTGAGCATCAGCCCGATGTCCCTCATCACTGAGGCCTGTTGTTCCAATGAAAGCCTCCGTCTAGCTGTGCCCATCAAGATGAGATTTAATGGTTTTTTTCTACTTTTGATGCAGTGAAAGGACAGGTGATGTGTCTGGGCTTAAATGTGCAGTTTCTTGAAATACTGCTATTAATGCTGTTATTCTTATAGGGTGGAAGTGTTTGATAGACTGCAGTGTGAACATTAGCAGTGTTTTAAATATGTTGAAACATTAAATGCAATCAAAACATGTCTAAAGTTGTGCTTTTGTTTGTTTAATAAAGAATGAGATGTATTTTTTCTCTTTGTATTGTATGTGACATCAAACATAGATCAAAAGTAATGTCAGATTACATTACCAAAAACATATAACCTAAGTGATTATACTACTGACTACAAATTATGTCATGTAGTTTAATATATGTAGCTGATTATAATTCAAAGCACTGTGGTATGGCTTGCTATGACAGTCGCAGACCTTTTCTCTGTCTCTCCATCTCAGAAATCCCAAGGGACGCAGCTGTCTGCCCTTTTGTTCCTGACTCTAATGATTTAAGACTGACTTGTATTCCCCAGATCTCAGTGAATGAACTGTGTGAGATGCACACAAAACATGTTCACAGGCTGACGTCTGTCTTATGCACGTCTGAACCTGCTCGTGGAATACACAACACACGTACACACGCATTTGTTTTACTTGATTTATTTCTATCTTCTTCACCTACATTTGGTCCCCAAAAAGCAGACAAAACCTCACACGCATACACACAAGCACAAATTCTCCAGCTCTCTCTTTCTGACCTGCTTGTTCAGCTCTCCAGCTGTTACTGCTCATTGTGTTTTTAGCTCTCCATCTGTCACAACCTAAACACTGTACATGCACACCTTTGACAAAAGATCATCATGAGGCGAGATTAAACTCTAATGTCAATTGTGTCATATGTTTATTTTGTTGATGCTGCATTTCAAATAGTGCAACTGTAACTTTAAATAGTTACTGTTGATTCACGTAGTCTTTTAATATGTATGTATAATGTATGTTTGTATTCAGCGAAATTTCACCTAAACCATTTTGCATTACAACTCTGGATATCTTATTTATCCCAATGTGAACATTTAATGCTGAAGCAAAAGGAATAAGCAATACGTTGTAGGTACAAATCACACTTTCTCCTTTGCATTGCCTAAGGTGAGATGACTTAATTGGATGTGGTGAGATGAGCCATGTGGCATTATGTGGGTGAGTTTATTAATGAGCCGCTGGAAATGCAGCTAGTAATGGTTGTGGGGGCAAATAAAACTCCCTAAAGTAGAAACTGTATCTGTATTTGAATATCTTTGTGCTGTTTGTGCTTGTTTAGATACCATTTTTAACATATTGAACTGGTATAACAGGCCTATTTAAGTAAACAAATGTATGTCTTGAATATCTTCCATAGGGAGGACTAAAGAATCGGTCCATGGACATATTTCAAAGAAAGATTCTATTTTAAAAGAAGGTTAGATGCTATTTAAAGCCTGTGTTTTATATATGAATCATGATCAAAACACCCCATCTATATAATATAATATGCTGAAATAACAGATGACAAATAATAATAGATAAGATAAACAGCTTACGCTATCTATAACAACTAACATTATCACAATTATTATTATTTTAACATAAAAAAATTTCTCTTCCCATTAGTACTACTAATTAAAGATACAGAATCAGGCAGATTCCGGCAGTGATCAGGCATGTACTATGCGTTAATTTGGTAATGCTGTGCGTGTTTACTTGTTTTGTTATCTAATTAAAGAAAAGTATAGAGAAAACAAAAAAATCAACACCCTATCAATATACACACCAGATCAACAACATCAGCAAAGGACAGATATTGGCCTCCAAACTATATTAACTATCAATACATTCTTGGACACCAGGACTTCATAAGCAAACCGTTGTCAATTATTCAATTGTTTTTAATTAACTTGGTTGTTTTCAATACCAGGATAGAGATTAAGGTTGTCTAAGAAATGTACCTTAATTTCTAGGAAATCAACTAGAATTAAGAGGAGCTTAGGTCAAATGTAACATGGTACACAGAATAGTCAATAAGAGCTCAAATCTATTAGACTCATTATGTTTCACATGTTAGAAAAATGCACGGTTACAATACCAGACAGAGCACAATTGATTCTAATTTAAGTCAATTTAATACAAGGCACAAGGTCATATTGAATTCACGGAAGCACAGGAATGGAATAAATAGCCAGATAATATTAAGCACATATTCCTAATTTTGTATCCAGGCTTTTTATACAGTACATACACCTCTATGTTTGTTGTTTTTTAACCTACTGTATTTAAAAAATAAATAACTTGGAAACTGTGTATTGTATTTATGCTTCTTCAATGTATTTATCTGCCATAAATAAATTTTTTGCACACTATTTATTTATACATATATTTACACACTATTCGATTACACACTATTTTAACAGTTTTTGTTGTGTCACAACAACAGCTAGTGACTTTGTATGCCCCACCAGTGGATGACCACATTCACACTCCACGCTCTGCGTGTATTATATAACAGGCACGGCCTAGCAGGAGATACCACCAGTTTCTACTCTGTTTTCCTCTTCATATCTTTGCATTTGTTTCTATATAAAACAGTGTGGCCCTGCATGGATCTCAATATCTGAGCTTCTTCACTGGGTGGTTTGATCATCTACAGTACAATGTCTTGGCACCTCGACCCTCTTGCTGACCTCAACATTGGACATCTTTTCTCACACTAATTTGAACTCAACCAAACTCCAGCCCTGAATAGTTTAGATTTGAGATGCCCGTGTCAGCTCTACCAGACAGTTAAAAGGGAAAGAAGTGAGCAAACCCTACTGCCCATGACCGTTCTGCTTCAGGCTAGCTATATCATGAAACATGCTTCATATCTTTTTTTACAGAGTCAGAGCCAACCAGGGGCACTGACAGGATGAACAGCAAGGTAAATAGACACTGAATATGCTGTAGTGCCAGTGGGCTGAATGGTGAAGATTCTCTGTAATGCCTGTTGGCATCATTTGACCCTCCTGATCGATATGCAAATGTTTAAAAAGCCAATGTTTAGCCCAGAAATACAGTATTAACACAAATAAAAGCCATTTCTACCTAAGGATAATGCAATAAGGAGAAACAACGTACTGTGTATAGTAATTGAAAAATCATTAAAAAAAATCAAATCAGACAATTTGGTTTGTTTTTCTTTTTGTATAACACACCCTATTCCAATCATACATTCTGAACAGCCATGAAAGTATAAAACAATATTCATTAATATTGTAAAAAAATGTTGTCAGGTTACATAAACCATTTTTTTATTGGAAAGGTATATAATTACAGAAAAAACTACATTAGGTTAAACCAACAAATTCCATTCAAATGGTTAGATCAGGAAAAAAACAGGTCCTTAAGTTAAGGACCTACTGCACAGATGTTCTTTTCACAAGATAGTCAGGACTGGTGAACAATTTCTGTTGACATGCAAGTGCTTTGGAATTCAGTTTTTTACCAGAAAGCTGGATTCCATCAATTACATGGAAAGAATAAAATCCACAAATGTGCATAGCAGAAAAGTGCACAGGAAACTTTTTCAAGTTCCACACATGCTTACACAATGTAGGCGATTGGCACTAAAACATCTTAATATAGCGAAGTAAAAAATTTTTTTCTGAAATTCCAGATATTCAATATATATATGGCTGTAATAATACCAATAAACAATGAACTTTTTAACCTCACCAAAGCAGCTCACCATCTAAGAACACATAAAAGCTCAAAAGTCAGCTCAAGAGATCCAAACACATAAACTTACACTTCAACTGACATACCCAAACTCTGAGCACGTCCATCAAACCAATTGAAAAACAACAGAAATACACACATACACAAAAACATGAATGGAAAAACGGCGAGAAAGTGTTTTTATTTTGCTGGTATCTATGACAACCTCTCGTTGTGAACGCTGCGGACAGAAAGCTTGCGTGTGTGAATCAGGATCTGTGTCTTTGGGAGAGTGCTGGACGTTAAAAGAGGCTGATTGAAATTCATGTATCCAACAAAAGTGTTTGATGTCATTGATTGTGGAGCAATTACAGGTCTTGAGAGAAAGTGGAGAATAAGGGAGCCACTTACTCTGTGTGTACATGTGAGTAAAAGAGGAAGGAAAAGAGAGAGATTGGGAATGGGAGACAACAGGAGAAAGACCTCTGGACTAATACTCCAATGAGAAGACAAAGCAAACCTATTAGGAGATCCTCATTTCCCTAAAATACACAAAAACAACAACTATGAGGGTACACCAGTGCTGCAAAGCAAAAACACAATTAATCCCATCATCTGCCTCAAAATGAGGAAAGTGTATTAATCCAAAGAAAGACTGATACTTGCAGGGAGATGTGGGCCAAAGTTTAATTTGAATGATGAAATGAATCCCGCTAAACAACATCAAAATTCAGCACAGTGACTCAAAGCCGTCAACAATTTGTTTTCTTGTGTCACACTTCATCAAAATCCTTCATTGTTGGTGAAGTCTCTAATATGCAGTGCATTTTGAAAATCGTCAAAGGTCCATCAGTTCACATACTGTTTCAGTTCACAGACACTATTTATTCATTCAGCAGGTCAAAATAATTTTCTCATCTCATCTCATTAGATAATAGCTATTTGTCGGTTTTAGTGGTTAATGTTAAATCAAAAAAGCCAAATGATTTTCTTATATAATCAGTAGTGGACAACATCTGTTTATGGCAGTGCACGATTGTGCCCTAATATGTGCATCCCAATATCGCCAAATTGAGTTTTATGACAACATTATTAGTTCTATCAAGTCAGACAAAGGATGTTTTCAGAGTGCTGTAATTTGGAATGGACTTGCATGCTGGAATGGAAAATAAAATCTGGAATAAAAAGGAAGAGATGGATGGAGTGCTAAAAAAAGAATGAGGCTGAATGAAACCCTTTGTGTATGTGTGTGTAATGATGGTGTTATGGGACATGCCTCAGTGTGAAGATCAAAAGGGCCCTAACAACTGCACCTGTTCATCCTAGAGCTATTCTCTCTCCATCTCTTGCTCTTTCTTTCTTTATGTAACAAAAACATATATCTCCTGCTAAGTCCTTCCAGAATCATATCCACAGCTTCTTTGTCTTTGTGTCTTCCTGTCAAAATCAGCTTCTCTTCCACATGTACTTCTTTAACACCCCATAACATCATCGACTTTATCCCATTTGCCTCTGGTAAAATCATCAAGTTGTTTCGGATGATTGTGTTAAATGTTTTGCTTAAACGTGTAATTTCCATAAGCACCGACTTGTTTTTTAAGGTATTTTCTTTATATAATTAAACAGTCTTATGTTAGGTGTAAAACAAACTTTGCACTAAATGCTTAATGGACAGTTTTAAAATGTGTTTAAAATCTTAACAGCTTATTAAAGATATTTTTTACAAAACCTTCCCTGAAAGGGAAACTCCCCTTTGATTTCTTTTATTAATTTTTCAATTACCCGCTCTAACATACATTAAAGGGAGACTTTTTAATAACCGTTTAGTTGATTAAAAAGTAAAATCATCTAAATTCCATTTTTAATCAATTACTTTAAGCTAATTGATTTTACTTTTATATTTTGCCTTTCATTACCTTACTCTCAGTCTTTGGGATATGTAGCTTAAAATATGCGCGATCAGACAGACAGACAGGCGATGGCATAGCACTAGCATATTTGTGCACACATATATTTCAGAAGCATTTTTAAAGGCATTCTGTTTTCTTAACGTTAGATGCATGCTCAGGTGAATATGAAGCAGAAAGCTGACATTGCCAATCAACAGTTTTGCTTTGTATTCACTGGCTCCCTGCATGTAATGATTGAGCGAGTGTTGCAGAGATACCTACTTTCTTCAAAATGTATTACCACCAAAGCAAACCCTTGACATTTATTTCATTTTTAACAGCTGTTTGGGTAGTTTCTGTCAATCAGAATGCCATCAATTTTCTGAAGCGTCTGGTGCTCTACCTCTGAAATAAATGGAGTAAGTGGAAATTGGTGAAAACTGTTTTTTGTTTATTTAGCTAAATCTAGTATCAGACCATTCAAAGCTGGTAAACTGTCAATTGGTATTAGTGCATTTAAGTAATTCATATGATTTTATTCTAAATAGCTTTCCAGGCCCTTTTTATTGTCTTTAAAGGTCATGACTCTACAACAAGCTGCAATTACAGCATAAGTGAACTTTAGAAATAATTGCTGTAATTATCTGACAATGTTATTAATTTGCATCTCTGTTCATCCCCAGTGAAGAGGTGCCATGCCATAAAAGAACAGATGATGATACTTGTGGGTCTGTACATTTGTGTTTGGGTGAGATATACAGAAGTGAAACAGACAGAAATATATAAAAAAGACATTTGGTGATTAAAGTCTATTTGAGAAAGCATGTGGACCTTAAATGATTTATTACTAAATAACTATTGATGAAAGTAAACTTATACTGAGATCCGGATGGTGTCAAATGAGGGAAAACAGTTTAATAATAGATATTTTTTTCTCTCTTTGACTCTGACTCCTCGGTTTTAACATGAAAATTTATAAACTATTGTGATTCTGCCCTCTGCTGGTAAATAAAGAAACTGCAGCCAACCTGCTGTTTCAATGCAATTGTCACAGTATAAAAGCATTGCAAAAACCATTGTTGCAACTACAAAAACAAACACTCAGAGTAGTCATAATTTAAAAAACAAGGTTCATTTCACATAATGTTTTTGAACAGCCCATCACGTGTAAGTCTAGGCGATACTCAGGACTTTAATTTACATTATTCATGTGGTAACATGCATGTGTTGAACTTGAAATTATAAATAATTGTTCAGTTCTGTTATTATTTTAATGATGTGATGAGCCTTACAGTCATTTAAAAGTAACATTAATTTTGAGGGATAATTACGTGTGAAAATTGCCTTAATGCCTTACTGATGACTCCAAGACAACGTGTGTATGAAGTAAGGAAAACAAGTGATACTTTTAATTACTTTTAATTGATACTTTTATAACTTTTAAATGTACTTTTATACTTGTAATTATGAAAATGTGTTTTTTTTTAAGAAAAAAGATTATAAATGCAAAAAAAAACTGGAATTAATCTTAAGACAATTATGACTCGATGCCCATTGATAAATCAAACTCCTGTTCCTGTAGCTTAGCTGGTATCCAGAGGTTGTGAGTTCTTGTACTGATCTGAAAAAATCTTTACCTAGCATGCACTGTAAGTCACTTTGGGTAAAAGCCAAATCTCTGCCACATGCATAAAATGTAAACAAGTCAAAGTGGGATCATGTGACAACACTGTTTGGAACATTACTGTATAATGTGCATTCTTTTGTTTACAGTTTTTACAATATACTCTTTTAGGCAGTGTCCACTATAAACAGTAAACAGTAGGCTAGTTTTCCATTTCCATTCTTGCCTTTACTTTATACTGGCTTATGCTATTTTAAGCAGCAATTAAAACTATAGTTCCAGCCCTGGTCTGATGAAGGAGTGTCCAGCTTTACATAATCCTTGACTTACTATTATATACACTAATTTAGATAAGCCGCTGTATTGCACAATGTACTGTACGGTGTTCCCAGGAAATAGACATAAACACTGCTGATAAAAGATCACTCAAAAAGTAGAACAGAAGTGAAAGAACATCTGACAACAACATACTCAAACACTTGCTTATTTACCTCTGTGAAATGCCACACATTAAAAAAACCCTCTTGCTGTACGCATAACATACAACACTCGCTATATGTATTAATGTAAACTTAGTGTAAATAAATATGTATTTAATTTTTTAATTTGTTTATTATTATTGTTATATTTTATATGTTTATGTAATACATTGATATATGTAAACAACATGAATATATTCATATCTATATTGATGTATAAGATATTTAAGTACATTTAAGATAATATAAATATAAGAGATATATTGATAATAAAAAGTAATGTCATAAAGGTCATACAATATGGGTATGTTTGTTGTGCTTGTTTTGCTGTTTTTTGAATGTTGTTGTTGGACCTGATAACTGCAATAACAGCCCACCATAACATTTGAGAACAAATGTTAAAAATTAACCCCAAAACAGTGGGTGTATTTTATATACCTTATTTATCAAAACCACACCTTTGTTTTTCTATGAATAAGCACTTTTTTCAAAACATTGCCACATTCTGCCACACCCCCCAAATAGCCTGACTGCTTGTTTGCCTGATTGGTTAGTTTAACCTCAAGGTGCGCTTGCTGCCTGATGGTTGGCTACTGATACTGACCTCATATTCTGTGCTGTTTTGAAAACCTTTGTACTTTAGGACAGGCTAAATAATACATTGATGGTATATTTCTGATTAACACAAAGAAATGTTTCCAATAGCACTTCTTTGTTACTGATTAAATCCTGGAATAAATTGTCTCCAGTACATTTGCAAATGATTACCATTATGTAGTCTCAAACAGCAACCATGTTTGTTCAAATAACAAGCTGGTCTCATAAGCATTTCATACACAAATACCCATTTTGTTTCTGTGTGATATTGAGCAAATATTTGTTTCACAATATTGGCTGAATTTATGAAAACAAAACAACAAACAAAAACGAACAGTTAATTTAAAGACATCTTGCAACTGCATATGAGACGTCTACGTATGATCTAATATAACTTGGTTAAGCCGGTTATTGCATCAACAAAGACTTAGTTAGAAAGCTTCAAATTTTTAAGCCATTACAAACACAACTTAATAAACAACAAAACGTGCTCATTATAATGTAGCAACTACCTCATATTTCTGGAGGTGATCATTTAGTGTTTGTGCTATGAGTTTTGTGATGATCAAGTATCCAATCATAAATCCGAGCAATGAACACTATATACAAATTAAGAATGCCAGGTGGTATTTAGTTCTAGCGTAAGGTAAAAAAGGAAAAAAGTATAAGAGTAAAATGCAGTGCATCAACAAGACATTACACAGCAATGTATTGCCAAAAATTCATTGAAAGGGGATCAAATTGGCCCTCGAGCTTAATCCTTCGTCTCACAGGATGGATTAGAATGTTTCAAGCACATAACTTCATGTTGTGTCAGGGGAGGGCATAAGGATGTCTTGTCTGATGAGTCAATTTAAAGCAGACACTTTAACATTTTCATTATTTTGAATATGGTGCTATTCCACCCAGACTTACTGCTTAATCTCTGCCACGCTTCATCTGGGATTCATTTGATCTGTCATATCATCCTGAAGCTGAAGTGTCTGGAGAGACTGTGAGAGAGAGAAAAGAGAAGGCAAATATGAATGAAACAATTTTTTACATTTTGGCTCAAAGAAAGGAAATTTTGACAATATACAGCAGGTTATTTATGTGTAGCAGACAGGGAGATTTACATACACAAATACAGTGCATTGCCAAAAAATTTAGACTTAATCCTAAATTTGAATTTTGTTGTCTAAATTTAAGGATTTACTGTACTTTATCTGTACATTCATTGGCATGTTCTTTAATACTCATCTTCAGAGCTGCACTTTATATTTACAATATGAATAATGAATCCTCCAACGGGTTTATCCAGAAAACTTGACAGTTATTTTAACGATTTAACAGTGCAGGCCAATTATGAGCCAATTATGTCATTGTTAAGGGTAACTGTTTTTATGCAACTCAGGAAATTCTTTTTTTATCCATTTTCATTGGGTTTTAACTCATTGAAAATAAATGATTCTTTCCAGACCTTCACAATTCACACAACAACACTTGGATTGTTTGGATGGATGGGATAGAAGGGAGAAAAAATAATATATTTCAAAAAGATCAATATAGTGCTGTTCTGTACTGTAAAAACAGCATGAAATCATGTGTAGGTGTGGATGAGAAGAAGGGCACGACTTTAGTAATGGAGGAGGATTGACCGTAGGGAGTTTCTATCTGTCTCATGCTTCTGTATCGCCCACACCCCCTCCACAGTCAATCTGCCTCCCCTCACATGTTATCTCTCTCACACACATTGCTTCACAGCTGTTGTAGCACAAAGCTCTGCTGAATATAAGCCACTGCAGGGCAGAAAGGCATACTGTCCTTTCAACCAGACCAAATATTAAATCTAGCCTGTAAAAAAGATGTATGTTTGTATAAGCACATTTTGGTACTGAACTCATCCTACAATTTATGAGATTAACTGACAGGTACTGGACTAAGTTTTAGAACAATAAAAAGAGAAGAATGGTATTCATGTTTTTTGTGTATTATTAATACAATTTTTAGGGTTTCTTTCATATGCTGCAGTAATCCCTTTGATAAGGTCAACATCCAAAATGTTACATATCTAAACCTGCTTGAACATTGCAGTACAAATAAAAATGACTCGACTTTTTTTTAACCAAGATCATTTGTCACATACTGAGAAAAGGCAGTCTATACAGTCTATAACCGGCAGGTAAGAAACTGGTACATCTCTGTCCTAAACAGAATTATAAAGGCCCTAAAACAGCAACTCTTCTGGGTTTCTAGGTCATAGTGTGCACAGATATAAAATAGCTGAGTAGACTTTCAAGTGTGATCTGTGATCATTTCTTTTCAAATGAAATTTGCTTAACTTTGCTTTACATTTTTCTGTTGATACGTTCACCTGCCATTATAGTGTCCTAGACAGCATAGACATACACAATGTTTTGCTTGGTTAACAGAGCAGGCAAACATCATTTACATACAAGTTTTGTTTTTGTACCTGCATGTTTACATTCATGCTAACAAGGTTGTGCAATTACATGACTTGTTTTACGGTAAGGGACACATATCTGACCTGATCTGATATCTGTCGGGTGTGCAGTCATTCCACTCAGGTGACTGTTTGAACTCTGTGTTTTGGTGAATCAATAAAAGTACACAGACTTATTTACAATGGAACAGCCCACTGAGAATCAGTGACCTGATTCCCTCCTTTAAAATCATGGACATCTTCCAACACAAGCATTACATACCGCACGTCACGCCACGTACCCTCAAACCAACAAATGTAAACTATTATCTCAAAAGCTCTTTCCACAGCGGTTGTGCCACAAAGCACAGCTGAATATAAGCCACTACTGGGCAGAATGGCATATTGTCCTCTCAACCAGAACAAGTAAAAAGATTATATATTTGTATAGCTTATTCACAAAGGAACAGCCCACTAAGCATCAATGACTCAGTTCCCTCCTGTCAAAATGTTCCAGCTCAAACTGCACGTCACACCATGTACCCTAAAACCAAAAAAATGTCTCATCTCAAAAGCTTTTTCCACAGCTGTTGTGCTGCAAAGCAGCTGAATATAAGCCACTACTGGGCAGAATGGTAAATGGGCATCTCCAGCGTTATGGACGTGGCATATTCATTCAAAACTTGAAATATAAATTCTCAGAGATTGTATTTATTAACATTATTTTGAATATTTTCATAAACCCCTGTTGTTAAGAGTCCCAACATCAGAAAAATATCATTCTATACACATATTTTCTATTTAAGAGGAGGAAAACACATGCGTTATGGATGTGACGAAAAAGTGAGACTCCATACTTCAAAGGATTTCTTTAAAATAAAAACACAAACCAGTCTATACCCAACAAATGGAGAAACAGTGACACTTTATTTTTTGCGAGCACATTTATGAGAAATACGGACTGTTATTATTATCCGAGCTCTTAGTATGGTAAAAACCTTTGGTAAAAACCTTTTCTTACAATGAAAAACAAACATGTTTTTATGGTAAGGTTGACATTTGCATGGATTTGCCCATATAGTCTTCTCAATCAGACAAAATATTAAATCTAGCCTGTACAAATGGCATGTTCTTTCACGAAAATATATATGTTTGTATTGACTTCTTCACAAAGGAACAGCCCACTAAGCATCAATGACCTAGTTCCCACTATTGAACATGTTCCAACACAAACTCCACATACTGCACGTCACACCACATACCCTAAAACCTAAACCCTAAAATGTAAACAGCAATCTCAAGAGCTGTCTGTCTTCATTCACAAACAGCAAAACTGCTCGTCACCCATTGCTAAAATGATAAATAATAAACTTTGTCAACATCCAGATATGTTTTAGGCTAATCAAAACAACAACTACAAATACCATAATCAAATCTTCATCATTTCTACTAATTTGTACCAAGCATTTTCTGTTCCACAGCACTGTGCAATGCCTTATTTGGTGTTAAGGACTTGGCAAAGCGAAACTATTAAATCTTTAACAACCCAGAAGTTTTAAAACTTTGCATGACTGTTTGTCAGCACGTCACACACGCAACCGAACAGCTGACGGCAGAGAACATCAACAGTGCGCGTCCATGAGAGGGAGGTGGCGTGCACTGGCGTCATATGGCTTGCCGCGCTCTGATTGGCCAGGGCAACTCACCAGACATGACCGCGCTTGTTTTCTGCAGAGGAAGCGCGCGCGTGGTATAAGGTTTGTACTGTGGTATGAAAGAGGCAGTTCTGTTTCGTGAAAATATAATGTGACCAAATAACACATCTGAAATCAGCTGTTGTTATTTTTGCGAGCTAGTTTAAAAAGCGAAGACGATTAGACGAGCATACTTCCAAGGGATCGAGGTGAGTGTATTTTCACTAAAATTTGATGATACCTCATTATTGAAGTAATGCAAGTAAATGACTGTGATGATCTTTAACGATGTACGTTTTTTAATAATTACATTCTTGGTTCTCGCAGTGCCAAATGCCCAGATTAGAGGAACATTGCTGGTCGTGCTCCTGTTCAAGCAGTGTGAAGTCAAAGGACCTATCGAGCGCCAGCTGGATTGTTTGTAAAGCTGGTGAAATGATGTCCATCATAACCTCACTGTTGAGCCACGCATACGGCTCTGTGCACAGCCTCCAGTCTGCTAATCTCATTCGACGGGGACTTGTTTTGTTTATCGTTGGAGTCGTTCTCGCCTTGGTGTTAAACTTACTTCAGATCCAGAGAAATGTTACATTGTTCCCAGAGGAAGTGCTGGACACGTTGTTTTCGTCCGCCTGGTGGATTCCCCTCTGCTGTGGCACTGCTGCTGGTAAGTCAGTAAGACGGTGTGTATTTTGATAAATAGGCAATTTATGTTAAAGACAATAAAGACAAAGGCACTCGCGTGTATGTGGGAGGAGGGGTTGTTTGATCCACTATTGTCTATTGTTCTATTATTACTAATGTAAATACAGGTATGTGATACATTAGCCATGTGTTATGTTTACATTGTGCAATAGTCCTCAGACTTGTGTTTGGGGGCTGTTTTGTTGACATTCATCGTACAGTATGTTTCCTCGCCTCGGGCTTGTACTGTCCTGGAAACATTCGGGCATACGGGGTCATTTTTGGGGTGCTGCTTTGCTATTGGCTCCGCTTAGAACGGGTGAGCTGTGAGGGAGGCACGTGATTGGTTGCTGTGCCGAACATGCCACTTACCCGAAGGAGAAATACGGAAGTCGAGTAGAGCGTAATTTAATAAATAATTCCGTCACGCTTGACTCCGCCCCCTGCATTCCGCACAGTACACGTAGTGCTGATGTGGACAAATATCAGTCCACCTCCTTTTAAAGTACTTGTATGTATTTGATGTATTTGCGCAGCCTTTTTGTTCATGTCTACTACAAATGATACAACGTAGACTTGAAACTGTATTTATTTACAAATAAATAAAAATGACCCGTAAGAAAATATAATAAATTATCAAAAAATAACCATTGTTTTGATATGACATTCATGATATTTTTAGTTAAACTATAGTAATGCAAATAGTAATCAATTCACTAAAAAATCAAGGTTACACGTTTACTATAATAAATCCATGATTAGTTTTCATAAGGGGTAGACAGAGGCATCAATGTGTGATTTTTATTTGTATTTGGAATTTTAAAATGTTATTTAATGCACTTTTTGTTTTCTCTTTTCTCAGCTGTGGTTGGTCTGTTGTATCCCTGCTTGGACAGCCATCTTGGAGAGCCACACAAGTTTAAGCGGGAATGGGCCAGCGTGATGCGCTGTATTGCTGTTTTTGTAGGCATTAATCATGCCAGTGCTGTATCCTTACTTGAAACTCTACATGACTGTGGACACTTAAAGTGTGATGTATTTGTAAAGTTATAAAAATGTCCTGTACTATTATAGTCTTATTTACATACTGTGAATTACAAAAAGCACTCATTCTTCAAACATTGATAATAAATGACTAATAGTAACCAAGTGCTAAACTAGATCTAACTACATATTACATATTTCCCTTAAGTCATATATCCTATAGAAACTGGACTTTGCCAATAACGTACAGCTCTCGCTTACTTTGGCCGCCCTGTCTCTGGGCTTGTGGTGGACATTTGATCGTTCTAGGAGTGGTTTTGGCCTAGGACTGACAACCGCTCTGTTAGCGACTCTCATTGCTCAGCTTCTTGTCTACAATGGCATCTACCAGTAAGTTATGATTATTATGCAACAAGTCTCAATGAGAAATTGCACTCAACAAATCATCAGTTAATCACAGGCTTACTTCCATGTGAACATTTATCTATTTATTTCTTTAAATCACACATGATCAGTCATTATATGAGCAAGCTAGATTGTTAAAATATTTATCTTGCTCATCTTTGTCTCTTTTTTTGTATAGGTATACATCTCCAGATTTTTTGTATGTTCGATCTTGGTTGCCTTGCATATTCTTCTCTGGTGGAGTGACGGTAGGAAATATCGGGCGACAGCTAGCTATGGTAAGAATAGTTTACCTGTTTTAACCACATCCTACAAACATTTACTCCTTATTTTCTAGTCTAAACCAACCTCTTTTTCTGTCTTTCATCAGTTTTTCATATACATTGTCTGTTTTATTGGATTATAGTTATATAATTATAGCTATATTAGATTATTCAGCACAGTCTTTTGTTGTGCTATGTACCGAACACTAGGTCTAGTTTAGATTTCAGAAGTGAAACTTAAGTGGGCACACATAGAGAAACGAAAGTAAAACTCAAAGCATTCTGAAATGATTTCCAGTCATTCAACACTAGGTCTAGTTTAGATTTCAGAAGTGAAACTTAAGTGGACACACAAACTCTGAAATCATTTTCAGTCATTCAGTCTGTTTAGTATACTGCCAGAATGTCTGAATGTTTTAAGTAAAACTAATCGTCAAAAGTTTATAAAGTTGATTTTTGAAATAAAATAATAAAACAAACATGAGAGTAACTTTCAAATTAGTTGTGCACCCGTACACCCTTATATTTTCACTCATAATTTAACTAGAAATGTGTAAACAACAGCGTGTAATACTATGTCAACACCTCCACAAATCTAATGCCTGGGGTAAAATGTCATGCTTAGACATCCTAATTAGTTGCTGCTTGTTGTCTGAGGCATGTTTGTGCCATCCTTACTAAGTCTTCTCAGTCAGCTATTCCTTTTGGTCCTGGTGACTTAACCACCGCCTTTCTCAATAAGGGCGTGAAAGCAGATTACACTGTTGTTTTTCATGGTAATGGTCAGAGAGATGGAGCCAGTATAGAACTTTGTTTACCAAGTGGATGCCGCTTTCACTTTTTTTTTTTTTTGAGTTGGCAGATGCTCATTTTGCTTGACCAATTAGAATTAGCAGTAAGCTATTATTTCTCTTGTTATTATTAGTGACCAGTTGGTTTTGCAGCAGCTGTGCATTAGAGTGCTATTAAAAGCAGAACTGATACCTACATTAATGGCATATATTACTCAACATCACCATCTGAGCAAAGATGTTTTAGACTGCGCTCAGAAGTGAGACAGAGTATGTGAATGAATTTAGAAAACCAGAAACTTCCCTTTACTGAGTCTGTAAATCTTTATTATGTTTTCCAGTGGGCCCTCATACTGATAGTGTAATGATGTCTTCAGAATATATTTCTGAATGTAGGATTATGCACTGAAATTATGAATATATACTGTACTATTACTACTTATTATTACAATTTGAATACTACAGTTACAAAATTATTAAAACGTTACACTGTTTGTTTCTACTTTAGTTCTTTATTTATGATTATAACTTTTTATATTTACATTTATAACACTTTAGACATGCTTATGATTAAATTTGGGACTCTAGTGATGATTGATTGTCCTTATAAAAGACTTGTCTGGGAGACTGACCAGCTGCCCATGGATGGGGCTTATGAAGCAGGATACAGACTTGACCTATGAGGGTCTCCTATTTTACAAGGCTCCCCATTCACTCATGCCTTACATAACTCATGTATATAAAAAGCTTGTGTAATATATAGTACATACTAATTATAGCCAGTGTTAAGGCACCTAGTGGGTTCAGATGTTTTATGAATATTACTTCCACATTAGCAGGCTCAGTTTTGTAATAAAACACAAGTAGCTAAAAGCGCTTATGTAATAAACATCTGAGGTTAGCAAAGAAACAAAAGTACTCTAAAGGTTATTAATTTGATTTGCACAACTTGGTACAATCAAGTGGTATGTGACCTTTTTGATCTGCATGTTAATATATTTTTAAAGGCCCTTAACTTTCAGCTTGCACATTAGTCTTAGGGTCTATAGATATTAGGTACAAAATTCAATATTGTGGGAATATTGTACCCTCCTCACTAATCACTTATCATCTTTTTCTTTCTGCACAGGGCTCCACTGAAAAGCCTCACAATGACTAAGCAGGGTGTGAGGTTTGTGAAGTGAGCTTCGACGAGTGCCAAAACGAGAGCGTGCAAACCGAGACTCTATATTGGGTGTCCCTGGAGACAAAGACGTTTTAGTCCAAGCATAACTTCTGCTCTTAATTTTGCTCCTCTTTATAACAAAAAAAGAAAATGAAGAGCGGGTTGGTCTGCGCTGGCCCAGTGTACCATGGAGAGCAGCCTAAAGAACCCCCCTAGCATCCAACACTACCATCAGCATCATCTTTGTTACTACAGCTCCTTGCAGTTGTACTACTGGTAGTATCAGTCACATAATTATCAGGTTGATGGAGCGCCACTAAAGGACTGGATGAATTTCTATCTAGCTTCACTGATAGAGTTTAAAGAGTGAAAAGCAGTGGTGAAGCTGTGTGTATACAAGTATGTGTGTGCTGGTCCTATGGCTAAGACCAGGGAGAAAATGCAGTGCAGAAATGCACATTTTATTGTATATTATTTTTGGCTGGAGAACTGAAAGATAAATGAAAGGGAAGATTTAAGGCTGTGCACAATGCTTAAAATATCCAAAGAGGTCTGTGTACTGTCTGTATTAAATTTAAGAGGCTTTCATACAAACTGACCACACTTGAGTGTTACATTGAGTACCAGATGGGTTTGATTGCCAATCACATTTGTGCCGACTGGTTAGTTTAGTCCTAGAACTGAATTGGTCATGATTGTATAACTTTGTTGCTAATACAGACCAAAAGTAAAACTAAAAACGCTAGTTGTGAAGTAATCGAGTGGCACTTTGAAATAAGAATCAAACGTTAAGTTAAAAATGTCAAGGCTGCCCAATTTTATTAATGTAAACTCAGAATTGAAATGGTCAAAAGTCATTAGTTATACAGCTTTTTAAACTAAATCACTGGAAAGGTTGGAAAAGTAGGATTCAAGAAAATGTACTTTTTACTGCGGCCTCTAAGGTTTGCAATCTGTGATTGCCTTTGTATTATAGATTTGAGTGCTTTTGTCACTTCTCCAGTATGGTAATGTTTCTTTTTGTTTGTACTTCATTCATTGTGTATTGCTTATCATGTAGCCAATTTTGTATCTAATATAAAAGGTATTACTGGGTTAGAGTGTAGGTTTGGGGATCTTGGCAAATGAAGTGCAATCAGTTACTATGAGCCTGGTATTCTTTCATATTTATTACTTTTTAATGTTAAGGTACCCCAAATGATTCGTATGCAGTATAGAAACAAACCAGCAATAAACCCATCATTTATATATACATGTGAAGGTGTAGTTTGACCGCAAACTCTGAGTTTTGAAAACTATTCCAATGACCATTGGTCCCAGGCTCTTTGAAAAACTCTGCTTCAGGGAAGGCAGGATATATAACTGAATGAAAGCTTTACTTAGAAGAAATGCAATGATGTATTTCTAGGATTGAGTGTGCATGTGTGTCTTTACCATTTCAGTTGTATCATTTTTACAATTTTGAGTTCAACTGTGAATGAAATCAAATAAAATTGTGTGTGGTCCAGCAGGATTTGAGTTGTTTATTGAATCTTAAAACATACAACATCATGATAAAAACACAAAGCACTGAAAATCCTACATTTATTTTATTCATTAATCCCAAATAAAATGTTAACCTTCCTTCACTCACTTTGTTAACTTAGCTGCATTTATAGAGATGGTAAGGTAGATAGAGCCAGTTTGCTTATTTTTCATTTACGTAGTGTTATAAGTTATGTTGTTTTTAACTATATATATTGATATATACTGTATATATTAAACTAAAATGAATAAAACTGCTATATTACGCTTTAACAATAGCTTATGAAAATCTCTTTCAAAATATGTAAGTTACAGAAAGTCTAAATCACCTAATAAGGTTTCTACAGGACAATTGCATTAAAAAGTCCTATTTGCATTTATTTTCATACCACTGAGTCGACAACCTCCACATTAGTTTCACAAAAGATGACTGAAATATAGTCATAAATTTATAGTATTCTAAATATTATTTACTGGTTTTATTGCCCTGAAACTGTCTAGCCATTACAATGAGAAGCAATGAATATTGTATATACATAGAATATTGTATTTTTATGAAAATATAATACAGTGTATTAATATGTTAAATCTGAAGTTTGCTTTAGAAATTCAGTACAGCAATAATTGTATTCTTATTATTATTTTGCATCGTCTTTTTCTGCCTTTCTATTTTAGGGTTATACTCCTTCACTGTAGTCAAAAACACATATGAGCTGCAAGCTACATAAAACAATAAACGCATGAATCTGATGATCTGATTTACATATTAGTATTTAGCAGATACAACCCACAATAAAACAAAGAAGTGATTCATCCTCAGCAAGGAATATTATTACATATACAATAATTTTTTTCCATTTGGCAAATGCTTCATTTCTACAGTGCATTCAGTCCATAAATGTCTCGATATGTATATTATTTCATCAATAATATGAAAAGTACATCGAAGAACACAAATTTGACAAATGCTGAAGTCTCTTCAAAGCAAGCACTGGATTTTAGGATAAAGTTAACTGGTTCTTATGTCAACATCAGCCCCTTGTGTTTGTGAAAGTAATGCTTTGACTCAGCAGGGGTGGTACATGATGTCCATGAAGTTTCTCCTCAGCAGATGTTTCTATAGTAACAAAACCAAACGAGTATGTGACTACTTGGAAAAACTAAGTATTGCATTGCGTCTTGAACACATTATTATAATTAATTATTATTGCATAAATGGAACATAAATGGAACATTTTGGCCTCCATTGACCAGTTTAAAGAATACACTGTTGAAACCCCACTTCCAAATAATTTCAGTAGATGGCAGTATTGCACATTTTTCAAGATCCCTACATAGTACAGTCATTAATAACTCTTGAATACATCCGTGGTGAATTTAGGTTGAAAACTTGGTCAGTGCAACAAATTCAAAGGTTTTAACATGGTATATAAGCACAGTTTGTTCTAAAAGGCTGCTTCTGAAAACTGCCCAACTTTCACTTAAAGCTTAGATAACAGGCAACCAATAATATACATCAACAGTCCTAAAATAACAATGGAATAACAGTTTGCGTGAATTTTCCACGTGTTTGTGTGGAGATTGCTTGCAGGAGTTTTAACAGGCGTTGAGGATTTAGATTGCTCTTTGGCCCTGGGTTAGAGCCCCCCCACTGTTCCTCTAATGGAAGATGATTCAGTCGAACGGACGAGAAGACAGAACCGCAATTACCCAGACTTATTGAACTCACTCCTGACATTTCTTTGGCTTTTGACTGAACTAGCACAGAAGTACAAGGGAGTGGAGGAGAGATGGGAGAGAAAGAGAGAAGACAGAATATGTTAATATGAAACTGAGACTATAAGATTAATTAGAAACACATATAAAGATTACACAAAATCTCTTCAAGAGAGTGCAGCAGCAACATACAAACTAAAACGTAATGCAACACCTTCATCTAACAAAATTATCCTAAATTAGACTGCCAGGCTGTGAAATAATTTCTGCCTCAGTCAACACTGTCATTGCCTCCAGGGATTGACGTGTGCATGTTAAGCTACAATGACAATATCTCTCTCCACTCCCTCACTCAGTGTCTCATCACCGTCTTACTCGATCTTTGAGGGTATCAACATAATGAATTGAAGAATTAGACCTAATGGGACACAGACCAGCGACGGTGTAACAGGAGGATGCAAAAAACAGAGCACCATTTCAGTCCAAATTGCCCGCAATGCCATTCAAATGCCAGTCTGGCATTTAAACGTGTCTCATCTCTCACCGCTGACCAGGACTTCCATTCGCTTCAGTCAGTCTGATTCAGCGCTGCTTCTTCTAATTGGTCTGTGGATTGCATGGTCGATCAAAAGACAAGTGCTCTTACTTGTGTATATACTGTATAGGATTAGCTATAAGAAGGGTCAAGGTCACATCGACATAAATCTTGTCTTGCGCACAACTGCAGTCCACAACCAAGGTGTAGCAATCATCATCACATAATCCCGGAAAAAGTAAACTTTTTACATTAAGTTTTAATGTACATCAATTTACATAACAAAAAAGTGGAATTTCAATATCAGGTTATGACGCATGAAGCGACTCATCCTGCGCAAATCCTTTACAGTAAAATGAATCAACACATGGCATTACGAACGGGAATTAACTGACTGCCTACTGCCACTATTATATCCTAATCAAGCAAACCCTAGTTATTGTTATATACTCATCACCATTTTTATACAATCATCATTCGAATATACAGCAAAATGATACAAACTAACTAATATGACACGTTTAGATATTACGACGAACCTTAAAGAAGATTAAATATCAAATGCTGTTACGCAGTATCTCAATGTGAATATGAAACGAGAGAGATGGTAGACAGCAGTTATTTTAAGGGCCAGTTCGATGTTTTTAAACGGATACTTTCATTTTTATTTCTTTATAATCTCCGCGGTCTCTTAGAACAACAACTTTATCAACTAGCAGCTCGCACTCCGCTGCCATGGTGTATTGAAAATTACTTGAACAAGCAACAATATGGATTCTGATGTCATTTGAATTTATTACATTTAAAGATACTGTTATTAAAAAATCTAATGTAAAGGTTTTTTAAAGACATAAAACATAAAGGAAATTAACGTTAAGTTAAAAGCATTTCTTCAATTAATTAAAATAGGCACCCGATCTTTATCCAAAAAGCCGGACCTTTACAGAAAAAAAACATACTCATGTCTATGGACATATAACAAACTTTGACCTTTCCTGTAAGCACAAGAGGAAAAAAACTGTCTAGACTGGAAACTAGTGCACCATTAATGAGAACTCACTATAACCCATGGGAACCTTCAAATGCATTACTGAATATTTATCGCACCACAGAGTGCCATATATTCACACCTAACATTTGATCCGTTAGTTCATATGAGTGTCCAGATATGAAGCATATCCGGTTTCAAGACTCATTTATAGGCATCAGAACATTTGTTTACGTCTCTTAAATATCGAATTTTAAAGTTAAATATCAATCTTCCCTAGTGCATTTTTTTGTCATCGAAAAATTCACAAATCTACTTTAAATTCACAAATCTGGTCTGGGGTGGGGAGGTTACCCTGTACTGGAATATTTTAAAATGAAAGAATTATACAGAAAAGTGCAAAAACAGGGAACTGGAGATAAAAGAAGTGTGTGAATGATGGTGAAATGACGCATTCCCTATCACAAAGCAGGAGAGCAGATGTGGATGGAGCAGGTTCCGGTCGAGTACAGACGCACAAAAGAGGACTCCAACTTTCTCAGAGGGGCACTGGAAAGGGACACATGGGTGAAAAAGACCCTAACCATTCTAAATATTTCGGGGTAGAAATCTGTTCTGCACAAAAATGTAAAACACTTGCTTCTTAAAGTGCTTATAAACTTTAAAAAGGAAGAAACGTAAGGAGAAATTTGACTGTACAGTACTGTAAAATCTTAAGCACACTAGATGATCACAACAAAAAAATGCTAAGATCTTTGTACATTTTGCTTCACTATGTCAGTAGGAAATATAAATTTCAAGCATTAACTCTAATAATCATGAGAGATTTTGTGAACAAAGAGTGCAACAACAGATGGTACAGCCCAAACAGAGACCTGATCTTACATGAAGAGACAGAAAACAGTAATTCATCATTTCTATTCGGCAATATTTTCAAGGCATTTTATCACAAGTGCCTAAAACCTTCCACAGTATTTCCAGGTAGATTGTCCAAGTCGTCTAATGTGACTTTAACGGGCACATCATAATATTATCCATGTATCTTGGCAACTAAAACCCTTCGTTTAGGTCATTCGAAGAAAACCCTCTCAGCTGGTCAAAACAAATATCTTAGGGGTTAGGTTAAAGGTGAGGGACGTAACACATCAGCCTCTTCTCTATTTATACATGCTAAATCTATCTAAAGGATATGATTAGTGATGCCACACACGACGAACATCATAATCTATTTTAATTTCTCGCTAGGCCACATTGTAAAATAAGATCCATTTACGCCACACAGTATGTTCAAAAAGCATTACGGATTATTTGACAAGTTAAACTATAAACTGAGCGACGGTGACATGATTATGTTGCGTGCACTTTACAAAGTAACAGAACAACTACACAATAATGAAATAAAGCAACAAGTGCACTGTGATAATGAGGTGGGCAAAGTGTTTAGAGACAAGTGTTTATAGCGCACACTTGTCGCGAGGGTCTCAAACAATCACAAGCGCGCAGCACAGGTGCAGTCGGTATCTGAAGAATTCAAACTCCCGCAAAGTATCCAGGACAGCGCCCTGTGACCCACCCACAGGGTGTTTAGACAGCGGGACAGGTAGCCTAGCGGATCATGAGCAGACTAATTTGTATATCATTTTTTGGAATGCATATTGGCTACATCTTAAATATTAAAGCTGATGTTCTCCGGGTCATGTTATGTTCCCCCTTCGCTCACGCGGGTGTTTTTGTTTGACAGGAAATGTAAACCCCCTAAACCTCTTGACTGCTATAGCCACCACGTGGTGTTTATTAGTAACTGTCAGAAGTAAGACGTCCTGACACGTGAAGGGTCTATAGTAAAAGACGCTGGTGTTTTAAACGCATTCGTTCAAATTCAACGAGTGACAAAAATGTATGAGTTAGGAACACATTTTAATTGTAAATTCAGCGTAATGGGCTATTTATTTCGTAAAAAAATATTTTTTACCATCTTTATACTTTAACACTGGATAAAAGCTTATTATAGAAATAAAAAAACTGTTAAATTCGGTATATTAACTACAAGAAAAATGTATTTGATAATTTAATAAAGGTTCTAATAATTTTGTAACCTTTATCTAGCACCAATTAATTAAACCCAAGTATTATATATATTGGTTGAATTCAGGTTGATTGGGACACTTTTGACACTTAAATTTCCTTATCAAATTTTTACTTAAATATTAAATGAATGATAATTAAACAAACTTTGTTGATACGTGTTGAAACTTCTTTTATTAACTTATTGCTGCTGTAATTTATTTAGAATGGTCAAACTGGCATTTACTACATTCTTTAAAACTAGTGATAAATTGTTGTAACTTAAAAAAAAGAGAAACGTAAAAAAACATTGAAATTACTTATAATAGAGTAACGTTAAACGTATAATAGAGTAATGTTTAGGCATGCGTTACCATGATTCTTGATCACATTTTTTACAGTGCACTTTTAACTGAAAAAATAAAACATCCGATTACCTCTCAAAAGTTGTTGAAAATAGATTAATGAACAATAGCATGAAATTAATTCAAATGAAATAGTGAACTAGACAGTGTGTGGGTTTTACAGATTGAAATGCATATAGTAGCCTACTAATAATAATTAATACAAATAATAAATACATTACATCTAAATGAACTTAAAACAAAATAATGTCAAGCAAAATGTCAAGTGTTTCACATAGTGTATTTCAATAAAAACAAAATGCATTCCTTTCTTATACAATTTTCACACCAAAAGCAAATATAAGCTTTACAAAAGTTACTGACAACTGGCCACAAATCAACTTGAGAAAATACATTAGATGCATGATGTTAATGAAATATAATCTGGAATGGCGTGGCTGAGGGGCACTTATAATGCGAGTTTTCACGGCGATAAAATGCTTGGTATTTGTGAAAGTGAAAATGCACCTGTGGCACGTCTTGCATGCACAAAGCCAACCGATTCAAATGTCCGAAAGATAAGATTTTTAACGTTATTTGGAAAAAGGTCCACTCAACCACGTAAAAGCGTTTTGTGTTTTTGATTCACTAAAATCGTCGAGGTGGGAATGACTCAAGAGATACAAGGCTAAAGCTTTGACTATCAATGAAGCCATTTTCTCAAAAAAGGTCTCAAGATGGGAGCAGCATTCAATTAGCTTGATCCCATCTAAAGAGCCTTAATTAGGTTTGTGGAGGACGCCGCATGCACGGTGGGTCAGGGACAGCAAGACTGTTTAGACTGAAAGGAGACTTATTTACGCCAGGACGATCAGACGCTTGAGAATTAAAGGCATTAAAACCTATCAACTCTATCCTCCCAGCGTTTTCAAAGTGGCCACTCTGCTAGGACCCGGACCCCGACAGTGCTCTGGCTTTGAAGGAATCTGGATTTAAAACAAGAAGTATCAGTCAGGCATTTAGACCACTTAGGTATTGCTTTACAATAAAAACAAACCAAATATTAAGTGGTGGATTATATATAAAAAAATATATATTATTATATAGGCCGCTTTTGTTAGGCACGAGGTTACAAACCATTTTAAATATTATTCAAATAGTAAAAGTTCTTTACAAATCTTTAAGGGGAAAGAAATAAAGAATTCAATTTCTAAAACAACTGTTCTGGTACTATGCAGATTGGGCTGGAATGGATTCTGCCCTGCATGTTGTCAGGACTCATATCACAGGCGTGCTTTGACTGGCTGTGTTGAGTGTGTGCGTGTCTTTGAGAGGGAGTGAGAGAGTAGGGGGTGTTATCCTTTATGCAGGGCTGCAATATCTACGATCACGATGGCTAGCACACACACCGGCGCGTCCATTCACAAATCGACTCGGTACGTCAGCACCTATTGTAGTAACCAAACCAGTGGCATATACTGTGACGTGTTCAAGCAAAAGGAGACCAAAGAAAACATACGAAGGGCCAAACGCTCAGCGTCTATAAGCTGGTACAACTGGTACTGGTACTGGTACAAACTGGTACAAGATACATTTTAGGTTATCCCTTCAAATATAACTGTGTGCTGACTCTCTCCATTATTTATTGATAGACATCAGATATCTAGGGGGATATACGAAGTACAATACAGAAGTAAACCGGTCATTATCATGAGCAAACACTAGTTGGTGCTAGTTTTGATTTTATCATTAAAATAAACTAAGCAATGGACTGTGCAAGCCCATTATGTTTGTCTGTTTGGTAAATAAACAACGTTTAAACAAAATTGGCAATACACCTCTCGTGGCAGCAGACAGCATATTTGACAGGTGTTGGATAGAGAACACTTTTGCTGTCAAAGTATGATTAATAATTTTATTTTCCCTCTAGTTACAAACAAGAAAATGACAAATATTTTGCCTAACATAGAGTATATTTAAAGTTATGGTTCAACAATTTCTCCTAAACACGGTTTTCATTTACCTCATTTAAAAAACAAATGTTGCAGTGGATCTATCAATGGCTACGTTTGTCTACGTCAAACAAAATAGGGATAGCCCATCTTTTGGCACTACATCTGTACGGAACATAAATGTGTTTGAAAATGTACAAAATTACCTAGTTGTACAATCTTCGTTTCAACAATAGCATCAATAACGACAGTAACAATAATCATAACAAAAACACGAATGAAACACCATTTTTTCTTCATACATAAACTGTCGATTACACTACGTCACATACTAAAAAACAACTTATACTCTATTATATGAAAAAATGAATGAGTTCTCAGCCAGGCAATGTGTTCTCGAGAACAGACAGAAACGCACGTGAACATGATTGTGCGTACGGCTAGCGCTCGGAGAATTGATGTCATATCCAGGCAAATAAAAACATCACCGTATGGCTCTAATCCTGCACAGGGATTCATTAGTGGTGCCAGTGCAGTTATGACTGTCTTCTGAAGCGTGGGACGTCAAAAATAGTTACTAGGGTGTGAGAACATGATATGAAAAATCTGCATATGCTGCATAATTCACAAAAACTGGTTATTCAGGATATGTGCTTAATATACGTTACATGTGAAATATAGATATATGTCCTTAGATAACCTGTGTGTTTTCCAATAATGGGAGGGAAGGTCCCATATTGGTTGAGAGAAATGATTGGCTACAAACAGAAAAGAAGCAGAAGTGGGTGTAGTGGAGACGGGTGGTTCAATTTATAGGTCTAGTAAATGGATCACCTTGTTAAAATGTAAAAGCATGATATGTTAAATAATTAATGTTAGCATAATACTAAAAAAGTATACGTGAGAAAGAAACAATCAAATAAAACGTAAGCGTAAGTTTAATTCTTGCCTAACCAGGGTAAACGTCTCGCCCTGTTCGTAGCTAAAGAAAGGGGCACGCTCGCGATCTGTCAACCGCTCCATTGTCTTTAATCCATTTCTTGCATGGAGTCTACGGTGAATATCTTGCGGGCAATTAAAATGAACCGGCTATAATGACACAGTGCATTTCATTACAACGATTTGTAAAGATGCTTAGATAAGGGCTATGTCCCATCCACCCTTGAGAAGACCGGTACTATATCACAGCACAGTATATTGTACCGCTATGGACAACATAATATACGTTTTGTCTATCGTTATCAAGCAAAAGCTATATGCCAATTTCAACGTATAGCCTATTAAAAACATGACGAAGTAATATCTTTTGAATAGACCTGACAACAGAATTACGTGCAACTGTATCATCTCACCAATATTTAATATATGTTCTGGAGCACTGTGCTGCAAAAGTGAATTTCGAAGTATTATTCTATTGTTAAAATATAGTATATTGTGAGAACTATCGTGAAGAAAATATCATATGGCACATGGATAATACCATTAAAGAGATGGCAAAGCACAGAATTTGTATCAGTTTCATAGAGACGCGAGTGCACTCTCTTGTCTCTTCAATGAAACTTCCTAATGTGAAAAATAATTACGCAGGGCTCTTTAGAAACCTCCTTAAAATCCATATAATGAACTTTAATTGGGAGAAGCAACTAACCATGCATACTGGCAGCTCCGACTGAATGATTCTTGTACATCTGTGCATGTCTAAGAACCTAACGAGAGATATGGCACAAACCATAAGGTATTCTTATCGGTAATGTTGCTTGTGATTGACTATATTCAGTAGGCTACAAGTTCCTTGCTTAGGCGTCTGACTCGAGGGCCAATGCGCTGTTCGTCGTACGCAAAATGTCTCTAAACTGCACCAATGAGACTACAAAAACTAAAATAATCCAAATCGTACAGATGCTCTTGATGCACATTGCTTTGGGACCAGAAAAGCGCGAGACAGTAAGTAACAGTATCTGCAATAAAAGGTTTAGCTATTGGCACAATGCCTACAGACTAGGGTTAAGAAGTTACAGGAGTTTTATATTATTGGGGCGACTACGCATATTGATATTATTTTAATCACGAGGGTCTTATTTAGAGATAAACGCATCGGTCAATAGCACAGTGGACATTCAGCAACACAATGCAACACTGCAGCAACTACTTTCGGATCGACAGATAAAGAATAAAGCGTGTAGCGCATGAGTTTAGTGCGTAATGCATAAATCTTAGGGTGCATACTCATGGTTCTGTATCACAAATGCCAATTTTCTTTGCCCTATCAGAATGAACAGTTGTGTAACAGCGTTTTAAATATTGATTTGATCTAGAGTTTTTCCTCTTTTTTTATAAATACAAAATGGTCATGTAATATTGCACTATCTACATCCACAGAGAGCAATACTTTCCTACGTGTCGTGTTTTGGCGTAATCTGGAAACAGATCCAAGCCTCAAATGCGCAAACCATTTCTCCCCCACTTATTTTGATTGGGCGCACACCAGTCTTTCTATTTTAAATTACTAGTCTTTACCAATGCAACAATACAGTAATATCAATAAAATAAAATAAAACGTTTCAAAGTCTAACAGAAACCAGCCTGGTAGTAATATGTCGACATTTATCCACATTTTTCATGATTCTTAAAATTCAGATTTTAAAATTTCTGATTTGTGACTAGTTAAAGAACGAAAGAGTCAATAAAATCTTGGAATAATAAAACATGCAAAATAAAGGAATCTACAGGTAAACACCTAATGTTAAGAAAAAGACAACGTGAAAACTGTTCAGTATGCAGGCTGCGTTTTGGCACTGCCTGAATTTGTATTTTGGTGAAGCACTGTGCCTTTAAAAGTGCAAGGATGAGCGTTGTCTATTACTCTCGAAACATGGTCACGTGACTAGCTCTAGACTAATCTATTGGTCAAAGGCACGTGTCTAGGATACCAGAGTGTAACGTCACTGGGGGCTCGTATTAAAAATAAGAACAAAAATCCGGAGTGAAAGTATTTCAGGAGCAGTTAGGAGCCCCACTTCTCCGTTATCCGAGTAGTCACTGAAGCTCCGATAGTTGCATTGCGCAGAAAACGAACAGCACCAATTTGGCAAGTTACTGTTCGTCCACCTAAATTATAATAGACGCCGTAATTGGAACGCGTAACTATGTTTTTCCTTTGTGACCACGGTGCGCAAAGGCTGACTGTTGTACCCAAAACTCACTGACAGAATTTTTTGCTCAGTTTCGAAATTTTTCTTAAGTGAACAAAGTGGACGGAGTCGCCCGTGTAGTGGGGTGCGACTGCCTGAGTGCGGGAGACCGATAAAGGGTTAAGGAGGGAAAGTGGAAAGTGTGTCTCAGCATGGATGAGAATGAGCAGAGCGCAAGAGACGCGGAACAGCGAGGAGCGGCGGACGAGTCCAACAGTGCCATACGACCCCTTCTGCAAGCTCCGGGGAACCTGCAGCTCCCTCACCGAATTACCAACTTTTTCATCGACAACATCCTGCGGCCGGACTTTGGTCGTAAGAAAGAAGTGACCATAACGCGCGATGACAGCAATCACGGAGCGAGAGAGAATCGCAGCCTTACGAGTCCTAGCCCAGGACAGGTGGGAAGTACAGTACCAGCAGAGGGAACTTCCACAACACATACGAGCAGCGGAGGAAAGAAGCCAGAGATAGCAAGCGAAGAGCCCCTGAAGCCCCGCGGGGAGAATGTGGATCAGTGCCTGAGTTCAGACACGGATAGTCCACAGCCCAATTCAAACGGAGCGCAGCAGCCTATGCTATGGCCCGCTTGGGTTTACTGCACACGCTACTCGGACAGGCCGTCGTCAGGTAAGTTTTGCCTTTTTCTTTATATCTTGCGTCATGTAATCTGTTCTTTAACGTATGCAAACTCTGTGATACAGATTGAACAAATTATTATCATGTACATATACAATTTAGGACTATTGTAATTCTAAAACAAACCCAGTATGTTAAAGATAAAACGTCCAAGTATTAAAATAGGAATAGTTAACAAAACAATTACCTACATTTACTTTAAAAGTAAAAAAAATAACAAAACACCTTCGTGTTTTTACATATGTGTAAAAATATCAAAATTAAGATGGGATTATAGTAATAAACAAAAACTATAAACGCACACGTAAATCACAATCTACATGTCTCTGTAAACGTCTCTAAACGTTGCTGTAACGAAATGTACGTAAATATGACCAAAACTAAGTGGTTCATGTGGATATTTATACATGTTAAATATTTTTAATTACGATTAAATACTATTCGTCTCCAGGATGCAATGTATTTTTGTTGTTGTTTGAGATGGAATACAGCAACTCAAAATGGGTCTAACTTAATGAAGAACATTTTTAACATTTTTAACGCTGAATTGTTGTAAACGAAAGCCCTCTAAGCGTTAAGTCTTTGTTGATATTGCATTAGCATATCTTGACAGGCCTTGCATATATACGATATTCTGAGTAAGCAGTTGCCTATTTATTTTCATGTACCTTTAAGTAAATTCAATAGTTTACCTAAACAACAATCAACTATATTTGGTATAAGACTAATGTGCATATCTGTAACAAAACAGGAAAACAAAATTGAATATGATTAGTCGTGCAGCCTACTTCGTGGTATAAAACTGTTTAATTAACATCCCATACATTTTAACGTAAGTTTTCTTTCGGCAATTTTTGGATCTACCGGTTTAGCCTCAAATTTCTCACCCCTCAAATGGTTAACTGCTAAATCGAAATAGTGGCGTGATGTTGTTGATATAGGCTATCTAATGACGAGTGTGCATGTCATATGATATACGAGATTTTAGACATAATAGACAATTTTAGTTTCCCTCAAGAAAATTCTTTACTTGCATTTTCAATAATATTAATATAATCGCGGCTAACAACTAAATATCGCGTTAAAATATGCTGTAGCATCAGCGTTTCTCGCGTTGTTAACAGCATGCTGACCTCATGTATATCCAAATATTCATAAAATTACCATGCAAAGATGCATGTCTAAAATTACGTGGTTTTACGACTGTAAATCTAATTGTGTGTTGTGTTTATTGCTCCAGAATGCCTTGAACTACAGACCCTTAAAGAGATCGAACGGGTTAATAGCGCGTACGATCGTCATGTAACTATACCCAACCCATTTCAAATCTTAAAAAGAAAGGTCTAAATTGCAGCTAGCCGTGAACCCTCATTAATATTCTGCTTCATCTTTGAGGTTTCCCGCATTACCTATTAATGTAGCCTCGATTGTGAAGGGAAAAAAAGAGAGAGCCAGGCAAACTAACGTACTGCTCACACCCAAAACGTGACGCAAAATAATAAATAAATAAAGCATACGTAAACAGATTCATAAATTGCAACATTACGCAGAACATGTTTGCGGCCTCCTTTTTTCTAGTGTCTGTATACACTTTATTACAAAATGCAATATTCTCTCTTTTTTGTTATTTAATTCACACAAACAGGTCCCAGATCTCGTAAACCAAAGATGAAAAACTCAAGTAAAGAGGACAAACGACCACGCACGGCCTTCACGGCGGAGCAGCTACAGAGACTCAAGGCCGAGTTCCAGACCAACCGCTACCTGACCGAGCAGAGACGACAGAGTCTGGCGCAGGAACTCGGTCTCAACGAATCTCAGATCAAAATCTGGTTCCAGAACAAGCGGGCCAAAATCAAAAAGGCCAACGGCACCAAGAACTCTCTAGCATTGCACCTGATGGCGCAGGGACTGTACAACCACAGCACCACGTCAAAGGAAGACAAATCAGACAGTGACTGAGACAGAGAATGCTGGGAGGGGTGGAGATGATGGTGGAGTGTAGTGTGTGTGGGGGTTATATTAGGTTATATTTACAATGCAATAATTCTAAAGAATAAAGGGCCAGTGAATAACTATACCAGCATTACTGAAGTTAAATAGAGGCTATATCGAATTATGTCGAAATACGTTTATTGAATACAATCCTTCTATGAAATAATGGTCAAATTATTTCAAAAATAGGCTATATAGGTGCCGTTTTTTGCACTTGGCAGAGTGGCTCTCTTGAGAAACGAGCATTTCTATCGTGTTTCTTTTTCAGGCTCTCACTAGAATCGAGCGTTTTCCACGATCAGAGCATCGAACGTTTATACATATATTAGTTACGTGAAAGATTGCGAAAAACCTTGCTTAAGTCCAAAGAGTCTTTACTGCTGCATCCAGGCAACTGTGATTATTAAAGGCATTATAGTTGTTTTATTTTCATGTTTGTCATTTTATTTGATTTGATGTTAAATAGAAAATGGACGCAGCATTCGTCAGATCTTAGCAGAATATATGATTTTTTAAAACAAAATTCTTTTTATTGTAAATATGTTCACAGTCTTTGCCTGGGTAATTTAAATAAGAGTACTGGAAAAAATCGCGATGGACTATACAGATCGCAAGAACTTATTTTACTGTGCATTGCATTGTAGGTTATCTGGTTGAACTACCATGTTAATAGTCTAACATAACGATAACATTGGACTAACCTTCATAGTCTGGTCAAAGCATTTCAACTAGGTGCGCTAAATAAATAAACAAATGTACCGAAGCGTCTTAAATCGCATACATAGTTTTATAAAAGAGCAATATAATCATCTTTTGTAGCAAAGTATGTTTTAATCATTATAATGCTGCCTATAAACGTGTAGCTCGCTGACAATGATTTACGCTTATGCGCACTCTTGACAAAAGCCAGGGTTAAGCGCCACAACACATCACACATAGAAATATAAACAAATATATAAACATACAGCTATATGTAAACCACAACTATCAAATAAAAAATAAGCAAACCAGCAGTTTACTGTATAACAGATGTTAAAATACTGTTTTATTGTTGACTTCATATTTGTTATGTATTTATATAGATTATATTAAGGAAGAACTTTATCCAATGACCGGTGTTGCTTTTTATGTGAGAGTAGATTTTTAAGGTGTTTAAATTGCTTATTTATATTGCAATAACTTCTTTATGTGAATGAAGCGTTATTGGGGCCTTTGCATGAAAGCTGCAAATGAATATATTAGGGCATATTCACGCGTATTTAGAAAAGCTAAAAGTATGATCGAGATTTAAGTTGCAGACTGTGTCCATATGCCAAATTGTGGAACTTTTTGAATCTTTTTGTTTTATACCTGAAAAGAGTGTGTGACTATTAAGCCACCAAACTTAACACACTTTGCCTTACAAGTTCAAGTGCGAACTTAATAACAGAACTGTGCCGAATCAGAGAAACAGTGTTAATTCAATTGCATTTAAGCATATCTATGAATATGGCCTTCTATCTGGTATACGACATAATGAATTTACTCATCAGCTGAGATCTATCTATAAAAGCTATTTAAATGCTGAAATGACAAAATTTGAGAAGTATATTACAATGCTATTTTTTATTTTTGGTTTACAGGTACTGTTTGTTACATGTGTAAATAATTTGTATTCCGTACGTATTAATTGTGTAATTAACTGCCTCTTGAAATCTTGATAAGAATTAAATAAACAATACGAATAATATACATTCGATGTCTTTTTATCGGCCCTTTTGGTTTGTCTATAAGGTTTAATAACTAGCCTATCTCGTGCTTCAGCCTAGTCTGCCTCTAAGGTTGAAAAGAACGTGCCACCCTCCCATCAAATGGGAGCTGAGCCCAGCGGATATGACGTCATGGCGCTGGCACACAAAGCTTAACCAAATCAGGAGTGGGTCGGTAATGCATCCTCAGCAGCAAGCCATTTGAAAAGCATTGCAATGATGCTTTAGGCTTATATAATATACACTAAGCAACGCCTGTCCGTTTGGGTGTCGTTTCATTTGTTCTATTTCTGAACATTCTGCATCAGCGCAATTTGGTTGTAAAGAGCCCTGCCCCATGTACTGTGCCTGGAACATTATCACAGATACGCTGGGCGTCTTCCAAGAAATACACTGAAACTAAACCTTAACTTAAACTCACTTATTATCTCGACTCCAAATAAATAAACAGAAATACTACAATTTGAATATGCGTGGTTTGCTTGCCACTTGCAGCAAAGTCACACAATAAATGAACTCGCTTGTGCACGCTTTACTGAATTTTACGTTTTTAACATTTTTAACTTTCATTATCCAAAGTAAAATCACGAAATCTGTTAAAAAAACTAAATAACTATATCTATAGGTCCGGGGAGATAAAAACACTATTTTAGTCAATTGTGTTCCTAAATTATATCCCCAAATAATGTCCCAAAAAAGGCAGGAATTAGTAAGGAAACTGGACTGTTTTTATTTTTTTTCCTGTTTTTATGATTTTTAAATAATACTTTTTTAAAGACAATAAAAATAACAGGGAACAACATTTACTAATGTTACTAGTAAATTCTTATTCTTATTCTAAATTGTTATTATTATTATTATTTAATATTAATAATAGTTGTTTTTTATTATAATAACTATTACTATAATGTTACTATAATTATTAATATTATGATTAGTATGAGTAGTATATTAATATATTACTTATTTAGAATAAACGGAGCATAACGCTTGTAAAAAAAACTTGTAAAAACAATTCAAACTCTTATAAAATCATACTGACCAGCGCTTTTAATCACCAGCCTTTTTAAAAATTCGCGAAACAGCCTGACCATGGTTACCCATAGCTATGCTTTAAGCTTGTATTAAAAAACCGTAAGCTTTGATCAAAATGTTTGGACAAAACGAATAACTTTATTTAACATTTATATCAAAATGAGTCATGGTTAAAACGTTTCACACAAATATCTGTCTGCAAAATAAGTTAAATTAAGTAAGGTACACAATGAAACAAACGCATTTGGAGTTAAACTATACCTTCTGTTAAGGTTGAGGTTTTATTATCCATATATATGCAGTACAGCAAACTTCATACAAACATTGTTGGCAATCTAATACAATGCCTCATAAAATTACAGACAAACAGTTACTCTATACAACAATTCTACATAAAGTTTGCTAAAAAAAGTAACAATTGTGTCTGTCTTAAATCAAAGGGAACAAACTGTTTTCCAAAACATGTAAATCCAGTTACTATTGGCAGAGGGGCTGTCAGAGAGCTCAACAAGCCAACAGGACTCAAACTAAACTACATCTTACTGGATACTTCAACAGATTCAACAGACATGTTTTCTTTCTCAGCATCAATTTGTTGAGTCACTCAAACCGTAACTTGCTCAAAAATATGGTCTTAAAAATATCATCTGGACATAGTATACCTGTTCTCTGGGGGAGGTGAAGGGGACACAGACAACTGGCATTTCCCATGCACTGACCTGTTCAATGACAATGCCTCATCTACATTTCTTTTCTAGCACCCCTTGTATGAGGAAGTGATGCCCAATGGTTGAGGGGAGAGGTCCCTGACTGACTTTCTATAGAGCAAAAGTATGTGTTTGTGTGCGAGCAAAGTAATGAGAGAGACAGACAGAAAAAGAGAGAGAGAGAGGGAGGGAGAAAAGAAACCCCAAATGAAGGTCAAAACCTCCTGTCATGGCTGCAGGTGGCTCATTTCCTCTGCAAGGAACAGTCCCCAATTCGTCCCACACCCCCTTCAGCTTTCTCTAACTTACACCCACATTTAACTTTTTGCATTCGCACACACACAAAATGTTGAACCTCAGAGTGTAGTCTCTTTTGCACGTACATCACGCTTAAAAGAAAGGTCATTACTGTCAGTTATTGCATTTACACTACCTATCTGTAAATCATAATTAATATTATACTTTACACAATGCAGTTTCATTAATGGCATAATTCCATTTTTTTTTTTAAATGAACCTACATGTTTTTACTTTTCAGTTGATTAGCTGTCCAACATTTATAGGAAATACCTGTGTTTGAAAATAATACAACTACAACTTTGTCGAACTCCGATACCAGACAAACTGGAGAAAAGCCTAAGGTGGAGGGATAGTACAAAAATACGTCTGCTTTCCATACAAAAGATTTGCACACCCTCAATCCCCCCAACCCCAAACACTCCCACTGTGCTTTTCTGCGTAGAGTTCTCCAAATGCTTCCTATGGACCAGTGAGGAATGTGCCTGCGAGGTTCGGAAACATCGTTAAAAGAGTGAGGGATGCAAATGGAGGACAATAGGGATGACATCAGGCCGATTTCACACCAGGCCCTAGGATGGCCAGACCCAAGCCAGGATCTTTACTACGCACGGCAGATCAAAAAGACTGCTGCACATACGCAGACCGGTCCAGCAAGGGAGCGAAAGGGACGGTAGAGAATGCTAATCCTCAGGACAAATATATTTTAATCTTGTTAGAATACAAGTTAATGCTGTGGCTATGTTAGGAATGAGATGAGGAAAATAAAAGATAAATTCACCATCTCATATTTTACCTCAACACTAGTGAAACTATATTGTGCACAGGTGCATTATAATTGCTTTAGTCTGCACACTTTACACCAAAATGACAATTCATTCATAAAAACATAAGGTGGAACAGATAAGAAGATATCATAGCCAAAGGAAATCTATAAAATGTATATGGACACTCCTCCTTAACACCTTACAGTAACGCAACTTTCAAAAGAAACAGACACAGCGACACACAAATACAATGAGGTTGGTTTTTCATTTAGGGGAAAGCTTCACTGGTGGTGTCAGTGACCTCTACTGAAACCCCAGCAGGGCTCTGACATGCAAAGGAAATGAGTCTGAGTGAATGAGTGTGTGTCTGTGTCTATCTTCTGAGCACCTTGGTAACTCTTGATCTCTCATGTATGGAACTCTGGCAATGGGCTCCTAAGAAGTCAACTCAGAGGACAAAAGACAGCAGAGGCATTGAAACTCCAGTCTCTTGCTTTTTCTCGCTCTGTCTCTCATTAATGTCACACACACACACACACACACACATACACATACACCTACCCATATGGTTTACTCTAACTTAAAGATCCTAATGAGAAATCTTATTAGGCATGCACCTTGATGGTCAATCACTGCCACTTGTACCTGTCAACATGTTAATTTCTATAGTGTTTTGGCCTGCAATACAGTGTGAAATCTGAATGTATGTGTATATGAAACATAATTTGGAATTCATAAAGCAGCATTGCTGAATACACAACTATTCAAGGCCAAGTACCTTTTTTATTTCATCTTTTATTTTTACAAAACATGCTCCCTTGCTAATGCTGAATCAAAATGATTTCAAAAATTAGAATTTCAGCACAATTTCCTAAATGTGCACATAACCACGACAACATAATATGGAAAGGACCTTGAATTTAAGAGGATATTAAGCTAGACTTCTCTCACTGCTGGATTCTCAAAACAACACCTCTGCAGTATACACCAAAACACTGTAGAACCACAAAAATGAGTGTTAGTGAGGGCTGAAACTTTAAAACGTCTTTCGATACTTTTATTGTTTTTAGTATCTAAAAAGTCTCAGAATTTCTAATTAAAAAGTGACACGTTACAACTAATAAAACATCTAATCAAAAGTAAATAAATAGTCTAAAAAAAAAATGCAAGAAAGGTCATGGACATATTGTAAAGTTTTATTGGATCAGCCAGAAAACATCTGAATATAGTATGTTTACTTCTATCAATACAAATGAAGATCCATAATTAACAAACTAAAAAGTAAATCAGTAGCTCAAATGCATCACTGTGGCACCTCTCCTTCGGGAAACAAACCAAGTGGCTGACCTTTCCAGAATGGTTACTGTCATCTTTTTAATACAGCACAGTGACTTTTGACCTTATACAGTACGACATTTGGAGACATAATTGGCTGCGACTCTCACTAACCACGAGCAGGACAAAATAACCATTCGATTCAGTTTAAAGGTCTACAAATATTAAACGAATGATGTGTGTAAGCGCCAGCTCCTACTTGATATGAAAATGCTTGTTGACACATATTAAAACCTTCAATCCACAACAAAATCTAAAACTAAAAGGCCTGCAAACATTTTTTTAAAATGAATATACCACCTAAAAAGTGCTCGTCAAAAAAAACAAAACACTACAATGCAACTTAAATGTATCTTAAATGCCATTAGCAATTTATTTGTAATGCCACACATTATGTTAACACAACACACCAGTATACGGTGTATTCGGGTGCATTAGAGTCTGTGCTGATCTGTGGTGCCCATTTTACAAAAGGCCAAATCTGTACACAACATGGATGACCCTGTCTATAATACAATAGTAAAATGAAACTAAACTGCTCATTTAGTTACAGGCAAATCCCCTGTAACTAAACATACACACTGATGTCAAAAAATGACTAAATGGTGCTGTGAGTAAAAAGAATTTTGTAAAATAAACAAACTTAGCAGAAAAAAAAACAGCGAAAACATTTAATTGCTAAGAGTTTACTACCTAAGATAATGATGGATTACCGTAAGCTATAATGCCAATAGCATTACATAGATATTAAGAATGTCATTTATATTTATACTGATTGTATAAGGGCAGTGAAGCATTTCTGTATTCACTGAAGTTAAAGTGGACGAAAAACACTAAGAAACCAATGAATGCAGTAAAGTTAGTTACATACAGTTACTTTCATATTTACTACCTGTTTCATCTCAGAAGACATCACTGCTCCTCTTCTCTATCCTGTGACAAAGAACAGACAAATTTAAGAAATGAGCAGTCAGTCAAACACAATGTAAAAAAATAATTGCAAGCTTCAGATTCTCCCTAAAGTATAGCATTCAAGTATACAAAGTGTAATTGTGAATCCGACACGCAATGATCTATTCATTTGAACTGCCGAGCTCCATTTTAACATCAACCCAAGCTGGAAAATAGGAAGGGTCACATGCTGTCCACGAAATAACCTTGATAAATTTTCCTCTCACATACACAAATACATTCATGGAGAGTCAATCTCAGACAGGTAAAGACTAAATGACTGCACCATTATAGTGAAGTCAGGAAGAATTATTTCATATCCTCCATAGACCTGATCTGCCTCACTCGGGTGTGTTGGCAAAGCCAAATAGAGGATAGGCAAACTAACTGGGTCATTGTTTAGTCTGTTTCTTGGTAACGATTTAATCAGACACTTTAGTGAATTTGCCATGGCAGGGCAAATGAGCTTGCTTTAGACTAAAAAGTAGACAAATTGTTATGCAGTTTAATTATCTTCATGAAAAAGAAATAAAAGAATCGTGGAACTAAAGATACAGCAAGGCATGAGAAAACAGCACTTTTTTAAGACTCGGCCAATACTCCGGCCACAACGGGAAACCAGACATCAAAAAACATTACGCAAATATATAAAAGATTTGGTGTTAAAACAAACAAGATTTTAAGCGCTTAGAATGCTTCATTAAAGCCAATGTAAGCACCTGACATAATGCACGGTCTCTATGTTTTACAAGAGCGATTCAGATTCGCCACTCTCAATTATTTTCCATCTGGGAGTACATCAGCAAAAATAAAACCCCTGACAAAATCCATTCATCAGGAATGACATACATACGACAGCATTCATTAAAACATTCATGACGCTTTGACTGCCATGAAATGCATTTACTAAAGGATTCCCTGTATGAGGCCAAATGACTCCTCTTACATTCTTCATGCTTACGTGCAGTGGAAGATAAAGTGGGCAGAGGTGTCCTTGTGTGAGGTTAGACATAATCACGAAATAACATCTACTGCTTATTCTTTTATCTGCATTAACTGCTATGGTAGGTGTGGTATGTTGACGCGTCATACACCGACCTGGACAGTACTGAATTGGCAACAAAATGGGCATAAAACATGATAATAGGAAAGAATCAAACATTTGAGCACTAGGCATTCAGACTGCAAAGAACACAAGATTCTAATTTATTTTACCGCAAAACCGACAAAACACGGGAGAGGGAGAGCGGGCTGGATGGGAGGGGGGATTGGCGAAATGGTGGGGTGGGTGGAGAATCGGTGTTCACTTGGCAGCTCACTGCAGCTGCCATTTTCTTGGCTCTGAGTGGCTGGTTAGAGGGCGGGGCAGGAGCAGCCACACAGAGTACGCCGTATCAACCCCCACCACCGCGTCTTTTCTACAATTTACTTCTATAAAGGCGTTCTCTTAGGGCTGTTCCAGGGTCAGATTTATCCAATCGAGTCAGTATTATAACTGACAGAACAGTCAACCATTACAGATTCCAGGCCTGTTGGGCACATTGCTGCATGACACTGGAGGGAACCGGCAAAGCCGCAGTAGTAGTGCGGGCACCCACCCACACAGGAACAACAACAGCGGCACTTCCTGCAGTTACACTGAGAAAACTGTGCCTACAGCCATTCATAATGAAAGAAAAAAATCACTGCGTAAACACAACATTCAAACCAGCGGTTCAGAAATATTTGGAAATCGTAATATTCCTGTGACCAAATATTTCATCCGTCATCAGGTTTTGTGTATCTAACTCGCAAAAAGCACAATCATCATATTTTACCAGAGACCTTGACTCAGCATAATATAAAAAGTACAATGATGACAATGATGCAGTTTTAAGATTCAGTACCTTCCACATTATGTATAAAGAGTATTTTTTACCATCATTCTTTCTTTTGCGCAATTAGTTGTGAAAGAAAATAAAACCTCTAATCTTAGAAATCACACTTGTAGGCTTATGTTACAGATCAGACAATGTCTTCTTACATACATTTACTCGTTGTCAAAATGTTAATCATATACCATAAATCTTCAATAGAATTCCTTTAAATTAAGTTCATTAAAAACTCTAAATCCTAAAAATTAAATGCTGCTTGTTTTTTAAAAAGCAAAGGCAACATAAACATTTTAGTAGTACCATCAGTTTGTTTAATAAAAAAATACTTACAGAAAATGTGGAGTCTGTGGGGAGCAGGGTAAACTTTTCCAACTTGTGAGGCAAATTTGTAAAAAAAAAAAAAAGCACTAGGAATGATTCCACTTTTCAAAGTAAAAATGTTAACACTAATTTATGACCTTAGTTGACTCAAACATAAAAAGAGAGGGTAGAACCATCACATGAACAACACAAAAAGGCCACATTATCCTTTTGCTAAACCATCAGTGTCTAGACAGGTCAAGGTGCATGATGTTCCTTCCCAAATGCCCTGTTTCAATATCTCCAGCCCCTTCACAAGATTCTCTTTGGAAGGAGGGGTCAGCAGTGGCCAAGTGCAGGCTAATCAGGGCAGAGGGTATTGTGACCCCCTAGCGTCTCCACTTGGCTAATCAAAGCCTCAGTGCTGGGTGTCAGGCTCTGGGCTGCAAAGGGCAACGGGGACAAAGATGATTTTGGGGGGTTAGTTGTGTCCACTGTCTTTTGTTTCCATTCAAAGAGACAGACAAGCTTCCCCTCTCACGAATGACATTAGGGCAGGGTTCACCAAGGACGCCCCTGATTTTGGAAGGAAATTACAGATGGATGGACAGACAGACTGACAAACAGACAGACACACTTAAATATAAACACACACACACACACATGCACAACGCTGCTTTCACACCCCTACACCATCTGGGGCCTTCATATCCCAAAAGGGCTGAGGAGGGAAAGCAGGGTTTAGCACACCTCCTCTTTTTCTCCCTCCCTTCTCCCTTCCTTCCATCTTCTCTTCTTCATTACTCGAGGCCTGTTTAAACAGACAGCCAGGACAGACACAGCAAACATACTGAAAAGCTCCTCAAAATCCTCATGCAAATCACAAGCCAATCTTTGTAGAGAGGACAGAGGCATTTTAGGTTTGGGTGGAAATAATTAACTCTCTTTTCTATGCTATTCCTAACAAAAATGGCTCTTCTAGATGAGTCCGGAAGGCCGGGTGCTGTGAGGAGGGTACAGCCCTTGTTTCCTGTGCTAAAGCTGGTTTATTAACTTACCATATCACATGGAGAAAGAGTCCATTTTAACTTGCAGATTGGTGAATCAACCCCTGAAAACACAAGTGTATTACTAGTAGACAGAATTTTGACCATATTCAATACATTTTGATCAGATTTTTTCATGGCTAATACATGTCATGCAAAATATTGCACCGTATTTACATGCTTTAATGAAGATGCAAATAAATAAATGATTAAAAAAGTCTCTGTGTCAGAAAACCAAAATGTCTGCTTTCTTATAAAATGTTTAATTATTACAATATCAAGCTCAAATGTAAATGTAAAAGTACAATTTCGAAAAACTATTAAAAGGTATTTTTCCTTAAAAGGTTTCTTGTAAGAAATTATTAGTACATTAAAACATGTTTAAAATTATGTACTCAATATTTTAATAATACCAGTAATAAAGTAGATTTATTTTATGTGGAGGTAGTGCAGTCACCGTGTTGAAATCACGACCAGCTGATCTGTACTTTTTCTTGTTAAAATCTTAAATTATCTAACAATTTCACTCACAAAACCATGCATCATGATTAGGAACAAAGCAATTTTAACAGCATTATTATAAGCTAACGTTTTTGCATGATGCTGAGATGATTTACAGCATAAAGTCCTACTGACAACTGTCATATCTGCCCGCACAATATAATAAATATACTAAGCAAACCTCCTACAAAAAGAGTAAAAAAAAGAACACTGATGTTTTAAAGCAAATCTACCGATATAGATTAGTTTTCAAGTTGAAAGAGTTTAAAGTTTGTTCCCTGAAATGATAATAGAAATACAATAAAAATATAAAAATATCAGTTTTAGTCAGGCCTGTAAATGTTTATTGATTTTATTAATGTAGTTTATGCATTTATTTAAAAATTTTATGCTAAATAAGACAAACGACCACAGTGCACAGACAACTTATTTTACCCTTGCTTGTACTGCCAACCTCCCCCCAAAAACGTACATAAACACTGAAATGCTTAACTTTATCATCTGCTTGACTTTTACATAGAATCTGACTATGAAGTAAGGCTGATTGAATGTTGCTCTCATATCTCAACATGTCAAAAAACAACAACTGTCAAGTCAATTACATTACCCCCCTTTTGAAGTTTAAAGAAATTGCATTGCAGGATTGGTTTGATGGACATCCACACAGCTGGAAGGCCAGAGACAGTGTGTTGTTTTCTTACTGCCTATTTGCCTAAAGCACCCAGTTAATGAAAGTCTGCGGCTGCATCTTTATTAAAAACGGCATGAGGGAAGAAGGTAGAAAATGAAAAAAAAAAAAACATCAAACATCTACCCACAAAATCTTTCCCACATGCTAACAGACAGAATATCTACAAAAGAATCCAAGACTGAAGCATGTAATGTGCATTTGACATGAGTGTTACATTTCAGCCTCAATACGCACATAATTCAGAATGAACTGAACATGCTTTCATTCAGGCTCTCTAATATGTTCACATTAAAGAATCGTATTCTGATTGGTCACACAGAACTGCGTCATTTCAAGGGTGGTGTCAAACAACCTTAGCTGTAGAAGTACTACATTTGTTTTAGCAATTTATTGTACTAATGCTATATGTGGTAATGTCATACTCCTCAATTTGTAAATCATTTAAGATAAAAGCTGTGTTGAGTGTATTGGATTACTAAATAACTAATTACTGTAATTAAATGAAGATAAAGTAAAGCAGGGGACTCTTCATTTTTAAGTAATTTATTTACAGTTACTTTAGATGTACTTGCATTATATACTGTATATACCTTCAACAAACAATACTATTTTTAAATTCTAAGCGTAAGCAGGTCTGCATTAAAAATTAGAAAGTTAGAATTGAATTTATTTTGTTGAAATTATAGTTGTTGAAAATTGTATTACGCATAATGTTTATAGCTTTTTAAATGTAATGTTAAGCTAAAAAATTTCATTTTTATTGTGTGTGTGAGATCAAGGCTGATACAGATCTTAAAAGGTAATTAGAAATGAGTAATGCAGTTATGTTTAGACTGTGGAAAGTAATTTACCAAACAATGGAGAAAGGCATCTGTTAAATGTTAAAATGTAAATGCACTAGTAATTCTTTGTGTCTAAATGAAAAGTTTCTGCTCTTTCCAATATGACATGTCAATGACAGTAAAATTCAATTCCATTAACATTAAGTCTTGCCAGGCATTATTATTATTAAAGTTGCGAAAAGAAACCTTGTTAAACATATTCTAAATATGTTAGATTTATTTTAAATTTACTGATAAACAAGTTACAATATTGCTGCAGCACCCAACTAAAATACGGAATATAAAACTAGATACTAAAGGTGTTCATCGATAGTAATACTAAGTTGTAATGTGTTAATTCTCAGTACCTTTACCTCTAGTAACATATTAAGCTGTTGTCTGTTCCTCTCTTCTCTTTTTGGAGAGATGTTATAGGTGAATAATGTCAGCATATTAAAAAACACACACTCACAAAGCAGTCCGAATCATGAACCATGATTCTGAACCTAAGAAACATGTCAGAAATCCTTAAGCAATACATTATAAAACATAATTTTGAGGGGTCTTTGAGGGACACTTGTATGCAGCTAGTAACAGCTTGTTGAATTTGATCAATTCAGAAAAAGAAAATGGGGAAATTTAAAAATGTATATATAATTAACAGGTGTAAATATCTGGATAAGTCCAATTTAACCAAAGTTCGGTTAAGAATGTGAATCTCTACTGCTTGACTGATAGAGACATTTGGTATTACATTATAATTTTCTTCTAAAAATTTAAACACAGCTCAATTCCAAGCCACACTCCTTATTTAAAACAGAGAATGTTATTACATTTCAGTGTATAACATTTCAGTTTGAAGAACACTGACAGGAATTGTGTGTTCTTTATCTTTCTGGTTTATATAACTTTATGGACATTTGTCTTAACTGTTGTTTTGCAGCTCAGTACTTTCCAAGCTTTCTGTACAAAGACAAACTGTGATAACAAATGCATGTGTATAACTAAACATTAGAAATAGAAATGGCAATTTACAATTTCACAAGAGTGCAACCCATTTAAACAGTAGCTTTTTTGGTGTGTTAAAAAGTTTGTTTTATATTATTTATAACCGAATGAGAATCAGCTTTAAACACAGAATCAAGAAAAAAAAGGTAAATGTCACAGACACATTATAGTAATGGGGAATCAGATGATCCGTATGTTTGACACCAAAAAAATTTCATTGCAGAAAATTTTGATAGTCCTAAAATTACATTTATAATCCAGAATAAAATACATGCCTGTTTTGTGAAATTCACAGCAACATCAATTGTCTTGGGACCTTTTTGAATCAACATCACATTTTGGTGAATTTATAATGACCATTGTACTAGTTCATTTTAAAAGGTAAAACTTTCTTTCTTTCATACAGACAGGAGCGAAGGACACTCAACACCATATCATATTTAATAGACTGTCACACGTTATGACGCCTACGTTTGAATATGCACAAAACTGAACAAGACATCAGGAAGAAAACGTAATTTAGCTGTTCCTTAAGCTAATATATAGCTTTTTTCCTTTATAGAACTTGCTGTAAACTCATCATTCAATTGTAGAGCTTGAACATTTTGCTATGTGTAAAGGGATGGAGCAATAAGGTGAAAGGTATTCCTAAAAGGTATTTAAAAGCCTCTATACAAACCGATTAACACCTTCCAACAAGTTTTTTAAATAAAGTTTTATTAAAATATTACGATATTCTTTGCCGTGGTAGACCCACTAGTAGTTATTGTTAATCTTTTCTAAAAACTTTTCTTAAGTAATACAAAACTTTTATTGGACAACGGAGTCTAAAACAGGTTCATGAATATAGAGTAAGGTCAGCTGCAGTTTATTCCCTGTGTGCCGCTGTACACCAACATTAGCCAGACACAAACTATAAGTTTCATGCTGCCGACCTTGTTATAAGAGAAAAGTTGTCAACTCTGAATACATTGCTGATTCATTCTCACCTGAACAACACCAGCATAACACCACTCAGCATGACTAATCACCTAAAATGTAACCCTCCATCCCAAAGACACTCATAATAACATGTCCACAAAAACGCTGAACATATCAGTCTACTTCTCCTAATAAACTAGCGAATGCATAAAAATGACAGACAGTGAGTCAAGAGACAGCGAGAGAGAGAGGTCGTCACTAATGAGGGAAACAGGTGACCTCTGCGATTCAACAGACGCACACCGTGATCCTATCTGTTTCCTCTATGTTGCAGGGGTTAATCCCCTTTAGGCACTAATTGATAGGAGATAACGTGATACTATTGCCAAGGCCCTGTTTGGTCTAACCCCTGCACTCTCACACACGGCGTGTCAGTGGGAGATGAGACGTGAAATTGATATTTGGAATGTTTGCGTGCTTAGACGCTGCTTTTCTTATCGAAGAGTAGCAGTGTTCGTTTAGTGTTTATGTCACACACTCTTTGCTGGGATTACCCACTTGGCCTTTAATCACTGTGACCAGTTCATTTGGTTTTCAACCCATCAACACATGCTTTAGCAGACTGGCATCAAAACGAAATTTACCCTTGATACCGTTAATGAGTCTGAACACTTTGACGGTTTGGCGAGCTTTAGCACCTGACAGAAAAAACATGGGCCCGAGGTTAAATCAGAGTGTGACCTCTCGAGATCAAAAAACATTTAGGAAAAATATTCAATGGCAACAGAATATAGAGAATAACACAGAACAAGAGTATTAAATAACCTAATAAAGATGGTTTGCCATTACTATTGCTTTGGAATTGGTATATAGGGATGGAGCAATAAGGCTTGTGTTCATCAGTGATTTAATCAAAAAGTAGAATAAAGGAACTCATCTGCATCGTTTAGACTAATTATTAAAAGAGTCATTAAGTGATCAGCAGCTATGAAAAAGAGACATGGCTGAGAGAGAGAGAGAGAGAGAGGGGAAAAAGAGAGAGAGAGAGAGGGGGGAAGAGAGAGAGAGAGAGAGAGAGAGAGAGAGAGAGAGAGAGAGAGAGAGAGAGAGAGAGAGAGAGAGAGAGAGAGAGAGAGAGAGAGAGAGAGAGAGAGAGAGAGAGAGAGAGAGAGAGTGTGAGTGAGTGAGTGAGTAAGAGGGAGAGAGACAGAATGACAGTAAATGAGTGACAGAGAGATAGAAAGATGAGTTTTCATTAAAATACTATGCCTTTAGGGATGATGGAATAAACAAACCTCCTTTCTCCCTCTCCATCAAAACTTAATAAAACATTCACATTCAGACGGCACATTCAACATGTCTACAACAACAAAAATAAATAAAAGTAATACATAAAAACAACAACAGTATGCAAAGATGGGAAATGTTTGAAAAGAAGAAAGGAGGCAAAATGCATCTGAATATTTCACAATCAAAAGCCTCAACAATGTTATTTGACATGAAATATCTGAGCAAATGATTTTAAAATACTCTGTGTGAACGATGCATAATATAATGCTCTCGCAAATAAACTTCCAAATTTAGAAACCTATAAAACAAGAAATGAAAGAATACATGTGTGGACCAAGAAAAAAAATATTTCATACCGTTGTCAGTTGTTTGATGTTGTCAGTATAAAATAGACAGAAATTACTTATGGTAATGTGCAAGAATTAATAAGCTACACCAAATTAGCTTTTCTGTCCACGCTTGCAGATGACACAAAGGCAAATTATAATTTTAATGCCGTTTGCAATGCACTGTAACAAAAACAACTGAGTCCAACTCATTTAACTTAATTTTTCCAACTCATGAGCTGGATGATAAACTGATTCAGATAAACTGAAGAGTTTTATCACAACACAAGTTTATTTGACTACCTTTTTTTAGCGAATGAGTAACGGTCTGTTTAACCAAGGATTGTTCTGCCCATGCAAGAAACTACAATCTGAAACTATGATGATGCCCATAAACCTGAACACCTCAATCAAGGTGAAAATCAACAAACAATATGAAGTAAAAAAGAACAAAAAGGTATGATATGCATCCCAACAGTAACAACAGCAGCATAATTAATGCCTGTAAAAAAAATAATCCAACAACCTTTTTAAATAAAGGTAAATGCATATGTTTTCATGCTGCAATGCATGCTGGGAACTGGTGAAAACATTTTTTCTGAAAACTGGGAGAAGATCCTGACTTTAATACTTTAAATACTTAAATTTAGCATTAGGTTTATTCTTGTTAAGTTTATCCACACAAAACAATATAAAAACCTTTTCCAGGTTGGATTTTTTTACAGCACGGTTTGCTTCACCAAGTCCACAGTTTACATGAGTGCCAAGTCACAGAAGGATTGAAAAGATGACATGATGTTCTCACATCAATCTCTGCAAAGATTTCCTGCTAACAAATTATGACAAAGAATTTTCATCCCCTAAATTTCCATGTAACAGCTTAGTTTAAGTGAGCTTAAAGTTATTTTCTACATAGTGTTGTATGTCAATTTCTAAAAGTATAAACAATTGCCATACTAATACAATATTCATCTTTAATCTCTCTTTAAAAAAAAAACTGAAACAAGAATTAAACAAATGGTGCTTGGTTCCATAAGCAGATAGATGTTGCAGATATACAGAAATTAATACATAGCCTAAAGTCTGTGTGAGAAGTACACACCTATTTGTTGGGAAAAGAACATGTGCCACTGAGAAACAGCAAACCATAAGCCCTAAAGCTTTTAGCCATATTATGAATGTTTGGAACAACCTGTGCCAACACTAATTTGTTAAACTTCTACCAAACGACTATTCGTATCATGATCACTGAAACAAACACTGAAATGATCGTTTTACCATTCTATATTTATTTCATGCCCACGCATATTATTCTAAGTCTTGACCATACAATATTACACATTTACAATACAAGTATCAGTTTGTTTTAAATTATTTACATGTTAATTGTTAAATGTGAACATGTTGACGGTTATTATATATTACAGCACACATATTGAAGAAATACACCGGTAAATGAAAATCAACTTATATAATTTGTTTTATAAAAGCTTATTAAAAAAATTGTGAAAAAGTTTCAGTTTCTTCTCAACTTTACCAATAAACATGGAACCACCCATGATAACACCATCACACCCCAAATTTTTCCAGTTGAGAGTTAAGAGATTTTAGGGCCAGTGAAACTCAAGAGGTTGAATCTTCCAGAACATTGTGTACCTCAGACAGTGAAGCACAAGGCCCCAGACACGAAGCCACAAATCCACCCTCCAATACTCGCACACACATGCACACACATAGTCAATGGCACCTTTGTAGCTTTAGCAGCTTATACACTCTCTACACTCCAAACCAGTCTCACTCATATCAAATAACGTTTCGGCATTCAGTGGACATGTATTAAATATATCTTATATATTGGTATCAATAAAAACAAACACTTATCACAACAAGTTAAGAAAATATTTTTATTATACCACTAATTATCAAAAATCTAATTTCAAAAATATTCTGATATACAATAATGATATTCCTATGCAAAGTTGTACTAGAAATTGCATTATCAATACAACAATATAAAAAGTAAAACAGTAAAAATAGTAGCAACAGCAATAATTACAATAATAATCATTTTAATAAACCACTGAAAAATGTTATGTATAACATACAGAGATTTTAATAATAAAATATTTGAGATACTAAACTTTCTCCAAACATGTCCCTGTCTCATTTACTTTGATGAACATTCAAAATGAAAATTCTAATAATGCGATTTACAACAGAAATGTTGCCATCCAATGAAACTTATCTTTGCATCTTCCAAATAAAACTAATGATAAAGATGAACATTATTCAAAACAGCAGATAAAGACATAAAACAACAATAATCTAATGAACGGAATAAAAGATAAGGAGTAACGTTACCGTTTCAGACCACACATCCATGCTAAAGTAATGTGCAAGTTTAAATATTTCATGGGAATAGTACCTGCCAAATGTCCAACTTGAGGGTAGAAATCTAAATATTACAGCTAACTGTCTGGGTAAAAACACAATAAAATAGCACAAATAAAATTTCACAGCGGATTAGAAAACCTAACAATTTACCAGTGAAATCCAACGGCCTTAGGGCACCTTTTTATTTGATTACGATGTTTTTGTTTTACAACATCACTAACAATTTTTCTACCAGAATAGCATTTAAAAAGCCGATTAAAATCTCTGTGTCACTGTGTGGCAAAACAAAACAAGATCTTAATGAATGTCATAATAGTTATGCAGAAAGTAGAACACATTTAAAAAAAGCAAATTCTCTGCAACCTGAGACTGGTAAGCAATAAAGCCCAAGCACGATTCATCATAAGACTACGAGCACGATTAAAGCAAATGTTTACTAAACTCATTATATTTTAACCTCAAATAAACAATGAATGGCAAATCAAGCTAAATATTGCAGACTCAAATTAGAACTGATTCATGCTGCAAAATCTGTTACGGTGGAAAGGGTCTCCATCTTCCTCAGCAAAACTCCTCCCTAAAATGGAGGCAGCTGTCCCAACACATCCAATGCTTCGCTCCAGCACTTGGGTTAGGCTTTGAGAAGAGTCAGACGTTACGCTGCCATCAGCACGAGGAAATGAGTAAAAGGAAGAGTGCGATTAAGCCAGGACAGCCACCAAAAGGAGGTGGAAGGTTGCAAGGAGAGAGGCTTTATGTTTTGGCTGCCTGCCAGAGATCTCTTTAAAATGCCATTGCAGCTTTGATATAAAATATATGAAAGCGATGCATGAGAGTGTGAACCTTGTTCTTTCACATAGAAATTCCATAAGCTCAGTCAACCAGAGAGACCTGGTGGGCATAGTATATTTTGCTCTACGAAAATTACAGCAAACATGGCCGCCACATTGTTTTTTGTAACTGCACACAAGTTTCAATGCAGGCCAAAGATTTAGCATGTATGTTATGAACATTACATCTAAAAATCAATTACATTTCATAACGTTGCTGTCAACGTTAAACTTCACTTCTACATTTTTGTGTTTTTTAATAACTCATTATAGTCGGTCACCTTTCACATTTGCTTGTGGTTTCACAAATATTTAACCAATAAGAAGTAATTATAAGAAGTAACAATAATTTTTTTTTTTAAAGTAGCGGTTTTGGACACCTGAAAGCGACAGCACGCAAGATTAACATTTGAACAGGGTGTGCTTTCTAAGCCAGACTGTCTCTACAGTATTTAAGTTTTTTATTATTGAATATTTTCGTTTTACAAAATCACTGATTTACCTGCTGTCAGCTAACCTGCCCGTGTAATTAGGGTGTCCAATTAAGAAATCAGAAATTTCCATCAGAAGTAGTATAAACGATTATTGCGCCTAGTTAAATGCGTGATTACTCAGCAACATTACAAATGTCACGATGTCAAAGAAAAAGACTCGTTTTATTTTGCATTAGCCTCTCTGATGCACACTTATCAACCTACAGGCTTCCACAATCACACCTTACACACCTCTCGGCATTCCTGTCGTTCCACCTCCCTCTCCGTGACATGCCCAAATGTGCTTCACAGAATATAGGGTGGGAAATGCCCATTTAAACCTACCGTCAGCATGGCGGCAAAACTCCAGAACACTGCCATCAACTTTCAACGTATCTGAATCTGTGACAGTACCAAGAGGACATCAGAACGTTATTCCTCCTGCCTGTAAAGAAATCCCAAATACAAATAATTAATTCAAATAAATAAATACATTTCTTTAAGTTTAACAATTTTTTAATAAAAACTACTTTAGGATTACAATTTCCATTTAATAATAAAATACAACATCAGTTGTATGTTTTATGAAACATTTTATAGCAACTATGCTACAATTATTATTCTTATTAAATATTAGTAGGGCAAACTAAAAATTAACAATAAACATAGTAAGCCACCTAAAGAATCATTTATATTTATATTTCGAATATGTCGAGAAGTATCATTTCACCAACAGGCTGTTAATATGCACAGCACACTTTCCATCTTTAAATAGCAAACATTACAACAAAATGTTTTACAAATCTGTGTGCCGAATAGGCATGCACATTTACACATACATAGCTTGACCAGTTGAAACACATCATGAATTACTGTGGTTGGATGCTGATAGGCCTGAAGGTGAACTGATACACAAAAGTGTGCACTGGAGCATTTATAATACCTTCAAATATTACAGTAACAAAAGCCGTCAAGTACAAGAAAAACAAAACGGCTTCTAAATTCACCGAGCTATTTAAATTGGCCAAAAACAATTGTACACTGTAAAAAAAGTCCAAATTAACAGAGAGCAGATTTCTTCGGGGCTCTCACAATAAGCTACGCTCTCATAAATTGACAGATTCTACATCGAAATTGAATTAGTTACTTACAAAATATTATATCGCATACTATAGCACATAACATTCATGTAAAAATTTACAAAATCTCAAAATTCAGTTACATATACTTTTTAAACCAAGAATTGTGGCCAATTTGACTTATTTTGTGCCTAAATAGTCTGAAATGCCAATACAAATACATTTTAGCAGGTTGAAACAGATGCAGGAAAAGATTCATAGCATGAGAAGTCCAAAAACAAAAATGTCGCTATTAAACGATACATTATCCTTTAACCGCTTTATATTTGCTTCCTCTTGTCAGCAGACATTATATGCCAACACAAAACAATAGACTACTTTTTACATGTATATTCTCAGAGAGTGAAAATAAGAAGTTCTCAAAATCTGGTGCAAGCTTCCACCATAGTGTGGATTAAAAAAAAACAAATTTTTATAATAACCTTATGTGACCTTCATAGATATAAACATATGAAAAAATTTTAATGCTTTTCACTGATTCCTTTTACTAACTTAACAATAATAAATTATATTATTGATCCGCACTTAGAAAGAGCCGTAAATCCAGCAATTATCTTTAAGTGTGTATAATAACTGTAAATTCTCACAATTACATTTGTTTAGATGTTCATCACACAACCCCTCTGCGTCAGGGCAGGATATCACCCTTAACTGCAGGGAACCAGTCGGTTTTACAGACATCAGCCTAAACTTACAGAAAACACTGTATAAAAGAGTTAACCTCTGCTTCTGAATGCCTCCCACAAAGCAGCCATCTTGTTTTACATATGGCTGAAAAGCTGAGTCATACAAGTTATATGATAACAATATGCTGTGCCATGCCTGATATAAAATGCTACATGTATGAGCTTTTAAAGCAAAACACAAAAAGCCAACAGATTTAGTTTCAATCGTGGACCAATCAGGGCCTATAATATGTCAGAAAGAGTATGATATTGTAAAAGCTAGACATGGTTGACGGAGACATTTAAGAAAGATCCTAAAACATCGGAAACAAACTCTGATATTTTAGATATAAATGATTTTCAATTAGTTGGTTACAACAGAAAAATGAAAAACACGGATCTGTTGGGGTCACGGACAGCAAAACAAAAAAATGTAAATAGAAATTAATAATATGCAACTAACCGTATAATAATGTATGGTTTCGGTTGCAAATAAAAAAATACTTCCCATATGTTTTGTTGATCCAAAGATTGTGCGAAATGTTATTTCGACATAAATTAATTTAGCACCTAGTCAAATCCAGACAAATTAGACGAATTGTATAGGTTGTATATGACATTCCTTATTCTCAAAAACCACAATCAACTACCAAAAGGTAAAACAAGTATTCTTTGTCGTGTTAGGCCTGTGCGGTTCATAATAATATAAAAAGACTGTTTGTTAAACATTTGGTTTATTTCTACAAGACAAACAGTTCTGGTACTGTAGCCTATTAGGCCAGTACTTGATGACCAACTTAAAATCTGGATCAAACATGTAGAAAGCCGCTGCTTTGGGCTCTTTAAACTAGAGGTTAAATACAAAGGTATGGGTAATAAAATTATTTTTAAAAAACGCAACAAATGAGAGGTTTTACATAGTTTTAGGTTTTACTAAAATACAATATTTTAGTTTTGTAGACCACAGATCAGTTATGATGCACTTTAAATACAGTCATAATTCTGATACAAAGAAAATGTTACAAAAAGCAACGGATAAATAATATATATAGCTTGAATATATATTATAAAAGCTTCACAAAACAAAAAATACGATGGTAAAATAAAACCAATAGCCTGCCTCAAGGAAATGGCCTCATTTCAGACGAGATATACATTTATACCGTGTTTTTAACCAAGTATAACTTGTGTGGGGGCTTATGGTACACAAAACTCCGTTTATTAATCATTACTAGATTGAATGCATTAATATTTGTAGGCAGTGGGGACAAGGCACCTGCACCCAGCAACACAATAACACTAACTGACACTGCGACGAGATTTAGCATAACGAAAACAAGTTAGCGCCACCGTATGATTACAGGAGAACAAACACTTCACAGAGACACCAAATGAACTATTTATTACATAGTTGACCCTTTCTAAACGTTCTTAATGTGTTAAGTACTCTGCCTAAACTATCTACCCCTGGCCTTCGAACTGTACATTTGTGTACTTTACCTGTAAACAAGACATCCAAAACACGGTGAATTACAATGCGGTCATCCACAGAAGACCGAAATCTCAGTAAAAGACGGGCCTAAAATTGCCCAGATAAACAGCAAATGACTTTGCGCATGGCAACGTGCCAAGCTGCATACATTTACTGTGCTGTACACTCCAGCCAGACACAATGATTTCACACTGCGGTTTGTTTTGGCACCGCGAGTTCACGGGGTTAATGAGAGCACGTGCTCACGTGAGCGCAGGTGCGTCATCTGAGCGAAGAGATGATCGCGACGCTCGCAAACTCTTTATCCTGCTGAACGACATGCGGTCACATGTAATCACATTAAAATTACCACCCTGCAAGCCGAACAGCCTTTTACATGCGCGCTCTTGTTTGCTATGATTAAGCGACATGACATTATTTTTAAATAGTTAAGTATATATTTATGAACAACACAATCGCCATAACTGCAGACTACATTAGACAAAAAGACTTGCGCCCCGTGATCGTCTTACCTGTGAATAAATGAACTGTCTGGTGAAAGACAAGGAATAAAACTTTGAAATGCGTTACAATAGAATCTAGTTTTTCAAGCTACGAAATGACTACAGTGTTGAATGATTGTAAATTCCAGTCTGTCTCCCTTTGTTTTTCTAATAAATTTGAGCGAGACTGTTGAAAAACTCCATCACCATTTTTATCAGTTTCAGACAGACTCCAGACACTCTCTGGCCACTTACGTGTCGTGCACTGTCTGCGCGGCGCGTTCACGAGCACCGGCGCGCCATAGACTGACAAGCACCAGACCAATGGCGTTCCGAATTTGAGCATGATATCCAATAACAGCAGGCAAAAAATGATAACCTCTGAATGACTCCCCCGGATGCAGAGAGAAAGTAATCTTTAGGAAACGCAATCAAAGAAATATGATTGGAGGTGGGGGGCGTGATGAATCAGGTTTACCATGTGGTTCTACTTCGACATGAATATTAAATTCCCAAATCGTGTAAGAAAAAAAAAAAACACTATTCTTTCAATGGGTGTTCGCTGTACGCAACTTTATTCGTTTACACAAATGCTACAAAAATGGTAAAACATTGTTTGACATCAGCCTATTGAAGTTTAAATCATACATGTTTCCATAATATAATGTACATTAAAATTCGTTTTTTAATATGTGCACATAATACCATTTCGGCCATTCGTAACATTTGGGCTCTAATAAAAAATAGTTCCAGAGGCTCAGAAGTAAACAAATCTTTTTTATTTTAATTATTTATTGAATTTACTCTTCATGATAATAATACACATGCATAAAAATAGTGTTAACACAGTGATTTGCCTGGGTATTGATATATCAAAAGCATGATTCTGTAAGTGCCAGGATTCTTTATTCAGTAGAAACAACAGTGAAATCGTAGTGAAACATTAATTATTGGAAACAGTAAACTCATTAATACTATCTAAACTAAGTTCTTGTACAATAGACATTTTCAAACAAACTCTTTAAAAAATCATACAGCACAATCCTTTGTGTAGTATTCTCTTACTGTTGATGAAAATCTAGAGAGATTCAAATAACATTATAAAAAATGTACAGCGTCACACTCGGACAAATTACCATAAAAACATAAACAAAAATACATCGTGGGAATTGTAAACGCATGACAACAATTGCACGTGAACACTGCAAGTGTTAACCTATGCTGACAAAACCTGGGAAAACAATAATGACTGTAAACTAATATTTAATTATCTGTTAATATTAATAAAAATACACAATAATCACAACAACAATGCTGTCTCTAATGAACAATCTACGATGTTTAATGCATTTTATATATTTATAATGCACCTTCTGTTTTAATACTTCTAGACTCTATACTTACAAATATATAGCAGAAGTTCTGCTATGTATTTGCACTTGGTTAGTGCTAACTGCATTTAAATGCTTTCTAATTTGTAACTCTGAATGGAATCCAATTGCTTCGAGTAGTAAACGTACAATATTTACATATACGTATACTTTTTTTCACGCTTAAGTAAAGTCTGTCCAACTCTCAACGGGAGTTGTTACTCAGACAGATCTACCCTGAAGTCAGCAGCAGCATCCGGTATGCCTGCGCATCCCTCATTACGGTTTCATACCCATGATGCAGCGCGGCTCAGCACGGTCGCCATGATTCTTCTGCAGATGTTTTCAGAGCTGAGGCTGGGAGATTTCACGCTAAGCTAACGACCTGAAGCGCTGCACTTAAACCAGTTTCAATGCATTCAACGACGTTATAGAAATACCAGAGTCTCCAAGATCTTACACATTCTTGGGTTATGGCGACCAATGCCGGGGGTATGATATATGTAATATTAATTTACACCCAGTTTAGCTCACTGCTAGTAATAGCGAGCTAGCGGGTTAGCTGCTTTTGTTCCCTAGTTTACTGGGGATCTTACATTCTGTTGGATTAAAAATTTATGCAGTTACTAGCTGTTAGGCTACTTTATGCAACTATTGGCTTTCGGTGACATACGGTGTAGCATGAGTTATAAGCAGACGAACACTTAGATATTTAAACTCATTTTTGCGGTTGCTAACAAGCTGAGTAGCGAACTGTTGAAATGAATGCGTTGACTGTTGTTTAAAAACAACGCAGCCGCTACGTGATTTTAATGTTGCATAAATTCCAATGCGATGTTGTTATGATAGTTGAAATATGTCGTGTATAGTTAAGTAAGATGGGTCTCTATTAAGTGTACTCTATTTAGTTTATTATGTGAATAGGCAGCAAGTCTGATGTTTTTGACCTGGCCAAGGGTACAAAAGAATAGTTTCTTGTATTTTAATACGATTTTAATTGACCTCATGTGTGTTTTTAGGTAAAGCAATAGTCTGGATTAAGAAATTTCAGATTTTTTATTATTGCAAGGATCATGTCGAGGTCATGCTTTTTGTTGTCTGTTACTTTCTGATATCTCTAACGTGTAAATCATAAATGCATTGTTATTATCATACGGATGGACACGGATTGTAATTTTCAATTATATATATGATTTGATATATTTTATATATTCATTTCTATATTTGAGTTATAAGCAAATTGAAATGAGTTGCATTTAAAGTAGTAACTTGGTGAATGCAATTAAAGGTCCTGTAAAGAAAGACTGTGTCACTTTAAAATAGGCTTCTAGACAGCTTTTTAGCAGCTGTTTCAAGGTCAATTTTTTTTAGTGTACTTAATGGTTGTGTTAAAGACCCTGAGGTATTTTATGCTTGGTCTGAGCATGTATTATTATTCATTGACATTACCATTTAATGAATTTATTAGCATTCTTTTTCTTTTGGGTAAAAATCATTATGACTGTACAATGATAAGATTCATGTTACTATGTTTACTGTCTGTATTTAGATGATGAGTTTGATGAATATGATAAACCTGGTGCTGAAAGGTCAAGAAGACGGAGAGGAGAGGATGATGATGACTTGGACAGGTAAGTCTGTGTTATGGTCCCGTTGCTGGCTCATTTTATGTCACTGTAAAGCAGATTGAAAACAACTTAAAAAGATCAACAGTTTACCAGAAGATCTTATATTGTTTCATGATTATTGTTTTAAATTGATCTTAACTGTAATAGACATTGATTACAGAGGTTGTTGTTGTTTCACGGTCATGCTTTGCTGCAACGTCATGCGTTTCAGAGAGACTCTGAGCCCCACGTAATGAAAGTGTGTTTGTTTTTCTACCAATTCACAGTGATTTGGAGGGAGACTTGCTTGAAGAAGATTGGCTGTCATCAAAAAAGGTAACATCATTCTTGTCATTGGCAGTATCTTTCTTCGCTACACAAACTCTTTTGATAATCCTCTGTTCTTACACAAGCATATTTTCAGTTCCTTTTAATTTGAATTCCCTGTCTGCATTATTCCGCTAGTTTAACTTCCAAAGTTTATGGTATACTTAATATTTGAGGCTTAATACATCTACAATCCAAGTCAAGTAAAAGTAAATAAATGTATGTTTTCTCTGTTCTCAGAACCCATCAGAGTTGTCAGATGAGGAACTTAATGATGATCTCTTGCAAAGTGATGAAGAGGACCAAAATGCAAGGTATTCCAGCAATAAACATTCACAAGTGTTGTTTAATCACTTCTAAAACATTGTATCAATACAACATTGTATATCATTATATAGGACACTTGGATAATTTACATTAGATGCATTAGTTGACATTAGCTATGAGCAGAGATTTTTTACCATGATGAATACTTGAATAGTTTTTGGTTAAATATAATTGACTTTGTTAGTGTTTATACAAACATTGTCTTCTCTTAATTAATATGACACACAACTTAATATGACAAACATCTTTGTTTATGCAGTATAGTAAAGTAGCTAATTTGTAGACTTATTATTGTGCGGTCAATTTCCTTCACCCCAATTTATGCAAAGCTTCAATACTGTAACAAAATCAATAAAGCAGCTCATCCATAACATAATTAGATATGACATTGAAGATACTTTGACACCTATGCACATTTCTGTAAGGTTATTTAAAGCATTTGTCTCCTACTGAGAGGAGAAAACCTATGGTAATAAATCATAATTCTTTCTCTTTTTTTTAAATATACTTGTTTAAAAATGCTGTGATAATATTTTAACTTATTTTAAAACAAATATTTATGAATTTTGCCAGTGTAGAACATTCAGGGTTTTTGTGCTTTTTGTGCCTATATATACATAAATGCGGAAACATGACTTAATATCTAATGTGGTTTCTTAAAGGTGAAATGTATGTTTTAAATGCACTTAAAACTACATTTGAAACTATTTTCTTTTATCCCAGCTAAATGAATATACAATTAAAATAAGTCATAAGTCATTTTTAATTTAGCCTTTTTTATTCTTGCTGCAGTAGCATCACCAAATGCACACAAAAATGCACAAAATTAAAGTGTGACGATTCTGCACACTATTGTCCAAAGCTTTTACATATGCTTGGCTGTTCATGTATTTTTGTTTCTAATTTTAGCGGGCAGGTTGATGCTTTGAGTTTAAATGCGACACTGGATCTGGGCACCTCAGGTCACCTAAACGACGAAGACCCTGAAGGGGGCGGATATACAGAAAATGCCTATGATGAGACAGTGGGTTTCTTAGAGGATAGAGGATACGAGGAAGAGGAGTACCACGGAGAGGATGAAGGTGTGGAATACTCAGGACAGCAGAATTATGAGGGATATCAAGATGAAGTGCTAGATCTTCAGATAGATGAGCCCCTGGATGATGATTTTCAAGTACGTAACCATGTCTCTTGCTGTCTTTGTTGCTTACACTCATGCAATCTCCATACACCCCACCACATCTCTCTTATGTCTGCAGCCTGACACCTCATGGTTTTGTTAAGGGTGAGGCTCTTTTCAGAGTCTTTGTTCAGTAGATGTTCTGCCAATCCTTGCTGGCTAATAGGAAGAGCTCTCAGACAAGATCTGATAAAGTTGGTTGAAGGTGAAAAGATTATCGACCTTCTTTAAAGTGGTCTTTAGCAAGCATGACACAGGCATGATTGATGAGTTGTGTCCTTTCTGTACAAAAAGGGACACGATACTAACACAAATGTCATGAACGGGAATGTCTGTATTGCTTTATCAATGTGCAGCTGAGCAAAACAGACATGATCAAATGTTTTGTTGTATTTAAAAAAAGATAAACCATATTGCCAGCTTTTTGCAGCACTTTTGAAGAATATTTTATTGCCTAAATCCTGCTATGTTTTGTTGGACTGTGTGATATCTCTCTTTCTGTTTACCAGGTCGCTTAGCTGTTGGGGCTTAGCATGTCTGTGTTTACTGTTATCTAGAATTAATGTGTGGAACGGTTTAAAGGATTAGCCTTTTGCCCCGTAGGTGGTCAGTTCATGTGCTGTGCGTGCATGATACATGTTGTAGGTAGACATACCCAAATCAATGTGCAGTCATGGTTTACAGGCAGTTCATGTATGTACTCTTTATGTGTTTCTAGTAAATTGAAATACATTCCAGTTTTAAGTTCTTGATTTAAACATTTTTTAACAAAATGTCTGTAATATGCAGAAATACCTGTAAAACTGTAATTCAAACTGTAACTTCATGAGTTCTGTAACCGGATTACAGTTCTGTTGTGCATTTTTCTTCTTTTGTTTCTTCATTTTTCTGTGGTCTTATAGCCAGAAAAGGTCCCTAAAAATATTCTCTATTATCAGAATAAATTGTTCACACATATCTTATTGATATATCTGGCAATTTAGCCTTGGATGGATGTAACGTTTCGGCCAGTGTTGATAAAAGAAAGATTATAGCTTAGTAAAAATATAAATGTATAATCAACAAAGAAAGTAGCCTAAAATAAATATAGGGCTTATAGTATTTACAAAACTGGGTTGAAATAAATTATATAAAATTAAATAATTTGCATAACTTATTTTGCTTCCAGTACATGGAGGTTTTTGTCGAGCGATATATTTGTGAAGGCAAAACTATTGACTGAGCATAAACAAGCTTGTGGCTGTATAATATAATAAGTGATTTGCTACCTTAATGCTAATTCCAGCACTCAACAGGTAGATGGAAGCGTTTCTGCTATCATTCACCTGCATTAGCTTTTTTACTCTGTTGTGGTCTTCCCTCGAGGAAACATCATAAAGGCGAGAGTATCGTTGCCGTAGCTCCAAGATTCTTTCCTCCCTGGCTTAATGCCACATACCAGAACCAATATCATTGCCGCTGTATCATTTCGTGGTTCAATGCTGTGTATGTCACATATGTGATGGAACCCGTCACAGTGGGCCGAAAAAACAAAATTGACAAGAAAGTCTTTCTTGACATTGTGAAATGTCGCAGATGGGGCGTCAGTTGTTGTCCACTATGACACAATTTACGATATATAACGGTGAAGCGCCTCATACCACTCCCATTAGTAACAAATCACCACGACGACCTGCGTCTGATTGTGCCAAAATCTGGCTGATATTGTGTAGTCTGAACCAACATTAAGAGGTTTTGCTACAGCAAAATTACTCATGCAGTTATTTTGCTTTTGCCTCATACTTTAAATTGCTTGTGTAACTGTTGATTTTATTCCCATTGGATTCCTGTTGTCACAATAAGGTCTTGGTTTAAATGCAAAGGAATAGGGACCTGTTGGCTGTAACAGGTGGACAGAGACCGGACCTGTGGTGGGCTATAGCCAAAGGAGGGAGACGCTATGTGCAGTGGCGGGCATGTGGAGCAAAGTAGTCAGCACAATCCGTCTATGTCTGTCTTTCCCGATGCTTTTATACATTCTGTGTGCAAGTGTGTAGAAGAATTTGCTGCAAGTCAGATGATGATATTTTTCCTGTCACTGAGCTACGTGTGCGCTGGAGCTCTCTTTGTGTCTGTTTGTGAGTGTATGTGTGTTTGTGTTAGGACGACACAGTCAATGATATTTTCACCACCACTGAGCCGTGTGCGTGTTTATCTCCCATTCTCTGTGTATCATGTCAAACATTTACATCTCATTGAATTTCAAATATCAGCAGGAATGGTAATAGGGCATAGTAATGAGACTGGGCTCCCACTGTTATGCTAATTTAGGTAGACTCCCCTTCAGCGTACCCAAACCCCCCCCCACATCAGAGCGCTGCACTGGGCCTTTCTGGGCTCTCTCTCAGATGTGGCATTAACATTTTCATTCAGAAGTGATTTTACTTCAATCTAATATTTCATCTTCATCAGTGTCGTTTTTGCCGTTGAACAGGCTCTGGTAAAGCTACTCTGCAACACGCGCTCCTCAGCAGGTGTTTCTGTAGATATATATAGATAGATCAGTTTAGACCATGTGAAGGATGTCTGTCATGATCTTCTATTATAGATTTATGGTCAAATTCTCTTGCATATGAAAGAAAACTAATGTGACTTGTATGTTTTTTATTAACTCCAGGGCATGACCAGGGCCACGCAGAATCTGCGCGCATAGAAAAGAACGCCTGTTGTTTACAAAATGCTATACCTGTTTTGTGTGTTGTACAATTTTGTACCCCCAAAAAATTTACCCCAAACCATTGACAAGATGTAAAGATTCAGTCTTTCAATATGACCTATATATTGCGAGTTGATTACTTTAATTCAGGGGTTTTCAAACCTGTCCTGGAGCACCCCAGTCATGCACATTTGTATGTCTTGCTCATCTGACACAGCTGATCCAACTCATCAGCTCATTAGTAAAGACTACAAGACCTGAATTATGTGTTAGATAAGAAGACATACAAACAGTGCAAGACCAGGAATGCTCGAGGACAGGTTTGAAAACCCCTGCTTTAACTCATCTGAAGTAAATTGACCACTTCCTGATGTTCAAATTGAATTTCCATTGCAGCAGAATGGTTGCTGTATTAATTGAATACGGTTTAGGCAGTGATGATTTGTTTGTTCTTCACAGGTGGATGAGTACCCCAGTGTGTACAGTACAGAGCAGACTGATCAACAGAAAATGGTTGAGGAGGAGGAGGGGTGTGAAGAGGAAATTGAGGAGCAGGATGGCTCTCAGGTCCCAGAATTAGAGGAGGTAAAGATGGCTGCATCAGAGGATGTGCTTATTTTTGCTGGGAGTCACACAAGGATGAGACTGATGATTTATGTCTTTGCATCAGGTGGAGCATGAAAACGATCAAGAAGCTGAAGATGAGCCTGAGCAGGATGAGGATGTAAAAGAAGAGTCGGAAGAGGAAGATGATGAAGAGTCAGGCCGTCAGCGATTTAAAACCGAACGCAAAGACGCCACAGTGGTCAGGCTGGCCGACGCTGCCAGTAAAAGAAGGAACATCCCAGAGACGTTAGGTTAGTCCCTATCAAATCTATTTGCTGTTAAAAGTTATTTCACATATGAACTTGCTGTTTTATACTTAGTTTAAACAATATTGATGTTGCTTTCAGAGCTTTCTGAGGAAGCTAAAGCAGACCTGCAGGAGTTTGAGGAGAAGGAGCGTCAGAGGAAGCAGGGCCGGTTTGGAGGACGAGGGGGACCACGAGGAGATGGAGGGAGGGGAGGAATGATGGGTAGAGGTGGGGTCAGGGGAAGAGGAGGACGAGGAGGAAGAAGCGATTTTCATCCTTTTGTAATGAGGGATTACCGTGGAGATGGAGGGCGAGGGAGAATGCATGAGCAGAGGCCTCCGCTGATGCAAGTGAACTTGGGGATGCAGGTAAGAGTCGGACGAGTCTCTGTAATGACACACAATATGAATCTTTCTACCCGTTTATAAAGATAAAGTGTGGAATTTTATTAATGAACATATACCAGTTTAATGTGCAGGTATAACTAATAGCATGATAAGTTTCCAAGTTGTCTATTTTACATTGATTTGTCATGTCTTACCCTTGTGTCAGTTTGCTTTACAAAATAAAGTCACTTATCACTGTTCATTCTCCCCCTTATCCTTGTTGATATATGGATTACAGAAAATAACTTGGCAGGAGTCCATTGAGGAAGCATTACACCAAATTAAATTTTTACTTTGCTGAAGGATTTAGCTTCCTATGCTTATTTTATTATTAAATATCTGTCGAGGGTGTAATCCCTTTGCGGTTGAGCTGTTAGTTCGTTCACGCTGCACCTTTTTCTTTTTAAAGCTAATTTTCTTGGTAGAGAAGGCAGGCCTTTTGAGGCTTTTGACATAACTTGTCATTCCTCAGCGTTGATGTGTTCTTTTAGGTTAGGCTTCAGACAGCAGCATATAGAGCACTGCTGTAATGATTTAATTGAATTCCCCCTCCACTCCCGTCTGTGTGTGGTCATATGAATTGCAAGTTGTCTTTATCTGATGATAAGTTAATGAATATAGAATGCATGAACGTGGCCTTTCTTGAAGAGTGTGCAGTATGTGTCTGTAAGGAAAATCAGATAAATTATCAGTGAGACAGAGGGATAACGCATTAGATTTGATTAAAAAGTCATTTTAAAGCTGCAATTAATATTTTTTATTAGGTTAGAAATAAGCCTAAATCAGATTTTGGGCAAGTACATAATGTTCAAATCTGTCTCCTTACCTTTTTTTGTAACAGTAAGCATATAATGATTTATAATTTGTTATAAATTAGAGTTGTTGGGTATGATTTTGCGGGCAGTGTCAGTTTGATGTCATTTGACTTCAACTCATGTATATTTAGGCACGTAAGTTAACCTGCAGTTTTATGTTACGAACAGTCATGAGGATATAAAGGCAAAAGCTATGGATTGCAGCTTGCAATATTCAGTTTGATAGATTCAGTTCCAGTCACATGGGTTTATTATTGATTGCTTGATGAAGAGGTTGTCTTTAGACCCAAGGTCACAGCAAAACAAGATAATTAATGTCTTATTCTTTGGGGAGACAGATGAAGAGAGCTCAAGTTATTGATTTAAGTCCTGTCCAACTCCTTCATGTACTCCTCTTTTCTTTCTCAAAGCAGCATCTCAGAATGACGACTCAACTTCAGCATCATCACCATCATCAGTCTCATCTGCCAAGCCAGAGAGGTGCTGGTGGTCCCGGCCTTTTCCCGGATCCGGGCACTCCAATCCCTCAGCAGCCACTTCAGCTGTTGATGCCACACCTGCCCCAGCGTTCCCCAGGACCTTCTTCCAGAGCACAACACGACATGCACGGGTCACGCATGATGAACTCACCACCACGACATTCGCACCCCAGCCAGCAACATCAGCAGCATCAACCCAAGAACATTCACATCAACCCTCACTTCAGAGGACCCTCCTCGTCAGCTGTGCAAGGTACAACCTCAGAAACAAACCTAACAGTCTGCTTTTAATGCATTTGGCATGAATGTCTGGCAAAAAAAAAAAAACAGAAAGTGTATTTGACATCATGAAATGTTTACTCCCTGTCCGTTCAGCCATTGCACTTTTGGCAGATGCTTACTAGCACTCTCTCTGGTCTTTTGAAAGTTTTTTCCTTGGTATAGCCTTCACTCTGTAGGCATTAAAGCAGCTTTCTGAAATGCACACATCTCTGTAGGTGAAAAGATTCACAGTGAAATGACTTCCTTTGACTGTCAGTTTATCTCATTAGGTGGGCCAGTCTGCTCAAGAGAGAGGTGCACAGTTTAATCAGCAGAACAGCCCTCTCTCTGTGACCAGCTGTGACAAACTATGATTTAGACACGTGGCAAGAAGAGACTTTTATAGTGTCTGCACCATCTCCCGTTTTCTGTCTGTCTAACTCGCCCTTTTTCTATTTCCATTTTATCTCAGTTCCCTCAATGCCTCCCGTGCAGAACCAGTCAAGGCCTAACATCGCTCCACAGAGACTCCCGGTAAGTAATCTTGCGTTGCTTTAAGTTAAAATTGAGTCATTTCACTGTGCGTAAAACTGTAGTGCGTTACAGTCCAGACATCATGGTTTGTCCCGAGTTTAGTGTAATCGATTTGACTGGCTCGCACTCACCAAAAGCAGCATTTGTCTTGCTGTGTGGAAAGTATGTCTCGAGAAACGTCCTTGTATGTGGGGAGAACTTGGCGATTGAAATTTAAATGGAGACCGTGAAAACACTGAACTGATATAAAAGCCCTTTACTGCCTGGGAAAGAGGAGAGCTTGTGAGGATGTAGAGGAACCATCAGGCTTGTGCCAGTTCTGTGGCTAAAGTGATTACTGCTGAGGAGGACACCATCTCAATTTTGCCCAAACTCTGTGTTTTTGTCGCCAACACTGATATGATACTTTCAGGTTTTTCCTTACTTTTGGTGCCAAGGGACTACATGGCATGCCATCTTAAACTGGCATGTTGATGGTTTTATGTGGTTTAAAATGGTTTAACCAATATTTTTCTAATTCTTGTGTAATTACTGTGCAGGTAGTTTTAACAATTCAATCAATTTCAATCGTTTTTTTTTTATAGTACTTGGATAGTAATTTTTTCATAGTACTTACCCACATTACAGAACCGTGGTAGTTAACCCAGAAAAATGTAACAGTGGTAACAGAACCTAAAGTTCATTTTACCCATTCATAAACATAAAATTTTCAAAGTTTGTGTGTGTTATTTGTCAACCACAATATTCTGACTTCTCCACATTTCTTCTTTACCACTCGCTGTGACTAGGATGGTTGATGGACTCTAATCTTACTGAATAGGAACGAAGTTCCACACACATTCATGACACACTTCCAGCTGTCTGTCTCCCATAGCCAGTCTGGTACAGACAGGACACTATTTAAAATGCCAATGGCTTTTTGCAGAGAGCAGCGTCCATTAGCCCTCTGGGCACTTGATTATCATACATTAGCATATGATCACATCTCATCTTACAATAGGCTGATCCACAATTCCTCTATGAATATTTACTACTGCTGAGTTTTTGAATATTAATCTCCATGCTACATATTTATGTTTGATACTGGTCATAGCAGAAGATCATCAGATCTTTTGTATTTGTGTAATAGCTCGGCTGCATTTGGCAGGTTGGTTTGTAAGAGTTTTAAAATTGTTTTTGCTTTGCAAGTATTCTCCACAAATAATTTGCTCTTCAAACACTTGATTTCCTTATTTGATTGGTTATCCATAGTTAGTAAACTGGTGTATCTTTTTATATATACACCAGAAACCACTTGTAGAAATTGTATTCACTGTATTAAGGTATCACATATTTTGGAAAAAAAACAATAAAGCAAGTTCACATTTTTACATACAGCAAATTGAATAGGTCTGTCATAAGAAAATAAAAGTTTTAATATAACATTATTTACAAAAGCTAAATCTTAAGAGAAAACTCATTAAAACAGTGAAAGCCTGAAATTAAAAACAAAACATTATGTATGTTTGTGCAGGTCACGTTTTGGCAGTTCAACTAATATGATTAAAAATATATCATATTGTAAAAAATAGACGTAGCTCTGCAATATGTATATTGTGCCACAGTGTTTTGTTATATCCCTAGATGGTTGTATTGCTTTGCACGTGTTAACTTACATTTAAAGCATTGATGAGATACTAGAGTCAACAGCAAGTGTCTCTTCAGTCACACAAGGCTTGTCCTCAAAATGGCAGCTATCTGTGGCATTTGTCTTTCTCTCTCCTGTTCTATCTTCCAGGAAGATCATAACTGGTTACATATTAAACAAATCCATGGGTATTTACGAAAGATTAGCACCCTGAAAGGACATGCTCCTTTTATCAAACGAATGCAAACTTGCAAAGGTATTGTGAATGTACTTAAGCTCCCTTTGTGTTACAGGAGCTGACCTTTTGAATAGAGCAATGAAGTCCACAATAACAATGTGATTCTCTCTCGCTCCCTCCTGTCCATTGCTTAGCTAAGCTGCTGATTGACTTTCTGTTAAGCAACTTGGCTGGCCTTGGCGACACTCATTGGCTGTCTGAAGATCACAGCTGAAAACGTGGATTAAAAGTTTGATTGCATCTTAAGTCATTTATAATGAGTAAAGAGGTGCTAGGCATTGCAATTTGCTGGAGTGTGGCCTCTTTGAATGAAGGCTAATTTCTTAAGAGCAAAGTGTGGTTTTTAAAAGAGGGATTGATATTCAGCTCCAGGATTAGTAAGGATCGTTATCTGTTTGTCTTCTGGAAAGGTAGAGGAGGGATTTCGAGTTTTATGAGCAGTGGGTTAGGTAAGCACTGAGAGCGGATCAAGATTGATATTCAAGGGCGTATGCAAATTCTTTCCTTTCTGGCTAAAAGATTTCTCAATGGTATTATCTGATGTTTATGATCTTAATATGAAGAGTTACGTTTTGAATTAAGAAGAGTCTTGTTATTGAGGCTTGTTATTGTGTGTTAACAATTATGATGTTCTGCCTGTGGCACAGTCATTGTTTTTGGAGACCCAGTGTAATTTTGGTGTGTTTCATTGCCTTTAGGGTCCTGATTTTCAGCATCATCTTCAAGGAAATTTTGGCCCACCTCAGCGGCCGCTGCCCCTCCAGGATCAATGGAGAGGACCACCACCACCTCACCAGGATCGAGAGCACTTTTTCTCTAGTGGTAATGTCAGCATTTTTAGAAATCTTGGATCTTCTCTTAAAGGCAGTAAACCTGTACTGACTTTGTAAAATGTCTGTTTCGACCTTCAGTTTTAACTGTTGTTTGTAGTAACAAAAGTTGAGATCTGTTGATCTCTCTTCTCTTTGTAAGTTTGCCTAGCAACTGCAGACTGCAAAATCAACAATGCCTTCAGAAGTGATGCTGTTTGTTTCCAACTTCACATTATCTTTTCCCCTACTGTTCTCTTTTCCAGAACCACGTTTTCCAGGCCAGCACATGTTTGACCAGCCAGGCCCTGTCCCCCTCATGAATACCAGTATTCTTCCATTGCCGGGGCAAGGCCCACCATCTTTCCCTCCGCAAGGGGGGCTTGGGGGTCCTGGTTTTGGTCCTGTAGGACTTGGGCAGAGCCAGGGTCCTCAGGGTGGAGGTATTTTCCAGAGAGATCCCCCTCGGCCTGGTCTTGGCCCACCCCCTGGTCCCCGGGGCTTTGTGGGTCACAGACAGCCCTTTTCTCCCCACCAGCAAGGACCCCCTTTTAGCCCCCAGCACATGCCGTTTGGTATGCAGGTACGCCAAAGAGTAAGTTGGTTTGCCCAAAATAATTGCATGGCCTGGTGTGACTGACACTGGATGTTAATTCACATCATGCATGAAAGAAAATGTGTATTGTTATATTTTTTGCTTATTTGGGTGTTATTTATTTTTTATTGTTTTCTTAGTTTTTTTAAATATTTATAAATATATATTTATGAACTAGCACACAATGCTGTTAAATAAGAGCTGTCCATTTCTACAATCCAAAAACAGACAAGACTGCCCTCTTGTGTTAGTACCTTTTGTATTTGAGGTCACTGGGTTAGTTGTTACAGATCATAAGTCTAACTGGTTTTCCATAAAGATGCTTCATGTTGATACATATTTGATGTCACCAAACAGGCATCTGTTTGATGTAGGCTCTTGTTAGCTATGAAGTCAATAAAAAATTATTTTGGTAATGGTGGCGAAAAATAACAAATCTTTTTTGCACACAAATCTAGTATGCTACTCCTACAGAAGATGAATTTCCAGAGTAATCCCATACTCAATTACAACTGCCCCATTTTTCAGTGCAAATGGCCTTCATTTTTTTATGCATATCAGATTATAGGTGTTATATCTGTACTTGAAAGATGCTTTTGTTTTTTGTGGTTTTTAGGGCCTGTTGCAGCAGCCCCTGCACCATGATCCTCCACTATCTCACCAGCCCTTACACCAGCAACACAGACAGGACTTTCCACCCCAGGGACTGCATCACTCTCAGTCTTTGCCCCATCAGCACCACCAACACCAGGCAAGAGACCAGCATCCCAGCGTGCACCTCTCCCAGCCCCATTTCCGCCAACCTCTTCAAAGTGGGCATAGACCCATGCAGCCTCGCCAACAGGGAAACCAACAACGAAACAACCATCCTAGAACCAGAATGGTAAGCTTTTTTAAATTGTGCTTACAAAGATATGTGCTAAATTTAGTTACGTTTTAAGGTACTTTTATCTATTGCTTTCTCAGTGGTCAGTTGATATTTTAATCTGTTTGGTGTTTTTTTTTCTGCATGAATGCATGTTTGTTTATCCGACTGAAAGGGCTTGTTCAGCCAAAAATGAAAGTTATTTCTGTATTTACTCACCCTCATGTCAATCCAAACCTGTATGACTTAGTAATGTTGAATACTTTTGACAACCAAACAATACTGGGCCCCACTGACTTTCAATGGATGGACACAAAACCACTGAGACATTTCTCATAATATCTTCGTTTGTATTCCACCGAAGTCACATACAGGTTTTGAACATCATGAGGGTAAATAAATGATAACGAAATGTTTACTTTTGTGTGGATTATCCTTAAGCTCTGAACCCTAAGATGCTTTTGGTCACGCTTATTTGAGCTAAATTGAGTGGGGGTTTTTTTTCTTTCTTTAAATCAGGAAAGACATCAGAAGTTTTGAAATACTTCTGTGAGGGTAATCCTTTCCTCTGACCTTTTCTTTCTCCTTAGGCGTCTCCTTCTCCCCTGCAGAAGATCACTCCTCAGCGCAACAGCAATCTTCGTGAGCTGCCCATCGCCACTGGTAACAGTAATACTCAGCCGTCAATGCCTAGTGGTCAGGCAAGGCCAGTTACCAGGGTGGCGCAAAATGTTAGGCCGGGGCAGGCTGCTCGTGCTGGACCTGCAGGAAAAGGAGGACCTGTGGCACAAGGACAAGGCACTATCAAAGTACAGCAGCAGCCCACTGCACCCGAGATAAAGAAAGAGTTTCCAGCTGCACAGTCAAACCCCACTCCAGAGGTAATACTGAATAGCACACACACCTCATGTTTGAAGGATTAACATTCAGTGGTTTCCCATCCAGTTATTACACATATTTTGAAAACCTTTTTTATGAGGTAATATAGTATTTATCCCTTCCAAAGAAAGTTTGTTGAACAAGTCAATGATGTCAAAGACTTTTTTTTAATTTTATTATTATTTTTTTTGTTTAAGAGTGATATAGATCAAGATGAGTTTTTATGAGTTTTATGGTACAAACTTTACTGACATTTATACTTGGTACAATGAAATATTTTGTCCATTCCTTTCGATAAAGGCAGGTAGAAGGGGATGAGAAACAATACATTTAAAAATTACCTTACACAAACAAATCCTTTTTTTCCCTCATCTTAAAAATGATTTGTTATTTCTTTAGGATCCAAATGAAGACGAGGAGACACGTCAGTACCGGCTGAAGATCGAAGAACAGAAACGTCTGCGAGAAGAGATCCTCAAACGCAAAGAGCAACGTAGACAGATGCAGGCTGGAAAGCGCAAAAAAGAACTGATGGACAGAATTACCGGCCAAAACCAGACCCCTCAAACACAAAATCCCACTCCGACCCCTGCAGCCCAACCCTCCGCCGCCCAACCCCCCCAACCGGTCCCTTCACTGATCTCTAACGGCACAACTCAGAACCCTTCCTCAGCTCCCAATGTCCCTCGTCTCAACGTGAAGACCCGTCTGCAGAACACTAAACCCCAGGTGCTGACCCCAGGCTGGTCTGGGCCACAGAAGCAACCGAACACCGGTCCTGATTCTGGCCAGCAAGGTCAATGGCAGCAACAGCAAAAGAGGCCCATGAATCCACAGACTGTTCAAAGACAGAACCCTGTACAGAGTAACCCGGGAGAGGGACATGGACTGGCTCAGCCTCAGCCCGGGGGAAAGAGAACAGTGATGCAAAGAGCAAACAGCACAGAAGCACCTCAGGTTCCACAGAAAGTGCGAGTGGTTAAGTTACAGGGAGAGGTGAGTGAACACATTACCTGCTTAAGATGGCAGATATGTTCTTTTAAAGTTCACATGCCACTTTTTCTTTGATTTTTCTCTTTTGTCTTTGTCCTTTGGTAGTTTGGTTGAAGTAGTTGTCACCAGAACTTTTAACAAAATAAATCAGAGAAGACAGCTTTTCCAATTACTATAAAAGTCAAAACTAACGTTTTCAGAGTTAAAACTGTTCAAAGTGCAAAGTAAATTTCTCTTTATGAAAGAATCAATACCTACAGCAGTCTCTCTGCTGTGATTTGTGACATCACACTTAATTGACAGAGCGCTTTTACCTTTTAAGAGCATAAATGGCACCATCCTGTCGTCATTAAAGTGAGTCGCTTGGCATTTGTGTCTGTACACTGAGTGACAACAGATCTTTGCAAAGGTTTGGGTCTTTCTTTAATTCAAGTCTGTCTGTCAAATCGATATAGACCTAATAGAAAGCAGCCGTTTGGCTTTAACAAAGATTTGAATTTGAGGTGATTATTAACAAATCTGACAGGGAATTTTGTGTCTCGACCAAGAAAAGGAGGGCCCAAGGATGATTTATGGGGTTTAAGAGATGATTTGCAACGGTGAATGAAAAGAAAACATCCTTTTCCCCCAAAGCAAAGCTAAATATCTCCTTTGAGTGCAGGATCTCTGTGGATGAAGATAACTGTGTGTCAACTTAGTTAATAGAAAGCTACACACGGCTATCTGAAGTGCCATGGCTCGAACTGACAAAAAGGAAGAAGGGGGAGGGAGTGTAAGACGGAGAAAAGCCGATCCTCTAGGTGCTTCTCTTCTCCTGCTGTCAACCTCAGCTGCCTGACAATGTTATCTCTTTTTCTTGTTCTCCCTTCTAACTTCTCTGTTTTGCTCCTTCTCTCTTCATCCATCTCCTCGGCCCCTCGCCTCCTGCTTTATCCGTCCATCAGCACGTCATTGAAGTGCGTTAGAATAGGTGTCAATCCGGGGATGTCTGCAATTAATCTTCTTCGTCTGCGTTGATATCAGTGTAATAATACCTGCGAGAGTCCGGAAGAAAGAGATGGCAGTTGGGGCGGATTTGTGTTTTTCTCAAGCTTAGCAGCACAGATAAGAGCAAATTAAATTTTCATCAGGGGGAATACAAAGCCTCCGCCGTACAAAGGCAGCATGGGGATGGAGGTGACGGAGTGGGTGGGGGAGGGGGAGGTCCTTGTCAAGTGTCATCACCCCGCCCCGGTCTATTGCAGTGGAGCATCTGATAGGTGTAATCTTTGTATTGAGTTAGATTAATCAATTTCCTCCTCAGTTGGAGATGGTAAACGTGGTTTAGAAAAACAAAGTTTTTCGTCTTTGTCATACACTGAAAGAATCATTATTAGTGTTTTAGCAGCCTGAATGTGTGTTGAATTGAAAAACGGATATTTGTTTTTCTTTGTATTGGCCAAATACAGAAAGCCTGGTTGTTTATACTGAATTTTGGCCCATCATACAGAGGCCAACAATATTATCAGTACTGCAGTACCAATGAATGAATTCTGGCCATGACCACAAAAGCCAGCCAAACAAGCAGCAGTATTACTCAAAACTAAGGAAGAACTTTTATTGTAAGATTTGTTTGCTTTTATGTAATGCATAGATTTTCAACATCTACCTAATAAAGTAAATGAAAATAATTTAAAGGTAAAATTAGTATCGACTAGCAATATAAGCCTTGTTTTGAAAATCATAAAAGGTCCTTCGTTTAAAGGTCTACAAAGCCATGCCTCCTAATGTCGATGAGCTCATGTCTCATTCACCGGTGAGACGACATTACAGTACAAAGCACATAACATTAATAATAATAAACAAAGTTTATGTGAATCGGCTGAATTCACATAATGCGTTTCTATATAGGCGCTGATGCACAGTTAGACTCCAGCATGATGGACTGTAAGTTTGTCATTGATGGTAACCAGCAAGCCTCACTCTGTATTCTGCAGGCAGCTGCTGGTCCCAACACTGGTCCCCCGCCTCAGCAGCAGCAGCCAATCGGGCGGCCTGCCCCCCAACAGAGACTGGGTCCCATCAGGAAAGTTACCATGGCAACTGGCGGTGTACAAAATCAACAACAGGCCGGCCGTGGCATGGCAAACCAAACAAACCGGGTATGACATTGAATGGGATCACTCTTATAAATCCTTAATTGGACAGGTGCACGATGCCATTTCTCCACAGCTGACACCAAACATTGCCACTAATACTTGGTCATCAACAGCTTTAGTACTATATATAAAAGGCTTTATTTGGCACTGTGGTTCTGGCAGTTGTCGGTTGTATCTGTTATTTTAGTTTTTGTGGTATTGCTTTTATATATAATAGCATCATACATTGATGTCTTTGATATTCCTCGTAGGTTCTTGTAGTACTGACCATAATATGCAGTCCACATTTCTGTTGTTTTTTGCCCATCATAAAAAGCTGTTCTAAGCTGTTGTCTGCCTCACGCATCAGCACTAGTAAAGACGGCAGATTTGGTTTGCTGCTATGGCTCAGCTGTGTCACTGCTTCTCCCAGGGGACCCGTAGCTGTTTTGGAAGAGAGCGGGAGCAGTAATGATATGGAACCGAGTGCCAGGTGCGATGATATTGACAGGCTGAAGCAAGAGATATGAAGATCCCTTGGCCTTATCCACGCGCTGCCGTCTCTGTACAGTAGTCCGTTCTCACGGGACAAGTGCGGTGCTAACATGTGTCAGTCAGTCACAGCAGAATGCCTTCCTGCACAGCTCGCCGGCTCCTTCAGTCAGTTTGTATTGCCGCTTCTGCCTGAGCTCTCGTGTCGTGTCAGATATTCTTAACTCGCATACAAACACTTCCTGCTGTTTACTGATACACCCGTGCCCTTGTAAATCACTCGCTGACATTGCGCCCGGTGCCTTGCTTGGAGCAAAAGAAGATTGTGTACTTGAAAAGTCACAAGAGAATGTCTAGCTCATAGCATTGGGAATATTAAGGGATTTTCACATATAGCCGCTGTGCTCCGGTGGCTCCAGAGCCAATCCGACCCTTATTTTTGCTTTACTTGAAATGGGAAGAATGTACCGGATGTCTTTGCTTGTCATCTGTTATCAAAGTATTACTTTTTCGCAATTCATTTGTTTAGTCTTATCTAAATACAGGTTGTCTGAAGTAACTTTATTAAATAAAAGTGATGGTCTCTTTGGTTTTCACTTAGCATAGAGTTTAGCTATCAAGGCCAAAGAGCTCAGTCTCAACAGACCCCACAACATTTTAATTCACCAGGTTTTGTCACATGGCCTCTAGCAAACTCCAGGCGTGACTTAATGATGGTCTTTTTGAGAAGTCTCTTCCCTCCGGCCACTTCACACTGGTCTAATCAGTTAAAAAAACTGTGACGACTGGGCGACAGTTTCTTTCCTTTCAAACAAGCTGCATCTCTATCAGTGTTATCCCTGGTCTGTTGCTCATAAATATGCACTTTATTTGACAGACAATACAATTTAATCAAGGTTCGCTGTTAAAATGTTGGTGGCCCATTATTGAATACTAAGGGATTTTTGTGATTAATTTTTGTGAGATATAAGTTTTCTTGAGTTTTCTCACAAACTGTAAATCTTAATATTTTACTGTGCTGTAAAAAACCCAACATGCAATAAATAATGTTATAAAATGAATTAGGTACATAGTTTTAATATTTGAGTTTTTACAATACAGATTTGTTACAGTAGTTATTCTCAAATACTCTAATGTAAAATGTGTGTTATGATAATTGATTTGGTCACCTTTGTTTTAATATCATCCTTGCTAAATGTCCACAGGTGGTAGTTCGGGGTCGGGGCCGCGGTGGGGGTCGAATGATAATGCAACAGAGCCACAGAGCTCAGGATCCTCAGCCCAGCACTGTCTGCATTGAAGGTTTGTCCACCAATACAACCAACAAACAGCTCATGAACCTGCTCAACTCTATCGGCCCTGTTGAGGTAAGTCTGTTAAAAACGTATTGCTTGTTTTAGTTATTACTGATCATAAATTAGTGATTACTATTAACTAACCATAAATAAGTTTCTAAACTTGTGTGTGACATTCTTGGATGCACGTTGAGATCAATCTGGAATTGCTTTATGTGAACTCTGGTGTGGAGCAATTTGGCTTTTTTGATATGGATGTTAGAAATATGGTCCAGCAGAAGACCTTTAATATTAGCATCATAAAGATATTTTAAATGTGCTCTTTTACACTATTTGTTTGCTTTTCATGCAATACTCTTATTTGTTTGCTCTGGCTGTACCTGCTCTGTAGGACTGTGGCATAAAAATATCACAATAGCGCCATCTAGCTGTGTGCTGTTCATCTAATGTTACTGACTTCCCCAATATAGACTTTTGTGTCACACCCTTATGTGGAAGACCGGGATGTCATCCTGTAATGAAAATGAGGATAAGAGGTTTAATAATCTGCAGCTAATAAAAAAAATCTGTGCTTCATTTCTAGATGTTTACGATGTTACCTGAGCAGAGGAAAGCCATTGCCAAGTTCAAGAACCCACAACATGCAGCAAGTTTTCAGCACAGCTTTCACAGGTAAACATTTTACATTTACATTTTATATGAATGTGATTTTACATTCATGTGTAGCCTAGTAATTCTCTATTGTTGGTCTTTTTTGTGTCTTTTTTATAACTTTATCGAATAGGGGGCATAACTGCTCAAATGTGAGATACAGTTAAATGCTAAAATGTATGTGAATTTAGTATTATTTTTCAGTTGAAGTCAATGAGTAAGGCAGATCAGAGTAATAGCATGTAAGGGGTTGTGTATCTGAATGGCGTATGAAATGTAGAAACGTGCAGATCAGCAAGTGTTGGTCATCCAAACAGCAGTATCCTGTGTAACACAGAACTAAAGCTGTGATGTCATGTTCTGATGGAGGTGCTTTAGATTTGCTTCTTTAAGTAGAACTGAATACATCCACAAACAGAATATATATATTTTTAAAGCATTAGAACTGTAAATGCAACAGATTTTGTTGCAAGAACTCTTAGATTTGTTAGTGAAGTTGTTATCCAGTGTAAAATAATAACACAGGTTGTTAATGTTAAACCTGTCAGATGTCTGAATGATGACTTTCTCCTGTCTGACCTGCAAGGTCTTCACATTCTTGACTGTATTCACCTTTTTTTAACATAAATTGTGGCGTAGTTTTCATTTGTTTAACCGTACAACAATGTTATGCAAGTTATTGTAGATGTAATAAACAAAATTAGAAATTGAAATAATTAATGTACACATTTGTTTCTTTATCGTTTGGAAACGGAAAGTTAGTATTACCTACAAAAAAACCTAGTGAGTGATAAAAACAAAACAACTTATTCAGTTTGATCTCCTGAGATTATAGTCAGAAATTTAGGCTCTATTTATATCCTGTTCATGAATGGTTCTTGAATATCCCACGTTTGCTTACATGGTCGAGTGTCTGATTTCCATCACATGTTCCTTTGATTATATAGGCACATGATAGATTTGTCTCACATCGATGTTTCCATTATTGATGGCTGAGGAACAAGTCAGTTCAACAGAAGAGAAGAAAAGAGAAGTGATCGAAAAGCTTTTCTGAGAGGTGGACGTTCAGTCTTTGGAAGCTGTGTGGAAGTACTGTCAACACCTGAACAACTGAATCCACATGCATGAAAGAATCAAAAACTAAGAGCCAAAACACTAGCTGTGGCCTGCGGGACGCGGCAGCAGATGAGCAAATGTTGACAATGACTTTGGCATGGAGTTTTGCTCTTGTTTCTGTACCTTCATAAATATTTGCAAATAGAGGGGAAAACTCTTAAGTTAGTCTGAGCCAGGTGTGACACAGACAGTATGTGTGACAGTTGATAATAGTTGCTCCCATCCTGTAGCTTTCAAGACGAAGACAAATCCTTGCTTATTTGGAATCTCTCCTCATTGACACAGTATTAACTGCGTGGTTTGGCCTCACTGAATGGAAGTGTTTTGATGTGCAGTTGTTTGTGCCTCCACTAGAGGGCAGCAGTGGAACGTAAATCTGCTCTTGTGCCATTCTTTGGTTTGGGGCAATACAGCTCGGAGCATTTGAACATAAGGGTGAAATGCTTTGCTTTGTGAGATGATATGCAGTGCGCTTGTTGTGGAACTTTTGGTTGAGGTTTTCTAGTTGCAAAACTTTCAGGTCCCACTGCAAGATTGCAAAACTAATATTTTAGTGTTTGTCGATGACGATTCATTTGCAGAGCTGTTTTTGGAGAGCAGGAGGCGTGATGCACCGCTTGTCTGGGGATTAAAACATGGTCTTTACTGTGTTCAGAATTACTTGACAATAAATGGCTTTTATGCTTTGATTTTAGGTTTAGATGCTAGCGTGTAGCATATTTCAATTGTTTTAAATGTTGTTAGAAAATAATTTGAATAAAAGATGTTCAGGGCTGTTTCTCAAAGGACTTACTCACTTTTTTTGGTAGTACACCCTTTTAAAGTGTTTGATTTTCATTCCCAAAAAATTTGGCAAGTATAGATTTTATTGTATTGGTTTGTCAACGCATGGTTTGCTTTCTTGATATATGGTTTATAGTCTAAGGCTCTACATGCTTTTGTCAATTGTTTTCTTGTAAGATGTGTTCTTGTAACTATTCTGTTTACTGAAGCAACTTTGGTTGGTTGTTTGTTTATAAGCAGGGATATTTTGACTTCATTAGAAATGTATGGTTAGACATTTGACTTTAATCCAGTGTTTAGTTAATGGTTTTGAAATTAGCTCACTAGCTGAATGGTAAATACCTCAGGGGATGCCAATTATCAGCTCATTCATACATTTTTATTCTGTAGTAAACAGTGACTATTTTCAATTATGTTTCATGGAATTATTGATATTAGTCCAAACATACTATGTATGTATAGTTGCTTGGTCTAGTCTAACAGTACAGTTTAACCTAAACTGACATTATGGCCCCACATTTCTTTGTTCTAGTGCATTGTAGTTTTCATATTTGTGAGCATTTAATCGACCCAGACACAGATTTTAAAAGCTACTTATGTAGTGAAAATAACAGTTATATTTCCAGAATCTTGGTTAAGTCCCTGAGTTTATGACATTTCAAAGAGTAAAATAAAACGGGAGATTGTTTGCTGGAAGCACATCCAGGTCTATAATTTCACAGGATTTTGGAGCAACTATTATCAGTGGTCACCTTCTTGTATATAATGAAAAAAAAGTATGAAGCTGTCTAGTTTATTCTTTTCTCATCTTGAATCCATGTTTGTAAAGGGTTAGAAAATACCTGTTGGTATACATGGCAGGTGGATTTCTTTTCTCACATTGTTTTTATATATACATATGAAGTATTTCATTGGTCATTTTACAACCGTTTTGTTATTGGAGAAGTTAGAGATTATTATTTGAAGATATTTTAAAAATGAATAAATAAAAGATGGTCATGTATATACCATGTAAATACGGGTATGTGAAGCCGACTAACTTTATCCCTATTGATTGTCTGATGTTGTTTTTTGTGGTGATGATTCCCTCTTGAATCTAAAAGGTGCTTTTTATTATCTAAAACATCTAAATGTTCAAAACTATCTTGAATGTTTCTCCCTATGTCACCAAATGTAGACATTGATTTTTCAGGGGGAATGCTTTTAATAGGAAGTGACCACAGGTCAGGTGAAATCTGAGGTATTTTTATGGGTTTTGGTGCTGAAACATAATAACCCAGAGTTTTGACCATACTGAATGTGTCCCTTAGCCACCCACTTGTTTGCAGAGCTTTTTATTTGTTAACAAGCCTTGTGTTACAATATAGTAATCGAACAAGATTCATCTTTTGGTTCCTTTTTGTTTGTTTTAGTACATGCAGTTTTTTAAGAGTAACAGACATATACATAATGGGTAAGATTATGAATAATGTTGAAGCAAAGTTTGCAAATAGTCTTCAAAAGTGCTTTTATTTTTTGTTTTTGTTTACTTTGAGTTTTAGTAATATTTAGTAAGATTTTAAAGGGGTATAAGGCACAAATTATTTTTTTATTTACAGTTGCAAAATGTTATTTTTGCACTAAGAGTCTATATATAAAGTGAATCCTATGGATTTAAACCGTTTCAGCTAGGCTGATAAATGTTTTCGAACTTTTAAGTCTGAAACTACATAACATTTATAAACTGTTCGTAGAAGAGAACTGTTTGTAAGAGAAAGAAAATGATTCATATTGAACCTTTTGGTAACTTTATTGTTAAGTATGGCTTTTTAAAGTAACTGTAGACTTAGGGAAACTGTCCCTGTCCAAACTGTAATCACACATGTGAAGAATTTAAAGCACTTTCAGATTTCTTAAAAAGGGTATTGAGTTTTAGACAAGATGTGTAGTTTAAAGTTAAAGTTACGCAGGCTAAACGTTTACATTTTTGTTGCAAAAATGTTATGTTTCTGTTATTATTTTTATTATTTTTGTAATTTACGAACTACTGTCTCACTCTAGATTATTTTCACATGAGTTCTGGCCTTTGATCAGTATATGAAATAATCAGTAGTAGACTGTTTCACGATTTGGGCTTTAAAATGCATACATTAATATGATAGTTTGGTATAACAGCAGAAATTTGCTGCATTTTTCCCCATTTAAAATGGAGAAAAAATAGTGATACTTTAAAATTCTGGTTTTTGTTTTGTTTTGCCCATTTTAAGCATCAAGCACAAGATGCTGCTTTCCATCAACAAGCAGTGTGATCATTTGTAATTAAACTGTTCTTTCTCTTCCAGGATAAAGCTTCAGAAACACAGGAAAGGAGGGTTTTTCATAAAACTTGTGCTATAGCCCTTTTTAATTTGTAATGTTATCTGCATTGGTTCTCAAAAGAATGGTTTAGTACAGTACAGTAGCTGTACATGATTGTGGTTTGTTTGTTTGTTTGCTTGCATGTTTTGAGGTATCTTAATAGCAGTTGACTTAAGAGGTCATATTTTTTATGTTTTATGGTTAGGTCTTAATGGTCTAAGACTCAAGTGCCTGAATTCCATTATAAAACAATAAGTATGTAACATAAGTGTTAAGTTATAAATTGTTATGACATTGTGTAGCTGTAGAGATTTATTCATTGCCTTTGCAGAAGTAGAGAAATATCCTGTGCTAGATATATTGCATTGTGAATAGGATGGACCTGTTGAGACTGTTTTGAGAACAGTGACATACTTTTTAGACTACCACACAACAGCTGGTAAGCAGTTGCTTGTGCTTGTGAGGTTGAATCCATCGAATCATGTTCTGAAGCTTAATAACAGTCAGGCTGGTTTTAGTGGGCTGGTTCAGCTCTCTGTTATGAACTGGTGCAGAATTTATACTGGTGGCTTGGTCAGGTTTTATTGCTCTTAGGTTAAATGTTTTGTTTTACGACCCTTTTTTGAGATTTATTTAGTTTATAAGCTTACTGTAATGGTATAATAACATTTTTATATATAGATCATGTATTTTATCTAATTATAATATTACTTATGACACCTACACTCCAATGATGTAATCCTTGTTTTATTCTTAACATTGTTCTGAACAGTTTTTGAGAACCATTGCAGATCCATCTTTCACATGATTTTATTTGGTGTGATTCTTTTAAAAACTTATTAAATACATTAATTACACTGGTGTTATGAAAACCCCTCCTTTTAATTTAAATCCCAAATAATGTTGTCTTTGTCTACAGTAAGCCTGTCTCCAGATGATGCTAACTTAATTTGTCTTAATTTTTCAACAGGTGCTCTACGTTTAACTGGAGATAATAGATGTTATCTCCTTTCTCATTCATCTTTCTCCCTCTCTTTCTTCTTCCATCTTTTTCCTTCCTTCCTTCCTTCCTTTTTTCTTTCTTTCTGTCTTTCATTCTTTCTTTCATTCTTTCACCCCCTCCCTCCTTCCTTCCTCTCTTTTCCTATCTTTCACTTCATCTCTCGCTGTCTCTTTCACTTATTCTCTCATTGCTCTTTTTATCCGAGGATGAGTTTTAATGGGAAGGCTGTTGTTGCTCTCAATGTGGTGTTGTGTTGAACATAATCCTTCTGTATCAAAGCAGGGGGACCTTGCCTCTGGATTTCCTTTCTGTATTAGCCTACGTCCATGGATGTTTTGCGTCTCTGGGACCACACCCTACTGAGTTCCAAAGTTCAAAAACTAGCACAAAGCCCAAGAGTGATCTGTACACTCTTTCCCAGCTGTACACACGTGTTACAATGAAAAGAAAACATTACTTGGAAATCATTATTGTGTGAGGGGAAGTGATTTATGCTTTGCTGTTTTGACCACTGTTTTGTTGTCCCTCAGTCGTGTATTAATGAAACTGTTTTGATGTGTCTGGAAGGTTTACACTAGCCTGTTCTACATGTTGTATTATGAAAAATATAAATGATGTTTGTTTAGTTGCTTTTTATTGCACTTGTCAAATGGAAACCATTAATATGCCTCGATTGTACTTGTTATGAATTGTAATAAAACCCTCTTCCTGGATTTTGTATCCCGACTCTTTTTGAATGATACATTTATTAACCTTACATCGGCTGTAAAAGACTGATAGCCGGTTGAAACCTAGTGTTTGCTACAGGCATCCTTTGATTTTGGAGTCTACAGAAATAAACCTCTCCATCATACAGATTTTAAGATTATGCCTTAATAGTCAAATTTTACTGTCAAATGTTTAATGGATACATGTACGTGTTATGAAGACATGCAAGTGTTGGTGTAAATGTTAATGTGATCAATATGAATTTCAACGTATATTAAACTTCACAGTAGTTGCCAGCCCATTTTTGTTTTCAAATGGCAGCAATCATTTGTTGAAACAGTCGCTGTCTCTGCAGATACAAGGCCCCACTGAAGGATTAGTTGGTTTTATTTACCTGCTCAGTGGAATGCTTTTGCCCAGTCGCTTTTGTGTCTGTGTAAATGCTCAAGGTCAGGGCTGAGAGTGAGCCTCACCAACAGTCCTACAAAGCAGCAAAAGCTGCAGCACAATGAAGTCTCCTCAAGAAATGGTAGTTGGAATTTCTATTCGTGTTGCAACAGAGTTCAAAAGCTCAAACTTCCATTTACTCACTAGTTAACACCCTTCATGCACACACACATGCACAGATTTATCATAAAGACAAAAGCAATATATTTAGGTTTACACAGTAAAACAGAGACAGACTGAAGTTTAACCTAGTAGCCATTTTTTTGTTGTGACGATCATCCTATCCCTCGGCATAACTGAGAGCAGTAAAAATTTTGGTTGCCTCGTTTGATACATCACTTTATTCATGTTATGTCTGTTGGAAAAATTACCTAAAGAGTTCAGTTAGATGTTAGTCTTTTACAAAATTACCCCCATTTTATCTGCTAAGCTCGGAATGATTAACTGTTTCTCTGATGATCATGTAAATCGTGATAGTAATTGTTTTACAGTTTTTGATTTAAAATCGAATGGGTTTCGTCATTTATCTTTACGAAATTGCACAAACGTTAACCGCAGTGTGGTTCACACTGTGACATTTCAAATTAAAGTTAATTTACCTGTGAATATCAACTAAACTTTGGATGAATACACGAGGTTGGACTCCACGTTACTTGTTGGATACAGAATTCACACGTTGTATCTCAAACTTCAACTAAACCAAGTGTTTTAAAAAAACTGTTTGAGTCATTTTTCGTATGTCAAGCGGAGAACTTTCCCTCTTTACGCCTGAAGGTAAGCGCAGCTCATTACATATGCCACCTGTTTCAGTCCTCGGATTTATAAAGATTACAGAAATATTAAGAGGTTAAATGTTGTAAGGTGTTTAATTGTAACTATGATGTGTTTAAATAATCCTATCCGAATGTCCCCAAAGATATCTTTGAATTGCGTTAATTGCGTATTGCGCAATTTTTCCAGTAACGCATAAGATAGTGTTTGGCGACAATTAACGAATTATTAAATATACTGAAGATCACTCGGCTTTGGAAAGTGAATATAGCGATTGTAAATGACAGATTCCTGCGTGTGTGTTAAACCATACAGACAGTAGCCCTTTGAATAAAAATCTGATGTTATTTGCGAAAGCGTATCCTCTTCATATTTAACATCGCACCACAACTTTTCGCAAGTATACACAACCCGGATCAAAGACTTTTTCGCGTCTTACCGATAGACTTTTTCAACAGCAAGAATTAACTTCGTTTTGCATTTCCACGTTTGTTACAATGAACGTATTGTTTCTCCAGTTACAGTTTGATAATGTAGCTGTTATAAATGTAAAAGCCTGTAAAAACAATGCTAAAAAACAATAGCTTCAATCAGTAGGCTAAGCTTTTTATTGTAACCCTTTAACGTTTTATTTATTTACTGCCAGCCAAGCTATAAACTTATCATTTTAGATTTAGCGGTGGAATCTTCCCAAATAATATCAATTACCATTAAGAGCCAGCAATTGAAATAACAGCAATAATAAAATAATATTTATGAGCGTTGTTAATATATTAACAAAACAAATAATAATACATCGTATTTTGTCTGGTATTTGAAATAGCCAGAGTGTTTAGTTTTTTATTTATCAGAGGATATTCTGAAAAGACAAAACAACAGCGAGCAGTTGAAATATTTTCTTTATATCATTTTATAATAAACATATAAATAATAAACTCTATACATTTCCTGACACCTTGCCTTAATGAAAGGTAGGCTAACTGTTATGGCCACTCAATCATATGCTATCCAAACTGTGCATCAGCTGCATTTTATTTCTATAAAACTATTTACCTATTACAAAATATGAAAAGAAAAATACATTTGAGTAAATGTACAGTAGTTACTCATTAATTTATTTAACGAAACCTTTTTCTCTGCACTATGAGACTATTGTCGTTACTGAATTGTCAGAATGTGCATTTCGTATTTTCTCAAAGAAATACAGGAAACAATGAAACCAGAAATAAGTAACGAATGACTTATATGTTCAGGAATATGTCTGTCCCATTCTGACAACTAAACCAATGACAAAATAATAAAGAAATCTAAACAAAAAACAGCACAAGACTGCAAAGACTCTGTAACTATTTAAATTAAAATATATTCTCGTATCTTACACTATTTCAAATAACGAAAAGTGATTAGGTAACAATCGGTCAAAATCTAATGTACAATTTTCTGTGTATAAAAATATAATTTCTGGAGCCCCACGGCGTTTGCTTACCCCTAAAATATAACAGTCATTTGCACATATGCACAGAATGTTACAGCCTGTCATGAAAGTTTCATTTTTTTCATTCTTTCTTTTTTTCTTACATTATTTCTTTTTTCCAGTTTACATGAGATATACAAAAATAGATTTTGCACCACTGGCTGATCACACTGCTTTACAATCCGTCTGTGTGCCACCAGCCTGAGTTCACGCGAGAATAAATTATGCAAAGAAAACTTTTAAGGCTCCATTTATTCTTTGAAAATGACAAATTTTAAAGTCATTGTAATAAATATCCCACCTCCGCAAGGGGCATTTGTCTCTTTCTCTCTTTTACTAATATTGTCTTATATCCTACATTAGTGTGTTTTCTCTTGCTTATTTCCACATAAGGGTTTTCAGCTCGAGTTTACTGACATCCCCAAAGGATGAAGCTTGTGGCTGTCCAAAAGCCACGTTGCCATTTGATATAGGAGTTTAGAGTACCAGTGGACTCCCTCCTGTTGTAAAGTCGCATTGGACTGACTGATGAAGTTTTTGGGAAACAGGGCTGATGACACGTCATAATACAGCCTGACTGGCGCGAAGGCCCAATGCGCGAGACTGTGGTTCTCTATTACCGCGTAACAGGACGCCAGTACGCGGTCGACCACAATGGTTCCATGCGCGGTCACTGGTGCGAACGAGCCCTGCCGCTCCTCCGTGTATATCCGCTCCACGATGACAGATTGAAGTTGACCGCTATCATCAACAACCATCACCTTTTGTCCAGGTCTGACAGTGCTTGCAAACGCGGTGGTCATGGCGTGGAGATCATCAGTTGAGTTGTCGAGGACAAAAAGCAGGTGAGCCGCAGTGAGTGTGATCTTTTCAGCGGCTTCTTTAGTTTCTATGACGTAAAACACACGTCGCGTCGTGGAGTCTCTGTCTGTGAACATGAGGAAGTCGCTGTACACGAGGTTCCCCGCGCTGTCCGCCGCCAGCACCTTGTCACCGGGTGTCAGGTCCTTTACGGCCTTCTGTCTCCCGTCTTTCAACGTGACCGAAGCCGAACCTGGGAAGCAGCCTCCGGATTTGGCAGCAACAGAGTTTTCTGTCGAGATAAATAAATCGGCATTAATGTAACTGTAAACGCTGACGCTATCAAGAAATTAACATTACATTATAAATCGATTATATCGATTGTATTCGATTAAAATATATCGTTTATTTATTAGATGTTAAAACACTTGTGCCATCGGTTGCTTGAAAAAGTCTGAATGAACAAAAGAAAACGTGGCAACGGGAATTAGGTTGTAATTCGAAAGCTTTCCCCAAAAAACAATGTCTTTGTTTGAGATGAAGGAGGAAAGAGCTTGGACTGCTCTAATTAAAAACCAATAAAGCCAGCACATTGTCATTCTAATGCGGCTTGTGTACAGAGCACTCTTGGAAAAGGACACTTCTGCCTTTCCTTGCGCCTCTTTCATATTTGCTCAGGTGCAGAAACCTCCATGTGACAATTCACACTTATACCCTCCTCTGCTAAAGAATGAGAAAAGCCCAAGCAGGCTCCAATAGTATTTACTCAGCCGAGACACTTTTCCAAGGCTCTAATGGTGTAGATTTGAATGTAAATTAGAAATGCTTGCGGTAGTCAATCAATGCCCTCTTCTTCTTTCCATTCATTTTCGAAACCATCATGCTCGCCGTTGTCAGGCTTAATGACAATAATTCGGGCCTTGTGGGAACTCTTTACATTCCGATCTCTTGGATCGGTAAACAGAGCTATAGAACGGGCTTTTTTACTCTAATCCGCTCATGAGATTCTGGGGCATGAAATAAGATGGTGACAACTGAGAAACAGATTTGGGCGAGCGAGTTCGACCAAAGCCTTTAATGTATTTGTAAATGTGTTCAGAATTTAAAACGAAAGATTTGGCGAATGAAGGAAAACTTGTAAGCCTTTACTAATGTGATCAAGCAATCCATGCATCTCATTACCTTCAGATAATATGCTTTGGTGGAATATCTATTTTCTATTAGCAGTTGAAAATGCGACAAGCGTCATTCCTGATTAAGTCGTATTTGAGCCTTCACAGATATCACCGTCGCTTATTTTTTTAACAACATCCTCGATTTGATCACACAGATGTCTAGTAAGTGTCTGTGCTCACTGAGTGATTTTGTGATGAGTTGATAAGCGCTTCCTTCAAAGAGACAGAGTGGGGCGATGTAAGATCAGTTTATATATTGGCTGAGAAGTGTTTCTTCTTTATAACGCACAGCATGGATTATCCTGCCATACTATTATTTTAATGTTGTTAATAAGCAAAGTCTTGAATCAATCTGAAATACTTTGATTGTTCCTCACTTTACTAAAATAAGCAGTAGTGTCAAATTATTTAGCTATTTTTTATTTGCAAATATAAGTTACTTTTGTACTGTACGACTTCCAGTAAGGTAATAGATTATGCTTTTGAATAAGTTTATGCACTTTATACAAAAATGTTTTTTGCTAATTCTGATCAGTCCACAATGGTCTTACCTGCTTTGACAGAGCAATGAATATGGGCTTTGGACTCATAAAAGACCCAGTCAAATCCAGCCTCCACCGCTAACCGAGACAGCGTCCCGTATTTGCTCTTGTCTCGATCAGAAGTGGTGATATCAACAGCTCTTCCCTCATAATGGAGTGATTCTTCAAAATGGTGACCATCTTCATCCCAGCCCTCGGTTACGCGCAGCTTAACCCCTGGCCACTGGTTCATTACAGAGATGGCCAGTGAATTCAGCTTATCTTTGCATCTCTGATAGAGCGAAAGAAAGATAGAGAGAGGAAAGATAAAAAAGAGAAAAAGATTTAATTAACTTATTTATTTAATACTTCTATTCATTCTGTTAAAGTCATTTTAAATAATAACGTAATAATCTACACATATGCAAAAATCAAGTAAAGTTCTCATAAAAAATAATAAAGCAACAGATCTATTTCAGTGAAAGATTGGGGTGTCATAAACTGGTCCAATAGTATCTGATTATTTCTCAGCATCAGTATCATAGCTCTCAATGGCAAATATATTGTAATCAACCTAATTTATACGTCTGGACAAATGAGCCTATACTGCCTAACTGCCTAATTCTATGAGGAGCTGTATTTACACTGGAAACAATTCAGCCTTGCATGCAAGGATATTCTGTCCAAAGAGCTCAATGAAAAATTGATAAGTCATTGCATGCGCTTCACTGATCTAAAGCATATAGATCCAAGCAGGAGAAAGGTGTGACCGCTTCAGGGCCTTTTCTCTTTAGATGCACCAAAAGAATACAAAAACACAACACAAGATCAACTAAAAGGGCAAGATAAATAAAAAATGATGCGTTTTGTCTAATCATTGAAGTATTTATTGTTTGAGATCCAGCTGAGGCGCAGGTATATATATGCGGAATATCAGGCCATGTTTGGGCGGTGTACCCACTAACCTTTCCCGGGACCTTGTGTTGAGATGCTTGGCCTTCTCCAGGACAACTCTTCCCAACACTTAACCAATATGTCAAATAAAACACCACAAAAGACTCTTTCACTGCATCCAAGGGGAGAAGCAACTACTCATTATTCTTGCGGCACAGGTTTGCTCAAGGGACGTGATGTGATTGCTTAACCAATGCTTATTCAGAGGTTATATAAAATCTATTCAAAATATGCTTGCAAATTGTGACACTAAGCCAAATTAATACCTGTAATAATTCACACGAGCCCTCCTAGCATTGACTTTCTCACCTCTTTCTTTTTTAGATTCTCTAAGTGTGTCGTATGCACACACACACACACACACACACACACACACACCTCCCTTATCCCATTAACATCCACATTAATTTCTATACCATGCTACTGCACCCCCCACACACACACATACACACTCACTCTCTCTCCCTCTCTCTCTTTACAAACGATTTTATTATTAGTAAGAGGAACTTCACCATGCACATAGACTGTGTTTCATTTTAAATTAAAAGATCTACTTGTCAAATGTGATCTGAGTTTTATCTAACTCTTTATATGACTCTTACACAAACAGTGTGTAACTGTAATGTATGGTTATCAGTCTGTCAAATCACTAAAGGCAGGTGTCTCTCTTTCACAGACACACATTTCCTCATGTAGCCACCTGGATTAAAATATATGGACACATTTACATCTGGGGAAAATACTACAATCAATGTAAAATTACAGTATTATTACTCATCAAAAATAAAACACCTCCAGAGCTGTAGTGATTATACAGTACCTGGAATCTAGCTTATATGGTCTACAGCACTCGAAAAGAGAGAGGAAAATACAAACAAGATGTAACCTGGCACATTCTGAGCACAACTGCCGTGGACTCAAGAGCCATGAAGCCTAAACTCTTTATTAATTCATTGGGTCGTGTGCCGCAAATCAAGCCAAATTCTGTTCAGCCACCATGAAGCGCAGCGGGAACCCCTGCGCCGCCGCTTTGTGCTCCACACGAGGTTTGTTCAACAAGCCGCCTAGTCACAGTCGGCTCCTAATCTCCTCCCAAAATGAACTGTTTTACCGAAAACACTTATCAGCTACCTGTCAGAGCAAACAACCTACTAGATGCCCTCGCAGTTCGCGAGCACACCCGTTAAATCTAATTCTCTACAAGATGCGTTTAACCCACAAACCATCTCTTAAACTCGCATGCGCTGCTCGGAAACGTTTGTTAGCAGGACACCTCGTTAACTTCAATGAAAGCCTGAAGCATTAATGTTTGAAGTTACGAGATTGCAAGGGTAGCTTTCCTAGCCAGTGTGTGCCCGCGGGTCATCTCACGCTTATAATCATATTCGCCTTAAGTAGAGTTTGATATACATCTGAGGAAACCACAGCAGACGTGGGTTTCATCTCTTTTTTTAAGGAGCAGAAAAGGGAAACTTTATAATGCACCTGCGTGGCGCGTGTAAATTCACTTGACAGCGCACATTAAGCAGCAAACCATGCGATAACCAAACAAATGCCCATAAGACTTTGAACTACAAAGCTATTTAAAAGAGAAAGAGTTTTATACTTAGTAGAAAAAATAATTTTACAGTTTCAAGCCTAAAATAATAAAATATAAATTCAGCTCTTCCTTTTCATTGGAAAGGGTCAGAAGTTCAAATGATCCCTGCTAATGCGACGAGAGTGGAAAGCCATGTCGAGGACAGACACCTTATTCCCGAAGCTGTCTGACTTCTCAAAGGCCTATAGCTTTCTTTAAAAAAGATAAAACGTTGTGTTAACTTTTTTTCGAAAAATCTAATGTCTAATCAGCTGTCTAACTTTAACCATAAAATAAATAGTTATGTTTGACCAGTATTTTTAAAAATAGAAAAGTGAAATGTCTCAGAAAATAATAGCGACTATGCAGTTAAATTAAAGCTGATCTACTCCCTAAGGTATTACCTGGAGTATACCACATTAAACTTATTTAGACTGTACATCAGTTGCCGTTTCTTGTTTAGCCTATTTGTACAACAAATGTATAGGTTGTGCAGCATTTCATGATGTAAAATATTTGTAAACTCCACTTGCTGAAAGATTAATGATAGACTGTCTCATTCCTATCCGTCACGAAGTGGTACCGTCCTGGCCCATTAATAAGTAGTAACAATTTTAAGAGCATCCTTCTAGAAATGTCAATATTTTCATGCCCTAATAAGCAACCACTGCGAGCTGCTGTAATATAACGAACACGTATGTTTAATTTCTCTCAATGTTCAGCTGTCACAAGATTGACTTTATCAGGCAGCACAGTTTCTATAATTCAGGTACCGCATCTGTCTAGCAGACAAGGCATGAACATTTACGTTTGATAAAACGCATAAATAACGCGTGTCCCATTTATCTCAACGCGGGGCTGAATGTATAGATACGAAGAGAAAGGCACATAAATATTTCAAGCCACCCTCCACAGAGCATGAAGGCAGGCAGCCGGTGGCATTTCCCTCGCACAGCTTCATTAGACATAACCACGTCTTCAGACTATTGCACAACCGAGCCCATAAAGTATAATTCATAATCCTTTAACGAACAGCACTTTTTACGTCCGGCCAGAAAGATGCGTGCGTTATATCTGAAAGGAGAGGAATTACCTGTGTCATGAGTCTGTCTGCGCCCGTGTTCTCCTCATCCTTAAAGATAATGTCGGGGTTGTAATTTGGAGTAAGTTCTTTAAATCTCTCTGAATTGCGCGTTATCTTGCCCTCGTATCTGCCGCTGGCCCCTAAGGTCTTCTCCGCGACATAAGGAATAAACTGCTTGTAGGCGAGAGGTGTCAGCTTCTTCGGATGTTTTCTTCTGCCGTAGCCTCTGCCAGGACCGCAGGCCAGTCCGGACACCACCAAGGACAGACTGAGAAAAGACACCAGCACTACTCTCGTCATAAGCCGCATGTTGGCACGGTGAATCTCGCACGAATCCCGGGCTGCGGTGTTGTACAGAGCGCCACGAGCGGTCCGTCTACCGGGATCTGTAGCGCTGCGTTATCACTGCGCGGATCTCCAGCAATGTCCTTGCCGTCTCCTCCTCCGGTTCACTTCACTCGTGTCCCCTACCGTGACAGGTGCGGAAATGTGCGTGTGATAACGGAGCGCATCGGAGGCTTTGCCGCGTTAATGGGAAAGGTAAGACCGACCTCGAAATCACAACGTTAGTTGAAGCCACAGCCACTTATGTGAGAAGCCTCTTTACTCCTATGTATTATAGCTGCGATCTGAGGTAGGGAGGGACCTGATTGGCTCGGCAGGACGAACCCTTCTGATGTTATCCCACAAAACAGACGTGCAAAAATCTTTAAAGTAGGTGGGCTTCAGGGGAGGGACACGGTGACTTGTGAACGCATCTCTTTTTCTTGCTTCTGTACGTGAGGCTGCGACACAAGTATATATGTGTGGCTACTGTGATGCACAAGCCTCATCTATATGTGACCTGCTAATAGACCCTTTTTTAATTTAAATTTAAACTACTTATGGTGCATATCAGAGCGAATAAATTATTAGACTTTGATAAACTTTATCAGTAGACAGTGTGGGCTATAAATAATAAAAATAAAGCTATTATAAAATTATAAAATAAAAACAAATAATTTTTTTTTAAAATGAAAAAAAAAAATTCTCATAACTTCTCATTACATTAGCCTTCTTCTCACTATAATTTTGTATGTGTCTTTCTCAACTGTGAGATTGATAACATGTTAAATATACATTCCCTTCTTAAATAAGGTAACTTCTAAAAAGTAGTTTAAAGTTACAAAAACAGTTCTTGGATATTGTATAGTTCACTAATAACCATATTGTGCGATCCTGATGGTTTTAAGCATTTCTTAATAATTTATTTAATTTTACTAATTTTGATTAAAAACAACACCACTTATTAACATCAGCAAAATTTTCATTAATTTACAAATTATAATTAAACATTTCTTCACTTCTTCCAGCAGTGATTCCATTGGCAATACGAGAGAGAGATTAAGTTGGATCTTCTGCCCATCACAACTTATTTGAGATATTGGAATGGGCTCTTCCTGTGCACACAAATGCTAAGCTGTCTGTTTGGGAGAAAGATCAGCCCGCAAAAACCCTGTCACCCCTCAAAGTCCACTTCAGTGACAGATTAAGCCATGGTAACCACTGTGTTCCCTGGCCCGTAGCAGCGGGTAAGGTATGTGTCTCATTGTCTTATTTTCTCTTGTTTTCACACATTTTCCAGACTGCTCTATCAAAGATGGTGGCTGCTTGTCTTGAGAAATACATTAGGAAAAGTAGGGCCCCTGCTGAAGGCGTTTTGTTCAATTGAGCATGACATAGACAATTTGTTATCCTGTTTGTTTTACTTTTTAGGTGTGCACATTTTTGTCTGCACTTCAGAAATGTCACAAAATGATGATGATATATGAAGAGCAAAACCAAAGTTAGCACAGAGAGATTAAGACGTCATTATAACAGACCTAACGTGGAAAAATGTGTCTGTTTTACTCTTACACTTACTGTCAGCATACCATGTTTATATCATAAATGTGTTTGAATCCTCTTACTAATATAAAGCTCCAGCAGTTTGGTGCATTATACAAACCAACAGAAAGCAAAAGGATGATATTATGTGAAATGGAAACTTAATGACTCTTTAGGGAGATACCAAAAGTAGGGGAAAGCATAGAGAAGACACAGACACCCACAAAAGTGCTATTATACAGCAGGTGTAATTTTCATGGTCTCCTCTCATCTCTCTTTGGGTGTATCAGTTTTTTTTGCTACAATTATGCAGCTATATTCATGTTTTTTATGGACAGGATTTCATAATTAAATAGAGACCGTATTTTATGGGTGTCATTACAGGTTTTGGCTTTAAGAGTGGGTCAGAATATGGCTGTGCACTGCAAGTATGTAAATGTAAGTGTATGTGTAGAATCAATATATCTCACAAACAAACACAACGCCGTTTAACGTGGAACTCATACAAGATTCTGTGCTGTCTCAAATGACTAATCCTTTGAGAATGACCCTAAGCAGCCGGTGCAGAGCGAAACAGTCTTAAGGACAAGCATTCTGTGCAGGGACACTGAGCCTCAATTTCAGGCAGTCCTTTTTGTTGATGACTGCAGGGAGTGGAACTTGGGGAATTTCACAATCGCGTACCTGAGGTTCCAGCTCATCTCCGTCTCGGAGTGTGTAAAGAGTTTTTATTTGCCTCGCTCGGCCGCTCCCTCTACTTAAACACAGTGTCAGTCCTCTCAAGGCCAAGGCAAGACAGCCGAGCCCTGGGTCATCCCGACACAGCAGGAGGGAGAAGAGAGTCTTAGGGATGCGCAAATAAGTGTTGTTTTCAGTTCTAACAGAGATTTAAGGGCAAAGGGGCTGTTGGGGAGTAAGAGCGATTCATAAACCTGAGACTGATGAACAAAGTGCTTTTGCATGTTATGAATGGCATTTTCATATTGACTTATCACATACCAAACCAGTGGCTTGATAAAGTCTAGAAATTCCTCTGTAGAGGCTGATAAAACACATTCACTTGTCACAAACCTCTATATAATCATGGCAGTGGGTATGTTTTTTTTTTTGAAGACAGCTGCATTTCTACATTTGTAATCGTATTTATCCTAAATTGTATTAGTTGGATACTTTATGTGGTCTATATGACAGATAATGTTTGTGTGAGATTTAATTCTTTAAAATTGCCAGATGTAAGCAGGAAGGAGACGTCAAAGCCTCTGTCAGAGATGGACAGCAGACGAAAATAATAAATGCGTCTAAATAGGAAAGCTGAGGATGCAAATAAGCACATGAGAAGTTTTAATGGTAAATCATCTGCCGCAGCATGCTTTGTTCAGTTGCCATTTGACCCGAGGACACAGATACTATCTATTTAATGAATTTGGGGTGCTTGTGGCCTGTGCCATATCACCTAAAGCAACAGTCATTACTCTGTGCATTGACTGCAACGTCTACGTAGAACACAACATACGCTCAACGCTGCTGACCGCAGTAAGCACTGGAAACCTTCTTTAAACAACCACTCACATTCTAATGAAGTGGCCGTACGAGTCATTACCTGAAGTACTGACTTTCAACCTGACAACCAGATCACATTCGACGCGTTTACAAACAAAAAAGCGGAAAAAGTGGATGTGGAGGTTTTAAAACGTCACGGTTAGTAATCTACTGGACAAGTTCCAGGATGTTGCTCACAGAGTAAAACTACAGCTAATATGTTTCATATTGACATATTGTCTACACGCTCCAGCTGAGGTGATAGGTAGTGTTGAAATAAATGTTGAGTCACGTTATCAAATATTCTCGTGTCCCCAAAGAACAGGGAGAGAAAATGTAGCAGTTCCTCATCACAGCCTCTGATAACGACCTCATTCCGGTCACCGGAGTTTTGGGATTGAGGACAGCGAGATTGTGAGTGAAAGAAGCCAGAACCAAAACCATCAGGAAAAAAACATTAAAATAAAGACGATAGAAATTAGAAGCAATGATGGTGGAATCAGTATTGTACTTTTATTATATACTAATTCGCTCAGATCCAGGTAAGATCAAACACACATTTTGTTTCCTGGTTAAACAAGGAAACGTATCTAGGCTGTTCAAATTATTTCGTATGATTTTAAAAAGATATGAAAGGTGTGGTTGAGATTTGTGGAATTTACCAGAACAAGCTGGTGGGATTACTGTACAGACAGAGAGAAAACCTGCACCAGCCCTTCCAGGTGTGTCCATTACTAGAAAGGAAATCCACTATTGAACAGAAATTAAGAATGTAATGTCTGTTACACTATCTAATGCTTGCTCTCTGTGACTCTGAACTCTGCTTTGACCGTCTCTTTTCACTCAATACACCTTTCAGCCTAAACCTTTTTCAGAACTCCACAATAAAGGCAGTGGGTTTGGTGTGGCATAAGCTAAGTAGACAGACACATGACACATGCTTGTAAAGCTTGCACCAGGATGAGAGGCGGTACAGTGATCTTTGAAAGAATCCGTTTTTGCTGTGTTTCATTTGATTGAGTTGCTTAGCCCCTCAGATAACCTATGGCAAAAGTGGACACAATATATTTATTTTATAGCTTTAGCAGACAGGGTCAGAGCCCAGGTATCATTTACTAGTGAATTCAGGCCACACAGCACAGAGACGGTGTTAGATTTAAAAGAATTTATTTTTACAAATATAAAATAGTTTTATGTAAAGGAAAATAAGAAACAATCATGATATAAACATATCTGTTGTCCTGTCTTTAATACAGGACAAATCTTTGTTGTTTCAACCCAATTTTCCACACAAATCATTCCAAGCGATAATTATGTGACCATTAGCCATTTGTTTGTTGTTGTTGTAAAATGTGTTTACTGCTTCACTTCATTTTATTAAAAACAACAAAAATTACCATTCTATAGCTTAACATACTAAATAAAACTTAATAAAGACGTAGCATTATCACATAGAAACCTTTACACTTTTTCCCCTTAAGTATAATTGTATAACTAGTTGCAACAAAACAAATACAGAACATATGAATATTAGTTACTTTTGAGTTCTACATCTATTAGAATACGTAAATATAGCAGCTAAATCGGAAGAAACCTTCTACAATCCTTCAAGTAATCACTCTTTCATAAAATTACTTCCTATGTAACAATATGAAGCATGTTAGCAAGCAGGCAGTTAGGTGTGTGTCTATACAGGTGGGAAAGCACCTCAGCCTTTATCTTTATGACTGTTACTCTGTGTCAGACTGGAGGGGGGTGGGGCGATTTAAAGCATTTTAAAGAAGTTCTACTGTAGACTAATGTGAGCTATAAATGTGAAAGCCAAAGATCACAGACAGAAACAGACAGGTGTTTGTCTACATGAAAAGCACAGGAGAAGGTACAGAACTTAGATGTGAAAATAATACCAGAAGTGATTAAAGTTCCAACATAATACAAGTAGCACTGCTAGAGCAAAAGTATAAGTGGAAAAAGTGAAGATAAGTTAGTCCAACACATCCACGGTCTGTGTCACTTCAGCATAAATGACAGGAGAGTGCAGAAAATCTCACCCACCTGCTACATTAGATGCCGCAGACTAACACTCAACACTCACAAATGTGTTGAATTTTTCTGCATTTTAGTGCTGTTGCAAAATACAACCATAGTGCAACTCACAGATTTGTCAGTTTTGAATGCCCACACACCCATACAGTATATAAAAAAGCTGCCTCGGTTATTTGCAATGACAAACAATCAACAGACATGACACACTCTGATGAATAAAGATAGCTATCTTACATTCTCTCTTATTCGTTTAATTTATTATCGCATTTATACATTTGCCACTTACAGTGGATTACAGGACAGATGTGTAGATTTGTCTCTTTGGCCCTGTAGATCCAAGATTCAAATAAGCATGCAAGGATTTTTTTGAGTATGCAAATTGTAACAGTCAACAATCAAATTACACAAGTGTAATTGAATTGATTTTTGTTAGTTTTAGATTTAACATGTAAAGAGAAGAAAAGAATTTGAAAATCTTTTCCTGTGATGAATATCAAAACTCCAGTATTGTTCTGAACACATTGTTATAAAGAGGATAAAGCTAACACTCTCTTCACAAAACAGTAGTTGGAGGTAATTCTTCTCAGATGTATACAAAAGGCCCTAGTACTATATAAATACCTGCCAGGCACGTGGTTTTGGATTTTACTGCTTTTCTGTGCTATGAAATCTTAATAAAACCGAGGACGAGTGCATGTTTAAATAACTGATTTTAGATTCTTCAAAATATTTCCTTTAAAAGATTAACAAACATGTATCTATGTACAAATTATTTAATGCATGTAACTGTACGTAAAAATAGATTCAGTTGTTGTAAATATTAGGTAGTTCCTTATCTTCAGAACTATACAGTTACATATTTACTAGCAGCAGAAATCCTTGTGTGTTGTTTTTATCATTATAAAGGTTAGTATTCAGGAAGAACACAATCAGGGCATTACACTGGCCATATCTGAACCCGTCTCTTGTTTTTGTCATGAGCTTTCTTCAAAAGAAACACTGACTCATCAAGAGTGGATATGAGCAGCCTAAGTATGAAATAAAACAAGTTTATTAATTTATTTATTATTTATAAGAAATTGAACTACAGATAATGACAGATAATCTGTCCTCTAGTTCCATGAAAGCATAGACTGTGAATATTTGACCAAATATCTGTTCATTCAATATATTCTGAATTGAACTGTTACTCATGGGCACCACACCTCATTGCCATGGCTATACAGCCTTTTGTTGTAACTTCATTTGAAACTGACCCAATTGCTCCACTCCCTGCACTACCCAATAACTAAGCATGTATCCATTTAGCAAAAGACTGCTAAATAAATGGATCTTATACCATCCATTCCCTGTCAGTCTGCTTTCTGGAGCAGAGGGTCATGCAGATCTTTTGGTGTCAGGCTGAAATAACGTGTGCTGTGATGCAGGACAGCACACCGGCAAGCAGCATCAGGCAGACAAGCCAATTAGAATCAAGCGTTTCCTGTCACTAGGCAACCCTGGCATTGAGCATGACCTGAACGGGCCAATTACAATTTATCTCCCTGTCCCACTGACACTTTGATGTCCGAGAAATATATAATGACTTCCTCTGAAAGACGTTTACCTCAGAAAGCCTCGAATTACTTAGCATGTACTGAAAAGAAATAACTGTCATTGTTAGGATTATAATGAATTGAAGGCAGGTCTATAAGCAGATCTCTGATCCCAAAACTATTTTAAGAGTCTTATTTAACAATAGCCCTGCCAAGAAATAGGCAATGATATTTAGGGCTTAATCTTTGAGGTAAGGCATTTCAATCTGATTGGAGATCCATAATGGAGACCTAAATGTTTGTGTCCAAAAATGACATGCACTTATTTGAATGCTTTAGGTGAAAGTAGAAATATGATGAGCGAGTGACACCAGGATATGTTAAAGGGTGGTTAGATAGGGTCAAACCAAACAGACTTCCCATAAGAACACAATGCATTTCATGTATAAGGGTAGTGGTGGGGGTAGGGTTGTGATTTGGATGGAGAGGTGGCTGAGCTGCTGAAAAGACTTACAAATAACATGATTGAGTCTGATGTGTAACGTGGCTCTGAGCATCATGTTCTGTTGGAAAGCATTATTGTGAGTGAGATGTGCGGCAAATAAAAGACAAAGTTAAATGTGAGATGTCCATACTGTTTGAGTGTTCTAACTACTAAAAACTATCCAACAGGGGGCGATATAGAGGTGTTCCCCAACTGTAGTATGTGAGCCTTCCTGTACTGTTGTTGACATCACATTAACATCATCAGTGATAAAAGGATGGAGTAGCTGCTAAAACACAGATGCCAGAGTTTTAGACAAATTTACAGTGCTGGATTTTAAAACTTTCTACAATTCTATTCATATAAAGATAGCCTACTGGAACACCTTCAACTTATGTCATTTAAGACTTATAAAAGTTTCATATTCAAGCCAAATAAGAAAATAACAATAGCAATACTGTAAGCGTTTGGTTCGGTTTAAGATGATAAAAATAGTCTCTTTCCTAAATCTTTTAAATATATTGTAACTTCAATTGAAGTTTTAGCTGACTAAGGTTGGCAGTTTCTGCTCAACATGTGTCATACACACATCTACAGCATTACAATAACGCTACAGTTGTGATGGCAGAAATGAGCACACACAGACTATTGGCACAAACAGACAAGAACAGAGATTTCAAGGAGAATCCAGAATCTGTCGTGATTTTCCCAGACTTCAAGCACGTATGTTTGTATGTGATAGAGACGTATGTATTTGTGTGACAGCAATAAATGAGGTTCAGAAAGAGATGCAACGCCTCAGCTGCACCCAACCCTCCAACTCTGATCAGCAGATTGATTTGAGTGACAAGAAGAGCGAACGCACATCAATCAACAGCCTCTTGCCTAATGCTGAACTATGAAGAAGCCGCATACACAGAAATACTCGCAGGACCAGAGATGAACGTGTTTGTTTGACTTGTTTAAACTTAGTAATGGCCACATTATACACAGACATGCAGCTGTGAGCACACTTCACTACTTGCCCTGCAGCCGTAGCTGGATCAGCAGTCTATTGTGTAACCGCTTCCTTGACAAGTATCCACTTTAACAAACATAATGAAGCATAGATTGGCAGTTTACATCAATAACTCTTGTTAGCAACATAATAACGCTGATGAGGAGAGATCGGATCTTTCGTCTGTTTAGCTCTGATTAAAATGCAGATTCAAGATACCTACAAGTACACACCCACGCACATGGTGGTGTGAAGCGCTGTTCTTGGGATGGTGACAGACCTTCGTTTAGCAAGGACACGATTGCAAGGGCAGCAGGTAAATAAACCAGCCTGCTCTAAATATAGAGACTGCACTCCTGCCCTTCACCCACGAGAGAGAGAGAGATAGAAAGAGAGAGTAAGTGAGACACAGGAATAGATGGAGGAGATATAGACTTAGAAAGAATGAGAAAGATTGTGAAGCAAACAGCAGTCTGGTATTAAAGGGACAGGGACAGTGTTTCAATGTTGTTTTGCAGTATTTCTATAAGCACTTACGCTGCAAATGCTTTGGCAAAACAAATGCAAAGTTTTGGTTATGAGACATATAATAGAACAGCCTGTTTTCAGTTGTGTACGAATGCTCTCCAAAAAGTCCCAGAAAATAAAGTTTTAGTCATAGTATTACTTTAACAGTTACAGTTGAAACATAACCTATATCAGCACTTCCAACACATCGGATTTCAGGATTGATACTGCTGTATAACACATATTAGGCATATTTGTGTCTATAATTGAATGGAAAATGTAAAAGAATATATACTCAGTTTCATTCAAGCGTCATCACCTCTCTCTCCATCCCTCTGTGTTTGTGTGCATTATACCTCCTAAAAGGATCAGACAGTGATGTCATACTCAAGAAGAATAAAAGACAACAAGAAAAGGGATAAAAGAAACCAATTTGTCAGATGAAACGTTTCCTGTGTGCGTGCGATTTAAAATGTTCACAGTGCACCAGCTCACTTCTGGGACAAAACGCTCTGTCAATCGAGCCAGCCAGACTTTCTAATTATAAGCTACAGACATGAGAAGGTGGAAATCTTATTAAAAGCAAAGATTGAAATTCCCTTTGCATATTAAAACCTCCTATTTCTAACATGACCAGCACTTATTTGATAGCTGCATAAAAGAGATGTGACAGAAAGCAGATATAACAAAGTGTGGACTTTTACGATGTCACTCTTATCACACATGACAAAATTAAACCAGCATGTGCTCAGCAGAGAGCTAAAAGTCTCAAAGATCTTCAGAATTTTTCTTTCCTCTCTCTCCCTGTTCTGCGTTGATCTTTTTTTAAAATCTATATACTCATACACAGCATAGCTTAAGGACATGTAACGGTTTGTGTGTGTCTGTGTAATGTGTGACAGATGTGGGATTGACTCAGTGAATAAGAGTGCCGGGGCTCAGAGAGGCCGAAGCAGTGCAGAGACAGAGCTCACAGCTCATAGAGAACACTGACGCAGGTGTTGACATTCTCAGAAATACCACACTTCATCCTCTATACCCTGAATCCAACCTGTCCTCTAACGCACTACGCGTTCATTCCAGGCCAGCAAGTGTTCAGACACACGCACTGCCTGTGCCAGACAAACACAAAAGTTTTCTTTAGAATTACTGCAATACTCATAATAAATGTACAGAGATGTCTGTGGTGTCTATTGTGTGTGTGTGTGAGAGATATCCCAGCATCCTCTTGTAGCTCAGAGACTTTCGAGTGTCAGTTGGGGTCAGGACAGATGTCTCACTCACTGTTCCTCAGAGAAACCAGAGTGAAAGGCTTGTAAGGATGAGCTACAGAGATGTGGATAGAACAAATAAAGAGATTTTAGAAAACCGTCTCTGCAGGAGCCTAAAGAAACACTTTCAGATATTTTTCGATAAAAATACAGAAAGCCAACAAAAAACATGATTATATCTTCTAATTCTAATATTTTATGGCAGACAAACATAAAGCCTTTTGATAGTGGGAGGAAAATTTTATTCTTGATTGATAATAATAACCTGGTAAAAACACAGAAAATACTTTCTCATGTTTCCGAATCATTTTCAACCAAACTGCTGTTCATCCACATGACCTCTTGTTGAGGATCTTGTGTGTTTGAGATCTCTGGCCAATCTGAAACTCCTCCTCTCCGCTCTGCTGCTTTAATCTTTATTTGATGTAATTTTCCAAGCAGTCGTCTCTAATATGAAGTTACTTGACAGAATTACAGGACTGCTAGATTGACTTTCTTGTGGCTTTCTAAACACTGTTTGTTAGGGTGCATTGGAGCTGTGAAGTTGTGGAGATTAGTTACTCAGTTTTCAGCTTTCATAAGTAGCTTTGAACGCAGGAAGTACATGCTAACCGCTCTACAATTAATTGAACTTTGGTCATTGGAAATAGATGCAGTAGCCTTCATTTTTATCCAAAGACAAGGTTCTGGGGTTCACACACACTTGAAAATCATTCTTGGTTCAAATGTTCTTAAAAGTACAATTTCTTTTTTACCTTTGTATAGTCAAATTTTTATAAAGGTATGTTTTAAAGAATTTTAATGGTTCTTGATGAGCTTATTCCCTTTATTGAAAAACTGTGTTGGATAATAATATATTTAAATAACATAAGCAATAAGATTTTTTTTAAATGTGCTTTAAATCACAGTTCTCATTTCATCTTTCAAATTGATTGAAATAACAAACAGACAAACAATCAGGTGATAAAGCTGTTCAATATGTGCAGCTCAATATGATGCTAACTTGATAATACTTTTCCAAATTTTACAGCAATAGTCACTTAATTTTAAAGGTTGAATAATTATTATTAAAGAAGGTACTGTCCAGTATTGAAGGATATCTGTTAGTTCATCCACCTTAGATCCACCTATCTGACAGCCTTATGCATTAACATCCATTTTAAATATCTTCCTTCCTCTGCTTCTTCTGTCAGCTCTTTATAGGAAGAAATATAGGAAGAGAGAGAGAGAGAGAGAGAGAGAGAGAGAGAGAGAGAGAGAGAGAGAGAGAGAGAGAGAGAGAGAGAGAGAGAGAGAGAGAGAGAGAGAGAGAGAGAGAGAGAGAGAGAGAGAGAGAGAGAGAGAGAGAGAGAGAGAGAGAGAGAGAGAGAGAGAGAGAGAGAGAGAGAGAGAGAGACAGTGAGCCATAAATGACGTCACCCTTTGGTCTAGCTGCAGATCCACTCCAGAGAGCCGCTCTTTCACACATCTGAAAATAAGATTGATTAGACTCTTTATGTTCTCAGTGCATTAAATCTTGAGGATGACGGTGGGCAGAAATGCAGAGTCATTCATTGTATCTCACTTTCATTCTCATTATGTGATCATGCCAAATGATTATAATAATTCAGTCAACACATTAAGACGGGAACAAGCGCTGCCAGGACTGCACTGATTCCTGCATCAATAATCTCATTTGCGTAGCAGTATGCTGCTTAGTCATGTAATATTACATATTTACCATTTTTAAATACCCATCCTTTGGTTACGCATACCCTTGAGGATACTCTTTCCAATTGCCATTGCTTTCTATTGCTGTCTACACCAATTACATTATAGAAATTGATGAGAGGAAAGGGGGCCAAACCTTTAATTAACTTTCCTGCAAGAAAGTGCATCTCTGTCTGTTTACCTCAGATCCAGTTTCCTGGCAGTAAAAAAGTATTCTGTACTAAATCAGGAAGTTATCTGTTTAGCCCGAATGCAACTAAATTCATATAGTCACATAACGTGCTTCTTTTGTGAAAGGTTATCAGATAACTTGACAAATCTTTGGACAGGTTGATCATAGCCACAGGCTTCGGCTCATCTCGGTTTTGAAAAGGCCGAAAGAATTTGCATCCTCCAGACATAATCACCATCTTGGCAGGACTAGATGAAGAATGAATGCAATTTTCAGAAGATTTACACCTTCCATTTAGCACTACTTGATCCTTATCTGAACCCTGATCAATCGCCAAATTTGTGAATTTGGGAGCAGTAAGACATACCTGTGTCTGTGATACAACCGCCTTTTTATTTCCCTGTGAAAAGCAGGTGTCTCCAGTTTCCTCCAACATGACAAATGTAACTGTTATGTCAGTTGATGAGGCTCCCAGATAGACATCCATAATGTTTGGCTGAACTGCCTAAGCTATCTGCTTGTTAAGTCTGATGTCATGCACCAACAAACCTTTATCTCCAAAATAACATTCCATGGAATAATCAACCAAGTATTACCCATACCAGACTAAACCGCTTGCCCATTCTAGACAACAATTGCCGTAGCACATCTGTGTCCTCTGTAACCTGCACAAACTACATTACTATCTCTAATCCTCTGCCATTGCAATGCCATCTTTCTTTTTTCCCACAAACCCATTAATTTATGCAGTGGTGCAGCACATTTGGAAAATCCCTCTACAAATCAGAAACCTTAATAGAAGCTCTGTTGAAGTTAAAGGACATCCCCACTATAGTTTTCCTCAGGATCTGCTGCCACTCCAGATGCTCCAATCCAATCTAGATTACCAAGAGACAAATTTTATTTTATCCCAATTTCAATATTAAGTTGTAATCGTCTTAACATTGAAACTAAATACTGAAATTAGGCTTTAAGTGACAGCCTAATCATAATTTACCCTCTTTAAGGACCATAACTGATAACTGATGTAAGTGATGATGGTTCACATTCAGTGCTAGAGAAATCAGTAATCACAGCACATTACATGACAAGTACTGTGATAAGGAAATTGGTGTTGGAGGGGAGAGAGCGAGGACAGGGATTGGCTTACAAACACGCCTGGCATGGTAATGGGCTGTGATAATGCTATTGATGACAGCATAATGGCTGCCTGTGACCATGAATTAAACAAGATCTGTGATGATATTTGTTTAGCTCTCACACGGACTGCCTTGTGGACAAAAGATAATACTGAAGCAAAGTGAGGCGAACGGAAAGAAAGAGATCAGAGGCAGAGAAAAGATGAACAACAAGTGGATGACGTAATGGAAAAAAAAATGAAATGGACAAATTTGGCAGGAGTCTGTCCTGACTTGTTAGCAAGGTGAAGGCCAACCGAGTGGTCAGGCCCAATGTCTTTGTATACCAGGTCCATGTGTACCATAGCAGTTGTTTTGTCCAATCACAGTCATATTTGTTATGTAGCGTTTGCAAGAATGGTTATGGGTGTAAAGCACTTTAAAGTGGTCTGAGAGGTGAAGGCGGAGGAATAGAGCAGAGGCCTAACATCTATCTCTCAATCTGTGCCTCTCCATCCCAATCACAGGCACATTGTTCTCATCATGTTGTGGAAAAGGCTTTTGACAGGGCACAGTGATGAATCACCCACGCCAGTCTTTCAGCAAAGGAAATAGAGAGAGAGAGAGAGAGAGAGAGAGAGAGAGAGAGAGAGAGAGAGAGAGAGAGAGAGAGAGAGAGAGAGAGAGAGAGAGAGAGAGAGAGAGAGAGAAAATGTTAGGGCAGCAGAGTAGAAGGAGAAGAGAGGAGGGAAAAAACATCAACCGCCCAGCATTCAACTCACTTCTGTACCTCTTTCATGTCTGGCTCTTTTCATTGGTGCGACAGTGTTTAAAAGTTATTCTCTCCTTTCTCTCCCCCGGATCAGGCTGAGCAAATAGCAAGTGGCAGAGGCTGAAAGAGGAAGTGCTTTTACCTGGGCAGAGGTGCTGATGGCCGTGAGCTCCCTGTTATGTTGGGGACGCTTAGAAAAACAAACATTAAACAGACCCAATTCCTTCACTAATGAGGCAGCATTCTAATCTCTTTCGGAGTTAAGCTTCATTCTCGACGCAGAGAGAAAACAAACAGCTTCTGACTGCATTCACATCATCGTCACGTGTGAGCACTTCTGTTTCATCCTCTTTACTTTTTAGCAATGTTATAACAGGATTGCTTATTGAGAGAGGAACAGATTTAAGATACTCCAAAAAGTTTCCCATAAATCAAAATTGCGTCCGACATAAAATACAAAAGTACACTGTCATGTTACGCTAATATTGGTGCTAAACACGCTAGTGTCTTCATTACAACATAACAAATGAATTTGAACTGCCTTAAATCTGTCAACTTCAAAGTAATGTATTCTCTGAAGTTATGAGCAGGTTTATCTGACTTTTCATCAGGGCTGGACTGTACTGGTAGAAGATGTAGGAGAAATCATAAGTTATTGCTCAATTAAAGAGCAATAAGTATGCAGGAGGGGCCAGGATTAAACCACACCTCCTCAAACCCAGACTAAACAACATGTGCTGATTGACAAGTCTTAAAGTTTGCAAGGTCTTCCCTTTCTTATACCGCTGTCAATGAGATATCCTGGTTATTATCGGACTAATTTGAACGTAATGCGGACTTTAAAATAAGCACAAAATGTTAAACCCATTTGCTACATCCCTACAAAGATAAATGGTCTTTAATAAGACACAGTGTGATGCATAGTGAACTTCTCCTTGCCAAGCGCCCCGGGTCATACTTTTTTTAACCATCTGAGTAATTATGCACTTTATTCTTGGGCCATAAAACTTAAAACTTTTGCGCAGGGTGAGTTCTGCAGTGTTGATAAATGGGCTTTGGAGTGAACAGAACGCTTAGCTGGGCTAGTTAAAGCATGCGCACTGCACATAAACAGGAAGCAGGTCCAGGGCCCCGGCCGCCACAGCTGTGGCGAAGGGTTTGCCGTGCGCTTTGTGATCGGATACATATACATATTTCATTTCTATTCAGCTCTAATCTCCCAACCCCGAGATGGATTTTGTTTGGAAAGCTAGAGCAAACAGTACAAAACAAAAAAAGAGCAGCGATAATGGTCGTGACTTCTAAAACTTTGCGAAACCAATGAGGTTGCTGTTTTTTTAAAGGCTTGTCTGAATCAAACCTTTTGGCTGCTTTTTGTGTGAGAGAGATAGCGAGAGCATAAAGGCCAACAAGGATGATGAGAGCAGTAGGTTAAAAAGTCAGACGCACCCTTGGCTGAGGGTTTGAGGGACTGACACCTGGGCAAACACTGCCGAAAGACTCATCTGTCATCGACTGCGAGAGTGAGTTAGAAACTCAGCCGCTTTTGTCAAGCCACAACAAAGGAGAACATATGAATTAATTTAACACTTTGCATTCAGCGGTCTCTGAGGTTGAGCTCTCTTTAAAGCCAACAGTACGTGCTGATTAACGTCATTAATTGATGCACATTACCATGAGTCAGACATCCGTGTAGCGTCTGTATCCTGTCCGAAATTGGAAATTGATTCGCTTTATTGCATGACCCTCGATGAGAGACGTACGCAATGATTATCCTTCATTTCAAACGTTTCAGGGCGTTCTGAATTTGAGATTAAGTAAGGCACAGTAGGAGATTACTAAAACGTCTGAATCTATGACATGTTTGTGTTCTTTGTGCTTTGCTCTTTTGTGACGCATACTTGGGGGCTGAGAAAAACTCTTGTGTGGCTGGGAATGCTAAGCCACTAAGGCCCAGATTCCATGGTGAGCTCAGAGCTGTGCAGACTGCCAGTGTCACAATTACAAAAATCAGAGTATTAGCGGACACACTAACACCCCTTAGCCTTATTCAGGCTGAATACTTTACATTCAGCCTGCTGACAAAAGGCTCATTATATGGAGACATATTCCATTAGATATTCCATTAGTTTGGTATTCAATTCTAGGCGCACCTGCACAATTGAATAGCATCACATGCACTCAATAAAATGTAGATTTATAACTTTGTTACATGCATCTGAAAGGATTTGCTATTCTTATATTCATCACTGTCAAGTGTAATCACACAGCTTTGTAAACATCACGGATCAAATGGTAGCAGACATCATCAGCAACTAATCAGAATTGCAGGTTCGATTCTGAGAGAATGCATGGACTGATAAAATGCACTCCAGCATCTGCAAATGTGTAAATCCAAACCTTCTGCATATAAGCAGCAATATGTTATCTGCTGATTGTGACACTGAGTTGAACATAAATCAGCTAAGCACATCAGAGAATGAGCTTCAGAGACATTTCCATGGCAACACATGCACGGAAACCGCAGCCACTGATTGTTTTTTGTCAAAGGCCAGCTACATGGACAGAAAAACCTTGAGAGACTAGTACACCATCACCGTGTGAAGGCTTTCACTTTTCACCGGCTAAGATGAAGCACTGAACTCGGACCGCTGTGCATGTAGAAAAGAAACTCTAAGCTGTTTAAGTCAGTCAGTAATCCAGCTATGAGTGCAATGTGACATGACCACTGGTGACAATGAGGCTATGCTCATTCATTCATTATCCCGTCAGGCTCATATAATCTCAATGTTATCTAAATCTGCTCCCAGCAGCGCAATGGGCTTCTCAACATTGTTATTAATGTGTTTGGAGTAATCAGTGTCTTCATTACACGCTAAAGCTGCAGTAACAGGATTTTACTTATTTGTAAAATCCCTAAAAATCCTCCCAGCGGCTGTCATAGATTAAAATGCTTCTCCAAATCTATATTCACAATTTCTTAAACCTGACAACATGGGAAACAAGGGAAAACTACACCCCCTATAGTTTTGAATAAAATGTTTTAAACTGCAACTGAGTAATATAGTTTGTGTTGTTTAATGATATTGAATCTAATTTAGAAAGGCCATTTATCCATTTTCGTATCCTTCATAGGGTCGAGGGTAGTGCCGACCCTATAAAAAAATCTAATAATGAAATAAAGGCAGATATGTACAATTACATGATGTTTCAATAACCTCTTCATTCAAACTCTCCATATCTTTCAAAGGCAGCATTGTTAAATGGAGTTGTAAGTGAAGGTTCAGGAGGATTTTGTTCATCTAATCCTGTCAATCATAATGCAAGACTATGTAAACAGCTGCTACAACAGTCTACTACTGTACATTAAAACTGTGTAACAATTTACAGATACTCGTTGTGGTCAACCACTGAAGCACTTGTTTAGTTAAGGAACAAATGTTGAGTGGCACAAATCAAAAGCTTATCATTAAGGTTGCAGTGGGCTAGAGTTTAATAACGGATGAGAAACAGGTAGGAAAATAATTGCCTGGATTTCCAAATAACAATAGATATATGAAATAAAAGTATAAAATACTTTAAATAAAATGACAACCGTGGTCCAACATGAAGCAAGAGGAAATCACTAAGAACTAAACATGGCAAAAGATGATTATTAATGAATAAAATTACTCCAGTGCTGAGTCATTTGGTGCAGCTTTGATTTGCAATACAAGCACAAACAGGAGCAAGCTTTTAAAAAGTTTGCATGAGGATTAACACCCCTCCTATGGTAAATCTCTGTACTGCACGCTTACAAATCACTCAACTTTATTTCATTACATGTCCCATTAATCCACAGCATTTTTGGCAGACAAAATAGTTTTTGCCTAATTGTTTCCATACAAATTAAAAGTTTCAAAACATGATATTTAAAGAATATTTAGAAATCCTAACTATAATAACATGCATTTTCTTCTTAACTTATAATTAAGCATTGAACCTGAATCTGTCATCCTGTGCTATGAGTGACTCAACTCAATTGTCTCAAGTCTTTATGACAGTCTCCACCAAACTCCACCAAATGAGTTTATAAACTCATGACACCCCATAACCAAATCATGATCAGCTTAACTGGCAGAAGTCAAAGCTTGTCATTCTGATCAGAGGTCACAAGATTCTGATCGTTGTTTGTGGGTGAGGTCACACGAGACAGAGAGAAAGCAAACAACCAAGACGAGATTATTAGTACCAGGATTAGCTACATCACTGCCAACTGAAAGGACAAAGCCAGGTCACAGGTTGATTATGATCCTGATAGGCTGTTTCCGTGATGGTAAAACAAAGATGTCACTATGCTGTATGAAAAGATTGCTAAAGCGTTTACGAGCTCCAGAAAGCTAAGTGATCATTAATTTTCCTTTAGTTGTTTCTGTCTGGCAAGATGTGACAATTGTCTGAAAAGGATCTTGTTCAGGGAGGTGATGAAGAACGTAGTAGAACCCTTGTAGTCAATCATATTTGTATTTCTCACCTGCTGAATCCCTATAACCTAATTTATTTACTTTTAGTTCCCCATTAAATCTTACATACTGTTCTACCCTTTTAACAACAAATATTACATTTAAAGACATAATTATTTATACAAGATCACACTAAAAAATTATGTTATTTTACAAATTTTATTTATAATTTTCACGTGGCATTTCAATCACAACCTCACAAATCTTAGTGGATCACATACTGTATCATATATGACATTTTGCCTGCTATATAGAGGCAGGTAAATGTCATAATGTCACAAAAGGTTAATTTAATAAATGATGTGTTTAATAAAATCTTATTGTAAAGATACAGAACGTTTTGTGTAGCCAAGGCTTGCCTATTCAATAGATGAGGGTATATTCAAAATCATTCACTAGAGTAAAAAGCATGAGCAATTCTATGACATCATTTAATTAATGTACTGTTTCTTACATCAGTTTTTCAGTACATCTAAATTTATTTTGCTTTGCTTTTTATCTAAAGTCTCCACAACACAATACCATTGATACATTTTTTTATTTTTTGCAGATGTTTTTAATCACAGACGATGTGGAAAACACACCACCACACCATACCCAGAAGTCAAATAAATGTATTTCATCGTAGGTCTGAGATTGCTATATACACATTCAAAAGCTACCGTACATAGTATTTTGCATTTACTATAAATATCCCTCTTCTTCTCTGTTATAATGTTGGGAAGCATGTGCACTGCAATTTAAAAAAGACAGTAGGGATGAGAATCTCTTCTAATGGCTAGATGGGCATCTCTGATTGGAGGTACTGCCACATCCCAAGCTGACGAAAGCAGTCATAAAAGGATTGGACTGCTCAGACTGCATTACCAAATAATAATTAACTCCCCTTTGGTCTCACAGACACAAGCAATAATTGACAAAAAGACACCTAAAAAGACATTTCACTATGTACTTATGATGGATTATCATTTGAGAAGCATCCAAACAGGACATTACTCTACACGTTAGTAACTCTTTCTGTGCACAATCATCATATTGTTATATATGTGTTTAAATTACAGAGTGAAGAATGTCCTGCTAAAAGCATTGCAGGCTCTCTATACAGAGAAATGGGCACAGACCGTCTCTACTTTTACACATTCGATCATCTTCTCAGCTGATGTATGTCGCTGCATTGTTCACAATCTGAGTGCTGGTGTTCAGTGATACAACATCTTAGTAAAGTGCTCCAATGAATGTTTTATTCATTTCCTCTTTATAACTCATGAAAATAGACACGAACAGACTATCACATATAATTAGGTGTCTCTTAGAGCACAAATACACATATGATGATAATAATAATGCTCAAATTATCAAGCTTTAAGGGTCTCTAAATATTTAAGCTATATCAGCAAACTGTAAACATGACATGATTTATATAATGTGTGAAATTATTATGTGAACTTAAACAAGCTCATTAAAAATTATTAGAATTATTATCCGATATTTTCAATCCAACATTAAATAATTTATTATTTATATAATTATTATTCACACACATTATATTTTATGTACGTTTTAATTAGAGATTGTCCTATAAGTGCAGCTTTAAGACAAAATCAATTAGAAAAACACAACGATCTGCACCAGTGGCTCTTAACATTACTTCTGGAGTCCTGAAACTGAATGCGCTGTGATTACCTTGAATATTTTATAGCTGTTTCTCAAATAAAGTTGATGCTCTAGCAAATGTGCATTGAATTTAGATGAGGCCAATCACCACATACATTCACCCACAGCAGAAATGCACACTATACAGTAGCTGTGGGCCACTGACCACCATCAATATTTTATCATGTCCCAACCCTGACACATAATTATTTCATGTGACACTGAACATAAGCTGCTTTGGAGATGCAGGGTTCCAGACATATTAGAAAAACTGCATTCTTTTGTTCACTAGGATGTACAGCATAGATTATTGTGCTAGTAATGCAAATGTTGTGGGTTCAATCCCAGGGAACATGCAAACTGATAAAAGACATGTATGGACTAAATGCACAGTAATGCAAATGTAAATTAATGTGACATAAACTGTGTAAATATTCAGAGATGCATGTTCACCTATAGTACATGTATGACTGAAAAATGTACAGGCACTTTCATGAGGCCAAGGCATGTGGTAGAATCCATAAAATATGTATACTAGTACAAGGCCTGTGGTCATAACCTAATGAAAGTAACGTTTTAGTTAAACAGTACTGTGATGATAAACCCTTAAATTCAGCTAAATCCAAAGCAAACACAAACCAAAAAAGTACTTTTACAGCACATCACATCTGTTTTAGGGGGGTTGGGAATGTGGAGGGGTCTGGCATTAAAATGACTACTGGAAACATTATTCATTCACTGTTTTTCATAAAATTGTAAAACTAAGAAATTGAGGAGAAAAAGCAGTGTTCGTGCTAACAGGACGGGGTGGCAAAAGCTTTGCAGATGAATATAACTCATAACAATTACAGTTGGATAATAAGGAGACGGATCAAGACTGTTAGGGAACAAAAAAAGAGTGTTCTGTTTGGCCAACATTGGTATTAAAATGGCAAGGATGAGAAAGGATTTGTGGAAAAAGGGAAGGAAGGGAGGGGGAAAGGTGGACAAAAAAAGCACAAAAACTTTTCAATAACTGTGCCGAGTGTTGAGGCCTCAGTCCTGCCTGTCTGTTGCCCCGGGTGCGTGTGAAATGCTTCCAGTGAACAAAGTAAGCCATGGGCGCATCCCAAAGGCCTTTGTGGCCAAAGCCTGGTGAAGAGGCTCTTCACAGCGCCAGCAAACACAGTCTACAGCCTCTCAGCACAATTCTGCAGATCCTCCCATTGTGTCCCAACACACATTACGCACTCGAGAGGGAAAGAGGAGAAACAAGGCAAAACTAATGAAAAGCTTTGAGTGGCTGCTCTTCTCTGTGAACGCCCACTCTCTAAAGCCCAACAACTGCCCCAGACACACACGCACACATACCTCATTTCCACTTAATAATTGCTATTGAAACACTTATTTGCTGTTGTTTCCTACACATCCTGTTACATCAAGGGATGGTTTTGCATTGCTACAGCAAAGAACTGAAAGGGCATGTCCTATTCATCATCACTGTCTGAAACGGATAGACAAGGGTTCAATAGCAAATGCAGTAAAGTATGTAAACCAAGCAAACCGTTGCGTGTGTGTATACATATTCATAACAGAATAAATGTGAGACTGTTTTAGTATTAGTTTAAAAGGCCTATTACTTTCACTGCATTAAAATGTATTCTGGCAAGTCCACATCCTGTAGTAATGAAGTCTATAAGTCTTAACTGACTATAGTGCACTCACACATCAAGAAAACATTAGTGCTTTGCTTCTGACTCATGTTTTGTAATTTGTTGTACTGATATCTGTTTATTAAGTATGATATTGTGTCTCTAAGCTAAAGTAGATACTTTATTTTGTGACAGTTGAGTTAAAACTAATAACGAAATGTGATGTCATAAATTATGAGTTTAAAATTAAGCTCTATCTCTACTTGAAAAGCAGACTTTATCCAGTGATGGCAGGAGCGACAGGCAACACAAAAGCTTGCTGCACTATTTGTCTTTTAGTGGTTATAGCGATCTACAGGACATTAGGAAAATATGGATTTAAAAAAGAGGATAAGTGTACAAAAACACATAATGGCTAGTGGCCCAATCAGGATCTTTACATTAACAGGTAAAGCAATTAATTATTTTAACATACTAAATATTGTTAAACTCCAAACTTACAAAAATCTTTCAATAGTAAACTGAAAGTAAAATTAGGATATATAAAACGGTTTCATTTTAAAAGATAATTTGCTGAAACCAAGAGTCACTTGGTAGAAAATCCTATATTTATTTCAGGAATTAATATTTCATGCATTATATAAAATGAAGGAAGGTCAGCGAGCCTGTCAGCAGTTAAGAACTTCAGAAATATGCACAGTGTGTGAGCACAGCAGAGGGAGGCAGTCATGTGGTCCTGAGTGCATTTTACTGTATTTCATAGCGAAAAAATACATTCTCTAAAAATAGGAGGGATGAGAAACTGGATGGAGCAGGGGGGTTAAGGGGACTTTGAGGTAACAGGCTTGTTACAGGCTCATCTGTGCTCAGCAGTGTCAATTTAAAGACAGACACTATCACAGAGAGTGAAAGAGAGAGCGAGAGAGTAACTTCTTGAGAGAGGAGAGAGAGGGAGCGAGAGAGTGAGGGAGAAGGAGTGAGAGAGGAAGAGATGCTAAGTGACTTCTAGAGGCCGCTACAGATATTTAATTTTGTGCTGGTCACCCTGAAACATAAAAAATGCATACAAAAAATGTTTTGGATCATCAACCTTACACATCATTATACAAGGAACTGAACCTGTTTTTGAAAGATTGGCAGTCAAAATATTTGTAGTTCCAATTTTGTTCATGCTCAATCCCATACAAATAAAACTCAGCAAGTAGCTGTGTCTTTCTAACATGATTTCCACATGCTTCTCTGTAACCACATGACACTTTTACTTAGCTATCTGAACCATGTCTCACCACCTCTCTATGTTGGGTCTTGTCACAGGCTGGATATGCTTGTAAAAATATTCTCAAACTGCTAAAGAAAAACAACTTTGGTGAATGACTTACTCAGGGATACTCAGTAAATGTTGAGGACAATTTTTTTTGAAAGACAACTTAAAGAAGACACAGCAACACTATTTTTCATTAATAAAAACATCCCAATATGGTTAAATTACAAAACACTAGTTAAATTATTATTGTCAGCTGCACATATAGAATATTATTTGTGCATGTTTAAGAAAAAAACATTAATTGTTTTGCATAATAAGAATAAATAACATAATAGAAAACATTATTTAATAGCCAGAAAACATGTGCTATCACATTTTATAAGTAATGAAAAACTTCCAGCAAACATTGGTATACTTTACCACATCCCATATTTATGTCCTACAGTTTGTGGTGGAAAGAAATTCCTGTCTGCTGATGTTTAGCAAAGATTCTGACAATCTTCGTAGCAATGTGGGTAACATAAGACAAAAGTTACTCAATGGTGTAGTATCACAATACAACAACGTTTCTATAACAAAACGCAAAGTCATGGGAATTCATGCGCAAACTTATCTTTGCAACATTATGGGAAATGTTCTTCTAATAAGCCCAGAAGATGATAATCTTGCAAATAAAATAGGTGCAACACTTGTTTATAATACTTAATATGCAGCAGAAGACCAGCTGTGTCCTCGTACTGAAAGACACACATTGTTCCCCTCCTGAGAACTGATGGAACAAAACAGCTTTGAGATGTGATTTATTTATCACCCGTGTCATCTTGGACATCTTATATTCATATCATGGCGTAACTCTCCATTTGACTTGTATTTGAATAATTGGACAAGTACTCAAATCAGTTTAGTTCAAAGAGAAAAACAATTATTAAAGCATTCAAACATGTACATTTTATTAGTTTCTTCTGATGACTTTCTGATGTCTTTATATCAAAGCCTCCTTAGAATATCTAGAAAGATTAAATGCAGTGTCTGTCCCAGGGCAAGGTCTCAAAAGTCTCAAAATAAAACAACCTCAACAGGTGTAGTGATTTACTCTCAAAGGCTATATGATCATGATTTTTAATGATATGATGCAATTCCTGCCAGAGTGCACTTTCCAAAGTTTTCATTCATATTTCCCTCTCCTAAATATTAAACACTCGTCTCCAAAATGAAACGGCCCTATACAGGTTTTGAAACACTGATACTGCATTTACAGCAAATTGCACCTTCACTTGTAAAAAATTACAGTGCTCAGTGTGTATTTAAGTAAGACTGTGCACAGTTTGGAAAGCAACACGAGCAGACTCCATCACCACATGAAACACAACTTAAAACTGACTTCAAAAGAGCAACAGAAGAGCGACAGAAGCGAGCTCTGACGGTAAAAACAATAATTGAATCACATCATTATAAATATTAAGCAAAATTTAGATTTCTCTCATCATCTTTAAAGTGTTTTTTTATGATGTTTACTCCATGTAATAAGGGGTTTGGATGATTGAGGTGTCGTGGGTGCAACCCTCAGCATCCCCCCACATAACATTTAAACAGGCTGCGTCCGTTTATCTCTACGCTATCTGCAGACATTGATGGTTCCCACCGCCGGCAGCAGGTGGATCTGTTAATCTTCAAGCTGATAATTAAATCTGTCATTTAATTAACTTTGAGATTGTGCCAATTACCATACATACAGATACACAGGTGTTCATCATAAATGTCATATTTAGGGAAATATATTTGTGATAGGGTTTTTTGCGCGTCATGTTAGTGTAATGTGAGGTCACACGTAAAAGTTTACTGATAACTTATAAGTTGTTGTTTAGAATAATTACATTTTGTTTGGTTGTGTTTGTCGACTTAACATCATGTGTTAATGTGTAATTGTTCAGACAGTAGAGGCTGCACATCTTCCTCAAAACACAGCAAGAACTCAAACATATCCGACTAAGTAACCGATACCCTAAACTCTGGTATTCATAGCCGCAAAGCGCAGAATTACATGCAGAAAATTGTTTGCGTAGACCCATAATGTGCTCTTGGGAAAGAAAAAGGATGAGCTTAATCTACCCTGTGTAAACCAGGGAAATTCCTATTGTTGGCAGACAGGCCTCAGTCCTCAGGCATTTAAAGTGCATGTCTTGGCTGCACACGACTGCCTGAAGAACACAGACAAAATACACAAGCTCAGAAAAGACAGAAAAAAGAACAGCTTACAAAAATCTGACAGCTTAAAATTGTAAACCACCATAGTGAGGTTGAACCGAAGGACTTCCTTTTTTGCAGATCCTGATTTTCTGATCCCAGCATAGGAAACCAATAGAGTTTCATGGACAAGCATACAGAGTTGCATAGAGTTACTTTCGCTCTATTGAAGTGTGAGCGAGGACTTTAAAATGGCTAGCTCTGTTGTATGCTACAGACAGACCAGGCAAGTCTAGGCCTATGACTGTAAGCATTTAATAAATCTTGCTCTGAGGGAGGAAAGGCCTCCAAAGATTGATGAACTGCTGACAGCTTTATGGCAAAATTACTATTGTTGCACTGGGGGCACTCATCATTAGTAAAATCAATGATAAGGTATGATCATTTCTTTTTCAACCTCACTTCTCCAGCCTCCAATAGGCCACAGTCTTTTTTCTGCCCTTAATTTTGTCACTTGTCTGTCAGCGTATCTCTTATAATGACATGCTGCACGTCAAATTGAAAAGTCGCTGTAAGTTTGTCTCAGACGTTTGTATACCACTCATGCAATATTGCTTTGATCTTCAGTCACAAATGCTATGGCTAAACGATTTAGAATAATGGCTCTTTAATCACACTCTCTGATGCATAAGCACAGGCAAATTAATTTAAAATGATCTCATTTGATTTTAGTGCATGCACTGGGTGGTTTGTCCAGAAACAAATGCGGCTTCAATGGATGAAACCGCAGTCTTTGGATGATATTCAAAACAGCTAAATAATAGGTTAGGACAATACTTGTATTGACTCTAATTTATCTATAGGGATCATTCTCAATTAAAATGTCAGCAGGATTATGACGCACTAGATTTGTTGAGTAGAGTTATTAGCATTCATCTACAGGTGTCGGTCTATATAATGTAAAATGTACTTGATCGCTAATTGTGCAGAAACGTTATAATATATTATGAGATACGACTAGTGTAACCTATGATTCTGATCTGCCCGTGTTTACCCTTAGGGCTGTACAATCATTTATCATCATACAGCTCAGGTAGTCATGAAACTAAACTGACATATTTTAAGAATTTAACAACTTGTAATCTTTAATGTAATTCCTGTCTTGAGCTGAATACTAAGATTTATAGGACATTTTTTTTATTTTTATCCTTTAAATTTTAGGAAAGTGGTAGGTTAAATTAAAAAAGCCATTTCAAAAAATGTTTTTTCATTTAACCTAACACTCTTTTGTAAGTTAAACACAATGTATATTTGATTAAATCTTAGAATTTAAAATTATTTATACAATTGACTGATCATAAGTTTAAATACACTGTGCATAATAGGCAAAATGATAATCATGCAATATGTCATGCAATATCAATCCTAATATGCAATAAGATGAATTATAAAAACATTTTTTTAAAAAGGTCTCATGGGAATCAAGAGCATTACTAAAGGAATGAATACAGTCTTTAAACAAAAACATTACAACTGACAGTAAGTTTACATTCATCTGACTTTTAAATGTATTGAATTTCCTCCTCTTATTTTTCTTTAATTTTCCAGATTCTGCAAGGCAAATAAACTTATATTAGTATGTACCATATCTTAATAGTAGCCTATATGTAGCAGCATGCAACTGTTTTTTATGTTGTCACACAATTGCTGTCCTGCATCTCGTCTGTTTTTTAATAAACAAGGTGCTGTGGACATCAAGCTAACATAATCTACAGAGTACATGCATTTGCAGAGATGGCTTAGAGTGGGCACAGATGCTCAAAGCTGGAATCCTTTGCAATTACAACAATGCGCTTTATGTCTTGAGCAGAGGCAGGGTAAAAAAGACTTCAAAATGTAATTCTTTCCTGATGCACACACTCACACATCTTCTATTCTCTTTCAGCTAACAACAGTTCATCCTTAATAGGAATTTTGCTTCTGAAGAGAAGCTGGTCAAAGTAAGGTCTCAGACCTACCGCTAGACAGAAAGACAACTAAAGAGACGGGGGACACCACAAAGCATCCCCTCATTAGCAGTGTCCAAACACTCCAAGACAGGAACAGCTGTCCTTCAGAGAGACGAGTGTCAAGAGAGGTCAAACCGACTAAAGTTCAGTGAGCATCTTTTCACACAAATAACAGAGCAGCGGTTTGTAAAGGAACTGAGGAATGCAACATAAAATACCAGCGTTGTATACGTTTCCACTATGTGCAGTTTGAGGTCAGACCTCATCATACGTAAAGTTTGTGACTGAAGTATAAATATTTGTTCGCTTTCACCTTGAGGGGAATGCACTTAATTTGTTTTCTTGTCAACTTAAGTTATTGGTGGACTAAAACCATTTCATAGCAAAAGTGAAAGGCTTCCTGTGTATAGGCTCCATAAGACCTTTATTGCTTTCATAGTGAGTGCAAGAGATGTAATATACTGGTATTGCGTGCCGGGCGAAGAGACATTTCTCTCTTTGCTGTTGCAGGCTATAGTCTGAGATGAAACTCAAGGGCTAGAGGCAGGTCAATTTCTGCAGCGCACAAGCTGATGGACAGAACCAATTTCAGCTTGCAAGACCTCCAGACTGATTATATAGCTGAAGAAGTGGTGTGAGGTTGTCTAGACAGAGGCAACCAATGAAATACTAGTGTTAGTAAGTCAGTCTATGTAGGAAGTTCTATCCAATTATTTCTCAAAGTTGTAAGAAGTAAATGAGAAAAGTTTTCTTCCTCCCTCAGGGGTGAGACATTTCTATACTTTCACAAAATAACTATTTCACACTTCATAGATCCACAGAGTAAGTTGGTATTGGATGCGACAAAAAACATTTTCTCATTAACACATGAAACTTCGTTTCAATACAAAACCTGTGTCATCTGGGCATAATTAAATACTAATAATCACAGACCGTCTGAGCTAAAAATATAATCTGGCCCAGCTCCACTGTGAAATTTTATGAGAAATTATGAACAAAATGAGCATTACATCAGACAAACACTAAGCTGTCTTGTCTATTGTTTGCCAGGTATATCCTTCACCTGCATGACAGCTGAGGGACAAACCAAACTGATCAATAAGAGACTTTTAAAATGTTGGACAAAAGTCCCTCTATTCTATATACTTGGAAACAAAAATAATCAAAGTTACCCTTAAAGTCCATTAAAGTAAGATTGTTAAACAATTTTACTGATAAGGGTAGTTAGGAGAAGCTCTTGTATTTGTAGGTTTCCCCAAAGCTGTTTGGTTTAGGACATCTCGAAAGAAAAAATGAAACATTTGAGGCTGTATCAGACTTGCATACTACACAGAATCTCATCTAAACCTGTATAAACATGCTGCTTATCACAGATTACCGTGGCAGATGCAACCCGTGTTTGATCTTTGCGTGTAAACGGTACATGTGTAAATTCCTGTGTAGCGTCCATGGATTCTTTTGCACATGTAGGACTATCAAAGGAGAAGTCTTTAAATGACCTCAGTTTTAGGTCACTCCTGTGTGTTTTCAGCTCAAGCAGTTAGTAACTCCATCTTCTTTCTCAGAGAGGTGTGTCTATTTACTAAACGGCCCGAACGCAACCCTTACCCCGGCTGGCCTGCTACAAAGCTCCAGTGAATTGCTGAAAGATAAAAGCGAGACTGAGGCTGTCACTCACCCCATCCGAGCAACAAGCGTCGCCACATGCTCATCATCTGTCACTCAAACAGGTGTGCAAAAGAGAGACAAAGAGAATCAGAGTGAGAAAGGAATAAACAGGTCAGAGCATAGACAAAGCTGGTCTGGCATGGGCCGATTTAACGGTTTTATAAGTGTGTGTGTGTATATATATATGCGAGTTGTTTGCCATGTGCTTTGATATGTATCCTCATACTGAATGTATGTGTCAAGGTGATGAGCAGGAACTTGTTGGCCCCTTGATGGCTTGTTTATTAATCACGAGGCGTGTGGGATAAGTCTCTCATCACCCTAACAGGTATAATTAAGCATTAAAGGGCACGCAAAGCTTGATGTGTCTGAGTCTGTTTTTTTGGGTTTCATCCTTACCTCATCCACTCCTTTTGATGTAAAAACAGCATTAGAGGGCTTTTGCAATAGAGGACGTTGTGGATATGAGGGTTTCTTTTCAAACAACTCATGAGTTTTTGTACTAATGTCTAATGCTAGTGATTCTGCCTTCATACTGATCCCAACATTATCAAAAGGACAAATAAAAAATAAAAATTTTAATTAAAAAAACAAAAAGCAAAAATCGGTAATAATTATCACATCAGAATGTGAAAGTGTAAAAAAAAAGTTGTTTTTTCATTTCACTGTAAAAACAATGCTAAAATGAGTAAAAAAAATAATGACGAGCCTTCATTACTGTCTTTGAAGTCAAGCACAAGAATCTCTATTCTAGTATCACAGCACATGATATTCCTTACAGTTTTAACAAAGCAGTAAAAATAAATCATTTATTGATTCCCCAAGACAAAAAACACAAGGCCTTCAGACATGATCAAGCTCACAAACCTTGTTCACCAACAGAAGGGTTGTGTGAACTGAATCTCCTCCTCCACTTCTATCCTTTATTGATTCACGAAGCTGGATGAGAGACGTGGAGAGTGGGACATCAGAGAAAAATGTAAACACGCCACTTGCCTCTGCCCTTGATCTTCCATTTCCATTCTCTGACACGTGGATGGGGCCGCCGGTTCAACACTGTAATGCGAGACAAAACTATCAGCCAATCGAAACTGTCAAGGCCCAAGGCGTTTTCCCCCTCCTCCAATCTTGTTCATAATGCACCTTTTGACACTTGAATGGAACAGACAGACAGGTAAATGTAAGTACATGAGAATGCTGAATAAAGAATAAGTAAATAGAAAACCATTTAAGCGCTAATAGTCCTTTACCATGAATGGTCACTTCCGTTTTATGCTGATATCAATGCTTTGTGGTGACTGACATTTAGTGGCATAATAGGACAACAGAAATAAATGTTGCTCTAAAAAGGGGGTTGTGTTAGAAAACATTGGAACCAAACCCTGAACTGTAGCCCTCCAGGAGCAGAGTTTAACACCTCTCCTCTAAAACAACAGAAAATGCCAGACCTTTCACACCAGAGCAAGATTGGTGAGCAAACAATTGTCGAGTTCATCCCTTAGAGCACTAGCTGTCTGGGGTGAGAGGAACAACTAAAGACGTAGCTGTGATTTAGGACATATGGAACATTTTTAATTTTCTGTTGAGCAGATACAGCTGAGGGGGTGTAAAGTGATGAGAGACGCACCTGTTTACTTCGGCACGTATGGCAGGGTCAGGCTGGCAGCCAACAGGCTGTCACCTCCAAAGCCTATCAACCAGTCATTACAAAAAAGTGGCATTTTAACATGCCACAGAGGGTGGAGGTGTGCACCGTCTTTAGGAGAGTGCTCATTGAAATGTCTAGGTTCATAAGCTCTTGACCGAGTTATTTTAATGTGATTCGTCAAGCTATTTAATTCTGATCAGATATTCATTAAATACTTTCCAGTGTAGGCTTAGTAGTAGATTTTAAGCTAACATTTCATTTATGAATTAACACAGAGCACCTGAAGATAAATGCGTAAACAAAAAGATTTGATGTTGCTCAAGGTCTGTCCATTTTCAAAGACTATAATAATAAATTAAAACACATGCTGACATGCATCTAAAAATGTTAATTGATTTGTTTGTATATCTAAAATCAAAACACATCCATCTTTTTCCTTACAGTGATGTCACAAATGTCACACCATGTCACTTAAATAATACACAATACATCAATCAGGCTAATAGTCATTGTTGCACAGGGCATCAGTGACAGGTGGTCATTTTTTCCCACAATTCAACAGATGAATTTTGACTTTGTATTACAGCAGATGAAAAGTATGCCATACAGATTCCAACATTTTACTGCTAATATGACATTATGTTTTGGCTGACATATTACTTTCATCTCTAGTGGTAAGCTTCCCATCTCTTTAGCATGAATGTACATCAATGCAATTCAAGGCAAGACATTTTGTTTTCTCAACATTAACGATCTGCAACAGAGCATATCAAACTTTCTGCCTTTTCCTGTCACAGCCTCTGTCAAATAGATGCTTCACATGTTGTGGTATGGCTGAAGGATGTTTCAACGCTCCATATCAAAAAGCTATTATCAAGCGTCGATCTCATGTCACGGTATTTAAAGGTACAGAATATCTCAGAGAAAAATGTCATTTTCACCGAACCTGTTACAGTATTACATTGTAATGTTTAATGCTTCATCAACATATTTGCACATAATTTTAATCACACAAAAAAGACAAAGGTACAGTAGAAGTAAATGTCAATAACTGCAATAAAGAGAAAAGTGGCCCTAGACACTGTATCTTTCCTAGGGTGAAAAACAAGTAAATATGCACTGCTAGTTTATCTGTCATCACTGTCTGAAATTACAACACAAGACTAAAGTACTCCTCTCCTTTGGCACAACCTCGACACGCTTTGATGTATCAAAGCCGTGCTGAATGACTCGCCTGCTGAACAGTGAGGCAACATGTGTCATTTAGACGTTTTCTTTTTAAGGACTGCGCTGTGCTTTATCTATCCAATCATTTGAAATGTGAAAGCACATTGAACAAAATAAACAAATAAAACACCAATTGCTGCAATTTAAGTCACAACAGCACTTGAAACAAGAAATTGTCATGTTTGCAAATTTTTGTAAATAATATTTATTATCGATTATTAATATTGATACTTTGCTATTAATTAAGACCTTGTTGCGCTTGCTATTAAGAAAGCTGGAATGTGAAATACATACAGAATAACACAAAAAATGTAATTATATTAATATTCAAATGCTGAGGCTAAATGTAGACTATATCAGAATTGTCAGATTAACACTACTTTCCACTTGGAGATGTTCGAAAGGCACAAATAAACTAACCAAACTCAATGCAAAACACACAGATTTGAAAGGGTGTTGCCCCATGGTAGATGCGGAAAGTCCCCAATTATGTGATAATTCTAGTGAGTGGTTTGGGACATATTTTTATTCCCTGCTCAGAGAACTTTGCATTTACGACATTTCACCACAAACACATTCCATCAACCCAAGGCAAACGTCAACCTCCATCATTTAATCAACCATTCACACAATCACACAAAATAAGCCATGATATATGTGTGACATGTGAGGAAGTCCCTGGGCTTTAAACTCCACACCTCTAAATGAAATGAGTTAATTACCCTCTCTCAGGTTGTTTGTGTATAGTATCTGTGTGGGGACTTCAAATTAATGATAACCATAATAAATCCGCTCAGTGAAAACACTAATTATCTATGTAGATTGATTCTTAATGCGTTTGCGCCAAAGTAACAACCTGAGGGTATCCAAATGACTGTCAGCACTTCATTTTCTTTTTCCATTTTCAACAGTATTAAAACCAACTTCCAGTACAGGTGAGATACTAGAAAACTTCAATATATTCCCACACATCCACCCACCCATCCAGAAGGAGTACAAGGCCTCATATGCTTTGGCAGCTATAATTTTAATCGCTGGCCTTATGTATGAAATCAGCAGGTGACAGGGAGGAGAATAAGACAAGCTTGTCTCTGGAGGTACAGGAGACTCTCAGGCACAGCAGGGTCGAAACAGCTCTGTGTGTTAATCTCTCCTGGGCTACAATTTATGGCCATTATGGCAGTCTATTTTCAGCCCCTGTGATGGATTCTGCTCAATTATTGGCCATTATGGGGACGAGATGGCTTCGCAAGTGTGTTGCAGATTGCTGGGCACCACTGCGACATTCAAGTGAAATCCACTTGGCACACAGTCCTCACAGACTACATGAAAGTGATTGGGAAACATCCAGACTCATTATTATAAATGGATGAGGTGTGTTGATTGGCAAGAAGTATGTGACCAGACATACAACTAGTAAAAGGATCACATGTAATGCAGGTGATGTTGCTATGGATCTAGATGCCATCATGAAATTTGTTATATTGTAGGAAACGTGCAATGCCAGTATGTGCAGAGACTGGAAGGAAGAGAAGAAGATAACTTCCTTTGGTACACACCGCGTTTGGCTTCTAGATTATATCATCTGCACTTTGAGCTTAGCCTGGATAACTGACAATGATCATTTCCAACAAGCCATCCACACAAGCAGCTGTGGTACTGTGGGAGGACCCTTCAGACAGGTTAATCAAACTGCCTGATCGATTACTCTCAGCCGCCAAGAGATTTATGGGAAATCCTTTGTGAGGTCCAAAGCATGAGGTAATGTAGCACTTAGCAAATGAAATAAAAAGAAGCAAAAGCACACAGTGATTTGTATTTCATTTTCAGACATGCTCAAACTATTTGGCCTTCTGTCTTTCTAGACAAGGACTATTTGCATAAGTTTACTTATGCAATTATACAATAAAACTCTGATTAATATCAATTGGTTGATGACAAATGGTACTATATAACAATAATAATTTAAACAAGTACTGTTCCACAGAAAACTGCTTTTAAGGTCATATCCACTACTAAAAGAGTCCCGTTCATTTTTATTCTTAACATGTCAATTTTGTCAATAATAAAAAACATTCTTAGGATTAACTAAAAACTAGAAACTAAAAAATATTTTAATATGTCAGAAAGTACAGGGAGTATATTTAGAAGTTAAAAAATAAAAAATTACCAGTCGTAATCTTAAAATTTAATTATGGATTAAGTATAATTTTTTATTGAACAAATAAAACGCAAATGTTAATGATTCTCTTAAATTCTTAGTAACAAAGTAAAAATTACCAAGATCATATCAAAACACATAATAACATATACATACAACATATTAAGTAGTAATTTTACTTGGGATAAAAAAAATATTACAATCATCCTAATCATCTAGCATATAGACCAGTTCGTACACTTGCACTTCTTGTCTCAGTTTCTTAACACTGCACAAATGTCAGAACAAAATACAACCAACAGAACACTTACAATGAAACACAAATGTTTAACGAACATCTTTAAGACTTTAGACTGTAAAATAAAAACTGAAACAGGAAGTGCTTCTGGATCAGCGTTGCTTACATATGGGGAGAGGAGATGAAGCAAGCTGTTCGACCCAACAACGCGTCCTAACCAAACGCAACCCATTTTTGTCCACACTGAGAGCAATAGATCACAATCAAAACTGTTCTGTTTGTTTGCTCGCTCACACGCGCTTTATACACACTACATTGCTGAAGAGAGTTACACTAAAATCGCACCTACCTTTTTACACAACTTGTTTTGAAGACAGCAATATTTTTGTGGAATTTAAAGCATTTGTCATATGATTTTCGTCTTTTAATAACTTCCGGAAACAATAATTCGACTTCATCCGCGCTACGCAGATGAATCGGCGTATGGCATCGAAGCACCGCGAGAAGAACTAGAATGCACTACTTTTTAATTGCTCTCGCGGTACTTTAATGTAACACGCCGAACGGTAGGCGCGGCGCCACAAGTCATACACACACACACACACACACACACGTAGAATTTTGGTAAGTGTTTTCTGTCGAATATACCTTTAATTTTAGTTTAAAAACGGAATTAAATTCAATTACAGGTGGTTGGAAAGGCCGAGTAAAATCATGACATGGTGTTTGGTCTTTTATATGTCTGCAGAGAGCAAATTATCAAACTTGTTTGAGGCAAAAAGTGCACAATACAATAATTAGACATATTTAAATTTGTGTTAAATTATGATAACATCTTTATCATAACATCTTATGATAAATTGCGGGATTAATTCTACTTATTTAGGCTTTCTGACTGATTTAGTTTGCAAAAAAATACACCAATAACAACACCCCCACCCTTGCTTCTTAGGTTATCACCACTTTATACAACAAGGTGAGTCCTCTCTTTTCAAAATACCACAGAACAGGTAAAAACTATACACAGGGAAGAAAATTAAATAGAAAGCTCTTTAAACTGCCATTTATGGAGAGGAAGAAGACAAACAGAGTTGCGTAAAAGCACATACTCAAATCCATTTCGATGACAGTTGAAAGAAAGCAGCTTTTATGAAGGGGCTTGACTGTACCCCTTTTTGAAAACTGATTATTTACTTAAAAACACAAACAATGGGCTTTAAATCATGGGGCCTGGCAAAGACAAGTTTTGCTTGAACACTCAGATAATAAATTCCTTGCAAATAAATTTTTCCACACGTTTGTCTGTGGCATTAAAGGCCGCAGGCTGTTTATCTTGCCCTGATCTCAAGAATGCATGAGTCTAAAGGAAATGAAGCATGATGTGTTTCCTCTGTTTCAATTAAACACAAATGTTCTTGCCCCCAGTAATGGGTGTTAAACATATACACTTGGTCACACTTTGTTGGACGCTACAATGAAGTAGCTTACTCATTGTTATGGGCAATTTCAGTGACATTTTCAGTCAAAACTTGAAATATAAATTCCCACAGAATATATTTATTATCAATATATTGAACCATCTTGTTATATTTCTCTAATGCCCTGTTGATAGAGTCCAGACAATAAAAATTCACTAGTTATCTGTTTTAAAAAATGGAAATGCGTTATAGATGTCAAAAGAAAAAAGCAACATACTTTGTAAGATTTCTGTGAATTAAAATATACAAACTAGAAGCCGTAACACCCAACAAATGGAGATAGGATGGCACTTCGAAGAACATAAAATATTTTATTCTCATTTATGAGAAATATGGACTGTTGTGGATGTGATAATTCTGAAAACAATGCTTCACCTGACTGTGGAAAATCATGCTTTAAACATAAAAAAGCTTTAAAAACTGTGAAAGAGACCTCTGGAAAATCTTTTTGCAAAAGTTTAACATTCGCTTTGTTTTTTCTTTGAAGGTGTTTATGTTTATCCACTCAAAATGACCCTTTCGTGACACAAGCTCATTGTACAGGTATGACTGTATAAATGTACAAGAATTTTGAGGAACTCGATAAAGAGTTTTAAATATTTGTTGTTTTACTGATAATCAGACATATTGACGAACAGGAGGACTGAAGATGAGCTCGTGGGAACGTTACACTGCGCTGAATGGAGTTGCGTTGCTAAGCGACCAAGTAAACAGTGTTTCTGCGGACAGAAATGCGGAGGGTGAGCTGCTCTTCCTGATCACTCTTTCTGAAGATCATTTTAATTCTGATCAAACGTTATTTAGTATAAGATTGTGACTTTTAAAGGTTATCAACCTTCATTAATTTATTAGCCATGCTTGTGTTTACTTTTAATCGCTAAACGAGAAAGAGTTTTGCAACCTGCTGTGGCTAGTCCTTGTTAGCTGTAGATTGTAGAAGTTTATCAACGACACTTACAAGTGATAAATGATGTTCGGTATACAACCGATTGTTATCTTTTTTTATCTCATAGGCAGGTGTGAGATAAGTTGACGTTAGTCAGCGAACTGTATAATATTGACATACTACTAAATTCCCAATCATGACACTTTTATGAGGCTGACGAATAAAAACTTGTCTGCTATTACGAATTTCTGATGTCAGTGATTGAGATATAGAGAAGCTGGTATATGTTGAGCCACGTCCTTTTAATTCATGTTTAGACTAATGATTTCATAATGATAGTCATCATTAGCAAAAACATAGCTGATAAAATGTTAAAGTTAACAACTTCCAATCTCATAAAATAAGGCACTGCCTGCAAGACATGTACTCAATGTAAAAGACAAAATAAAAAGTCTAAAATGTGAAGCCCCTTCGCAACATAAAAGCCTTATAATCTGGTTTCTCTGCAATCTTGATGCAATGTAATGTGACACAGTGCTGCATGTTTGATTATGGGTGGTTGACAAAAGTCTATGTCATATGGTGTGACCTAACAATTACAGTAAGATAAATCCTTCTCATCCTATTTGTAACTCCAGCAAAGAAGATAAATCTCTCATGCTATTTGTAGATTTTTAACATATTTATTTGTCAACTACCCATATACAGTATCAGCTGTACCTGAAAAACACACATCCAAATTTATGCTTTAAGACCTCATGGCCATTTTGTTAACCCAGAATTAATACCAGCTTAGTTTAAAGTATCTAAATTGGTTCCTAAAGTACTAATTGAGTTTGACTGCTGTATGTTCCAAAGGGATTGACTTGTAAAGCAGACAGTGGGAGGCTGACTCTAGTAGCTGTAGCACTACAGGACCATATCACACGAAGCGTTCCTGTTCGAAACGTTCCCCGCAACCTTTCTGCATCAGATGCTTCCTGTCAACGTTTTAGGAGGCACCAATGCACAAAGCAGAAAGTCAGAGATGCTGAGCAGACTCAGGGGCAAGAAGAGAAAGAGTACGTGCTGGATCCTGCCCCCCCACCTCTGACTCTCGGTAGGCTAAACTCGTGTTATATGCTCAGATTTTGCTGGACGCTTACAGTGGCTGATGTTAAGTTGTTAATGATCAAGCTCAGAGAATGGGTTTGGTGGCAGCACCCTCGAGAAGACTAACAGTAGAGGAGTGGAAAGAGGTTAAAGCCAGGGCTGTTCAGGGAGGAGACTCAATACAGCCTTGTGCAATATGCAAGGAGGAGTTTCGTCTGCAAGCGCAGGTAACTATACTCAGGTAACTATACTTACGTTTTATGCTTGATATGATTTATCCTATCCTACACTTTACTTGATTCGTTGATGTAGATCAAATTTACTCTAACTATAATTTTTTAGATTTAGTGCTAAATAGGAAACACTAAAGTAAAAAGACAATGATGGAAATGTTAAGAAAAATATTGGTTCAATGATGCAATTAAAATGTAGGTTAAAGAAATAGATTGCAGTTCAAACTTTTTATCAGTGGACTTCAGCTTCTCCCCAATTATGTCCTCTTCCTTACTGTTCAGGTGTGTTGTAAAGGATTCACGTGGTGCCCTCTCACGTTCTGTCTGTCAACAGATAATCTTTCCTACAGACACAAACTCAATTTTTTAGGTCCCGTATTCTATAAACCACGCACACAGCTATACAAATTTACCTACAGTGTCTTGGAATTTAACTATATTGTGAATGATGTAGCAATCAGTTAGGTCAGTGTGAAAGGTCATCCAACCATTCACTAAGTCCTTATACCCTTTTAAGATGCCAGTCTTCTTAAGAATGCTGGGAAAAAGACCAGCTGTATAAAGCAACAGAGACAACACAGTTGCCTTAGTCGCATGTAAATATTTGTTTGAGTGGGTGAGTTAATTAGACCTCAAAATGTAATTTTCACATGTAAAACGTCTTTCGTTTGATCAATTTAAAAAAGTTTTTCATTAATGTTGATGTCATTTTAATGTATTTGATGCATTTTGATGTTTTTAACCAAATAGACAGATTTGAATAATAAAATAACTACTTATGATCTTTGTGATTTTTGGACAGGTTCTACTCTCCTGCTCCCATGTATTTCACAAAGTAAGTAACCACACATCCACCTCAACGTTATTAATTGCCATAATGGCTTTAATACCACCTTAACATAAAAATCATATAAAAATCACACTTTAATACCACCTAAAAATCATTCAAGTTTTTATTTAGACTATTTTGGACACTCATTTCAGGTATGTCTGAAGTCTTTTGAAAAGTTCTCAGGCAGGAAGAGCTGCCCTATGTGCAGAAGAGAGCTGTATGAGACAAGAGTGATTTATGATGGTGCTCAGCATTATCGGGAAAGGTGTGCTGTCAGGTAAAGACAAGAATTCAGTCAGAAATAGCTCCCAGTTGTCTTAAATTTAATTCTTGTGGTTTTATGTGATATTTTCTTGTCTTTGATCTTAGAATACAAGCTTTTTGGCGAGGCTACCTTGTTCGAAAATGGTACAGAAACATAAGGAAGCATGTGCCTCCAAAAGACCTGCGCTTAAGACGAAGATTCTTTGAGAAAAAGGTATTCATTGAAAATACAATAAATAAAATAGATTGTTTCTGTTGGAAATATTGTAATTTACTTATTGATTTTTAATTTACAAATTAAAAATTAATTTGGTCTGTTTAAAGTCACTTCATAAAAGCAAATATATGTACAAGAATTAGCAAGGGATCAGAAATGAAGGCTTAAGCTGTTTAGCTAAAAGCTGAAAGGTTTATTTTTTCTATCCTTTTATTTTTTCTATCTATTGCCCTTTGACCCTTCAGAAGTGCAGGATACTGATAGCAGGTGAAAGTGGTTAGAAGCCTTTGGTCAGGAAACTTGCTGACATAAATGTCTGTCCCTGCAGCCCCCTCATTAGCCCACACAAAAGTCCTCATGCATTAGCACAGGGAAAGCAAATGTTGCCATCTAGTGAAGCAGCCACTGTCAGGGTCCTGGTTACAGTTTATGCACTGACAGTAATATTACAGACTCTCAGTATTACAACCAATACAATAAAATCGCTTTGAATAGCAGTATTTTCTAGTTCAAGGGTATTTAAATATAACAAAAGACATTGGCCCCTGTGATCATGTTCTATATGTTTGGGGATTATCAAGTCTCACTTTATCAGACTCAGTTTCCCTAGACATAATTTCTTTTTCAGAAATTATGATTGCCACGCAACTTCTACTCAATATTATTCCCTTGCTATGCAATTACTTTTAAGTGATAGTAATGGCAGTAAGATACAATTTAATATATATTTTCATTTATTCGATTATCAGATGACTTCGTACTATTGTTGCTGCTTTTGATGTGCTGCTTCATTGTCTCCTAATATATGTAAGTCGCTTTGGATAAACGCATAAGCTAAATGCCCAAATGTAAATGTAAATGCAATTTTAAAGCATTACAGTGCATACAAGTTGAGCTTCTTAAACTCTCAGGTACAAACGTGCAGCATTTCCCACTGAAGTCTTGTATCACATTTCATTGCTGACTGATCATTCTAGTCATTAAGCCCTCAGACTTACTTTAAAGTCTTGAAGATATATCACTTTGCTTGGATATTATGTAGATTATCTGAAATGTTACTAATGAATGGGTTTATAATGTATTTCTAGAGCATTCGTGTTTCTACCAGATTTCTTGCTGTTCTTAGCTGTTGACCAGCTAAACAAAATGGAATGTACAAAAAGAAGAGAGATTATAGAGACTATAGCCTCACTTATCACTTTGCCCTTAGATAGGGTTTCAATCAGCCAGTCCCCCAGTTTACTTAAAGTCAACATATTAGAAAGTTAAATCGGTGACATTAAGATTGATTGTACCTGCCTTGTTATTTCTGAGAATGTGAGGAGGCAGAGTTCACACTGCCAAGTGTTATTTGTATTTCTTTAGGAAAGGTCTATGTTTGAACTCTTTGGAATGCCTAACGTCTGTTTAATTACTGATCAAATACAGCTATTAAGAAACCTCTGATGTGTGTGTGTGCGGGGGGTGTGTGTACCTATGCGTGCAAGTCGTTTAGGTCAATTTCTGGGATTGTTTTCCTTATACACCCACGCATATTGCTATTGATCTACTTATCAACAGCTTTCCTTGTCAGTTTAAGATTCAGAATTAATATGGCGCATGAGTTTGCATGACTCATTTTCACGTTATTTATTTCCTTAATCAGTTTCAGGAGATGAACGACACCCTAGTGCAGTCGTGCAGCACAGACGTGGAAGCCTTTCTGAATGATATCGATCACTCCGTTACCATGAGCCACAATATCCTGCGCCGCTTTGACAACGAGTATGTATGTGTTTCTGAAATGGAGGACAAGGACTGGCTGGAAGCTCAAGAGAAGGTTTGTTCCAATAATGGCACTGCTCCTTCACCTACAAATGCAGACATAGACTAAAATACCAATGTGCTTTTATCAAAGAACAGCTCATCAATGCATCTAATCCCTCTCTGTAGTCGCTCCTCAGTCCTGCCCTTCGCCCAACGTGCCGCCGCCTGTCTCAGAACGCTCAAGCCATGCCGGCGGCACAGATGTTCCAATTCAACAGTATCAAACCCGCCATGAGATGATTGTTTACCTTGCTAATGAATGAGTGGAAATAATCCACAGTGTTTACTAAAAAACACAAGCTGTGCAGATAATGCATGCCTAGCCTTTCATTACGTGCAAGCTGAAAAAGGCCGTCTTTGTGGGCTTGATTGTTGTTGCGTCGAGGCAGCCAATGGCAGCGATCCGTTTAAAAAGGAAACACTTCAATTTTATCTTCTAGATGAGAGGTCAGGCAGGTCTTAAAGCTAGAGTTCAAGTTAAAACCAACCCTTTCCACCCAGGCAAACAGAACAAACCCTGTACCTGTGGTGAGCAAATGGCCATCACTGAAAAAAGGAAGCTGAAAGTCAGTTAATGATTATGGCTGCACACCTACTTTCTGTTATACTCAACTGAATATAATACTGTGATATAAGCGGCACACAGCAGTCATAAATCTGCTAATCTTTTCTCCTGATAATGTAATTGGGAAAACACTGATGGTGTGTTCATGTGATTTAGTTTTTTTGTTTTCATTTCAGAGGGCGTTGCATTGATGATCTGGATTTAAATAGCCTTAAAAGCAAGAGGCCCATTAATAAAATGAAGAAAAAGTCACACATACTGTACATCCTGGTGTATTGTAACACAATGGGATTAAAAAGTTTTCTATAAGTTTTGTATAATAATAATGTACAAAGTTAGGAAATATGCTTAAATGTTTGTCTCCTAATAAATTAGACAGCCAAGTACAGTCTGTTTCATTTAAGCTTTCCCCAGAACAGAACCTAAAGCAGCTGTAATGAAAAGCAATAATAAAAATTGTAGTTATTTTAAACTTCCTATCAGTAGTAAAATATGTATATGCATTAAATGAAAGGTGTTCGAAGGTTATAGAACATGTAGTTGCTGTCTGATCAGCTGTCTGAACAGACCCTAGCAGCAGCTTTGCTTGCTGGCATCTGCTACAGCAGTTACAAATGACTGATTATAAATGAGTGTCAGCGTAGTGTCTGATCAGCATAAATCAGTGTGCATTTCAAATGGTTATAGTCTCTTAAATGTCAGAAATTGTATCTGATGACACATTTTTATGGGTTGTGCACATCCTCGTCTAAATGGACAGCTTGAATTAATGTTGGATTCCAAGAGGCCATGGGTAAAATTAGCAAATGCATTTTGTGTGGATATATTAGGCTGTTGACAATTTGATACCTGATTGAAAGCAACTAGAACATTTGCAATCTTGAAACCGAAGCTGCATTAGAAATAATGTTTTTTTTTTCACTGTCATCAGGCTGTCCAGCGAGGTGTTCAAGACTGCCCTATTTGCCTAAACCATCTGAACTCACATACCGGCTTGTCTAAGGAAGGAAGAAATGTCATACTATTGTCTTGCTCTCATCTCTTCCATGAACCCTGTCTGCAGGCCTTTGAGCTTTTCTGCCAGGAGGTAAAACCCACATGTCCACTCTGCCGGTCCACCTATGCCAAAATGCTTGTTTAGAATTAAAGCGTGGTATATTTTTTAGATTAACCTGAAATTCTAGAAATGAAATTCCCAATTTTTTTCTCTGAATGGACGATGGAATAAATTTTACAGTGAAAATATGAATTTGGATTATGTTGCAATCCAGAAAATATACATCTTTATACATCTCATTTATGTTAAGCCAATAACAATTAGACTAATAAAGTTTTACTCTGCACTTACCATATAATAGTGGAAAAACAAAATGCCAAATGATAATACTAAAAAACATACAAGAATAAGAGAACCATGTTGTCAAAAGTCACAAACTTTATTGTGAACTGAAGAGGAATACAAAGTAAACTTAGAAGAATGACATTTTGCTTCGTAAACACCACAAACATAGGCAAATAATTCAACACGGCAAATGGGAACAAGAACATTCAGCAAATACATTCACACATGTAATAGAAGCAACAGGCAAGAACAGAAACAGAAGACTAGTCACAGTACAGACATTTAGCCTATGACAAACAAACAAGTTTTGATAGATTTCTGAAAACAACACAGCACCTGTCATCATGTATGTCATCTTAAAGACAATGTGTCCTACAGAAAATGGGGTTTTAAGAGTGTTGGGAGAAAAAGTATTCGGTTCCTTCACAATTAATTTTAGAACATTACTGCTAATACAACTGCTAGATTTTGAGAAAATTAACACACCAACTGATACCCTTAGCTCTTATTCTGCATAAACATAGGAACAAGTATGAAGCTTGACACAGCAATATCCTTTAAAAACACCATTTACTTCAAACAAATGAGCACAATGTACTAAAGGTCATTTAAGTTTGTAGATGCGCTATAAAAATAAAATGGAAAAGCTTACTTTAAAGACAATTATTGACATAACACTCGTTCTAGAAACATTTTCTTAGAAAATTTTATTGTGCAAATCAACAGGAAGATAAGACATATTTTACATGTAACTTTTTTCTATTCATAACAATAAAAACACCAAAAAACAATGCGTTATTTTAAACCACAAAACCCATTGAGGTGTCAATTTTTAACAACCTTTTGACAGGCTTTGAATTCAGTGTCCCTCATGTGAATATAAATCAAATATTTCTTAAATTCATTCCTGCCCAAACAACATTACATATCAGAGCCCTGATTGTTTTTCCTTTGGCCAGTTCAAGTTAAAGATATGCCCTGTCATTTTGGTATGCCATGTTATTGACAATCACATGAGGGATTCACAGTGAATTAGTCAATAAAAAGGTACACACTTCACTCTTTCACTCATTTACACATCTCACACATACACTGCATGTCTCCTCAACACTGGATAAAAGGAGACAAAAACGGAAAAAGCAGAAAAAGCCTGTTTAAGGCATCAGAGGTGATACATTAACAACAAACAAATGCTAAGTGACTAATTGTCTGGCCTTTTTCACAAATAGCATAGTATGAATGAGGCTTAAAAGCCTGTTTCATATCTACATTCTACAAAAATAAAAAGAAAAATATACTGTATATACAAGTAAATACATAATTTACATTAATATGAGGCTTGTTAAACGGACAAAGAATGTAGACCGAACACTCATAAATGCCTATGCAATTTTACATCAAAGCTTTGCTCCGAGTCACAGACTGACAGAGAAATGACAGGAATGGCCAAAACAGTTTGCTCTTCATGTTCTTCATCGGTTAGGTTTTGCTCTTAAAATGGGAATGTCTAGAAACTACATTAAAGAAAAGATCAACTGTGTAACTTTTTTACAAAATTAAAAAACGAAACATTTCTGTTTTTATCACTTCTTTCATAGCCACTCTGGAGATTTTTCAAAGAGTTCTGTAGCCACTTAAAGATCGACTGACCCAGCCTGAATTTTACATTCAATCAGTGTTACCGCACAACAAACTCGAAGAGTTGTGGAATAGACAGATCTGGCTCTCCAGTCCTGTTTTCACAGCCATTTAAAAAATGTAAATGTTTAGCCTCTGATCTACTTACACCAGTAATTCAGAAGATGAAATGGGCCAAGCTAATATACAGCATGAGAGCGAGAACTTTGTACAAATATCACTGTTCATGAATATAATAATCTGCCAATTGCAAAAAGCAAAGCAGCTTCATAGGTACACCTCAGATGTTTAAAGGCTGTTTTCCAGTAATGCTTCGTTAAAATAAGGCAAATATATTGATCATTACAAAGCACTGCAGCAATTACCAAGAATTAAAGAATACCTGTTCTTTGTTATATGCTTAAAACATAACTTTGCGTAGAATTGTATCTTCATTATATAGTATCAAAGGTTGTAAAGGAAGTAGCAGCAGATTTAAGAATAGGAAAAGGAAGTAAATCCCAAGATTGTGCCCCACCTTCTGACAACAATTATTTGGTGCACTTTACTCATGTGACAACAGAGAAACATTTCTCTGCAATCTTAAATTACCTTTCTAACAAACCAAGTTGATTTTACCAAAAGTGACTGTCAGGTTGCATCATTCCTAATCACAATTTGCTGCAACCAGTTCAAGTAAACACACAACAACATCTTAATCATTATCGCTGGTTGTTGCTAGTGATTTAAACCCCTCAACGCCCATTTCTAAACCTTGCCCACAATCGAAAACAGAACTAAAGCGGTAGCAGTGCAAGATCAAATTTTGGCAGGTAGGCTTTCTTGTTAGCTGTTTTATCATCCCATACTACCCAGAATATGCCAGTATTTGAAGTAAGGCACATGTTTTGGGAGTTTCCTTGTAAATTCCCATTACTTAATGCTGTCACATCCATCAAACCCAAATTGTCACAGTAAAGCATGAGGAAACAAATCATAATGTGTCCTCATTTAAAACTCACCAACATCTGATCATATTAACAAAGTGAATGTAAACATATTAAATGGTAAACACACACAATGACAAGCTTACGGTTTACAAAACTTATTTAACATTGCAAGAGCACTGCAAAAGTACTGCAAAATGATCGCTATAGATTGATACCATTTTCAGAACTACCACTGTGAATAGCCATCCTATTGCAAAAAAAATCCCAGGATTATCACATTTTGCTAGTAGAAGAAAGTTTTTTTTTTTTTCAACTTACTGGTTACTAACAATAAGTCATTTTGGCATTAAAAAAAATCTGTCTGGAATATAGGTTTAGTTAGACTTACTGCTGCAATCAGCAGCGAATTTCAAAATACTACAATTGTTCATTTATGTGCTAATATTACACATAATGAATCTCTAAATCTCATAAATTGGTGAATATGAAAAACAGCATGTGTGCTTTTTCGTCATTTTAGGGATTCCAGAAACTATGACCTAAATCTGTTTCATGTAACAATTTTACTTTTATTAAATTGTTCTACAGGGGAGTGAATTCTCATGCCATCCCAGATGTATATGTCATCTTTTCTTCGGTGAACAAAAAGCATTTTTTATAGAAATATCTGACACTTAATGTCTATGTTCTTGTTCAAATGAAGCAAGTAAGGCATATACACGAGGGATGGCATATGAGTGAGTAAATTATGAGGGAATGTTTTATTTTTGGTATTTTTATCTTTTAAGGAAAAATAGGACCGACCTGCTGAGACGTATGCACGCTTGCAAGTGACAGACTGAGAATAAAAATCTGTAAAATTATCAGCTTGACAAAAATATTTTCCCCTAATTGCATCCAACTGAATAAAAATATAGATATCCCCAAAAAGCACAATAATTATTATTCCACATTAAATGGTGCAGTCAAGAGGCTTTTAGGTGTGCAATAACGTTTTCTGACTTTGGAGAATTGGAAAAAACATCAAATTTGATTACATCAAATCGATTTCATTTACAATCGTTTATGGAAACACAGACTGGTTCACCAGGATGATTAGAGTAGAATCTGGTGAAAAGCATTTTGAGTTTACAGCAAAACTGACTGCTCAGATGAGATGATGGACATTAAATATTCTACACTTGCTTTTAATTCTCTCTGGCCAAATGTTACTATACTCTTAAAATAAAATACAACTGTAAACACATGCAGGTGAACGTGTGAACAGTAATTCTCACAGAGTTTTCTGATGCCCATTGGCAGCATGTTTTCCTGACTCTGCATCTGTCGTACTGTTTGAGAGATTTAATTTATCCAGACCTGAAACCAAGAAAAGAAAACATAAAAATTTGAATTTGAAAACACAAAACTAACTATTGCTATTTTATTAATTAATCATCACTGATTTAAGTGGATTAAGTGGAATTCTCTGAATTAATAAATCTGTATTTAAACACTGAATTTAAGAAACAACGTATAGTTGGAGCAAGTTTACACATCAAACAGAAAGATAATGACTGTCAAAATAAGGTCAAAAAGTAGGAAGCCCTTTAGGGGTGAGGGCGAGGTATAGGATATCAAGGTGAATACATTACCAAGGGCTTTGAGAAGTTCCTCTCGCACGGCAGACGTGAACTTTCGCACCAGACACAATGTGGTAACCACAGCAAACAGAAGATTGTATGAAAGTACAATGTAGAAATTTCCAAGCCAATTAAATCGCCCAAAATCTCCCAGGAGATCAAATCTTGTTATTCCTGCAGAGGGTAAGAGAAAGGGCATCTATTATGAGACCCAATTCTCTTTTAAAACGAGTCTTCATTTAGTAATAGAGTATGTTACAGTATAGACAACACTTATTCACTACCTCTAACCTACCTCAACAAAAGCACAAAGGACAGTCTAACAGCAAATAACACACTGTGCATTCACTCTCTCCTAACCCCAAAACAAATCAAAACAAACTCCTTTACATTTGTTTTACTGCAATTTAAAAAAATTACAATCATTGAAAATTCTCAAAGTACGCCTTAATATTTACATATTATCTTACAACTGGCATAAATAAATTATTCGCATGCACAATATTACTACTGCTAAAAACCACCCAGTGAAAGGTTTTAAACTGGTATGTGTCGGCCTAAAAAAAGCCTACAGAGAGAATGAAAGCAGCAAAGCTCCATCTTCATCAGATTGAACAAACTGATAAAGCATATCTTTTTCTTCACATCTGAGATAAGCAGGTCTAAAATTTACCATTTGTCATATTTCAGACTCACACTGAAGTTTGTTATTGTCCATCACGCAAAACTTATTTAGAAAATAATGCGTGCCTGTGCAAATATATTCTGGTGGTAAAGAAAGTGGTAAAAAGTGGTCATATCTGAAAGCCTAGGATCCTGAATTGGACATGCTTACAACTTTAATCTCTATATTTTTATTTTGAAAAATAATGTGAATTTTATTCTCTTTTACATCTTTTATATAAAAATATCTATCGGTCATCCATCTTTTGGTAGACCTTAAACATACACACACTACAGCTTTTTCATCTCAGGATGTTAAAAGAGTTAGATATCTATAAGGTAAAAAAGCTCACTGAAAATAACAATAAACTGAGTGAAGACTAAAAGAGTGTTAGGGGTGAGGGTCGTTTACTGTCCGTGTAAAAGTCAATGTTTTCATACAAGTCAGTTTGCTTTTCCCACATTTTGAAGAGACTCCTGCAGTCTGTACACACACACACACACACACACACACACACACACACACACACACACACACACACACACACACACACACACACACACACACACACACACACACACACACACACACACACACACACACACACACACACACACACACACACACACACACACACACACACACACACACACACACACACACACACACACACACACACACACACACACACACACACACACACACACACACACACACACACACACACACACACACACACACACACACACACACACACACACACACACACACACACACACACACACACACACACACACACACACACACACACACACACACACACACACAAAAATGCAACTTCATGCAACTATTCCTTTCATCTATTTAAAACAACATAACAGAACTGTTGATATTTTTCTGTTGAGAGTCACTGTACTCACACACACACTCATACACCCAGCTATTTGAACAGCCGTGTCCATTGCATGCCGTGTTGTTTATTGCATCCATTATGACGACTGCTTGTCCTTTCTCTCTCTTCATTCTTGTGTAACATCTCTATGGCAAATCCCGATGGAATGTAACTTGTTAAATCTCAACAGAGGAAATGAGTTTGTCCGTATGTTTGTATATGTTCTACTGGAAAATGTATAAAAATGGCAGTATCCAAAAACAAATGCTAGTCCTGTTGCTGGCGACACCAGGATATACACAGGAGGTTACAAAGACCAGTAAACGTACACACGGGTTAATAGGATCTTACCCAATGTTCGGGACATGACGGGCAAAGCCGAGCTCAGCACTAGAATGGATACACAGCAACCAATAATCTGAAAGAAACACAAAAGACAACCAAGACAAGCACATCAATCATTTCACATTACTACAGATTGTGAAAATCTCATTATTGACAGAATAACTAAAATAAAATAGAAGTTTCAATTAATTTTGAGGCACAAACAAACAAATAATGCATCTTTTTTTTTTGAGAAATTGCAAGTCCTACTGTTGTCATGGTAGTGTCGTCCTTTCTTGGAGTGAGCTCCTGAAAGATGCGAAGACTATAGAAGCCAACCACAGATGAGACCATTAGATAACTGTAGATATCATGAGTTAAGATCCACCAGATTCAAATCCTCTAATGTTTCTCATTTTATTCAAAAACACACTTACAGTCATCAACAAAAATGAAACTTAATTTATTTTCAGATACTTTAACAAACACATTAACACACAGTGCCTGATGCAAACACATGGATCGTTGCAAAGGATACATCATGAGAATGATTTCAATAACCGCCTGGGCAACTCCAAATGTGGACAAGGAGGCATTGCCAATATCTCTCTCCTGCAAAAAAAAAACAGTCAAGGCCATTGTCTATCACTATTTATTTAAACAGTTTTTCCATAGAAAATTTGATCCAACCACATGATGCTTTTTGTGCACACAAACAAGCAACATCAATAATGTCTGATATGCACAGGTTCCGGACTGAGGAAATCCACTTACAAGAAGTGACTGCATTAGGTGGACGTGTTTTAGCGATGTGCCCAATGCAAAGACTCCTGTTACAACTGAAGCTGTGTAATCTAAATAAGACTACAGTGTTGACACCTCAATGCTTCAGGCAGTGAGGGCAGAAAAACGGCACAAATATTTGGAGCTGTTCTGAGTGAGCGCTATTATGAAGAAATAAAACATATAAAGCTCAGATTAGCGAAGTTTCCCCTCTCACCAATGAGGACAGACAGAGTGAAATTGGCGAAGTAATGAATGGAAGCAGATGAAAGAAATCTTTTTAAATTCACCGCCGCTCACACACGCATAATATGCGAGCAGGTGTTCAAACAAAAAAAGCAAAAAAAAGCAGCATTGCGCTAACAGTAAGAGGCTGCGCAGAATGAATGGCTGCCAAAAATTAAGGAAAAAAACGTAAGGAAACCAAAACAAATGCTCTGGTAAACAAACTTTCTCAGTCTCTGCCTTTAATATCTTTTGATGCCATTGATGTGATCCAAAGGTTTGGGTTGGAATTATTACAATAAAAGCCAACATTTATACATACTTTAGCAATGTAAAACAACCTCAGTCTAGGCTTGAAAAGCAGAAAAAATAAATATTATTGTAATATCATTGTATATCATTAATCATTGTAATGATGTGCATTTGACAGCTGACCAATTCAAAACCAATGGAGCGTATAAAATATTTATGATGATCTTTCTAACTGGATTAGATAAAACCCGAATCAAAATCCGCACCAGACTTTATTACGTCACTCTTCTTTGTTGTTACTGATGACAGACCAGAAGTGGGTTTACACTGGTGATTGAATATCCAGAGTAGATCAAAACACCTGGTTGTATGACTTTATACTACACTCACACTGAACCATCTTTGTGCAGATAATACAGAGACACTAGCTTCTGGCTTAATACAATGTGATCAAATAAACACATGCACAGCCAGATAAACAATATGAAATGCATCACACATGAAACCCAAAATAAAACAAAATGAGCTGCTGTCTGTCAACCGATACAGGCAGTTAGCTTCTCTCTTTATATTACAATTGTAATAAAATTGTAACTTATTATTCTTGATGAATTAATAGCCATAAAACTGACTGATATTACCGAAGTGGACACGTATCTCAAATCCCTTTTTTGCTTGGAGCCGTGTCAGGTGTTTTGTTAGCTCTGTTTAAACTCCCTCAATCACAGGTGTTAGGAATGTGTGTGTACCTTCCTTCAGGTGTGTCCTAACTGCACTACATGTTTTGATGTGCCTTAGCTAATAATAGAAAAAACAAAAAATTCATTGTTGATTAGAAGAGCCTTTTTTTTTCATTTTTCATCTCTCTTTTTCAGTAAGCTGTTTATTGACAAGACAGAGGCTAAATGTCATCTGTCGACTCCTGTCGAAGGTTCAGAGGTCAAAGGGAGAAATACGATATCTCGCGCTTTCCCTCTCATCTCGTTTCTCATTCCATCACTCCTTCTGCTTCGTATGACACGTGAGATATGAGTTCGCATGAGAAACGGACATTAATGAGGCTGTTTTTAGCATCGACTATAATTCTGAATCCGTGGGGAGTGACAGCAATAAGACTTTTATTGCAGTCATTAGCAACAGTGCATCAGACAGCTTAATGTAAGCAGTGCCACCGCATTAGAACTTCTTACCTCATAGCCAAATTTTACGACACCCTGCCTTATCTGAGCGTCTCTGCGTTAACCCACTTACCTGAATTCGCATCAATCTCTGCTAAGAATGTTGCGGAATTTTGTCCCACCCTCCGGCACTTCCCATACGGACGCAAACCCATCAAACAGGCGTACTGCTGGGTTGTCGTGGTTACATGAGATCTTAAGCATGGCATCGGTCCAGCTCATCAAACACATAAACCATTAACCAGCCTGTCAGACGGGCCCTTCGTCTCTGAACGCTGTGACAAGTGTAATTTGGGGGATTTTCAGTCAAGCGTCATGCCAAGGCAAATATCTACGCTAATAAAATAATTAGAATCTGAAGCGGGCAATCTTACAGCAGCAAGACTACCAAACCCAGGCCAGAAAAAGATGTGCTGCACATTCTTTGTTGCGGGAGTAAAAACAACTGTTGTAGCTATGAAGCAAGGACACGGGGTGGAAGTGATGAAGCGTGGTGAGATAAGACCATCACTGTATGGAAGGGAAGAAAGACTGTTTAAGGACAAAACAATGAAGAGCAGGAAATAATGTAGACCTGTAGAGTTCCTGCAAGTACACACGAGTATTAAACTGATTTAGATATAAATCCAAGAGACTTTCTGTGAGAAACTACTCTTAACAACCATGTATAAGTTAAAGGAATAGTTTACCTAAAAATAAACAAATCTGTAATTTCAAACCTGTATGAGTTTTTTCTGCAGAACACAAATGAAGATATTTTGCAGAACTGGTAACCAAACAACATTGATCCCCATTGACTTTCATTGTATGAACACAAAACCACTAAGACATTTCACAAATAATCTTCTTTTGTGTTGCACAGACAAAAAAGTCACACATTTTTGAATGACATAGGGTTAATAAATGATGACATAATTTGAGTTTTTGGGTAAACTATCTCTTTAAATTATGGTTTTATCACAAGGCCAGACTAAACGGGTCTTATACAAGCCCTCAACATGTGCACCTCATCACCTAGTCAAGACGCATGAAATCTGCATCCAGAGTTTCACACACGTAGACTGCGTGAGTGCCTTTGAATTGACCTCAAGCAGAGCAGCGGGTGCAGCTCTGATAAAAAGCATCAAACAGCAGCGACATGATAGACATCTCACCCAGCCTTTTTTTCCCACACACACCTGAGCGTATCTGGAATTCAATTTGAGTTGACGTGAATCTTGTGGACACACACAGGACACAGCGGTAAAAAAAAAGTGAGTCGGCAACAAATGATGAAAAAAGAGAGGGGCTAAGTACGAGAATCTGAGAGTGAGTGGAACAGGAAAACATTTTGGAAAAGCTGAGTGTTTGTTTACATTCACCGGTGGGTTGACTTGCACTTTTCTTACCGATGAACCCTTCGGCAAAGCCGTCTCGTCAACAAGCAGGTACACAATGTTCAGGGCAACCAAGAGAACAGAAAGGGTCTGCGAGCAGCACAGAAAATAGACATTAGCACAATACACATAATAACACATCAGATGAACTGATGAAATAAACACGTACCGTTCCAGCGAGCAGGATCAGCATCACTATGGGGTAAAGCAGGTTCTTCTCCCAGGCTGAGGCCTTCTTTCTCCTTTCTAATAGAGAGAAACACAGTTGTAGCACGCACACACACCTACAGAAGTGTTTAATGTGAACAAACTTTCAGCAGCTGTAAATTACACCCAATCCCTTTAATTAGTCAACTCCTCTCAGCAGTCTGACAGAAAAACTATTAAAGCATGAGATAAGGCTGAAAGATGTGTGCTTCAGGGAGCAGATTTTTCAAACCATTATCTTTCCATCAGCAAATGCTATAAAATCTCATAAGTGATGTGATATATGTTAATATAAGAACCAGTAACTGTTTCCGTAGCCCAAATGGTTTACATTGCCTTAGCAGCAAAAACATCATGGGTTTGATTCCCAGGTAAGACACATACTGATAAAATGTATACATTGAATGCACGTCAGTTTGAAAAAAGCATCTGTCAAATGCATAAATATAAACTAATAACAGATTGTATGATAATGCATTGAATTTTATTATGATTTATTTATGTAAATCTAAATCAACCACATTTACAATACAGCAGCTCTAATCTCCTGATACCGCAACAGTCATGAACTGGGTCCAAAACATGCTTTTCATCATTTTCCATCCTAGTTTCCGTCACTCAAGCGCCGCTCTGTCCTCTACTCTCTCCTTCTCTCGTGATTCTGCTCGAGCTCGCAGTTTGGCAGGGTTCCCTGCATATGCACCATGCTGCCTCTAAATTAATGACCTCACTTGGAGAGACAGCCACAATAAAGTTTGCATCACACTCCAATATCCTAAGTGCCTTTGTGGCCTCGTCTCCTTCCAACCGCTTGTCTCCTAGAATCGAGCTGACATCAAAAATGATACAGCCATACCCTATCTGGCTCTGCTCCCAATCTGTGAAAACTATTCACATTCAAATACGTGCACGCTTCGCAATTCACCAATATTACGAAGAATCTAAAAGCAGGTGTTGTTAAATGACGTTAAAAAGATCTCTCACCGAGTTTGTTCCTCTGATTGCGAATGTTGTCCAGTTCTTTGCAGAGATGCTGCGAGTTTCCGTGGAAATAAGAGTTGGATGTTGTACCTGAGTGACAGACAGGGACAAAATGAGAGGCAGAGAAAAATACAGCGGCAAATTGGAACAAAGAAAGACACTTTAATTCTGTTTAACTTGGCTTATTATGAGCTATAAAGTTCAAAGCTGATGAAACATCAGTGATCAGAGAACATAAATCAGTGATATGAACCTTGTCAACTTGTCAAGTGCCTACTTAACATATCACACTGTTTGTCAAAGTCTGTCAAGAAAGAAAAACAGATCCGTGACATTTATTGATTCGGAAAATAAAAAACTGAAACAAAACTAGATGCAAGTAAAACAACTTGCCAGCTTGTCACGCTGAGCGCAGGTGTTGTTCAAGATCTAGACAGCTAAAAGTGAGATTGAGCCAAGGACTTTTGATTTCTACATCTAAATTAACATTCTGCAATCGTAAATTATTATTAGATTTAATTGCTTTCATTCTGCTTTTCTTACGTTTCTCATTTCCTATACAGTAAATTATAACAATTAAGAAATTGTTTTTAACACCAAACACAATGCAGTTAGGTATCCAACCACATTTAAGATGACAGTCTAGGCCAGAGATGTGCATGCTGAAACTGGTTCTGAAGGGGGGACTGAGGTTTCTTCTGAACACAGAGCATGTGTGTGTGTGTGTCAGGAGGTGTGAGAGGGCAAAACCAGAGAGGGGTTCTCCAGGAAAACCACAGACTTCTGTCTCATTCAGCTCGTATTTATCAGTTTTTTTGCCCGTTTCAGTGGTTCGTTTGCTCCTCAAAGCAGAGGATTGGTTTGCACAGCCTCGGGGGACACACACTGGCAGATCAGCAGCAATTAGTTCAGTGTTACACCATTACTGGCGTGCAATAAAAACACAATCTTTCATCTTTCCACCGACATGAGGCTGAGAAGTCAATCACTTTGATCAAAACGTGATTACTATTATGATGATTGTACCACGCCCTGTCTGGTAGAGGTTCAAGTTCATAAAGAAATGTGTTAAAGAAAAAACAAGCAGGTGCGTTTTGGATTGTGTACTTGTCCATACGGGTGATGTTTAGGGAAAATCTGTACCTTCCAACCAAACTGTGGGAACAATGTGATAGGAAATGTCATTATAAAATGATCAGGACAGGATTGTTCTGCCAAGTATGTCTCAAATCTGCCCTGGAGGAAAGATATGAGGTGAGAGAGAAAAAAAACAACAAGGATGGATGGGTATCTTTTTAGTCAAACAAGCTTCATGAAGTAACATTCTACTCCTGTAATTTTCCTTAACATAATCTTCTGCTATTCTTTTTAATGGAACACTTCACTCAAAAATCTATTTTCTATAATCATTTATTTACCCTCATGTTGTTCAAAACCTGCACATTACTCTTTTTCTGTGAAACACAAAAGAAGATATTTTGAGAAATGTCTTCAATACAATTTTATGTTTTATGTCCATACAATAGAAGTCAATGCGGACTAATGTTGTTTAGTTATCAGTGTTCTCAAAACACCTTCTTTTGTGTTTTGCAGAAGAAAGAAACTCATACAGTTCAAAATGACATGAGGGTAAATAAATGATGAAAGTGAAGATGAACCCATTCCTTTTAATAACAATATGACAATTCTTGAAATGAAAAAGACAGAATTACGTTTTCTTATTTTTAAAATGTCTCGTTTAAAAAAAAAGATTAGAAAGTATTGATATTAAATTATAGTGATGAATGTGATGCTCAGTGGCTACTCAGCAGAGGTGATGCTGGCTGAGAGAAAGTAGATGATGTCATTGTTTTCTAAAGAAACTTTAGTCTGTTCCGCCTTACGTCAGCAGTAATTATGCAAAACAGAGAGCCATACGGTCGCGAGGAGGGTTTTTGCAAGGTCACCCTGCCACTGCGCATCTGGGCAATAGAGAAAAGCATAGCGAGAGCCAAGACAGAGGACAAACAACAAATATGCCTAGCATGCTCGCATACTCTCAACAAACAATGCACCTCAAGAAAAACACAGCTGCCCCCTACGACCCCCACGCATTGCCAAACATATGCGATACACAGAACGACGTGCAAACACAGCAGCAGAAGTGTACTATGAATGTAATACAGCAGTACAAAGTCCAAAAGTTTTAATGAGATCATAGTGCATCAAAGCAGTAGGCTTTTATTAATTAACAAACTTACAGCAACAAATTATAGTCATATCAAAGGTCTGCAGAAGAGCATGTGCTGGCATGTATTATCTAAATGAAGATAATTATTATTTGATTGAATACAGATAAGAGCATTTTAAAACTCTTTTTCCCACTGTTTAAGTTACTTAACTCAGGCTTTGCGTTTAAGAAAAGACCTAAAATTCCTCAAATTCCTGATAAGGTAAATTCTCGCTCTCCTTAACGCCTGAACGAGATCTTCCTATAACGCAGAGTTGTTGAGCTTGCCAAAATCACATTCCGAATCACTAGCGGCCTTTTGTCACCCAATCACAGTGGCTGCCACTACAGCTTACATCAAACAACAATCACAAAAACAGAAAATCGTTAAGACAGATTACAATTATTTTATCAGGTGTTCAAAGCAAATCGGCTTTTGGTGCTAAAGCTACAGAACCAAACAACCAAATGAGAGGCTATTGAAAGTCATCCATGGGATTTGGGCAACTGGGTACTATCAGTGAAGATGATCTGGCTTACCTCCGTGAATTCAATAGAAAAGCACATGTTCTGTGTTGACTGGCATCTGTACACTTTGTTACGTGCTTGAGTTGAAGCTAAAGTCTGGTTTGCCTTTAAACCTGAGCACTTCCTGCATTGCATGGAGTTCTGGTTAGGGGAATGACATCCAACAAAATAAAGGTACAAATGTAAGATAAGCCTTGAATTGGACAGGGGTTCCTTGTTTGCTGAAAACTTGGCTGAACCACTATTATCAGCATTTATATTGTTAAAGTATGATGTATGGTAGGGATGTTGAAGATACAGTGGAAACAGTCTGGGTGTCAAGGACTGAACCAGGCAACTCACTGAACTGCAGATTATTATGTCTGACTGTAAATGAACCGTTAACGTTTTCTTTTGAAAGCAATGTTAAAAGTGCAAATTTGTAAAGTTAGTGGAACTTAAAATGAAATCAGTCAAATCCAGTCACTTAAGGATAAATAGGAAGTGGGCTAGGGGCAGATGCCCCCATGCTGTAAAAACTAAATCCGGTTGGAAACACTGGGGTACGATTTCTTAGAGTTATGGAAAGAGAGAGGTGTGAGCAGCACTGAAAGGGAAGGTTTCACACGGACATAATAGTGTCATGGACATAATAGTGTCATTAGATTCTCAGACTATACCTCAAATGTACTGTATCCTGCTTTGGATAAAAGCATCTGACTAATGCTAAGTGCAAATGTACACAATTCAATTAAAAAAATTGCTGGTTCAAGCCCTACAAAGGGTAAGCCATGCTGCATTATCACTATCATGATTTAAGCAATGCACTTATGCACAGGATGCTCCAGGGGAGTTAATAATCAGTTAATAATTATACCCTGTAAGTAAACTGTAAGTCACACAGACGCATTAAAGTGTCTGTTTATTGAATAGCAGTAATTATTAGTTGTAATAATTGTTTAGTGCCTCTAGTCCTTCATGCATTACTTCTGTTCATGCTTAAAGTGGCACTCGGTTTTCCTCAGGCTACATCATCATCATCATTCTGTCATTTATCTGCCTTTACACTCTTTTTCCCAAATTCAGTGCAATAAATGCTAAAAACTACAGGTGCAAATATTCTGCTGTCATTTAGGTAATGCAAAAAAGCTCTTTCATGTAACACGTGTCTGTCAAAACAAAACACTCACCATTGAGTCTGCGCTGCAGGGCCTCTTCCTGCAGCTGTATACAATATATCTGCTCATCAAGATCTTCTAAAATCTACACAGATAGAAGAAAAACATAGTAAGTTCTTAACAAATGTATCTACAGTTTGTAGGTGCAAACATGCTGTACTCACTGTGGGTTTGACAAGTAACTGGCCCATCACTGTGAACATGCGTGACAGTCCCACTGGAGTACACACTGATGAGATAAGACAAGAAGCTGCTTCACATCACACACACACTTCTGCACTTCTGCTTTTCAATGGCAGGAGTATGAATGCTTCCTTTAAACCGTGGAGATGTTCAAGTTTATGTAACTACTGTTTGTTTTGATTGACAAATAGGGACAAGAAATACATCTAAAAATGTGGAATAAGATTTTATTGTGTTAACATCAGTAAATGCATTAGCTAACATGAACAGTTAATGTTAATGGCAATACAACTAATGTTAACAGTTTCAATTTTTGATGTTAAAAGAAAAACTTCTACAACATTTATTAATCTTAGTTTATGTTAATTTTAGTATTGTTCATTGTTGGTTCATGTTGGCTAAAGCAATTAACCTGTTCCCTGTTCCTAGTGGAGCACTTCGGTTATTTAACTATTTACTTTAATATTTCATAGTTGAATTCTAATCAAATCATGATAAACTATATATTAATGAAAAGACTAGTGGACATAATGGTAATTAAAATGGAATTAATGGAAATAAATATTTGACAAACTTTGATAAAAATAACAAACAAAAAATTAATTATAATTAATTATATAATGTTAATTATAAAAATACCTAAAATTAAAAAAGGAAGATTTGGAGTTCGGATGGGACATTTTTATGTGTATCCTCAATAGCAGTGATAGTTATCAGGTTAAATAAGGTTTTGTAATGCACTACCTTTATTGTTTGTGCGTTTGCCCTGAAAAAGCTTAAAATGATTTTTTAATAAGCTATTGGTAAAAAATTTAGTTACTTAATAGTTCATTTTTTTTATATCTGAATGTTCAATATTCAAAATCTAAAAACTCACTAAGTAGCAACAGGCCACCCATCAAAGAAATGCAGGAGTAGAGGTACGGCAGATAAAACTCCCATAAATCTAGAACAAGAAAATGACACAAGCACAGTAAAACACAAATCAATCCAGAACCAAACAAACACATGCATGCACGAAATTAGCAGCTTAGTAGTAATACCGTAGAGAGACTCCATGCTGGCGGCATCATTGTCGATGAGAGCAGACGCCACCCACACGATGCCCAGGATGAGGAGACCCAACAGAAAGAGCATAACAAACGTCTCCAGCACACGAGCCCTAATGCCCTGAAACCCACAAACACACTTTAGCGTTTACTCATGCCTATACCCATGAGGGATTCAGAAGCACACACACACAGATCAGCAGGTGTAAATGAGGCTCTAATTGGAAATTTAGCACTGCGAGCCCCAGGACTCCCCTATAATACTGCTTCAGTACACATCTCCCCCATCTACACAAATGTACACGGAACAATAGGTCAACCAGACACAAAAAAAACAAATGACTTGACCTCCCTCTCTCTTATTCACTCACACACACTTATATGAACAGTTATTAGCATGTCCGGTCAGAGTTTGCGGCTGAAATGAAAAAGGTGACTGCTACTGTCTGAGATTAAGTCCAGAGGCTCATCTGGAAACTATTAGGAGTTTCATTAGAGTATTTTCCGGGTCAGTAAGTATCTTATGTGTAGCGCTTAACCGAAAACACAGACAGGGCACAATGTTGGCAATGATGCAGGCGATTGCAAGTGTTTATAATTCTCACAAAAACCACACACAACCCATCACAGACTTATTCTCTATTGAATCACCTGCAAGCATTTAAAACATACCGCACAATTATCTTGCTATAAAGATTATTTCCCTTCACCCACAAAACACACACACTTACTGTCCCTTTAGTCAAAGCATGATTTTAAAAGGTCTATTAGACTTGTTCCAGTATTCAATTATACAGTTTATTGATATAATTCATCTGGTTAATATTATAACCATGGGCAATTCAAATTACTGTACATAATTACTGTAAATAACATAGTAGCATAATCATTTAGATTTATCCAAAATCAGAATAGCTAACACAGTAAGTCGAATATGCACAGATTCAGTTGTCTATAAATTTAAATCAAAATGTATTTGTGGATTAATATAAATCTTTATTTAGATTATTAAATGTTAGTTTTTTAAATATCGGTTATTAAAAGGTAACTAAGACATTAAAAAAAACATTAAAACAGATGTAATCCAATACTCTGATGAATGAAAATCTGATATTGCCACTTGTCTACCATCTATATTACCTAACTCTCTTTTTAGGTGTCTGTGTCAGTCTGTCTTCAGGGTTATTTGTATAAGTATCTGTATTTTACAGCACACTTATTATATTAAGAGAGATATTAAGAGAATCTAGAGCACCTCCAAGTGACTTCACGATGAACAACATCTCCTTCTTATCAAACTTCTTTCAATAGATTTCTAAACCTTTGCCATTTGAACTGTAAATGAATGTGTGGCACTATATCTGTTCACAAATAACACTAAAAAAAGGGCAAAGAAAACTACATTTTCAAAATGTGACAACTTTGGGGAAATAGCCATAACACTTATCTAGATGCAGAGTAAACAGTGCAGCCCTCTCACATTTGTTTCAAGCAGGACAAATCAAATGCAGGAAAATCATTTTTAAGCTGGGATTCTGGTATTGAAGACAGAGAGAAAGATATGGCAATGAAGGCAGCGATGGGGCGAGCTGTTCTATCCATGCCCAGCTAAAAGTGAACACTGCTTAATATAGCAACTCTAAAATATTTAGCATCTAGTTCTTTTACACACATACACACAATCTCTTTATCTCTCTCCCTCCACACACACACTGTGTGTCTGTTCTAATCAGAGAACCAGTCTGTTGTAATGAGTCTGCTAATACCAGGTTAATTTTCCAGAAATGTCTCTGTGTGTCAGAGTGGGAGAGACAAATAGACATGGATACATAGAAAATGGTGTTTGCATTTATGCATGTTTTGCAAGTCACCGAAGAGTTTCTCTCTGACCCTACATATTCTCAGTCAGTCACACACAGCTACCGCTCTCATTCGCAAATATAACTGGATGTGTAAAAAGCAGGAATAAAGGGATAGTTCACCCCAAAAAAAAAAAACTGTTATAATTCATGCACCCTCATGTCATTCAAAACCTGTATATGATTCTTTCTTCTAAAGGACCACAAAGAGAATTTTTATTTTTGGGGGAACTATCCCTTTAACATCTTTTTGAGAAAGACAGGTGCTAAACAATGTAAAAGCTTTTTGATACACATCTATTTAAAGCCCTATTTCCCATTACACATTACATTCAACATTAAGATTTAAGTTAATGAACCAGAACACATTAAACATTCAGTGGTTCAGAGACTGTTACACACTTTCAAGTATTACAAAAATACAAAACAAAAATGGACATTAATGAAAATTACTGTAGTACGAGATTTCAGTGCCACTAGACAAGCATAATTTCTAAAAACACATTGGTTATCTTGCAAAACATACAGAATAAGTGAAACACACATTTTAAACACACTATGAACACAGTCTATTTCCCCTGTCCACTACGATTTCACCTCCATGAACTATTAACTCTCATCAATAAAGGCTCACCATGAACAGTAGTTGTTAGCTTCTCTTTAAGCCTACTACACAGAGAGCAGTGTCAGAGACACAAAACAGAGCGCAGACCACGCAGAGGACATGAATCACTGCATATCAACACACACACACAGGCCATTGATGTGTCATTCTGACTAATACGTTAGAAGCCCGTCAAAACGAAGAAAAAAAACAGGATATATGACTTGAGGAAAGGACTTCAGTACTTTTGAAGTTTGTGGGTGTGTTTCATTTTCTTTTTATCCCTCTTCCTACAGTGTCACCAGCTTTTTCTTGTTAGCATGAGGTGTCTAACAAATAGGACCTTTGAGAAAGGCTTTTGAACTAATCTGGCGTTTGTCAAAAACACAAACAGCCAGCCAGCTCTCGCAGGAGGTTTTCAAAGCATGACAATGTTTGAAAGTATGGTAAGAAATTAGAGATTACTCCAAAATAAATACAGAGAGGAAACAGGCAGTAATTTTTTGTGTGAAGTTCTAAACATATCAAAATACATGTGGTGACAAAAAACATTCGATTGAAGCACTCGAAGTAAAAAAATCTCAACACGTTCACACTTTTCTATGGCTTGACTATAGAGGCTATTATCCAATTCAGTGTTGTGATTCTTTTCCTTTTCCTGTCAAAATAGCGAAACTCATATGTTGTCATAGAAACGGGCATAGAATGGGGTGCAGGCAGAGTAAATACGCAGTGTCATGGCCTCAGCAAGCAAAGCCTGGGAGCGAGAATCACATCTCAAAAATAAATATCAGTCCTATTGTGGACAGGCTACAAAGAAAAGGACTGACAGACAAACAGACACACACACACACACACACACACACAAAACCATCAATAAGATGTGAAGTTTAGCATCTTTAAGGTTTATGTTATTCCTAATAAGCCAGTTAAGTAAAAATCACATGCATATAATGATAATTACTAACAGATCTCCCTTGCCATGTTTACATGTACAGGGTGAAGAGTTAAAAGGCCATAAATACCACCTTAGGTTTCAATAATACTTACTAAAATCATAACCTTGCCATCTGTTGGACAAGATGAGAACTGCAGTCTCAATACACTACTCATTGCTTCCAATCCAATGCAGTATTAAAATGATTTTGTGTTAACTTTTCAACTATGGCTTTCTGACAAAACAGCATACACAGAACACACACTTTTCCTATGCAACATATTATAGTCGGTTTTGTTTATTACACTGATGAAGTACTAACACAAACACTGGCCCGTAAAAGCACCAGTTACAGCTTACAAAAGCTTTTAACAAACTACCCAGTTTCATTTCCTCCAGTTACTGACTGTAATGTGCCATATATACGTCCCTGTTTAACCATCTAATGTGGAGACTGGCACAACCAGGTCATTTGACTTTATACTTAAAAAGAAAACATGAAATCTTGGTTTTATGGGGTTCTGCGGTTGACGACTTAACCCGTCTCGACACCAGCAGGGGGCTTTCATACAAGCAGCAGTTTCTGATCATTTCCTTCTTTCGCTACACATTCACACACACACTCCGTCGGCCATTCCGAGACGTGTAGGCCAACATAAAGCAGTGCTTCCCTCTCTTCCGTGTCTCTGGATGATCAATGGCCAGAAACAGTCACGGTGCAAACGAGAGAAAATGAAGCAGTACGCCTCACTGCCGTACAAATGAGCGTAGCCCTCATAAACTACAGTAGCAACTAATCTTTATGTAGCTATGCCAAGAGGGACATAAACCAGGAGCGACCTCAAACTGTGATGGGAGCAAGACCTGATGAATTCCCTCCCACCCTTTCATTTTTATCTGCAGACTCTATTGTGACCGCTCACGCTTGCCGGTTTATGGTCTCTATGGCCAGCGGTAACAGCCATTCTTTAAGCGGCTAATGACATAAGGTTGAATGAGCTGTAGAATTAAGATCGTTCTGCTTTTGAAGTTTTATCTTTTTCTAGACTGGGAGAGTGACCTGAATTGCAAGGGTCATACATAAAATTGTGTTTGTTTTTGGAGATGGAAGAGTAAGTGCATAAATGTTGCTGTGAAACCAAGGTAAATAGTGGCAATATTCTATAAAATAAAAATCAATATATGCATAAAAAATATAAACCCTTTAACATACTACAAAATGTACACTGTAATACATGGTAGAATCCTCAAGGCAGATACTTCCTGACTACATTGAATTTATAATAATCGGTTAAACAAGGATAAGCATTTAATGTCTTCTTGGACATAATACAGACACACTAATGTAAATGCTTCAGCTTCAGCAGGACACATACAGAACAGACAGTGTTTGCTGGGTGACACCATTGAAATAGAATGAGAATAAAGAAAAGACTTTAGAGGGTGTGCAAAAAAAGTGGATTTATACCTTTTTTGAACCTGCGAAGCCCTCAGACTCCAAGAAGAAATAGGCAAAAGGCATCAGTACAAAAAGACAGAGATTTGAGAAGAGGGACACCAGATTCCACAGGCCTGAGGGGAGAAAAAGCAAACCATTTATCATTCATAAAAACAGCATTTAAAAAAGACTTGGAATGAGGAATGAGTTATCATTTAATTCACTTTAAAATTAATTTAATTCAAGTATCAAATAAAACTAAGTTTTTCTTTACATAATAATATCTAATCAAACATGTTTAGTTTAAGAGTGGTTAAGAGTGAAACAAATATTCCTTTCTATATTTTTAAATGTCCAAAAATCACCAACTACAAATAAAAACAATGCTAACAAATAAGTATACTAGAAACCAACAACACAAAAAACAGACACGGACACCACCTTGTGGCCATAACAAAATGTAAGCAAATACTACAGGTCCTTTTGGATATTATTTTGAAGGCCATGCCTTCAACTTCATAGTGAATACAAAATAATAAAGAAAACTATATATTAAGTTAAGAAAGAATTATATAAGATGTGTAAGTTTAATACAGGATAGAAATTCTAAATACATTGAAACATTGTATCAGATAACCGTGCCTCTGAATAGACATTTTCTATTTGTATAAAAAAAAATCGAATTCAGGATAAGATTGGAAGGATCAAGAACTATATTCCTTTCTATTAAAACATGCAGTAGAAATGACAAAGAACATAATCTGCTATTTTGACATCCCTCTGAAAGCTGATCCTAGTTCATCAGAACTTGTGACATGCCAGACTTGACCAAAGATATACATAAAAAATAAAAGAGCAATAAAAGCTAATACTGACCATGGATGAGTGATCCATTGAGCCACTGTATGTAGTAGTTTTTGGGAAGGGAGAGCAGGATCTCATTACTGATGATAGAGAATGGCAAGAGGAGGACAGCCCCTCCAGACACTGCCAATGTAAATGTACACAGGTACATACTGCATTTGAAAAAAGAAAATAAGTTATGGGATGCATGGAAAAGGAGTGAGTGAAATAAAGGAAGTAAATAAATAAAGGGAATAGAAAGGGTAAACCAAAGAGTGAACAGTTAGTATATGACTTCTAATATTGTTGTATATTATTATAATTATGTTACTGACTTTAAATCATCATTATATATATTATTAATACGGTGTTACATAAAGAAAATACAAGTTATTATGGGTAAAGCAGAATATATACAAAGAAAATATAGAGCTTATGTAAAGCTTAATAAAAAATATAAATAAAAAATAGCCCTAATAATTATGCCACACAAGGAAAGAACTCACGATATTCTGTTGACAACGGCATCCTCATCTTCCTGGTCATCTGTTGACATAAAACAGTGAGATTAAACAAACAAACCTAAGCTGTGAGTTGCTCTCTACATTAACTTTTTGAGCAATCTGTTAAAAGAACAAGCTTATAAGAGATGATTATTTGTGCACACACAACTTGTTTTTGAGCGTAGCCAGCAATGGCACTGTAAAAGAAATATGCATTTTTATTATTTTTATCTCATTACATTTAGTTCAAACTTATAAAATGTGAGTTATTTTACAGTGGGACTGTAGAATCTTTCTAGATTGTTGTGATGTTGTGACTTTATTTAAGAAGTGCCAGTAAGCCGTTTTATTAATCAAGTGTACCGTTCTTTACTAAGAACCTTTAACGCACATAGCTCTTGCTATAGATGACGACATTTTCAAATAACCAGATTAAATGCGACATATGGTTTAATAAAAAAAGCACCATCTCTGTTCATTTACCTGAAAGCTATGTGAAAACAATACTGGTTCATCATAAATCTCAAACATGGGAATAAGCCTCATATTGAACCAGATGGTGGAAGGCAAATGAATGGGATGCAAATAAATGAAGGGTAAAATAAAACAAAGAAAAGGGTGAGAGACAAAGCATAGAAGAGCCCCAGTAATTATAATTACACAAATTGCCATAACTGAATTTTTCAGAGCTGTAAAAGAGAGGTTTAAGGTCATATGGCTTTTAAGGTCATCTGTTCCTTTACTGAGACAGGAGGCTTGAGAACAAACTAGTTTCTCCAGTGTCTGATGCTCTCCATGTGAGTCAGCTGGTGATGACATGCTCAAGGTCAAAACAACTAAAATTGTTCTCAAGAAATTTGTGTGAGGCAGGCTAAAGGTGGCACTGTATTACAGCATTCTGTGCTAAAACTGGTTATATAGGGGGATATGTGTACTGTAAGGGGAAGTTATGGAGATATAAACAAGCAAACTTGCTACAAATACAATTTTAATGTCTCTAGGAATATGAACTAAACCATATTTAAAGAGCACCTAAGAAGGATATTATTAACCAGTGGGAGCAAGCATGGTGTTAATGACATCAATAAGAAAACCACTCCAAGGTTTTAATAAATAGTTATACTACTATACTCCACAGCTGAAATTATTATAAACACCATTTCAGATACATGTTGCAACAGTTTGTTTAGAAACAGGAGGAGTTCATTCTTACCACTTTTCCTCTTGTACCGTGTGATGATGCAGTATGACACAATATACAGTACTGCAAACAGGAGGAAGCAGACCTAAAAATAGACAGAGCAGATTGAAGTGTGCAACATAGATTCACTGTCCTGCAAACAAGCTTTTCAGAAAAACCTGTGAACCAGCAAGATACTGCACACAGCAGAGGAGATTCTGTGCTAACTCATCCCCTGGCAATTACAAATAATGGGTACCAAAAGGAAGCAAAAGCACCATGAAAGTATCAGCATAAGTGTTCCAATAGATTTTTATATTACAGTTTTTCTGAAGTTGACAGGTTGATAGCTTTGTTAAAAAATGAATTTACATCATTGGCGACTCAATATCTTCCCAGCTGTCCTTGACACATTCATACAAAATGTATCAACAGTTAAAAAACTAATCCTTTTAAGTCAGATATTTCATTTTTTGGGTGAACTATTCTCAAGTCAAATTAAAAAAGTAAAAAACTACTGATTTTACATCCAGAGATGTACTTAATTTAAATTTGTTTGTATCTAAACTATTTTAAAAGACATTCAAATGGAATTGTAAAGTACAACCTCATCAAAAATGCTACACCTGCAATATATAGAGCTGCAGCCATGTTACATGGCATGAATCAGCAGAGAGTGTCAAGGGTATTTTGAGAGGACAGACTGATGGAAAACATGCTGGTCATGCTTTAATTTACACTCATATTACAACTCGCTTGTAGCCTAACAGAACTACAAAACACTAAAAGCTCATCTCCATCAAATGTGAGGACATACATGTAAATATGTTCATCAGTAAATAGGCCTATAACAGTAACATAAGAATCTGGCCATCTAAAGAAAGTGTTTCAGGCTGAAACTTAAATTTAAGATCTTCCAGTGTTTCAAATGTAAGATCTTTATGAGCAAATAACCATTGCTATGAATTAAATAAAAATGATTAACCAAGATCTCATTTAAAATATACATCTATACATTCTAATTTTTCCAATCTTTTTAGGTTTAAAAGGCAAGGAGAACAGCTTAACTTTACTTGCTTAAACTGAGGTCCCTAATAACAGCATTTTAAACAGGTCAGCCACCCCTTATGAACTCATTCGTGATACTGAATCACTTGCAAATCATACAATCCATTTATCTATGACACATGAGAACAGGTTTGGCTACGTTGGAAGTACATATACTGACACCCAAAATAAATACTGCAAACCAGCAATGTTCATATGTAAACCAGCAGCAGTCAACAAGCTGTCAGTATAAAGATTATGATTATTACAGTTTGAATTAGGGATCTGCCTGCACTATTGCTTATCACAGTATAAAACAGTGCATCAGTGTGGGCACGCCTTGGAGTATACGTATAGTAACACATAATAAAACACTTAACCACGGTTTTAACTTTGGTTTAAAAATGAGATAAAAAGTCACTAAAGAATTTAGGAGCACAATACTTGTAGCGAAGGACAAGCTAACAGGCTAACTGGCCTAACTTAGATACAATACCGTTTACCGAAATAAAAAAATCTTTTCAGTTACAGTAAACCCGTTAATGAATTACATTAAAGAAACAGTGGGTGGTAAATGCAAGCTGAAACACAAAACACAGTACGCATATATTGTCATTGTGTCGCGGACTCTCTGTACTTACGATGTACTCGCGCACTTGGCTGTGGAAATTCTGCTCTCTGATCGTCACATCGTCTTCTTCCATACTTCATATTGCAAAAACACGTTCATTAGCAACGCATATTTGTGGCGAATCCATTCACTGTGAGAGAAAGTATCTCAATAAGATTAACAACCCGCCCTGAACAACAGCTCTATTGACAGAATAGTCAGATCTCAGCGCCAAATAAACGATCAAAACACACTCAAAATAAATTGCGTCATCATCCAGCGACAATAATACAGGCGGTGAAGAGTACTTTAAAGAGCCAAGTACCAGAACGCCACGAAACACTAAACGGTACTGTGTTTTCACAGAACAGTCGATCTATTTTACTATTTTACTATTTCTATTTTACTAGTTCAACATTAAAAATGTTATAGAGGGGTTTCTGTTAATCCAGTCAACTCAATTTAGTTTTAACTGTTTTTTTTATTTTATTGGAGCGTGCGCATAAGTCCGCCTTTTCTCTTCAATTTGGAATGTAATATGCAATATGGCAATGCAGTTTGTAAAATGACAATGCATTTATGTAATTAAATGTACATTTTCAATATCATGTGCTATATCAGGTGAAAAAGAAAAATGAAAATTCAATAATATAATTTACATTCGTCAGTTTCGACACCGGATTTAATATTTAATTTATAATAGATGTTTGCTTAATAAGTTGTAAAATGAAAATGCATTACCCAGACTGATGATTTATACTTAAGGTAGTAAAGAAAACCTGTAACAAAATGATCAAATGTTGTTTTCCCTAAATGCATTTACATTAAGAGGCGGACAATTTGGGATTGCGTTTACCGCGAAAATGACTAAATTATGGCCTGTTTTTATTAAATGGGTGTGTTGAGTTATTATTATTATTTGTTAAACGACTTAATGGTGTTTTTTGTTTGTTATATGAACGAGTAGGTTTTACTCCAGCTCAGTAGATGGCGGTAAAACAGATAAATTATGTTTTTCCAACTAGCAAACAAGTAACGCAGAAACGACATGAATGGCTGCCTCCAGCTTCTACATGTGTTACGATTCAAGTTAGATATTTTTCATTTCACTTTATGAGTAGGTAACTGTTCACAGATTATATGCACAGTCAAATATAGTTCACTACATTTAGGTGTTAAGGTGAAAAAAAATTACAAAATGAAGGCAAAGTCGCAGCGCAGGAGCAAAGGAAAAGATGGAAGAGGAAAGCAAAATGATGAACTTTATGAATTTAAGGATTCCGTTGATAGCTTTGTGAAGAGTAAAGGTTTCGATGAAATTGAATACGACCAAAGAGCAACATTTGTTAAAAGGAAAAGTAGAAAAGAGTTACGCAAAGAGACGCGTAAGTTAAAGAAAGCCAAGAAGAAATGTCACTACATGGGTCAGTCACTCGCTAACCCGAGCGAGGAACCTGCTAATGAGACAACTGAGAAAGAAAAGAAATCGGCGAAGACAGTCGTAAAGCCAACTGGAATTATTAAAACTGGAATTCAAAAAACACAGAAGACAAAAGACGACAACACTGATAGTAAAGATGGTGTAGAAGAGAAGGGTAAAAGAAAAGTCCACTTTTCTGAAGATGTGTCAAAGCAGAAGAAGAAGAAGAAGTCCAAGCTGGACGAGGGCAGAAAGAGGGCTCTGCTGGAGGCAAATATTTTAGAGGATAAAGAAATTAAAAAATTAGAAAAACGCCTCGGACTGAATAAAAGAAAAAACAAAAAGACTATTCCCCAGTCCTTCACCAATGATGGACTTGATTATATTTTAGGAATTCTTGAGCCTGGGGCGTCAGGAACAGGGCTGTATGATAGTGATGAAGAAATGGACATTGACAAAGCCATGGATAACTTTGATGAGCTGGAGGAAGACAGTGAGGGGGAAGAGACAGATGATGAGAAAAAAGATGACAGTGAGGAGGAAATTGACACTGATTCAGAGGAAGAGGATGGAGGTGATGAGGATGACACACCAATGAAGAAAATGTGGAGGATGTAGAGGGCAGTGCACAAATGCAAGACAATGAGGAGGAGGAGGTGGAGGAAGATGAAGAAGAGGAGAATGACACGGATGCATCAGAGGCAAATGATGATGAAGCTGAATCTGAAGAACGAGAGCAAACTGAGAGCAAAAACCCAGTATGTCATTCTAAAACTATATCCTATTCAATTTCTAGCTATTACTGTTTTTTATTAGTCTATTGCTCACTGTTCAGATGAATGTTTGTGGTTCAAAATGTTATGGTTTTATGCCCTGAGGATTCATACTGTTTTTCTTTCAGAATCCAGCTGCATTGGGCAAGTATGTTCCACCTCACTTACGAGAAGCTGTAGATAGCAAACGTAAAGCTGAGCTGGAGAAACTGAAGCGCAACGTGAAAGGTCTGATAAACAGGTAAGACCTCCATGCACTATTTAAAAGACAAGCCGGGGAAACTCAGGCAACATGTTGTTGTTATCAACTTTATAAGTTTGTCTTCTGTTTGGCAGGTTGAGTCAGCCCAATATGGCATCCATCAGCAGTCAGCTAGAAGAGCTTTACATGAACACCAGCAGGAAGGACATGAATGATACACTCACTGACATACTACTGGCTGCCTGTGTCACCCCTACTCTCATGCCTGAAAGGTGACTTTCTCTTTTACCTTCAAATTTTGTATTGCTCTCATTTAGCAAAGCCGTTTATGTGTACCTTATAATAACATATTCATTCATTTTTTATTGATATATTTTTTATTTCATTAATGTTCACTCTCTATACCAGGCTTTTGATGGAGCACATCTTACTAGTCAGCATTCTTCATCATACTGTCGGCCTGGAGGTATCTAAACTTTTGACTTTTATTACATGCAATACAAAGTATAGTCTGCTCTGGTTTATTGTTAGCATCTGTAGTACTAGTATTGTGAGCATTGTGCCAGCTAATTTCTCCTTCTCTTTGTTATCTTAAAGGTTGGAGCTCATTTTTTGGAGACTGTCGTTCGGCAGTTTGATAAAACCTACAGTACTGATGCCACAGACAAGGAATGTGACAACTTGGTGTGCATAATTGCCCACCTTTATAACTTTCATGTGGTTCACGCTGTCTTGATCTTTGACATTTTGAAGAAGCTGGTAACACGTTTCAGCTCTAAGGATATAGAACTTGTTCTGCTGGTCTTAAAGAATGTTGGTTTTGTTCTGAGAAAGGATGATCCGCAGGCCCTTAAAGAGCTAATCTCTGAAGCTCAACGGAAAGCTAGTGCTGAAGGGGAACGTTTTCAGGACCAAACAAGAGTAAGACTGTAAATTATTCACTTATTCACTAACAGGCTATTACTTACATTTATGTAATTTATAGAACTACTGGTGGAAATCCTTCTGCATCTTATTACCTGAATTCATGACTTGTGGTTTGTTGACTCGTTTGCCAGATTCGGTTTATGTTGGAGACTATGCTGGCATTAAAGAATAATGACATGCGGAAGATTCCAGGTTATGACCCTGAACCAGTGGAGAAATTAAAGAAACTGCAAAAGACATTGGTGAGAAAATTCTTACTGTTGTTTATGCATTACTAATGTTATTAACGTTGGTGTTATTTATAAAGTGCACATTAAATACATATACACAGAGCTGTTAATTAGATCAAAATCACACTATTGTTGTAAAAATATAACCCAAACCGAAAAGTTAATTTGTTATTGCATTGTATCCTTAAGCAGTGTCCACTAGGGGTCAGAATAACTCTATAGTTTGGCATGCTATGTGCACAGTGATTCAGTTTTGTGCTTTATCTAAAACAGTGTTTGTTGTCACTCACGTTTACAAAGCGGCCAGTGTATTTCGGCACATCAGCAGTTACTGTCTAAAGTGCTGTCTTTTCTCTTAACAGATTCATAGCAGTGCAGGCAACAGCGACATAAAGTTGAGAGTCTCACTAGAGAATCTTCTAGAAGCTGAGCGTGTTGGCCGCTGGTGGATTGTGGGATCTTCCTGGAGTGGAGCACCTATGATTGATGAGCATGGCAACAAGATGGCCACCCAGTCCACCAAAGGGAAACAAGTATGAAAATTTTAAATATTAAATAATACTAATATTATTTTAATATTACTTTTAAATATTTTTAGGCTTTTCTTCTTTCCCAAATAGTCAGATATGCTATTATGTAAAGCTGAAAAAATGTGAAGTATAAATATTTATTTTGTAAAACTGGGTTCCGTAAGGGTATTTTATCCTTATGAAGGTCGAGATTCAGATTGTAATGTTTGTCATGTTTTTCTCTTTGTGATTTTACAGTATAGTGCAAAGATTTTGGAGCTTGCACGCAAACAGAGAATGAACACAGATATCAGGAAAAACATCTTCTGTGTGATAATGTCAAGTGAAGACTATTTGGATGCCTTTGACAAACTTCTAAGGTTTGTTAATTCAGTTCTACCCCAGATTTATAAATCATTTTGTTGTTGTTCTCATAGTTTCAGTGCAGTACTCAAAATTGACATTTGGCACACATTTAATTGCAAGTCTGGTAAGGTTATAGTTTTCCTTCCTTAACATGCAGCTCTGATGATCATTTGTAGATACCTTGTAGCTGTTTAGATGGCGTTTACTTTCATGGCACTGCAGTGAGCCTCACACGGGGCACCAATTATCTAGTGGGGATCATTACAGCACTTATATTCTGTGTATAATGTGTCAGTTTTACCAGTTCTGCTGTGAAAACATGTCAAATGTCAAGTGTTTCTGTAAACGGTACATTGAAAAAAGAAAGATAAGAATAGGATGCATTTTGAAGATTTGCTGAAATACAAAAGGTTTTCTTTTAATTTGTTTGCTGACACTTCTTGCCATGTGTTCCAAATCTGTTGTTTAAAGTATTTGTCACAAGTAATAAATTGGTCAATTTAGACACATTAGATTTTTTTAATTCTGATTTTAGGTTAGGCTTAAAAGACCAGCAGGAGCGGGAAATTGTTCATGTTCTAATGGACTGCTGCCTTCAGGAGAAAACCTTCAATAGATTTTATGCATTTCTGGCAGAGAAATTTTGCTCACATGACCGTCGGTTCCAGGTAAAGGGGAATAGCTCTGGTTGTCTCATTTCATTGAAACAGGAGTTGCAGGAGTTGCAAAAAATAATTAAAAAGTTATTTTTATGCATCAATTAATGAATAACAAATTATCAAAATTAAAATCCATTTAATCCAAACCCTACACTAATTTCCTTCTCTTCTTCAGATGACCTTTCAGTTCAGTTTATGGGATAAGTTTAAAGACCTGGCAAACCTTTCCAGCTGTTCCTTTAGTAACCTTGTCCAGTTGGTCACACATTTTTTTCAGAGGAAATGCCTCTCTCTTTCTATTCTTAAGGTAATAAGTTAACCGTTAGTATGAATTTTTTACATAAATCCCTTTGAATTACTTTTATATTAGTTAAATGATGCTTAATCTTTCTCTTTGTTTTCTTGATTTTATAAGGCTATCGAGTTTGGGGAGCTAGATAAGCCAAAAGTCAAATTCCTAAAGCAGATTCTTTCAAAACTCCTCAAAGAAACAGAAGCAGAAGACCTTGTGAACATCTTTGGCAGGTGAGTGTTTTTCTACAGAAATAATTATAATTCCATAAGTCCATTAATGTTTAATAGTTTACCAGCTTGTAATCTGTGGTTATATCATCAAGTATCATCAAAACCTGAACAGTTTTACATTGTTATTTTCAAAAAGGAAAAAGCTACTTACGGTAGCTATAACATTTTACATTAGTAGATGCATATTTATGTTTTAAAATGCATAAAAAAATCTTGTATTTTTAAAATATGTTGTAAATCAAATCTGGTCTGAATTGAACATGAAAAGGGGTTTAAATAGGCTAAACAAAAAGAGTTCAATAACCAGATGTGCAATACAGCTTAAGTTGATCTAAATGGCTTCTGTGTGTGATCAAGTGTGTCAACATCTGTCTATGTCTCTACCATTGTGTGCCAGGATCTCTGGAATTCCCAAGCTGGGAATGCTTAGGGAAGGCTTGAAGCTTTTCATCAGCCACTTTCTGCTCCGAAACACTCAGACACAAGAACTAGATGAGCAAGCCAAGGTACTAAAAGACAGAGCCGAGGTCGCCACCAGGGCCATGGATGCCCGGGAAGCCAAACTCAAACTGTAGAGCTTTTACAGTTGCATACAACAATAACATCTATTTGTATGCTGTGCTTCTGAAATGTACACAGATGAGTGTGTGATGCACTGGACTCGCAAATCCTTGTAAATTACAGAATAGAGCCATGTGCAATGACTGAACCTGTTTGCAGACCTAAAGACACATGCCAATTAATGACATGGTAATAAATTTTTATCTTTATAGATGGAAAATGAAATATTCACTGATTTTGACATTTTGGTCAATTTTAAATATACCCTCTTATCTGAACAATTGATTTAAAAAAGTATTGATAAAGATTACTTGCATATTGATGTATTCCCATCTATTCCAGCATTTCTCTGATATTTCAGAAAGCTTTAATTGGCAAGAAATGGAAACATAAAAGTATTTTTACATATAATTATACCATTCTGATTTTTAAAATAAATAAAGAAATTTATTACAATTACGGAATATTTAGTACAAAAAATATGTTTTGGACAATTACAATGACACTTTTTGTATCATATACTGTATACTTGCATTTATATTTTATTTTGTTATCAAAGTTATAAAATAGTTACATGATTTGCTTTAATATCAAGTTAATGTTTCTTTATTATTTACAAAAAAAGTAGTGTCTCTTTTAAAACCTTAATGTCCAACAAAAAGGAATAATAATAACTTTTTATGGGCTTTCTGGAGTACAAATATAAAATAAATATTATTAAATGGCATAAATGTTAAAGAATTATGTATTATAGAATCACAATGACCTGCTCAGTTTTAGCTTCATTTAATAAAGAGCAGAAACACTCAGGTGAAGAATAGGTGTACTGCTATTGTTCGGATGTGACTGAACTAGCATAGTGTAGCAGAGGTTACTGTTACATTTGATGCCCATGGTTAATTCATTAGCAACATTGCAGTTAATGACATCAATCCACTGCATGGAGTGATGAGAGGAATGATTTTCTGTCATCTAGGGTCATGCAACCGAAACATCACCCTATTCTTCAGCTCTGTAAGGAGCAAAAACAAGCCCTAGAGTCATAAAGCAAATTCAATGCTCTTCGATTCAGTTGTTTGAAATAAACAGTGCCTGACCTGGTGTTGAAAGAGTTAACTGTTCATTTATATTTACTGTGGCTGATTACTTAAACTTTATCACATACCTCAGTGTCAGATCAAACAGACTGTCACATTAGAACCCTTACTAATGACATATCAGTCTGGCAGTTTTTCTCACAGTTTCAAAGCTGAAAAGGGAGGGTTACCTACAGATGGGCCGCTTTTCCACCCTTTAACAAAGACAACATTGTCACCATATGTGAGGAAAAGCGTATAATGGAGGACCAGCCTACAAAGATACACACAGGTGATTGTAAATAGTATGCGTGTTTTACTAGCTATTGTCTGTCTTTGGGAGGTTGATACTGACCCTAGTTTGAACTGGTAATAGGAAGCAAAATTGCCTTTGAACTGATAACACCACAGTTAGAATTCCTCTACAGAGGACCAAGGGATATACATATATGGGTGTGAGAAATGTTTGTTGTGACAATAATGAATATTAGTTTTTAGACCTTAAATCATGAAATGTCTGTGCAGAAATCTCAGCTTGAAATACTATTTTGCCATAAGTACATGATTTTGTATTTATTCATTTTCTGGGAATAAGCAAGTGTCCCACCCTATGCGTGTGTATCTGTGTGTGTTACTTTCCCGATCATTAGAGGGTGGTAGTGGCACTGATAAGGTTTAGTTCTTTACACTTACACAGCTGGGTAAACTTACAGGTAGGTAAATTAGGCATTAAATCAGTAAATTGGCTGTTAACTGTTAAGTACAGCCACGTTAATTTTGTATTATATGCTATAATACTATAAAAGTACCATTTATTTATATGCTTCAATAATATTTTAATGCTTTAATTAGTAGCATACAATAGGATGTTTTTAATTAAAATTTATGTAGAGTGATCGTGTTGTCTTCATGCATTTAGTATCATGCTTCATATGGTCTCTGTTTTTTAGCACTCTTTAATAAATGTGTTGCAGTTAGTAAACCAGGACAGCAGTGTAAAATGACTATGAAATAAAGTAATGATATACTAATAAAACATATGTTTAAACCATAAGTCACAAAAATGCATGATAAAAGGCTTTTATGATTTTACCTGGCTTTTACCTGCTGGTTTGGAATAATGAAAATTATTTATAAATGTGTTTTCACTAAATCTGTTAATATCTAACAAATAATAATATCTAATAATATCATTTAACTTTTGCTTGCTAATCTATTTTAGAGGCCTGCTAAAAACCTTTGAATACTACCAACTCCTACAAGACTGAAATGCTTAAATTCAGGTTCAATTTCTCCTATACATTGCTTAGATTATGACTGGTCAATGCTGTTTTTGTGGAGAATTTGTTCACAAAATATATTTACTTACACAATTTACAGATAATTTTGCTAAAAGTGAACTAAGTAGAAAAAAAGATTGTTTACACTAATATACACTAATAAATATGGAGGCCCCAATAAAATGCTGAAAGTGGCTTACTATATGAAGCAAAGGGAGCTTTTCAGCCCATTCAGTGTATTGAATAAAGAGTTCTCATGGCCCTGCACTGATAGGATTGGATGGTGATTATATTTAAATGTCCTCTAATTGATTCGAAGAAGCTCCTTGGCAAAGACCAGATGGATCTCTGGGTTTATTACCCAATAAAGCATGTCGTTATTAATAAAGGAGGAAATGCACTTATGCGAAATAGACCTCAATTAGATTGCCGAAAAGACCTTTAAAATAGTCTAGAGGTAGACTAATCCAACACACTCTCCTTTCTTTATCATTTTTATTTCATGTTCTTGCTAAGTGCAAGTTCTCCGCCTTAGCTAATGCTATAGAATAATTTTTCCTGCGGAGTTACATATTCACAAAATAAATTTCGGGCTAAATAGACCATAACTTGAACATTAAAATGAACATTAAGGTATATTTCATTTAATTAAAATTAAACATAAATATAAAAGGCATGGGCAAGTTGGTACCTAAAATGCTCTGTGATGATACATGGGCTTTGTCTCAAAGGTTCATTATTGTGTGTCCATTGCTGCTGTGGTGAGAAATGTTTCGCCATATTCGAGTATGCTTACTCGCACATTTGCACGGATATGAGAGCTCTATAAACAGCGGTTCCCATGACCCGAGCATGCCACTACAACAGAGACCGCTTCAGATCCCGTCTGCTGCTTCTTTAGGTGTTTTCCTTCTGAATTGCAAGGTAACAATCGAGTTTAAGTTTAAAACTAATTTCATAGTTACAAATAAAATAGACGAGAAATATTACAAACAAAAATAATTTTATTCACAGCGCTTGAATGATACACCTAAACAATAATTTACATGCATTTTAAAAGCAATTTCGTTATAAATACATTGTATAAAAATAAACGGATCACATATGGTTCTAGTTGTAGATGAGTGGCGAAACAACATCAGGTTTTCATCCCATTTAGATTGAGAAAAACTGTAACACGCAGTGGTTATCAAAGAGAAACATTTTACTGATGCTATTTATTACTGATAGTGATATGGAATGCAATTTTATCACATGCTCTGCAACAACACCATCAGGCTATACCTCCAGAGAGGAATCCAGTAAGTGTTTGGATGTGTCCACTTCAGCATGCCCGAACCGATCTCTAATTCCATAATGACTGCAGGATGATAAAACATGCAAATCACAAACTTCACGTGTGAGTCTTTTATCTTAACGAAAAGTCTCATGGTTGTGGACTCATGTCACTTGCATTGGTCCTTTCATCCTCGGAGGAACAATCAGATGAATGTAACATGTAGTTATCCCCTTCTTCGTCGTCACTGTCCCGAAAATCCCGTATTCTGTTGCTTTTTCCAGAGTCTCCCTTCTGATAATCCTTCTCCTCCAGCCCATCCATTTTGTCCTGATTTCCTTTACCTTTCTGTTTCTCGGCCTCCTGAGCGGCTTGTTCTTTTGCCTTTTTACTGCGTTTCCATTTCATACGTCTGTTCTGAAACCAGATTTTCACCTGAAAATAAAAACATAATATTATTTAAAATCAAAGCATGTATAAATAACTGAGGGAAATCGACCAAAGCATGATTAAACCTTACTGAGGTTATTAGCCACAATTGTTTAGATTTTTTAAAACGAAATGAAAATCATTTTACAAAGCTAGAAGTTGTCTTAAAAAACAAAAAGTTTTAAATCTAGGCTATGTGTTAGGACAATACGATGAAAATGTCGGTTTACCTGTGTTTCTGTTAACATTAATGATGTGGCCACTTCAAACCGTTTGGGTCTCGATAGATATTTATTCAACTTAAACTGATGCTCAAGTTCAAGGAGCTGCTGGCTTGTAAACGCCGTTCTTGGTCTTCTGCATTTTCCGAGTAAATTTGACTGGGCTTGACCTGCAGAATTTAAAAATAGAAAAATAGATATTTTACATGACAAAAATTGCAAACAATTCTTATTTAACAAATCGCTATATGTTGAACACAAAAGCAATAAATTTAATAAAATTTTAATGTTCATGTTTTTTATAAAATAGATGTTTTTAAATTTTCATTTTTAATGAATGACAGCATCTGTATATTACTGTACTACAACAGTCACAAATAAGTTTTTATACACCATGCATTTATGTTACAAAATGTGTTACATTTACAAGAAGACTTTAAATGTTGAAAACTCTAATTTTTAAAAACCGATTTTGAGTCACACATAGCCTCAATGTGCCACGGCATTGTCAGTACATCTGGTAACATTTTCACCCTATCTGATTTGTTTGGGAGAGGTTTGAGAAAATCTGCAGACGAGCAGCGGAACAGAGAGACAGTGTCTGTCGTGTACACAGTTGGCAAGCTGTGGTTTTCACACTCGTCCGCCACTTTCCCTCTGTCCATTATCTGTTCATTTTACTGTAGCTACTCTTTGAAAGAGAGATGTCGTTGGGTCTCGGTGTGAAACAACTACTTTACTGACCCTGCAAACGCATGTTGGATATGGCTATGTGATCCATTACACTAAACAAATGCACGAAAATAAAAATAAGCTATGAAAGTTCGATATTTAAAAGGACATACTGTGAAATTATAGCAAATAAAACAGCAAAGAATAAATATTGTAAAACACTCATAAAAAGTAATTAGGTGGCAGCACACGGCTGCCGCACAGGAAAGTACACAATCTTTAAAAGCTATTATGATAAATGTATTTATGACAAAACAAACTTGTCTTTGATGTTATAATTTGTATAATGTTTAGGCTACATTAAAGTGCACAATATTGTAATTTTTAAAGTAGCTTACCCCCAAAATCCCCCATTTTGGGGAGCATCATTCCCGCAGTGGAGACCCTCAACCAGTGGTCGAGCTGAAAGGAGCTGGCGGTGAGTTTCAGCGGATCGTTGGGGTGATGGTGGTGCGACCCGTGCGGATAGGAATAAGACAGGGCAGGGTGCTGACCCAGCGCTGCGGCTGAATAAGTGTACATTGGATGACCATAGAGAGTTTGAGGAGGAATCCCCGAGCTGCTCTGAGGGTGTAGTCCGACCATGCCTGTATGTGGAGAGTTCAAGAAACCCGGTTTCGGAATCAAGCCGCACGACGATATCCTGGGGGGCGACGGGGTCTCCGTCCGTAGTGCTTCGGAGTTTGCGTTTAACTCCGATGCATTTTCGGAAGATGATATGGACGAGGTGACCAGAGCAAGCGGCGAGGTCTGCACTTTTGGTGGATCAACAGCCAGAAGCGCATCGATGCGAAAGTTTTTAGATTTCTCCATCTGGCCCACCTCACAAACAGATTAACGCGTTGTTCGCAACTTAAAATGCTGTCACCAGTGTCACTGTTCCTCTCTTTAAAGTTATGATCTTGGCCAAGGTGTGCAAGCCAGTAGTCCACTTGTCAACCGCTGCCTGAGAGGGTGTGGATTGCTCGTTTACGTCATCCCTGTGAAGATTCTATTGGACAGTGATTTCAGTGTGTTTAATAGTTCAATATTCCTCGAGAATAACATTTTGTCGTTAAATCTGTGAGAGTTAAAAATGGATAGGAAAGAAGAAAGACACATAGCTAACACTTAAATATTTTTTTTACAGAAACACATAGGCCTATCTGTTATTTGAGTTAATGTTTGCTAAAAAACTGAAATAGATATACAATTTGGAGATTAATAAAGTTTAACGACAAGCACGTTATCCAGCGTTTTTCCTATTACAGAATAAATTAAGACGCTCTTATTGGATCCAAAAAAAATGGTTCAATAATTTTCTACATATAAAGCTGATGTATTAGCCTAAGCATAAATAAATATGACTACTTATAGCTAATTGATAAGTGTATGCTCAAACTATTTGTTGTGTATGTTCAAACTATAAACTATACTTTTCTTGGGCTACTGACGCAAAGATAATCTGGGCAAAACTTGCTCCCGTGCGTCAAATTAGGACACTTTCAAAATAGTAAAATAGCAAAATAGTAAACCCACGGTTGTTTGAATTTGAATTTGATCATCATATAATTAAAATTATTAATCAAAAATGTCACATCAAGCACTATCAAATTAAATTTGTATTTCCCCTCAGACATCGATATAAGACGATTTAGAGAGTTGTGTAGGTGTTTATTTTGCAATAAATTCCTATATTATTTATGATATAACTTACAGGTTACATGTAGAAAACATTTACAGAAAACATCTAATTATGTTCATATATTTTATCATATTTGTACGAGTAACATTGTTAAAAAATCAAACATTGAACACATGAGTGGACAAAAAGTATATATAATGTATACATGTTATTGCCTTAAAAATGTAGATAGGGAAAATAGAGCTACGTTATGAAACATAATAGATCTAAATGTTTTTCTTTTTAATCTTCCATAAATTAAACTTGCTCTTTTTAAATCGAAACTGCGATTCCTCAGGCAGCTCCTGTTTTGTGGTCTGCTTTTCTCTCATAAGCATCTTCAAGCTAATGGAGAAGGAGGTCAGAGAGAGAAGTATTGATACTCTGTTACCCTTAACCTGTCTACCAATAAAGGGGATTAGTTTTACTCAATTCATCAGCTAACCAGTCTCTGGAGACTGGTCGCATGCGTTTATTTGCTCAGGGGAAATCAACAAGTCACGGGCCTGTTTCGCCTATAAGGATACAACTAACCGGGTGTCGCAATGATGACCGATTTTAAAATAATAGCTAATAGAGTAGTTCTGTTACTACTACTGTCGGTAACGCGGTTTTTACTATTATCAGATTGCTTTTGAAATTACGTAAATATTTCGAAAAACGACAAAATATTCTATTATGCATGATGTGGAATTCCCCTGTTTTCTTAGTTTTAAAACATTTCACTAAACTTAACGTTCTTGTCTATAAGCACTACACAATTCGGCTGCTTTGTTCACTTCCCAGTTTTAATTTCATTAAAGTATCACATGAATATTTCTATTAAAGCAGCAGTGAATTATGAAGCTGTGGACCTGCAGCGATCAGCGAGATTTATGGCTCTTTTTCATCACATCAGGGGAGAGTAAAATCATTATTGCACCCTGAGATAGCAGGGCCTGAAACCAGAGACTCTTCTCAAAGCTGTTCATTCGCTCCGTAATTACTTTCACAATTAACTGGAATACATATCACAATGACAAATCGAAATAGTTTATATATTAATTATCCTTGGTAAATGTGTTCATTATGAAAAGGCAATTTAAAGGGACCTGAAGTGTCTCTTTTATTGCAATAAATATTTTCGATAATGGCATAAACGGGAACTGCTTTTAAACACATTTGTGACTCATAATATTTTTTTCTAAATCAATTTAATTTGTAGAGGGTGTTTTTTTTTACAGTAAATGATCCTAGTAAAACACTTTGAATGGTAGAAGGTGTTATTAAAAGTCATTAGGGGAAATCGGATTTCAGTGCTAAACTGCGTGGGGTTTTCTTCTGAACAGGAATATCATTTCTTTAAAAAGGCTCTCCATGCAATACCAAGTTGTTTTGGGGTATCGAATAAAGATTTTCATATATTTGCTTTGATAAGTTTGATAAGTCTGTTTATCCATAAACAAACTTGGACGAGCTTGAAAGCCAGGTGTCCACATTTAAGCGAACACACTGGTAGAGTACACTAATGTGATGAGTGTATATACACAATTCTGTTAGTGGTGTAATTTAAAATGTGCTTTAAACGAGATGACCCGCGAGTCCCCTCTCTCTTTGACACGAGCCCGTGATTGACGATGTCACCAGATGTCAGGCTAATTCAAATGAACTCATGTGATAAGCACAGTTCAGCTCTCGTGGATTATTTAAAAGCTTCCTCTAAAAAGGACTAAATTACAAATATTTCTTTGTACAAATATGTCTCTTAGCATTTAATCAGCATTTAAGCTGGTGCGCGGTGATCATTGTCAAAAAGGAACTGAAAGGACCAGCTCAATGCAAACATTATGCAAAGGAAAAAAACATTATTTCGTTTTGATAAGGTTCTATACATGTTTTGAAATGGAATATTTAACATTATAGCATTAACATTTAACATAAGAAAATCCAATTATCTTATTTACAGTATAGGCTAATATTGAGAAAACTGGCTGCGATGTTACCTAATATACAGTATATAAAAGACTATATTGCAATCTTAAAGCCTATTGGTTGCAACATTCTTCAATAAAGTACCATGTAAAAAGTAACTTAAATTGTTTTGTTATTGTAAAATAGTACCTTGATTTAGTTCTCTAAACTGGTTTGCAGCTATTAGCAGGTACCTACCGTAAACCACAGTTATTTTCTGTATTGTTTACATATTTTAGAAAATAATATTTGCCCACCATAAAAAACGAAAGATGTGTCACACAATTGTCAAGGTCAACAGAGCTGATACTACTAAGTTATGATCATACATGTTAAGATGTAAGACTCTCCTCTCCTTTTTTTTCCTATTTCAAATTTTTTCATTACATGTCCATTTATATCATTACATGTCCGTTTATATTTTACCTTATCACTCAACAACAAAAAGCAGCTAAACAGCTTTTAGTCATTGAAAATATGTTCATGTACCCTATAAAGGTAAGCTTTGCTCAGTAAAAGTATTAAGTAAACATGTATGGTTGTTTGTATAAATAAGTAATTTTGCCCATATGCTTATTTAGTACAAGTAAGATATAAAGAACTATACTATAATAATACGTTTGTAATGTTAATGAAGCCTGCAGTATTCTTTTATACTACTTTACATATCTGTTGCAATGAATGAATTGTTCATTGACAAATGTATTAGTTATTGGTGATACATGATCAAACATGATTAATTTGTGGCATAGCTGAAAAGAAACATTTACAGTGTCTAGACATATTTTTTACTATACAATTCTAAAGAGGACTTTGAACAATTTAGTAATTAAGCACCCTCAACAAAGAGTTATGGAGGTACATAACTCATAGAGTTGACATAAATGTGTGACCCTTTTTTGACATCTTTCAAAATTAGAGACCTTTTGAGATGATGAGACCCCCATTTTGTATTCCGAAACAGCTCCAGGAGACTTGCCATAGTGGCTCGTTATCCTCTTTTCAGGTCTAAAAGGCAGAATATGATCAATCAATAACTCATAAATCCTTCTATAACATATATGAGATTCTGAGTGGTTTCCAGTCTTGCTATTGCTGTCTAACAAGTATAGGATGCCAAGCAATCTGTAGGAGATTACAGTAAGAAGATGGGAAGTATAAAAGTCAGTTTAAACTTAATGTTTTGTTTCTTTATTTAGCTTTTTGTTTTTCGTAGTTAACAATGTATAAAGTAAATTCATGTATCAAATAACACCTTTTTTAACCTATCGAGGTTTTTTAACCTTTTTGCATGTTTTTCCAAAATAAACATTTTTGAAAGTGCAAAGTGTCTCTTTTATAGTTGATAAATTACTTCAAAATCATTTATAATTTATACTTAACGAATCGATAACTATTGGTATTATAATAATGTAAATCCTCTTTTAGGAAGTTTAAGTAAAGATAACATAATTCAGTTAAATATCCGAGAGGACCTTTGCATTGCATCTTGGTTCCTTTTACCGATGGGGTTCATCCAGGAAGTAGTTGTGACATTTTGCCAGATATTGACCCCGTTTTTAACGAATCACTTGGTAGTAAGCGTCGTGTTATCCAATCAGATTCCACAGTGTTACTGAGTGGGCGGGCTCTCTTCTCTGTGTTGTGTTAGTGTAGTAAAGCAAGAACAGCGATTTCGGTTTTGTTTTCTTTAATATCCAGTCGCTAAATTGTATCGTTCGGCTGATCATTCAGTAAAACCAGGTAAACTAATTGTATTTTATGTCTTCGTGCGACACATATGTAATTAAAGCCGTAAAATCATAATGAAATGACTAGATGACTCTAGAAGCGACATATGACTTAAGTTTGTTTCCATCTGATCATGTCAGAGCACAACGCAGAATTGACGTAGTTTTCAAATTACTAGCGTAATTCTGGCTAAATGATGACATAATCCACATAACACACATGTGTACGGGTGAATGTGTGGTGTATTTTGAATTGTTGAGGCAAAAGCTAGTTGACCTGCTGCTGAGTCATTAGCTAGCTAGTCAAAGAACCTTTAGCCAAGAGGCTAACACAGAAGTTCAGTGGTTCTGATTAAAGAAAAAGCACCTACACTTATCAGTGCACATTTGCATCTTTAGGACTGAAGCACACGATCAAAAATCTTTATAAACTTGTCCTATGAAATCGTTGTGGTTTAGCAAGCTAACTATCGTGGCTTAGGCAGAATAAATATAGTTGTCTGTTATGAAACTCAGTTTTTCTAGAACATGTTCCGCAGACTGACAGGCCCCTTCACAAGATATGATGCTTGTAGGTCATATTTTGTTGTACACATATTTTGTACTCAATTTTTAATTTGCGAATTCAGATAATTGACTTGATAAAGGTGCAGTTAATTTAATTTTGATCATGTATTGTTTATGTTTGCGATGTTAATGTCGTGACTGAGTCTGACTTTTGACTGATTATCCAGCCGTTCTATATTTTGTCTGTCATTTCTAAAGTATACTAAGAGCTGAGATTGTCATTGCTAGGTCTTCTGCAGGTATCTTAACCTTAAGTCTCATCACCTCTCATCAGTCACGTTGTATCTTAACATTGTTAAAATAAAACTGTATTTAAATCTTGTCTGACCATTCTAAATTTTTCTTGTTGAGGAGAAGACTACACATGTACCAAAAAGAAAATTATCTGTTGTGGTTTGTTAATTGGCAGGGCTTCAGTCTCATCACCTTTTCTCATCATTTTCTTGCAGTCACTTTGTTGCACTACACACAGGGTAATTGCATTGACCGCTGCTCCATGGAAAAAGTCTAAACATGTTCAGTTTTGAGGGAGATTTCAGGAGAACACCCAAGGTGTCCCTTGGGGGTGCAAGCAGAAAAGTAAGTTTGGGATATGCTATGCTTGGCTAAATTCTCAAAATAAAGAGGATGTAGTTGATTTTAATAAAAAATTTGTCTAGATGTCTTTGCTATTGCTTACATATGTCTTGTTCTGTGTCTTCTGTTTTGTCTTGTTCTACTTCAACTAATGTTATGTCTTACCTATGCTTTTCGTACAGGAGGAAAAAGCATCACTTCTTCATCGAACACAAGAAGAAAGAAGAAAAAGGGAGGTAAGTATTAGCCATGGTGGTACTTTTACTATTGTGTCCAGGCATCAGTATTAAACTCACTGTCTGACAATGAGCTTCCACCCATGCCTTTATTTTGGATTTCTTTTGTTGCAGTACCTCCCACAAAGTAGAGGTGATATATATTGTGAAGTACACAAATATAGTCATTGTTTTAATTATAAATTGAGCTTATTTTTTGTAGTCAAAAACCTTTTTATACAACACCTTTAAAGTGGTAGAAAAAACAGACTGAATATTTGTGTATTTTGACTTCATATAAAGTTTTGTACTTTTACTGGTGACAATGAAATCCCATATTAAAGCATTTCAAGGGGAGTCCCTTTTATGTTTGATAGAAACTACTGTCAGATCCCACACACCCTTACTGAGACCACTTCATTATCATAGAGATAAAGAAATGACATTATGCCCTTTTGAGTTTTGACCTTTATTATCATGAGCAAATGGTCACCAACTCAGTAGGATATGATTGTCTGACCCCATGTTCATGTTCTTCCAATGCAATATATATGCGTTTTAGTAGTTTGTGTAAGGATGAGGGAAATAAAGAGAATCAGCTGATTTTAAAGTGATCCTAAAATTTACATTTCCACAGTAGCCAAATTAGGCTTTGTCTGAATGTTCAGCTTAAAGCACAAATGTAAATGCAAAAATAAAACTATATGGTGGTCATGGTAGTATTCGTCTTTCGCATTTCTCACAGGATGAAAGGAGAAGACTAAAAAATGCAATCATCATTCAGTCCTACATAAGGGGATACCAAGACAGAAAACAGCAAGTATGTAGATAGTTTTGTGGATGTATTTTTGTAAGCTTGTTTATATTCTTGTATTCAGCTATATATACTCTGAAATTCCTTAATTGTCATATTTTGATCCTGTTTGTTTTGTTTTCGTAGTATGCCATTCAAAGGAGCCACTTTGACCACTGTGTGTGTCAGTGCCAGTCAGGCTCCGGCCCACAACTTGCAGACAGTGGAACTCTCAGCCAGCTAGTCTGCCAACTTCTTTTTTTTTACAGACTGAGTGAAGACACACACCGGATGGTAGGCACTGATCACAAATATGTTCACAAACATGCATATTTACTTAAGAAGCATACTGAAGCTTAGTTGACTATGAATGTATGACTATAAATTCAAGAAACTTAGTTGGTTTCATGTAAAAAAAAAGGTTTGTCAATTAAATGCCTTAACTTTTGTAGATCTGGATGTGTCAGAGTTTGATAAAGCATAATGCACAGTTTGTCAAGCTGCTGGTGGGGCCAGAAAGACAGAGCTGTCTGTTTCAGATCAAAAAAATACTGGGACACTGTTGCAGGTACAAACTTATATGTTCCTCTCAATTGATTCGTATAGTAGTAGCAGCCCTGTCTGTCACTGTAACTTGTAACGAAACGATATTTGTTGTTACTGTTGTTTGCAGCAAGTCATCACTTTTTCTCTGTCTTTTCTAGACTCCTACAAGCATATAAAGATGACAGTTTGAATGTGGCAGTCCCGATGAGGATGCTAGAGGTTTTCTCCTCTGACAGGACATACTTGCCAGTTCTACAAGACGCAAACTGTGCCACTGCACTTATTGAGCAAATTTTGCACTATATGGTTCAGAAAGGTAGAATTTTTTTTATCCTAGGTTAAATTTGTCATTGCCTCTTACTTTTTCATTACTTTTACCTACTTCAATATCATCTTGTTTTACCTACTTTTAACTTTCTCTTTTGTAGGATACTACAGATCTCTATACGTTTTAGTGAATCAAAAGTTGCCATCAAGTTTGGAGTACACAGATGCCCCTTCTGTTCCACTGGCACACACACTGCTAGAACATACACTCAAGCCTCTGCACTTTACATACGGCTCCTGTCCCCCAGATGCCAGGTATACAATCACATTGGTGCAGACTAATAAATATTGAATTTGTTCACATTATTCATAGCTCTCTTCCATGTGCACACTATGGCAAGCACTTAATTTGAGCGCTTGGAGGAATGTCTTTGTTACGTCTGTATGGTGTGTGCCCCCCAATAAAAGCTTGCCCACGAACCTCTTATTGGAGACCCTTCACTTTTCCTTCCAGGGGACCCGTGGACAGTAATTACCTCACTGCTGTGTTTACAGTGAGTCGTAAAATCTAGGCAGACCCATTGACTCAACATGTAATGTTTACTCACCATTTACCCTTCATTCTAACACGTTGAGTGACAAACACTGCAGTTTTCTTTTCTTTTCTTCCCGAAGAACGACTAGAGCGCGAGAGAAGGAGCTTGTGCATACAGTTCATGTTTGTCCTTTCTCTGTATGTCTCTCACTTTTTCTGTCTCACACATACACACAGACATGTGGCTAGACAAACCAGACAGATATTGTTTTCTTTTGTGTATGTATTTCCCCTGGAACCTTTAGATTGAAATGAATGTTTGTCTGTGTTCTCTGTTTCAATGTATTTTTTAATGTATAAATGTTTTAATGTTCAGTTTTGTAACTTTTACATCCTAATACCAAGTTCTTTTTAATTATTGAAGATATCCTTTATCCTATTGAGAGGATTGTGGGTTGAAAACAGAATCTAGATTTGCATGAATATTTAATAAATGGGGTAACAGTTACATTATTGCTATTGTTTTGTATAGTTTTGTGTAATTTAGTATGAATTAGTGCATTTGTTAGCATTAAAGTGCATTGTCATATTTGGAAGATAAAGTCACAAGTCTGTTAGTATAGACTGAAACATGATTAATATTAAAGACACAGGCTGACCCTTTATTGCTCTCTTTTCTTTTTTATTAACAGGCAATTTGTGTTTTCGGCCTTCACCGAAGAGTTCATCTCAGCGCCTTTTACTGAACAAATCTATAATTTCTTCGTGCCAGCTCTGGCAGACTCAAGACTAGCTTTTCCTTTCCAGAAGTTCCTTTGGTCTCTCCAGGCCACCATAGCCTCCTCTGCACAGGCCCGAGCTCAGGCTCCCTGGCTCTTTTACTTTGTACTATCAGTTGGAGAAACATGGCTTGGTAAGTATAGTGTGTTCAAGAGTCTACACACTGTAAGTTTGTGTCAATCAGTATTACTGTTCTCATGTGTGTATTTATGTTTGTTATAGGTTCACTCTCAGAGGAAGGCTTGCTGTTGTACTTGAATGCTCTACAGACTTTGTTGCCATTGTTGCCGGTGACTGAATGCAACAGTCGAGCTGACATCAACAGTGATTCAGAAGATGAGGAGGAAATGAACATGCAGCTTCCTGCCGCACAGGTAAACAAGCTATCTCTATCTGCACAAAAATATTCAGAGAACAACATAATATAGAATTATGATCTGAAAGAATCATTACAATTATGTCTTTTTCCGAAGGATGGTAGTTGGATATCTGTGCATCACATAACAGAGGAATGTGTGAAGAAGTTGGACACCAAGCAGCAGACTAACGCTCTGCTTACATTAGTATGGAGAGACTCTGCAAGTGAAGATATCTTCACCATGATGGCCTCCATCTGTCACACACTGATGGTGCAACACCGTATGATGGTGCCCAGAGTCAGGTCAGATTACACACACACACCATCCAAAAAACTAAACACCTAGACATTTTCCGCAATGCAACAAAATTGGGCCCAGTTTATGTTTCTTTCATCTTCTGATTTTTAAAAGCTGAAAGCAGTAACATAGCTAATGAAGCAGTCAGTTTATTAGGTCTTCCTGTGTTTTTTATTGACTGGATACTGTAAGAATTGTGCAGTTTCAGTAGCTGTCAATCATTAATTAGTGTAATGAGCTCTCTTCTCAATCACCTTTGCTTTATTTACTTCCGCTTCTGCCATGCAGACAGAATAAGAACAGGATTTCAGCAGAACAAATTTAGAGAGACGTTAAATGATAAAAGGGTAAGGCTTAAAAGAAAGCAAGACAGAGAGGTCTGACTGGTAAAGCCACTGTATTCACAGGATTCCAGTTCCAATCCTCAGTCAGATCTAGTTAGAAGTTTCCCGGCATACAGTGTGTTTTGTGTTTTATCTTGTATTTGAACTATGACAGGCATATGTGTCATGTATCATGGATCATACATACAAATACATACGTTTAAATCTGTATTATTATAGCAAGTTTCATTGTTGCTTGACAACAGAAAAAGTTTTCCCCATGTCTACATCTGATGTGGGAAAAAGTTATGATCAACCAAGCTGTTTACATTAAAAGTCCCCATTTGTGCTTTCCAATATATTTCTGTTTGATCATGTTAGATATATCATGTTTAATCTACCAGAAGCTCTACTGTTTGAAACATCACTCCACCCAGCCTTAATTTTCTGCTTCCAGTATAAACTGAACATCACAGTTTTAGATAACAGTCATTTAATGTTAAATTAAAAGGTTACTATAGATGATTTTGTGTCATGACAGTATAGTATTGTAATGAAGCAAACAGTGTTTATACAGTTCAGGAGGCATTACTCATAAGCTGTTCTAAAGTAATCAACTTTGAAATACTATCACTTTGTAGAAACAAATATAATGCACCTCTCGATCTCTATAACCTTGCACATGTGTATCTCTTTACATATTTACTGTATGCTTTACTTTCCTTTCTACGTAACAAACCTCTTTAGAATTTCCATATTGTATCCTGTATCTCCTTTTTAGCATCCAGCTTTTTCCCCCATTTCAAAAACTTGGTGGTAGTTTTGTATTTTACAGCTCTGTCCAGGAGGGAATGCTTTTATCATAAATCCTGCCTTCACTACTTTATCATTATTGGATATCTGTACAAAATAATTAGCTGCCCTGGAAAGATTAATTCTTGCAGGAGTGGACGGGATAGTTTTACAAGAGGCATAACAGCTGGCCCTGATTTACAACCTTTAAAGAAGAGTCCAGTGAGCATGCAAACTTAGTCTGCTTTTAAACATTACCATATTTTACAGTGAAGACTGTGGCTGTATTTCACTCTAAACAAGGTCATTATAGTATCAAACTTGTGTTAGTGTAAATAGTCTGTTTGGTTTTTGTCTATGGATCTCATTAACATGAGATGATGTCATTGAGATGTTCAGCATAATGTATTTGTATGGGTCATCTAAAACCTAATCATTTTATGTAAGTAGACAAAGAAAAGAAAACAGTAGTGTGTAGTTCTCAGTAATATAAAGGTGATTATTTTGGTTTTCCAATAATACATTATTTTTTACTCGGGCGTTGTTCTTTTCTGTCAATGTGTACTAGCACTTGCACCGTTTTAAATGTGTTTTATTGAATCTGTATAGGCAGAGAAGTGAAAATGGTGTTTCATTTGTTGTGTGTGTTTTTAATGCTGCCATACATTCTTACAGCATACCATTAAAAATAGTCAAACAAAGCTAAAAATGCAAACAAAGCTGCTTCATTGTGTGATTTAATGTGCATGTACACATTCTTACCTTAAACTCAACCCTGATCTTCGTTCTAAATTGCTTCCAATTACGCTTTATTTATTTTTTTCTCTCCCTCACACAAAACAAGCATGTAGTGACCACCAGAGCGATTTCTCACACCCCGGTGTGATGGCTGTTACGCTTAATGATTTGGGTGACCTAAGCACAGTATCTAATTTGTGATGATAACACTGCTTCTACGGTCAGTCGGTTGTGGCTATGCTACATTGTCTCCCTGCCTGTCATTAACTTAAATGGTGCCCCCACAGGAATCACTGGTCTGTTTACGACCCTGAAGCAGACTGCTAGTTTACTAATGGAAGGTGGCTCACCTAAATAAAGTCTAATGGCTCATTTAATCTTTCCTGTGGTCGCGTACAAAGACGAGCTGAGGGGTGGGCTTAAAATTCCAGCTCACTGGCTTGGTTTTATTTTTCTGTTTTATTAGTCCTGCTGGAAATTTGGGAAGTTTAAGGTTTATGGGCAGGAGATGTGGTTATTTGAACATTTAGAGATGAGTGTTGTTCCTGAGGCATCGTCATGTTTAGTCTTTTCTGCATACTATTTGGCTGACCAGTTTTTAGTATTTTTTTTTTCTCTCAGGTATTGTAGTTTAAGAAAAGATTTTTACACTTTCTTTTTGTCTCTTTTAGGCTTTTGTACAGCTTAGCCTTTAATGCTCGCTTTCTGAGACATCTCTGGCACTTAATCACATCCATGAAAACTAAAATCATCACAGGGTGAGTTTTTCATGTTTTTTATGTTAAAATAAACCTAAATGTGATAAGATTGGTAATTATATTTAAGACATATTACTTATATTTAAGACGTATTATAAGCATCTGTTCTCTTTTTATTGTCCTCTCTTTGGTGTAGGTCTATGGTTCCTCTCTTGCAGGTAATGTCTCGAGGTTCTCCAATGTCTCCAGAGGATTCCAACAGGATCATCCCTCTCTTCTATCTCTTCAGTTCACTCTTCAGTCATTCACTCATCTCTATTCATGATAGCGAGTTCTTTGGCAGCTCAGTAGATGGTAATAAAAAATTTTCTATACACGTATTCTGTACAAACATTAAAGCAAATTTCTGTAAAGAGATTTGAAGTCTTTGATTTACTGTTGTTTATCCCTCAGGTCACTTGATTTAAATCTTTTTGAAAGTTCTCTGTTAGTAATGAAATGTTTTTCCTTTGTTTGGACAGGTCAGAGCCAGCCGTCGATGATGCCCTTCTCTTTGACAGAGCTGGTGACTTTGTCTCGGTGTTTGAGGGACGCGTGTCTGGGCATCATCAAGCTGGCGTATCCTGAGACTAAGACGGAGCACAAGGAAGAGTATGTAGCAGCGTTCCGCAGTGTCGGGGTGAAAACCAACAGCCAAGTACAGCAGCGCATTCAGGCTCAACAGAAACGATGGGTGCAGCTCTTTAAGGTGATCAGCTCTGCATCTACATCTCAAATTGTCTTATCCCTAGCTCAAATGCAGAATTAACTTATAGCTGAAAGTGTTACTGAAACTAAGAATTCAGAAAAAGTTTGTCTGTATTCATCAGTGCTGATAATATCTTCAGTTAAGGATGATGGGTATTACTTTTAGCCAGGACACTGTTTTAGCAATGCTAACAACGTCTTTGATGGCCTAATTAGATTAGTTGACAATTAATGAGGCGAATAGTCTCCGCATCTGTTAGGGCCATCAGTGCCGATCAGCCAAGCAAGAGGATCGCTCATTCGGGAAATTAATAGGTTGTTTGCCAAGACTAAGTGAACTGAATAATGGCGTCAGGATATTAGTCAGCTATCTTCACTATCTCTCTTTCTCCATCATCATCTTCCTCACCTCACTTCCATCCTGGTGTCTGTTTTTACTATTTCTTACCTATTTAAAAAAAACGCTTATCTAGAATATTATAAATGTGAGTTTTAGCAATTCACTCATTATAAAATTCATGTAACCTGTGTGCAAAAAATGAAAAACACATGTACGTAAAGTTTGTCTTCAACTAATTTTAAACATTAATCAAACTAATTTCAGTGCTCTCAAAACACATCCATTAATGTTTTTTCTGCTTAGCACTGTCATTTAATGACAGTTAATTAAATAACTGGCATTTATTAAATAATTAACAAATAAGTCATCAAAAACTAAAGATATATTGTTTACATAAAATATAGCTATATGCACAAAGGTTTACAGACTTTTGTCTAACTTGTACAAATGTCTGCGTCTTGTTCTGAATGATACACACAGTTCAACATTTGTCTTCTTAGTCGAATCAGTGTAGCATGCAAAAGACACTGAAGGAATACCACAAAAGATGGCGGCAAACGCCTCCTGTCAGCTAAAACGACCCATTAAAGAAGTAAGAGCCTAAGAAACGCATTTCCCAAATTGAATGTGCAATTTACAGTCAGCTCTAACGCTGTTGACCCCTCACACACTAATGTTTGCCTCCAGCCATGGGCCGTCCCTCCGGATGTTTTATCACTTCTATTGTCGAGCTATCTATTTAATTGAAAGAAGTTAATTGAATGAAAATGATCAACTAAGCTTGTATTAATATTGCTAATGGAACTTTCTTCTTGGCTGTGTTTGGAGAGGGATGTCACCGCAGGAGTTTTGGAGAGACCCATTAAGGCCTGCACTTAACCCAGTGGGCTAATTAACCAATGCTTATTCATTCCACTTAGACAGGAAGAGCCTTCGGACCCTCCGACCCACAAAGCTACCCAGAACAGAGTTTTGCACTTGCCGTTATTACTGAGTCTCTGGTTTTAGCATGCCTTGGTCAAAGATTGATAGGCATTCTCTAGAAATGGCCAGCTGGAGGTTCGTTTGAGAAACAGATTTCTACATGAATGTTAAGCAGAAGTGTAGATAAGTGAATTCAGATGGAGACTGGCTGTGCAGATTAATTATGTAATTTTCTGAAGAGAATAAAATAAATTTGCATTTGGTGAACTGTGCTGTTTTTCATAGGTGAAAAAGGCTTTTTATCAAATATTTAATATGTAATTTTAATTGTATTATGTAATTGTAATGTTATGAATGCAATTTAAACCATTCACATCCCCTTTTATTTTCTGTGCCACATTTAGTCCAGATGAGTTGAATCATTGTCTCTCATTGAATCTGAGGATAGATTAGATGTTCATTCAGTCCTGATGTCAGCAGACTACATAATGATTAGCAGTACTGACTGGTCAATGACAGTTCATCTGTGCTTAACATTGTACCATAAAGGAATTAAGCTAATAAAATAAACTAATAAAGAAAGGGCAAATCGGTGCTAAATAATTGTATCTCTCTGCAGATTTGTTAATAAGCAAGTTTTGTGGAAAATGTGTTTCATATCAAATAAAAGTACAAACACTGTTTTTACTAACATTATGTTTTGAATCTGATTTATACAAGGTGATTACTAACCTTGTGAAGATGTTGAAAGCAAGAGATATTCGAAGACCATTCTGTCCTTCGGGTCATTGGTTGTCTAATGAGGTCAACATCAGGGCGGATAAGGTAATAATAATTTAAGAATTAAAAAAGTAATTCATAGTAATTCAATGATAGTTTTGCAGCGGGGTGTATTTTTGCTCAAAGAATCAATGTTTTAATGGATGTATGGATAAATAATAAATTGTTACATATATAAATACGCAGTGTTACATTCTACAGTGAATAAAATCAGTTTATATTGAAAAAATACAACCATCAAAATTATGTTGACATAGATAAACACATCTTAATATATTAAAATGCTATGTATTTTTTGTTTGTGTATTGTAGGTGACTCAGCTCTATGTACCTTCTGCAAGACATGTATGGAGAACAAGGAGAATGGGACGCATTGGACCACTTCAGTCCACATTAGATGGTAAGACTTGATTTTAAAAAAATACATGTGAATTTGAATGCATATCTGAGAAGTCATCTCTAATCTTTGGTTCTTTATTGTGGAAAAAGCAACAATATAAAAATAAATGGCATTGCCAAAGACCATTTCAAAGGGTGTTAAAACTAACCAGTACCTATGCGTCTGATTATTTCCATGCCACCCTTGAGCATATGTGCTTAAAAATTCAATTAGCCAAAGGCAGGACACATCTGGCCCCCTGTTTGTCTGGACCTTTTTCATTTCCCTAAATGGACTTGCGAGGTAGTGACGAATGGCTTCTGTATTGACCATGCTACACCATATTTCTCTACCAAGATGGCCCCTCGATGGCGGGTTTGTGGAAAGAGAGCGAGAGGACTGACTAATTGAGCAGAATCATTCCACCATGCTAGCAACGTAATAGATGAATGACACTTCTCATCTGCTGCTCCGCAGTTTTTTTCCTGTGGTCGAAACGTTTGTAGGACGGAGTTTTAATACAAAACAAACGTCCCTGTAATGGAGGAAGAGGACAGGTGGATGGGCAAATTGTTGCTGAGTTAATTAAAAGTGTGTGGCAGGGAAGACAGAGACTGGATTGAATGATCTTTAATGGGATGGTCTGTAAATACCAGCGAGGCATGAAGTGGACCTTACTCAAGGTTGGACTTGTGTATAGATGTAAATGAAGTAGGTCATCCAGACCACAGTTATTGTTTTATTTAGTTTATCAAGATGAGCAATTTAGCAAAATTTTTTTTACCTATTATAATCTATTCATTTGCATAGGATATTGTATAGGGTGTGTTAATGTAGTAGTGTAATGTTAAGATAGCATGGGGCAGATTTTGAGGGTTGACTGGTTTGTGGTTTGTTTGTCTGGATGATGAATAGAGAGTGTTAGAGATTGACTGTCAGCAGGATGGATGAAGATGAAGGCTTTATTAGCCAGATGAATTCTGTGCTTGTAGAGTGAATTGCTTGTATTTGCCCATGTGACTAGACTAGTGGGTAAATAAATGAATGGAGCAAAAACACATTAATAAGTGAAGAGTTTATAATAAATTACTATTATTATTATTATTATTATTATTATTATTAAAAACATTGTTTTATTAAATTAAATATTTTTTATATTTACTAGAGCCATCTACATGGCCCCACTGTCCTTGTCCATTTTTGCATTTTGCAAAAAGATGTTTGTAGAGAAATGTCTTAAAGAATAAAGGCTTGTTGCAGAAATGTGTTGAATTCCTTTTTCACCACAGTTGGACTAGAGCCTCCACCACTGTCAGTATCGGAGGAAAGACACTTGGCTATCCTCACTGAACTCCCATTTGTTGTGCCCTTTGAGGAAAGAGTGAAGGTAAGACAGCCGTCACTGGTATGCTACAGAGTTTGTTCCATGTTTTACTGACTGTTATATTCTGTTTTTAGATTTTCCAGAAGTTGATCTATGCTGATAAGCGGGAGGTGCAGGGGGAGGGCCCTTTTCTGGATGGTGTTAACGTTACCATTCGACGGAACTACATCTATGAAGATGCATATGATAAATTATCCCCAGAGAATGGTAAAGAAATGCAAATATCCCCCTCAAACATGTGAAAATCAAATCAAAAAGAAAAAGAGAATCTGTAGTAGGTTTGCTTTTATTCCTGTTAAAGCTACAATAGGGGTTTCAAAAAGGGTGCCGCTTAACTGGAAAGTTGAGCGCCAGACATTTCTAAATGGCTTCATAAATCACATTTTAGTGCTTATTTACCCTACTCTTTAGTAGAAGCCTTTTAGTCTAAATCTATAAGGTTTAGCAGTTATTGTATACCTTTTATTAACATTTTAAGGATGCACACAAAATAGTGGTAAATTCTTTTGCAAACATTTTGGAGTTCTTCCAAATCTATTGATCATCATGTGTCCATAGTGACTAATAAAATGTTTGTGTCATTAAACAATACATCATATGACTTATGTTACAATAACCTCAACATAGGTGAAAAGATGCTGTATTTGATTGCAAACACTACCTGGTCACCATGATACACGTGTGTGCCTACAAAGCTGTTGTTGTAATTTATGATGTGTGATTAATTTTGCTGAAAGATGACCTTTTTGATTGCAGTGTAGCTCAGGTCATTGTAAGCTTTCAGGGTTATTTATTTAGGGAAGTATATTTACCAAATGGCAGTTTTGGTTTTAATAACACTTTAGCTAATTTGTATGTCATATCATTGTATGAAAATGTGGCTAAAAGAATTTTCAGTAATAGTGAAAATGTGATTTTCTTGATTTGCTACATAAATTCATATATAATAAATAAAGTCATGGAATGTTATCAGTACTCTTCAGTTACTGTGTGACATGCAGATGTCTTGTTTTTATTTCAGAGCCTGATCTAAAGAAGAGAATCAGGGTCCATCTGCTCAATGCTCATGGGTTGGATGAAGCTGGCATTGATGGTGGAGGAATATTCAGAGAGTTCTTGAACGAGTTGTTGAAATCAGGCTTTAACCCTAACCAAGGCTTCTTCAAGACAACTAATGAAGGTCTCCTCTACTCGAGCCCCACTGCAGAGATGCTTGTGGGAGAATCTTTCACCCGTCATTACTACTTCCTTGGCAGGATACTGGGAAAGGTGAGCCACATTGATGTATTGCATGTTCCCCATTAATTGGTATGACTGTTCACTGTAATTTGTTTGATGAAATTGGAACGTTCATTAATTTGACAATTTCATAACTGTTGTAGTGGTTCTTCATTTGCTTCTCTCTATTCTGGCCCTCTTATTAGTCTTTTACCTGTCTTTCATTCATATACACTCAAACACAAATGGGGTCATCTGGATCGATGCGGCAGTTCAGAGGTCAGGTTCAATCAGTGATCTCGGGCTGAGTGGCTTAGTTACCTTTTTAAATCCTATGCATTTTATTTACGAGGTCACTGGAGTTTAAAGTCAAGTTTATTTGTGGCCTTTTGATCCAAATAATTGTCCCTTGTCTCGCCTTACGTTCATTCATTTTGGAAATGACCTTTGAGAAACCTCCATCAAAATATTACAATTTTATGGCTGCATGTAAATCAAACTGTTTGCTCACAATTAAATTACTCTTTTTAATTGTATTAGGCCATGAAGTAGATAAAAACTTTTTTACACATTTTTTAGCCTTCAAGCTTGCTGGATTGTAATAAATCTGTAATGGTGATTATTTCTGTGCAGAGATATTATACAGTGCGGTGGTATTTAACTTGACATTTAAATACCTAAGTAGACATTGTCATAACATACAATACATTAACAGTGTATACTTACTGGTAAGGAGGTGAAAAGAAAACACATAAATTGAGGACATTATTCTAATGTATAAAGATTTACAGTTTGCTCTGCAAAAAAAGAAGCATACTAATTTCTCAATTGATTAAAATGGTTCATAATAAGCATTAAATATGACCACAAGGCTCTTAATTATTCTCAGTGTTTTCCTGTTATTGTTACCCCCGCTTCACACTTTATTGTTCTGACCATCTCTCGTGTGTCCGTTAGCTGGTATTTATTAGCCACTAATGTTTTTAAAGTTTCATTAATGCATGGGCCCAGGATTGTTTATCGCAAAGTACATTGACTGGGGGAAGGGTAGATGAATTACCTCATGCCAAGAAGCTCGCTGCTCAATTAGGCTACTCCATTAGCCAGCCATTCTCCATCTCTGTTTGTGTAGCCATCGCATTTGGCCACGGACGCTAAATCAGCTAGTACCATAAATAACCGGCGCGATGCCGGCGGTAATAGAGTTTTGATCTGTTTTACAGTCACGGGCATCAACACCACTTGCGAAGAGGCAATTCGGGCCACTTATTAGAGAGCTATAATGAACACACACATACACACACCTTGTACGAAGAAATGGACATCACTGAACTCCTACCATGAGATATGGCTAGCCCCGCCTCCCTACTTTCCTGATCTTATTCCATTCAGTTGCCATCACTCGTTAGTAATGGGCAAAGCAATTAGGGTGACGAGATTAATTTGAATTTGACTTTCAATTAACCCTTCTTCTCTCTCCATAAATATGTGTGAGATTGGCTGAGTGAGTGGGATATTGATATTTGTGTAGTGCTGTTATAAAGATGACCTGCATAGATTAGTATTGCATCACTGTTCTGCATATTTAGTTTGTGGAGAATGAGGGCTGGATGCATTATAGGAAATAATGCAAAAATTGTCTTAATAACTTAATATTGTTGGATATACTAAAAGGACAATGTAATCGTGTCAACCTTGCACTTTTATAGAATATAGAATCCTGCAGTTTTTAGATGAATACTCTATGCCCTTAAATACACAACAGTAATACTACTGTTCTGCAGTTTAACAAGCAACACTTAACTGTCTCTCCAAAGGGCAACAAAGAGGAAAGAGAAGGTCAAAACTACTGATTGATGGCAACTGTGTTAATTTTTTTATTGATTCTTAATGCTGTAAATTAACAAATTTATTTGGCAGAAACAGAAGGCAGGTGCTAAGTTGTTGGCGTTTACTCCCCTGATAGTGCCACAATTTGCATTAATTGCAGTGCCACTGCACTCACTTATATTAAAAGGCCTGGCCATTCATTAATCCTTTTTATCCCAAGTCATTTTGGCACAATTTCTGGCAATAAACACCCATAAATAACTTGAAGGCTTGAAAAATAGTCAGCGTCGTGCCTCCATATCCTTATTGCGGCTTCTTCCCAGGAGCGGTGTTATTGATAGGTTTCAAAAGGGCACAGCACATATGTTCCCACAACAGGGCTCGTGGGAAGAATGATGCTAAGTGGATTATTTTGCATAAAAAATGTCCCATGTTTGAAGTTGCACGATTAACCTGTGTTTAGAAAATGCTCTGATTTACGACCCGTGTGTGTGTTTTAGATGCATGCATTATGGAGATTTGGGAAATTTATAATCCATTTCGCTTATGTGGTCAGGGGATTTGAGTGCAATCATTTATTCAAGGCCTGTATATTTTAATGTCCTCAGATATGGTCTTTTTAGGACTGTTGCAGTACTTCAGTTTTATGACTCACCATCCTTGTGCTTCTTAATGGAACAACAGGTTAATGTTACAATTGACGTTTTTGAAGTTTAAGCTGATGAAATATAGTGGCAGTATTTCTAAATAAAGTGGCAGTATTTAAGACAAATTATTGTGTGATTTCACCATCTAATGTTGGTTGAACTCATGTTGACTGACTGCAAATTTCAGTCTATAATATTATGGAGATCTTCCTTAATTGAATATCTCTCTCCTTCTGCCCCCAGGCGCTGTATGAAAACATGCTAGTGGAGTTGCCGTTTGCCAGTTTCTTTCTTTCGAAGCTCCTAGGCACCAGCGCTGACGTGGACATCCACCATTTGGCCTCTTTGGACCCGGAGATGTACAGAAACCTGCTTTTCCTCAAAAGTTATGAAGGTGATGTGGAAGACCTCGGTCTTAACTTCACCGTGGTCAACAATGATCTCGGCGAGGCCCAGGTGAGACTCTGTGCTCTTTTGCTTGTCTTTCATCATTGTTAATAATTGATCTGACTGCTGTTGGTTTTTGCTGATGGAGATAAAGCACGTCTGTGCCCAGATCTTTCTAAAAGAACTTCTCTGTTGAGCAGGTCAAACATACCTGCTGAAAGGAAGCTGTTGAGCATAGTATTAGAGCTAATCATCTGGTATTGTCATTCTTTATGATAACAACCTGTGAGTGTGTATAACTGTAATGCACAGCCTCTTGTGGTGTATTCTTTTGTTGTATTTTTTGGCAACAGCAAAGCAAATGAAAACAAAAATTATTTTACTTACAATGGTTACTTATTGAAGCATTTACTTACTCCTTTATTAGCGAGGTAAAACCTTGAAATGGTTCGTGTATGTTCCTGTTTGTCACCTTCAGCTAGAAGGAATTAAATTATCACTCATCCCAGAAAACTGCTCTGTGAGAAAAGCATGAACACTGCCTTTCACACTTCCATCTATTTGTTTTCCAGGTGGTCGAGCTCAAACCAGGGGGAAAGGACATCCCGGTAACTACGGCCAACAGGATAGCCTACATCCATTTAGTGGCCGATTACCGTCTGAACAAACAAATCCGAGCACACTGCCTGGCCTTTCGGCAGGGTCTGGCCAACGTGGTCAACCTGGAGTGGCTGCGCATGTTTGATCAACAGGAATTTCAGGTAGCACCTTACGTGAGAGCACACATACATAGATAATAGGGATGTGAGAAAAATGTAGTCAACAGGCATATGCTCTGACACAAACTAACCAGTTATGTCTCTGACAAGATTAATAATAAAGATTATTACCATATATAACAACCTTTTTTTACTAAACTTTAATGATTTTTTTTATTATACCATGTGAACTAAAAAAAATGCAGATTTTAAGTCCACCTATATATTTTCAGGTACTGATTTCTGGTGCACATGTGCCTATCTCTCTGGAAGACCTGAAGAAATTTACAAACTACTCAGGTATTTTCTCTACTCAATTTCTTTATTTTAAACCGTTTTTTTCTGAGATAGACCTGTTATATAATATTAAATATTTTTTATATGTATTATTAAAAAGATGAGAACTGAAATCTCTGTGTAGACCACCTGCCTTACTCTTTTCTAATTTATAGAGTGGATGTAGCCCATGCACTGTCATCTAATCTTTACAATGGTTTGGTTTGACACAATTAATTTGTTTAAATTGTAACTGTTGCCGCACTACTCAGGTGGATATTCAGCAAATCATCCAGTGATCAAAATCTTCTGGGATGTGGTGGATAACTTCGGTGACGAGGAGAAACGCAAGCTGCTCAAGTTTGTCACGAGCTGCTCACGACCTCCGCTCTTAGGCTTCAAGGTCAGTCACATTGGTTAAAACCACGAAAGCCATCTGAGTTTCTGTTGTGTCTTTAAAACTAAGTTAATATTTTAATTTGAGGTTTTAGAAGAGACTAAAATAAATGAAATGCCCATATCTGAGCTGAATCAGTATGACTCTCACCACTGTTATCATGTATGGAGTTCAGGTGAAGTTCATACCATTCGCACCTGGTGATGATTTTGTCTCATTTTCTTTATTTTTTCAATAAAGTTATCAAGATCTCCACCACAAAGGAGTCTGCTCGCTGCAAGGTGTGGGCCACCTTAACCGAGAAATAATGAAATGAACAGAAATGTTTTGTTGCAGCGTAGCGTCATTCATTTACACAAGAGTATACGAGCAAATAACAGTCATTGTAACAAATCATTTTCACATTATAAGAGCTATCAGGATAGGGCTTATCCTAGACTCTATTTGTGCTAGAGGGGTTGTGACCTGTCAGTGTAATGTTATTTAAGGCTTTGTCAAGTGCCACTGGGTGTGAAATCCAGCTGACTGATAAAAACCTATAAATGCACTGTTGAACTTCAGATGACTCTCGAATCATGTTGACTGTCTCTGCTGTGTAATTAAAAGAATAGTTCATCCAAATATGAAAATTCTCTCAGAGTGTATTCGCCTCATGCCATCCCGGCTATATATGACTTACTTTCTTCAGTTGAACATAAACAACTACATATTAAAAATGTTGTTAGGTTACTTTGGTTATATTAACCAACTTACTATATTAAGTTGGTTAATATATGGCTTAAAGCGAAACGATATGTTTGTGAGAGAAATTTTTTAATATTCTGTGATTATTTAGCAATCAATACAATATGCATTCTTGTAAACATACAGAATACTACATTTCAAATAATCTCTTTTGCATGACTAGTTGTCAGGTTAACTACTTCTTAAAATGTTAACTGACAGCAAAAAACGAAGAAAAGAGAATAGTAAATATAACACGGTGTTCAGGGTGTGATATTTATTATTATGAGTATCATTACACTCAGACTGTGTTTATTACGCTCAACAAAATGATTGAAACAGAAATATCCTTGAATATGTTTTTACGTCTATGGTGTAGACTAACTTAGGGCAGTAATTGTAATTTCATAGACTTTATTATATATTTTAATAGCTGTCATCAGTTTAAAGCGGATTGCTTTAGCCTACATGAATTCGGGTGGGGAACAAATCATGGTTTCTAAGCTATTCCACAGATATGTGTTACTGCCAAAATTAAAGTGGAGCTCTTTAATGAATTTGACTTTGGTGCAGACGGACTGAGGGATGGATGGAAAGGCGCAGTAAGAGAGGAATAAGACGAAAAGAGGCAGATCAAGGGGAGATGGCCTTCCACCCCGTCTGCCTCTTCAGCCAGCTCAGCCTTAATTAGGTGCCGTTAAACACCCCAGAATTCATTAGGGGAGAAATAGGCCTGTCAGTGTAAGCTATTTTAAAAAGATGATGGATACCCTTTTCTCAAAATTATGGTTCCTGCCGTGACACTTTCTCGATAAGCAACGATTCTTTAATACCTTAATTGTTAGAAAAATTGGCCCGTTAAAGCAGGTTTAATCAGGTTCATTTTGGGGTGAGTCCTGCAGTCACTTGGTTATAAGCCCCATGAATCGTTTCATTAAACCTATCTTGCAACCTTTCACATATCTGAAAACTTACACATCTAGCTGTTGCATCAGTGTGATATCAGGCTGTTGTTTGCCGATGAAGCTATTTTTAAAATAGCTTAAGTTATGTTTCTACCCATAGTAAAAACTAGCCTAAAGGTTGTGTTCATACAGTATTTTGTTAATTCTGTGCCTTATTTGTCCCCAGGAGCTCTATCCAGCCTTTTGCATCCATAATGGAGGTTCTGACCTGGAGCGTCTCCCGACTGCTAGCACTTGCATGAACCTTCTCAAGCTGCCCGAGTTCTGTGACCATCAGCAAATGAGAAACAAGCTACTGTATGCTATTGAATCCGCTGCTGGCTTTGAGCTTAGCTGAAGTATGAGTCCTCTCCCGATGGCCTTGGAACCCAGACAAGACGTTGTGGCCTTTGTCACGGTGATCAGGCTGAAAGTAATCCCAATGGACAGACGGTGCGTCTGCTGTGGATCTGCAGTGATTTGCAGAAGGTGTATTAAAACAAATTAAAGTTGTGGCATGACAAGTATATGCTCAACTTTATTTTTATTTCAAAGAGACTGGACTTATAAATAATGGGACAGCATTTATAAGTTTAAAGCAGCACCAACATTCAGATGTTTATGCTCAATGTTAGAGATACAGCAAGAAGTGAAATAAAATGTCAGCACAAAATGTACCTGTAGATTTTTACTTCATTTTACATGGATTACAGCAGAATTAACAAGCCGTTGTTTTAGGACTTTTTTTTACGGTTTCATCTGCTCTTTGTCACGTAAACATTATGCATGCATTGGCCTCGCTAACAAACACAAGTCTCTTCAGTATAACAGCATGCCTGAAACGGCTTCTGTACATTAAGGATACTAAAAAGCTGGCTTGGTTTAAGGTCACAAGGCTGTACCAGTCAAAATGTGCATGCCTTGGAACAAGACATGCTAACAGTGTAGCATTTGCAGAAAATGCTGAGCTATTAATTTTCCAGCTCAACAATTATTTTATAGCTTATGTGCCACCAACGAAAGAGTTTAATAGATTTGAGTCACGGAAGTCAAAACCTTGATGTGTGAGGTTAACAGGGGTGTAGAACAGTAGCACGTGTTAGATAATGGTGTGTAGTCATCTTGTTTTAATCATGTGGTCATCTAAGAAGTTGAACTTGCTAATTCTTGTACACTTTTATCTGTAGAATGGAATTACATTACACTTGAAACAAAGTATTTTTTTCTCATCACTGTAATATTCACTTGGATATAAAAACAGCTGCAAATAACAGGCCTGTATATACAATTTCAGGCTTTGATTGTCCGTTGTGTTTTCATAAAAAATTGTGTAATTATGTATTTCACACATTGGGCATTGTCATTATGCATTTTGTTTAATGTATAATGATGCTGACATTTGTGCAATAAAGTAAAAACTAAGAAATTGAGGGCATGCAAGATATTTTTAGATTAGTGGTTCAGGATTTTTTGTGAGTGATGAAAACCAACACCTGCCTTTTAAACATACACATATTTGATGTAGCACAAAACAATTTGGTGACCTGAAGAAAAAGTATTTGCTGTATTCTTGATAAGTTTTTGCTGCTTGTGTTCAGCCCAGTTATAAGGGCATGTTCATGGCCTGACAGAGAGATGATGATGATTATGTGAATATGTATATGTCTACACATTTTAATTCTACAAGCCTTCTCCATTCTCTATTCTCATTGTTAGTAATTGGTCAAACAGCCTGTATCTAAATTTTCCACGTTAAAGAAAAATAGATGGAAAACATCATGCAGGTGCTAAATGTCTAGTTGTTTACAGACATTGATGTGTAGAGTTTGTCCTGTTGTTGCAAAAACAGAGGTGTGTGTAAAGACATTTGCCAATTCTAATTTTATCAGTAGCCTATATGTGTCTTAAATTATTATTTTTTTGAATGACAAATCCAACAACCCTTAAGACAGGTGTTAAATGTGTGTATGGCAGTGATTAAATATCTTCAGAATTTTTATTTGCATTGGAGATATTAGCATCTTTTGTACATGCAGAACATTTGAAAAAATGAGGATGGAGAATTTTATTCAAGTTTTATGGCCTTTGACATATAATTAAAGAAACATCCAGTGATGGAACAAGAAAAGAGCCTCCTCCGGACCACTGATGCATTATCGCTACAACATAAATTAGGGGTGTGTGCGTTTGACATAAATCTAATAGGGTCCTGCTATGAGTGCAAGAGATGGTCGGGGAGCAGGGAGAACTTTTTATTCCTCCTTGGATCATGTCCATATTCTCCCTCCTCTCAGTCTCACCCTTCTTACACATCCACTCACAGGAATGACTTAAGGCTCTAGACTCCACCTTCTATGACCAAATCTCTAGCGTTTTAGCAGCAAGCTCAGACAGGGGTAATTGGGTCTTAAAAAACCAACTTGTCCTATTGCTATGAGGAATTGATCTTAATTATGGGGAGATTTATTTGGGCCTATTACCTTATAATGGATTATAGCTCACAAACTTAATGCAGTTGGCTATCAATCATATTGATGTGCAAAGATATACCAAAGGTATTTTATATAGCTTTTAGAAATGTTATTATTCCACTTAGGGTCATTTCACACCAGCATATAAAAGATTTAATTTCAGAGAATTCATTAAGGACAATTACAGGGTTTTAGAGGTCTAATTGCTTTTTTACATGAACTGAAAAGAACCTGCAGTCTAAATTCATTTGTCATTATTATGTTAAAGAAAATTAGATCGAAATTGATAGATTTATTGGGGTCAGCTAGATAAAAGTCAGACAGTTATTGCTAGATGTGTGATGAGCCACTGATAAAAACCGATAAGTGTTTTTCTTAACTACAAATCCAAATATAAACTTTCAAATATTATTTTATTTAAAAAAGATGGTGATTTTTTTGTTTATAGCATAATTTATTTGCTGCCATTTAAGAGTTACATAAATAAAGTCCCTAATCTTAAATCTTAGTAAACCTTACATTTTTTACAATTGTTTCTTTCTAAATTGTTTAATTCTATTTCTTTTCTATTTTCTTATTTTTCCAAAACAAACCCGAAAGTTACTTTCAGCACTTCACCTCGCTAATATGCTTTTTTATAACATATGACTGCTATAAAAGGGGACAAAAGTTTCTCTTCCTGCTGGAAAACGATGGTCAAAGTGTCTTTTAATTTATATTAGCAGGTTTGTCAATAATGGCTTAACAGCTCTTCCAAATCTTCCACGTCAATCTTAGACCCATCAGTTGATGGTTCAACTAATCCATCATCTAGATCAGCTTGGATCAGTTAATAAGCATAAAAGAACAGCTACACCTACAATGAACCTTTTAGGAAAACATTTCGAAAAGACTGTTGTGGCACTTTTAAAGACTATTGCTAATCACGGTAAGAGAGAAAAAATGGATAACTGTCAAAACTGAAAACAACCAGTTTTTCGAATTTCACTGCAGGTACTGGCACAGTAGTCCTGATTCAGAATAAACTTCATACAAAATCTCTGTCAATATCACACCTCTAAAAGGCCAACGGTGCCACCCTGTGGAATTTTATATGAAGTTGTACAGTAACCTTCCTATAGTTATTGGCATGTATGCTATACAGAAGTGAGTTACATTTTTTCAATGTAACTCAAAAAAACAAACAAATAACAAATGAGCAATTATGACAATTCTAGAACATGACGAACAACTAAACAAAAAAGCTGGTTTTGGTGGATGTGGCATTTTTATATCCTATTATAACAATATACATTATTAATTTATTCATTGTTAGTAATGGCAAAAGATATATTCAAATATATAGTGTAAATATAGTGTGGGTGATACCGGAGGTGATTGGCATTGCCAAAAAGAAAGGATTTTTCACCCTCTGCTGGCCAATCTTTAGATATACAGCACATAATTTCTGACAAGCAATATGAAATATAAATGAATTTACCAAGTTTAATCATTTTAGAGTATTAAGATAAATTAATATAAAACAAATATCTAAGAACAAATACAATTCCGTTTTTTAGTGTTTTATTTTAGATATATATATTTTAAATACTTCCATTTTAATATTATTTTATATATTCTTCAGGGGAAATAGTATTATTAGGTATTCATTGATTTAAAATTGATTGATTTCTGAAGTGCTTTATTCTCAAAGAGAAAGCTAATGCTGTTTAAACCACTAGTTGAATGAGTAAAAGCTCTCATACCATTTCAGCAAGATAAACTGGAAAGACAAGAACCACCACTTAACTTCAGAATGAAGAACATCAAGCTGTAAGTCTTTATGACATCAGTCTAAATTGACTGAGAACAGCATTCGAATGCTTTCACACACTTTTAGGCATTTCGAATTGATAACTTTACAGAGAATTTACTGAGAACAGCATTCAGTTTCACTTGACAACAGCATTAAGATTTATTGAGAACAGCATTCAGATGCTTTCAGACACTTTCAGTCTTTTTCTGAATAAACAAAAACAACTTTACATAAAAAGAAGTTGTAAGTTGTAAGAGAATATGTAAAAGAACCTCCAAAAGGTTTTAATGACCTCATGAAAAATATCTTTCATAAAAAAACAGCTGTGCCAAAGGATTGGCCGCCTAACCTTTCTCTTCCTTCAGCTGTGACTGAGAACAGCTCAGAACTTTCTTGACCTCACCCTTCTCTCCACCTGTGACTGTGGAAGCTTTGCTCTCGATCATGACAATTTTCCTGTCTCCAGAAGTATAATCACATCAGCTCTGTCCTCTGCTCAGTATATTCATTAGGTTTCTATTTGAATTATGTAACTTAATTTTTTATGAACTGACAGCAGCAATGTCAGCACTTAGAAAAGTTAGAAAAGTCTTAGAAGTTTACAGAATAACATTTTCAGCCCTAAAACTGGTTTAAATTGCCCTTAAATGAACCAAATGATTTATTGGCAGATTGATTACAATTTTATTACAATATTTTTAAAACTAATATCATAGTGAAACTACACTGTAAATTTGAAACCTCTTCAACTCAAAATATTCTAGTGACTTTTTTCAATGTATGGTTAGTGAGGCAATAGTATAAACTTTATAATTAAACTATGTTTACTGTCATTTCTTAAGAGTGGTAAATTAATTCAGATTTCAAAAATGATTTGCACATCATAGGCCTATTGGTTGCCACTGGTGGTTCACTTGGATCATTGTTAGATGAATTTGATGAAAGTGTGTTGACATTTTTCGTGCATTACATAAGGATTATGTGCTACATCGCCGTGACCAGCAATTTACTTCAGCTGTTCCCTAACAGGAAGTGACGAAACTGCACTTGAATCGTGTCGCACTCGCTTTATAGAGGTCGGTAGGTTGTTGTAGAACATTAGCGACAGCTCAACATCAGGGCTAACGAGTCTCTTGATGTATCACACAGGGAAGTTATTCCGATCGTTTGATTTATAAACTGACACACCTCGGAGCACACATAGGCTACTGAAGCCTTACAGGGATAATATTAAACCTGAAGAGGAGATCAACTCGACCTTTCATCAGTGGGATTCAGAGCGAAGGTCCATATAAAAGAGGAAGGACACTTGTCTCCGTAAAATAAGGTTTGTTCAATCTAAAGTCATATGATGATGTCTGTTCGCTTAGTTATAAAACAAATAAAAAAAAACATTCGCGGGGGGGTGCATACATCGACAGCGTTTTTGAGCACAATGTGATGCCTAAAATGCTGTCTCGGAGATGATTTTGGACCCTGGTGCGCCTTTATGTCTATGATAAAAATACAGAACAGGAAAGAATTAAGAAATTGTTAGTAATTTAAATCGTCATTTATATAGATTATTGGCTCAGTTTTGACCTGAATGTCATTTAAACTCTTCTGTCATTTGGAAATGTCAGTATACTTGTAGTTTCATAAGTGCGTTGGAGTGTTTCACCTTTTCTCGTTACCTTAGTTTGGCTATAATCTTAAAGTCAACACTTAAAAATTATTATACGATTAGCGTTGATTATGCATTGATTTATATAATCTGACATGTGCAGGTAAATCCGAAAGCGTGGTGAGTCACGTAAATCTTTCTTTCTAGTAGTTTCTGTTTCTCATCACATCTTTCCATAAGTCGCCGCATTTCGGCTATTAAACTCATTTAATCCCGACATGTCCTGAAGCCTGTTCGCATCGTTAGATGTGAGATCCATACTGGGTGTGGATGGTACATGATGTGCACGTTTTTCAGTTTATTAAATACAGGACAAATATAGGGTCTTTCCTTGCCTTTTTGGATAACATTGTATTATTAATATTACACTGCTGTTCATTGCTAGAAACGGCTCCCACTGTAAACCAATGACATAAATTTCATACCAGAAGACTGTAGTTTTAAAGAAACCCTTTTGAAACAAATGTATCCATTGGCAATTGATTGTGAAAAGTGAATGCCAGTGGTAAGAAGAAGGAAGAAAGGGAAATAAATGCTGTTGCTTTCATTTTAATAAAGGACAACTTATATTGTTTGTCTCCCGTATAATCAAACATTTGAACTGTGACAACAGTATAAATTTAAGCTTTCAAAAGAAGTACATATGGATGCTAATATTAGGGCTTTCTTTTTTAATGCTTTTTCTTAAACAAACTAGTTTACTCTTGTCTCAGCTTTCTTTGATTGCCTGGCAACATACAACATAGATAGCATGTCTTTGTTTAGTGGTCACAATGGTCTTAGTATTTTTTTGTTTCATGAAATACTTCCTTGTTCTCTTCTTTAATAAAACACAGAGACTTTGATGGTTGTTCTCAGATCAGTTGCTCATAAATGCAGAAGTACAAAGAAGTGCATCAAATACATGACAGTTTTGCCAAAGAACGATATTCACTGTCCTGGATAATAATGCCTCATCTGGTATTCTCTTTATTTTATTTATTTCTCTTTCTATTCTTAAGAGAACTGAAAAAAATAAAATGCAGATATTAACTAATATCTGCAAAAACACACACATTATAATATTACATAACTTACTTTTCGGTCTGTTTATAATACTTTGCGCTTTACACACACAAAGGTCACAAAAAGTGGAAGTAATCCTAACAAATTGGAACCTAATAATTAAAATGATCTCCGAACCATTGTTGTTTATCATTTTCTACATCTTTGTCCCAAGGTTGCACTGTGGCTGAATCTAAACCATCCAATCCAACATAAGCATAACTTTATTTTACCACTAATAACAATAAAAAACACTCTAGTCAGATTGTGTCTAGGTTTGGTAAGACTTGCTCATATGCAATCTACACTAAGCTGAGTCGACTGCCGCTTTTGAATTCCCATGTGTGAAGCCAACAAGTTCCAGAAAGTTTAGCAGCCATTTCACATCTGTTCACACATGTGTGCGTTTGCCCTGAATGCTATTTCATGACAAGTAAGAAAAGAATGTTCAACAGAGAGATCGGAGGAAGGCAGAAAAGAAAAATGTTACATCAATCTTTATTTCTAAATAAAGGTAATTTAAAAACTTGAAAGACATTGACAGGGACATGAGTCAGGAATGTATGCTGTGCGGTTGTATGAGGTGTGGTGAAAGAAAAGCTGCTTAATGATCCAGAAAAGGGTGAAATAATGTGTGTGTGTGCTTGTAGCCTTTTCAAAAAGGATTTAAGATAATGAGTAAATAACAGCTCTTTTTTTATTTTATTGTGCATTTTGCTGCCAAAAAGAGACATCTTTATTCAACAAAATGTTGAAAAGCTATACCATATTAGAATATGTTTCACAGAGTTTCTCCATATTTTATATTAAAAAGTTAGCTCTAAAACAGTGGCTTTCTCAAGCTTTCTTTTGTTAGTGAAAGTTTTCCAACAGAGGGTTTCTAAACATTTGTTTATGATCTATTTATGAGTATTGAGATAATATAACAAACGATATAAAATACCTTATTCTTTATTAAGTTTAATGATTAAATCTTTTCAGTAAGTTGCAACATCTTTTACGAGTGGATCAACCATAGCAACTATCATTTAGATTTTTAGCCTTTTATATTTTCAGTGAGAAATGGGCATGTATTATACATTTATCTGCCATTGTTCAGTTATAAAGATGCAAACCAAAAATTGAAGACAAAAAACAGCAATTTGTTGATCTCAGCTTCAGATCATATCAGGTAAAAAGATAGTTGTTGTTTGTTTTGGACAGTACAGAGGAACAATCAGTGTTGTGCCATGATAACCTCTGAGCCTGTCCTGAAGGACACTGCAGATATAAATGGCACACAGATGAGATCCAACTGGACACTTTCTGCCGCAGCTCATTCGATCTCTGATTGTTTTTATGTAGTTTTTAATTTGTTCTGTACTATAGAAAATATACATCTGATATGATGGAGAAGTGAACAGAGAAATGTATAGAGAAATTAATGATACTGTAAAAGAAAGAAGAAAAAATATGGCCATGTAGATTAAGAGAAGATATATTAAATTATAAGTGGACAACGAGTATTTTCAGGGTAAGCTTGTTATGTGTAAGATGAAATACAACCTGAACATACACATGATAAGGTTGTTCCTCACTGTGACCACCCAACCACACAGACAACAAAACACGCCCTCTGTCAGTGACCCTCCCCAAATCAGCCTTTCAGTGTTTGTTACTCTCTTTTCAGGGCCACTCGGTGGTTGCCTTCGTCCTCGCCCTTGGAGTGGAAACCTTAGTTCCACGCCATGGAGGATTATTACCAGATCCTCGGTGTGCCGAGAAATTCATCCCATGACGACATAAAAAAGGCGTAAGTACCCTGTGTTCTTTCATGGGCAGCTATTTTTACACATGGTCAGAAATGATAACGGTAATATTGCAACACAGGAGTTAGTTTATACGGGCCACTTGAGACCTCTGCTCTTTACTGCTGGATCTCTTCCTTTCTGTTTTCACATTACCTCTGTCTTCTGTGATATTCAAATTCCCCTTCTTCTCAGTCTCCCTGTGCCATTTAGTATAGAAAGTTTGGGTGTACATGGATAGGCAGAGAACATACAGAATTTTGTGGTGTTGTTTAGACACATTGTATCCTTAAGTTCCATGTCTTATTCATCTATATCCTTTCTGGACAGCAGTTTTTGTCCTTTTTTGTTTTTCAGGTAAGCAAACTTCTATTGAATCCTGGTTCTGTAGGTCATTGAAAGTGCTGATGGTTAAGAGGCATTTTCTAAAGCACATAGGCATGGAGGGCCAGCTCTATTAAAAGATGTGCAAAGGACAAATCCCCTAGTGTATGGAGTGTTTGGTTTAGGCCATTGACCCTGCTGTGTGCTGCTGGGTCTGTATCGCTGATTCAGGCCTAGCTTGCAGAGATGCTGACCTGCTGTCACACCTACTGAAGTCGTATTGTGTGGCTTGACCTGCATTGTTGTTAAAAGATTTATGACTTTGGAATGTATTGGTGTGTTAGCATCATAAAAGAAGCCAGTTCTTTGTGTTTTACAACAAATATATGAAAAGCTTTTCATGTTGTGTATTTATTGTTAAACCCACAAAACTGTGTTTCAATTACTTTGCGTAATATGCTCTGGATGTCATCATCATTTGATGACATTTATGAAGATAGCTTCATACTAAATGACGCACTCCCAAGTCTTGTTTTAAAATAGCAATTTAATAAAGATTTGTTTGTGTATATGTGTTTTTCTTCAGGTACAGAAAACTAGCATTAAAGTGGCATCCAGACAAAAACCCAGACAACAAAAATGAGGCAGAGATCAAGTTCAAAGAGATCTCAGAGGCATATGAAGTCCTGTCAGACGGTACTGACTCTTTATATTGTATTACTTGTTATGATGCACTGTTTATTTCTATTTCACAGTGTTATTTATTTTCTGATTGTTTTTGCAAGCTTTTCAGGAATGAGCTGTGCTAGTCTAATAAGGCATCATTAGTTTAATCGCTAGTAAATGTTTAAATCATTGGCGTTTTAAAGTGAAGTGTGATACACGTCCTCAGAGTTAAGAATAGGAAGGAATTCTGAGCGAAACCAGAGAGTGACACTCTTCTGGCCTAGATTGTTACTCTTCAAGCCAACATTTCTGAACTGTTCAAAAACTGATTGTTGCTTTTGTCCTTTCACTTATTTGAGGGGAATTGCGTGTCTTTATCAGCTTTGTTTTAGAGTCAATATTAAATATTTGTCTTATGTTATAATATGTATTGTGTATTGTAACTATGTGTGTTTTAGATATTGAGAAATACTAAAAATAAACGGAACAATAAACAATAAAAATAAACAATAAATAAACAGAAATACTAAAAAAGAATGCATGGAAATGAAAGCTGTGGGCTTAAAAATACAAAAAATACATTTGTATTTTGTCTTTGTTTTTGCTTGCTGAGTCAAGACACAGCAAGTACATTCTAAGGAGAATAGGATTTTGACCATTTGTTGGACTTTTGGTCACATGTATGTGTGTGGATGTTTGTCAGAAAGAAAAAGCATGCAAGTGTGTGTGTTCATATATTTATATTTATATCAACCTCAAAATCATAGATCATTGCCTGTACTAATCAATATTTTTTGCATGACATGCATCATTCCATGTATGACAGGAATGGAAAGTTGGCTTGTTTTTCAACATTGTTACATTTAAACTGAACTCTTCCCTCTGTTTCAGGACTGTGTTTTTTGTTTATTCAGTACCTGTTTATGTTTATTCTAAAAACCACACTGTTCTTTTTCATACAGAAAACAAACGCAGACAGTATGATAGATATGGTAAAGAAGGTTTATCTAATAGAGGTATGTTTTTAATTCGTTTCATTGCTTTTTTGTTTTTGACGTTTTATTTTGTACTTTGTTGTCATTTTCAAATTGTTTTCTCTCTAATTAAAGGAGGACATTATGATGAGGACTTCATGAGCGGATTTACATTCCGTAATCCAGATGATGTTTTCAGGGAATTCTTTGGAGGCCGAGATCCATTTGCCGATTTCTTGGGTATGTACATATGTAATTTATTATTGATTTAATAAAAAGAATTGAGTTGGCTGAACAGAACTAAAGGATACTTTCAGTTGTACATTTTAGCAAAAAGAGGTTGTTATTAGTGAAAACAGGTTCCTCAGTGTTAAAATAAGAATAAAAATCCCCAAGAGGAAATGAAGGTCGTTTAATTTCTCATTGAGTCTCTATCAAAGCAAAGCATAGACGTGGTTGGGGTTATAATTAGGTAATTAGACTTTGTATGAGATTATTGTAGCTTGGGTTTATTAGCCGATTTTTTTATTAATTTGTCTTAACTAAAAATATTCATGTGAAATGTGTTCTGTATAAAAATGAATAAAAAGGCTATTTGCTACTTTTTAGTAATTGTTTATCTTTTTTACATTTTATAAAAAAAATTTTTGCTCAGTTGCAAATTTAGGAGTTGAACTGGTCTCTGTACTGACTTCTTAAACATGTCGTTCTTGAGCTAAACCAAGTTTCAATGCCACAAATCTTACCTCATTAAGATTAAAGGAATAGTACATTTCTATCATACTTTAGTCACCCTAATGACATCTTAGCTGTATGAAACTTTACCTCCTCAGTTGAACACAAACGATTCCTTTTTATTAAAATGTTCTCGTCTTGTTTTCTTAAATGGGATCCAAAATGTCGAACCTTCAAAAGGCACATTCTTCCATCCTAATGACTTCAGTAAGTTAATAAATGTTTTGAAGTGAAATGATATGTTTGTGAGAAAATATGTTGATTTAACAATCGATACGATCTCTCACATCTTGTGACGAAACACGCATATGACGTACTCACGAGACACTTGAGAACCAGTGATGTGCAGCAAAAAAATTCCATCAAGTTTATATGATATGATGCTGAAATGGCAGCATCGCTTTATCCATAAAAATAAAATGTATAGTGTTAGGCAGACCAAACGTATGCACGCTATATACACTTTCAAACTTTCTAGTCGTCAGCTGAATCCAGTGTGTGCCCATCACCCTGTGCCCAATGGCCCTAACTGCTGGGAGCAAATGGCAGAATGCCATGTGTGTAGAACATACAAGCGCTCTAAATATGGAGAGAGCGCTCAGAACAGCACGTTGGTCAAGAGGAGACCATGCATCATCCACTAGGAATGTTCTCAGAAATAGCTTCCGAATAAAAGAGCAGCCAGAGAAAGGGAATGCTAATAGCTCTAGGGGGCAGAAAGAGAACGGGTGTTCAAAAAAGGGGGATAATGTGCATGTCTGTGCATGTCTGTTTGCAGAATGTCAGAGTGCTCCGAATTGTTTCAATGCGTGTCGAGTATATGCTGTATGATTCTTTCTGAAACCTTTTCCTTGATGACAGAAGGTCAATGGTGTTTACTTGTGTTTATGTAGCCATGACAAGATTGGGGTCGAATTAAAATAACAGTGTATGTGAGAAGATAGCAGACATGGTTTAGACGGCCAAGTCAAACTGCTTGAAGGAGATGGAAAAAGTTGAACTTCTAAGTGACTGAAAATGGAATTGATCCAGACATGTTTGAGCAGGAATATATGTTGTGTTACACTGATCCCAACATTTTAAGGATGATTAGAAATCTATTCATAAACTATAGAAAAAACTATAGTTTAAAATAATAAGAGTTTGGGAATGTGGTGTCATGTAGTGGTTAAAGATCAAAGCTGGTAACGGACAGGTTGTAGGTTTGGTTCCCTCAAGGAGTGATTAATGATCTATTACCGTTGTGTCCTTGAGCTATATGCTTATTACCAGATTGCTCTGGGACTGGGATTGTCCCTGTAATAAATGTAGCGGCGTTGCTTTGAATACAAACATCTGCTAAATGACTTGGCAACCACCATGTTCTACACAATACAGTGCATAAAATCCATCTTATACTGTATCTGTCCATACAAAATGCATGTGGTTTTGACCTAATAATTATGAAGATTATAAAGGCAAAATTCACCAAAAGTTTGTGACAACACCTAGCCATAAATTAATCTAATACATTTAGTCTGTCAGGCACCTGTGGTGTAAACTGGAATGAATGGTGCCAATGGAAAGAGAGTACACATATGGAAATATGAAATGTTTTTTTTCACTGAGCTTTCTCCTGTCTTTGGATTCAGCTGATGACCCTTTTGATGACTTCTTTGGTGGACGGCGCAGAGGTGGAAGCAGAAGCAGGATGGGAGGTTCATTGTTTTCTGGATTTTCTCCATTCGGTCCAGTCTTTCCTGAGTTTGACATGGGTATGTTAATGTGTGTGTACATACTGCTTGTTATCGCCATTTTTGTATTTGTATATCTATGTATTCTTCATCATCTCTGCAGGTTTCACCTCGGTTGGTCCAATAGGTGGAGGCGGCTTCAACTCATTCTCCTCGTCTTCATTTGGAGGTGGAGGAGGAATGGGAAACTTCCGCTCTGTCTCCACATCCACTAAATTTGTCAATGGAAGGAGGATTACCACAAAACGGTACCAACAAACATTTTGGTGATTTGTTGCTTAAATATTGATTAACACACCTAAAGCGATGAATCAATAAAATGTTTGCATAGAATTATAAAGTTTCCCACTATACATCTATGCAAATTCATTATACGTTGGTTGCTTATTTGGTTAAAATTTTACTACTCAGAAAGCTCTTTTATGGAAATAAGGTAATACTGACTGTTTAACATGTTATTTTAGCATTGTAGAGAACGGCCAGGAGAGAGTGGAGGTAGATGAAGACGGTCAGCTTAAATCTCTCACAGTCAATGGTAAGGAGCAGCTTCTCCGACTGGACAACAAGTGATCTCTGAATTCTTCAGCTGAACATTTGAAATGTGTAACTCAAACATTCCTAAACATAACCAACGCTCCCCACCAGGCAGGTGGCAATCAAAGCTGCACTTCTCTAGTCACCAAGAGTAGGTTACATGTGATACATCCAAGTGTTGTGTGCTTTCAGATGGTGCCGTTACCTTCTGTACAGTGATCTGAAAGAAAAACAGGGTACAACTTATTAAAAGTTTTTCTTTTTACTCCATGCGGACCAGTTCCTCCTCACAAAACCTGAAGGCCATAATTCATTATTTTTTATCAGCTGATGGTCTTTCTTTGCTGTTTTATAATCCATACTTGCTCATTGCCTTTAAACCAGAGATTAACAGGCTGTTTCTGCTTTTTGCTGTAGAGCTGTTCTACTATTGATTTAAACTGTACAAGTCTTAACCTGCACACTCCTCTAACTGATGTCAGTAACCATTTGTTCATGATACTGGACTATTGATAAATGATTAATATTTCTCACCTAACTGTTGCATAACCTGAGACTTTCCATTATAAAGAATATATAAAATGTGACTTTATATGCTAGATTTTTGTGTTCTTTGTAAAAAATAGATGGACAAGGTTTCAGGTTCAATAAAAATCTCACTTTCACTGTGGAATGTGGCACTTGATTTATTTGCATATTAGACTTGCATCTAATTTGTGTGTAGATATAGGTGTGTTATGTTGCTTGGCTGATGCATGTGTCTCATGTGTTTCATAACAGCACTCAAAATAAAATAACTAAAAAAAAACACTTTTCTAGACGCTTTCACATCACCTTACTGTTAATGCTAGCATATAAATGATCAACACATGCATGTGCACATAACAAGTTTTTATGGTTTTCATTTATCAATGTACATATGCACAGATTGCACTTTTGATTAACAGCGAGTGTTTGTGTAGGTCACCTGCTGCAAGCAGTCTGAGCCAGTTTCCAGTGTGCAGATGTTAATTTGAATGGTTTCACTTTCTCGTTTGTCTAGTCTAAATGACATTGTACAGTTTGCCTCAGTGGGAATCCAGGCTAATTTAGAAAACAATTTTAATCCAGTGGGACTCACTCAGGCAAAGCGTGGCCTCTTTATCAAGATGAAATCTGACTCTTGGTTGCCAACTTCTGGATGTTGAATTGAATGAAATCTGTGCAGAGGTGCTGTTATTTGTTCTACAATTGCGCCCTCTGCAGTTAAAGTGAAATCACTACCAAATGTTTGTCTGCAGGCAAATCGTAAATTTGTGTCATTATACTTCAGCGCTAGAGGGCGCCGTTCCTTCACTGATATCACATCGTCTGCACACTTACATGTACAGTAAATGAGTTGTTTACAGCAGGTTTACAGAGTCGCACTTAATTTATTCACATTTTTTTACAGTTTGAGAAGATGTGAAATACACAAAATGACAAAATAACTCATAGAAAAATTTTGTGAAAACAATTTAAATTGTAGCTTTTGCAATCGTGTCACTTCATTGCATATTTAGTTGTTAACAAATGCAGGAAGTCCACAATAGATGACAGTACATTCTGTTCTTTGTCTTTTTATCTTGTTATATTATTTATTATAGCTTTGTTGAGAGCTATAATCTACAGCATTAGGATATGTTCTTGTGTAGGAACAACACATTTGTTTTGATATATGCTATTAAAAAAGAATATTACAGTGTTAGGTCTTAGGATATGTATCAGTATTTGTACTAATATGTTTAGCTGATTCTCTAACATCAGCTGAAGTAATAAAGTTTCTATTCATTCATAATGTCCATGGCCACCTGAGAATAGAAGTAATATCTCAAAATGCCTCAAAATGATCCACGATTGTGACGAAACCGGAAGGTGAAAGCATCCAAAAGCAGAGGATTGTTGTATTGCAGGCTTTATGAAAGATGATAGAGACAGGAATGATAGTAGGGAAATAATGTGTCCAGCTCTGGTTTTTTGTTAGTTCCTGCTGTGATGCTATCAGAACGTCAAAACAGCGGGAAGTGTCTTGCGTAGATGCTGGGCTCATTAAAGATAAGGGATATGCTTCTCTGGGTGTGTAAATGATGTTTGGTGTTTGACAGGATGGAAGAGTGCCAACATTTTTTTCTTAGAGATTCAGTCTTATTTCTCAGTGACTGCCATCCCAAAACTATTTTGTTTGCATCAACCTAAACTAGCAGAAAACTTTTTTTTACTGTAGATAAGGTCACATTATACTATAAAGACTTAATAGGATCACCATAATCAAACACCCCTGCTGAAACAACAATAGAACCATCACAGAAATGCTAATGGATTTAATAGTTATAATGGGAACTGTATTGGTTTTAATGGAAACTATAATGGTCTCTGTGGGTTTCTAGTAATAATGTGTTGAGTTCTGTTGGTGTGATGTTATCTGGCTGATGAGAACCAGATTGTGTTTGCCAATTTATGCCATTTACAACAAAAAACAAAGTACTGCCAGTAGTTTTTGCCAGAAATATGTGACGAAAGCAAAAGAAAACAGAGAATTGAACAAAGGCCTATGTTCATTTGAGTGCAAGGCAAAAACCGTTATATGTTTTGTTATAAGTATTAAAAGATTACATTTATTACCGTTCTTTAATTGATTCCCTAATATTTATTTATTTCCCCACTCAAAGTAATTAAATGATAGTGGATTACAAAAAATTTTTTCCTGTCTTATCACCCAGGTAACCGCCATATAATAGCATAATATACGGATCTGCAAAAAAACAAGGACGCATTTAACAATGAAAACAACACCTTTAATCCCTCCTTGGCAGGCTTGCCAATGACTCTCTGTTTATTTTATTTAAAAAGCTAGATATGATCTCTGCCACTGCTTTTCATGGCCGAAGATGCTGCTTGTTATTCAAAGCTCGAGAAAGAGAAACCTTAATGCCAAGGGTTTATACTCCGCTGAGAAGCAATGATTGGGACACTTATTTACCGCGTACCGTCCCTTGACTGGGATTTAGACAGCGCACCGTGATTTGTTTGAATGCATTTCAGAGAAGCATCTGAATGTGTTTGTATGGACGTGTGCTGTTAGTAATAGACTACGAATGGACAGGGTCGCCGCCGTGGTAATAACACGTCCAATAATATGGCTGGGAAATTGAGTCTTGAGCGGACTGCTTTTGTCTCTGTTTGACCAGGATCATTATTTCTTGTGCTGATGACGGGGCCACATTCTAAACTCTGTCTCTTTCTTTTATCTGTTGTCCTTCTGCTTTCTTTTATTTATGTCTCTTATGTTCCTGTTGGGGGAAAAAAACAATGGAAAGTCTAGTGGTTTCCATTATAAATACCATTTTGAATCATCAGCTGTTTACCATTGAAACCATTACAAAGTGTATTATGTAAAATGTATTGAGTCTTAATTCAGTAAGATTTGAATGCCGTTCTATTGGTTTCTATTTGGCAGATAACATCGCCGACAGAACACAATACCAGTAGAGACCCAGAACAACCATCATAAAACCATACAACTCCAATTATAACCATTAGTTCTAATATCTTTTTCCAATATCCATCTAATATCCTTATCCTGTTTTCTTGGATGTCCTTACATTTACGGATCCTTCTGCCATTTCAATGATCAATATCATTTAAATTACAACCTGTTGATGTTACACATGTGGATGTTTTAGATGATCCATAGAAAAAAACTAATTTGGCATCTTGGTTTAGATCATGTTGATTTTTTATAAAGGACCTTTAAAGGATCGATCAGACAACAAGTTATCTGTTTAAGATTTTTCTATGAAATATATTCTATTTTTCACCGTTACATGGGGCGGAGGAGGTTTTGCAGCAGACGCACACCTTTTCCGGAGATGAAAAAAGGTCCGGTAGTTTGAGAAGCAGCATCTGTCCCTTTTCTTCTACTCTCTCCCCTTTAATTACACAACACAATAGCCACGAGATGTGCCCATAATCTGTTCGCATAATCAGCCTCTCTTTTCTCTCTTCTGAGCCCCTATTCCGTACGCTAATTCAATATAAATGTAAATTAACACGGGAAAAGAATAAAGAAATCTCAATCTATTTACATGACTAATCACAATAAAAGCGTTCCACATGAAATATGAATGAATGCATGACGATTATGGGAGTGTTGGGGGGGTTGAGTGGGCAGACATGGTGTCTTAGGAGCTGTTTGAACTTTCTTGTTTTACATGCACACACAAACACTTGTGTCATCTGAGCTGTACCTACTCTTGCTTACAGGTGTCACTGATGGCAATGCATTGGAGGAAGGCCGCAGACAAACTGTCCTCTCAGGCCCTGCTCCCCACAGCCGTTACCTCAGAAATGTCCCGCAGAACCCTGAGGAGGAGGACGATGAGAGAAGTCTGCAGAATCTGGGATTTGCCAAAGGTTTGTATCACAGCTGGGTGCCGTGCCTGTAGGGTAGAGGCTGGGATCAGAGGAGGCAGGGCAAAGAGTTTTATAAAGATATACAGAAATGTATTTTTCAAGGTTGAGTCAGTGAGTTTGTGTGAGTCACATCTATGATTTGTTAGTGCGGTGGTGGGTTTTACTTGCTCATGAAATTTATTTTAATAGGCAACTTTTTGTTGCCAGTACAACTTGCTTTTGACTTTTAGTGTTTGAAGCGCTCAACAATATCTGGAAAAGAATCTTTATGGAGAGCCTTAACAAACAAAGACACATTATTTCAAAGATGAATCTAAGTCATTGTGTTTTTGTGTGTTAATAATGAAAGTCATGAAATTATTTGTCAACCAGATTTCCTTGTTTTAATTCACTTTCGTTTATAGGTTTTTTTGACAACAGAAGAAAGAAACTCTTGCTGAAAGAGGCAGATACCAAAAAGAAACGTATGCCAAGACTGGCTCCTCGAATTGGGGTTTGGTTTTAAAAGTTCTGACAACATTGCGTTACACTTGTGTTCATTTACAAAACACTGAAAAGGTATAAAGTCATACACTATTACACATGCCATTTTTCCTTTTTCAATAGGGCACATTTCTTTCACAACATTCAGCTTTGATTATTCATTTCATTTCTATCAGAGTCTTTATTGCTCAATTACACCTTTCATCATACATAACAAATTACCTTTCATTACACAGATGTATATGTACGTAAATCAACTATACACTTTTATTCATGGTTTCAAAACATTTTGAAGGACATTCCCCTTCACTGTGATACTGGAAATATTCATATACATATAGTCACAGGACAAACACGGCCATCTAAAATACATTTATTGATGTTTTTAACCAACAAAACTCATCTTTTCATTACTCAGTAAATATGTTTATTAGTCAAATTGCTTGCTGTACTTTGATTAAAATGTAATGGGAATGATCATTTATTATAGATATTTCAGTAAGGCACTTTAAAGTTTGTATGTTTGCTGTACGTTTGGTACATTATTTTATTATACAGCACATTTTGTACCAAATAATAGAACACAAACTAAATATTGACATGATATGTAAAGGATATGTGTAACCATGGAAGTGACAAATAAAAGACGGTGCAGAAGAAAGAATGATGAGAAAAGACAGAACAGGTTAATAGGCTGAGACAGGAAAGTGAAAAGCACAAGGGAGAAAAAGAAGGAAAGATTTCTGAATTATTTATTCACCAATGTGAAAGAACACGTTTTCACCTTTTGATCCAGTCTTAAGTACTGTATCAATATTTTAAAGAATACTCCAGATATGGCATGTTGCTTTAGAACTGGGATTACATTTTACTCCAACTACTGTATGTTTTTTTCCTGTATGAAATAGACAGTTAGATCTGCACTAAATCATGGTTCATATATTTAAAGGAATTAGAAAACGAATGAGGTCAAAAAAAGGTAAAAAGAACTAGAGAGCTACATGATACATATTATTCAGATGTTTCTACTTTGATGTGTCAGTTTTTGCCTCAGCTTTATGAGTATGTGTTGATACATATTTATGCTGCTGTTTGATATTGATCAGTTCACTCTGTACCTTTTGTACAGCTGTAGTTTTTTCTCTCTCAGCAACATGATGTTTCTGTTAGCCTACTTGGCAAAGTGTGTATAGTTGCTATTTTTTAAAATACACCATTAAAGCTTAATATAATTAAAAAATATATTTTTGTAAATGTGTTATCATTCATTTGTGAAGCACAAAACTGTATTACAAAAACACAATTTACAATTAATTACATTAGCATATATTAACAGTAGCAGTATAATACTATTCACGGAAAAGTATGTATACAAGACCCATTCAGGTCGTATTGACGGAAGTGTCATAGTACCACAGCAGAAGTTGTAATAGTGGCTCACCTTCCCTCCATTGTTTTCAATTTGCATGTCTTAGCTTTAATTAATTTTGATTCATTTCAGTGATTCAATATTCTTGTTCAACGAGACCTCCCCTCTTTTTTGGTCATTTGGCCGAGATGTACTCGGTCATTTAGTTCGTTCACGAACGAGAAACCTCTCTCGTCCGGACTCATAACACAGACTCGTTGAGTAAATTTAATCAATCATATGATCTGTCAAAATTCAACCTCAAACGCCATTGTCTTGCGCTATAGTCTTGAGCTGCGCATGCGCACATACCGGCTTCATACTCAACGCTGAGGGAGAGATTTCAGTCGTGAAAGAGTCGAGAAATATGAGTGAACGACAACGGTTCGTTCAAAGATTCATTCAAAAAGAATGATTCGTTTATGAACGTAACATATTTCCTAAGGAAAAACACTCCGAATGGCTTTCTGCTAATGGAGAGAGGGAAATATCGGTAGTATCCATCTAAAAGGTACTGTTAATAAATGTGCAATTATAGGGACATTTAAAGCATCTTTATCTTTTTTTTACAGAAATACACAGAAACAAGTAATTTCATCCTGCTGTTAAACAGCTGTTTGGTTTTCAGTCATGATTCGACTCCCAAGATTAACCATGTAAACAGTGCCAAATCAAATGCGCAGCTCCAGATTATTTCAGACTAACACTATTACCATTTTAAGGAGCAAAAAGTAAAATGTCAATATCTTTGATATCTATACACGTTTGTTTATTTAAGCTTTCTCATCTTGTCTTTTTCCCTCTTCTCTCTGTGTTGTTTTGCAGTAGCAGTTAGCATGTAGCAAATGAAGATTGTATTGGAAAGCGATGGCTTGAAGCCTTGTGCAGGGAGTAACACTAGGTGGAGATGTTTGTCGGCACTGTGTCTGCAGAGATCTGAACACTTCTCTAAATGGGGATGGAAAATTCTGATGTTATTGGGCGGTTATTGTGGTAAAATAAAAATCATGTTTTTGTTTTTATAATACTGCATTTATTTATGCTAAAATATGATATAGACATGGATTATGATTGTGAATGAAAAACACGAGAAGAAGAACTTTGACTTTGGTATTCCAGCATGTTCTAATGCTGCCTGACACAGTCTTTACTGTTAGGCTGTTATAGCTAATGATCTCCTGTTAAATTGGTAAAATTTAAGCTTCTTAATGTAATTAATACAGTAATATTAAATCGGTCCTGTTAGGAGACTGCCAGCCAAACAGATCCTGCTGCTTAAAAGGAGTCCAAGTTTTGACAGGCCATATGATATGAGTGTGATCAAATATTAGCGGTTGTCTTTCTTTAATATTATATTTATCAAAATGCTAGACTGTGCATCTGTCAGTATGGCAGATTTCATTCTCATAAATTGCATGCATACTTATCCTTGTTTCAAAACATATTTTGACACTAGAGATCCATACTATGTACCTATACATGTTGTGCATTATTTTGCTGATCATTTTTTGCTGTTCACTATTTTTTTAGCAATTCAGTTGTTGAAAGAATACTACTGTCATGAATTTCTAGTTTTCTGTAAATAGCAGTTTAATACCATTAACTTTACTGTAATAAAAAAAGTTATCAATTTTCGTAGACAGAATGGTGAATGGTTTTAACAGTTTTCATATTGTACAGACTCATGCAACAATGTAAACCACTTTCATGACATACATTTTATAAAATCGTACAGTAGATATAGAATAAATCATAGATACAGTAAACTGGACTAGGTGATGGCTAACACATACTGTATTTGGTCTGAGAATAACAATGACTGCCGTAGGCTTATTGTTTAAAAAACAAAACAAAATGAAACATTCTTTGAGAGGAGAATAGAGAAAAGAAAGACACTATAGTGAGCGATATGCCCTTTTCCCACCCACACACTGAGCCATCTCAGGTAAACAGTTCACTAACAGACCTCCCCTGAAAGATGTTTTTCTAATTCCTTTCATTTTTCACTCCTCTTTCAGTTAGCAGTAGTCACTTTGCTGGTGGTTTCAGTATAGTTTCACTTACACTTTACCAATGTAAGGACTGAACCCAAATTACAACATTCTGTTGAAACAGTACACAAAGTGAAGGTTCAATGTGTAAAATGTGTAAAAAAAATGTTTCTGGTCTTAGTTAGAGGCAAGATTCTCAGTCTGAACAAGCGCTGTGATTATGGTGTTAAAGTGTGTGCTGAATGCTATTATTTACTAACCCTTAATAGCAAGAATTCATTTGTTTTTGCACTTCGGGTGTTTAACACACTTGTGCAAAAGAAAATGTTGACATAGCAGCTCCTGTGACATAAGGCTCAATATAAGTAGACATGATTTATGAATGAGCTTAACACAGTAATTAGCTTATCCATGGGGAAACTGTGGCCTGTTGTGGCCACAACTAAATCAGTGGTGTGGATGGACAGGTACAGTTTCCCTGCATTGGGTAACAACTCATAATTTCTGTTATAGTGAAATAAAGTTATGGATTGTGCAGTATTGAGATTCAGGTGCAGTTTTATGTTACAGCATAGTGGTGGTGCACTGTAAAAAATCCTTTGCTTTCTTAAATTTTTAAGCTCAAATTTTAAGTCATTTTAATTGTTTTTTCATTATTTCAACTCATTTCAAGACATTTAAACTCATCAGATTAAGTTTAACAATTTCAACTTGCTTTTGAAACTTGCTTGTCCGTTTTTTGCTCTTTAATATCTCTTCACGGTGTTTTCCAGTGTTATCCTGGGTATAAGCACTTGCCTGAGTGTAACTTTGTACAGTTTTTTCTTTTTTTTTTAATACTGTGCCCTATTTTGTGCACTATTCTGCCCTTTTTTATTACAGTGAAAATGAGTAGTGACTGAGGATTTCGGTCAGTAAAGTTTTGCTGTTGTGTTCTAGGGAAGAAAGAAAAGAGTAGCTTTGTTGTAGCATAATGTTTTTACAGGACATTAAGGGGCGAGTAAATCTGAAATTGATGACAGACAAAGATAATAAGGGAAAATTGCATTTCCTTTGTTGTTGGGTTGCCAGTTGTCATCTGGTGCAGAAATGTGTCTTCCTGTGTCGTCTCAGTGGAAAAGAACACACACTAGAATAGCTCAAGCTAAAGACATTTCGTCTTACTGACTTATGCTATTTTGATACAATGGTCCTTTTTCCTCAGATTTGCAGTTTGAACATTCTGCAGATGTAGGGCAGTTCACAGACAATCACGATGTGAGACTTTGATTCTCTTTAGTCAGAGGATGTCACTTGTGTTTTATTTCATTTTGAGAGGAAATCTCATGGTGAATAATAGTTGAGTTTTTAAACAACAGACCTTCTATAGATTGAATAGAGTATTTCCACTGACAGACATTTTAATGTGTCATCTCATGTGGTTTGTGAGTGATCTAGAGCAATAGGTTATTGATTGTTATTCTTAAAGGATCTGCTGAGCTCATATCTACCTGTTTATACTGTACTACTTACAGTACTAATGCTATAAGGCGTTGGAAGGTCTTTGTCAGTTCACTGTCCCAACGCTATTGTATTTCTCCATCCAGCAGCTGCACTATAAAGTGGGAGACTTGTAAATCTGCACCTTCCATCTGCTACAGTATGTTAATAATACAGTTTCATACTGTCCTCATCTAACTTTTTATGTGATATTTATGCAAATCTATAATGATAGTTTACCCTTATATTACTTTAAATACTGAGAATCAATACAAGTTCTTGTCTTGTGAGGATATTTTACTGGGTATCATGGATTTGATGGCTGTATATTATAATAGCACCTTCGAAAAACCTTTCTAAATCCCAATGTTATTTTAGGATTGTTTGTCATTTTTAGAAAGTTCCAGTTTTTGGTTAAAGTTTTGTTCAATGGAATGAACCATTTGTTGCTGCGTTTCAATCTCTAGCCTTGTTTAAATGCACATTTGTCATTTCAATCATAAGACATCTTTACATTCTGTTAGTTGAGTTGGCAATTGCATTGCTTTAATTTGCCTTCACTGGTGAGAATAATTGTTGCTCTGGTCTCGTTGTCATCTGGATCGCTGCTTATGTCAACGGGTCAAGTGGTGCAGAAAAACATCAATTATCTGAACTGCTTATAAATTCATTATTACATGCTGGTCTTATTTGTTCTTTTCTAGTTCCTGTAAGAATGATTTCGCTATAATAATGTTTTGAGCCTGTACCTCTTGTAAAAATACTGGTCCTATTTCCCATAGACAATGTGTGTTATTGTGAACCCAAAAAATATTTTATTTAGAAATACAGTGATTAAAAATAAGGAAAGGACAACGAGTCACAGCACCTACGAAATAAACAAAATACTGCATTTATATATTAATTGAAATCTAAAGTCCACAGACATTACGCATTAGCTAATTATGTTGCATTACAGACTGAGCATATACGCTTTTTAGATTTGTATAGTGACTTAAGATGTCAGAATACCTAGTGAAGTTCACTTTTCAGGTTACTATCGAATGATTGGAACATACCCTGACTCTTCTACCTAGTTGTCTAGCTGAGTGGCAGAACGAAATGCACCACTCTCCCGTTTCTACTCTCTTTCTTGTCCTATTGGCTGAATTTGATGAGACTTGAAAGTTCCCTATAGGCTGAAAGCCTGGTGGAGAGTTGTTGCTGTTGCTAGGTTCCTGTTGCTAGGATGGGCTGTCGTGCTGGAAGGGGGGTGGGACACACACAATGAATTATGGATGAATGATTTTTTCCTTTTTTGTGCAACATAGAGAGCGGACTCATCTGTGATGCAGATGAGAAAGCAGGGAGAGAGAGAGTCAGAGAGAGCAGAAGAAAGAGAGGGGGGTGTCTGAAACCCTAGGGCAGGCGTTTGGCAGAGTCCTGGTTGCTGTGGAAACCAGCTGCAGAAAACTGATGTTGATTCTCATGCAAAGGCGAAGTTCAGAGTTCACTATCTGCTATTTGTTCAGCAGGAGCACCAGAGAGTTGACCTCGTGATCTTAACTGACCTCCGCTAACCTGAGAGATTAGCCACTGATGAGTGACAAGGCAGTAAGAGAGAGGAGATGAAGGGGAGAGGAGGTGCTAGACAGGAGAGGTGGAGAGCACAGGAGAACAGACAGTGGTCAAAGGAGGTTAGAAAAAGAAGTTATGAAGTTACGGAGGTGTAGAGATGAAATGTGACAAAGAATTATTGGTGTAAAAAATGGGCCGGGAAACGATGACGCTCATGTCGGATCACTTTAAGAGGGCTGAAGGTTTTAGTATTTGTGTTTTTCCGTCCTCCACAAGAAGGCAAACACTTGGATAGCTAGTGGATATAGAAAAGAAAGCTATATCTGGAGCCAGAGACCCAAACATAAAACATGTAAATTTGCCTGATTCAATTGTTGCAGCTTATTGTTCTGCATGGCGCATTTTGTTTTTTCATCTTTTATTCACCTTTTTCTTGCCGTGAATCCCAGTCTCATTAAAATGCGTAATCAGCTCTCCACCTTGGTCTAAACGTGCGGGTCGTCTTTATAATGGCTGCGAGCATTTTTAATAACACGTTATTGAATTTTCGCACAATGAACATAGGGAGGGATTTCGCTGTGACAAGCACATGATATTTCATCCTTTATATACGAAATAGAAAACACACATATGCTTGATACAAAGGGTTTTTTTGAACTAGTGCAGCTGTTCCCCTATAAAGCATTTAAACCTCTCGTATGGAATAGGGGCATCTAGCCTCCTGTGCTAAGAAGATATAAAAGCCGTAATTACCATAAACAGATGAAGGACAATATGGAGCCTGCTGTTTCAATGTCACAAACACAGAAACACATGCACATACACCTACACCGTGTCAGCACGGGCTCTCACAAAAAAGTGAGTTCACTTGCAACTGTTTGGTGTCTGGGGTAAATTCAGTGCTATGTTGTCAAACCTATCTAGAAAACGGGCCAAAATTTAAACAAACGGTGACGTGTAAAGAACGGCCACAGGAATATAATTATTGCCTAAATTACACATCAGCATGTTTCTGCTGATTTTACATCCTTTGTTTGACTTTACATGCGATTTTCTTCTTTTTCATTGGTCAGACTATAGCAGGTCTATTCCTGCGTTTGGTTTTTCAGTGTCTTTTACAAATTCACACTTGCGTTATCCTATTCTTTAAACACTGATCTTATCACGAACAGTTTTTTGTTAATCTTTAGAATTGTAATAAAATGTTTTAGCATTCACTGACCTCTGACTTTCAACTGGAGAATCCTTATCATTTAGGTGTCTAAATGTGTCTGTGACACTAATATACCATGACATTCTTGTTAGCGTCGCTCTTTATCGTTGATAATTATGCGAGCACGGGGCAACGCCTCCTCGACTCCGAGCAGGAAGGAAAGGGAAAAGCCAATCTCAGTATGCAGATGGTTAAAGTCCCTGTGGAGAGGCTGGCCGATTAGATGTGTGTTGATAAACTCACTTACTCTGAGTGACAGTTTGCAATATTGGGGTCGCGAAGGTGACCTCCATCGACGACACTGATGAAAACCAGGAAAAAAGAAGAGACAAAATGCCAGAAGTGTCCCCCGGTGCATGATGGGACAGGGATGAAAGCTTGTGAAATGTCAGTCTGTTTTTTTTCTTCGTTTGTGTTATCAGTCTCCCTTCGTGCTTTCTGTATGCTTAATAACCGTACAGGAGCATGAGGTGTAATGAGAGAAGGTTCTTATTCAGATCAGGAGATATCCCGTATCTAAGCCTTGACTCCTCAACATGTGGATGTCATCTTGTGTGTCAAATCATCTTGTGTAACCAGATGTATGTAATACATGTGTATAAAACCATATATTTATATAATGTAAGAGCTATATTGATCACACAGCATATGCCTATTTTCATTTATGGAATTTGTATTTAAATGTAACCATTATGTATGCATGTATTCCCTCAAATTCAGATTTGGTTTGTGTGCCTAAGGCCGCGTTTACACAACGTTTTTCATAACAAATGGGAAACTTTTTATGCGTTTTCGCTGTTAGTTTACAGCTGTGTTTTGGGGCCTGAAAATGAAAACAAGTTTCAAAGTTTTAAAAAATGCGTGTAAACTGTGATTCTGAAAACAGTGTTTTGACAACACTGTTGTGTGTACATAAAACTTTTTTTACATTATTATCAGGTAAATACCATAACTCTCGTGCTGTGGTTGTCAGGACTGGATAACAAACTCGTAAATATTTGTTCAGAAAATATACTACTACTAATAATAATGCATACATTTTAGTAAGAATACACTATTATTATACATATAAATATTCTTTAAAATATAGTTATTCATATGTATTTTCTGTATTCATATTTATGTTCTTTGGCTCCACATTACATAGTCAGTCAAACAGTCTTGTGATAAGTTGGATGAGGAAAAAGAGCTCCATCCATATTTCATTTGATCAAGGCATTCAGTAAATGGGAATGCTTGTGTATGTGTGTGTGTGTAAACTCCTATTCATGTTCTCTGTATTCACAGGGTCCATTGCAGTAGAGAACATGGTGAGAGTTCCTGCCTTGTAGCACCATGTTTAAAAAGCTTGTCTGCGTTTTATAGTAGATCAAAGCTAGCAGGGGTCTTGGCCAGACATGAGACGCTACTGCTGCAATCTGCTCCCCTCTCATTACAGCTCCGCACACATTCAGATGGGAGAAAACAAGCCCAGCTTCAGTCAGCCATCTCAAGAAGACCTGGATCACATCCCACATGCCTCTTCTGGAAGCCGCCCAAGCCAAACATCAAGGTTCACCATTGTTTTTTCATGAGCAACACTGGTTACCTGTGTATCTATTGATGTAACAGGTACTTTTAAAAGCTGTCTATTTTAAGAGATGTTTTAAAGAAATGCTGCTGGCAAACCAAAAACACTGGGATTATGATAATGTTCAAATAAAAGATTAATTAAGACAATAAATACTTGTCTATCGGGATGTTGGCCACTGTCAGAGAATAAATTCACAATCTAACATTTCACCCAATTCTAATGTAATTCAGACTTTTTGAATTTAAACAGTAATGGCTTTTGGATGGCTTATGTACTCAGACAGGTGAGCATACTTTATCCTTCATGTTGTAGTTCAGTAGAGCTCATTTAAATGATGAAATTAGATTAAATGAGCCATGGTAGGTTTGTATTTTTAGAGTAAATACAAACTGCTTTTAAAGGTAAGATTGTCTTTGTCATGTTTTTGGATGGACTCGGGCTAGATTTTAGGAGGGTTACGGGTGAAAAGACATGATTATGAGCTGGATTGGAACTGAGTTTGAAGTGCCATTGAAGGGATTCTGCTATTGAAAAGGGTCGTCTTAAAGAGCTGGGCCAGTGATTGTCAGAAGGGACTTAGGCATAATATGAAAAGATAATTGGGTTTCTAAGTGAGCTTCACTACAGGGCTCTGATTGAGTCATACTCTTGAGGACTTCTAATCGTAACTCTTAGTCCTTGCACTGCGAAAAATTGCCAACTGGAAAATCTCTGTTTCTTCACATCAGTAAGTGATATTAGAACAGTAAGTAATATTATGTAATTAGGCCTGCACAAAGATTTGTCAAGTCTACTATTCAATGTTAATAGTATTTAAGATTTTAACATGAACCTAAATATTTCTCATCAAAGTGACCCAAATTCAGATTATTTAACATTTACAATGTAGATTCATTTTACAGCCCCATTCTTTTAATGTAACAGTTTTAGCAATTATCTCATTTATTTAGGAGAAAACTCTAAAGTTGTTTTGAATAAGCAGTGAATATTGCTAATACAACTTGCTGTGACTTTGTGTCCTATTCCAGAAATGCTTCTCTTCACATTAATCACATTTAGGTCCAAACTCAAGAAAAGCACTGATTAATTATTTTACTTTTTTCCTGTAACTTCGAAATGCTTTATGTCTGTCTGTAGTTTCTAACCTCAGTGCCTCATTGGCACCTAAAGTCATTTGTGATTGCTGATAGTCAAATGATTACTGATTTAAACTGCGTTAAAGAAATGAAATGAGAACTGTTCATTTCTTCACTCTGATGAAAAGAATTCCCAAAGCTATTTGTCTGGTTCACTCTGATTATCAATGAAGTTCACAATTTATTTAATATTTAAAAAAATACCACAATTTATAATTTTATGTTTAAGTCTTTTATGTTTTTGACACGCTACATTAATTGTCACGTCCTGCAAATGTGTGTTACTATAAAGATTCTGTGATTTTACATTGCTGGATATAGCCATAAGCTGTCCCTGAGCTTTGTTTTGGGTGTAATAACTGGTGCTCCAACCAGTTATTTTAGCAAAACTATTAAATTCAGAAGTACTTTAGATGTTGCTTCAGGTCCAAACTGACAATTTAAAGAAAGAAACATGCAAATTAGCCATTATATGAGGTTTCAGTACGTCACTGACTGTAAAGAACTTTAATAATTCTGTATTAATAGTACTAACAGTAATACCTCTCTTTGGCACAAAGACATCTTGATGATAAAAGCTAGATATCTAAAGAGAGAAATGAAAATGGATAATGACATTCTGATTTAAAAAACCTGGAACAGACGATGATAATCAGAAGGCAAATCATCAAGCACAATCTAAATGGATGAATTTTTAAACAAATGATAGCGAAACTAAGTTAATTAAAAAATCAGTTTGAGTTAAACTAGTTGTCACCAAACGTATTAATTAATTGCGTTAGCAGCACTGAACGATACCAGAAAATATGAATTCCCCGAAAGGGAGACGACAGCATATCACAATCCGGCAGAATACTTTAGTTGCTGCAGGAAGCAATTACCATCTATAATTTTTTCTAATAAACTTGTATCCCTCTGATGACGACCAATTAAACATGCACAATTATGGTTACCATATAGTTATTCATGAGATGATTAACATGCCCTCCTTACATTTAAATTGGCTGCATACTGATAAGATACAGGTTAAGCGGCTGATACATATGCAAATCACATGCAAATCAACATACAGAAATAGCAGGAAAGCACATCGACGTCACAGGGCTGTCAATAATGGCAATGCAGACAGAAAATTGAGGCGTGATTAATTATGCATGTCCCTAAAAATGTTTATATATAATTGTCTGCTTTTTATATGTAATATTTATATCTATATAATAAACATAATATTATTATATTATATTTTAGTAGAAGAGTGAGAAACCATTGTAATGAACAGTCTTTTTTGTTCAGCTCCAGATATTTCAAATGAAGCATGTCTGAACAGATTCAGGAGAATTAAGTGACAATTCATGTGAGGATAAGTGTTGGTGCGCTCTCTCCTTCTGTCTTCTTTCAATATACACAAAATGATTCATGAATGCAATTATTACTTGAGGATAAACAATCTGAGATTTATTATGTTACTTCATATTTGTTCACACAAAAATAATTACATTTTGGCAGACCATTATTAATCACATGTATAATCGGTTTCATCTATATGTAATATAATCTGTTCAGTAGTCAAGAAACACAATATATCACAACAATGAATGTTGATTCCAAATAAGATCACAATTGATAGAGCTGGAATATAGTATTCTCATCATCGCATTTATATTGGTCATCACAATCATTAACTTAAATGTAGTCACATAAACTTTATGCTATAACTTAATTGCAACAGTGTCATACAACGCTGCCTAGATCACGTCTGCTTCATAAAACACATACAGTTTAGATATTTTATGTGCACATCTAGTGGATATGTAAACACCAATCCATGATTGCATGCCTAAGTGGCTAGTTCAATATTCTCTAAACAATGATTTCAAGCCTAAATCATTTAACACACTTAGGACAAGTAAATGTCTTATGCCATAGGATACATCAGAATTTGGACACAGCTGGAAATTTACATTTGGCCAAATTTTATTATTACATGTTTATCTTTGCTTAAATATTTCTCTCAGTTTCTTACAAAGAAAGGAGAACTACAGATCAAGTTACACAGAAAGGTATGAAGAACCATGTTGGAAGTGTTTGTGAATGTTAACCTTCACTGAGGCAGAGCTTTGAGAATGGCGTTCACCTCTTCTGCTACAGCAGTCAATGCAAACTCAAACTGTTCCTAAAGACAGAGAGAGAGAAAGCTACAGTATATAAAAACAGACAAACAATCTCTTTTGAAATTCAGTCAGCTAAGCATTTTTAAACACCGTTTAGGAACAATAAGTCATCTTTGCTTAGGAGTGTGGATTCCAGTCATGCAGAGTAAAGGAAAAAAAGACTATGGAAACAGAAAATGGCTTGTGTGGCGTGGATGAGGAATAACAGTTAGTAGGAGTGTGTGTGTAAAAGCTTGCAGAGATGTGTGCAGTCTCTGTTTAAACTATGATTCAAACCCTGTTTCTTCCCGCAGGGATGCACCCCACGAAGATCGATCATTGTCTAAAGAGCAACCCTCAAAACTAACGTTTGAAACAGAAGTTTCTCACTGGAGGCAATGAAGAAACCAAAGTGGGCGTTGAGTTAGATATAATGCCTTACAAAACCACAAAAGGATTAAAAAAAATATTTTGACTTTTCTTTGCAGCTTTTATGTCTTTTAAAACAATATAGATTTTAAATGGTAAATTAATAAAAAATCCATTATGAATGTAATTTACAAACAAAGGGCTTCCACAATATAACAACATATATGTCTGTGGAGGATAACAAACATACTGTTTATTATTTCACCTAGTAGGACCTGAAATAATTGAGGGTTATCTGCAGAAACATATGACTTAATGCATGAGAAAGATTTGATTTGATTTTCATTGTGTATTGTCATGTTCAAGGTGATTTTTTTTTACATTAGATTAGATTCAACTTTATTGTCATTATGCAGAGTACAAGTGCGGCACTAATGAAATGCAGTTAGCATCTAAGCAGAAGTGCAAGAATATAGTGTCATAATTATATACAGATAAGTGCAGAAGTAAGTACTGCTGCACAGAATGACTATAACTTCACCAGAGCCAAGAAACATGAAAAGTGTAATTGTAACCATTCTGCCACTAGATGGTGTCACATTCTGGAATATGCCTCAGCGTTATCCAGACACAAGAGGTTGGAGAGTGGATATTTATCTGATCAGTCAAGCTGTTTATGAGGTTCTCTTCCAAAGTAAACAAAGGCCAGAAAGCTCATGTAGCTGCTAATGCACAAAACATTCCTATTCTGGGCCAGAATAGAGAGGGTAGAAAGGATTTTAGGAGCCAGATCAATTTCACACACGAGTAACTGCTTTAAGAGTGTCCTAAAAGCCGAGGGCAAGGGGGCTTCCTTAGGACATATGTTGTCTTTTGAGCTAATGTACTGTATTGACTGAGCATTGCCATAGAACTGCTTTAACATTACAACTATGTTACATGAGTTCATGCGTAAATAATTAAATCAATCAGTTTTCTTGATTTGTGGTGTTATTTTACAAGCAATAAAAAAGTGACAAGAAAATTTACAGTTAGTCATAGACTGACTATGGTGCCAATTAAAGCAGAGAGGCAGACTTATTTTGATGAAAATTATCTTGTCATTTTTGCTGCCAACATGATTTTTCACTGACTATTTTAAGTTCTGATGGTCATTTGCCCATTTTGTTCACTTTTGCTTTAGAAACCCATCAGAATTAACTGTCTGCTGAGGACACATCTCTGCCCTCCATTTGATATTATGAAGTATTAGACTAACCAATGTATGATGCCACATTTGCCCCAAGAAACTGTAAGAATAAAAATGTATTACAAATACATATTACTTATATAAAAATTCTATAAAGGCATGTAGGCTGCTTTTTGTCTGAATTCGAATGAATATGAATATTGAAGATTGAATCAATAAATATTCACTCAATAGAAAACAGATAAAAAATACGCTAATTAATATATAGTACCTAAATATAGATAACAGCATTTAAATATTAATTATTTTCATTATAATATTATTATCATATATAATATATATTATGTCTTAAAAATATAAAAAAAAATACTATAATGGAGTTTATTATCTAAACTGTTCTTGAATGGCTAACCAGCTAGAGTAGCAGATCTTTATCTTATATAAACACCAGCTACTCATCTACAGATTTGTCATCTGCTCTTGTTATCTCTGAACAGAAGAGTCACTTTAAATATGTCACTTCAGCATAGTTTCTAAAAGAGTTATTGCCAAGATCGTATCTGTCAATATTGTAATGCAGTAAGACTCTCCAGGCTCTTCTTGCTGTTGTTCAAAACATCATTGCTTGCGGCATCAACAGGACGTTTTTGTCAAGAAAGAAGTGATCAATTTGTAGTTAATATTCTGAGCCTGGCTTTTGGTGTTGTATCGATTGTGTGGTTTTAGATTACAAATCAATATTAACTGTGGCAGTGTGGTTAAGCTTTTATTGTACATCATGTAATATATGTATGCAGGTATAATTGCTTCTTACTTAATAGACAACAAAGTTTGCCTAATATTGATTATACATTTATATATATATAATGTATCTTTCAGGTTTTATTCTTGTTCAAAAATCAAGGACACAGCTAAATCGCCTCTTGCACTTTCATACTAGTCTTTAAGGAAAGAGTTTTGATGGTGTCTTACCTTAGTCTGTACCATGCTTGATCTCTGATCCCTCAGGTGCTCCAGGGTAGCAGCAATATCAATCTCTTTTGCACCTGCAACACAGCCACATAACACAAGTTCAAAGTACTGAACGTAATCCTAGATATATCTACTCTCTCTAATGCTCTCTTTTTATGTCTGGAATTACATTCACCTTTCAATGTTGTACAAAGCTTATAGATTGTGTCCCTACCTTGTTTTAGCTGACATTAAAGTTAGAGGAGGAGAAAAGAAATGGGAAAGAAATAGCAATAAAACCTTGGCTTGCAGTATACTAAAGCAACTTTAGTAGTTCACATATAGTACTTTTTAAAATAATATTAAAATATTATAATTATTATTCTAAAATTATATATCATTAAAATCAGGATAAAAACAAAGTTATAGAATAAAAAAAAGTTTTCTGGTACATTTTAAAGGTAAATCTTTATAATATTGACTTTATTGGAAACTTGGCAAATCTGAGCCAAGTTTGTGATGTGAGATCTCATCTGTGATTTTCTTTCTAAAAAAAATTCTAAAATATATTTTTGCATTTTTGTTGTTATTCTTTGAAAACAAAGAGATCACATGAGAAACGTCTTGCCCACATTTGGTGAGATGTTTTTATGTGTGATCACGTGTCAAGGGTTGCTTTAGGTAAACATTAAACAGTACACTTTTGCATTAAAAAAAAGTGACATTATGCAATCAGACATTTACATGTTATTACATTACTCATGAGTTGCAGGTGACCCAACTGAACAGTGACTTGCAGTGTAGGCAAATATCAGATTTAATCAAAGCCTGAACCTAGCACAGGTCTTTTAAGTACACTGAGATTGTGAGACAGCGGTCAGTACAACTACAGCCCATGCAAAACACAAACACTAAACCTGCACTGCTCTGCTCCCTACAAACTTACAATGGATCCATTGATTAAACCACAACTGTAAAGTGAATATGAAATTTTTCACATGGTGGGAAGAATGAAAGACTGATTAGGAGAAATCTCCCTTTTACCTTTAGCTTGAATGACTTCTACAGAACCATTGTTACTTCTTCTCATAAATGAGAGGAGAGCAAGAGAAGTCTAACAAGGCCTTATTTCTCATTCATTCATTCTTCAAAAAGAAAAGAAAGACCACCCCCCTCTCCTCTTTACAGATTGATAGAGAGAGAGAGCGAGTTTGAGAGCGAAGGAGAAAGAAAAGCGGGAATCCTTATAGATGCGTTCTGAAAGGCAGTGAGTGCAGCTGGGGTTCCAGCCTCAAAAGTGCTCCAACACTTTCATGTCTTAAGAAGTGCAAGATTCCTAAGTTTAGGGGGAAAGAGAGAGAGTTGGAGCGAAAGGAGGGGGATCTCACAAAAAGAGGCTTTGGAATTAAAACAGCATTCTTCACTAATTTACAATTCATTCCTAGAGATGAAGAAGAGAGAAAGGGAAATACGACGGGGGTGTTTGAGAAAAAAGCGAGAAAGGAAGAAATGAAGAACAGGAGAGACAGAGCGAGAGGAATGGAAGAGGGAGATTTCTGTTGTTTAGGACTTTCTGGGGCTTTGATCACAAGAGTGAACGCTGGAAAGTGGGCAACCTGGGAGCCCCTCCTTCAGAGATCAGACAAAAGAGAGAAGGAGGAGGCCTGTGAGGGCCGAGGCTCCGGGCCCCTGGCAGCATGGGAACGAGACACAAATGCGGTGAAACTCTCCCCTGCATCTGGCCTTTGATCCCCCATGGAAAAATCAACAGACTATGATCAGGTCAGGAGTTGGGATGGACCGGCGACCGGATAGGAACTGAGAAGGATGGGGGGGATTGTGCTGGGGGTAAATGCATGGGTGACCTCACCAGACCGGGTCCGGATGGTGCTGGTGCAATGGTAGGCACTGCTTAAACTGTCCCATTCGCTTACAGCAGCAAACACAAATAAAAATGCAGACTGCAGAATTACAGGTATGATGTGAGCTGCACAAAACAAATGAGGTGAATAGCTGATTCATTTCTCTCTATGCTTTTTTTCTGTCCATCATTTCTTTTCTTTTGTTCTAATTAGATTTTGAGATCCTTGACCATTCATTACAATTCTCACTCGTCTCCAAATGCATAGCAAGACCTCCATCTGAAAATTGAAACATTTTCGGCTGTTTAACAGGAACTCTCCATTCGTGCTGTGCGCTCTTACCTTTGGCCATTTTATTAAGTACCATGTCGATCAGAATATAGGTTCCACTCCTTCCAGCTCCATCGCTGCAAATTAAGAAAGAAAGTTGTTATCACTTCTGAGAAAGAGCAGACCTGTGTGAATTAGCAATACAGAGTGTTTAAATGGGAAACAAAGTGCTCATTCAAAGTGCATGTTACAGCCTCTGTGTTTGCTGTTGCATCATTCTTCAGCAGTACCAATAATTCTGTCAAAGAAGGCTGTGCTGTTTTCATATTTTCTCATTCTTTGCACAAATATATATAACAAAAATATATATAACACAATACAGCTCTTTTAAGAGAATAAACCAAAATGCATTTTACACTTGTATGACATTCTACAGTACTGTACGTGATTTACTAAAATAAAACAAATATGCAGTACCTATGCAAACTACATTTTGATTTGAAATCAAGGTTGCATGCAGCTAAATTATATAAGTGTATTCTTGAAAATGTTTTTGAGCTCGCTCAGGTTACGCAGACCCACACAAGAATCGGGGGTGGGAAGAGAACCATTTATAAGAACTCTTCCTTCATCCAATATCATTTGTATTATTTAGATATGCGGGACAGCTGTGAAGCCTGTCTGCCCTCACAACAGAAAAACTTCTGGATGATGTGTTGGTCATTAACCCTTGGTGTTAAAGATCACTGGGGCATTATTATAGCTTAAACAGACTCTTGAATTTTTCCAGTTCACACTGAGGGTAAAGGTCATCCATTTTAGCATCGGTCAAAGACACCATTTAGTGAATACTTAATTCATACAAGTGGATGAATTCTTCCAGAAAGTGAGTTAAATAGACTGAATACTGCCATCATGTTTGCATCTTACATAAAGGCAAAAATCAATAAATAATAATTACCAATAATAATATTATTATTATTAATAATAATAATAGGAAGAGAGGCAATTATATTAAATAATAACCAATTTGCAGCCTTTACATGTTGACTGCAGCATGTACAAGTGTAATTAGCTTATACATGCACTGTTTTTTTAATGTGGTACTTGCCTGCAGTGAACAATTATCGGACAAGACCTGCCCCTGTAGCACTTGTTAACCTTTCTGTAATGACAGAAAAAAGAAGTTGTTAATAGTGGAAGTATAAAAAAATTTGCATTTTAGATATTATCATATTCTGCAGCATTGTGATAAAAATGTGCATGAACATACGTTACTGTTAAAAACAGGCTTATGTTTTATACCTGTCCATCAAAAACATTTAGAGACAAAAACAGTCCATGTCAAACAATTAAAACCATTGGAGAGACCGTTAAATCCTCCACATTGTTACAAGCCATTAAGGAAATGACGGATGCTGTGGTTAGGTGTCATCATCCAAAACACATTAACCTTGCACAATTATTTTGCCTGCAAAACCATAAGGCCTTGCAAGATTTTGACGCGCACACTGGTCTTGTTGCCATGGAAACCTACTGTGTTAAATCATATTGTTCGTCTCATCCAAAAAATCTGCTTTGTGCATACCTCAAGGTTGATTTCGCAAGAGATACTAAGAGAGGTTTTTCAGATAAATGCACATGGGAAGATTCCCTATTCCACCAAACCCAGACTGCACGTGTTCAGATTTTTCTAGTGTTTTCTGGTAGCATCAGGTATCAAAGACATAGGATACACTATGTGAAGAAAGTGTGATGTTTTCTACATGCGAGATGTGTAATAAACAAAATGTTGTATTTTAGATGGGCAGATCTGTAGAGAGGATCTTCATGCATTCTGAGCACTGGGGCAGCTGTGTGTGATTTCGGGTAAAAGAGAGGTGCAGACAATAAGGGAAAGATTAGGCGTGTGACAGATGAGAGTGGGGAGGCAGGGAAAAATCAAGGGCCTGGAAGAGGAGATACAGTTTCCAATGATCACTTTTGTGACTATGCAACTGGGCTCATATAACTAGCTGCAACATCACAAAAATGACACTGGCAACCGCTAATTAGCTGGCCAACCAAAAACTAGAGAGGTGAGTGAGGAGCGTGTGACAGATTCACTGTGAGTCATGACAGCTTATGAGACATGATCCTATGGGGAAATATTCAGAATGGCAACAGAAACCAGAGCAAGTCAAACACAAGCACCAGGGTTAGAACAATCTCACCAAAGCATCAATGTTCAATGTGTCACTGAACCTTTGGAAGAATGTTCCTTTAAATGTGCTAAAGGAAACTATAATATTGTGGAAACAGGTGTGCCGAAGAACACGGCTAAGACTCTTCAACAGGTGGATCAAGCGGTCTGTGATACATTATTAAAAACGCTTTTCAAGAGGGCTATAGAAGCAGGAATAAAAACAGGGATCATATATTAATCATCAGTGAACGCCGGCAGAGGATCAGATCCGTCTTACCCACATAACCATATCAGTACATGAGATCCAACTTCAACTGTCCTAATCTAAGATGCGTTCTACATATGACCCAACATGATGCCAGGATAAATGTTACAAAACATCACCATTGCACACATTAATATCACATTTTAAAATAATAAGTTACTTCTAAGGTATTCACCTGTACATTTAAAATAAGATATTTCCTTCACCTATATCATTTGATTTATAGCTATAAAGTGAACAATTTTGTAAACATTTTTAACTTCTATGAATGCTGCATAATGTTTAATTCGTAAACAATTCTGTGTAAGCTGTACAAAGCTCTGAATCAACAACAGGGATTTCTAGAACAGATTACACATAAAAAACACAAAGCGGTCACAAAATGGACACTAAATTGTCAGAAAAACACTTCATACATGCATTTGCTACTATAAACACATACATTATAAGATGCTATAATAAGAAGTATTTGAGCTAAAGGATTATTTACCCTAAAGGATTGTTTAAAAGTTTTAATCATAACCCACAAAAAAGACTCAACTGTCAAATACTGACGATATTGACAATAAGTTTGCTAACAAGTCTGAAGATAAATGAAAACCACACAGAGACTGATGATGGTGAAATTCACGACACATACCGGCGGAAGTCCAGCAAGGTTCTAGCAGACTCTGGAACATTCTGGTCCATCCATGACAGAAAATGAAACTGAGTAACTGTGCGAGTCTCATTATTCTGGACGTTCTTCAGGTAGAAACTTCGCACCAGGAAATCATCACACCAGATATGCTCGGAGACCAGATTCACCTGCAAGAACATACAGAGAGTGTGATTTTACACTATCACAGTAACATGGAGCTTCATCTTTCATTTCTAAAGCCTAGACATCAACCAATCAAAGTATGAGGACATATTGGGAAATTCCAGAATTTTGGACGTTTTCAGTCATTTTAAATATCCAGACAAAAAATATATCAGGTTATGCACAAGTTATGTATTTAAAAAAAAAGGAAATATACATGCATTATGGATGTGACAAAAAAGAACACACATTTTTGAGAGGCAACATACTTTGTACATGAATTAAAATGCACAAACCAGAAGCATTAATACCAAACAAATCGAGAAGAGATGACTTCAAAAAATTTTTTTTAGATATTTTATTTCATTTGTATGAAACTGCCCATATATAAAATAACATGAATCAAGATTCAAGTATAGACTGCCATTTTAAGTTTTCGATGTAGCATGCAAGCAACCAACTGCAATTAAAATAAAGAGAAATATATACATATAATATTTCAGAAAGGGCATAAGAAACCTAAAACACAAGTGGTTTTCCACAAGTGATTACCTCGTATATATGGTAGAGATCAGATCCTTCATCTGGCCAGTACTGATGGCACTGTTTGATACCATTCTCAGCAAGAGGTGTTAGCATGACAATCACCACACAGCCACTCTCCCAAACCATCTGCACAACAGATGAGAACAACATTAGCAAGAGCAACATTATAATGAAGACAGGAAAGACTAATAAAGCAGGATCAGGGAAACATAAATATTCAAAACAAAGCATCGACCCCCTCTAGAATAAGCACAGCTAAACACAAGTTAAGCTTTTGAACAAAGCTCCCTTTTTAAACATAATTGGTCTGAAAACCTCAGCACTACTCATCATTGTAACTGAGGTTTAGTTTAGTCTTCCCACCTTATCTCTCTCATCCTTTATCTCTCTATCTCACCTTCCCCTTATATACTGAACTTCCTCAGCTTTGCTCCATTTCCTCTAATCACACTTTTACTGTGTCCTTCAATCACGGAAAGGCCCACAGTGGCCATTAGGAAAATGAGGGAAAACACTGACTTTTATGGGAGCAATAAAATACAATGGTCCTGCTCATAAAATAATCAAACTCATGTGCCACACGTCCCCACGGAAACATTAACAGAGAAATGTAGAGACATTATACCGTGGTAACAGTGGTTCAAAATACAATTTAAAGTTATCATTAGGAATATGTTATCATTTTTAATCTTACAAAACACTGGAGATGGGACTGATGAAATATACCATGTGTAACACTCATGATTACAATCCAAAAAGCTTTCATTGAGGTTTTAATAGAATTTTAATTATGTTAGATGTTTCACCAAAACATAATATATGGCACCCATATGCATACAAGAGTAAAGAAATATGCATGCATGCATGAATGCTCAGAATATGTTAAAATACGAAAGGTATTCAGCATAAGATAAATGATTTTCTGTGTAGTCAAAGTTGTTATGATTTATGAGGCAGAATACAAAGCTCACAAGGCTGTATACTTCAATATAGAAGAGTTTGGGTATTAAAGGACATTAAAAGAGCTCACACTAATGTTCCAGACCAAATATAGGTGGTCAAATATTGTGTTAAAGCTTTGCAATATGCAGAAAAGGTCAAACAAATCCAACAAACAAACATGTTTCTGAAACAAAACAAACAGGCTCTTCCATGCACTGAGATTGAGAGTGTAATTGGTCAGAACTTACTATAGAAATTCTGTGTGCTATATAAAGCTCAAAAGATCCTTAAAAAAGTTCCTTTTCCTCACAGGTAAACTTTCTAAAAAATGTGCAGACCTCAAAATTTAAAACATGTACACTGTAAAAACTAAAAGATCCTTGAGGAACCATTTGGGATTCTTCACACTGCCACACCAGTGAAACCTTCAGGAGAGCTGAATTTTAAGTTTCTGCAAGAACTGCCAAGACTGTTAATGGTTCTTTAGTGAACTGCTCTTTGTGTCTTGAGGTCCTCCTGACGGTTCCTCGAGGATCTTTTAGTTTTTACAGTGTACATGTTTTAATGTCTGAGGTCTGCACATTTTAGCAGATGTCTGCTTCAAATTTGAAGGATCACTGTTACAGATTGCTCATTTTACACGTAGTGTGTTAACTTTACACTTATATCGTTACATTATAGCTAAAATGATCTTAAATTACTATATCTGCATTATTAGTATATCAGTCAGCCATTTTTTCTTTTCTAAATAACATTTTATAAATTCATGACAAAATGAAAAGATTCTTGTTTATTTCAGAAAAAAAGACTGCACTTATCATTTGATACTTTATCATTTCCATGCTGTATCCAACAGCCTAAGAAGAAAAGCTCAGTTTTTGATATGAATCATTTTTATTTAATGAAAAGAAACACTGAGACAATGTCACTTTAATTGACAGGGATTAATGCACTCGCTTTCATTTAAATGGAACTTTTAATTGGGCTTTTTAGATTCAGCACTGGGCTGACTGTCTATAATTCATCTGTATGAAATTAACTTAATTTAGACCATTAATTTTTCTGCCAGTAATTGACAAAATGACAAACACAAACAACCAATAACATCAATTAGTGCACACCCACATCTGTTAGTAAACACAGTTTTGTGATTATAGAGGGTCAAGTGACAGCAACACATTACCACAGTCTATTTATTAACATGCAGATTCAATCTGAGGTTTTCTTTTAACACCATCTACTTATCTAACCTTTAAAAAACCTAATAGCAACAAACAGGGTAAAACTTTTAAAGTTTCTATATGCAGACTATTAGATTAAACCTTTAATTGACTTTATAACAACGTAACCTCCAATAATACTAACTTACAATAATAATACCAACAAACAAATTTCACCCAAATTCTATTTGTTAAATCTCTAGGTTACGGTTGAATTGAAGAGAAAATATTCTTGGGGCTTTACATAATGGATTATGTTGTATCTTTTCCTGACTTTGTGCTCATTTCAGGCCATGATGTATGTAAAGGATGCTTACAGTATATCTCTTTGAGGCATTTTTCAAATTTAAAACATCTGTGTAGCAGAAAGGGTTGAGATAACAACCTTCATGCACTATCAGGGATGAATCTCAAACCTTATAGGACCTTTGGCCCATTTAATTAAGGCAATATGGTTACAGTATGTTCTGCATTTTTAAGCAGCTATTTGTAGGCAGGTAAGTGCCCCTAACTTGAAGTAATATTACAACAAGGCCTAATGTAGCCCACAATGCACTCACAATGTATTTAAAATGTGTGCATTTATTAGACTTTGTTTGACTACTGTGTGTCAATACATAATGCATCTGTAATTTTTGTTAATGGGTTTGTTTTAATACGTCTAATATGAATAAAAACCCAATTCCATGATTTAATTTCATTCAAAAATGCAAGCAAATAGTGAAACAAAAGACACAATGTATCTTACCTGCCAGAAGTCTGCAACAGTGGTGGGAAGAGGACCTTGAGCACAGATATAAGCTGGATTTCGGGGGTCGTGGTCCATCTTAAAAAATGAAAAGACAGTACATAAATATTCATATATCAACACCTCCACACTGACAATGAAACACTATGAAGAAAGGAAGTTGACAAGATGAACAAGTTTGGACAAGTTTCTATTCTCAAATAAAAACAACATATCTGAATATTAATGTGACAATGTAGGTTGAAATCAAGTTCCAAACATAAACCTGTGACAAAAATGTTCAACTGTAATATCTTGTGAAGTTACTATGGTGCTCTCCATTGAGATGAAGCCTCACAGTTTGGGTTTTGTTATTTATTTGCTTTCTGAACGTCCTTCCAATCTTTGGGGAAGGGGTAAACAAACACGCTGCCAAGAGAAACAGAATGTCCACGACATTCTGGACATGTTTGCAGTTAAAAGCTGGAGAAAAAAACTCAAAAGGGAAAGCAAATCAAATAAAGAGAAGGCACAGAGGCATGTCACTAATGAGAGCAGAGTCTTCTCTCTCACGATCACCTCCCCTCTCCCGACCTCTCTCTCCCTGTCTTTCTCTTTCTCATTTCTATCTACTTCACATCCTCGCTGGGTTTCATTTCTATATCGTTCCATCAACTCCACTCTGCCGTTCTTCATCTCTCTGCTCTCCTTCCTCTCCGAGCATGTGCATTCTTTAATACCTCTGATTAAAGCTGGCTCGGGGAGTAAAGCAAGGCATCTCTCTAATCAAACACATTTATTGATGAGCAGCTCAGTGGCTGGAGGAGGGTGTCTGTGTAATTGTGTGTCTGTCTGAGTGAAAGCTGTCCCGATGGAAAATAGCTAATGATGGCGGAAAAACGTAATATGGATATGGACTGTGACATTTATGGTGCACTAGCCACAAATAAATAATGACAGACAACATCTTCACCAGCACTTCAGCGAATTAGCAGCAAATCTATATCAAGCAAAAGTAGATTTTGAAGCGTTGCAAAGGGACAACTGCTTTCTTTAAACATCTTATTATCCAATATCTGCATAGAATACAGACAAATGGTGAGAATGAAACATCTATCAACAGAAGAGTCTTTTAGGCTTAAAGATAAGACTTATCATTGTATAATCTAAAAAGCAAAGGTTCTACAGAATTTTTCTGTTCTTTGGGGAGCCAAAAATGTTACTTCTATGGCATCTTTGCAAACAACATCTTTACCACTTTGTCTGTACTGCTATATGTGTGTGTGTCTAGTATCTCTGGTCTTTCACCCTGACCATTAGTCCGGCACCCAGCATCCAACAGCCCACTTATTATCTGTCCATCAAAAAAACATCAACACCACACCCTATTAAAAAGAAAATAACCAAACTATTTACTGACTCCAACACATGTTAGAGCACAGATATTGTCTGGATGCATTACAGGAGAACATTCATAGGTCCTGAAATGTCTTGTTATAAGAAGGAGAGTGAAAAGCGTCATCAGGTTGGAATGTGGCCATTTTGAGCTGTTACAAAAGCTTGTTTGCTGTACGGAGGTAAGGTATGCAGCCTTGTTAGGGTGTCAGACCTGTACTGATTGTACGAAGGAAGGCTTAGAGAGAGGGCGAGACTATAACATTTTAAGGAATTCTGCTGCTCTTTCATGTGTATGTGAACTTGATGTCCTTAAAGCTTCAAGCTAAGATCAGCTGATAGAACAGCTGATTTGAAATTTTATTAATGCTTGTCGTGCCTTGTAAATGCCGATCAGATGCTACAGCTATGTGTGTGCGAGTTCACTTACATGTATGAGTGTGTTTGAGAGTATGTATGTCTTTAAAGCACAAAAGCTAATCACAAAGCCTTTCAAAACTTCTTCTAAAGTAATTGCATGGTTCAGTACTTCTGCACTAATTTCTCTATAGCTTCACAAAAAGATCAAACACCACTGCATGAGAGAGACAGATACAAACCCCATGGTTACAGTGAATGACACGCACACCCATTAGCATGGCAGAAAATGGATATAATTGCTTTGCACAACCTTAATTGTTGGCAAGAGCAATTTAAGGGGAGAACAATTATATATATATACAAGACGGCTAATGCCGGCAGTCTATATGAAACTGCTTTCTGACTACCCGCTCTCTATAAAGGGAGTTATTATAGTCGATCTGTCATTTTATGCTCCTAAAACCTAATTATTTAAAACTTGAGATTTTATGCATTTATCAGCAAAATCAGCACTCGCTGATTCCTTATAAATGAACAATAGCAGATACCAGAACAACGTAGAAGATTGAGATGCAGGATGAATTTCATAAGAATGTTTGCTAGATATGTTATTTATGTAATATGTGGAATATTTAATATGGTTGAGATCAATGGACTATTAAATGCTCTTTGTTAATAGGTAGTTCACCCCAAAAATGTGAACTACCTATTCACTCAACCTAATGTCATTCCAAACCTGTATGACTTTCTTTTTCAGAACACAAAATAAGATATTTTGAAGAACATTAGTAACCAAACAACACTGGCCCCCACTGACAATCATTATATGGACACAAAACCACTAAGAAATTTCACAAAATATCTTTTTTGTTCTGCAGATGAAAGTGCCAAACACAGGTTTTTTCAACATAAACTATGACTAATTTTTGGGTGAACTATCCCACTACTAAATATCTAAATGTTTGCTGTAAAAGGTAATGCTGGGCTTTGTGCCAGCTCACACCCTTATTTTGTACGTGTGAAATAAAGAAACATGGTAGTAGAGAGCATTACTGAACCTCAAACAATCACGAAAACTGGGTGTGTTGGTGTGAAGAGGTTAAGAAAAATATCACGAATGATTTACTTTGAGGCCATTTTGCTTTCTTGCAGCTAATGAGAAAGAAGCTACAAACATTGACAGACATAATTATCACAGTTTTTGAAACGCACATTGCCAAATCCCCGCTGCGCTTTAATTACCGCGCCTCCATGCATTTGTCTCCGCACCAGCAGATCAGTGCACCCAACCCCGACTGCAGCGCCAAGCCCTCAGGGAGGGGGGCAGGGGGAGGGGGTGCCCGCTTGTGCCTTTTGTTTCTCTTTTTGATGAGTTGGAGTCCAAAAATAACAGCATGTAAAATGACTTGGTTTGACTTTCTCAGTGTGATGTTGCTACACAGGTATTATATTGATTAACATCATGTGTATGTACTGATTAAGAGGCAAAAACTAAATTACTGTATTGTATCTGTGATGACATCACACAACTGTTGTGGATACATTTGTGGTTTTGTCTTTGTTTTACCTCATATGTTTGCCATAGAGAAAAGTTGTTTTAGTCTCTTTTATATTATTATTTCATTGAGTGTCTGTGCTTAACATTTAAGATTCTGAGAACAGTCAACCATTACTCTTGATCCACAAAGGAGAGAAAAGCGAGAAAGGAGAAAAATCTACAAGTAAATAAATCGAATAGAAAAGCAACCATCTAATTTTCAATCATTTTTAACTGCTTATAAGTCTTTTGGTGGCACTTTCATGAACTTAAATATATAAAATATGTAAAAACTGAGTTTAGCTACTTACGATGGGACTGGCATTGATGTAATCAGATTTGGATTGGTTGTTCTCTGGCTTCAGAATGACTCTTGAGTGATCATCTACAACATTCACAGACAGACATTAATGTTACATCAAATTCAACAATATGAAACCTCTTTTTATTTTATCAGTAGAGTTAAATAAAAAAAATGTAAAATCCAAACCCACGGTTTTAATCAGTGAGTGATTGAAAATATAAAAAAAGGTTTACTTTAAATTAATGGCAATTGTTTTCTAATTGATCAAAACAGAATGCATTAGACTGTGACAGGCTTTGCTGCTGGTTTAACACCAGACCTGCGGCACAGTGTACAGGAAAGCAAATCTAAATTCACTTGAGGCTGATAGTTGTGAAACACTCACACACAAGGACACCATGTGGGCGGTTGCGCTGGACGTTCTGTTCCTGCTGACCCACTACACATGCTGCTGGCTCAGCCTGGTAACTACAGAGAGCCTCCCACTCCTTATCCAGACGATCCTTATTCTGCAGGTGATCCTCCATGTACGACTGCAGAAGAGAGAGAGAGGGACAGAGTTTACTTGCTGGTTTCTAACGGTATGGTGAATAAAACAATCATATTATTATGTTTTATATCTTAATAAAAAAGTGTATGGCGTATGTAAAGCATATATACAGTAAGACTACATATGGTACTATTTGTTCAGTTTATATAACAAAGCAATACTGAGCAGCATATTTACATGCTTATGTGTTTCATGAGCTATTTGCTTTTCCGTGTAAACGTTTGTGTATTAATTCTCCTTAAATCCGTAGGAGTCCGTAGCAAGTTTCCATTCGTCTGCTATAATCCAGCTTTACCTCCAAGGCCAACCTATCGCTTTCTGTGTTTTCTTTCTTCCCAACAATACAATCGCTCACCTATCCACCTTTAGACAGACAAGAGCTCAAACCCGCTCAGCACGGGAATCGCAGAGAGTAATCCTAAACACGCACCACAAAAGAGGAGAGGGACAGAAAGAGAGAGAGAGGTAGAGAAAGAGGGTTTGGAGGGAGGGGGCTTGTCCTGACAATCACACATGCAATTAAGACTCCTGAAAGGGCCGGGCACACCAGTGCCTCTTCAGACTGCTTCAATCACTCCTTTTCACTGCTTGCACAAATGCTGATAAGATTGTCTGCGCTTAAGCCGCCTTACGAAGAAGCTCAAATTGAATTCAACTGAGACAAAGGAGAGAGAGAGAGAGAGAGAGAGAGAGAGAGAGAGAGAGAGAGAGAGAGAGAGAGAGAGAGAGAGAGAGAGAGAGAGAGAGAGAGAGAGAGAGAGAGAGAGAGAGAGAGAGAGAGAGAGAGAGAGAGAGAGAGAGAGAGAGAGAATCATAGAACTGTGTAGCTGGCCAAAGTGTGAGAGTGTAAGTGTTGTTTGGCAGTTACTGTTTTGTTTTTTGGCTGCTTATTTCTGGCCCTCCATTCCTCCCTTGTTAACCTATAAGAGGGGTTTTACCTTGGGTTTGTGGCCTTATGTATATGTTTATGAGTTTGTTGTGGGAAAACAAATGAAGCACACATAACCTAATGTCAAAGAGTCCTCTTGGTCAGCTATCATCTCAAGCAGCTATTATCTCATAGGGCTTTGACACACATTTTAAACATTTCTGTCACAAGTTTTCTTGGATAACAGATCTGTCACAGAATTCAAACATGTCAAATAACACAAATATATTAAAAACTCATATATATCAAATAATATAATTATTGAATATAAACCTTCTTATAAAAAATTATTTCTTTTTTAAAAGCATATTGCATTGCTGGTCTACATGAGAGCTTGTCTGTAAAAATGATGAACCGTGTGACAAGCCGCTTAATAGCAGACATTATGTTTCATATAGAATTCATTATTTATAGGAGAAAAGACTTTGATCAAATGCCACTGTAATTTGATTAAGTGACAGAGAAGAATGTGGCCACTGGCCAGGAAAGTCCAATATTTTAGGACACAAATACCCTTGCCTACATATTACACTTCATAACACCTACAGTACTGTACATACGTGGATTCACAGACATTCTGATACTCAGTGACAATATGCTGAATTACGACCCCAATTGAAGTTAAACAGCTGAATAATAACAATCAAAGCACCTTAGCACAAAACCCCTGCCATTTTTCCCAGCATAAATCATGACAGACAGATGCACTCAAAATGTTCTCATCAATATATCACAGGAGAAATAAATTACCCTGCAATCAGTTTACTTCTCTGCTTCTGAGTGCTGTGAGCAGCCAAATGCCAACTGTAAGTGGCCATATATGGCTGTCATGAGGGCAATTTGTTCTTTTGGAATATATCTGACCTTCTGGTTGCTGCACGTTGGACATCATTGTTTTTTCACGTTTTTCTAATGTTGAGAAAGGAGCATCTGCCATGTGTGTGTGTGTGTTTCTGAGCGAGTATGTAACTGTAACTCTGTCTATTTGACTTCTCTAATACCACCTCTATTAGCAAGATGATGCGTGATTTAATCAGAGACGGAGGGATTTGGCGACCAGCCAACCATTTAATCACCAAGGTACTTCTCTTTTTGACAAACAACTGCCTCTTTTCTATCATTTTACACAGAAAAAATCACTCCATCTGTTGTTAAGCAGGTACAGCATTATAAAATAAGTATATAAAGCAGGTTGTTACTGGTTTTCAAATACACACATAGTTCTCACTGTGATTATCTCATTTATTTTTACTCGGACTACAAAACAATACAGATGAAACATTTGTCTGTCTCTGCTTTTATCTTTCACGCAGTCTAACGTACTGATACGTACAATAAAGAAAAGAGTAGATCAACAGAGGTCATCTGTGGTGCTGTCCAAGGTTCTGAACTGGTTCTTCACTATCCTGCAACTATATATCTGGTCTAAATCTCAGATTCTTATAAAAAGGTATTTAGGATGCAAAATATGTCAAGATATCTGATGTAAACCTTACATTTGCATGCACACAAGCGCTTCTTTACATTAAACCCATATAAATGCATAAAAACCTAACAAACCAAACTATCATAAACTGCAATAATTTATAGATGCATATGAATATTTGGCTGAAAAGCTATATTTTTATGTGACGAAACATACAGCCTGTGAAAGAGAAATAGCTTGGTTTTGGGAATTGAACAGACCTTATCGTACAGCGCTCTTCAAATAAACAGTATATATTAAACCAAAGTGGAAAAAATAGCATAGCTGTCAATCAAAATAAAATGGGAAAACAGAGGGCCATTAGAATGCTGGGCAGCTTCACTGCAGATGAGACTGGGCTATGGAAAATGCATTCTCCGGCTTTGCTCTTATCTTTTAGGAAGGATGAAAAAAGATGCCTTATAGCAACCTGACATACTGAGAGATTATGCTATCAGAATAGTTATTATTTCATAACCCGCCTTTGATTGCACCCATTGAGAGATGGATAGTGTACAAGCAGTAACCTCTGACGGTACATTGCACAAGCTCGTAGCGCAGCCACTAGAGATCAAGGCTGAGTGTAATTTTGAGGGGTTTCGGTAGCACAAATCATTATTACACTGATCGGAACATTGCGAAATCACTGGTAGTGTATTGTAAAGACAGTAGATCCGATTTACAATACAGGACGATTGCGGGTGCACTAAATAACACAAACTGAATCACCCATTTAACATTACTGCAAAATCTAATCGTCTCAATCGCAGCCTACGGGATGAAACTGCCAAATGTTTAACTATCCTTGTTGTGTGTCTGTGAAGATGACAGGTGATGCTGTTTCACAACAGCCGAAGAATGCATTCAGTTTGGCCTTCTAAAACTTTTGAATGTATTAAACAGTGGCTTTGTAATGCATCTCAGCCTAACAACGCACGGTTTTATTTGCTGCTGAACAAACTTCAACAATCTCAATAAGAGTCATCCATTACAGCAAAACACAATCCGCTAAATGAATCAACTCAGTGGCTGTCTTTGGCTCCACTGTTAGATGCATGATAGATTCCCTGCTCGGTAATGAACACAGCGCTACCAGGCACCTATCAGTCTTTCCTGTCGAAGCTGTGCTGAAATGAATAAAACAAAAGTTGGGACGAAATTAAAACGATCCATTGTGTCAGAAAAGCCAGAGCCCATGGGGCCCTCCAGAGCCGTCAGAGCAAAAACAAACACAAACGTCTAAAACAAGTGACTGATGTGAGAAAATGGGAAAGAAAAATAGAGAGAGGGAAGCGAAAAGCAAGTGTAAAAGGGAGTGGGCTTTGATGTACAGAGAGTATGTAGGTTCTGGCTCTAAACCGACAGTATGAGGGTATACAACATGACTGAAATATACTTTATATTCTTGTGTTTATATATGAATATGTGTGTGTTATATATGTATGCATATATAACTGTAATGGAAGTGACTCTATTTACCAGTATCATGTGTCCAGTGGAGATGTCCATGTTGGTTTGTGTAGGCTCCTCGCTCCAGGAAGATGTACTGCTGCGGGCAGACGGACTCTGCATTGGTCCATCGCTAAACTGTGAGGACACGCTGTTAATGCGTGACGTGTGTGATGGGTGGAACACGTCTGATCGCTCTCCCCGGTCTGATGTCTGCACCGCCATGCGCTGGCGACAGAGATCCTATCGAGAAAATGGACAAACATTAGTCTTATCAGTGAAGATATTATCTGTGGCTACTCATAAATCCATTCTAAACACGATCAATCACATGATCAAAGTACAGCAACAGAGCATTGTTGATTATGCTTAGAGCACCATAACAGGTATTTATTATAAGAAACCTCCTTTAATACAAAAACATGCTGATGTTACATCAGGATTTTTGATCAAATAAACTACAGAAGCATTTGCTTATTTGCTTTTATTTTACGTTAGAAGATACAACCAACAACACATTACATCACCGTCTGCACAAAAAGACTGACAGACAGCTGGAAGATTAACAATGATTAGTATCTGAAATTATAACAATATATTATAAACCCTTACAGAAGAAATACATCATCTGTCTCGTCCCCATCCATCAGGTCATAATTACCACAGACTCACATTCTCAAAACGATAATCAAATATAATCAAGCACAATATTTGCAATATAATAAGTCATTAAAACTATCAAAAGAAATTATGCTGATATGCTGCCTTTCTGTTCAGTGTGTTCAGTGATGTGGGAGATTTATAACTGCGACATTCTCACAAGATTCAGTTAAGGGTCAGAATAATAGTTTGGTCATAGGTTATAAGAAATATTCACTGTAGCAGTAGCGACAACAACGGAGTGCTACTAATTTGTTTTTAAAATGCCATTAGAAACATTCCCAAGTTAGCAATTTATTTACAAAAACGACAGAACTGAGCTGAAAATAATTGCTCTCTCTCACTCTCAGGACATAACCACATAATTTGTCAAGCAATTACAAATACTGTATTTGCGGCTGTAAGTATTTCTTTTGCCCTTAATGGTGCCTGGTACTGACATCATGCTTTTCCAAGCTTGCATCAGTTTGGAATTATAATTATCAAGCTTCTATCTTCAAACCAAACAAAAAGCAGAGAAAGAGAATTAGCAAAAACAGTCCTTCACTGTTTGATGGTTTTGATTATATCTATGAAATCTCCCTTGATAATGGTTGCATCAAGGGAAAAGATTGTTCAAATTGTCTTTTCAAGGATCAGTGACTCAATGAGAATATCAGATGAATGTATAAGCTGGATTCTGAAAATGATCTACGTTTGTGATTAGGAAAAAAATGTTAAATACTTTCAATGAAATACAGGTGCCATTAGATCCAAGTTCAACATTAAAGGACCTGTAAGTGATACTTGTATGAAAAAGTATGCAGAAAATTCATACTATATAAAATATATTGCTGAAATATGAGTGCTAAGATATAATGGCAGTTTCTGTGACAGCTCCGGACTATGTACACAGCAAAAAATAATCTGACCGCGGGATGCTGTTGTTTAGCCAATCAGAACGCTTTGTGACACTCTGTGTGTCAGTCATTTTGCATGTTTGGGTTTTCTGAGATCATACTTGTTGACATTTCTCTGTGGGCGGTCTACATCAGTACAAGCTAACTAACGTCACTTACAGCAGCTTGAAATAAGTAGATCTGAAATACTTCACAATGAAGATCTGTAAGAAAAGAAACACATTCTGGAAAACTGTGTTTGATGGTGATTATTTTCACCTTTCTTTTCTTGCCTTTCATTCACTCCAAGATGAATCAGACACAGACAATTACTTTTGAAGCAACTGATAGTCACAACAGTATGACCCCCATTACAGAGCAAATGTCAAACATTTTAAGAAATCAGCGATCAGAGTGATGCTGACAGGCAGGTCAGTGAGGAGGTGTGGAGGGTTGGAGGTGGAAGTTCAGTACGTCTGACTAATGAAGCTCCCCCAGTGAGAGAAACCAGAGATGTGGAGGAAGTGACAAAGAGGCCAAGGTGCCCTAAACACAACTATAGACAGACAGTAGGCTGGAATTCACCCTTAACATTAATATTTATCTGATGTCTACCAGTGCCTTGTGAGTCAGTCTGACTTAAAGTTAAAACTGCAGTTACATGCGCCCACACAAACGCTGTCACCCACTTTTTGAAATAATTCCATCTGTTCATTTCAGCCAGTACAATGTGCATACATTTAAGAATTACATTTACATTTAAATTATCCAGCAGTCACTTTAATGTGAAGCAACTTGCAAATAAAGTATACAACAACAAAAGCAACTCATCTTGAGGAGGCAGTAACATACAGAAATAAAAAATTGCTCATGATATAAAACACATCCAGAACAGAGATGAGAATGAGACAAAGAGAAACAACACTAAAAAAAGGTTTAAAATGCTTTTATAGGTTTCTTGAAGGTAGCAAGTGAAAATAGAGCATGGAAAATAAATCTTCTATTGAGATGCACTGAAAATAAGTGAAGCTTGACTATAAAATGAAAGTAAATTGATGAATGTCTTTAAGCACATTATAAATTAACCGTATGGTTGATGTAGACGGTGCAAAAGACACCTTAGATAGATTACCTAATTTTATTCTTTTGCTTTACTGTGTCAGGAGAAATTTTTATGTAGATTTACAAACATTCTGTGCCATTAACTGTAATAATCAAGTGAGACTTTTGTATGATAATGAAACCTTACAATTGATAGTAGGAAAGACAAACACAGAGATCTGATTTTATCATCAAGTCAGTCTGAAATTACATAAAGATACAGAAAATCTCCAAAATGCAAAAAACTCAAAACCGTGAAAGTGTACCAGTGCCAAAAACTGTTTTGGAGGCAAAGAATGTTCACACCCAATAGTTAATTAATAGACGGTAACTGATAATTAACATCTATTTAATGACTTTTTTATGTTTGTCTCCTAATATTTGTAAGTCGCTTTGGATAAAAGCGTCAGCTAAATGCCTAAATGTAAATGTAATGTTTAGCAAAAGTTTTTTACAGTCCTGTAGACGTTGCTGTAGTTCTTATGTATTTAAGTTTTTCATGCTCTTTATGTGAGATGATGGAGAGATCAGGTCTCTGTTTAGGCTATACCATCTGTTGTAGGACTCCTTGTTCATACACAAATATCAATTGATTATTACGATTACAGGCAAAAAAGATTTTTGGAGATCTAAACTGATGTACATCTTATGAACAAATATATAGATATATTTAGATTAAGATTTATTTATTAATGATATTTAAAGGACAAACAATAGTGTAATGATGTGTGTTTGAGGGTGTGTAAGTCGGGGGGGGGGGTGTTGATGGTGGTGTGTGTTTTGATCTGCTACAGAATCATTGCGGCAGAACTGATTCTAATTGCATGTTTCACTGTAAGAGTCCCAGTGCACAAGTCTGCATTCATTCCAGCTACAGCAGTTGGGAAATCCCTTACAACTACACAGTAAAGGCTCTGTCTACGCCTTTAATCTTATTCACTTAAAAAAAATCTAAGCAACCTGGCAGATGTGAGGGGCCAAAAGCACTCACAATATACCACAATACCGCAACATCACACGCAAATTAAAATCAATGCAAAGTAATTAAAAGCTAAAATGAAAACATAACAAAGGTGTCAGAATATAATGTGGGACCAAACCATGATAATATTGACGAACATGGCTTATTTTGTCGTGCTGATAGGGCCCATGTTCATGGAAGAGACTTCTCGACAAAGTGTGAAAGGTTTATTAAATATTGAAGGCGGGGGAGGAAGCCAAGCGCTTGCACCCCGCGATCCAGTCTCGTTGAGTACAGCTGAGCCCAACACAAAATCAATAAGCCTTCACCGCAAGCCCTCCCTCCAGGAGCCGTGAAAGAAAGGTCATACAACAAACTCATTTCCCTGCTAAAAAGGGCTCTGCCTCAATTAGGATTCATATTAAACACTGCTGTCGTGAAAGGACATCTGCGCCTGCTCCAATGGGTCATAATTAAAGAAAAAAGGTTTAAATGAATTCCATCGCCTTTTTGTTAATGAACTACAATGATATTTGAGCAATTAAGAACATAGGTTACACCTGATTATTACATATATGGACAGTATAAGTCTGGATATGGTGTACATGATAGGTAAATATAATCTTTTGTGATATTTAACACATTCCATGCATCTTAAAAACATAATTAAAAATGTTATTTTTAATAAAGCTTGTTTATAAACTAAAATATGGTCACACTTAATTGTTTAATGTCTGTTAAAATTCAGAAAATACTACGATTGGCTGAAAAGAATCAGCCTGCTCTTACCTGATAGGCTGCTGTGGCATCATGGCCAGTGTAATTTCCCAAACCGACAAGCTTGTCCTTCAGCTTATGGTGGGAGCGATGGCGCAAGCAGTACAGCGACCCCGACATCCCCAATACCATGACAATAAAAACCATGGAGACCACCATCAGAATCAAAAAGTTGCCTGGTTCCACTTGACTGTGCTTGACAACGGGGATTTGGTTCAACTTGCCCCTCTGGAATCAGAACAGATAAAAGATAAACATTATGAATTAAAACACAGATACAATACACACTCAATGACATTACTCCAGTGACATCACCCTACTGACCACATGACCACAACATCCAGTTGATAGCAACGATCAGTATATCTCTTCACACAGTCCAATACATTCATCTATTAATTTCCAGTCTGCATGCAGCCATACATAGACCTCAGGCTGACACTTGGGAAGTGAAGACCCGCTCCACTCTTGTCTTGGCAGGTTAAAACATGCCACCACAGAGCAATTAGGGTCAGCCCTCACTGTACCAGCTTGTTGCTAATTAGCCTCCAAGTCTTGGGTTTGCTTGGGATGGGGGAATTGGCTCAGACCTCCAAGTTAATAAAATGGGAGAGGGGCTAAGCTGAAGGGGGAGCACCTAAAAGGTCCAAGCCCCGCTAACGTTCCAATGTAGAGGGGGTTGTCAGGCTTGTTAGCCCCTCGGGGGGAGGGCTGACAGCCGGGGCTAAGCTGCTGGGGGATTGGCGGCGTATTGTTTCCAAATGCCTTGTGAGGCTGAATAGGCCAAGGTTTTAGAATGGGATTCCGATTTTTTTCAAATCTGGCTCTATTCGTATTCAGTGCTATCATACCAACCGACTGATCACAGAACGATAAGCCATGTGACCGGTCTAGCTGCTGTTCTGTGATAGATTTTTCTGATTAGTGTTTCAGAAAAAACTTTTTATTACATGCTCATAATTTTGCTTTACATTTATTACTGTACCAACTATTTACTGCACAACATTAATGACAACAAAATGCAAAATCGCTAAATATAGCTCAGGTTAAACATGCCACTCCTTTTAATTACATACAGAAATCCCCTGTATACAGGTTACACATTGCTGAAAATATTAGCACATTATTGTGAGATTTAGTACTGTAGGAGGTTTAGTAGTTTCCAAGGATTAGTTTCTACTCGGATTGTGAGGTTTTGTTGTCGCAGAAATGGTTTGCTTTCCACCCATCAAACATTGCATGGAGAGTGTGTGGAGAGGAGGGCGCATTCAGCTGGAATAGAGTCTCCCCCCCTCTCTCCTTCCCTCCATCTCTCTATAGGCTTAGCGCTCTCAATCGAATTACATGAAAAGATCTCCAACATGAAAAGCCGGTTTTGAAAAGAAAATTGTGCTTGGCTAAATAATGTCCGCAATTAATTATAACTAAATAGAATACATGCATTAGACATTTGAGCAAGAAACTAGAAAATGGATATAAAAGGAGAAAAGATATAAAGGTAAAATTGAAAAATGTTGTCTCGATATGAATCAGTCTTTTCCATTTCAAATGCAGATTAGAGTGTATGAGAAATTTTTGTATTTGATAAATATATAAAATAACAAATCAAAGATAAACTTTCTAATTCTAAAGCAAGATTGATAAGAAAAAATGTATCATGTATACATATTATATGTTATATAATATGTACATGATATAGATATACATCAGGCATATATGAATCATACATCAAAATCTTCAGTGTTTGAAAATAATTACAAAACTCTTACAATAAAGACAACCAAAACATAGAGATAAAAGCAGACTCGCGTGGTAATGTCATATTTTGAAATGACAAAAAACCAGAGGGAATTTCAGTTAATAAAAAAATCTGTTTAATATAGATAAATCCTCTCTTTTCCTTCAACACATCTGGTCTTATGATGTGGCTAATAAAAAACCTGCAAAGATACCCTTTCTGGAAAGCTGAGGAAAAAAACGACGAATAAAAGAGGAAGTGAAATAAAGGAAAAAAGAAAGCAATGCAGGGAGAAACAGAATCCTTTATGCTTTTATGGTTTTGTTCTTCTGTGGGGAATAAAATTGGACTTGCAAATTCACTGCACTGATTCACAGAAGCCACTAAAGAAAAACAGACAGGTTCAAATCAAGCTTTCCCAAAAAAAAAATCAACTAACCAAAATTTTTAAATTCATTAAAGTCATTCAATGCAAAAACATTTTATACAGTATACATTTTCATAAATGTGTTTCGATAAATAAATATTTATTTATTTTAGAAATTAACTATACATAAGATATTTGTACATAAAAAGTAAAAATAAAAGATTTTCCAAGATATTCAGTCAAGCTAGTTTTAAAATACCCATAATGAGAGATGAAAATATATGATGAGGTGAAAAAGAAAATAGCCAGGGGTGAAAAATTAAATGATGTAAAAATAAATATAAAAAGATGAAGTAGAAATGCAAGGAAACAAACAAACAAAAGAGAAAAAATATGTTACAAGATTAAATGTGTTCCAGGAATAATGGCTGTGTTTTGCAGGGTCATCGGGTACTGCTTTTTTCCAAAGTTTCCATTTCTTGACTGGAATTTAGCAATATTGACAAGATTTTAATCTGTAGACATGCACCTTTCTCCTTTTATTAAAAAATAAAAAGACAACATTTAAATCTGCAAATCTGTGCCGAAGCACATCACTGAAAGCCAGGACTACTGTACAAGGCAAAACTTAAGCAAAACCTACTGTAACACAAAGACCACTGGCCAATGTATGGCCAGACTAATGTCAGGGACAGCTATTTTAACTTATTTAATCAGGTGTTTTTTCCTGAAATGTTTTCTCCTCTCTTTCTTCATTTTTGTTGCCTTAAAGACAAAAGAAAGTGTACATTTAAAGAAGTACAGATGGATTTGGGATGCCCTGGCTGATTTAAATCATTAAGGAAAGGATGGGTGGAGGAGACAGTGACGGGTAAAAGAAGAAAGGGGCCGCCCAAATATCCTTTCACTTTTACACACAATGTATTAAAAAATTTATTCACTCTAATTGCTACTCTCTAGCTTCTGGAAAATATACACTAATGTAAAGCTAACACATTCAGTATCAAAGGAATTCATTGATATTTAATATCAGACCAATTAAAATCTGCATTCTTCTAGTTTAACATTTTTATTATGGTAACTGGACAGTGAGAGGTATAAATATTTGTGTTATATTATATTTATTATAATTATTTATATAATATAGATTTACTTTAAAAATTGAATTCCATGAATGTTTGTTGTCCTGTTGATCTTATGCAAGCCAATAATTAATTTGCACATCAGGGAGAACATGTAAAAATTTATGACTTTAATTACACATTAAACTTCTTTAGTTAACTTTTGTGTGTAATTTTAAATAGTGGACATAAAAGTGCTTAATATTTACACATTTACTAGCTGCATTTACAACGCATAGCATAGAATGAAATCTGCAAATAATGCAATCATTTGCAAAATCATTACTTTATACAACATTATTGACAATAATTTTAATCTTTAAAACATCCAGTAACAAAAGTTATTTGGTCAAAAATGAACAAAATAAGTACAGATTTTAAAATAGTCTGGCGGCAAAATCAAGTTTTTTTCTCTTCATGTATAAGCATGTTTTTCTCTTTACATTTTATTTATTATATGTGGTCATTTAATTTTCGGTAGGACTCAGCCTCTAAATTATTGCAATCGATTCCACTGTCTAGTCTCCTAACTAAACAACAATATCCTAACGATTCCCTCTCTAAAATGGGCAGTAGGCTATTCATCTTCCGCTGTTTAAAACAGTACTCTGTACCATTTACACAGCATCTACTACACCGACTCACGACCCATATCAATTACATAACATATCTGCAAATCATATCTCCCATAAAATGTCACACAATGTATGAGTTTCTATCACCGGATCATCTAATACAAGCCGCGTTTTAAACTAACCGTATAACGTTACAGCACACCGCCATTTAATTCTTGCGGGACGGTGTCACTCTCATTATCAGTCCAGATGCATCCGGATGCGCATAAGTTTTAGTTGACGCTTAACGGGGCTTTCATAGCCGCCCACAGCCTCGTTACATTTATTTCACACCATAATACACGTGCACCGACAGACAACTGCTAGTCCAAATAGATAGTTACCTAGTCCCATTTTCGGACAGCGCGCGAGGGATGCTTTTCTCATCCGGAAGCAAGATCCTATTCCGTCTTTCTCCATCAGATGTCCGACCGCAGCCTCCTCTCGCAATCCCGCTACCTAATAAAAGTTTTTAGCTTCCCGATTCGCTTCCACTTCAAAAAGAAAATCGCCGCTGTCTGGCGTGTATTTGATCTGTTTATTTTTACAGAAGCGGAGGAAAAAATAAATATGAGAGTTGATCAAGTATGAGGCAGAGAGGGAGAAAAAAGCAAAATCGCCCGTTACGTTTCCCAAAGACTTATAAGAAGCTGCAGTGGGCTGTCTTGTCCTTTGAATGATCATGTGCGACTGAAAAGCCAGGGTTTTTTCACGGAGCCCCTCCTTATATTCAGCGAGACTCGAAGCGCTGTCTGTAGCACATGTCACATCCACTGGTTGCTATAGCGATGCCTCCACATGTTGCCCACAGCGCGCGGGGCGCTAATCAGCGCGAGGGCTAGAGAGCCAACTTGAATGGACACAGCGCTTGTCACTCATTTGTTCAACTATTCGAGATTTCCGTGCCTGCTGAATGGGATTTTCCTTAAGCTTTCTCGCACGTCTTTAACCCTTTGCATCGCACTTATTGCGTTAAAAATATAGGCAGGAATACAATATTGATGCTAATTGATGATGGGCACAGTGCAAAGATATCCGCAGTTTGTGATCAATGATGAGGTGCAGCCCGTGATTCTCTTGATAGCAGAAAACTAATACGAAATCTGACTCTGAAAGAAAATTTTGTTTAAATTAAAATTTTGGTGTAGACTATTGTTTGGTTTGAGGAGGGCAACAGCTGCAGCAAGCAGAGAGGGATTACCAAGTCTAAGGAATAGAATAGGGAAAAAGGAGAGGGGTGGGCTAGGGGGTCTTGTTTGAGTGTTTGTGTGTGTGAGAGAAAGAAAGCAATGCAAGCACTCAGAAAGGGAGAGTGTGTAAGAGCTATACAACATGTGCCCGTGAGGTGTATGTGGCTGTATGTGTGTGTGCCTGTGGGCTGAAGGGACTCGGGGGTGGGGTGGGTGTCCCGTCAAACGCAGATGACGAGTCTGCGGAGGGGTCTTCAGTTTATCTTTGGTTTCAGCTGCACTCCTCCCTCCACTGTCCCCTGCGTACCCCTCTTTGTCCTGCAGCGTGACAGCTGGACTTGGCAGAAATGAGAGAGGAACAAATAAAGTGCTTTGCCTCTTCCACAATCTCTATATCTGATAAACACACCTCAGCGTGAGCGCTGGCCAGACATAGTCGCACCTTTAACCTCCTCTTTATTTTCCGTCCTTTTCTTAGGTTATCAACACTGCAGAATTGCTGCTGAAGAGAATGATATACAGTATTTTATGCATCCATGCATTTTGACTAGTGACTATTTTCTGTGTGTGTAATAAATGCCTGCGGCCATTACAATCCCAGTTTGGGTCTTAATATTCACTGAATCATTATTAGATTTCACCGTTTATGATGCATGAACTGTTTGTGTAATTTTCCATCCAACAAATTCTGGTCGACTAAAAATCCATTACCAGTTCACTGAGTTCATAATGAGACATGCCACTATAGTCACAAAGCAAACTATAGCCTAATTAATTGGAAGGACATTAACACACAATTTAAACCAACATTTAAACTAGTAGTGCCTTGTTGCAGTGTCACTCAGTACTATACAAAGAATATAGGCTGTAGGGAATCCTTTAGTGACTGACAAACAACAGTACCATCATTTAATGTTCTCACTTAACTGTACTGATCAATCTAGATCACAGACAGCAGAAAGAAAAAGTGATGTTAAATAAGCATCTGGATGCAGGGTGAAGTCATAGGCTGAGCAACTTGTAAACAGTGCCTGCAACAATAGTCACATGCTGAGCCATCTGTCTGTATCTTTTATCAAGCACAGTCCTGTGTTTTAACTGTAGATGACTGAGAAAAGTGCATGGTTAATGTACGATTCACATACACGGCCGACTCAGACTGCTTTAAATAATCTGGTTCTAGCTAATTTTTTGATGCTAAAAAGTGTCATGACATGCATAACATACGTGTGTTCTTTCTCTATGGAAATAACTAAATGTATTCAAATACACGGTTGATATTTGCACATCCTTCTGTATGTTGGTTTTGTTTACGAATTATGTTTTTTATTTGTTTAATATTACCAACAGGTAAACCTATTAACATGCGTAACATGATTACCATTTCCTAGCTATTTTTTTTTGTTCCATTTACCTTTTTTATATTTTATAATATTAAAAATTATTTTGACATGTCATATTTATCCATACCAATTTTGTGCATTTTTCACATACATGACCACATAACTGTCAGAAAGTCACTGGTCTTTAATGGGGAAATTCAAATAATATTCAAGCATTTATTTGACTCAGCACTCTTATATAAAAACTGTTACCAACAAAAACAAACAAGCCTAATAGACATCCTGCCTGTCGGCACTTTTTTGCTTGTTTTAAAATATCAATCCGCTTCACCATTGATGAGCCAACATCAGGATGTTGTGTGACATTTTCAGGGCATTTTGGAGTGAATTAACTTTACATTTCCTTCATGGATGAAAGAGATTTGGTGGAGGGTAGAAGACGGGGAAAAAAACAAGCCGTCTCTAATCCATGCTGAACACTGCAGCACTAATTGGCGAGTGCTAACATTTGGCTCGCTATGTCTCATACATATATAAGGCTTAAAGGACTAATTTAGGGAGAGATATGTGTCGGCCATGTCGCTGCTGTCTTTGCCTTAGATTAGCTTGTTAAAATAAGCTCCCTCATTGTCTGAATCTAGGCTAGAGCTAGACCCATGCCAGGCGGTTTAAAGCTAAGAACAAGCTAGCGATCAAGGTAAATGCTACGCTTGTCATCTTGTGTATACGGACTCAGCATGATCAAAACCCAACACACACAACATACACAGCTGAGTGAGCTTCAAAATAACATTGAAAAACCAAACAAATCAAGAAAATCAAACCGGGCCGGCACAGTTACTGAGAATAAAACCTAATGGAATATGGAGAGTGAGATCAAAAATGTGTATTTGTGCTGCTGTTACTGTTTAACACAGAGTAACACATACATAAAGCTTTAACTAATATTGAAACATAGAATGTTGCATTTGTATTTATTAATAAAATCCTTTATAAAAATGTATACAACATGATTTTGGGCAATCTGCAACAGTATGCACAATATGTGTAATCTAAAGTGTTATCTAAAATCTGTTTCTGTTTCTTTTCATTTTTGACTGTCCTTTGTTAGAGTTTTGCCACAATCACACTTGATGTTTCATTTCATTTACTTACATTCATACGCATGCGAATGTGGCAAACTCAAGCAAACACGTTTCAACTATCAAGTCTGGTGAACTCTGACCTGCGAGCGACCAATAGAAGTTTCATGCATCTCGGTGTGATATTTTCAGTTGGAGGAAACGCTGATAATAACAGTAACGTGCAGTAATTTCATTTTGTACAATCCAGCTTTAAAATAACAAATACAGTAAAAGCGCAATTCATAATGTGTGGATAAAAACAACACTTTGGCATGTAACATTATATCCAGTTCCTGTCCATAAAGGCAGGGGTCTGAATAGAAGTTTCACATTCTGAAAGTCTAGCGTGAAAATACCACAATTAACTGTGCACATGCATTTAAGAGTAGTTCCAGCTTTGCCTACTGCAGGGCGGTTGAGAAATGACTAAAGCAGAGATTTTAGGAGATCACCCTGTGACATTGTATTGACATGCCCTGCTGTGAAAACATCTATTGAACAAATTTTAAAGCGTGTGCCAAGTCATAAAAACTATGCTGTGCAATTACTGTTTCACTGTGTGTCTGTTGTGTAAAGTGCTGACTCACAGTTCAGTCCACCATACTGCTCAGGCCAAAGCCCACAATTAAAGTATTCCCTTAATGCCCATATCAATACTTCTGATAGGCTCCCTTTAAAGTGAGAGAGTAATGGATTTCATTAGCAACAGTGTACTCTGAGGCCCTTCAAGCTATAGTTTGACTCTATTAGCAGTTCTTGCTTTTTTTTTTAAAGGAAATACTTGGTAGTCATTTTAAAATAAAATGTGATGACATATAATGACGAAATTGCAGCACATTTTGACATTTGAAACAGCACATTGAAGGCTGTGATGAATTTGCTGAAATGTGGTGTGAATGTGATATGTGACTGATTTAAGATATACCAAGATAACATGTTTTGATATGACTTAAATAGATCTTGGCTATGATAAATGCTGTATTAGTAAGGTTAAAAGGCTTCATTTTTTCATTATGGTACAAATAAACAAAACAATCATAGAGATTATAGGAATCATAGAGAATAAGTATCAGGAGCATAAAAATCCCTTCATTTTAAAACACCTGTACATACAGTACCACAATCTTTTATTTATGCCCTACTTTCAACTAAAAGCCTAATATGTAATTGATAAAACATCATTTCAAACCTGAAGTTTGTTTTTATTAAAATGAGAGGAGAGTTAGGGTTTTATGGCTCACAGTCACTGTCTAGATGTTTCTTATGCTATCATTATTAGTCTGACAGATACAGCAATTACAGATTGCTATTCTCCGCTCACAAAGACCAGTGACCCAAGTACTACGATCTGTCTGTCTACGATATATTCAGAAAGTTTTGGTATGTTCTTTTCACAGAACACATTTATGTTTGCTCAAATGAGATGCCAGTCTTCAATTTATTGTCCTACAGATACGTTAAAAAGCAATAGTTGAAAGTCTAAAAGTGAAGAACGATTACAGTTATGTCATTGTTGATCAGTAATAAATGTGTGCGGCTAGTGCCTGTGGCTGAAACTAGAAAATCAGAGAATGAAGAAAATTGTATAGCCCTGAGAAGGCTACTTTCACTCACAATAAGATGCTGGTACATTGTGTTTTGTCCTATTTTGTTGATTTTAAAAAATGTCTCTGAAGTTATTTCATGCAATCAGAACATTTTGTAATTAAAGAAGCAAATCAAAGCATGTCTGTCTTTAGAAAATTAAATGTTATTATTACTTTGTCTTTTAGATAATTAGTTGAGATAAAAGGATTTAATTTTTATTTGCAAATGCAACAATACAATGATTATTTTGGTTGCAAAACCATTATAAGCAATATCAAATAAACATTTTGATTAATGTTAGGCTGTGTTGGTAGAAATGCAGATTTCCTGACAATAATTATGAAATGCATAGATATCATTATATGTGACTCTGCCTGTGAAAAACCAAGCTAAAGTCATTTGGATTTCATTTTGATTTGTTTTATACATAAAATCCTTCTACATAATGTAAAGAAACTTCTGTGAAAATATAACCTTGATCTCTAAAACTGACTGATTAAGGTCACTTCACAGGAAAGGTCACATATGCAACATTTTATCTGTCTGTATTTGCTGCTATTATATGTTTTCCTATTTTTCCACACAGAAACTTCAACCAGTCTATAATATATCTTAATGGTCAATGACCAGCAAAAATCTCAGGATTTCTCTGTTTTAGCGTTTGAGAGCAGTTGTCTCTCTTTTAAAAACACACAGCTTGAGACAGACCATCAGTAAGAATAATCTGTATAACTCAACGGGAAACAGAACACATTTTTAATGTTTTCAGGTAGGGTCATCGGATGTCTGCAAACCGAGAAATCTGACAGATCTTCTATTGTTACAGCATCACTGCAGACATCATTACTCACTATTAATACATCACAGTCAGATGTGCCACCGTGTCTCATTACTGCTGATTAGGACTCTCATTCACACATGACATCTTGGTTTTCCCTTGATCTAGGGCAATTTTAAAAGCAGACTGTGACTGTAATGAAAGACAGTGTGAGGTTTAAAAAAGCTCAGAAAAGTTGTCATTGCACATTTTTCTGAGGACATATAAATAAGAACTACCAGGTTAACCACTGGTTTATATCATGTTCATAGAAATAATCTAGCAGATGATGATCACTCAAATAATTGTTTTTTGTTTCACAGCATCTGTGAGAATCCACAACCCTACATCATGACTTAAATTTGTTTCCATTTAAAACAGTTTGATGAGCTTTGCTGAGTTATATAGTGTTCTTATGTAGTCATCTGTCTAGGAATCTCATGTGATGGTGAGGTCTTTTAATCTATTATGCATGGCGCTGATAAATTATGGCTTTTGATTATGGCTATGACCTGATTTTCATACGAATACAGCATTCCACACCATTTTTATAGATCATATTATTTACACAGTACATCAATTTGGAGCCGTAGATGCATTTTTTTTCTTGCTTTCTGATGATGCTTGTAAAACTCTCTTAGCTTTACTAAAGCTATTTTTTACACTGAAAGCTATTAGATCATAAAAGCCATTTTATATTGGGGATATTATATAATAGTGATGAGATATCTAAATGACAGCTTTGTTATATATTATCTTACTGAAAAACCATTGCTTGCTGTGCATTTGCAGTTTACAGACCATGAAAATGTTGACCATTTAAACCACCATCCTTTGTATTTGTTAGGTCAGATATCAACACAGTTATAAATGTTTCACAGGCTGTAATATTGGTTTTGCATGTGCTTTTAAGTGATTCATATAATATAATAATATATAATCATAACAAGATTTAAATCTTGTTAAACATGTCTCTGTCCTTCCAAAAAATAAAATACATTGACATTTGGATTGTTCATGCAAGTGAAGCTTTACATATTTTTAAAAATCTAAAGGATGAAAAATGTAGTTCATGATACGAAAGCGGCACAATTGAACAATTATAGAATATTTATTCTTATTTAGTCATAATTCAAGTAATATAAGTCTACCTTCTAATAAAGATAGAAGCAAAGTTGTAATGTACATGCAGCAGCCTTTCCTAAGCTGTTTTTGCAAAAGCAATGAAGTCATACAGTATGTCAGTGGGCCAGTAATATATGCTTTTATGATGTCCCTTATTTTTCTTCTGTTGACATTGGCCTTTCACAAAAAGAAACAAAAAAAGTGGGCTGAAGAAAGAACAATCACATCAACGCAACAATGACACTACAGCTGACACAGATGACTGCTATACAAGTCTAGGGCTGGGATGGAGTAATAAAAAGGTTGTCAAGTTCCCTTCTTCCATCCCAGCACTCCAAAGACAACAGTCAATTTTAATGTCAAGTGAAATATGTTAATTAATAAATGCAAAAACTTTAATGAAGTGCCATGCACTCCACATTCTCCCTAAATGTTCCTCATTTGTAAACGCCTCCCCACACCCACCAAAGACCATAACCAAATACAACACATTAAGCACACATGTTTTTGGTGTGAGAGAGAGTCCATGTGCCAATACAGACAAAAGAAAGACAAAAAAGTGGTCACATAAATTTTCATTAGCATCTTCATTACGACCGCCCAACCAGTGGGAGAAGACGCTTCCCTTGGCCCAGTCATCGCCATGACAACATTACTGAAACACAGCTTGAAGAGAATCCTCTGTGTGTGTGCCTGTCTGTCTATCTGTGAGTTTCTCTGGAAGCTGGCTTTATACTTGGACGCATGCATCACCTGCTCTGTCTATCTTTCCCATTCCCCTTGAGTCTGGAGAACAGGACATGGTCAAGAGAGTGGAATGAAGCCAGGCAGGCTTGATTCATCCCCCCACAGTTCCTCCTGACAGGCCAAAACACTGAGACCTGACTCGATGCCAATCACTCTGATTTCAGCACTTAATTACTGCTAATCTTACACAGTGTCACAAGCGCTAATGATGCTATGGAGCCTGTGTTTCTCCCTCTGTTCACTTAAGCAGACCTTGACCAGAGCTAACGGTGTCTTAAGTTCACTTGAAAGCCGTTCTCTCTGTGCCCGAGGCAAAAGACAGAGCACAACTCAAGCTCTGGTGAATGTGTAATGAAGCCCATGCAGCATGTATGTTGGCATGAATTGCTACGAGGAACCGTCTGGATTTATTTTCCTCTGTTTCTGTCTACCACCAGACACAATATTAGAAGATCATCGGCAGGTGTTGTATGTTATAGTTTACAGCAGATAGGTTAAAACTGAATTTTAGAGATGACAGATTCACAGGTCAACAACTAAAATAAATGTATATAGAGTAAAAGAAGAAAATCTGAATCAGACACCATAGACAATCAATAATATATCTAATTAGGGCCCAGTACCATTTCATTACTTTTAATATCAGGTCATGCTGATGGTGTTTAAAAGCCTTGATTATTTTGCAGCATTTCCACAGTCCACAGTTCATTTAAGCTGAATATCCTTGATGAATGACATGCTGCGCAGAACACACACCGTCAATCATATACAAAAGCATGAATGAGACAGACCTGATTTAAATTAGCAAAGGTAAAGATATGCCCTCAACAATCCAGACATATGTCAAAAATAAATATGATATTGGCATGCACTATATTTTAATATGTCAGTGTTATAATAAAGCATTGATCATGAAAATAATGAAACTGATTTGATGTATAAAGAGTCGCTGATGAATCACTGTATATATACAGAGCACTATTCATAACATGAGCCCAAAACTCTTGTAAGTGACTCATTTGAAATAGTCATTTGAATAAAACTTGAACGGAAAGAGGAGGACATTCCTGTCACTGTCTAGGATAAGCTACTTTAAGGATAATTATACTGCATGTGTAACAGCATTCAACAAAATTCATGATGAAGTGATTTGCAAATATATTATTCTTACTATATTTTTAACCTGTTAACTGTCACAGTCCTTCAGGAGGATGTTGTTTCCCTAATCACTTTTATAATCAATAAAATTTCATGGTTGAATTTTAATCTAATCATGACAAACTATAAATTAACCATAAGGTATAAGACTCAAGATTAAATATTTAACAAATTTTCATAACAATAAACATGAACAAAAAAATTTATAAAAAAGTTGATGTTACTACAATTTATAAAAATACCTAAAATAAAAACAATGTTTTAAAAGAGTTAAAAAATATTTGAAAAAATTGTAGATCATATTTTTATGTGTATACTCAATTTCTGCTGTGACAGTTATCAGGTTAATATAACTTCTTATATTTATTCATTTATAATAAATATAAATTGTATTTAATATAAAACTATATTAAATATAAATGAATATGTATTTCAAATTTGGACAATGTAACAATACTTAAATAGAAATTATTAAACAAAATCAATAGTATACATTTTTGAAAAAGAATTTCATGTGGAGTAATATTTTCAATACAAATGTAATGTGTTGCCTATACTAAACGAGCAATTTTGAGGAACTTATGCAAGAACTAACTATATATTTGCGTTCATGGTTTGCTTTCATTCTTTCTTGTACACTGTGACAAATATTCTTTACACAAACAATTTACATACTGAAATGCTCAATCCTTTCAGCATCTACAGCACAGCACTAGTAACAGTGGTCTGAATTTTCCTAAAAGCATTAAACAGAACTTTCTGAACTTTCATTTTGATATAGTACTGCACAAATACATTAAAATACATACTGCTTTGCTTGTTTTGCTGCACTAATCTAAATGAAAGTCTCTGACGTTTTGTGTACCATGGACAGCTCTTTGAAATCACTGAGTCCTATTCACCACAGTATAATCTGAACGGGTCAGTGTAGTTTTAATACTCTTAGTATTACAAAGTCTGTAAAGTGTCAGGCTGACAGACTCACAAAGTGATGCCTGCAGAGAGAAACAGCAGTTGCCCATTCACTAGGCTCCAGACCTGCTCTGCCTCTGACCCCACCAGAGCTTTACCATGTGACACATTCCACAAAATGGCACTGAGAGGGAGACCATGCCAGGCTGACATTTAAACCCCAGCATTGTACCCAGCTGTGACCCTGTACCACCCTCGCACAATGCCTGAGGGTGCTCGCTCAGTCTGTCTCTCTTCCCTCTCGCTCTCTTTTCTAGACAAGCCCTAACACACGAACACAAACGAGAGGATATGCGGCAACAGAGCTGTGAGGAACCTAAATCATTCGAATCCACTCTGATGACAATAACTGTTATCATCAATTGATTGTTTCATTGGGGTGGATGGAACCGGTTAAAGAGACGCCAAGCATTTTCCAGACAATAAGATAAAAACTAAGTGTAGGGGAAATAATTCATTGCAGGGTCAAAATGGATGTCAAAAGGTGTTTTTAGGGGTTAGGATCGATAAAGAAACAAATCTGTTATCGATTAAACAATGCCACTTACACTTGAAGAAATAGTCTTTACACTTGAGGAACTTAAACTGCAGCGGTATGTGGGAGGAATGTCTACTTGTTGACAGACTAGCTCTAATGGAAAGACAACAGCACCATTTTCTGTACTTTAAATGCATGTTTTAAAATGAAGACGGCAATTTTCATAAAACTAACAGTCTCTTATGTCAGTGACAGATGATGTAAAATGGCTGCAGGGTGGAAGGTCAAAAAAGCTGGTTTGAATCCCATCAGCCCCCTCCGATAAACACCCATAACCTTTTAAAAGTGAAAAGGGAGGTGCAATGAGGGATGGATATAGGTGCCTACACTTCACACACTATTTGCTTTTCAACACACATAAATGAAATAAAAGAACTGCCTCTCACAAGGCTTTCGAGAGCTGCTTCGGGGGTTGATTGGTGGGGGGTGCCTGTGCAGAGCGGCATCAAACGTTCTTTCCCTGACCAAAAGGTCAGACCACGGTAAAAGGTTGCCAGAGTCGCAAGTCCGTCTCTTTTATCCATCCTCTGGAGCCCTTGCTCCAGTGAAAGGAGAGAGAGAGAGAGTCAGGCTGAGCGAGGTGCACTCTGTAGCGTCCGCCTCGATATGACATTTCACACAGGGATCCTCAGCAGCAACTACTGGCATTTAAGTTACTTTAAAAGCAGGCAGACAGCACGGCTGTTATACGTGGTGGTTGATGCGCATGCTGAAATTGTTATAAATGACTCAGATCCCGCAATTGAGATTTTATCTAAAATGCAGCATAAACTAAGTTAATACACCCATTGGCTCTGACAAAAGACACATGCATAAGGACACACACTTTTAACTGTAAGGTTTACACAGTCTGCACACTGTGAACCACATTAGCACGCCAGCACCTCATTAACACACAAGAAGTTAGGATGCCTTCCATCTGTTGCGAGTGTGGGAGGATATGATGTCAGTTAACGCTGCGAATGACAGCAAAGCTGCACTTTGAAGAACCAGGCAACTGCATTCACTGACCTTTTATTTGCAATGCCGATATAGGACAAAGCACCAGCAGAAATGTTTTAGCTTGTGGTTTATGCTTCTATACTATTACTTCAACAGTCAACCAGTGTCGTGTAAAAAGATAAAAGTGCAAAAATATATGATCCTTTATATTATGTGTGTATGTAGTTTTTATGACCAAAAAAGGGTAAGTGTCAGGCATCATAGAATAATGCATCTACATAAAGACTTTTCCCAACATGTCCTCATGCCTTCTTTGCAGACAAATACAAAACAGCATCCACTAAAAAGGACTGACTTTCATCTCCAAACCCTTGAAAGACCCTTGGAAAAAGGGAGAAAGAGAGAGAGGTTAAGCTTTGAAGTTGTGTGCAGCACTCTTGGTATTTCAGGATCAATTTATTATCTGTGATTTCATTTCATTTTTTCCTCTTGTGTTACTCCCTCTTTCCCCTGCATTAGGAGGACAACATCATTTGCTTTGATGTTTGAGGCAGAATTATCATGGCTTTCGAGGGAAAAGGTAAAAAATCTCTCTAGACTGACTCATGAATCCAAAGTATGCCCAGACCAGCTCAAAGTGGACAGTGCCACTCGGTAAAGTCCACTCTGTCTAAGTGTTCATGCCAAAGTGTGTCATGAATCATGATGAATCTGTTTGGTGTGCCAACCCATGTTAAGAGTCCACTTTACGGAAACATCGCACACAGAGCGCTTGTATTTGCATATTCAACATTCAAAAGCTGAAACATAATTCTAAAAATACATAATTATGTGCATTATATATAATTATATTATTATTCTTAATTGTAGCTTTTAAAATTAAACGTGTACAGGGTATCTAAATAATAATGACATATGGCATTAGAGGAAATAATTTTACTTTTATGATTGATAAATACTACTAGAGGTGGTGGTGCTGGAAAAATTATCATGAGAATGAGCTAAATAAGCAGTTGTTTAGATAACCTTGCGTTGAGATTGACAGGATTAGATGAACATGCTTGTACAATGCTATTTATTTGCACAGCGCTTTTCACATGACATACTGTTCTGTGAAAGCTTTACAAAAAAAATGCCTTACAAATAACCCAGTGAGCAAGCCAGTAGTGACAGTGGAAAAGAAAAACCTCCTTAAGACATTCAAGTACATGGGATGGTTTTGGTGGAAGCAACAAACAAATGCACTTAAGAGAAAACCTTGAGTAGTCAACAACAATAACCAACGATTTTATTATTTATTGTTAAGAGTTTCAAATCGAGCATTTGTCACAAATTCACAAACAAACTATAAAAATAACCAGGTAAATTCTGACTTATTTTCCTTGCACAACAGAAACTCACAGAGGCCTATTGTGTGTGCCTTTGACCTTCTGTTACTGAATCAATAATAATCTGATCATACAACTGATTAGATTGAGGGGATCTGTAAGACGGGCTTTAATCTCTGCTGTTGTAATCTTCCTCACGTGCAGAATAGTGTACACAGCAAACTGATGTTCGATCTAACCACCAATGAATCCCCAAATTATAGTGCAGTGTCGACTGAGCCAAAGCTGAAAGCCACCATTAGGGCTAAAGTGGATATTCATTTGTGTCACTGAGCAATGGACACGCAGGCCATATTTGTTGGCCTTCAGTGTTACAAATATTTGCGTTGCCATGGTGATTCTGATTTTATCATTTCCGTTCTATCCGGTCGATTAATACCTTCAAGGTCGTTTCTAATGAGGCTGTGGAACACAGTGGAATGTATCAAATATTTCTTTGATATATATTGCATTTACCTTACATTACATTACATTTATGCATTTGTCAGATGCTTTTATCCTAATTGACTTACAGTGGACTAATGGTATATATTTGGTAAATATCTGTACATGCATTTGTGTTATTAGTGGGATTCAGTTAATACGCAGAAGTCTTCCACAGTTTTATCTGTTTTGCAAACACTATTTATACTCTTAAAGTAAAGTGTAACATCATCACTACAAGGTTGCAATACAATATATTTAAGAATAATACAGAATAGTCGTTTTGTTATCATTTTACACTCAATCACAGTCACATTGCTGCACTAAAATAGAGCAAAAACAGAAGAAGAAGATAAAAAAGATATTAGAAGGAAAACATTGCTATTGCTCTTCTCTCTCTTTCAGAGTATTCCTAAATGCATTCCTGAACAGTCAAATATCTGACACACGTGTGACTCTGAAAAGCTTGTTAATGAATGTGAGTGTGAACAAGGAATTTTACGGAAACCCCCATTTACATATCACAACACAAACACCAAAATGTCTCCCAAAAGACTTCTCAACTGCTGCGGTAAAAGATCAGCTTACACACCAACTGCAGAACTGTTATATTAACTGTCACCTACAAGTGTTGAGAAACGTCTGAGACAGCCAGTCCAGATTTCATGTAAAACTCAAAACATGAACAGAAAAATAGTATACAGGAATAAAATATATTTTGCAAAAAAATCTTAAGATGATATTGTTTTCAGCTTTGTGTTTACTCAAATGATTTTATTTTGGGTCTACAATATTTCACATATGTAGTGTAAAACTACAGCACGGAAATATCTGCCAGGCAGTTCTGGTGAAAAATATCATGTTTGACAATGGGCCCTTCCTATTCTTAAACCTGCATGCTCGGATTCAACAGCAGATTTCTCTCTTGACATGCCACAGAATCATATGCTAATGTTTATTTCACTGCATCAGATTCTATTCTCTTGTGGGATGGGGGCTGGGACAGAGAAAACAGGAGGATCTCAGAAGTCTTGCTTAGTTCTGGAAAGCCTATGATACATATAAAATACAAAGTACCACACGCTGTCTTTGTCAGCTCTGAAAAGCCACTATGAAAAACCACTGTAGCATTTGTTTCTTAAATCAATTTAATACATGTCCCCATATGGGCGATATGCTTATATATTTTATGCTATTTACACTAGCTAAAACTCCTATTAATGTTATACATTTTGTGATTATTTAGCTCCCAGTTTCTTTCCTCTTTTTCTTTGTTATTGTATTTATAGTTAAAGAATCCCCTGTTACCAGCCAAGCTCCCACATCACAATGAAAATTTGCATTTAAATGGCCTACATAGTTAAATTACGGTGAAATAACTTAAAGTAAATAAGCAGACAAGGTTTACAAGCATCTTATCAAGACTATTCTATGAAAACAAGCATGAAGACATGCTTAATTTTCAACATAAAAGTAGAGTTGTACTCTTTTTCTTTCTCTTTATACACACACACACACGTTGGGTTTCCATGTTTTATGGGAACTTTCCATAAACATAATGACTTTTATACTGTACAAACTGTATGTACTCTAACCCTATCCCTAAACCTAACCATCACAGAAACCTTTCTGCATTTTTACATTTTCAAATAAACATCATTTAGTATGATTAATAACCTGTTTTTCTCATGGGGATCAAAAAAATGAGGCATTGGGACATTTGGTCTCCACACTGTAGGCTTTACCAGTAAACACACAAACAGATTTGTGCCTGTCATAGATGATTTTCTTCTCGTACCTGCAATATCTGTTGAAGTGGTGCTTAGTTCCTTAGAAATGTCCACCTTTTTATCCACAAACTTACTCAGATGTATCATTGTGTCCGCTACCTGCTAATTTGACATTAAAGTGGCCAATAGCGGTGGCTCATTCACACACAATATTTCCTCTACCTGGTCTTGTATCCATCACAGCTCATCTCATCCAGAACTGCTTCCAGACTATTACTTCACTGTTTTACTGCCTATCAAACCACCACCTTCCCTTTCAAATTCAACTTGGCTCCTCTCCTACAGGATACTTTACCTCCTCTTTTACCTTAGATTCCACCTATCATCAACAATTTGGTGACCAGTGTCTCCAATCTGATTGTGAAATAGACTGCATACTGCAACTCTGACCCATGTGATAGCACTAATTATTGGACAGTCTCTCTTCTCCTTTTCATGTCACAGGATCTGGAACACATGGATTCTAGTAAATGTTAACCTTTCTCACCTGAAGCAGTCTGCTTTTGTATTATCAGCTTTGTTTTGTTTGTTTTTTTCTCACAAATTATCTAGCATCTGCTTTTCAAATAAATGTGCTTTTCTCTGAAGGGATATGTTTTTAACAACTGTTCAGAACATTCTGTTCTTATAAAAGAACAATGTTACTGAAGTTCAGAATTTTGCTTTTCTTACATAATTAAAATAATATACTGTACTTTCTGTTTACATATATTGTTGATTATGCTTAAACTGATATTGTTCTTTAATGCAGCACCATAGAAGCAAAGTATCATCTTAAGGCATTTGCATAGGGCAGCACAAAACACATCCCAGTTTTGGCCTTTGACGAACTAGACTTTTGGACAGTTCTTTTTAAATCTCTCATCACCTTTCTACACCTGGACGTCTCCCACTCTTGCCACCAACAGTTAGGAAAAGGCTGTGAGTTACTGATAGGCCTGTGTAGCTGACAGTATCTGGGATTTAGTCGCTATGGAAACCCCATCATAGCTGACGTGGGGTGGCAGAGTCACTGTCGCTATGACAACAGGGCCTGCTGACATACAGGTGGTCAGGGGGTGGGTGATATCACCAGGTGTTGTATGCCCCCGCGACCCCTGGCAGTGATAGGAGGAGGAGAAAAAGGTCAGGCTTTTCCTTTTCTCTCTTTCTCTCTCTCTCTCTCTCTCTCTCTCTCTCTCTCTCTCTCTCTCTCTCTCTCTCTCTCTCTCGATTCTTTGTATGTTGCCCTGTGTTTCCTCATACATGGTATGTGGACTCTCTCTCTCCCTCTCTTTCTTTCTCTGTCTTTTAATCAGGGAAGGAGCTATAAAGAGGTTCATCTTTTAACAGAGCGAAAGATATGATATACTGGCCAGCAAATGAGTTCATTAAAACATTAATCAACACATTTATCAACTATCAACTGATGGAAAAAATCCCCCCTTGCCTGCTTTCAACTCGTTCTCTTTTTGTCTCCCTCACTATTCATTCCGTACGGCCTTCTCTTTACCAGATTTCACACATTTGCAATATTTGAATATGAACACTTTACTGTCCCTACCTAATGGGTTTTGTGTGGTTATAAAAAATATATACTTAGGTGTAAATATGCTGGGACCAAAAACACACTTTGACTTTGTCTGGACACAATAATACAAGAATAGAGCTTGTACATGCAAGAGCTACATATGACATTCAGACATCACATCAAATAATCATGTTTATATTAAATGTTGCATGTGCCCACATGAAGGTGCGACCTGTGGAAGGCCTATCGATCCTCCTTTTTTATCTCCCTGACATTTACCAGTCACATCCACTACTGTCATATCTGATATCTAGCTAAGCATTTCTGTCATTACTTTGGAAGAAGTGATGGGGAGAGAGTGAGAGAGAGAGAGAGAGAGAGAGAGAGAGAGAGAGAGAGAGAGAGAGAGAGAGAGAGAGAGAGAGAGAGAGAGAGAGAGAGAAAAATCTGTCATCCATGAGGCGAAAGCAGAATCCTATGACTTGATTGGCCCCCATGGGAAGGCTTTTCTATTCTTCTCTGTCTGTTTCATATTCTTTTTCCTTCTCTGTTTTCTTTTCTTCACACTTCTTCTATCGTTGCTGTCATTGCTATCTCCATATTTTGTGATTTTTTTTCATGAATAAGTGCTATTAGTTGCCCATTACATTTGTCTGTCAGTTGTGCAAACATTTAATCAATGAAAAGTATTAAAAGCTTATATGTATTAAAAAGTATTAAAAGCAAAATGAGTTTAAAAGTATTAAGAGCTTGTGACAACACAAAAAAATACATTTAAAAATGAGGTAAAATTAGGTTTTTCTACTCCTAAAAAGTAGCTCTTCATTGCCTCTTCATTAATTTCCTGTTTTCTTTTACTATTGTTTCATTTGTTTTCTTTCACTTTCCTGTGTTCTTTCTATCTGCTCTCTATTCTTAATTCCAGATCTGTCATTCCCCTTTACCATCAGCTCTATCCTTTTTATCTCTCCAACATGTACAGTACATCCATCATTTTCAGCTTATCCCTTTCATAACCTGCAGCAGTCCACCTACTCAAACACACCTCTGTGCCGAGCACACACGCTGGATGAAACATACGCAGTCCTATCCACGGCTCTGCATGCCCTTTTTATTCCGTGCAGGAGCAGTGATTTCAGCTTTATCTGATCACATTCACACAGCTGAGATAATTTTTCCTTCCCTTCCAGCTGAGAGCCTTGCTCCCCCACCGACCCCTGCCGAGCAGTCGTGATTAAGGCTAATTACCAACAAAACGGGCCAACATGACAAACTTTAGACAGCAGCCCGCACTCATGTACCACAGTGAACAGACTTCCAAAGGTGTGTGGAGAGAGAGAAAGAGGATCATGAGGAAAGAAAAGGACTACAAAATGAGGAGAATAAACTTTGTTGTGTTGTAATGAGTGCTCTGGGTTAAACAGGCAGGCCACTTTCCTTGCACTTCACCACAAAAATCCTTGCTGATAAAATTTGATAAGGAAGGGTCAATATGAATGTTTGACACAGCCAGCATCTAATTTTCTGTCTTAATTACTCTTCATTTCTATAAACAATATGATATGTTGTCAGTCAGAGCTGCATAATATTATGCCTTTGAACGGTTAACTCTTCATATTTCTCAAATCAGCCCACACCAATAAAACATAGAAGCCATTTTCATGATCCTGTCAAATGACAATAATGCAATCACTGAAGGTTCACTGTTTTGAGTAAGATACACAACAGTTACAGTGAATTATACGATGATGAATTAGTTTAAAGAAGTAAGGCTTGTTTTGAGATGTTGCACAAGACGTTTTCTCTGTTTGTGACACACATACTGAGGTCTCCTGGTCACATTTTCTATTGGAAAGCTCATTTAGACCAGGTTCATAAAAGCTGCCGGCACATCAATACCCTACTTGATTACATTCTCACCTCCACTGAGAGGCCTCGATGAATATTTATCAATGTGAATGCACGCTCACCCTCCCCTTTCATCACATCCGTCCACCACCCCTCAAACCCTTCTTCACTTAATTTCTTTATGAATATTAAAGGTTGCATTATGTTGGCTCACAGTCTGACAGCACTCGAGCTAATCCTGTTATTGTCTTAGCGGGATGGCCGCATCTTTTGCTTAATGTGTCAAAAAACGTGCAGCCTTTTATTTATTTATTTACATTCTCGGTCTATTGTTGTGTTTGTCCTGTGTTGGCATGGAGACAACCCTAAGTGGCTCGGAAAACAATTTGTGGAGGTGGGAGGACGGGTTATCAAAGTGCTGCTTTCAATAGGAATATGTCTGACATTAATTCTTGGCAAACAATCAATGCCTGCGTTTTCATGTAATGGGAACATCATGGAAAACAGCGCAGTGAAGGAAACTTGAAAATTAAAAAGATCTGTCTCAGTGATTGCGTTAAGACACGAGAAGCGAATAATCGCCCAGGTTTGACATTGTGTGCATTCAAACTATCGCAAATGTAAACAGGCTACATGATCACATAGTTACAATGGCATTTGAAATATGTCCCTAGAATATATGTTTGAACTCCTTCATGCAAATGATTTACTTTCATGTGCTAAAGACAATTACAATACACCATTTTACACAGAATAATGGGCATAAATTCTAAATGCTTATAATTGCATGTCTCTTGCACTTCACTACAAATACAGACTACATTAGCATTGCCATTTTTAATGAAAATGCAATGTCTAAAGACTAATTTAAAACAAATGAATCCCAGTATAAATCCAATATGCTCTTGATCATTTACAAACATGGGCTCTCTTCTGTGGGCGCAGCAGATGTGATACATCTGATGTGATCATTAGTCTTCAACCTAACATACAGTTATGTCATTACATTGTCTTTTATAATTTCTTTGCTAGTCCCCCACTATTTTCACCAAAATCTTTGCAAATCTGATCTTTAAGAATGACTATCAAATTTTAGTTATACACTACTGTATGTCTATCATTTAATACGAGTGGAGTCACAAATGCCGGGAAAAAAATCTGGACAGGACGTTAAAAGGATAGTTCAGCCCAAAATAAAATGATTAATTCAATGATTAATTTTCAAATGTATTGATTCTCAGTAAGTGTTCCTTTACAAACCTCATAACAATGTATGCATATTCTCTATGATTTGTCAGAAAACCCAAAATAAAGGCAAAACAAAGTTAACAGTTTCCAATTTCTAATCAAAACTACCCCTGTGATATCTCACCAGGCAGTATTGTTTATGTAAACTGGTTATGTGGAACAGCACTTTTAATGATTTTAGTATGAAGTATCCAGTGCAATTATAATGTCTGCATGTTAGGCAATAGTCCTTAAACATCTCTGTCCATGCATTTGATTGAGATAACTAATAACCATCTGTCCCTGTCTCTCTCTCTCTCTCTCTCTCTCTCTCTCTCTCTCTCTCTCTCTCTCTCTCTCTCTCTCTCTCTCTCTCTCGCTGTTGTGTGGCCATTTTGATTGACAGAAAGTACTTGGCATGTAGCCTGTGCAGCAGACAGAGAATTGAATCAGTGACAGAGAGAGCCGCTTAGCTCTATTTAATGGCAATCACAGACACACAGTCTCACTAACACATCTACAGATGCACAAACACATATATTGTGCACAAATACTAAAAGAAAAGAAAATCCTGGTAAAACGATGGTTTATGAGGATGGTAATTATTAAGTACTACGGCATATATCAATACCTAGGACATACACTAGCCATTTAATATTCACTCATTATTTTATATCTCACTTATTATTACCATATTTTAGACTAACTAAACTTAGGAATTTAGGAAAAACTATGGAATTACATGTGTGAAATAAATCAACTAATATGTGCTAAATCAACTAAAATGATTTTACCATATACTTTCAGATTAAAAGATTTTGAAGTAACCCTAAACATCTGAACGGTAGTGCATATGTATTATGGTAATATCTATACTTTTTGTATAGGTAAATTACAAAAAATAAAAACTCGAATTACAAAATAAATTATGTTAAATTACTGTTTTGATCATTTTAAAACAAAAAAGGATTCTGTTTCCAAAGTTACTATAATGCATCATAAGCCATCTGAGAGGATACCAGGAAGAACAAGAGAAAAAAACGCTAGTTTAGCAATGTAATAATTTTCTGTAGTTCTTAGCTCATTCTCATTTCCCATCAGACATGTGATTATGTGGGAGGCCAGACTTTTACCTGTTAGGTAACCACTACTCATAAGTGCTATGAGTTGTGCTGTATTTAGCCTTTAACTTTAACCACAAATGTACCACTAGTACTTTAAAGTACATTTACATAAAGAGAATAAAGAACCACATTAATCATTTGAACCCCACAATTCAGTTTTAGCGATAATTTTTGTGGTATTCCATGACATTCATACTGTACATGATCCCCATCTATGCACTGGCAGATATGCCAGTAAAGACATGTTCAATGTGGAGTTGCACTGTGGGAAAGGAGAATGTCATCATTGGTGAAGGAGGAAGAGAAAAACTCCTTTCCTCTGACTTACATCACTCAGTCCAGCCTCAAGAATCTGTAGACCGCTCTCCTTCTCCAGCTGTCCTTTCTGCTCAACTGTTAAAGACAGAAAAAGAGGAGTGTGAGAGGACATAACAGGGTATAGCATGTTTTCAGTGCTGAGGTGCAGATGTGTGTGACGTGAATGTTTGAGCTCATCAGAATGAGTGAGACATTTAAAATGACTTGTTGTCGAGCCCGAAATCAATGACACTGTTATTTCCGATAAATACATTTATATATAAGTTTAAACTAGTGTAGCTTAAAATATAAACTCTAACAAACACAAAAAGTCGTGGGTGCCAGGCTTTAAAATCGTAGATGCCATCTCATAAATTGCACCCCAAAACAGAATGCATTCAATATGAGTCTATATATATTAATATGAGTCATAACTATGAATATATTTTTATCCACAATTTAAAAGATGTGGGCATGAACACAGTCTACAAAACTGCCATTGTGTAAAGATTTTAGTACAGTATATTAGGGAATGGCTTGAGCAGGATGATGTCATTTCGAAGATGATTTTCATTATGTTTACACAGATTATAAACATATCTGACAAATGTAAGAACTTTTAAAGGAGACATAAAGAAAATGGTTTAGCAGACACCTCAATGTAGTTATAAATATAATAAATATATATAAATATATTTTCAGACTGTTATTGTATTAATGTCATCATATTTCCAGCTGATAGATCAAAATTCTGGAGGTGCTTTCAAAACTTGACTGATCCAAAAGTTTAGAAAACTCATTTGACAGTATGTTAAAAAAAACACAGGGCTTGTGACTGTTAGTAATGATTAAAAAGTCCAAAAGTATGGAAGTCTGTGTGTGAGATTTGCAATATGCCTTGTTTGTGTTCTGAAACCATTTCAAACTTTTCAATGTGTAAAAGCTAAAATAAATATGTGACAGGTGCGATGTGTTTAAAAGGCTCATGCAAACGATAACAAAACATTCATTTGCCCATGCGACAGAGCAATCCACTCAAGAGGATCATAGATCGGGGTACAGGTGATGCATCTTTGCTCTGAAAATTTATCTGAACAATAAAATCAATGGTACTTTTCTGTGAATGTTATGACATGTAATTTTCCAACAGGGAGAAGAGGTTAGCCATTGTTTTTGAATTTGAAGTTGCTATGTTAGAAGCATTAGTGAATTTATCCCTATCTATTAAGTACCTTCAGTTCATGATGATGATTTTTTAAATTGACACCCACTCATTTGTTTAAGTTCTCTCAACTTTATTCAGTCATGTAGAGCGAAAACAATAAAAAATGTGTTTGTGTGTGTTATGTATCAGCAATATTAAAATTTGGCCTCCTGTAATGTAAGTTTACTTACAGCCCTAACAAAGCAATTCAAGCAATGTTTGACTCACTAAATTGCCTGTTTGTCTGCAACAGCTTGCTGTCTCCTTCACACAAACCCACCACAAATCAGTCTGAAGGTCAGCAAAGAGCTGTATTAAGGTTAGATTTAACATAACTGAAAACAAACAAACACCAGTTTAAACCAACCAACAGCAAAGCTCACCATTCTTTCTACTGTGGACTGGATTGAACGATCACATATGAAACTGTTGTAAATATTACAAATTAAAGCAAAAGCAATTTCTGCACTTCTAGCATTATGAGATGTACATGTATAAATAATAATTATAATAAACATACAAAAATAATGTTTTCACATTTTCTAAAATGTTAAAAGCATTAAAAACAGTTTTTAAAGCGGTTTTGAGTTTGATCAACATGTTCTGTCTGAAGATAAGCCACACTGTCTGATTCCAGCTACAATAATGTCTTTGATGTCATGAAGCTATTTTAATTTAGTGGCACAACAAGCATTAATCCAATGCAGCAATTCTATATTTTCAAATTATTATTCTGAATGCATGCCAAGTTAATAATTGGGAACAATATAATAAATGTGATTTTGGTTTAGCTCGCTAAATAAACATTAGCTCCTTGTTAATGCTCTTTTCTGGTTATGTCAAAAAAAAACTTTTTTGCAATTAACAGTTTTCAGCAACAAATCGGTCATCAGACATGTTAATTATGGAAGGTGGGAATAATCTTACTCACTTACTGACTTAAATGATATAAGCAATTAACCTGCCACAAGTAATAGAATGAAAAAGAATAATATATAGTAAGTGTGAACTCAAAGTGTGCACTCCAAAAGCAGACAAAAAGCATTGTATAAGATGAAACAATATCTTGTACTTTGACATCCAAGCAAGTTGCTCTTTTGGTCCACAGCTTTGATGGAACATTTAGAAGGAGAGTGAATTAAAAGGCTTTTTGCAGATTACACAGAAGGGCAAATAATTATACAGTGTGAAATTATAATTGACTTTGTTTACTTTGCTGGAGCAGGAACGACAGGAGGAGGGAGTGAGGTTAAGATGCAGAGTGGGGAGAGAGAGAGAGAGAGAGAGAGAGAGAGAGAGAGAGAGAGAGAGAGAGAGAGAGAGAGAGAGAGAGAGAGAGAGAGAGAGAGAGAGAGAGAGAGAGAGAGAGAGAGAGAGAGAGAGAGAGAGAGAGAGAGAGAGAGAGAGAGAGAGAGAGAGAGAGAGAGAGAGAGAGAGAGAGAGAACAGAACGACAAGCACACAGGAAGATAAGAACAGTGTGAAAATAAATGTCATAGCAAGGAAACCAAGGAGAAGAAAATGGAAAATAATGAAATAAAAACAAGTCAATTGAGACAAAAATAGTTAAAAAGAGAGATGTAAAAAGTATGAGAAGAAATACAGAACAAAATGACTTGAGAGAAAAAGAAGTCTTTTAAGTGCCCCGAGATGACGTCTATGCTAATGATAGCAGCTGAGTTGGTCTCCAGTGTTGGTCTTGTCTGGTAGAGTCTCTTTAATTAGGATTTAATCTATCAAAGCTCATTCCTATCCCCGAACACTCTTAATGCTACATTCCATATGATTAAGCACGATGTCTCTGACCAATCAATGAGCGGCTCATCTCTTCTAATATCACTGTTTGTGTGACTGTCTCTCACTCTTGAAAGAACTGTCTTTGCCTTCAGTGCAGCATTACAGCCTGGTCTTTAAAAAATAGGTGAGTGTCTGTGTGAATGTGAGCTAAAAGACAAGGTGTGGTTGAACTAAAGTGTCCATCAGTGACTGCATTAGAGAGAAAATTAAAGACACTGTTTTTAGAGTCCCATAAACGAATGAAGAATCCTGCACCACAACATCATTTTCAGCCTGATCTCAGTAGAATTTGTAACCATTTTGAAAGGTGGCTAATTCGTATAAATTCATACGTGAATTGCATATGTGAATTGTACAAAAATGTAAAATAAAAAAATAAAAATCAATAATAATTGAAAAACTAAAGCATCATAAAAGCATATGCTACAACACTGAAGAAGTAATGACATAACTTTTTCAAATACCCACATACTTATTATCTTGTCACATATAAAGAAGAGTCGAAAATTATCATTATTGACTATTTATGAATAGTCGGCTAAAAACATATTTTGTAACAAGACAAAAAACTATATTGATTTCAACAAAATTTCAGGATAATGATAAATAATTGCATTTGATTGAACTAAATCACCCATATTTTAGCATCACAAGATCATAGGCTACAGCATTTAGGAAGACGTGACATACAAACTGAATAAAAGTTCAGAATCACAATCATGGCACTAATATTCATGCATCATTTGTTGATGTTTTTTTTTATTTCTGCAGAGTTTCTAGGAAATACTAAAGCAGAGTAAAGCACATTAGCAAACATGCCATCTTACGTCACATATTCGCACATGAGGGAGTAAATCTCACTCTCCCCTGCTATGAGCTTTGACCCAGTCTTGCGAATGAAACTGCACCCAGGTTAACCTTGTGTCACAGCCAATCCCCAGAACCCCTCAGAGTCTCCATTTATTAGTGCTCAAAGACTGTGGAGGCCTCCTCCATCCACTCTGCACTCAGGCCTGTCTACAGCCACTTTAAATGTAAATGAAAGGCTGGGGACAGATTCAGAGAGCCCGAGCATTTCTCAGGGGAACAACACAGCGTGAGGATAAGATTCCCTGCTTTTTTTAAAAATGCATCGTGAAGGTTTGTGTTTTGTTGTGTTTAGAAATATAAGCTGGATTGGGATGTGATTCACAGGTAATGAAAGATAAACAGAGATAGAATCTGTCCACAGATGATATAGGAGAACAACTATTGTTATGTGTGGTGGTCTTGCAAAGCCACTTTAATTCAAGTGCTAATAAATTAAGGAAAAACAGATCTCAGATATCATAAAAGTAGAGTAAGTATCAAGCCCACAACATAGATTTTAAAGCTAAATACAAAATACAGTCTGTTTTACAAACACACACACAAATTCTGGATGCTGTATATTTGCTGATTTTGTTCAGAAAAATTGTCTTGACTTTTCAAATGATTCAAATCAGACCATGAAAACATGTGTCAAATCTGATTTTCAAGTTGTTTCTCAGCTGGTTTTAATTGGGTATTGTATAAGTCACTACAATTTTATTGCAGATATGCTTTTCTCAATGTACCAGCTGTTCCGAATGCTTCATCATACTGATGTCCTAATGGCGTTTTAACATCCTCTTTCATATATATGTAGAAAAATCTCATTTTAAATACATTTAAATTTCACTTTAAATGATAAACTTTGGTTATATCACCCCCAATTTCATTTTCAAGACCAGTGAACAATATATTTACACATACTGTATACATAGCAAGTCTTTGCGGATTTTAATAATTACCATGAAGCAGGTCAAACACTGAGATCATTGGCTTGATTACTCATAATAGGTTCAAGTGTTTTGAAACTACATCTAAATACAACCAGTTATATCCAAATAATCAGTGTAAAGGGAAACATGCTTGACTGGTTTGGAGTCAAGGCTGATTTGGATGTTGGGTTTATTTAAACCATACTACTCATCAGAAACAAGTGCTACTTCTCTCTCTTGGGCTCTCATAGCTTGTCCTGCAAATGTCAAGATGTCTGGAGGACTTCTGAAAATTGTGGCCCACTTTAAACAGAAAGTCGAGCATGACAGTAAAATATTTGTAGATAAATGTAACTATGCCAAAATACGGTTTATGAATACCAATAAACAAATAATATTAACAACAACACAGCCAAAAATAATTGTGTCTTAAGAATTTAAGGATACGTATTGTTTTTGATACTGTGACAGCTAGTTTAAACACCACAGTCTTTATTTAATATATTATTTATATACTTTCAAATGATACATTTGAAAGATTATTTGTTCTGTTTCAAGCAGCACCATGTGCATTTATTTCATTTTATTTACAAGGGTAAGAGCAATTGAGAGATTGCATTTGAAATAAGGGCCATCCCATCATGCCTTTCCCCGATCTGTTTGCAAAAACATAATAGCGTTTCAGGATGACAGAAAAAAGCATTTTCCAGAAAGCGCTCATGGATCTTTTAATATCTTTATCTCCACCTCCCACGTTCCTCTGCTCACCTATTCACCCAATCAATCCATCCCTCTCCATGGCTGCCAATGAAAATGTCTGCAAGCAAAGAGATGATGACAAGTCCCTGCCTGATGTGGCTATAACCGTTATCGAGCAATCACTCCAGAATTAGAGCAGACATCATGACAGATGCCAAACCCGCTGCATATGAAGCCTGTCTATACGTATCTATCACAGAGAGTGAGAGAAAAACAAAAAGAGGGAGACAAAAAATGAATAAGATTGGTGGGGATATAACCATAAACAAGACCCATGTTTGTTGTTTTTGTCAGGTAGGAAGAAAATGTTTAGAAAATGTAATTTCTTATAACCAATGGCTGTACAATAACCATTTCTACAATGAGTATGAAATGCATTTTACACCCACACACCATACTGTCTCCTAAACAATGTAAAGTATTATTGTTTGGACCTGGACCCCTTTTCAGATGTTTACAGTCATCAAAAAACATGGCAACTTTAATGTTTAATACAGAAACATGTGGTCGCAGGTGTGCATTTATTGGGGTTTTACAGTGGCTCTGATTGTCACTCATTTAGCAGGAATTTAGATGTATCTGTTTAATAAACAGACAACATTAGAGGCAGATGTTGAAGAGATAAATTTCCAGATTTGGTTCCAGGTCAAAAACATACATTTCAGCTTCCTAAATCAGCTCTTTCATTCAACATGAAGTGAAAGATTTTCTTCATTTGTAGCATAGTCAGAGGGCTTTTTGTTTCAGGAGGGAAAACAAGCACAAGTTCAAACCGCTTTCTCTCCACATTTCTTTAAACGAAAGTGAGGAATCATTTCTCCTCCTGCTGTAATGCGTCACATCCTTGTAAATTTCTATGGTGATATGACACTGTGCTGGCCTGCCTTTGATAAGCCTGTGAGACTGAATCAAAGCAAGAAACCTTCTGCTGCTCTGAGTCCAGAAATGAATATTAGAAGGAAAATGAGATGTGATAGTCGAGTTAAGCAAAACAGTGAAACCTTAAAAGAGAGATAGAGAGAGAGGCTGAATGAAAGAGAGATGCTGAATGAAGATGGAGGGGCAGAAGGAGGGACAGAGATGAAAGAGGGGAAAGAAAATAAAAGAAAGGGTACGATGAAGCATCTGTGACAGATGAGAGGTATGGCAACAAAGAGCTGGTGTTTGAGAAAACAGCTGAGCAGTTAGCAACAAAAAGCACAAATGGTGTCTCCTGTCTCACTGTATCTCAGCCTACACACCTGTGAAGTCTGGACTGTTTTTAATCGTAAATCTGCAGAGAACATCAAAACACCCTCACTCTGATACATGTAGAATTCACATAAACAAAAAGCAAGTAAACAAAACTACAGTCTATATTGTTTACTACTGCTAGTGTTTTGTGCACAAACGGGTTTATTATTGTGGTATTGCAGAATCCAATTGATATAAACCTGTCGCTCAACACATACAAACGAAACGAAAAGTAGTTGCTCATATTAGCCCTTTGTTATTTCAGTAAATAAAGAACAAACTTTTATGAAAACTAAACATATCAAAATATTGGTGTTCATTCATAAAAAAACAGTGACTAATAAACTTTAAAAAATTACTGGACCCTAAAAAGAAATTATACTGGTTACATTTACTCTGTCCATTAAAAAGCCTTTAATGATGAATTTTGAAGCAGATTGAAATGAATAGTGGTGTTTGCATTATTGTTAATGATTTGACTGATGTGCAAGCTGAACAGAAACTAAATCGAGAACTGATAATATCATACCCTACTGGGGTTGTGTGTAGTCTTTTAAGCAATGCATGAATTAATTTAAATGCCTGAAATTGAAAAATGTTTCATCTGTTCATCAAATGTTTCAAATTTTCAATTTGTAATAAAATTCCTTACAATTTTCATGATAAGATTGCTTAGATGATAAGATTTGATAGCTTGCTGGAAACTATGTATGACAATGTTTGTTAGACTTTTCCTTAAATTACACCTATAGGGCCTGTAGGGTAGTGCAACTATGCAGATACATTTGCAACATGGTTGGATTTTAATAAACATTATGTTTAACAAACATAAAACAAAATATTGCAAATATAAATAAATACATTATTCAGCCAGAAATAACTGCTCAAGGTGTGGCGAGGGATTTAAAAGCTCTGCTGTTCGCAATATCCATTAAGAAAATGTTTTTTGCTGAGAATGTACTTAGTAAAATGTATTCAAATTCATCTTCTTGAATTTTAGAGAGTGTGGAAGTGTGGCAAACATAAGAAAAATGCCCTATAGTGCCTTATTATGCACTTTTATCTTTAAAGCATGCATCACTCATACATGCATGAGATTTGACAGCAGCTGGAAAGATACAGAGTAGGAAAAAGTGGGAAAGAGAAAGAAAGACTTAGTCAAACACTATGCCAGTTTAAACCCGAATCAGTCCAGCGTGTGTGTGTTGTACATATGAACTGTCGACTCTCATTTCCAGCATACACTAATGGTTGTCAGGACTTGTTTATTAACAACCAAACGCCTGTGCAGAAAATCTTTGAAATCTATTTCACGCATCGCCCAACCGGATTATTTATTAGCTTTTCCACTTTCTTATCATCAGTCTTGATCAATACCTGATTGGCCTACCTGAGAGGTAAGGTAAGAATGTATTACCTGATTGGCCCAGAAATCGCCTGGCAACCTCTGAAATAAAATGAAATCATTCTCATTCTCTCTTAATGACTCTGGGGCTGCATTCACATCCAGATTTGTGTGTTTATTGTGATGTGAATTGTCTCAGATAGTTGAGCAGTCTATCATGCATATACACTTAAATACAGCCATGTACCCACTCATCTACAAGCAGATACAAAAAAAACATATAATAATCCCCACTTCACATCAGACTTTTGTGTTAAAACTCTAAATGACATTTAAATAGAAAAACTCTAAACACATAGATAAAACTGACACATTGGAAAGAGCCTGAACACTTATACACACACAAACTCACACACTTGCGCACAGGCACACACACATTGATTAATAGGTTGTGACTTCTGTAATACTGTGTATATAGGCATGTCAAATGAGAGGAGATGGTGATGCTAATCTTTCACACTGATTTAGGCAGCTGGAACCCCAGAGTTTTTCACCTCTTTCATTTTTTTTTAATCCATTTTCAGAATGAATGAAACACTACTTCAGATTTACAAAACACAACAGTATTTCACTATTCATTTATTGCTCATCACCTAACCCATTTATTTTTGACATGCAAGTACATATAGTATAAAAAATGTAATAGCATGCAGTACCATGTAATATTTTGTTATTTGCTCTTATGTGCAAATGTGTATCTGTACTAATATTTACTTGCTGTACAGTTGTACAATATTTACTGTAGATATTTTACAGTAGCATCTTTGGAAGCATCCACAGAAAAAAAATGAGCGAAATGACACTGTAGTTCATTTCCACTCTTAACGTTCTCTAGATGTAGAATAATATAACAGCAAATATACAAAGCCTTTTGTAACAGTAGTTCAAAAATAAGAAACCTCCTTGTGTGTAATTGGCATATAATTTTAATCAACTAATACCTTTTAGTCACCCTGTTATGCTGATGTGACAGCTTCCCATCTGCAGAAGATTAAAATCATTTAATCAATTTTAGACTGACAGCAGGTCTTCTATATGCTACTTGATAAAAGGAGAATAGTTTTACTAATGAATTAATATTACTGTCATTTTACCATCTCCACTGTATAAAAAGTGTTTAAATAAATCACACAAAAAGTTATTGCTTTAAAAATAATACTTTCTGTACTGACGTCCAAATCAGCATGTTATGATTAATTGGCTCTTTTAAATGTGTTTATCGATGTAAATATCACTGAAAGGAAAATGTAGAGACATCTAGTGAGTGAGCTCTGACAGGACGGTAGCCAGCTGCAGCTTTTTTCGCAGCAGGAGGATGTCCATTTTGGCTGAAACCAAGACAGTAGGAGGTAAAGGGTGTGAATAAGCTTGCACATGCTCAGATTACGAGTTCTGTCCAGACAGATAAGCAGATTTAATGGCATAGACTCTCGGTAACAGACAGTGCATGAAACTTTCAAATCAATAAACATTTATGCAGCAAACACGTTATCTAAATAAACGCTTCACTCGATTTAACTCATCCTTAATAGAGAATGAATGGGAAAACTACCAGAAAAGATGTATAAGGAATGTTAACTAGTAAATACCTTTTAGTCCTTGCACACCAACAATGTGTGCTAAACATTCTTTAGAAGAAAAGCCAAACAGGCACAGCTCAAACTATTTAACAGCCAAAACAGACAAACCGCTATAGGCGCCGCATCTTGCCACGCTACCAAAGCTTCATTACCTGCCCCGGCAGCTGGTCCATGCACACACTGCTTCATATGCATGGTCCACGGCCCTCCGGCCAGAAAGAGATGGAGAGAGAGAGCGAAAAACTGGTGAGGTACACCGACTACACTGCAAGGTCACCTCATTACAACCCATTTGTTCCAGCTGTCATTAAAAATCACACACAGCGTCACTCAAAGCATGAACAAGAGAGAAGGAAAAAAGAGAGCGAGGTGTAGTTGAAAATGACACCTATCAGATATACTACATAACACCCACCCACCCACGTCCACACACACACACCACAAAATGCATTAAACACCGAACCCCTTCATGACCTTGTGGATCACAAACACATCTCACCTCAGCCTCCATAACACACGCCTCCCTCCATTTGGCCTCCTCTCAGCTGCTACTCCTTAATATTGAGGAATTGTAATAATGGGGGAAGAAATTTTAATAATATGTTATCGTATATGCCACGGTGATAAGTCTAGCTGGAGGGAGGGAGAAAGAGACGGCTTTGGAGAGCTCCGCATGGTTAGTCATTAGTTGGACTGAAGTTTGAAAATGGCCGCCCCAGAGCTTAATTTCCCCTTTTGTTTCTCAGGAGAGATAAAAGCTCAGTGGCAACCCACAGCATTACAAAGCAGATGTGATAGTTTTATTAATAAAGAAAGTCCTGGTTAAAACAAAGAGCTTCTAAAGCTCAGGACTTTCTGCTTTTTAATATGCTGAGAGAGAAAAGAAAGAATTAAATTTGGAAAACTCGGCTAGGGTTGTTGCTGGAATAACACTCACTTTCTATTTATTTACAGTACAACACTAAAAAGATATAATAAATTTGGTTTTAAGCTCAATTTTAATTTATCAGTTTTAATACAGCTGATATTTTGTGATATGATATTTTGAAAATTTGTATGTTTTACGATGAAGTATCTATGAATGTAAATACTATACACTAAAGCAAGAGGAAGCTTATGCACAGAAGTGACCATAACATATGAAGAGCTTTGTCAAGACACATGCTAACTAAAGTCAAAGTAATCTTCAGATACAATATATGTTGGATCACCCAGTGAAGGTGTCTGGCGCTATACCGGCTGGCTCTCACCCTCCTGGAGCAGTCTTGCCCTGCAGACAGCAGGAGGGCGTCTAGAGGAAACATGGAGCTCCTTCTGTTCTGGCAGTCACTTCAAACTCTTTCAATCAAAATCTCACTACATTCACACTTCTTCATCCTAGAATGTGCTGCAAAGCACTTTCAGCCAAAACTCTAAATATAACCCAACATATCGAGTCTGGTTCAAAGATCTTTTATCGTCAGCCTTGGGATGATGGTTTTGTTTGCCATCACTGAAGCTACAATTACAGTGACTATTTCTATTTTAATTTAGTACAGTTTTACTTAAAGCCACTTGTGGGACAGAAATAATCCTCTGTAACCTTTAGGTTGCTGATTATATTACATTTAGTCATTTAGCAGACGCTTTTATCCAAAGCGACATACAAATTAGGAGACAATAATGTGTTTAATGTGATAAACTGTAACTGCACATATTAAGCATATACCTTTTTTATTTTACTTCTTTATTTTTTGGTATTTAAAAAATAACATTCATATTTTTTCATTTATATTTTTTGTTTACGTTTATTGTTATGAACATTTGCCAAATATTTATTTCTGAGTCTTAGACCTTTCCATCAATATATATTTTGTCATGATTAGATTAGAATTCAAGTATAAAAATATTAAAGTGAACAGTGAAATGTTTCACATGTGGAACAGTGACAGTGAGCAAGTTGTTTAGAGGTAACAAAATCAGGTAGACCGAGCCTACTAAACTCGAACACAACTAAACAATCATTCCCTGAGACCCATTTCAATCACAGCTAAAGTAACGTTAACTGTGCAGCCTAAATACATTTGACAGCTTAATAAAAGCTGCACGACTCTATGACACCAGTTCCATTCTTAGAAATCTAAAAGGTAGATTTGTTATCTTTCACTGTATGCATCAAGTATTCAAAAGTTTGGTTAAAGGTTCAGGGTGTCGGGAACAATTCATGTTCATGTCTGGAGAAGAGGTAATGATTCATTCTGTCATGATGCAAAGACCGGGGTAAAACATTGCTCTGACTGAGATTGTGGGTGGATGAGAGTTTATGATTCAGAGATTACAGTAAGAGTATGCACTTAACGCTTAAGCACAGTATAAGTGCATGCCTGAAACAGATGCAGAAGACTGAGGATAGATGCTTTTGTGTCAGGAGCGAAAGTCAAATCATTGACACAAAATTTGTATTGCACAATAAACACTTCTAAAAAGGGATTGGCTTTGTGACTGAGTGGATAAGTTTCACCTCATGCAGTAGTTATTAGCTAAAATATACAGCCACTGTGGCTGTGAACCTTTACATAAGCTTCTATAGCTTCTACAAGCTTCAATAATTGTATTCTATAAATATCATATATTATTATTATCATTATTTTTATGCTAATAAGATTTCCTTTTGTGCATGTAGCAGTGGTAACGTTGGCAAGTGTCTCATGGAATTTGTAATGAACGTGGCAAGTGTTCTGTCTGGCTAAAGGCTGCTGGGGTTGACAGGGTGGCACTGCCAAAATCAAGCCTTGCTTTCCTGCCAGAGAGTACAGAGACCACACAGAGGAACTGCAGGAGCTTACACTGTCTGGCAAAGTCCAAATACAAACACACAGACAACAGGAAACAAGGGCAAACATACAAGGCCAGCGCCCCCTTCTATATCTCTACACATGCCACCGCCACAACTGTATAACAGTTATCTCTAACTCTGCTGGGTAGCACAACCCTCCAAAAAAAAAATTGTTATACAAATGATTGAAACCATACGATAACTTTTTGGGAGATTAAACTACATTAAATTTACGTGGTTCACTGTTATTAATAGCTAAAAACATTTTTAAAGGTAGAACGATTTCCTAGCATTATGGCATGAAAACAATGCATTAAGAACTACACGGTATCTTTTTTTTGAGCTGATATGGTCAGAAGAAAATGCTTTAAATTTGAAAAAAGCAAACAAATGTTTATAAAATGTTCAATGTTAAAATGTTTAATTACTCATACTGTCATTTAAAATAATTATGAAAATAATCTAAAAAAATGTTTAAAATTTTTTAAGAAAACCAGATGCAAAACTAACACATATTACTTTTAAGTTTTAGACATTTTAGACAAATCAGAAAGTATACAGAGGTATATAATAGCATATACACCTTCAATAAAACAGCATGTGGAAAATGTGAAAGATTTGCATTATGCAAAGTTGATATTTAGGAGGCAAATTTCGGCAGGCTTTTTTTGACAGCAGAGGACACAGACTGATGATATCAGAGGAGTTCTCGCTTCTTTGAGCCATCCATCAGATCAAAAGAGAGAAAGAGATGGACACAAAGACATTGTGACCAAAGAGTTACAGCATAACAATAAAGAGAGATAGACAGGTGTGTACGGGGGAAAGAAAAATTGCAAAAAGTGTGTAAACCAAATCAATTGTAAAAAAAAATCAAAATAAAAGAGTTTCAAAATAAGTGTGGGTCAAAAAGGTGAAGGTTAAGGGAAACACACAGCAAAAATAAATATGTGGTAGAAGACAAAGATACAGTGGAGTTAAGAGAGAAAAGTATATAAAAGACAGCGTATAAGTACCTGAGAGTGTGTGCGTATGTGCGCTGAATGTGTGTAGACGAGAATGTACGTGAGAAATCGGTGTGGAAAAGGTAATTCTTCGGCTGTTTACACCTCCAGGTGATAATGTGACACCTCCTCGGCCGAAGCGATGGATGGAACGAGCGTCAGAGGAAGAAAGAGAGGGATGTGTCCCCTGTGTGTTGACAGGAAAAAAGAGGTGTTGTGTGAAGTAGAAAAATATCCAGAGGGCCACTCTTTCCAACAGTAGCCTTCAGGCGGGTAATTAGTGTGGCGCTGGTGTAAGGCCACGGATATGAATTTGACCATCACCGTATTGTGACAGAATTTACACTTTCTCTTTAACTGTGGTCCAACTGTACAGAACAAATCTAACTGTGCTTGAACTGCTTTAATCATCCGCTATATGAAAATTCTCCAAGAAGTGCTTAAGTGCACCTTCATAAACATTACCATGATCATTAGAAAAGGTTCATTTTAATGTTTGAAAGTGCCGCTTATTACAATACAGAGGTTATGGATGCAGCTCCACATGACACACTTCACTCAAAGCTGGTGTATAATAACATACAGTCAATGCATTCCCTATGGCCAAGAGCCCCCACGCAAACCTGAAGAGAGGAGAATATATGAATTCTGCTCTGCCTACGCTACTCAATCAGAAGCGGATATTGGAGTTAAATTGAAAGAGTCTGTCCTCTTGGAGCTGAGGCTCAGATATGGCAGACTTATCATCATGAGAGCGGCTGGATAGGGGAGTGGGGGACGGCTTACTTTGGAAGCACAGTGGCACCCTGGTGCATGCTGGGTAGTGACCCATGACAGTGCGCCTGTATCGATTTAAAGAGCGAGATAGAGGGGCCAACCAAGAGGAGCGATATTCCTCTTAGGAGTGATACATAATTCATTCCTGGCTTTATCTTCCTCGCTCACTTTTCTTTCCCTGACACTTTTCTCCCTCGTTTTTCTTTTATTGAAGGGTACACACTAGGGCGCCTTCAATTTTAGTGGGGGATTAGTGGTTGGCATTTTTCAACGCATCTCAGTAGAAACTTTGATCTTCATCAGGACAACTATGATGGTTGACCCATAGTGAGACTGGGATGATTCACATCTACAGTAATGTGAGGTGTAAGTTTGGAGAGGAACGGTCCCTATAATCAAGCTGTTACCCTACAGGCAGAGATTGGGAGGATATTCACTGAGGAAGTGGCTAAGTGGTAATCTGTAAAAACATACAAGTCACCAAAGTGGCCTGTGAGTGGGTTACAACAGGGGATTTTTTCCTTTGTAAATGACACAAAGAATTATATAGTGACCATCTAAAATGGCATATAGTGGGATACAAAAAAGTAAGAAAAAAATTAAAGTAATGGCATGAGGATACATTACAGTACCATAAAGAGAATGAAAAGAAAGAAAAAAAAAATTTTGAAAGAAAAGTTTTTTTTCTCTTAAATTTTTATTCTTCAGTAATGTCTTATTTAACCTGTTAACTGCCACAGGTAGAACACTTATGTTATTTCCCTATTTACTTTAAAGGAATAGTTCACCCAAAATGGACCCCTTTTCCTTGACCATAGTATTTTTTATTCCTACAAAGTCAATAGGGTCCAGTTTTTGGGTGAACTACTCCTATATTCCTATATTTTATCTCTAAATTCCAATCTGATCTAATCATGATAAACTATATATTGATGGAAAGGACTGAAGACTCAAGAATATATTTGACAAATTTTCAAAACAATAAACACAAAATGTTTTCTAAAAATAAAAATACCACAAAAAATAAAATATCTATTTTGCAGTTTGGTTGGTACATTTAAATATATGCTTAATATGTGCAGTGACAGTTATCAGGTTAAATACAGAATACAGTTTAACAACACAGTGTAGGAAAATTTAAATATCACTTTTCAAAACCCCCAAAAACATCTGTTAGGAATACAAATGACATCTATGTCTATAGAAGTCTGCTAAACTCAGTAATGATCAGCTAGAGGTGGAGATTCTTACCATAATGGAAAAATACCATAATTTTGTGTTGAGAAAGAGAACACAGCCCTTATTACATCCTCATTTAACACAAAGTTGAGCTCAAAATAGTAAAAATGAAGTCAAACTTTTAGATGTGATGCCTCTAGCCACAAGACAGAAGCTGCCTGCGAGTTGAGCCTTGTGACAATAAGCCCGATGAGTTGATTTATAGACAAAAAGGTATTTTTGGAAATACAGGCTTAAAAGTAGATAGAAAGCGAAATGACAGCTGAGTTAATGAGAAACCAAAGGATAAACTGAGACTCTGATCAAAAAGCTTTTCATGGCAACACAATGGATGTGAAATCAGTCTGAAAACAACAGACAATGTCATTGAAATAAAGGCATTTTTCTCAGCTGAATATCAATTCAGTTGTCATTCTGTCAACTGCCTTGAAAATTGAACTTTCCTTCACAGTTTGTGATATTTTTGCCTCTGTGAAAGCAGATATGTCATAAGCTAACTTGTTTCTAATGAACATACTGAAAAAAAATCAAACAAAGAGACATATTCATGAATTTCTTCTTTAATGCAGCTGCATAATGAAATAAGCAGAGACTGGTTGAAGCCGTGTGCTAATCCAACTCCAAGTCCTTTAGAAGAGGAAATATATTAATTATACTCAAAGAGGAACTACAAAAGCAAAATGGGGGCTTTGAACACAGAGGGCCCTAAATGTCACCCGCTTACTTTGAAGTGAAGGGTGCCTGTCTTTGTTTTTCTCCCTCCCTCTCTCTCGCTCTCTGCGTTTACAAAACACAAGTGAGCCACACAGAACACTACTGCTTTCAAGAGGGCATCTTGGACACACACTTTTCCATTATACAGAAAAAAAACATATATGCGCATTCACACACACTCTCGCCTGCAAGAACTGGAACGTGAATATAATGCAATATGGTTTTTATTTATGTGGGTGCACAAACCTCTGAGAAAATGATGTAGTATGTAGAAACGAAAGCAAAAAAATAAACAGAATAATACTGGAAAGTACATGCTACATAATTTAAAGAATGTTGGCATATACAATTTCACAAAGAATGTCTAGAACTTACTGATGGAAAATCCTGGAAAAAAGTTTAGGTCAGTCTATCGTAAACTTCATATGCCTATTTTAAAGCGTCTAATATTTAGAGTCTCAACAATTCAGATTTAAATTAGAAGTAAAAAACGAATTAAGACAAATCAGCAAAACCACCAAACCGCTCTGAAATCACAGAAAGCCTGGCGTAAAGCGGTAAAGCCTGTGACGTTTGTCCAGCAGGAGAGCCAAATAGGGCTCTGTGCAATTACAATCAGCATTCACCTTGAAGTAAAGCAATCAATTCCCTCCACAACTTGTTCCCATCAACAGCCTGCCATCTGAGGGCATCCAGGAGACAGAATGAAGAACACGAAACGAGAGAAGCCAATGAAAAGAGAAGAAAAGGTGGAGAAGTGGAATAGCGTAGCAATGTTGTTTAGTGTAGAGAGCTGCAGTGAGAAGACTAGAACATTCAACCAGCGTGTAGAGGACCCCCTGTGGCTTTAATCGATCACATCGCCCTCCTCCAGAGAGACTACCTGAAAGAAACCAACTGAATGTGTTTTTCAAAGTGAAGAGTGAAATCTAGTCTTTGAAATAGGCAAATCGTCCCAGGCAAAACACAGTGAAAGTGATTCTGAATAAAAACACACTGTCTGTATCTAAGAACCGACTTGGCAAGTGTAAAAAAGTGCTCTCTTTACTAGAAAAAGATCTTGTAAAATTTACACCCAAGTCACAAAAAACAATAATTTAACAAAAATTTTAAAAACTGTATAATCTAATATAATCCCTTTATAGAAGACCCAGGCTCACATTAAGGTGTTTTTTCAGAGACCATGAAGCATGATTATTTACGACTTGGAATGATGTCAAGCTAGTAAATGCTAATAAATCTTAGGTCAACTATTCCAAAGCTCTCCACATGTCCATTTGCCTGAGCATTCAATTTATTAATGTCTCTTATTAATAAAAGCTAAAGCAAACAGGACAGGTAGCACAAAGATGGCCAAGCTGTCCACACTGCTGGCAGATATTGTGTTAAATAAGTCAATGCCATTCCTCCAGAGACAAACAGGACAAAATGTTCTGCCTGAGCGGGTTATCAAATTAAATGATTACATTCTATCTTTGCCTAAAAAACTGCTCTTTGCAGTTGATCAAATACAGTATATGTTTGAATTGGGCTTCAAAGATGTTGTTATATTAAAATTCTGATTCACTTTAAATGTAAAAAAAGATTCACACTTTGTAAAAGGAATGCCTTGATGTTATGATTCCTCACACTTTTAAGGTTTTTTGCAAACCATTTAATTTGGTATTAAAAAGACAGATCTACTACTGCACTTTTCTTTTACCAACAACAGAGTAACAATTGTGTATCTCTTAAATAATTTTGCCCTAACAAATGCAAACCAAGGTTTCCTGCAAAACCACATTTCATATTTTATTGGCTCTGCAAGGGAAAAATGACCAATCTGCAACAAAAATGACTGCATCTGTAATTTCATTAAACAACTTTATTTCACCCTGTTTACACATGGTATTAAAATCCATTTCAGGTGAACAGATTACAAGTAAACAGAGCTAAATACAAGTGACAATGAAAATTAAAACAGTTTGTGATCTGATCACTCTGACCACGTATACTGTATGTACTGTATATGTACTGTCTAAATGCAACTTGCACAACAGTAAAAGTCCACTTCTGAAATATCTGTGCATACACATGCACATACAAGATTGACCTTGAGATGCATGTTACTAACAGGTGTAATGGTGATTTGTCTCACCTGACTACTTATTACTGGACCACCTGTAGCGGTACTAGGTGTAAACAGGCTTTACACTCTTCCCTATTGGCATGGGGAGCAGCATCATGGGTAAAATCCAACAAAATGTTTCTGTTTACCTTTGCTCAGTCTCTGTAGAGCAGAGTGTACCCTCTTCTCTCTCTCTCTCTCTGACAGCCTGTCTCATTTGTCACTTTTCTTAATCTCTCACACTTGCCAACACTTTCGTCTTCATCAAGCCCAATCACTTGATATTATTCATGCATGTTTTCCACAAATACCTCGCAGGGGGAATTAACAAACAAAAACGTTGCCCACATTTCTCTAATCCCTGTCTACGGGCAGAGCTTATACCAATACACAAGAGCTCTGGCCGGCTGTCGAACTGGCTGCCACTGTTTTGAAGTTCCTCTCTACAAATCTGTGTTGACACAGCAAATGCCACCTTGCACAGACTGAGGACTGCCTCGTCTGGACTAGCAGGATTTAAGGAGAGGTATCACAAAGCAAACGAGCCATAAAGGTGGAAAGTTGAAAACTATGAAACAACTTTGCAGGACACCTGCTGTATTTGGATAGTGAGGACCACGTTTATCTTGCACCTCATGGCATTGAAGAAAGTCTGTCAAAACACAACAGTATGGCACAGAATAAATCACATAACTGATAATTCTTTCTCTTCTTCACACCTTCACTTCCTTCTCAGGCACAAAGCATAATAAAGCTCCAACGCACGAAACCCCAAGCCCTAATCGAGATGCTATACAGTATGCCTGGAGTACGGCACGTCCTGACATTGCTGTAATCACGGCCCAAATTTCACACTCTTTCAAAACTCCGGAGTTTTACTGTGAGAAAAGCCTAGGCACATATTCAAGCGCACAGAGGACAGCATGCTACCTAATCACAGTCTTGCATAATGTCTCAAAATCACTGTGAGTGCGATTACATGATAGCGCAGAGCTATAGTCTAGAGAGCCGCAACCCAGCCAGACAAGGTTCAAATTAACTAACAGGAGCTGATAGTGACAAAGAAAAAGAATGAGGGATTCATTCTCTTGAGATTTCAGAATGATTAATTCTGTTATAGTCTGTTATATAACCACAGAGATGTGTGTGTCTATTACAAATGTACTGTATATTTTATCATGCATTTACAAATATCAATCTATCCAGTCATGCAAAATGAAACCGCCTTATTGAAAGTATATACTGCTAATTCAGCGCATCAAAATAAATGAAACTAAATTAAAATAAAAAAGTTTTTGAGAACATGCTTTTATGCACACAGCACATAGACAACAGGCAGAAAGTGAAGGAGAAGAATGAAGCAGAATGCAGGAGCCTGAAGTGCCCTATGATTGACAGCCGAGAGTCTGACAGATTTACCCAGTGAGGAGGAAAATGCCCCCTACTGCTCTAACATACACACATATGCAGTACAAAAAAATACACACAAAAACACTATCAACCTTTTTTATTTATATATTGTACAAAAGTCAGCTCTGGTTATCCACTAGTGGTATTTTAAAAGTGTAATGCTTCGCTGTTTATATCACTCCACAAGCATTACAGATTTGTTTCTGTTTTTGTAGCTTTCTCACACACAGCCTGTTAAGGAAGAGGAAATTGGGAAACTGTTGATCACAGAAAGTAAGTACGCTCAACCGAGCAGAGCAGTCAAGGATGAGAGGGAGAAAGGCATGGGAAGAGAACGAAGGGAAAAGAGACACAGAGAGTGTGAGAAAGCAGGGGAGGAGGGAATTACAGAAAAAAATAGATGAGAGATGGAGGGAAAATTAAGAAGGACAGGAATTAACTAAATTCAAAGAGGCTGGAGAAGACTTGGAAACAAGTAATCTCACATCTGGGGTTTTATTTTGAAGATTTTTTCAAATGTGTTAAAGACGGCACAAAAATATAGATATTAGCCAGCTGCTATTTAATGAGGACATAAAAAGACACCTTACATGCTCCCAGATGGCCAGTGCAATGATGACAAAATATGTGCAGATTTATTACAAATCATACATTTTACATGAACATTCATTTTGGTAATGTATATTAGTTAGCGTGCCTTGTTGGTTTCAAAATATTATCAGAAATCAGATCTTTGTTTACGTCATGAACAGTGTAATATTCCCAAAATTGCCAGTTTGCATGTACAGAAATTCTTTTGGTTCAAAGTGTAAAGACTTGTTCTCCAATGTTTTGAGCATTAAACTAAATGATATCACTTAGAAATTTACAGAAATTTAGAGATTTTTAAGGAAAAAAATCTTAATTACAAGAGAAAGCTGATTTAAAGTATAAAGAGTAAAGTTATAACAATATGAAGTTGTACAGGTTTTTTTACATTTATTTAATTTTTTTTAAATGCAGGTATCTTTAAAAATATCATTAAGACTATTATTTACATTTTTTGTTTATTCTTATAAAAATTCAAAATATAAAAATTGTCAAATATGTATTTTTGAGTCTTATATACAGTTTGTCATGATTAGATCAGAATTTAACTATGAAATATTAAAGTGAATAGGGAAATAACGTTCCTTCTGAGGAACATTGACAGTTAACAGGTTAAAGTAAAAATATGGTGGGAATAGATTCGGACAACTTTATGCATGCATTATTATTTATTTAATCATCTAATATTTTTATTATTTTTCTAATATTTGTAATATTACTTTTGCTAATTTCATGACATATAGCATTAAAAACTTTCTTCATTTATCCAGTCAACAAAAATATAAGTAAACTACTGCTTGACTGTCAAATGCTGATAAGATATGCATTTCTGCAACACTTCTACCGAATACTCACACAGACGTACAAAGGCTTCGAGAATCGGCAAATAAAGGCAGTTCAGCACGCACACACACCTGCACACATGTATTTCACATCCAATTGGTGGCAAAGAGTGAGTCAGGTATATGTAAGCCATTACTTTAGTTGGAGAGGCCAGGGTAATTATGGCTGGCATTTTGACAAGTGTTTGGTGGAGTGAAGGTCAACTGTGTCTGCGTGGGAGATCTATGCTAATCTGCCCAGCTGGAGCGCAGACGAGCAGCCCCTGCACAGCACCACTGCAATTACAGAGAGAGAAAGAGAGACAGAGCGAGCTAGATAGAAAGGGATGAGTGGGTGAGGAAGTAAACACAGCAGAGATGTCAAAGATGTGGACGGATGTGAAGAAATGTCAGTTGGAAAATAAAGACAACATGAGATTGAAGGAGTACAAATCAGATGAAGTAAGCAGACTCTTAAACAGACGCTGACTTAGTTTAACTTCCCGAGCAGAGGGAGAGGAAGATAAAGGGAAGGATAAATGGGGCTGTCACAAACCGTCACCCTGTGAGAGCATGAACGTTGTTGTCCTATGAGGTCGTGACCTTTGACATGACACCATCACAAGCCCTCTTAGCTTTTTCCTCCACTATGGTGTTGTTTGGTCAATTGCATTTTTTTATCTCTACATTAACTCATTCTATGCTATGCCTCTTTTCTCACAGTCTTTCACCACAGTGTGGTAGTAGGTGTAGGTGGCCTTGAAAGTGGATCAGATTGTTCTCCCGGTGGGATGTGACCATCAGGGTACCATGTTCCATCTGCCCTAACCTGTCCAGACACTGACCTATCCAGGGTTCTCACGGCCTGGGCGCTGGGGTCACCCCCTTAGAGACCCCGAAGACAAGTAGGGCAAGACAAAGAACGATCATCTCTCCACCCACAAGCTTGACACACCCTGATACCGTCACACACACACACACGTTGTGTTTTCATGTTTTATGGTGACTTTCTCTAGACATAATAACTTTTATACTGTACATTGTATCCTGTAACCCTCACTCTACCCATAAACCCAACCCTCACACAAACCTTTCTGCATTTTCAAATAAACATCATGTAGTATGATTTATAAGATGTTTTCTACATGGGGACCAAAAAAAATTACTGCCATTACTATATTTATAGGGACATTTGTTTAAATGTACTGTATACAAATGCAATGTGTATATTTGTTTGGCGTAAAGGGAAAAAGATCACAGTGATATATTTAATGCTGTTTGTGGCTGTTTTGCTACTGCTTATTGTGTCAGAATTGTTTTCAAAAGAGAATACGGTTTGTTCTAAAGCAGACTGCTGTCTATGTCACATACATTTCCTACACTGAAACGGCGTAGCTACAGAAGAGCACATCCACTCTACAAAAGCTCAACGCACACTAACACGACTCCCACACAAACATTCCACTTTAAAGTGGCTGAAGCACAATGCATTCTCTTCCATCAAAAAGACTTTGCTCTTCTATCAGAGAAACATCTACAGTGTTTCACGTTCCCTTTCAGCATATGAATTTAGATGAGACCATTTTCTCTTATGATTGATATGCAGCATTATGAGTTTAATATCGTCTGATCAGAGCATCATAAAAAATGCACCAGTGTACAACAGACTTTAATGAAATCTCACCCAAAAGACAAATGATAATGCAGAATGCCCCTTTTTGAAAATGTAGCATGCAGTTTTTTTGACAGCACTTTTTACAACGGCATAACAAATAAACAGAATATACATGACGATTGTGAATATGCAATAGTGCAGTCAGCCTGTCGAAACACCTGTGCACCTGTATCACAATATAGAAGCAAACCAAAGAAAAAACTATATTGAAAAGAGTCAAATTATATATATCGAACATTCAAGACTACAAACTACACATTGAGGAGGGCAAAGCAGACCAAAATAAAACCCAAAACAAGCTATGTGAATTAACTTGAAGACTGCAAAAGGTGAGAAGGGACAGAATTAGATGACAAAAAGAAATAAAATGTGACAGGCAGACAGAGGAAAGAAAGCTCTTTAGAAAAATAAGAAAGAGAGAGAGAGATGAAGAGCTGAGATGACACAATGTAAGATTACACTGTGCAGTTCAGGGTGCCATTTCATCAACACTTGGATGAATCAATGGCCCGGTAAATGATTGTGAAGGACACACACAAACACGCGCACACACACACATATACACAGATAAAGCAGGGGGTTCATCTTTTGTTTTGAGAGCAGGCAGGGATTACCATATCCAGCTCTTTTGTCCAAATCTTTCATTCCAGATGAATAGAGTACAACAGCAAATTCCTCAATCCTAATGAAAGTACCCCGGACCCCCCATAAAGCCCTTCAGTTAGTTGCTGTGTTGCTAGCAGCTTGAAAGACTTGAGCAGAGCTTTGCATCAGAATATCAAATCCCTGCCCGTATACATACACCCTACAGGATATAAGCCTACCCATCTATACTGCTGTTCCTTCACTGCTGAAATAGCTTGGCAGGAAGTGATTATTTTTTTGTCAGGGAAAATTAATGGTTACATGTTTGTGAAGCCATGGCTGCAGAAATAAGGTGTCGCAAACTGCTCTGATATTCAGTACACTTTAAAACCACTTTTGAACTGTGCACTGTATCAGAGGAGTAAAGATAACACTGCATAATAGCTTATAAACTGTACAAAATATTCATGAATAACTCATTGTCATAAATTATTAATTTGATTTTAATATAATTTTCATATTTAATGTAATATCTATATCTGCTGCATTTTGTACATTGCTCACATTTCTTATTAGTTTCCTCTTACAAACCCATTTCATCAGACAGTTTATAAGTATACATGTAGATCATGTATGTGTGTTATACCACACATGTGCAAATGAGTTTTATCCAAAAAGAATTTTTGTGGTTTCTAATTAAACATGAGTGTATTTTACTCAGTGTCATTTTCATTTTCCTTGAGCAAGTGGTTTTGAGATTTTGTGCAAGATGTCAAAGAATGGATGAATGATTTATATGGCATAGATAGTTTTTAAATAAATAATCCGCAACCGTAATTATGAAATGCATTTCTATGTATTAATAATATATGAACAAATGGTTCAGAAATAACTGAAAAACTATTAACTCATAGATTACAAATGCTCTATACACAGATTTAATGTAAACCAAGGGTTACTCAAGAGTGTCACAACTGAATATTTAATTGGTTAGTAAAACCTTCTCAATAAATACTGGAGCAATACACATATACACAAGCAATACACATTCTCTAAAAGATAAAATGTTATAAAATATTATAAATCTAATATTATAAAACATTACAATACAATACCATTTCACGTAGTGTTTTGTGTTTTCATACACAATAAAATTCAGACAGACAGACCCCAGAAGGAAAAGACAGTAAGTTAAATGCAAGAAGATGCATTTGTGTTTCATACAATAACAAAAAGACAAAGCACACGGGAGCGGCTGTCAGAAACAGATGCTTGTGGCAGCACCAGAGGAATACTAGCAGATAAGTGTAATGCGTTCATTTCAGACACCCATGAACCATCTACAGCTTCACCATTCTGTGGGTTTGAACAAATGGGGAGGGGGGATATAAACACAAAGAAAGACTCCTGCCTAATATGCTGATCTAGGGCCCATAATGTTCTCTAATGTGTCCAGGTCAATGCTACACTGGATTACACACAGAACCGTGTCTGTCGCTGTCATTTGGAGCTGTGCCGGAAAACATCTTTCTACATGCACAATATTTGACAAGAAACAAAATGGACCCTTTCAAGCTATTGTATGACAGAAGGTTCTAATATCATTTTAAAATTGCAGTGAGTGTTCAATAAGCAGACTCAGGTTTTGTTGATGTTTTCTAAGAAACATAAAACACTGCTCTTGTAAACACAGACTAGATTTGGTTTTATGTAAGTAATGGACAAATGAACACACATCACAAACAGTAACAACCCAAACTAATGCTCAATGCTTATAAGAGAGCACTTCCATAGATTACAAACACTGAAAAGTTGCTTTAATACCTTAGAGGTGTATGTGATGCCAAAGGCACAAAAATAGGAATAAATGATTAGGTGCGATCAGCCATGTGTATACAGGAGTAATAAAGTGTGAGGAGAGATCCTTTCTGTTTAAATAAAGTAATAAATTGGTATTCCGGCACCAGGGTTTTCATAATTTAGCTGCCGTGTGAGAACGGCTGATCATGTTGACTTAACATTTTGTCTGACATTTGGGTCTGACGAGCCCAGCCATTAACTCTCTCAACATGCTACAAGAAACTCTCAAAGGAGAGAGACTGCGGAAATAAACACACACACATATGCAGGTAAAAGTCAAAATTCACACCACAGCTACTGGACAAAATTGGAAAGTATTTTCACAGATGTACAGACGGAATGTATGAACACACTCTCACATATACACAATCAATCAGAAGGAGAGAAGGATGAGACGTCTTGACTTACACATACAACCACAAAGAGTGCAACTGTTAGAAATGAATTTCTGCCATCAAGGTCAAAACGCTGACAAACAAACATTAAATGCACTTCATGTCCTGACTTGTTGGCTGCACATGTCAGTGGTGAGAATTAGCAAGAGATATTTCACATCAAAGTTCCTATGAAATCTTTTCTATACAGTATCTCTTATTTGTTTTATCTGACAGACATGTGGTTCAGGGTCGGGGTCATGCTAGAATGAGATTTTTAATGCATTAAAGAGCTACCTGCCTTTCTGTAAAGAAACCAGCCAAACCCATTCAAATCTGCATGAATCTGTTATTCCTAGAAGTAATTACGATGGATCAAAGGAAAACAGAACCTATGATGTCAGATTCTTTTTCTTCCATTTTTCACCGTTTCTTTTGTGCATTAAAGATCAAATATTAAATCCTGTGTGTTGAATGTTAAAAGAGTGACTGTAGAAGTGAAGCAAGACTGCGGCATTCTGATTCGGTTTATGAATTAAATTTGCCTAAATCCTGACTGTACGCTTGAATGTTGTGATGGTACTACCAGAAAACAGAAACATGTTTAAAAACCATAATGCACAAAAAAGAAACAATCAAAAGGCACAGAGTACTGTGTTTTGTTGGCTAATACCTAACAATTACACACCATCATTTAACAAAGAAAAATGCATCAACAGCAACGGTCACTGCTATTTCATCAAAATATAAAAACCCACCAACAAACGATGTTTATAGAGCACATGATGAAAATACTACAGCACAAAAACAGAAAAGACAAATTAAAATGCAGAAAAGGGATGAGGCACGAGTAAAAATTACACTGAATTCAGGAGATGACAGCATCACGTCTGTAATAGCAAACCCATTTTCAGTAAGATGCTACACAAACACCTCTATATATGCTTATCACACAGCAATAATATTATAATGCTAAAGCTTGTCTGGACTTGAACGAAAGTTATTCTGTAGCTGTTGTTTATTCTGTTTATGTGGTTTGCTTGCTACTACATGTGTTACTGTGGGCGTGTTGTGCATGTGAACTGTGTGTGGACAAAGAGGTTTAAACCTTGAAAAATAACTAATGCTGCAATCAAGGTCATGGCACTATGAGAGGATTCTTCCCCAATGTGTTGGGAAATGATCTGAATAGCAACTAGAATGTAGTAGTAGAATAGGTGTGTGTGTGTACCTGCAACTCTGGCTAGCTGGGCCGTGCTGATGTTTTGGGCATTGGGGTGCACTCGAAAGGTTACTGCTGGACCCAGAACCCTGAGAGACACAAAGAAAAAAGACTGTGAGTGAGATTGGCAAAATATCACTTTGCAGTAAGCAAAGCAGATGCCGTTGTGAAGCCTTTTACGTAAACTGTTATTTTATATATGTTACCACGGTCAATTGCACTTAATTGGTTTTGTTTACAGTTAAAACATTAGACACTAAAGAATATTGATTTTTGGTTAATTCTCTATTCTCTTTTTCAGATCTGTGCTGTCAGCATCTCTATTTGTTTTTGACACATTTTCCCCCAATGAAATAAATCCTCACGGGAAACCATGTTTTTAGAGGTGCATTAAATGTTTAGTAAATCAAACCAATTCAGCAGATATAAAAAATCTATAAAGTTAAAGAAAACAATACATGGTTTTTAAAATGTATTTGTTAAAGGCAAATAAAAGCATTAGATCCAATGTTGTCCACCTCATTCATCTATTCTAACAGAGATGTCTGTGACGAAAACACCAACGAAATCAAAAGCCAACATATCTGTGGCCACCATAACTTCAACACAGACTCTGAACTTTTCCTGAGAACAAGTGTGTTTATTTGTTAGGTTATTTTGTAGTGAAGTATAGGGTGAATGGGGCAGCAGTCTTTGATCCAACATGGATCTTCTCGGTTGCTGATCCCAAGACGAATGCATTTATCTGGGACACAGCTCTCAAGGTGCTCCCACTGTGGACCAGGGTGAGGAGGAGGTCACGACTGCAGCGAAGAAATACGACAGAAAAAGTGAAGAGGGAAGAAAATGAAAGAGAAAAAGAAACAGAGGTGGAAGATTGGAGGGATGGACCCGTCACCAGAGCAAAATCCCATTCACACATCAGCAGGAGGTGAGAATAAGTCAAAGGTAACCTTCAGTCATCCTCAGCAGAATTAACACACACACACAGATATTGGTTAGTGGTTCTGGTTTCACTAAAAGCCAGTTCTCAATATAAAAATTATCGTAAACCATTGTTTAACCTATCAAGACGCAGAATTTAAAACTGATCGTACAGTCATGCAATAACATTGGGAAAATGTGGAAGGGAGACATACACAATTAATTATATTTACTCTAGCTACACCAATTCCAGCATCTTTTGTGTTTCACTGTATACCTACACACACACACCCCTGCTCAGCTTATATTGCCAGAGAATCAGAAAATTTCTGGAATGAAAACACTGTGCTGTTAAAGTTACATAAACACAATAGCCCAGACCTCCAGCTATAACACTATCAGAGCTGATAAGCTATCAGCAAACTGCCACCAGTATCCACAATACAGAGGAAGTGAAGCCATACCTTGTGTGTGTTTATGAGAAGATCGAAACCCATGGAAGAGAGTTTCTCTGCCCCCTACTGTCTGCACACAGTACAGGCCTGACGTCATGTCTGGAGTTCAAAAGACCCTACAATCACTCTTTATGTAACTGCAACATGGTGTGAAGCCTAAACATGGCACAGTGTGTATATGCATGTATGGATTTCTGTATGAGTTTGTGATACCATGCATATTAAATTTTCACTGAATCCTGTTACTGTTAAATGCAAATATGTTAGCTGGGGTTAGCTGTCACACAAGGAAGTGAACTCAATGAACTCAGCAACTGAAAGATTTTTCAGGGCCAATTACAGAAATACTTGATTTCAATACTACTAGTTTTATATGTTGATTAAAATTACCTAGTTTACCATTTTGCATAATTTTTTTTTTACTTTGTTCTCCAAATTAATATTCTAGTATCATTTTGGCAACATTAAGGCAAAAGCTACTATATTATGAAAAAAAACTAATTGGTTGAACATTTTCTGGCATTTTAGATATTGTAATTTTACATAAAATTGCATAAATTACATAGATAACAATTATAACACCTTTGTTGGCCATAAAAATTTGATTCGCTAAATTACATTTTTAATAAAATGAATGTGTGAATTGCATTGTATTGTTATAAATGGTTTTGTTGTTTGTTTGCTGAAAAGCCCAAAACAGGCCATTTCATGGCAGCTTGCCATTACAACCACTTACTCCACAGCGTGGCAACATCTGCAAAAGGTCAACAAGCGTTTAATGCACTGTATCCCTTTTTAAACAAAAAACATTACAGAAACTCACAAAAATAAACCTACCTTGATATTCACTGGACTAAAACCACCACGTGACAACTAACCCTGGTCTCCGCAATATGATATTACAAGTTGCATCCCACAAAGCTGAAATGGCTTGTCTAGCACAAACTTTTTCAGCCTTTTCAAACAAAATTGCATTATGACATAATGTTTTATGTAAGAGCTAGCAGCATTCAGTACATCTTTCCATTATTTCTGAGACAAGATGAAAAGCAAAAGATGACAAAAGATACATTAGCGGGAACCTGAATGAATAAGCCGTAATTCAAGGCAGGAAATTAATCAAACACACACAGCTTACCTGGACTATGTCCGACTACACAACTATTTAACAAAGACATGGTTGGACTCTTCGCTTTTATAAACATACCTTTAGCAATATTTTGTATCTTTACACTTACGTACCAAGACAATAATTTATAGAGGAAATTAATGAATTATTTAGCCGTTAATAAAACTTCTTGCTTATAACCATTTCAGATATAAAGATATAAGATATATGTGCAAATATATTTGAATATTTTCAGTTGTAAGCAGCTCTGCTAAAAATTGTCCGGCAGTACATATAGTTTGTACATCCTTTATACATTTCCTTTATCCCCAAGTGCTTGGCTTCAATATAAAGTGTGGAAGAGAAATTAAAGCACTGTTTGTCTCTCAGCTACATACAAATATGTCAGGACACATTTGTAAAATTACCAACAATTAGACAGAAAGTTACTTTAATCTCTGCACTCTCACTCTGAGAGCAGCAGTTATTGTCACAAATCTTCTGCAATTGAACTGAAGTTTACCACTGCGTGCAGGTCAACACACTCCTACACATACAGAGACGCATTCTCTCTCGGTCTCTCTCTCTAAACCGTTTATACAAAACTTGAACAAATATGCACAGAATTCAGAAAATGCTCATAATCACTGTGCTGTCACTTTAAAATAACTACTCAGCCTAAACTATATTGCAAATGGAAAAACAAAACACAACCGCAGGTTGAGTGTTCCATTAGCGCCATTAGTGTGACGACCAGCATGAGACCGCGGCTTCAACAAATATGTTTTTGTGTGTTTGTAAGTGTGTGTGTGCGCACTTACGAGAGTTGTAGAAAATCTGTCACATGAAGGTTGACTCTCTCTGCTAAGAGCTGCATAAGGTTCAGACCCTGATCGGTGGACAAGGAACTAGATAAGAAAAGAAGAGAACAGAGAGAAAGGTAATAAAAATCTCAAATAAATAACTAGTTCCATGTTTACAAGAAAAAGAAAGTGGTGTTTGTTTATGATAAAATGTCTGGTACTTTATCATGTTAGGTTGATGTAGAAGATTGCAAGAACATTGCTAATTGGTTGTTAGGATGTTCTGGGTGGTTGTCTCTAAAATGATTTGATTCCCACCTTTAAAATAAGATTTTCTTCACCTGTCTGCTGGGTTACTTAAAAACAGCAAAAGTACATCTGTTTTTTTTTTTCCTAGTTCTTAGTTAACACTGTGAAGTGGGTTGCGAGTGCAAGAGAGCACAAACTGAGAGATCTCGCCCACACAGCGTTCTGGTTGGCTGTGATTTGTGACTGATTGTTTCGTTACGCCCCATTTTCACAGTCAGCGTGGACAGACGAGTTGCATGTCGCTATAATCTTTTTGCGTTGTGGTTGGATGGATTGCGTGCCTGGTGTTTGTTCAGACATAAAATGAGCAGCAGCGAAGAGGAGGGTTGCTGTTTAACATCTTTAACACCAACTCTATATTTAAAATTGTTCAAAATGAGAAGCCTGTAGGAACATTTATATATCTTGGTACTGTTGGATCGATCTCATGTAGGAAAAAATACTGAAACATAGAAGCACAGCAGTGAAACATAACAGAGAACACAGCACAGGAGGAAACGAGAGGGCAGAGAGAACATGAAACACACAGGGAATAGGACACAGGTGGCTTGTGTGCTTTGATAAATCACCTGCATTTTCCAGCAATGAGGCAAACAATAAGGTGTAAATGGAATCCCTCTGAAGTGTGATGTCTTTATGATATGACCATGCCAAGCCAGTTAGACACACACCACACACACATCTGCACATGTACAAACACAAACTTGCACACTAGCCTAAAACATAATATGCATCCAAATGAAAGCGTATTCACACATATAACAAGAAAGTGGGAATTAGAATATATGAGAAGCCAACTATATCCCAGATGTCTTTTTCACACCTTTCACTGGATTTTCAATACACACTTACAGCATATAAAATCTCTTTTTGCAGAATATGATAGGAACTGTATGGTAAATGGGACTGCAGTATGTAAGCCAAAGAAAAACACTGGAGAGTCTGTGAGATAAATCAAGTTATTGAAGTTGCAGTGACTGTGGACAGCTGGATACCATCGTCTTTCGTTTTGAGAGATGTGCAGACACACACAGACAACCACACACAGTACACAAGACACAGTAATAGCACAACACACTGAGAAAACCCATGAGGGAAACAAAATAAATTGTTGTGTGGAATGCAGTAAGATAAATTGGGTATGTACACGGAGTTAAAAGAACATTTTGGAAACAGAAATAAGAGTGAAAGACACTTAGAAGAAATACCATAGAAGAACCTCAGTAACCACAGATTAAACCATAGATAGCACATATTAAACATAATATTGTATTTTTTTTACTAGAAATTATATTGTACAGTATGTATATTCATTAGGCATATTGCTTTGTTTCTTACAACAGTCTTTGTATTTAATTCATACTTACTCTTCTGTGATAATGTAGCCAAAGTCTCCGTCATGTGGACTTGAAAACGCTGCGACATTCACCTCCACTCTCACACCCTTCTTTTCCACAGCCTCTTGGTCCATGGAACTTTTTTCTGTCACTTTTCCTGGTTGAACCTCTGGTTTTATTTCCGGAGAGCCCTCAGAAGCGTGGATCCACTGTTCAACCTCAGTGTCCATCATTGGGTCGAGATCCAAAGTGTCAGGTTCCATTTTCTTCCTCATCAGGTCCACTTCTGTTTGTGTTGTCCGGCTCTGGACGTTCTCCAAACTAGCTCTCACTGGGCTTCCAGCATTTGGCTGGTCAATGTAACCCAGAAAAGGCTCTTCGGCTTGGGAGGGACCAGAGTTTTGATCCAGGAACTCCAGCAGCTGGCTAATAAAACCTTTGTCCTGGAAAAAGAAATTGACAGTGGGAATTCCACTACACGTGAGATACATCATGTGGATTTTAATATATTACCTTGTCATCAGATTTAGGGGCACTATCTTCCATTTGTGGTTCTGTGAATAAAAGTTAAAATTAGGATAAAGACTTGGATGATAATATGATTAACCAGGAGTTAATTCTGATGATTTGATGCACAAAGAGGACAAAATCCAAATAATCACCAGGAATAAGAAATTCAACTTTATTTTAAATTAAATTTGTAAAACTGAACTTAGTACCTCTTGGTGCGGTGTCCTCAACTTTTCTCTGATCCTGTGTGACCTCTCTACCTTTGACCCCTGCCTCTCCATCCACCACCTGCAGGGCCTGGGTGATGACCTTGGAAAGCTGGTCCAGGTCTTTTGTGGTCAAAGAATCTACATTGACACTTTGGCGTCCAAGCTGGTTAACCACCCTGTTGATGAACTTCTCTGAAAGAAATCAGAGACAAAACTACTAAAACAAAGTTAAAATAACTCTGCAAGGATAAAATAACAACTGCTTTAAAGGAGAATAAACTTTGCATGCTTGTTGTGCTTTTTACCAATTTTTTATCAGTATATAACTATCATTTGCTTGTTTGTTTTATTTTAAAAAAAGCAACACAACAGCTTTAGCTCACCATCTACTGTACTGAGGGCATTCTTGGAAGCGCTGTTGCCTGCTCCAGATTTGAAAAACAGTTTTTCAGTTTTGGGCTTTGGTGGTTGTCTGGAAGCTCCTGGCAGTTTTTCTATTTTGGTAGCAGGAGTGCGCTGAAGGTTAAAATAACGCAGCTTTCCCTGTGTTTGACCTTTACCAAGATCGTGTGGTCTCATGGACCCAGCTTGATACTGCTGAAGCTCAGCGAGAGGGACTCCGGTGCGATCTTGTTTAAAACCGGTGAAGGATAATCGACCTGGGGGAGGCTGTTGCACAATCACCTGGAGATCAGGTCGGGCTTGTGGGAAGGAGATGTAGGGCTTTTCTTTGAGCTGAATGAAACTCTTCTGTTCGGGAGGTGCATTTGCCCTGTACTGAGGCAAAAACACACTTACATTTAGTCTCGCACACATTTATTTATAAAAACTTGGATGTTCATATATGTAAAATGATATAACGTATCAGTCTGTTACAATGTAAAATGTTGCAGAAACACCATATCATAATACATATGAGATAATATCATACAGTTTAAACTTTTTTTTGCCACAAAAGAATTGTAACATTTATCAGCCTTCCTCAGCATATTGTTCTGCTCTATTTGTGAGATTATATAAAACAATTAGATTTTCTCCACCCCGCGGAATGGAGGGCCACAGTGACTTTAGAACAGCAGGGTGGACTTCGATGAACAAACCACCACATACGCATGCTGGTTCCAAAAGCACCACAGGGTACTAATGTTCAATAGTGCAGTGAACTTTTCAACTCCGAAAAGACTGTTAACTTCATGAGCGGTTATTTGGTAATGCTGTTTGGATACTAAGTGGGTTCTGCATTGCATTTGTCCCCCGATAGCTACATGTTTATCTGACAGCAGCACAGCACAGCAGTTAATAAACTTTGCAAATTGTGCAAAAATTGACTTTGTATAGTATTTAAAAAGCACCTGTTGAATGTGAACTAAAGTGTGTTAAATTGCAGGGCAAATTTTATATTTGCTTTTGTAATTGCTATTATTTGTGGCCAGTGTTTCTCTAGTGTTTATTTCTAAGGCTGTCAATTTGTTTCCAGTCACAAGCTAATTCCAGAAGCTCAAATTTCATGTGTATTTGCATTTTCCAGTCCTTGCATCAGTTTTAACAGAACTTTTAAATTAGTATCTTTTACAAATTAAAACTTAAATGCCTTATCCAAAAACAGATTGATATTTTGCATTTGTAAATGCAAAAAAGTTAGCAATTCAAAGTTTAAATGCATCTATTATGTTATATACTGTGTAATGAAAGTATAATGTATTTGAAAAGGCATTCTGAGCAGTAAATACTAAAGAGCCATGACTAATACCACATTCACACTAATACTTGCTTTGGCCGGTTTGTGCTTTTTAAATGTAAAGCAGTGATTATACTTACAGTGTAGTGAAATATATAGTGTCAGTCATATACATAGTTTTTGGAGATATACCTTCCAAAGGACTTGTTGCCTTTGAGGACTGTGTTTGAAAGAAGCACCATCAGTAGATTGGAAGCCCAGCTCCTGCAGGTACCTTTGGAGTTCTTCTGTCTGAGGTTTTGGTTTCCTTTCATTATCTGAAACATCAGTTCTGTTCAAAATACACACCAACAGTTACAAATAGACAAACACTGGGTGGAACACAAATCTGCTTATACTGAATTACTGGTATTGTAAGCAGTTGTTCCCGAGCAATAGAAAAAAGATTAAAACTGAACTGGTTAAAGAAACACAACAGGTTTTAATAAACCCTTTTTCATCACAGCAGAGACTGTAGAAACTCACCTAGTGTTGCCAGTGAAATATCTTCCAAAAGGAATCTTAGGTAGCTGTGAAAGCTCTTTTGATATCACCTCCTGAGTTGTGTCATCCTGCCAAGTATATCCTATTAGAAAACAGACACAGAGAAAAATCCATCAACATAAACGAACAGGATTGTATTCACACCGATAACTTTTTGAATCCCTGACATTTAAAAAACCCCAACAAGAGATAAAGTATCATCATGCTTAATGCATAATGCTTCTCATGTAGTCACAAAGCATTACCTTGCCAGCCAGTACAAACTGAAATACCTTGCTGTGGATTTACTATTCGCGTTTATTAGTTAATATATTTAATAAAGAAATCTGTGTGTCTATTCATTGGTCACCTGAACTTACTGTTTAAAAAACACCAGAAAAATTCCAGGGATAGAAAAATATATCTTGTGCTTTTCAAGCATCATTCTGAGAATGTGTTTGTCCACCTTTCATGCAAATGTCACTCAATTAAACATACTTGAGATTATTCGCGTTATTATTCAGGTATGTGCTGATTGAATGGATGTATGGGAGGAATGACATTTACTGGCCCCAGAAGAAGAGGAACGGATGATCTGAAGAGCATCTTCTTAAGCCCCTATAGATGTGATCTCATTAGCCCTTTACCAGCCTCCAACACTCAGTCCTGTTCAATTGTTTTCCTCTAAACCGGGTGGGCAGGTGCAGAAAAATGTAAATCTTTATTTACATAATGTGTGACTCAAAATTCTCATTACACTTGTGAAAACTGTTCTATGTTAAATTCTTCTAATTTAATACAATTCATAATTACAAATTATGTTATCTGCATAACAATTTGCATGAAAGCATGTCTTAAAAAAATTAGCTTGAATATAAGTTGAGTTGAATGTTTTAATGATTTTGAGCTGGCATGCCCTCCACAATCCATGATATCGCAGCATGATTTGAGACACATCTTGGGTGTTCTATGCAAGCAACAAAATCTGACCTTTCAAGCCAAATAATTAACTCTGAACTCTCAAAAAATGCTTATTTGTTATTCTTGTTATTCTCTAAATGACCAAGAAATTGTGCAAAAAATGCTGAAATGTCTTCATTTGGAGTCATAATGTTTATTTGTTTTAAATGCTTTATAATACCAACACTTATTTATTTCATTACATTTTGAATCACAGATTTTCAGTGGTTTCTTCTGAACCCTACTGTATATCTTGGCAAATACAGATCATGGGTTTACAGTCCATGTGATGCCAGATTTCATCGGCTATATATACCGTCTCACCTGCCACCATCTGTGGATTCCATACTGCATTAAACATTGGCTAAAGAAGACAGAATATCAGGGATGCTGTGCTTTTTGAGCATCTGTGTTCAATAATATAACATTAAATATATTTTAATATAGATACATTATAGATAGTAAGCATGCATGTCTGGTTCTCTTTACTAAAACAGGTCATAATCTTATGAATTTGGTAAAGATGAAACGAAAAAGACACAACCTTCAAAACAGAAGGCAGGAATGAGGAAGTAAAAGAAAACAGGCACAAGGACATCCAAGCATTTATAATGTACACCAGCATTTACCCTCCATGGTAACACACACACACACACGCACGTCCAAGCCTTCCTGTCACCCACGAGAGCATCGCCTCAGCAAGGGTCCACCTCATTAGGTCTCGGATGGAGCCTGATATAATGTGCTATTACTAATTAGCAGCCCAGCCACTGATGTTCCTGCTATTAAAAACTGTGTGTATATGTTGGGGGGGGGGTGTTGACCCATGCTTCCTTACATTTACAAATAACAGAGTGCCAGGGAAAGAGAACCATGTTTTTTTTAAGGATTCAGATTCCTTTTCCACTCTTTTATGTGATTTGATGAGATTCTACTTTTGTTTGGGTATGTAGACACAGAAAAATTGAATGTGGAACCATCTTTGAATTAGAGAAGCTGACAAACATTGATTTATTCTGTTAATCTGGAATTGATTAATTTATTATGATAGCATAATAGCAGGGAGCAGGTGGGCTAGTATCTTTACGAGGTAATTGATTTAATTTAGGTATCTTTATATGCACCGAGGATGTTATACAGATTTATTCGACATATTTTCAGGGCACAGATTAAAATAATAAGGACAATTCTTAAGTCAATAAACTAACTTGACTAACTAAATTAAAGAATGGAAATTAATTAGCAGCTTAAAATTTACAATATTCAAAACTAGTGGCTACACATTCAAACCTGCATGCCTTTGTATATCTTGTTAGTTCTCACAATGATTATCAGTTTATGACCTACACAATTCTAATATACACATCTACACAACTCTAATATAAATACATGGCCAAAAAATGGTCAACACTTAAAAAAAGCAGTATAGCAACCTATGTTGTTTGTACGAGTCAAACATCTGTTTATCGTAGCATTTAGGAATTTCTCAAGAGAGAGCTTCTGGCCAGATTAAGACTGTCTGGCTGTCTTAAAAGAAGCTCCTACAAAATGATGTGCACTTTGCTGCAGAGGAACAGATGCAGAAAGATACAGAAATAATTTAATATTTAAACGGATCCTCAACGGAGCAGCCGACTGCCGAGAGCTCAGTAAAAACTGTTGACATTTGCTTTACTAAACACCACTTGTGGGGGATTAAAAAAGACATTCCCTAAAACCTATTGCCTATATGTAACTTGTAAGTAACTGTATCTTAGCAAGCTGTGAACTGTGTTTTAAGGGTTTGTTTATTCAAATGTTTCTGTAAATATGCAAACAGATAATTAAAAATGTGTACAAGGACACATGACCTTTGCAGTGTTAAAGCACGGATGACACAAATTAGCAACAACATGTAATTCTGTTCTACTGTATAATGTAATGATGCAATTTTTCGCAATACTGGTTTCACTAAATCTTTTGGGAATAAATGTATGTACAGGTAAAATGAAGAGTTATTATTAAGCATTTTGGAGGGCTTAACATGCTCATTACCAAGCAGCAAACTAATCTGTTTTTGTCACTCACTGCACTGATCTCAGTCAGATATAGTGCTTCTTTCTCAGCATTAACTAAAACCACATGTATATGTTTATATACTACACTATATAGTAATATACTACACAGTACTCTGAGACAAAAACACTTGCAAGACAAATGCAAGGACTTTTCTGAAGAGGCTACATTTATACTTAAATGATGTACTGCCAAAGAATGCATTGTATGTTCCCTGCTCTTTATCTCTTCTCTTACTCGTTCTCCTCTCTATTCTCTGTGTGGGCTATTGGAGTAAGTAACCCTAATGCACATGTCAGGCTGAATCAGCTTGCTTCACTAAGCTTCTGCTTGAACATGCTGTTTCTACCTGTATGATGGTAAGGACAGAGGTCACTGCTAAACCTGGAGGACCATGTTATACAGCCATATATGCTTCATGGCACAAGTGTCTGTTCATAAGCCTTGTGTTGTGTTACCTGAACCCCCACCTCCACCAGAACACATATAACTTAGGAATTCTTTACAGCATATACTTAATAGGAATAAATGTGACCTTGTCTGTGACAACCCAGCTAAAGTCATTTTTTGTGATTTACTGTTTTTTTACATAAAATCAACAAAAAACATTAAAATATAAAAACTGTTAAAATATAACCTTGATATCTTTAATAAAGAAAGAAAATCTTTAATCAAACTTTGGTGCTTGTTATCTTATAATTTGATTTTGTGACTGATTTTCACAGACATGGTCAAAAATCTATACTGTAAACTTATTTATGTTTTACCAAACAAAATTCACTAACATGTAAGTATGTTAGACATCAAATCATATTTCCGTTTTTACAAAAATATTATGATAGCATATTAGAATACACAAAACAATACATACTTAAAAATGAACATTACATTCTCATAAAACTTAATTGGCTTAAAAGACTCAAAATACTATTAGAAACAAACTTTACACCCGATATACCTCAAACACCCATCTGAATATTGTTTTTAAAGAACAAATAACATTAAATGAGTTTATATTCAGCTCTCTATTACATTTGTTCTTTCTAACAGTCCAGCCATAAAATCCATTTTGCCATTTCGTTTCACTACACCTACAAAATAGAAATTATGGTTTTAAAAATATAATTATTAGGGCTACCCAACTGCTAAAAATTACAACAATTTGTAATTAACAGCTTAACACATTCAGTTATGTTTTAGGAAAAAAGCGAAATCTGTGCAAGCTTCGCTAATTTGTGTGAAAAGATAGATATACAATGTATACAAAGACAATTTATAGAAAAGAGTGTTGTTTCTGCAGTGTATCTCGGGGATTATGCAGGAAAAGACACTGGACAGCTGGCCAGTTAACAATATTACTAAATGATAGTTTGGTTTCAGTGATGGCGCCGACAAAACCATTAAGGAACGGTCACTCTAGATACCTGTAACATTCCATTTTGTGCACTTTCACTAACCATGTTTGAAGACCAAAGATTGGCACAGCGTATTATGAATGGACTATAATGTTAAAGTCATCTGAATAACATCTAAAGACAATAGCATAAAATAATGGGTAAACCAACATCAGAGAAACCTGTCAGGAGCCGTGATAGACCTGTATGACACAGAGGGAGCATTCTTACTGTCCAGTCAATGGCATCGATCTAATGACATTGTGCAGGGTGTGCGGCAACTCCACAAATTGTGCGATTTCTTCAGCTACTCTAGATGTGTGATAAAGAGAATTGTGAGTCGATGTTATTGATGTTCTCCATCTATCTGCCTATCTACCTCTCTGCTCCTGTGAGGAGGAATGTGGAAGGATGTCAGTCTGCTAAAGGCTTCTTGAAGGCTGACAAAGAGTGTACTGCGATGGTTTAAAGGTGGACAGGTTTTGTTCTCTCTAATACACACGAACAAACGCATACAATCCATTACACAACAGAAGCACAAAAGTGTTTTATGGACACGCACACACAGTGCACATACAGGGCAAATGGGCAGGGGAACAAGATAAGATAACAGCAAACATTACATGTTCACATGTTTAATCTGTCTGCTGAATTGGCCACAAATTCACAGCAAGAAAGCACACGCACACAACATAAACACAAAACCACTCAGACAAACGCACACAGGGGATCGTGAAATCTACCGACATCTGAGAGTGCTCTCGCAAACCGCTCTAAAATTACAAAAGAAAACACCGCAACAGCACGTCAATCAAAATCGGGGTTTGAGACACCATCTGCATCCAAAAAGAGAAAAAAGAGAGAGAGGAAGCCGAACACAGCCTCTCATCCGTCTGATCCCCTCTTTATTTGGCTTGGGTAATTGGAGTAAGTCGGCCATCTCTCCGGCTCTCTAATATTCATTACCATGTTGGTAATTTACCCAAAGATGGTTGCGTGCTTTCCACGCTTTTCAACTCTCATTTATGCCTGTTTGAAAAGATCAAGCTGGGAGCAAGTCTCCACAGCCTATTAAAGGCTCAGATGCTTCATGAAGACAGAATGGAGCATGCTGCCCCCAAATGGCTATGTTGCAGAATGACAAAAGCAAGCCCTATCATTTGATTGCTATCAGTATTAAAAATAAATTATAAATAAATAAGACAGCTACAGTTATGGAAGCAGATCTTAAAGGCATAGTTCACCCAAAAATACAAATTCTGTCATCATTTTTCAACTCTCCTGTGGATAGCTCTACAGTATATGTGGAACACAGAAGATATCGTCTAGTTTTATGTCTATACAATAGAAGTCAATGGTGGCCGATGTTGTTTGTATCTTTTTTTATGTTCTGCAGAAGAAAGAAAGCAATGCTGCTTTGAAATGACATGCGGGTGAATAAATGATGGAAAAAAAAATTCTTTGGGAGAAATATCGCTTTCATGCTTCCTACCTTGAAGAATTAAAATTTCTATGAAAAATGTTTTTAAAGGGTGTTCCTGCAGGTAATTGAATGGTATTGATCATTATCCCACATGCTGCTTTTAAGAAAAAGAGCCCATGCAGTCAAGGCACTAAAAATCCAAAGCCAGTATTTGCACCCTTTGAATTTCAATGTTTTGAATTACTGTTCTGGATGAATGACAAAACATATAATATTGATGTGAGGCTATGAATAAAACAAAGCTTATGAAAAAAATATTTAATAATACAGTAATTCATTTGGGTGTACATTGGTGCAAAATTTTAGTACACAGACACACAAACTCAACCGAGCAGCACAATGTGCCTAACACTTTCAACCGTCAAAAACTAGTAGGTTACATAACCTTAACAATACCAGCTTTACACAATATTTGGCTTTTTGTTTAAGTAAAAGTATCCATGCTAGGTGTAAGCTACAGAGGACTTTTGCTCAAACAAAGGACACTGTTATGATGAAGTCAGCTTTAACAGGTTACGACTCGCATTGCTGCAGAGAACTTTTCTTCCAGCAGAGAGGGTACATTCAGTCTAGGCCTGCTAACACAGTGTATCACTGAAAAAGCTTTCTGTCATGAAAGCCCCTGAGCAGTGAATGAGCGCTCAATCTCATCCTTTTATCCTGCTCTCTTTCATCTGTCCATATGACAGACAGCAACATCGGACCACAAAAGATGAGTGCACGTTTGGCTACGTGTCAGCTTTGACTTGAGTTGACCAGCTCTGGAAGCGATTGTGACACGCTTCTGCCGAGGAGAAATTTCACTAGCTAAGTACATTGGTGGAAGCAGAAAATGCTGGCAGTAAAGTCTGATGATATTATTTTTTGTGGCTCATCAATCTTCAGTTTGGCCTGAATCCAATCATGGCAACAAGGTACACAACAAATCAAGTGCGATATAGCTAGAGCCAGTAATTCAATTTACATGAATTTGTTTGGCTCATTTAGAATGTTGAACACTTTTATCTAATGTAAAATACAATAAAAAAATGATGTGATTGATTTAGGTGATGGAGACAGTAACATTAGAACTGATACAGTACAGAGATACAGAAGTATCAGGAGATGACAAAACAATAGTAAAATAATAAAGAGTAGTATTTGGATTTTTTTTTATTAATTTATCTGTTAATTCAGCTGATTAAAAGCTGACATAAATGCCTTCAAAATACTTTTAATCAAAATAAATGTTAGTAGCAAAATGTTCATAAATGTTTGTTTAGTAGCAAAACTGTGAAAAGGGCAAAAATGTTACAGTATAATCAAGTAAATAGTTGGTTGAATAAAAAAATAAGGTAAAGTGACATGACAAATGACAGCAGACAAGAACTGTATCATTTATAAGCAGGAAAGATAGTAGTAAAATAGATGTGTAATTAGAAAATAGACAATAGACATAAACAATAATTCAACAGTGAAAAGGCACTGTAGAAAAGATGACAATTAAATGCAATTATGAGAAACAGACATGATGCAAGATGAAAGAAAGAAAGAAAAACAGGAAAATACAGCAATGTGTTACCTCTGTGGGCCAGTTTCTGGAGAACGTTCCTCAAACGCTGGAGAGATGCTGGAGACGCATTATATGTGTACGAAACTGTCCCTGAATATCTTTGACATCGCCCAAACACTCCGTCTGCAAAATAACCACAAAGACACAAGAACACATCATGCATGGCAAAATGAGTGTCAATTGCAAATATTTTTACACCTTAAGGCAGGGGTCCCCAAACTACGGCCCGCCCCCACATTTTGACTGGCCGTCTGATCAATGCCAGGGACATACTTTGAAAATTTTATTTTAAAATTTTAATCATATCTGTATTTGATTATAAAGGTTAGCTTTCAAACTAAAATTTCCCTTAGTTGTTAACTATTACAATTTCCCTTAGTTATTAACTAAATATTAACATAGCCTAGCTTAATTATTTGTTAGATTCACCCACCAATAGAATCGCACATTCAATAAACGTTTCATCTTGATCGAGCAAGTATAATAAATACATTTAAAATCATAATAAAAACTCCACAATAATAGTCACTCTGGCCCATGTCATTTTCTGTGACCGACCCGGCCCCCCATTAAAGAAAGGAACAATAATGTGGCCCTCACAGAAAAAAGTTTGGGGACCCCTGCCTTAAGGTTTAAAGACCACATAAAGAAAAATAGGCCAATGAGATATGATAACCATTTACCAGGTTTATAAATATGATTCATTGAATAAATTAAAACTTTACAGTCTACTTCTGTTTAAATATACATGAATCCATTTTTGTTATTAAATAGGTTTATGATAGTGGCCATAATAACAGCAGTCAAGAAAACATGGACATCCAATTTGTGAAAAACACAACAGTTGTGGCCATCGTTTTTTTAAGGCTGAGGTTTGTGTTTGGGTTCATAATAGCCATAGGGGTTTAGGGTATTTTCCTTTTTTTCTATTCTTTTTTTGACACTTTCAAGATAAGCACACCGACCATCAGGAAATGCGCATATACACAGACACACACACACACACATTATCTAGCCCCTTGTTTATCTCCCCATCACCAGGGACCCAGTGCCACTCAATAGTCCGTTGCTAGGCAACCCAAACCATGGCTCAGATTGGCTTCATAATTCAATGGCTATCTGGGTGAACAGGGAGGATGCAGGGTACAGCAGCTGTCCTCACGAGGAATACTAATGACCACAAGTGTACCTTCAGTATGTAAGAGGAGTTTACATCTATCATCTCTTAGTGCTCATCAGCGCTGTGATGTGACTGTCAGACTAAGGTTCTACAATAAAAGTCATACACGGGGGCTATATGATTTGACTGATTGCAAATTACAAACTGTTCTATACTGATCAACTTTACAAAACCTCTATATATAAAATGTGAGCACAAGCACATTAGAATACACAGCTGGAAGAGCGAGAGTGAGAGAGAGAGTGAGAGAGTGAGAGTGTGAGTGAGAGAGAGAGAGAGAGAATTATAAGAAGAAACAAATTCAGTGTACTAAGACGGCCCAATCAACAGAATAATAATTTAAAATGAGATGTAAATGAAAAAACAAATACAGCTCGAGGGTTATCTCCATAGCCGCCTTTAACCTATGCATAATAAATATCCTAATCTGGATCAAAACCTGCCATGTCAAAACTTTTTCATATGTACCAGACACATGACATAACCACCAGCGAGCGGACCATTTTTACTGCCTCCGTGCCGGTTTCCATAGCAACCTCCCTCGCTGTCGGCTGCCTTTTTTCTGAGCCATCTCCGGGAATAATCACACTCTAATTACAGTCATCGCACTCAAATATAGACTCGGCTGCACTCTCTTCTATCCCACGATTCCTCGAGCTCTACACTGTACAACCATAAAAAGAGCCTTCGGGAAATAGACTGAGTGGTAATATAAAATCTATCATGCCGTCTGAATTATCAAATATGACACATTGGCTTCCCACTTGGTGGTAAATGATATGCCTCTAGAACTGTGGGCTTTGTCAGTCAATTGCAAACCCACTTAATACTGACCATGATAAGTTTAATAATAGTCATATGACCCCTGTTGGGTACATTGTAAAGAAAAGCCAGGTCTGTGCTATAATAGCAAATATAGATTCAGATTTTACAGCCTAGAGAAGGTCTAGAGAAGGAGAAGGTTCTCTCAAACTGTGAATTTTTGCTCTCTCAGTTGACAGAACATCTGACTTCAAGCCAGAAGGTTGTTGCTACAAGCTGACAGGTGTTTCAAAGCATTTCAAATTTAAGAATGTTTACATGATGTGCATTGATCGCATGAATTGTACAATATCAATTTCAATAAATAAACAAAAATGAATGTTTCTTAACAGAATAGCAAAAACCTGGTAAAATACTGTGTCTGAATCACTTCATATTGAAGTAACAACACACTTTTCATCTTAAACACTTGCAGTTTCTATTATTTGCCACAAGGGGGAGACACGACAAGAAATGCTTACTCCCACATCAAAGCATGGCCCTTGTTATTTCTGAGCCTTTTTTAATGAGCATGTACAACACATACAACCCATAATACAGCAGGTGTTTATACAGGAAAAAATTTCACGTTTCATTGCACAAAATAAAAAACAAGAAAAAGTACATTGCAGAATAAGCACCATTAAGCATTCATTTTGTTTGAAAATGCTCAACAAAGATCATACAGCAGTTGTTATAGTTTCTTTACTATATTTGACCAGCATCCTTTAAGTAATGCTGCTTAATACAATGTAAAACACAGTTTTGGTACCGTCTAACCGAACAGTCTCGTTAGGATTGAGTGTAATACAGTAGGGAAGGAAGAGAGATGAAACATCATTTGCTCAAACTACTGATGTGAAACAAACCGCAAAGCTTCTGGAATACTAAAAAAGAAACAACGCAAATGCACAGCAACCTCAAAACCTCCATTTAACTATGTGACACTTTTGCGCATAAAGGATATTGAGGTAGCACTTGGTAAAGCAAATGAGATTTCTTTCTGTTTTGATGGGCCGACTTTCTGATTTGTGGACGCCAGACTACACAGATCATAAAACATTTTTAGGATTAGACAGGACGGTACAGCAGAAGTGTATTTAACCTTGTCTTTTCTGTGCAGTCATATAGGAAAGAACTTGAATGGGTTTTACTCTTTAATATGATAAAATATAAAAAAATTTAATGTCTCCTACCCTGCTCTCAGGTTATGAATTTTAATACATCAAATTAAAACCCACATTCAGCTGAGCTGCCAATAAAGCTGTCAGGGATTTAAAATGAATACATGTAATATGGGCAAAAACAGACAAATACCAATAACAATGCATCTCTCCTCATTGGTTGTTTAAGTAGAAGAGCAGTTCGTAAGGATACAAGCTGAGCTCCAGGGAATGAGGCGATGAAGAACTTCCTCTTCTGATGATGCTGAGGCCATTATGCAAATCAATGAAACAAGCGCAACACCGTGTTGCAAATAGATCAATACTAATTCAGATTTTTGTTTTTTACGGTCCATTGGTTCATTAAGGCTTTAAAAGTCATGAGATGGGCAGATAATTACAGCACAGGAGACTGGTGCTATGTCGGAAACAAAAGACACAATAAATAACAGGGCTTGAGGATTATTCAGATTCTCAGCCAGCTGTTCCAAGACATTAAAAGCATAACTACAATGTGTCTCAGACCACACAGATCACCGCAGAGAATCGATTGCACAGTGCAGAGTGAACCACAGAGTGATGCTAATGAAGATAAAGAACGTTCAGTGCCACAGAAAAGGAGTCCATTTTGGCAGCATTAAGAACCACACATTTAGTAGATTATCTGGATATGTTGAGGCTTTTGCTTAATGTGGCAATTAGTTCATCTGCAGATCTTAATGAAAGTTAAGCCAATACGGTTGTAAAGGTTGTAGAACCCTTTAAGTATTGCTGTATTTGAACGATAGACATCATCATTTGACAGCAAATCAATACTTGCATGGCTCACGTTTGACAGACATACTCTGATATTGCAGTTCTATTTTTAAAAGATGAGAAGGTTTCTCATTTTCTGTCAATGTGCTTAAATCCATAGTATGCTGTTGCTAATAGCGCCACAACAAGAAATCCACAACATTAAAAGCAGCAGCTATTGAATGCAAAAGGTTGTATAGGACTAGAGGGATTCGCATGTTTTTGGTGCTATCTGTTAAAATCATTAATGTAGCCAAATCTGTGTGTAACATAAGCTTGCTGAAACAAACTTAAACAAACTGAAACAAAGGCAGCCAGCAATAAATAAAACATTCTTCTGAAGATTACATTTAGACATCCTTTGCCTTGAGATGACTAAAACTAAATATTTCTAATATTGGCAGCATAATGTTACAAAAGATTACACAATAATTAATTTCAGATTAGAATACAATAAGGACTTATTTCTCACTCTTAGTTTTTTCTTTTTCAATATCTTTAACTTAAAGCATTTAAAATAGATATTGCATTTTATGAGGATGTTTATGCACAGATCACAGTTTCTGTTGACTTGGTGTTACTGGTCTTAGATTTTTAGAAAGCAATTAGAAAAGTTAGAAATATTAATTTTACCAAAACAACATATAGATCTAAAATAGATCTATAATTCTATGATCAACTTTCAACAACCCTCATTTTTGCATATATGTGCCTAGCCCTGGTTGTGTGCTGAATGTATAATATTCTTAATGCAAATTCACTTAAACTCAAAGGCAATTTCAAAAAACATTCGTACATTTGTACAGATCGTACATTTGTAATGTATTTGTATGTGTGCAGCAGAAAGCCACTGCTATTGCCATTTTGCTCTCTAAAACACCTTTGTCAATACCTATACTTTTTAACCTTCAGGTACAATATTTAAGTTTAAGACACTATAAGAATGTTAGTCAGTCAAATTCTCAGAAGAAACCAAGTATCCCAGAATGTTCCATGATTGCTATAAAAATCTTATGTGACGCATTAACATTTATGCATTTGCAATCAGGCTATATACATCACACCTACAGATACAAATAGAGCTACAGAAACACTTGCAGCAAAAACAAGTAGATCATTTGAATGAGCTTATCAGCTTTATCAACGTACGGATTTTAAATGATCCGGCCTACATAGTAAACACGTCCACTTAGTTCCTCAGCATGGATGCATATTTGGTCCTCCAGCAATTATGTCACCAACACTAATGATAGCAACCAAAGCCTTAAACATAAAGTTCAGTACATAGAAAATGTCAGGCAGCTTGGCACCAGTCTATTAGTTTGCACACAGGGGATATTTCTTACAAAAGCCCATGTCCAAACATAGAAAAGGTCAGCTTGTCTAAGCAGATAATGACTCGCATGCTCTGCTCTGTGTAGGTCTGTAGCGCTTGTCTGCTAGACATATTATATCTCATTTTTGATTGATCAATCCTCGCTGGAAAAAACTGTTTCATTGGATGAGACACTAATTGGTAGCATTTCCCTTAAGCTTTTATAGATTCTGAAAAACCTGGACACCAATGGTCAAACCATCAGTCACTTACAGTACCCTTTACAGACACAATGTATTACTGTACAGTTTTTTTAAATAGTGTGAGTAAATAATGGTCTCTGGTCATCGTATCATACAGTACGTCACAGGGATCTTTCCGCATTGTTCCTTTATAGAACTTTTCAACTTTATCCTTTGAGAAACTATGAAAGAAGAATTACAGATGATATCTCTTTCATGTCTTATTTAAGTCTTCTATGTCTCAAATATTTCTCCCTCTTTTTGAAAGAGGTCTCAACAATGTTACAAACTAAGCTTAGTTTTGTCAAGTCTGCAACTGAAAGTTAATATTATTGACGATTTCTGCTGTATGTCACCTCTCAAATCTCATCAAATTTACCCAAATCCAGATTATTTACTTAAACAATCTGTATTCATTTTACAGCTCCATACTCTTAGTATATTTTACCAACTGTCCAAGACGTTCCTATTTTTTTTTTTTTTTTTAACTCTTAAGCATTTTAAGAGAACCATCTAAGACTATGTTGATACCTAAATGAAACCCAACTGAGAATTCCATCAGATCTCCTGAGCTATAAACGTACAACCTCTGAGCAATAACATTTTCCTCTGTGAGTTTCTCATAGCAATAAAACAATGTGAAATGCAATAACGACATAATGCAATTGACAGTCTGTGCTGAAAAAGGCAATGAAAACTGCCAGCACACAGCATGTTCTCAAACATTTTGTGTGTATGACTTTACTTTTAACTTTTAATGTCTTGATATGATACTGCTTGACTATCTTTTCTGATTAATCTTATTCCTTGTTTTTATCTATTATAGTGAAAGAGGGATCAGAGAAAATCAATAGCTGACAGCTAAATAACAACAAATAAATCATAACTGAAATGCTTATACAAGGGCGTAATTAGCTTTGTTACACACTTTCTGCCTCTTTCCTAACACCATTAACAGCCATTGTGGTATCTGAAAGACAAATCTGGAACAAAACTGGAAAACTCCATTAAATCTACTAAACTACAAAGCAAACCATAAGCAATAATATTTTCTTCTAGGAGGAGAAGTCTTCTTAGAAAGAACAATAAAACCTGCAAAGGTTTGGTCCAGTTTTTGGAAGACAAACCGTCTATCAAGTCCCTTCTCATTATCTGGGTTACCAGCCAGTTTTACAGTTAACTATATTGTCTTTCATTTGATCCCAGGTGAGTCGAGGTAAGCTCATGTCAGAAGTCAAAAAAATGAGAGAAAAAGAAGTCACAGAGATGCAGATAATGGCAGTAAGATAAAGCTCATTCGATCTAAGGATTTATTTTCTGTCTGTTAAAAACAGCGGATAAGCAGCCAATCCATCCAAGACAAACAAAGCCTGTCACTTCAAATCATTCTCAAGAGACATAAAGATGAAAAGAGAAACGGAGGGGGAAAAAAGTCCCTTGACAGTCCTTGCTATATTTCCTTCATAAGACCTGAGATTCGACAGCACTCCCAGAGTACTTAGGTTTTCACTCCTGACTGCATTTGTTTAATTGAAGAGAATTACTTAAAATTCTGCTTATCGCTTCTGAGTTCCAAATGTATTCCAGCTCAATAAAGGTTTCAGACCACATGGGAAAATCATAACACATGCCCAATTATAAATACAGGCTTTAAAAATAAAAGAAAATAATCGTTAACCACTGACCACAAGCTTTACCACTAAATCACAATCATGATTTAAGTTTTTTCTACAGGTATCATGAACTGTTTTGATCAGCATTGTGCTGTTTTTATACTGAGTCCTCATATTAAATCACGACAATAAATGTGCTTTTCAACAGAGATCAGAAACAGTTATTTAAAGAAGAGGAAATTAATGAGTTCCATTAGGAAGATGACAGTATCGCTGAAGCATCATTAAAGGTACAGCTGAGTATTACAACATGACAAAACGATGTCAATGACGTTCTCCTCGTTTATGCATTTCTGATTGCCGATTAGAAAGCATCGCAGTTGAACCTTGACCATTCAATCCCACTTGAAGGCCATACAGACATTGACTTGCAGACTAAAAAAATTGTGGAAAGTCTTACACAAGCCAACATCACATCTCTGACCATACTGTAGTTACTGGCAGGTCCTGTTCAATATTACAAGTATAAACCAGTCTGTCCTATACCATTGCCTTAACTTGTTTTTTTGTTACAAGACTACAATTTCAACTCTTTGGTGCATCAAAAGTGCTGCTCCCCTGCTGTATTCATTACCCAGAAATCAGGTTGTGCCTCACAACTCTCTGTTGGTTTTCAGAGGCTGCCAGAACCGGGTTCAAGACTATTACTGGCCTGTGGTGAAACATCTGACCTGCTGCTTTATCTACAAAATGTGCATGTTCCAACCACATATTTGTCAAATGAAAAGCCCCTGCCAGCATGCTCCAATCAATTTCATTTATTCAACAAGTTCTCCACCACTTAGACATGAAAGTACCTGTTTTATGCCTGTCCAAAAGGAGAAATGACCTCAAACTGTACCAAAGTAAATGCTGCTTCAAACTAGACTTCATTAAAGAACACATTATTTTCACATTTTATATCAAAAATATTCTTTTTAGTACCTCTCACTTTTATTTTTGAACTATATTACCATATTTTGCTTTTAAAGACCATTTGTTACTTTATATGTTTTTTGCTTTGCTAAAAATGAATGTGTGCAGAAAACAAATGTAGTATCATTTATGCACAAGAATAAACAACCAAATCACTCTACGGCCACATCCTGTTGGGAAGCCATTTCATCTTTGTTAGCTTGTTGCTGTAATGAGAAGTACTATAGCTTTAAATTGTTGCTAGTGTATAATGTGCAGAATATATCATCATTTAACAACTCACCATTGATGCAGTCTTCATATGCCTCGCATACCTCATCCTCAAACAGACAACCTGCCGAAACATAGAAGATATGAAAATATTATTAGAACGGAGGGTTACTGATATGAGATGGGTGAAGGAAATCATTAAAAATGCTTGTACAGCTCATGAGGTTACTGTTCACGACTTTCTGTTGATCAATATCGAAGTGATACAGAATCAGCAGTGTAAAACAGATCTCTAATTAGTGGCCTTGGAGATTAATGTAGTGAATAATGTTTAAAAAATCCTTCTCTTTGATAAATAGAGTTTAAAAGGATGACCAGTTTAGGCTTTACTGGATGGCTAGTTTTCTTGATGCAGGCAATCTTATATAAAAAGATCATATTATCATTAAAAGATTCAAAATATTACTATAAATCTGTATGAAGTGAGCAAGCGCATGTTACACCTTTCCAAGCAGTTGTTTCTCTTTTAACAGGTTTGGGGTATAGGATTGTATTTTAACAATTCATGCCTTGATTTACTGAGAGCGCATTGAAATAAGTGTGTTTTACACCATAAATAAAGAATTGACTTTATACTGCAAATTACATGCTTTCAACAAAATTTTTATAAAAAAGTTAATACCGAAAGGTTTACTCACATTCAAAACTAATAAAAACATTATATACAGATATTTTAATAGCACTCAAAAAAGCACACTGTGAAATATTCATTAAATCCTCTAAACTACATAACAGCACAGTCCTGATCTTCAATTAATATTAAATATTTTGTCTTTCATTTGCAGTTAATTGGTTGTTTTAATGCAGTGCATATTTCATAACAGCATGTCATTAATTCACAAAATTCTCCAAAAAAAACAGATGGGCAAAACACTACAGAACAAATGACAAAGATGAGTTTAAAGCTATAAATCCTTGTGTAATTGACTGGATTCATAGCCTGTAAGACATGTGATTCGTAGTCTTTTAAAATGTAACGTGACCAAACATGATGCTTTTTATTCCATCTATTGACCTCAATATAAAGTCATTCATCCCTGCGCACAGACTCATCTTTATTGACCACTGATGTGATTGAAGCAGAAAAAAGAGAGAAACAGTTTATGTATTTTGGGCAGATCGGTTATTTACAGAGGTGGCAGGATTAGAGACAAACACACAGGCTAAACAGACCAGAACAGTCGCAAAACAGTATGCCGTCTCCATGGAGATGCGACTGAAAGGGAGCTCTTAGGTGACAAGAGGAAAGATTATAGAGCTTTATACACGTGCCTGCCTACGTGTGTGTCTCTGCACATAGCCAAGGGACCCTTTAGCAGCTGTCCTTTGATAAAGCACAAGGGAAAGAAAAATGTCTCTGAGAGGAAGACAGAAAGGAAAAGAGAGAGAGAGAACCAGAGCTTTGCTGTTCTCTTTTTGCCCTTCCCCTTTTCATTACCACACACATTTATTACTTTCTTACTTAGTTTAGTCACTTTACAGAAATGTCTAATTTTTATCTTTTCCAAAGCCCCTGAGATCACATTATATCTAGGCACATTTCTTTATTATCTCTCTTTGTCTGTATATGCTCTCAAAGAAGCATAACCCTTATATCTGCAGCTCTCATTACTGTAACCATTTATATGTGACAAAAGCAGAGTTTTCGCGTCACCATTGCAGACTGTCGTTTCAAAACGTAGAATCAACTTATCAACCTAACTGTATGTTTCACTGTTGGTTTGCAACAGAAATCAGAAAGCCAGAGGGTCAGGTTTATATTCTGTCTCTATTAAGCATGAAGACAATCTCACAAACTCTCCACCACACAATTTAAAGCTGCGTAATTACTCCTGAGCACTCAAGTCTTATCAAACCACTCTGCCTCTTTTAATAGGAACTTGTCAGAATCCTCATCAGCGTTTCATATTAATTACACTGTTCCATCGACGTCTGCCCATGCCTGGGTAAAAAATGCCTGACTGCCACTAGCTCCTAAATCAGGTCGACAAAACCATTTGTTATCTCTGAAGAGTGTCTCTACACGCTGGCCGGCCTGTGCTTGTTGGCTTCAGAGGTTGATTAAAAAGGAAACATAATTAAAAAGTAATTGCTGACGACTATGTTTTTCAGCATAGGGAAGACAAGAGAGAGACTCCCATGGCACAGTGCATTACACAGAAACACTTCAGCAATAGATTAAAACGCTCCAATCTGAATCACTTGTTAGACTCTGTGTTAAGGCTGTCAGTGCAATATAATTTGAAAAACAACATGCGGCTGTGATTTGGACAGAACTTGTTGATGACGCAAGAAACACATTTCAGTGCAGACAATGACAAACACTGAGATGTAAACAGCACAGTGTCACATAAAAAAGATACAGTCTAAAGCCATAATGTCATTTGCATTCATTTCAAAATGATATTCTGTCTTACATATTTACCTAGCAAGCCTATCAAAGCCACTCCACACAGGTTACATTTTGTACCTGCGTCTGATGAAAAATCTCTTCCAACAACAAACCATCAGGTGATGAGCTTATCTGACTCTTTACCCCACCTCACGAGGTGCCTTGACCGAAGTTTACAGGTTGACATCTTTATTAAAAATCCATTTTAACCCACCATTCACATAGCTTATTTCCCAAGAGATTCAATCTGAGAGGATGCACAACAATAGCAGGGCATGTGAAACACCTCTCCATGGTGATTAAACCAATGCATGCTGAATGATGATGGCGTGAATTAGTGTTTTATTCAGGTTGAGAGATTAATCCCCAATCACACTTCATTCTCTTATGGGTAGCGAGTGCTTTGTGTGGTAAATAACGGTTTGTATTCATGACCCTGGTGCTAAATTACATTCCATGCTCTACTAATTCAACTCAACTGGCTCAACTACAGGTGGTGTGAAAAGGGATTGTGGTGATGGTAAAAATAGCCAGTGCCAAGTGACCCCGAATTCTAAATTATTAATTCATTTTGATCCATTAAAGGGGGACTGTATACACTTATGATTAGGTTTTATGTATAATTTTTGCCAAGGTATTACTGTATGCTATTTCTATACATAATTACAGATTTTGTTATACTGAAACATAAAACTGTAGGTCTACATCTGACATTCAAAAACCCATATCCAGAATACTGATTTCTAGAGATGGCTATAGCTGAGATATTGTGCACATACCACTTGAAATACAAATACAGTTGTATTTGTGATGCGTAATTCATCTGATATCCAGGAGATGGCTTTCTGAGGAGACAGCTGAGCTGACTGAAGTGTTGCGCATGTTTACACTGTGTAAACTCACGCTTGGGTTCAAAAGCATCGCAATTATCCATATTTATATCCTTTATTTGTGTTTGAGCACACATGCCTGCTAATAAGCGTGCGCAACCGGTATGAACGCGGGCGTGTCATTCGAAATGATGAGCAGTCTGCGCAGCCACAGCGCCGCATGAAGGCGAACGAACACACTTCGCGCACAGCCAGAAACCTGGAGACTGGGGTTCCGAACTGCGGTGTTCTTTCCGCTAGCAAAGTAAACTATATAACTAATATCTGTAAAAATGTCAGATGTATTTCTCACAATAGTTATAACATGTTTTAAACAACACTACAGCATTCACACCTGTTATTTTAGCAAAATTTTATCCCATTTCACTCCCGGATTACGAAATTGTGCATTGTGCCAAAGAGAGCATTTTTACAGATAGCAACAAGCAGTTATTCAATATTCGTCTATTTTTTTTAACCTCATTTAATATCCAAATAACAACTCTATTTCCCCAATCAATGTTTAATGACGTTCACACATTTGAGGATTTACAAATTCAAAATAATACACTCTTCATAAACTCTTTTGTGGTACAAGATGACTGTGGACATATTTATGGCTATACCTTCTTATGTAGCTCAGGAAAGTTTCTTGCTTTTTTCTCATCAACGCACACACCCAGACCTCTCATCTTTTAGGGTCACTTCATCTTGTGGATGCATTTCAAATACAGCCACTGAATATACCTGACCTACAGCCCCCCATCTATCCTATTTCCCAAGCTGCAGACAGAGGCACTGTCCTAAATATCAGGCACTTGTCCCTTGAATGCAAAGATCATAGATATATCCACTTATTTCTTCACAGCTGTTGTGTTGAGTTTGTCTTTTTGTCTTAATTTATCAGGGACAAAATGGATGAAGACCTTCAGATTTTCTGCATTATGTTTTCAGATGTGGATCTTGAATAAATGCGCTGTTACACCAAAATAATTGCATTAAAGACGGATTTGAGGAGAGAATATTCTTTATATTGGAAATTATTTTACACTCTTTTTTTGTGGGCCTCCACTGCTTTTTAATGGCACCAAGAAATATGTTTTTATTGTGTTTATCTCACTGAAATGTTCTTGGGCATTGTTTTTTTTATTTGATTCTACATTGAAAAGGAATTCATAGCAGCTCTGTGCTTTTTAATGTTGGTAATGAAAGATATGAGGGAAAGCATTTTAGATGGCAAGCTGAAGTAAGACTTGGGTGTATGAAGATCTTCACCTGGGCAAATGGACTGAGGAAATGATGGGTAACAGTTTGGGTGTACAACAACCATAAGAGACATGATTAAAAGACTTTCATCTCTTCCTATACCTGTAGCATAAATCAAGACATACTGTATGACAAGGACACGGCTGTCTTTAGCCGATGTTGGCTTGTTTTCAGATTTACACTATCCCTTGGTCCACCTTGCTAAATGGGCTGTTGGCAGGTAAAGCAAAAATGTATGTAAAAAAAAGAATGTGAGAGAATAAGGGTGGAAAGGAAAAGAAGCAGTTTTGTGTGCATCAGCTCACTCTGCCACACAGACACGGTACATGACCTGAGTGTAAATTAATGGTGCAGCTTGAATCTGAGAGTTTTGTGCTCATTAAAAAGCCACCTCAGTCGGGGTGAATGCAAAAACACTTAATAAACCAGCATTTTTTGTTTTTCCAGAAAAGGCATGCATACAAAAAATGTAAATGCTTGTAAATGTAAATGCTAAAGTCGTAACATGATGATATCTAATTTGAATATAGCTACGTAAAATAAAATGCACCTAATTTTCAGTTCTTTGGTTATTAATTGGAAAAGACTATATCTTGTAAAATCCCACAGAGAGGAACATTTCTCAACGAAAACAAATGGAAATAAGTCATTTTTTATTAATATAGTTTGCAATTTGGTAGTCCAAAACATTAGATGCAGAACTTAAAAAACTTGTTGTCATCCTCATTGTTTAATGAAACATGGGGGAATATTAAATCATTGCATTTTAGTTCGGGCAAAACAAAGCAAACTCTGGAAATACACCTTCATAATAAAGTTTGTCATACATATACAACCATGCAGACAACTCAAGAACCCTTATACAATTAAAACAGAAACTTTATAAAAAAACTTTAAGATCCTGCCAAGAACCAACAAATAACATTTGTTTCAAAGTTTTCATTTGTTTTCCTAACTCAAAAAAAGAGAGGCACCATACAGTTAAAGCTACTCTTCTGCCTTCTGAAAATTGTTCATATACCAGCAATCTTCTCACACCCACATACATATGTCCAATTTGGCCCTCTTTTCAGTGTAAGACAAAAGACAGAAACTAAAAAAGTTTATTAACACCACTGGTAACAGACTGAAAATATTGTTATGTCTACATGTTGTCAGAAGCGTAGGAAGGGTTCTGAAATATATACCGTATCAGGTGATTTAGAAGAAAAGAGAAAAAATGTGCTTTTACATTCATTTATATTAGCTGAAGGTATCTGTAGCCTTACAAATAATCATCTTAAAGAATCACCGTACTTTACATTTTTAAGACCTAAACAGCCCAATCCTGTATCTGTGGCAAAGGAAAGTAGTTCAGGATTGTTTCTCTTATTTACTATTCAGTACAAACTGTACTTTTCATTGAACATTGCACTAGTGTATAAAAGCAATATCAAATTTGCAAACCAAAATCACACACTTCCTTGTGTAATATTGTTTAAATAAACCTTTGTGGGTATTTACACATAGCAGCACTGGTACATTTAGGGCATTAACAGACTACTAAACATCAGACTTATTTTAAGCTCCAAATGGTGTCACCGCTCTTAATAAACCTGTACCTTAGTAGGCTGTACTGGACAAACGCAAGGGGCAAAAATTCATGCACTGTTTTTTTTACTAGTGATGTATATAAAAAGTTACGGTTAAACCACAAGTCAGGTGAGGGAAGACTATGTCATATGGGTCCAGCTGAACGCCATTACCCACTAGGGGGCTCCAGGCGTTAACCTATCAGTATGAATTAAAGATGTAAGAGACATGGTGGGACTCTAGGAGTCAGGCAGGCGTTAACTTCTATCTGAAGTATGAATTAAAGATGTAAGAGACATGGTGGATTTTTCTCTAATATTGTTGTGATTAAGAGCTGCTACTCTTGGGGAAAATACATGTATATTCCTATTATTATTATGAGGTTCTTCTATTTTAATTTAATGTTTTTATACTGAACTGTGGAGATTTTACAGTTGAGGATAATCTTTCCAATGGACCAAAGGCCATGTATGTCCACCCCCAGACAAATACACAACTATCAAAACCCTTTTTATCAGCCAAGCCAATTAATGTGTATGGACATGATTGACCAGCCATAATCATTAAACACAAATGACACAAAAGGTGAGCTCAGAATTCACTTCATGTCTTTGTGTATGTGAAAGATAAGTTCACAGTATCTTGCCTGTGGTGTGTTTAAGCAACTATTTTTGATGTAAAAATAAAGTCCAGCATTCAGTACAGCAGTGGAGTGAACACTTATTAGCAAATAATGATGTCGTTTCAAGTCGCACCATTTCAGAACACTAAAGTCCTGGAGCCAAAAATACTCATTAATGTGACTCATTAGGAGAGAAAATTAGGCGGAAGGACAACAAATGTGACAAAATGGCCATGCACATGTATACAAAATAATGTTAATTGTGTTTTTATTTAAATTAACAGATATTTATTGTCAAACAAGGAATGTGTAGAAAAGTAACTACACAGCGAGAATGCAGAACAGAATATTGTTTTGGCCCACCAGTAATGATTGCTATTGACAGAATGGTTGGAAATACAGTGCAAGCCAACTGATCCTTAGTATGGTCATTAGACTAGATATATTGATATTCTGTATTTGATTTCATGAAAAATAATATAAATATACAGTACATAGGATCGAATTGTAAAAAAAGGAATGATTTATATAGAACTCACAGTGAAATTGCAGCTATAACCTGCCTTTAAGTGCAAGCATCACTGGTTGTATGTAGGTCAATGGGGAATACAATATCTGCATTGCCAAAATCAACTAAGAACCGTTAATAACACTTCCACATCTAGGTCATCAGGGAAATAAATCAAGAATTTACATAATAACTTAATCAGATGGGTGCACACAGTTTTGACAAAAGCACACGGCAGAATTCCAGGAATATGAGATGACACTAGAAATATCAGTCTGTTCAATTGCTGTTCTTTATCTACAGTACATATAATTTAACATCTTGATGTGTTTCTGATTACCCAACACTATTCCTTAACTGGTTGTTGTCATTTTAGCATGGTTGGCCTTTGCCCACTTTCCATACTGTGAGAATCTGTACAGACTGTGTTACTTTAGTTCTGCTCTGGGCCGCTTGTCTTTATAGTTTATTGTGTGACCCTGTTGGGAACGATCCGTTAACCAGTTTTACATCTGGTCCTCACCGATCATGAGTCCTCGCTGTGAACATATGTTTGAAAAACCCTTAGGCTTAGGTGAGAAAATGTGATTTGGACAGTGTGCCATATAACTCTTCATCATCACACACGTGAGTTAACAACAGGCGGCGGGTGAGGTGATGATATCACACAATAGATGAGATTTGAGTAATTCACCCATTAAATGAAAGGAGCAATGTTTGCCAAGATACAAAAAGCTACTGAATGTTTACACAATCTGTAAAATGGGTAATTATACCTTACAGTGGATGACAGAAGGGGATGCAGACATACACACAGTACACACACAGCCACACTAAGAACATTTACCAAGGTTAAATGTGGGAAAAATGCCAATCTGCGTTACCTGTGTGTGTGCCAGAACGCCAGACACTGCGGGGAGCTAAAAGGATGCTGGGCTACACTCACAGATAACAGCTTGTGTCTGTACACATAGGCAGAAGGACCCTCTCTTTCTCCACATTCATCTCTCATCTCACACTCCCACAAAGACAGATGACAAGAGCGCACACAGATACACAAGCTCATCTACCAAAACAGAACAGGGATGACGGGCATATACAACTGAAGCAGTGCTTCACAAACAATGAGATTTCATACTGAGATGATTAGCAACGGCACTCACGGCTCCCTAAAGCTCTCGTGACAGTTTCATTGAAAAACATCCTACATTTCTATAAATAGAAACACTGTTATGGACGTTTTAGGAGGAAAAATCACACGCTCCCATGCGACAGTACACATGACACAGCTGGCTTTTTGGATTACTTTGATGTGTATTACATTTAATGTGTGTGGAATAGTAAAGCAATGGTACTCACTGGCAATACTGCAAAATAAAATCCAAAATACACCTGCGCCTTCACTCACTCAAGATCAATTTGTAATGATTAGATACTAGACTTTATGAGGAACAGATGTTAACTGTAAAATGAGCACCGTGTTAGTTTCTCAGATTTAGAATTAATACTAAAATTGGGTTTAGGTTACCATTTAACCTCCTTTATTTTTATTGTTAAATGGAAATTTGATTGATGTTACATTGTTTGGTAATCTTAACTAATTATGACTGTAATATAAGCATAATAATGCAGATTTACCTGTGATGGCTTGCCAGCTTGTAAGTCAGATGAGACCTGAGTTAGCCAGGCTGTCCGCTTCTGATCACATCAACTAACCCGTCTGACAGCAGCTTTATTAAATGCACTGAGAAGTTTGACCTCAAAAGTAATAACCTCTATTGTAAACAGATCTCAGCAAATACCTTGTGTTTAATATGAAAACAGAAATAGATGGTGAATTATGTAATGCTTTCTGACTAAGACAGATGAGTCTATCTGTGCCCATTTATTCATGCATATTTAAATGACAGTACTTTGTCTTACATTAGCCCATATAAGACTCGCACTCACAGGAAACAACATTAAATCATTTAGTGTTGTTTGCAAACTACAGTATGGCTGCTATTTAAGCAGTGAAAGAGAAAAGGAGAGGACTGACAGTTTGTTTTTTCAAAATCTCTTCTGTGTTCCTCTTGCTCAGTTCAGTAAGTGAGGTGTGTCAGGAGAGCGTGGGATATATTGTTCACCCCAAGTGTACAGGAAGTTAAAATAGCTGAATTTGAATATCAGATATTTCCTGTACATTTGAGATGAGCATCTCCCACGCTACATCTCCTCACAGAAAACTCAAAGAGCTGAAGAAGAAAGCGCTGGAAAATGAACTTCATTTCCTGTATGATGTTCATTTGATGACGCGAACATAATACACAGAGGGACTTATTAAAAAACAACAACGTGCATCTGCATAGGCACACAGGCACACAAGAAGACAGTGAATTCAACCTTTAGAAAATTGAGATTCTAGCAAAAGACCTTTAGCCATGAGTGACTGTAGAACACTGACCATTTGCATATCTCACAGGACAAGCTCTGATAATTCTTTCTATCTGTAAAATCTCTTATTCCCATTCTGGAAATTGAGCACTGCACAGTTATACCATGTATCCATTCCATTGTTCATGCATGTTTAGGCTTTTATTGTGCTGCTAACATCAGAAAAGTCAGTCTTACAACTAATAAAAACATACAAATGCAACAAAGAAAGACTTTAGGATGTAGATCTAGAAATCAGTCTTCAACAGACTGTTTGGAGATGGTTAATGGTTTTATTTATCAGTGTTTCATAGAACACACTCATTTAAGCCTCTGCCAACTTCAAACGCCTGTCTCTAAGAGTCCAACATCCATTTCACAATGCAGTCCTCTCCATCATTCTCAAAAAATCCTGAGCAAACCTAAGCAAGTTATTAACCAACACATTGATTCTATCATGATTTGAGCAATTACTGTGCTTTAGCTTTTGGGTTGCAAACAACAAATTAAACTCTCATAGGGTAAATGTACTCAGCAATATAAATCACCTCTAAGGAAAATTTTAAAGTTATAATATTATTAAAGATCAATATACAATCTAAGATGTAAACAAATCAATGAAATGAATCATACCATGATTTCTGATCTGTGTTTTGGTTTCGTTGGGAGAATACAAAGCAAAACACTAAAGCAAAAGAAGAGAATGTGACTTGAATCTAGACATGAGGTAGGCCATTTGATTTGAACCATAGTCTTTGTAACATGCAGTTACAAATGGAAATATCCCAGGCAAACAAACCCACTTCTTAGTCAGCCTGAGCCTTTAATAAAAGTTTGCAATCATTTGTGTCTTAAATGATAAATGCTTACTCATAATTCATGTGTAAAATCACAGGTATGTATCTGTATCTGCTTACAGCTCGAGTCAGGCTGTTCTCTGCTGAGACCAGCTCACTCTCGGCCTGTGTTTGAAAGATGAAGGCTGTCAAGAAGCCTTAACGAACCGGAACGCGATTATGTAATCCCCTGTTAGTGTACAGCACTATGTCCTGTTTGTTTGGCCATTCTATATGCTTGAAACACTCATCCATAATAAAGGAACGCACGAAAACACAGAAATAAACATTTGTCCCATCAAAAACATCACTACTGTAATATAATTAATGATTTATGCATCCATGCTTTACACATTAATATACAGAACGGAGTCGTAGTTTGCACAGAGCAAAACGTAGATTTCGACTACTATTTTATAATTGATCCTATTTGATTATCTGCTTCAATTACGCTCATGTCAATTAAGGTACATAAGTTGTTTTGCTCCTCAAGGTAAGAACGTCAATCGATAAACATCGTGCACGTTGTGGGACGTCATGTTCAACTAACTTACCGAATTTCCTGTCCGCGATGGTAACAGCGAGCGCGCGGAGAGACAGAACGGCGAGGAGCAGCGCGCGCACGGAACCCATCCTTCCCGTCGGGTCCGAAGAGCTTCTGTTAATTCGGCATAGCGGTTCTCACGTTTCACGGGTGATACGATTAGAAGGGAAGTGGGTCAGAGGAGAATGTGAATATGAACGACGGAAATGAGCGATAGTGAGATGTGTCCTGTACTCAACTCTGTGAGGCGCGTTCAGCACCACGGTCAGCGCCCCTCCTCAGCTGCTGACGTCATTGCTCACAGACGCTTTTGGAGACGTGTTGTACGCTGTACATGATCTAGCCACGTGTATCTAGTTTGCAGAGATGCACTTCATTTCTCTTATCGGATAGCCAGACATATATGGTTATCGGTGATGATCTAGAACAGTCACTTTGATCAAAGGTTGTGCCGCTACCAAAAACGATTCTGCTTGTGGTGCGCTGTACCTAACAGACATTCCACTAAGAGAATAAATCACATCCTACGTGTGTGACAGATTCGAAGTCAAAGTTGTGTCAAAGTGTTGTGTCGAAGTCAAAGTCTATAACCCAGCCGTGAAAATATCTAAGGGAGTCGCATATATATATAAAAAAATAGTTGAGATGTGTTGATGCTCTCAAATATTAGAATTCAAGTTCAAACGAGTTCAAAGGATAAATAAAAAAACATCCTTCTACAAGTCTGAATCTCATGTACTTACATTTTATTCCTCTCCTGATTTTAAACTGACACATCTTAGAAAATGTCTCACCATAGGAAAATAATCATTTATTCATATCTTTGCATAATTGGCATTTAGTAATTACTTGTAAATTCGTTTGATATAAAAAGTACACACAAAACCTGTGGAAAAACATCAAATCACACCCTAGTGGTTGGTTTTGAATATAAATCAAAAAGCTGAAAGCTTAAAGCAGTGGCAGATTTATTCAAGGACATGTTGATGTAAAAATAATATGAAGCTTATTATTGTTAGTTTTTATCTAGAAGCGTAATGATGTTACATCTTTACAATGTTGAAAGCAAAAGTGATAATTTTGATTATCTGCAGCACAAGAGATCTACTGTGGCATTTAAAACTGTACAAACAACAATAAAAGAAGTATCAAGAGATAGACAGCATTCTGGTATTAGAAAACCACAAGATGACGGTATAAGCTGTCCTGTCTAACTGTCTGATTGTTGGCATGGAGTTATGATATCATTCAACATCCTGACAGTGGATTCATAGATGGCCCTGAGATGGTGAAACAAAAGAACAAAACAACATTAACTGTCACACAGCTATTAAAGGTGGATTGTCTGTTTGCAATGAAAACAAAACTGTGAAGGATAGATATTTAATCTATTTAAATCTACTGCCAATTAGTCAGGCTGACACAACATTGAAAATACATGGCAAGAAAAAAAGAAAAATAAATAATAATAATAATCGGTAACAGGAAAAACTTTTCTGTGTTGTGAAAACCAGACATAAAACATTGACTGAACAGACTCATGTATTCTATACAGTCTTATTTTCATTTACATAAAATTAAATATGGCGTCTACCATGACTAATGACTAAAGCATGCTAAATCTATTACCTCTGGATATTTTCAGCGTTTTCTGCAGTGATGTCGTAATGGCTCTGTATTTGTCTGCGTACTGACACACCAATTTCCTTCAACTCTACGTTAAATGCATCAGCTGCAATAAACAAAATAAAATAGTTTAAAAGTAAAAAACCCCTACAGATCCTTTATTTGTCATTTTATCACAGAAACACATCAAATCCAGTCTTGCAGTTTACTCATGCTTGAGTTTCAAACAAAAAGCTATATTAATGTCAAATATCATGAGTAAATGACAGAATTTGTAAGAATAAAATGTTAAAGAAATATGATTATAACTCACTTTGTTTGATGACGGTTAGAACGTGTGTAACTGCAGCCCACTGTGGGATGCTATCGATGGCCTCTGAATCTATAGAGGAGCTCATTTCAGACAGAAAAAACCTAGAAAATATTGACAAAAAGTGTTTAAAACCGATGAGAGGTTTTAAATTAAGTAAATGTATAGTCTTTTGGATATCAATGTTTTTTTATGTTACCTGGTAACTGCAGGAGATCTGAGGATAACTTTGAGTATAGTGTTTGAGAGAGGTGGAAGATCATCAAGTGTCTCTGGTGTCAACACCTCTTCCACATGAGAGATCTACATGAAGAAACAAGCTCATTAATTTCTTAATAATTTTTATTTTTTATATTTTATTTATTTATCAATGCCTTACACATATTAATTTGATCCTTCAAAGACTATAACAGGCCTCCCACATTGTTTGGAGATTTACTTAAGAATAAGTGCTTATTGATGTCAGTCATTTTGTCACTTTTAAATAGGTCATTTATATTAGTAGTTCTGAATAAAACAAAGTATCGATAGCATACGGTCCACTCGACAACTATTGTAATTAAATAGATAACAGTACAATGTCACTCAAACATAGCAAAGCATTTTTAATAGCTCCTTATTGAAAAAAAAAAAAGATCAATGTGCTTTAGTATAACTGCTCATGTACCTTCTGCAGCGTGCGGCTGATGTCAATAATAACTGCTGCACAGAGTGATGAGAAGACTCCTGTAATGAACTCTGACTTTTCTGTTGTTAAATTAGTCACCAGCAGAAAGTCATGGAGATCTTCCTCAGAAGCGCAACACAGCTATAGACACATAAAAGAGACACACTTCATTACACTTATGTCTATTATTGCATTAAACAAAGACACTGGAGAGCATTCAAATGATAATGATACTAAATTTAATTTAAAAACAGGGAGATACAGATTGATAAACCGGTCATCAACTTTTAAAAGGCCTCACCTTCTGACCCTCCTCTTTGTCTTTACGTAGTCGATGCGCAATAATCTCTACAACTTTCTGGAAGATGTTGGTCAAAATGCGAACAGTGAGGGTTAGCTGATCATTCTCCCCATCTGTCTTATGGGAAAGACAGGACTGTGCCACCTCAGCAAGCACAGCGAGTACATGAGGGACACACATGTATCCCTTCTCTAAATTAACACACATGCAATTGTTTATTTTAATACAAGCATTATGCCGTTTCTTAAAATATGCAGGGACTGTATTTTGTCTAAATACAAAACAAAAGCAATCTAATTAAAGGTCTCACCAGACTGCAGTACAGAAGCAACATGCTGTAGTAAGTGATCTCTGAAATCACTGTCTCCTACAGAAACCCGTAGCACATTCTTGCACACTATTAAACAACTCTGACAATGAAGGAGAAAAAAAGGAACTTTTAAATGTCTCTCACACCAAGCGATTGTATGACATCGAAGACCAGAAATGTAAACATTAATTTAAAAACCTATATGATTAATAAGATCAACATCTTTCAAAAAGTAGTAAAAGTGAACATTCCACTTACTTCTACTATACTCCTGCTTAAAGACAACTGCTGCTCATTACTGCAGCCGGTCAGAAAAGAAAGGATCTTCTTCTCCACCCAGGACACAGAAAGCTCCAGGGATCTCAGAAACTCTCGCTCCTCTGGGAACTACGATCAGAAAGAGGCGCCAACTTGACAACCAAACCATGTAACATTATAACAACACTAAAAGGACAAAGTGATAAAAGTAAACCTTTGGTTCCCTAACATCCTTATATTTAAGTGTGTTTAGAGAATGTGTCCAATGTTTGAAACATGTAGACTCACTTTGTGTTGAAGGTGGATGCTGAGTCGGCCATGGATGATAAAAGCTCTTTGGGCTGTTTCAGTGATGGCCGTGCTGACCTCTGATCCACTCAAAGAAGAGAACAGCAGTGACTGGACACGTCAACCACACATGTACAGAAAAAAATATAAAGAGGGCACAAATGTGCATAAGGAAGGACAGATGAACTTTCCATTAGATAACAATGTGCAAGCATAATTTTTCATATCATGCTAGACCAAACAATATTAAAAGCTCATAATAGAGCTCTGACTAGGATAATAAGGCCAAAAACATCATATGTAACAGCTTTGTGCAACATTATCTACTAAGCACGATTCTTAAAAACCTACAATTACCTCATTGGCTTAATAACTGATGACAGCATAATATCCTGACACCGAATAAAAGAGAGACCTTGCGCTAATTCTCTGTAATATCACTAATTATCATGAATATGAGTAATCATCAAGCTCATGTCTATGGTACCTTCCATTTGTTGAGGGCATTGTGTAGCTGTCTGATCTGATCCAGTGGCATGGTAAGCAGACAATCTCGTGTTTTAGGGTGCAACAGAAGGTAATCCAGATAGTCCAGGCCCAGATCTGGCTTAGACTCCTCCAGTCCATCAAAATGCACTTTGCCACTTGTATTTTCATCAGCCTGCTGATAAGGAAAAATTTAGGTGTATTTACATAGAATAGTATTACACTAGAGCACACAAATTGTATACAAATTGCTTTAATTTGAATTCAAATGGGAACATTTTAGTTATAGTGTTAAATAACCCAATTATGGCAAGTTACCCGTTAACATAATGGAAAGACACACAAGAGATGACAGCATTTATCCAATGAGGAGCCTATTAAAAAAAAGTTACTAGTTTTTGACGCTCTGTGTTTCAAATTCTTTATGCAAAATGAATGAATAATAAAAATGCACATAAAACAATCACATAGGATATACTGCATTTCATTTAGTGCTGACTTGAATAACTCGATTAAAGCTGTAATGCACAGCACTTTTATGATAATATCCATCTTTCCCACAGTTTTGGCCTTTAGCAGGCGGGGAGACGGACAGCAGCGGAGATGAAATGGGAGAGAAGTATCATACAAAGATCTGCCCACAGAAACTGTCTCTGTAACGTTAACTGCTACGACAGTAGTTATTTTAAATGAAAACGACATTTAACACAGACATGGGCTTTCTTCTAAAAGCCCTAAAAGATGACAATGTTTAACACCTACTAAAAAGACATAAATGAAAACTACAATAAATAGGAATATCTATATTTTATCCAGCTGTAGATTTGACCTCTCTCATAGGTGCAACTTCTGTGAGCCAGTTCTCTATCAGTTCCACAATATGGCTGATCTGCCCCCAGCTACAGAGACACTCCACCGACTGACTGTACGCCATCACTGCAGAGCCTGATTTCAGACTCCTCAATTGAGACATCACTTTACTCCTGCAGAGAGAGACACATAGTCATGAATACACCCAGACTGTTTCACAGATCGCTCTCTAAAGCCTTCAAGACACATTCAATCCCTCCAGCATTAAAGTTTGCCTCTTAGATCAAAATGAAATCAGTTGGCTTTGAGAATTGGCATTTCACTTTTAAGCCATACTGCTGTTTTGGGGAGATGGCTAAGACACCATGTGGAGCATGTTACGCACCCAGAAGAAAGGAAGACATTTGAAAACGCTCTATTTGTCATTGATTTGTCCTTCTGAGGAATAGTTCACCTAAAAATGACAATTCTGAAATATTACCTCTAGAGATAAGGGTGAGTAGATGGCAGAATTTTTATTTCTGGCTGAACGATTTCTTTATAATGGGGTTTTTAATAATGTGAGCCGTGGTTGGAGGTTGCTGAATGAAAGTCATACTGACCTCAGAGCTGGAACAGCAGAGGCAGGAAGCAGAGAGGCTAGAAGAATGAGAGGGGCTTTACACCGCTCCTCCTGCTCACACACACACACACAATAATGTTGCACCTACATTGCATCAGCTCTGAAGATAATTACAGCTTTACTTTTTTAACCATCCCTTTGGTTCTCCATGGGTGATGGTGCATCTTACCTGAAAAACTTTGAGATACTGTGGCAGTACAGAGGCAAACTTTGATGTGGTGTACTTGAAGGCCTCTTGGTTAGACTGGAGAGATTTCTGAACGCTTTTCCACAGAACGACTAATATCTCCAGTAAGCTGGCCATGGAGGCAGTGTCTTGCACTGAGAGAACATCCTCCAGCAACTAGTGATAATGACAAACACCCAAATAAAATAAACATTATAAATAATGATCTTTAACATTTCAGATTTTTTTTCCGATCTTCAGTTTAGTTAGAGAATATATTTTGCTACGTTGTAAAAAGTAATTAAGATTTGTAACCGAATATAAATATACATTTAAGAAGTCTTACTGTGCTGTTTTCTTTATTGCTGGATGCAAATTCGTCATCTCCTGAATTTTGAATGCACACATTCAGACACTTCCTGATCACCAGCATAAGCTTAACTGCAAACATAAAGGACAGCGAGTTTGCATTAATGCTACTGATAAAGACAAACTACCTTACTAAGGTCTGAGTCTAAATACAGTATTGGCAATAAGTCAAATCATAAAGCAATCTAACCTATATTAGCAGGAGCAGTGTAGAGATAGGCATAGCGGTAAAACTTGCGAGCTGCTCCAGGGTTTGTCTGAATCAGGGTGACGCATCGCTCACACCAGACAGTCTCTGACTGGTTGACTGGAAAGAATGAGTTGAAGAGGAGATTGACAATTCGCTTGGAGACAGGAGGCGAGTCGATCTCCAAACGTGCCAGCAGGTGTTCCAGGGAACAAACTTTCCAAAACTTGACAAACAAAAAAACTGAATTAAGAATTCAATTTAAGCAGAAATAAAAAGATACAGCTTAGGAACTGCTTAAACTTGTACCTTGGCTGCCCGGACACCTTTGATCTTGAGGAGCATGCCCACAAACGCAACTCGCACCTTTTCAGAGCTGTCGTGGAGGCTGCTCTTCAGTGCCGGCAATAGTTTTTCCATGAGCGGATGGCTTAAACTGTTATCCAGAATTATAGACATACACTGTAGAGAACACAAACAGGTCAACAATAATTAAGTCATGCACAAAAAGAATGAAAAGATATGAAGACCACAATAATTATTTTGTCTCATTACACAGAGGTGTCAGACACTAACCTCAGTTTTTAAGATAGCACAAGCTATAATTGTGTCCCTAAACATTATGCCCAGAAAAGTTCAAACTAATTATGAACACATTTAATAAAATTTTGTGTTTTGCTTTTCAGGTTCAAAAGATTATAAAATCAGTGCTAACCTGTGGTATATAAATTAATGATTGGGTATGAGTAAATTCCATTCCAGTCTCTGCTTTATTTAAGGACTTTTTTAAGTCTGAAGCTTCTTAACAACTAAATCACAGTGAAATTAATTAGTAGACAGTGACCTTGCTCAAGCTGTAAAAGGCTTTAAATTGTATTTTGTTGCAGTGCTATTGTTCTGCATCTCTCTCTGATCTACACTTTTTTTTATCAAGTGGCTGACAAACAGGTAAATATCAGTTTGGGGTTTTACCATGAAGACAGAACAACGGACATCTGGAGAGCTGGTGTCATTTGCCAGCTGCAGGATGAGCTTCTGCAGAAGGTCTGTGATGACCGTGGATGGAATAACCTCCCAGCAACGTGCCAGGACAGAACACACACCCAGCACTGCAGAGGAGCGCACTAGGGGCTGGTTGTCATCAAGAAGAGCCTATAGGGACACAAATGGTCATTTTAAAGAAGTTACTTTATTGTACTTTGTACAATAGAAAGGAAAAATCCATGTATTTTGTTTGCTCATATTGAATGTCACAATGGTTGACATACAAAAAAAACAGAACATCAATAATTGAATTAACTGTCCACGTACAAACAGCAAGTCAAGTTGTTTCTGAACAGCCTGGTCTATCATCTCACTGTTCATGCTGGGGTCATGGATGGGAAAGGCCTCTGTAAAGAGCAGCGTGGCGTTGGCACGGACCTCAGAGTTAGTGGCCTGTTTAAAACAGTGACATGCAAATTAAGTAAAAATTTCAAAAAATTTAAAAGTAGACAGAGTAGCATCCATTTATACACAGAAAGTATTTATATTTACTGGTCAGGTATCATACAGAGGTTACATCACTGATGTATTCATTCATGAATTCTTAAACTCAACAAACAGCATTCGCTTTTTAAATCATGGATTTGGATTTATGGGATAATTGGATTTATGATCCACCTTTAGTGCTTTCCACAGAATTGGCTTGTATAGTCTGTGCAGCATCTCATCAACTCCCTCTCGAAACTTCTGCTTGTGGAAATGAGTAAGGATCTACAGACACAAGGTACAATTTTTCATTTATATTATACTTGGATTCAAATTATTACCATTATAAAGAATGCATATGACATAACACAGTAACTTAAAAAATAATCAAATGAATTTTTTTGGCTTTAAAACACCAGAAGTCAGCTAAAATGTCAAAAAGGTTCATCTTAATAAAAAACAACTTGAGTGTAATAATGCACTTCACTGCAATCTAATTTAAATAGGATTTTAAGTTGACCTGTCTGACTTTGCTGTGTACAGATGAGTTTCTGTGGAGCAACAGAGCGTGTTGCATTATATCTTGAATGCAAGTGGATTCAATCTCCTCCAGGAAAGAGCCTGATGCTTTCCTCCATGCTCTGAAGTAAATCTCAGCTACATGTACAGACAGAGCTCTGGGGTTACAGGAGGAGAAATAAAGAATAACTGTGAAGATCAAAAGAAACAGTACATCAAACAAAACACTAACAATAACAACAACAGAAAAAGTAAAGTTGAAAGCATGCAATAAAATGCTTGTGTATCCTTTGTAAAATTACATAAATAATATTACTGGACTTTATGCACCATTGGAAATAATTATATGTTTATACGTTTAAAAGTACAATGCACTGTGCACTGAAATGTGTAAATGTGCACCAAATAATTTGTTCTACATCAAAATGTTTTACCGTAACCCATTTAATTTAGACGTAAATTCCCATAAGATTAAGACTTAGTCATATGAGTAGCCTAGTAAAAGCTATTTAATTTTATTTTAATCACACCTAAATGGTAATACCACATTTCTATAAGGGTACCCATAACTAAACTTTTGCATGATGCTGCATCTACGCAGTTAGGTGTAAAAATAACTATATATACACAACTGTGCAAAATAAAATAAGAATTACTGAGCACAACTTTAAGCGTTATAAAAGAAAAGGTCATGAGCGTATAAAGTACTTTGGGAAAAACTGCAGCTGGTTCTTAATAGTTTCATGAATCATTCTAATGAAGCCTTCATTCCAGGAGAAGAGGAAGGCAAGGAACCGTTTCCCCTAGAAAAATAAGCAATAAACAAAGTTACACAAGTTAATCTATAGTAGAAATCACATCTGCCTCTCACAGAAGATATACACATACCTCTTCTTGTTTGATATGAGAGGCGCTGAAAAAACATTGGAGCAAAGGATCAATGACCTGTTGACCCTTTTCAGATTCAAAGTCCACACTGAGAAGCACCTCTCGCAGAGAACACAGCCTTCTGAGCTCACTTACCTGAAAACACACCCAAAATCTACAATACATCCTGATAACATCATGATTTTACAACATAATGATACACAAGAAGTACCCAAATTTGAAAATACTGCATAGCTAAATGTGCAAAACATGTATAGATAAACTAAAATGGTTTAAGTACCGATTTCTCAATCGTAACAGTGTTCTCCAAACAAACAAGGAAAGCAGTCCAACCAAGTTCCTCTTTTCCTTTTAGATCCCGCTTCCACCAGCATTCAAACATCCAATGAATAGCCTGCAGGAGAGGTGTCTGTGACAGTGGCAAAGCACTCTCTATACCTGCAATAAAACAATGTGTAAACAAATGGATTTTTTATTAAATATACTCTTCATTATGATTGGCACAATAGTGTACAATAGTGACAACCTGAGGTCAAACCTGCAAGCAATTTGCTTTCACACTTTTAATTTATTAACTTATATTGTCAATTATAATTGTCATTGTTAGGTTTTCAAAAAATATTTTTAAGTGAGATGAAATGTGACCCTGCCTGTAAAAACCCAGCTGAAGTCATTTTTTGTTTTCTACATAGTCATCCTATATAAATGTAAAAAACACTTTGTGAAAGTATAACCTTGATATCTTCAAAACTGAGTAAGGCTATGTCAAAGATTAAAATCATAGTAAAATAAATAATTAAACTTATGATGCTCTTAATCTCCCAAAATTAGACTTTGAGAGGTTTTCAAAGGCAGGGTCACAAATATTAAATCAAGCATTCTGTAGCACTAAGACTAAACACTGAAAGGACAACCAAATGTTTACATTTTGTCTAAATACATGTATTACAAGTATTTACTTACGGTTGAGTACTTGGGCACAGCCAAGAAGAGAGGTGTAAGTGTCATTTTCCTGCAAAATGTCTACAGACACTGTAGAAACAATGGTGACACCTTCTATTACTGCCATGGCTTGTATCTGAAGAATAGAACAAACAAAAAAGCAAAGTACTTGTTACTTTAACACAGTCTCCAAAGACGCTAGGTTTCCTCATGGAACTTTATCAATGCTTCAAACATGTACACCCATTTACATAATTAACAAATTTTAAATGATTAAATTCCACACGTCACCTGCTCTTCAGACACCTCCACCTCCATGTCCCCAGCATCCTCCTCAGCACCAGTGATCCAGCGCTCTGGAGGATGAACAGTGAGCGTGTGCTGCAGTAACTTCAGCAGTCTCTCCCACAGCTCCTGCCTCTGACTCCTCTGCAGTTCTGACAGAACCTCCGCCAGGTCAAATGGATCTGCTCCATCCTTCTAAAACACCAATGAACAAAATAACACATTTTCACAGTTGTTTCTGAATCAAAGACTTATGTATGAAGTCTTTATACACACAACATACTCGTGACTTTTTGAAATTATATAGTATATCTCCAAGGGAAATTCCAGGGTTGTGGACACGAAATTTTAAGTCAAAACATGATATATTCATTTTTACAGAATGTATTTATTATCAATAGGCTATATTATAGCATATGTTTATATTTGACAAACTGTTGATAGAGTCCAGATGAAAAAAAAGTTCTTCAAGGAAAATAAAATAGTTTAATTTTAATTGTCATAAGCCCATTTATAAGAAATATCGACTGTATATGGATGTGACAAGTCTGAAAACAGCTATTTACCTGACTATAAAAAACCATGCTTTAAATATAAACATTTGCACGATTGTCAATGCACGGTTGATATTTGCACGGAATTGTCTATAAGTTTTGTCGTTTATGCCATACGTTGTTGTAAATACAAACTTGTGGAGAAGTAAAAAGATGTAAAGGAAACTCACATGCAACTTGATGAAGTTCAGAAAATCCTGGACGTGTTCATGATGGACTGAGTCCAGAAACAGCTTTCGTTTCGACATTTTAACAAGAGTCCTACCAGGAAGAACAGATGTGGAATCAATACTGGAATAACAACATTTAACTGTTTATTCATGCACAGATCATACTTTAATCATATGGTTCTCTTACGTAAGCAAATAACATACCCCAAAACTGCTTACAATGCTAACAAGTCATTAACCGAATATTTCGACAACACACAGTAAAGGCATTAATCGCAGATTTACATTAAAAGCAGTGTCTGTATTAATTTTCTACACAAACCTGTCACATTTGTTTACATACAGAAAATCACTCCACTCCGCCCGTTTCGATATTTCCCCGCTCAAAATCAAAGAAGCGTCATGACGTCAGACGTAAAGTTGTTGTTTACGACGTGTTGTGTGACAGCGCCATCTGCTGTACAGGAGATGAGCAGCGCTTTTAATGTAATAATACACGTAATAATACTATCGATAAACAGTATTTAACATTTGTATATACCATTCTTTGAAGAATATACAATACTTTTAAACACGTTTCAGACGCGTACTGCTATGACGGAACATCGACTGTGTTCATTAGTTATGCAAAACCGAAAACTAGCAATTAATGTACACCAGATGGCGATAAAGAACGCCGTAATAAATGACCCTTGGGCAAAATGTATTTTGGGTTATGCATGTATCGTACATACGTGTAATATTCGGATGATACATAACATTTGTAATTACAATTAGGCATAGCTGAGATTAAGCAAACAAATGGGAGCAAAGGCAGATTATTGGCCATTGTATTTTAATAGGTTGCTTTAACATTTTAAACAAACAACCAATTATGAAGCATACAGTATCAAAAAGAAACAACAGTATGAAGAGACAAAAAAAGGGAACAGTAAAGTAATGATAATAACAATAATAATAATAACAACAACAACAGTAACAATAATATAACAAATCAATAGTATTTATATAAGAAAACATTGAGTTTTGCCTTAAAATAGTATAATTTACTTTTACAGTATAAAAGTCTGACATGTTGATATCTGAAAACATAACCTGGAGACTAAAGTTCCTCATGCATATTTTTAAGTGTCTCCAATATAATTTTATCATGCACAATGCATAGAGAAGAATAAGGCTGAAAATCTCCCCGACAGCCATTTCACAGTCTTTAAACAATCCTAAACAATAAACATCGTGACCAGTAACATACAAACACATTTCACATATTACATACATAAACTAGCTTCCTTGCTCTAATACAACCTGACAAATCTCTTGCAATGAATATCAAACTGTACAGGCATTTGTGTGCTATGCAATAGAAAACAAGTGAAATACTTTTAAAATAAAGTATTATCAATGGATACTTTTATGAAGAGCTATACGTAACTAGAATTTACACTACTCCATAGATGAACAGAGATAAATTAAAATAAGGGTAAAAGTCAAAATCAGAGCAGCATAAATTCTAAGCAAAAGTGTTCACATATATGCATACAGTGTCTTTTTCATTTGCAACCCACATTTGCAAATGTGACCCAAAACCACCTCTTTGGCCATGTGTTGTATGTAATTTTCTGCCTTAACAACGCTACAAGAACATGTCTGACTTCCATGTAATACAAAACCCAGCATTCTAAAACTGAGAATATTATAAAAATAACAGTGAATGTGTAAACATTGATACTGACAAGGAGATTACTAGTGTCACTCCATGTCAGTCAAAGCATTGTTTAGTTATTTTGCAGTAACGTTTGCATAACTTTAGTGTCAATGATCTAGTGACAAAGTAAAGCGTGTACAATGTGTTGTATATAGATGGCTAAAGCAACAGACTGATTTAATCTTTGGAGAAAACGAGGGTAAATGGAGAACTGATGCTTGGCAATTTTAAGCTTTTCTGAAAATACGAGAATTTTTTTAGGCCAGTGTGAATCCCAGTAGATGTAGCCTGATTTAGTAAGGCAAACACCACTACGGAATTACTGAATGCCTTTCCTCAGTAGATTATCTTATGCGGGTTTTGCCATACCAGTGTCCCAGTTACCCACAGTTCCATTCAAATGCTTTTTTCTGCTTTCTTACATGGACCACTGCATCTAAATGACTTTACAATCCAATTAACTGCATCTAAATGACTTTCTTTGATCCATCCTCAGTCAGATTATACCTGAGAGAAAGAAAAGAATTCATAAATCAAACATGTCAACAAAGGTATGGAAGGTACAACTGCAGGAATGAGTGAACACTGAAACGCACCATCGGGTCCATCCTTTAGAAATGTCTTCACCTGCCAAATCCACAAGTGCCTGCGACAAAGACAATCTATGCTACAGCAAAACTCACTGATCAACAGAATGAGTAAAAAACCATATACTAAACATATACTATAGCAAAAGTGAGCATGGTGGTGTATTTATTACCTTGCCCAGCAGTACTTTGTGTTTGGACAGAAGTCCTCCTCCATTCTTCACAGCAACATCTAGTGTTCTCCTGTGCAATTCCACTACAGACACGCTAAACTCAAAGCTGACAAACACAACAACAGATTATAACTATTGTGTTCCTTTACTGCAGCAGTGTTGCTTGTTTACTACATGCATCTGCATCAATCATCAAATTACGTACATGCATAGTTAACGTGATTATGTGATTAATGTGTTAACTCTACTGTTATCGTGGAGGAAGCACAGAGTCTGACCACTTTTCTGAATACAAAAATGCAAGAATACAATACAAACAAGACTATATTTAGCACTCTATCCAGCCTTTGTGTAAGATTGTCTTACGATTGGTCATAGACAGGGTTGAGTGTCCTCTTGAGCGTGCTGGTTTTTCTTCGGCCACCCCGGCTCTTGTCTGGTAACAGGTACAGGCGGATATATGGATCCGAGCCATCTTTGGTCAGTGCTATGAGGTTTCTGTCATTGCGATGCAAACACACGTTTCACATTACTAACAGATATATTAAACTCGTACCGCTACCAGTCTTACACTTGAAAAAGTAAATCACTGATCATATGCTACACATCTGATTAATACTGCATGTGTGTTTATTGTAAAAATTAAAAAAACGTCAGAAAAATAAATGAATCGAAAAAGAAAGACTAACAGACTGGCGGCACATGCATGTGTGTATTCTCACCGACAGGCATGAACCACTACAATGAGCTTGTTCCTTTGTAAGCTGTGTCGGACAGTGAGCTGAACTTCACCAAGTGGATATTGACTCAGCCCAGAACCGCTTTGTGTATAAAAACACAAAAATAAAGTCAAAACAGTCCTCTGCTAATATAATTGTACTGTACATTGTGTCAGATACAGACTCACTTTTGCAGTTGCTGTAATCTGTGCTGTAGCTCCTGTGTGGCACAAGGCAATGAAACGTCCGAGGCCAGACTGGGCGTCGAGTCTCTATGAGACTGATGCCTGAGAGAGCTGCGAACTCCCAAGCTGGAGACACTGTGACGTGCTTCCGCCAGGCGTACCGGGGAGCCGTCTGATCCCCGCTTTCCCTGAGGTGTGTCGGGTGGAGGGGTTGGTGATGGGTTTTGTGGGGGCTGGATGACTGTGGGTGTGGAGTTGCTGGTGGCCGTTTGAGGTTGTGAAGTGTTATTCTGACTAGTGTGTCTCACTCGGACGGATGAAGGTTGACTGGAGGTGGCCTCCTTCTCCAAACAGAGAACCTGAAGACACAGATTATTATTTGCAAGTTGAAACCTTTACTTAATCAAACTACACCTAATAAAACTAAATCACGTCATATATCTACTCTTTAGTCCCCTTCAACCCATGTACATACACATTGATTTGTCAAGCAATATATTACATCCGTACATGAACCACATGTGTAAAGTTTTATAAAAATACTGACTCTTGGTGTGACTATTTCAATATAATATTCCCTCCCCTCAATTTGTTGATACAACACAAGCAAACATTTTCTTTGAATCACACACATACAAAGAGACAGAGACACACCGACCCTGAGAGCCATTTTTAATTTGAGGGTGCTGCTGGGGCCAGAGCTCTGCAGAGGAAAATGCTGATTCAGCGTCATGTCCACCTCCTGCAGCAGAGAAGCAAGTGCCACACGCACACTACCAAGGGAGCACTTGAGCTTACTGTCCCTCACCTGAGATACACAAACAATGCGTACATATCACTTTATTTCTTACAAAAGCGAAACATTTCAATGTTATATAAAAATGTAAGTATTTCATATTTTAAGCACTGAGCCGTAATATTCTCCATTTTTTATCAACTTTACATTATTTTGACAAATCAAATTGAGGATCTACACTGAGAATTAATGCATATGGCAAACATACAGTAAATAATAAAGATGACCATCTTAATAATTATTAATTACTTAGCACTGCAGCTTTTAGGGTGGTCTCTTCTAGAATACCTCAACTTCCAGTTCCTGAGTACGGGGGTTGTTGATGAGGAAGGAAAACGCCTCCTCCCACAGTGGCTCACTTGTTTTATATCTCACCTGAAACCACATGAGAAAACACAGCCCAGGACTGAATATACTTTGGCATTATCATTAGATTTCCTCGATTGGTAGTCTCAATAAAGTGATAAACGTTACCTTGCTTGTGTATGTCTTTTGTCCCACAGTTAGTTTGACAAAAGGGTTTGGATCTATGCTCACTTTCTTCCCAGACTGTTGAGCGAGAAAACATATTTAGTTGTACTGTGATATGAAAGTCACCAAACTGTAAAATGGTAAACTGTATAAACTATTGTTAATAATTACTTAATTGTGATGCATTTTTAAGATCAAAATGTAGTCAGATTATTGTTACCAATAACCAAGGCATACTGCCAATGCTGTTTACTCCACAAAGCAAGTTATTGTAAGCTGTGTAATGTATGTAATTGCAAATACCAGTCATGTAAATGCCCTTATTCAATTCAATTAAAACATGAATGTACAAAAACATTAACATACAGTAATAGTTGGATATCTATGCATGTATAATGAATTTGGTTTAGGGGTATAACCAAAAGATGGAAAATGTACAGTATAGCCATAATAAAGTATACCTATCCAACTGATTTTAAATGCATGCAATGGTGAGTGAGAGGAGTTCATGATAGAAATGCATTTTGAAAGTAAGACAATCACAAAAGACATAATACTATGTCTATGTCTGGTGATATGGTGCTTAATGTCCAAATATTCAGTTCCACATGCATTTTTAATGTACCTTCAGGCCTTTATAAGGGGGTTTGGGGCCATCAGGGTTAAAGTCAAGAGGATTGGTCTTTTCAGAGGAAAGGTTGAAAAAAATGGAAAACAGGACAGTTAATTTAAAAGGACATGCAGAATGATTTATTACGTTGGCCCAATCCCATCTAAACTGCAATCCAGGTCTTAACAAAATAAAGGTCAAAATAAAAATCATATTCACCGTCAATACATTTTTCCAACAAGCAAAGAGAAATTATTAAGCTGTCAGAGAAGTTGTGGTGTTTTCAATTATAACATGACAAGGATACAAAGAGCCTAAATAATCCCCTGCTCACACCGTTCTTTTCACATTTTCACAACAAATCACTTTTTTTATTTTTTATTTATTTTTTTATTTATTCCTTAAACATTTGCACTGTCACTTTACAACAATCACCACAGTCACTTTCATATTTAAACTGTGCATTGAACTGTGTATTGGTCTGCGTTACTGTCTTGTGCTGTCTGTCATGTGAAACATTGTTTTGTTTTACTATGTACTTGTATATGGCTGAAATGACAATAAACTTTGACTTTGACTTCTCTACAGTAGCTCTGCACCAGGAAATGTCAATCACATGTCTAAGAATGACCCAAGCCGTATTTAGACAAAACATGTAACTGCAGATTCACTCCAGTTAAAAATATATACAGTAGATGAACAAAAACTGTAAAAAATATAGGCCTTCATTGGTAAAATCCAATACTGTGGTAGTGTTTCATTAAATACACATGTGATAACTTTAAACATATTACACATGCTGACAGTTCAGAGTGGTTATTCACATGCACCAGTTTAACATACTTCGTGTTTTTCACTTGTTAAGGTAAATCGGTGTCAACAGATGAAATGTCTATTCACACTGTTAGGTACCCAGCCAAAACAAGGCCTGGAGATATAGGATGCAGATAACAGAAACACTCACAAATAAAGTTTTACAGACAGAATCAGAGTTCTCACAAAAGACCAGACCAGATGCCCTCCTCTCCTTCAGGTTTCCACAGGCAAGGCTGCCCTCAAAGACACTCTTTTAGTAGAGGAGGAAGCCACAATGAAAAGCATTAATCATGTGCGCACTTCAAATCAAGCCTAGGTGACTTATTAGGCCAGGAGTTTTAAGTCATGGCAAACTGATAACTCGATTTCCAACTCTCTTGTCAACAACACAATAATACAAATGGTTGCAATCGTAATTGAATTGAAAATATTCATTAAGGAGCATCGAAATACAATCTGTACCTTGGAGTGTTTTCACACATCTATTCGGTGCAACTTGGTTTTATTTGGAAGTATGAAATTGTGTCTACAAGCATTTCATAAAAGCAGAACATAAACATCTTGTGCTGAACATGTGAGAATGTAAGACTTTCTTAGGAAATCAGAACACATCTGATCCTATGATAAGATCTTAGGAAACAGATTATAATGTATGAAATCACATAAACACAGGCACAGAAAAAATACTTCTTAAGAAAAATGTTCTTACCGGCAAATTCCTGGCAGAGTCTAGGTAAACAACTAGCAGAGCTGAGGAGAGATTGTCGTTAGCCCTTATGGTCCTCAGAACCTAATGAAAAAACATATAAAGAAAAGATTATCAAAGGTTTAGCTAGTGTTTGTTTTCACCACATCTATCTGTGTGTGTGTGTGTGAGTGTATATACTTGATCTAGTTTCTCAGCACTTGGGTACAATGACAGCCACTCTAATCTCAGATGAAGCTTGCCTGTAGCAACCTCTTCCAAATCAAACCACTGCAAAAAAACAAATCATCAGTGTATAGGAATAGCACTTACAGACACGTTTCAGGCATAAAATATCAAAACTTGTTGTTGTGAAATTACACATTAATCAAATAAAGGACCATTACAGAGGCTGTGAACTAACACTAGTCATGTGAGATGTACATTTAGCTTAGCTGAAACTGTATTACCTCATCAACCTTCTGCTCCTTATAAAGCTCACTCAAGTCAATCATTAGACTGGAACAAATGAAAAATATAAAAGTTATAAAATAAAATGACTATTTTATATAGTCATTTACTATTTTATATAGTCATTTTCCGCAATATAATTAAATGATGTACCTGCCCAAGAAGTCATCTTTATCTGGATCTTCATCAAAGAGCTCAATTTCCAAATGTTGTCCTGAATGTTCATATACTAGTGCCTGACCATAAACAATTACAAGCACATTCTCAGATAACAGTTTATGTGCATGTGTATTATAAGCTGCTATAGTTAAATGGTTTCACTGTTTGTTTGCTTGCAAGTGAGCATGGGTACAGTATGTACTTACCTCATAAACTTCGTTCCATTTAGGGTGCAGACATTCTTTGATAGTCTTGCTTCTGAAGAGCTGGTTGCAGACCAGCAGCATACCATATGGATCAGACTTGCCTTTGATTAGACCTCCCAAATACGTGTCTTTAACTTCTAAATTTTGTGCTTCAAGAAAATGAATCCGTAAAACTCCCTGATGAGGAAGAGCATGTTAAAAAAGAAACAACTAGAGAGACTAAACAAAAAATATTAACAAACATATGGAGGATTTGGTGATTAATAAATGCTGAGATGTGTCTCTTCACCTTTGGCATTGGAAAACGGAGTTGTTCCAGTTCAACCTCACCGATTAGTGGTACAGTGATCCTGTTGGGCAGCACCATATAACTGTTGATAATTTCCTGAATCATGTGATCTGAGAAGCCACTGCCAATAAAGCAAAATAATTATATAGTGGGGCAATTCTTGCAAATGTCAAACATACCATGAGAAAATAAGGTTTTCACCATAATGATAGCTCAGATGTCAATATTTGGCCCAAAGAGAGGTCTTTATCAAGAATTTTAAAGTACTTTTTAATGTTTAAAGCATGACTTTTTATATATATTTTTAGAATTGTCACATCCATAACAGTCCAATATTTCACATAGAAGAGCCATCTCTTCTCCATTTTTGGGGTTTTATTGCTTCTGGTTTGCACATTTTAATTCATAGAAATTCTACAAAGTAGGATTAAAATCAGATCAAAATATTTTTCTTTTATTATACCATGCCACAATCATTTGGCATGACACTATATGCACATAATTGGCTGCAGTCTGCCTGTCCTGGCACAAACAAACAGACTATGATCTTGTTGAGAAAGAAGCACAAACAAGGAAAGATGCAACAGATATCAAATATACATAAGCAGCAATGCTCTCTCTCTCTTTCTCTCGCTCTCATTTAATCATTTCTCTGGTCCCTGAGCAGCTCGCTTTCTCTGAAAACACTGCAGTTCTGTCAGCCTGGGTTTCCTTAAGTCATCATTATCATTTGTGGAAGCCAAGATACAATTTAATGATTCTACACACACACACCTCACTCTTTGCCTTTGCTTGGATTGTGAAATTCACACAAATCAGGTATTACCAAGATACAGAAATGAGATGTGTACAGCAGTATAGATGCTTTTGTGTGGCTAATATGAGTAAAAAAAGTAAAATGCTTCTGCAGAGAGATTAATCATAAAGCAACCAAGTCTGGTTTTTGGTGTTTACATAACTGTATCGAACAATATCATTATCTAGCAGTCAAAATAAAAACTGTTGCATGACACTTACAAACAACCAGTGACACTTTAAAAAGGCAAATCTGAAGCATTAACATTTACGTGCATTGTTATTTATAGTTCACGTATGTTGACGCCAAACAATGACTGCCAGCAGACCAGCAGAGCTTATGTGTAAATCCACTTCATCTATTTCCTAGAACCCTAATCAACTACACAAAAACGAAACATGAGACTCAAAAACAGACATCGAATGCTGAACCAGACTACCAGCCATAGAGATGAGACTTGCAAACAATGTATCCATCACAGAATGCTTGTTTGAAACTTTAAGGCAAATAAAGACTAAACTGTTTAATTTATTGATGGTACATAACAGAGAGCTTCACAGATGTTAAATCTCTAAAGACAACTTGAGTAACTACCTTCAATTACATCAATTAAGTAAATAAAAGCCTTCCTAAAGGTGTCCTAAAGGTAAACTCCATCACCATTAGACATAACCATAATTAGTCTACAAACGGAAAACATATGATTTCATTCAGACAGCAGATTTACCTTTAATAAAAAAAACCTTTAAAAAGTATTAAAATATTAATTAGTTTTTCCCCATTAGTTTCTTATAATTCTCTATAAATATTTTCTTTCACTCTCTCGTCAGTCATACTGGACTCAAAGCTTGAATAGCTGTGATAAAAGCAGTTTCAGTGCAAATCATTTTCTGTGCAATAAAAAAGCATCAACGATTATCCTGGAAACATTAAACAGAATTTATAGACACCACAAAACCGTCATAGTTCCTGATTTGCTTGCCAGGCAGCCGCAGTTCTCCAGACATGTTTATATTAAAATCATAGTGTTCTCTGGACCTATAACAATCATTCACCAATCCTGAACAATAAAGCATCATAGATTATTTTCATGGTTGCACAGATTGATGAATCTCACATGAATGCATTCTTGTTCAGTTTTAGATCGCTATATAATGCAAAAAAACATGACCGACACAGGAGCAGCATTTTCTTGCACTAAAGAATGAAGAAAAACCAATAAACTTTAATAGCCCAAGACAAAGCACTCTTAACTCAAAATACTGCAGTGCTAATGACCACTGGTGCTAATGGTGTTTGCTGTGGTTCCAATAAAGATTATCAAGATGTGCTTTACTACAAGCAAAGGTGATGTAAAGATTCAGCAATGCTCTCTTCTTACACAGACAGTAGTTGATGGCCTGAAACATAATCCAAAACAACAAACTACAAAACCATTGACTGGATGATAGCTGCAGCCCCTACCCTACATTAAAATCTGGTATCTGATGACAGCAAATGAAAAACAACCATTTTAAAGTACCACTATGCCATCAGGGCGTCCCTGTTCACAGCAGTTAAAGCTGTGTAATCACTCACCCTCCTGTGTGTGTGTCTGCACCATCAGCACAACACAAGGTTCAACAATCATGAATCTGTTCCAGCTATCTACCACAGACAGTATCTTACAGCAACACATTATAGATTCACCACTAATCTGGGATTGTACTGGCCATTTCAATATTTAATTTGCTCTCTGAAAACAATCACTTTTGGTAATGTTGCTAAATAACCATAATGTAATTTAGAATGCAAGATCTATTTTGATATTGGTACATTGTGTTACAGATATTCAAGCTCAAGTAATAAGTGAGGCAGTTTGAGATCAATATCATGGGGGTTTAAAGGCAAATGCTATTGACTTCATTAAACTAGAAATGGAGTCGGAGCCTGTGGCTGAGTGGACAGCGCTCCAGACATATATACAGCGCAACTGAGCTTAGGCGACGCGAGTTCGAATCCCAGCTCTGGCGTCCTTTCCAAGCCCGCTACCCTCTCTCTCCTCCCAATCACTTCCTGTCTCACTACACTTTCCTGTCCAAAAATGATAAAAATAAATAAATAAAAAAACTAGAAATGGTAACAAGTTCACTGCCTCTGACTACATTAACATTATCATCAGGAAGGTATTTGTCAATTACAGTTACTGTATTTATGACGCATATACATACAAAAATATTTACACACAAATGTTACATTATTGAAATTGTGTTATTTTACTACTTCATTACTAAATATGATCATTAACTGCATTTTTAAAACATTTTTTAAAATAAATCTATTTATTTAACATTAAAAATAAGACTATGAGTCCAAACTTTTGACTCAAAAATTTGTTTTGTGACGTGGACAAAAAGATAAATTCATCAATGAGCAGTAAGATGATCCGATTATAATATGTCTTAAAGCTTAAACTGAATTGACGTAAACACACATTAGAGGGACTTATTTTCTACAAAAAAAATTCATCTACACTCTACAAATGAGGTAAAGGCCCGTGTTGTATACATTTGTGGATTATAACCAACAGAGCTTTAAGAACAACACAAGTAAGAACAACAAAAGAACTTCAGAAAAGTCAAAACATTAAAAATAATCCATATAAATCACAGGTATTTTAAAATGTTTTGTGAGATTAAAATCAAGTTACAAAGTGTTCCTAGTAAAGAAAGATCAATGTAAGTTAATGACATAATATAATATGAACTTACTTAAGACCTGGAATGTCCAATATGTTTGTGAGGCCTGTCCAGTTTATGTCCAGTAGCTAATTGAGAACAAGACAAAGAGACATAGACATAAACAAAGAAAACTCAAAAAAATCTGAGCAAGTAAATCTGCAAAGATTGTATAAAGCACAAAACAAAATCAGAGAGCACAAGAGAGCACATGTCTGTACATGCCTGTGGCAGTAATATTATACCATTAGTCCAATTCCACTGCAAAGAAAGAACAGAGGCAATATTGCACGATTCTGCCTTCATGAGAACAAGTGTGACAGACTGCAGTATACAGAGTAAACGAGAGGAAAGATCGAGAGAAATTAAAAACTGTGGAGAAGAAATAAAGCAAGTCTGCAAGTTTGTTTCATGATGCTGATATTTGAAGATTGAGGACTACGGTCAGACCACAGGATACTGGGCACATCACACAGCATTCAAACATGTTCAGATTTCAGTCCAACAAGAGTAGCCAGTACTGCATAATTTTAGCTCAAATCAAGCTGCTGAGATGACCTGCTGCAAAATTAGCCCTGACTGACTGAATATGGGTCAGTGATGCTACTGTCTGACACTGCTACAAACATGGTAAAAAGTTATTACGATCATATTATCTTGGTTAGCAAATCTTTAAATAGTCTCAACCAAGACTGTAATTAGCTGGTTCTGTTTAGTAGCAACTTTATCCAGCAAACAACTGGATGGCATCATATACACACACAAGTGCTATGGCAAGACAGTGTCTGCTAATGGTAATTCTCATAAAGTAACTGCAATATTATGTAATACTTCTATAGCTAAATAACTGTAAATTACAGCAATTCAAGAGCAAAAGTAAGTTTCTCCAATGATCCACAACATAAAATCATCTTAAAAGAATGTTATAGATACAATACAGACAAACAATGTTAATGTATCAGTTGTAGAAGTTGATAAACTTACTGGTTTCTTGAGGAAGAAGAGGGAGAGAGCACCAACAAGTGGCATGTTCCCCAGAAGTGGCTCAAGAATCACTCGCAGAACTCCATGCAGCTGCTCATACATGCACATGAGGTCACATAAAGACAGAGAGAAAGATCACATTAAACATTAAATGCATTTTAGATGTAAAAGCTTGTTCTGTTGGCATTTTTACTAGAAAACAAGACAAAACACTGAAAAGAATGACTTTCTGCAGTGAGAGAGCAGCACTGTGTCAAACAAATCATTTCCCATGGGTTGATAAATGTCACGATCCTGAGACTGATGCATTCATTTTGCTGTTGACAGCATTCCACATGCTCTGTGAAATAGGACATCTACCTTTCTAACCTAAACTCTGAGCAACAGAACTTTGAGCTTTATTTTAAACATTATGAAAGCTTATAACTCAATAAAAGCAAATAACTCAAGGAAATGTCTTTTCTTGCACACTCCTTTACAATTAAAGTGGAAAAACCATAACAGTGTAGTGAAGAGGTTATATAAGATTTTCAGCTTTTTTCTGTTCAGATTAAGTCTGCAAGTATAACTCTACAGCGAATAATGCAGCCATAACAGCCTGAGCTTTTTTAATGCAAAGAAAGTCTGCCAACTCATCACAGTGATCTGTGACACCAAGAAAATAAAAAGTGCTGGCAGAAGTGCCTGTGCCTATTAAATTTATTTATTTTCTCACTAAACACGTGTCTTAAGGGACAAAAACACAATTACACAGCATGTTCTTGAAAGTTGTGGGTGTAGTTATATTATTTTCTACATTCTAACCAATTTGAATTCATAATTTTAGAAAGTGTAATGTTAAAATGACATCACACATAAGCACAGCATGTTGTCACAGAGACATTTTTGCGATATGCATTTAATGGGATACAACTACTGCGTAACTCATGCACACAACTATTATTGTGTTATGTCTTGTGTTAAAATATTATTGTGTGATGTATGTGTGTGTGCATCTGATCATGTACTACAAACGGTACAAGGACATATCAGTATTTGGTTACACACCTCACTATAAATATAGGCACACCCTTTCAGTAAAAATAGGCTCCGTTCAGGCGACAAAAATTCCTTCCATGAAACACGTGTTTGCATCACAATATAGGAAAGAGCATCTTTGTTTCCAACACATTAACTCTGTATCCTTGACTAACATAACCCATTGGGTCATGGAGACAAACTCAATGGAAATAGCCATACATACCAGAGACACTGTTTCAAATGATTATGGCTAACACGATCCAACAGTATTGTGTTGAAAAAGAAAACAAAAAATTATGTTTAACATGTTTAATGAAAGAATAACGGTATACCTGTATACTTTTGATGCCTGCTCTACAGTAGTATCTTTTGACATCCACGTCGATTTCAGTATTTCCAACATAGCTGTAAGTGAAAAGTCAAACACGAACCAGGAATCTTACTTCAAATAAAAGACAGAAGGGAATTAAAAGATATCAGAAAGGCTTATCAAAGTGATGTCACCTGATCTGAAGATCCATGATGATTTGACGTTTGTCTACGTTCTCAGTGTAAACTTTGACCCCATTGATTCTGAGAGGCTGTGACACAGATGAGCACAGACGGCCTGTCAGGGAGGGCTGACATTTCTTTAAGCAGCGTGCATTCCCTCACAGAGCCCCGACAACATAAACTATTTCCATCTGACAGCTGCTCAGCTGTCGTTTTTAGCAGCAAAAGGTTGAAACAGTTACGTCAACCTTCCCACTCCTGATGTAACATTAAGCTTTTTGTAGCAATTAGTTATGCAATGTTTATTTTCATTTGTTTTTATTGAACCATCAATTACATCATTATATTCATTTTATTTGTGGTAACTAGAAGAGATTAAATGTACATGGGCTTTAGGGCTTTAAGCATATATGTGCATACTATACCTTATCTCCAAGATCAATCTTGCTAAAAGTAAATGTGCCGAGATGAGAACTGAATTCTTTGATGGCTGGCTCGATAGTTTCTTTAAACAGCTTCTCCACAAACTGACACACATAAGGCCACATCTGTTTCACTGTCTGAAATGGAAAAAGCATAACTTCTAAGTAAGCAGACATGAAGAAAAACTAAGGCACTTGAAAGATGAAGTGTGAAATTTTTCAACATTAAAATACTTCATCCTATCTCATCTTAAAAATGCAGGGACTACTATATGTTATCCATTGACAGGTCAATTTCCATGAAAAGTGTAAACGCTGTGGCTTTGTGGCACTATAAAACATTGCTCAGTTTGTTTAAGCCTCTCTGCATGCTCAGCCCTGGAAGGGACAACAAGTAACTCTGTCCCAGCCACTGTCTTTATGACCAATAAGAACCAGTTATCAGAACAACCTGTATTAAAGTCACTGTAAACAGGCTCGAGGGGGAGTTTTCTCTGCTGTGTTGATGCATTTACTGTTGAAAAGAAGGATGGAACACATCAAAGTGATTTAAACAGAAATAGATAGAGGTAATAGACGTATTAAAGTAAGTGACATTCTCATTTACAGTAGACTGTACTGTAGAAATATTTTTAAATGTGGATGATATCTGCAAAAAGTGAATGTAGTCAACATTTAGGAGTAAACTTGCACACAGATGACCTAAAACTCAACGTGGACTAACTGCCACAAACGTCATATTTTCTCTCATATAGACTAACTATTGTTTATTCTCTTGACTACACTTTCCAAAAGCAAAACATCCCCTGCTAAACACCACAAAAATGAAATGATCCTTTAGGAACCACTTTAGGTTCTTCACTTGCCACACTGGCAGAACCGTCAAGAGGTCATCAAGGTACCTGTTTTTACAAAGAACGGTTCTCTGAGAAACTTCAAAACTGAATTTAAGGTGCCTAAAGGATCTTAAACATTTTTGCAAGAACTACAAAGAGTGTTAATGGTTCCATCAGTAACCCTGCTGTGAGAAGAAAAGTTTTGAGGCACTTACAATACATTTAATGGTTCCTTGAGTACCCACAAGAAATTTTCAATATTCCACATTTAGTCGTTTTCACATTTGACACATATCTCAACCAGTGGCAGAGTTTCTTAAAACAGGCCTAAAGACGTGTTATAACTTGACTAACTGTAAATACTCCAGGCATTTGGAAACTATCATCTTAGGAAACTGAAATCTGTTCAGCCAGACCAGGACAGCACAACAGTTTTCATGAATGAACTCGCCTATTTTGAATGTTTTATGAATAGAGGACATTATAGCACATATTAAGGTTTTACACTAAGGTTACTAAGGTTTAGTTAGGGATGTGCATTTACAGTATATAAATATGTATCTCATTTCAAAGAATGTTTCAAAGAATACATGTTTTTGCATATTGCTACTGTATAAGTAACTATTTGGTTCCCCAAAAAAACTCTTCAGTCATGGTTTCTTAAAAGAACCATTTACATGACCTTTTTATTTTCTGTAGAACCTTTTTTCCACTACAAAGAACCTTTTGTGCAACAGAACCATACAGCTCAACAACGAACTTTTATTTTTAAAAGTGTATGGGGAATTTGGTAAATTTGTCAAACTTCAGTAATTCTATAATGTTTCATGAAAATAGTTTTGCATGAGTTTGAATGTTGCACACATATTATGCAGAAGCATGAGACCATTCAGGTAATGGGCAGGCTGCCAATGAAATATTCAAATCAGTCATGTTTTATGAGCACAGGAAGCCCCAATGCACAATGAATATTTTAAAATATTTATACATCCATAAATGTATATTATATGAAACCAGGTTTTCTGTGTTCTTCACACAGATGATGAAAATAGAGGCACTGGGCAGGATAAGCACATTGGATATTGAGCACAACCACTATAATCCAGTAAGAGTGGTGGAAAAGGATTACTATAAGATTATTTAAGGCATTAATGAACTCATTAATTTCTCACCTTATTGAGCCACTCAACTCTCTCCACATCTGGATAATGAACCTGGGAAATAAACGAAACACATCCATCAGATTAAAAGAATCACAACAACACAAAAAGACAGAACAATACCACTTAAATAGGGACCATTTATGTTTAAGTGGTGCAGTGCCTTTTAAGAAACCCCTTTGGCTATCACAAACACACACACACGCCATGAATAATAAACACAGCCTGTCTGTCACAATAAAAGAACCCTCTGTATAAACATGTGAAAGGTTCCTTGCTGGTCTCCTTGTCTTGTACTGCAGGGGTTTAGCATGTCTGTATGTACGGCAATGAACACAGCTGCAGTTAATCCCATGCTTGAGTTTAGGCTGAATTAGTTTCACAGCAAAGTTGGAGGAGTACAGATGACAAACTTTAATGCAGCCTTAAAACCTATCATTTTCTTCAGTTCCAGTGGTTCCAGATTTCTTTCAACTAAACAGGCATCAAATAAGTGCATACAAGTTATCTAACAGAGCAACTCTCAAACAGCCACAATACAAATAAGAACTTGATTATGAGGTAGCCTTTGCCTACTGAGAATACCAACTTGCCATCAGCAGAAAGTAACATTAAACGACAGCCAAACAAATGTATAGGGTTATGAAATTTGAATTCCATCACTATAGTAACACAGCTGCAAAACCATGCTTATTTCAACATCATTAATTAAGCAAAAGATAAAAGGTCAATCACTTCATGAATTTACAACTACGCTCTCAACCTGAGAATATGCACCAATGTGTTGACATTGTCCTATACAACTATTATTTTAAGTAACATTTTAACTATAATCTAGTGTAAAGTGGTGTATATGTCTGTGTGACTTCTGAAATGCATTCACACTGAATTTGTTTTCTGCCCAAAAACAAAGCTGGTGTAGCTTGTCTTAGAGCAGAGAAACAGCACAGCACTTTTCTCTCCCACTGACATATATAAGCTCTACATAATCATGAAGCATTGTTCTGCAGGAAGAGAAAGTATCACTGAACAAAGATAAAGCTATGATCCATAGTATTATATATATTAAATACTCTGGTTAGTATTTATGCTATGTGAGAAAGAGACCGAAAGTTCCCATGGCAACAGTGTTTCTATGGTCACTAGAGATCTCTGAAGAATTGTCCTCTTGAATAGATAGTTGTCTGAAATAATCTTGATTGAAAAAATGTTTCTAGCTATTGGATGCTTGACTAATTTTTCACAGTAACGGACAGATGTTTTGTACAACTACAGATTACTAAAAGGAGCAAATTTTAATGAGATTGTGATTTAATTTTAATAAATCTATAATGAATTATATGTGACTCTATAAGTGAAGTGAAAAGGATCGCCAACACAGTGACCAGTAGAAATCTTTTTTGCAGACAGCAATATTTTACTTTGATCCAACTGGTATGTAATGAAGTTTCAGAGAATCAGATAAACAAATAGCAAAACCAATCGTCTTAAATCTTTCTCAGGTATTATACACTTTCCAAGAACCAGATAGAAAACAGGACAAACAAGTTATCAGTGATAAGACAGTTCCTGGTATCAGAGTAGAGAACCATAAAAAATGAATATGATGAATTTATGATGCCATTGTTGTAAAAAAACAAATCTGAATATTAAAACAAACCAGTTCAGCAGACTTTAAATCTCCTAAAGGCAAGTTGCCTCATGTCCTCATTCGTTTTGGTTAAGGTTCCAAGCCAGTGAAGCCTTTATGAAGAGATGATAATCGGTGCCTGTGAGACCATGTAATGGCAATGTATCTGTTAAATGACACCACACTTTTACACTACACCGACAAAGGAATTATAAAGGCAAAAATCAGATGGATTAACTGTAGTTAGTTATAGACAAATGTCACACATTAAGTACAAAATATCTGACTGACCTCGGGTACATTTAGTAATTACATTTTATGTAGTGTACTTAGTTAAACTTGGCTTCAGATTACAGTCATCATAGACAGAGGCTCAAGATAATGCTTAAGCATTTGAGATAAAAATAGAGTGAAGTTTGTAAGAGACACATGTCCAGCAAAACACAATTCACCTTCTCAGATGAAAGGGCAAGGAGATTTGCTCTGGGGAGCCAAACATAAACATAAATGTAAGTTTGCACAACAGGCACAACATTAAATTCTAACAAGACACGCTTGATCAAATAAACTCAGTGTTTGGTTATAACGGTTCAATCTAATGTGACTAAAACTTTGATTAACAATAAACCATAATACATAGTTTAAGCCTGTGTGTCACCTACAAAGGCCTGAAAAAATACTGTAAGCTTTCATTCAAATCCTATTAGACATTAACCAGAACAGATACTGTCTTTTATTGCATTTATTATGGAAACTTACAGCCACTTACCAAGCACACTACCACTTAGTTTCTATGATGCCCACACATGCATCCAAGAAGCAACTGGCAAAGTTTTCAGACACGGTGACTGTCATCAATGAAACAGAAGTTACACTCACCCATGAAGGTAACTCAGTTGCTTCCAGCTCTTGTTTAACACTGTCTCCTTGCTCAAAAAGGGAGAGAGCCCTGTTTAGCCTCGTATTCTTATACCTCGTGTTTCTCCTCCAAAAGAAAAATATCGTGAGTGCGATCAAAAGCCAACTAAAGCTGAATTCAAAGTAACCCAGAACGTATATGGGGAAGATAATCACGAATGTCTTGGCAAACTGTAGCCACGTGCGGGTGAGTTCGCTGGTGCAGGACTGCGACTCCTCTCCAAACTCCGCCGGTAGAGAGGAAGGGGTCGCCCCGTTTGTCGGTGAGGTCTGTGCGGCATCCTTTTGTCCCGAAACACTCGCAGTTTGAGAAAGATTTCCGCGCATTGCCGTCATGATGTCTTCGGTCATATTCAGAACAAACTGCAGCAGGAGTCGCGGTGCAGTTGAAATGTTGTCAAGCGCAGCAGCTGTCAAACACGTACATTGTGCACCAACGCGAACAGCAACGAAAGTAATCACGATACTTCAGACCATCCCGTCCACGCTGTACACCAACGTTAAAGTTCAACGCTAATTTATTTAAGCAGCTGTTTTAGGTTAGTTCACCCGTGCGCCAGTCCATTTTGATGCGGACTCTGAATAGCTTCGCTATGACTTCCAAACATACATTTATCTGTGCATAATTGAAGACCCAACTCACATTGTTTTGCTGGCTGGTTTGATAGACCGTGTGCAGCCCGTGTTGTGCTGGTTTATGACAGACAGCTGAGCGCAGCGGGTCTCCGGAGGTCAGTGTCGCGTGCAGCGCAAACTCGCCACCCTGAGCCGAGCAGCTGCAGGTACACAAAGCGAAAAGAAAAACATGTGTCCCAGTGATACCAAGTGTTAAATGATAATTAAACACCAGAAGGATAAAACAACAATAACAAGAAGCTCTTATTGTTTCAAGGGGATTTTATTTTTTATTGTGATCCTTGTTACATTGCCATAGTGTGAGCGCAAGAACAAGCTCCATAAAAAATTAAATATTTAAAAACTTCTATATAAATATATTAAAAACCTGTAAATTATATATTTAAACAATTAATTTGCTCGATGTTTCGATTATTAGCTAAACTGGACTGCGCTACTATAGTAACGTTTGTATTGAGCGACTACTCTTTGGTCGATTTAGTAGTCTGCTGTTACCATGGCTTGTCAGGTTTCCATAGTAGCATTGAACTGCGCATGCGCTGTAGCCATATAGCGGTATGGCGGTGAAAACGGTAAACATAAACTTGTGATTTCTGGGTATTAATGTAAGAAGGGGATCTTTGAAGTAATGTACCCTGTAAAGGTAAGGCAAAACATCGCCTGTATATAGGAAGTGTTTGTCTGGCGAACATTTGTTCGTCGCGAACATTTTAATCTCAATAAGAGTGTTAGCCACCCATCTATAACCAAATAAAACTGCTTACCTATTTTTTAAATCTGTTCATTTTATTACGTTATCATTTAAATATGTGGTGTATCAATAGTTATCTAGTAAAGGCTATTTAATCCAGTGTATTCATTAGACTTTTTCTGTACAGTATTAACACATTTAATGTTCATGTTCCTCGTCTTTCATAAGAAAGTAACAAAAGAAGATACTTGGAGATCCGATGACTTAAAAGTGCACCTCCAGGTATTATGCAGTTTGTTTTTGTATAAAAAAGGGAGACTGTTTAAAAGCACATCTCATATAAATGTCAATATATTGCCAGGGTCATAATGAGGAGAGCAGAAAAAGAGAGAGATCAAATCGAGAAGAGGAGCACAAGAAACACAAAGATGGAGAATCTCTGGATCGACGACACAGAGACCTTGATCGAGATGCAAGGAGAGAGAAAGAGAAACAGAAAGATAGAGAAAGCAGGAGGGATGGGAGTAAGCACAGAGACCCAGACAAGGACAGAAACCAGGACATAAAGAAGAATGAAGACAGGGATGATAAATACAAAGAGAAAAGGAGAGAGCGAGAGAACAGACACAGAGATGGAGAGAGTGAAGAAAAAAGACAAAATCGAGATGAGAAGGAAAGTGAAAGACGGAGGGATAGAGAAAAGGACAGGTATAAAGAACGGGACATAGAGATGTACAATCAGTCGGACAGAGATAAAGAAAGGGACAGAGATAGGGAAAGAGAGAAGAGGAGGACTGAGAGAGATAGGGAGCGCAAGAGTGAAAGAGACAGGAGGAAAGAGGAGAAAATAGAAGAAAACGATCTTGATCATTACAGAACAGAAGAGAGAATAAGAGAGAAAGAAAAAGAGCAAGAACGAGAGAGGAGAGAAAGACACAGAACAAGAGAAAGTGACCACAGGCAACATAAATATAAAGAAAAACAGAGAGACGGAGAAAGAAGAGAGAGACATAGTGATAAAGAACACAAAGAAAAAGGTAGGACTATAAACGTGCCTATACTGTAGAAAATGTTTTTTTGTGAATACCAATGTGGATCTGTTCTTATATAATGAATGTATTATAAAAAATTCTCAAAACTTTTGTTACAGAACACAGAAGAGATAGAGAAGATAGAGAGAAGAGAAGAAGAGATAAGGAAAGCCATGTAAGCCATGCATAAGATTTGTGCAGCAGTGATATGAATCTGAATGCAATAATATTATAGGATACTAATTTAAACAATGTGTTTTGTTAACAAACTTTTAGAATGTTTTGCTGATGTTACTGTTGTCAACAGGAAGCTGACAGAAGTCACTCTCGAGAAGCTGAAATCAAAGATGAGGATAGGGACACAGAAAAAGCCAGTGAGAGAGAAGAGAGACACAGACGACGTGACCGAAGGCACATAGAAGCTTCGGATTCCAAGAAGAATGACAGAGAACAGAAACATAAAGAATCATTAGGCCATGAACAAATAAAAAGGACAATTAGAGACAAAGAGGTAGAAATATTGTCAAGTATTCTTTGGTTCATATATGTTTATAGTAGTCTCAGTATTATTGGTGTTATTTGTAAGATTATATTGTATAATGTATAGTGTTTGTGTGTCCATGTCTGTAGGAATCTACCAAAGACCTCAGTTAATGTGGAGGTCAAGACTAAAACAAATAACAAACTCTGAAAAAACAGCATATTCTATATAGTATGCCACTGAGAGATAAATGACACAAGCAGCTGCATTACTGCATTTACTTTTCTTTCACATGTCAAGTTTGTGATTTCTTTTACAACCATCCTCATTCTAGGCTCATTTTAAATTGTAAATCCTTATGACATTTACACAATTGGCAGAATGATTATAGTATGTGCAATATCTGGGATCAAACCCATGACCTTGGCATTGCTCGTGCCATGCTCTTACCAACTGAGCTACAGGAAAGCTTATGACATTTGGTACAATGGTTGTATGTCTTTGTGTTTTTAGGTTGAAAACAAGGAAACTCAAGAGGACAAACTGTCAAGCAAGGATTATCATAATGATTATGAGGAGGATTTTGAGGTGTTGACAAGTCCCATTCTTTCATTACATACAGTACAGAACTATGATTGATTTACTGTTCACTGTTCTATAAAGTCTTTCTGTCTTACTGAAGCTATATGTTACAAATGTTTACAAGAAATTTATTTTAGAAAACAAAATTGGGGTATATGAATATATGATGAAACAAATACACAAGTAAATTCCTATTTTTTATTCTGTATAACGTAATGAGGTGTTTCTGCTTTTAGGATTATGAGGAAGACTTTGAGGATGCAGATGAAGAGGAGGAGAAAGAGATGATACATGCTGATAAAGCAAAAGAAGACAAAGAGTTGAGCCCCAGGAGAAAAGAAGAGATTGAAGCCATCCAGAGAGCCATAGATGAAGAGAATGAGAGAATCTACTCCGCAAGATCAAAACCCTTAACTTCAGAGTCTTCTGTCACCCAGACAGGTAGATAAACTACACATTATCATACATAGATAATATAATAGGAAATTGATATTGATTTGTGATCTTTTACATGTTACACACTACACATGTTTTTTCTGTGTTCACAGAGAATAACGTTAACAAAGGCCAAAAACATGGCAAAATTATTGATTTTGTATCTGCAAAGCAGCGGGAGGTCAGCCAGAAGGTGGCCAAAAAACAGAAGCAAGTTTTCACTTCATCTTTACTAGTATATATTAAGTAGATATGAATAGTAAACATCTATAAATTTATACTAAAAATCTATACCTAATCTAACTATCATTCTGCTAGAATCTTTGAATTGTATATTACATAATGTCAACTGTTTGACAACAGTGTTTTTTAAATTGAACTAAATTGAAAATGCATTTGTTGACTGAAATAAAGTATAATAAATGATAGATTTGATTTGAAGGAAGCGCAGTGAGGAACTTCTACGTCTGATTGATTTGGACTTTTCCATCACCTTCTCTCTCCTGGACCTGCCTCCGGTTAATGAGTATGACATGTACATCAAGAACTTTGGAACAGCCAACACAAAACAGGTTAGAATATCCACAGCTACCCAAAAATGTGGACTGTAAGAGGGGCAGAATGATATTTTAAAATAGCTGGCCATATTATATAAAAAATATATAGTACATACATACTGATAACTGTTTCTGCTCAAAATCTGTCTTTTATCTTTTGTCCTCAGGCTTATGTGCAGTGCAATGAAGACAACACTGATCGAGACATACAAACAGAGGAAATTGACATTACAGACAAATGGACCCAACATCCACCAGAAGCTAAGGCAGCATGTGGAGGTGTTCTTTCCAACATTGACTTTCTCATCATTACTAATGGAAATGGAAATAACAAGCATAGTCTATTCTGTTACACCCGATTGTATTTTCATCTATTGTCACTTTATCCAGGATCTGAAAGCTTCTCAAGAGACTGCAGATGAGTCTATTGCAAAAATGACCATTGATTCTCAGCGTTTAACTACTTTTCTGCGTTCGGCCACACAGGTAAAGAATGTTGTCCAAGGAGTGTATATTTTTCTGTTCTGTTTTTCTGTAACAGTTTTTGTATGCCTTCTGTACAATAATGTATACATTTACACTTCTAATCCCCACCTGAACTACCTGTCCCAACCTAATATCTATCTGTGTTAAAATTCAACTAGTACTTATCTAACCCTGGCAGCTCAAATAGGCAATGATGTCATGATTAAAACATGTCATTCCCCATGAACTACTTAATAAAGCACACAGTAATTTTTTTTTTATTGTTGACAAGGTTATGGCTGTTCTGATAGAGGAGAATAATGCAGAGAGTAATTCTCTGAGAAGACTTCGCTCTCAAACAAATGCAATGTCCTTTAGTGATGGATCCCTTCAACTCAACACTAAACTGCCATTTCTGCATGGTAACCGACAGTGATCAACAGTGTTTGATGTAGTAATTAATATGAATAAAACACATACCTGTGTGTTTACCTGTTTGCAGGTCGGCATGTGAGTCTGCTGCAGTATTCACAGGTACAGAGACAGACTCTTCTCTCTGTTCATCCTCCTTCCTCCAAAACCAGTGCTGTGCGACTGGACAGCGAGACAATCATCTGTGTGTGGAACATGTGGGAACCATCTAGGCCTCAGAAAATTCTGCTTTATGAATCTGAGGTAGCATCTATCAATGTTTGATAAACAGACCTATACATTCTTAAGCATGTGTAGACTAACAGTCAATCAGAATGGCCTTTTCCAAGTGTTCTTCACTCTACCTTTATTTGTTCGTCTCAGGTGAAATGCTGTTGTTTCAGTCCTGGTAAAGTTACTTTAGTGTTTGCTGGTACAGCAGTGGGTTCAGTCGTTGTCTGGGACCTCAGGGAACATTCTGGAACTCACTGCAACATGGTGATTGGCACGGAGGAGTGGACACTACGTTACCCAACCTTCTCAACCGGTCAGTCAAGGCTTTCTGCTTCTGCTGCAACTGTGCAATTAAAATAAATGTCTTGAGTTTAGTTTAAGATTGTATGTCTGTTTAACAAAGAGCTTTTATTAGAAAATAAAAGAACTCTGGTCAACACCAACTTGCTTTTGTCCATATGCACGACAGATGCTGTGCTTTCAGGGCTGGGTCATCTCTCTCCCGTAGCATCTGTTGAACCTGTAATGGCAACTGCTGAAACAAGTTCAAAGAGCACGATAACTGCAGACATAGAAGGTAATAAAAGCCATATGTTTGATGAAAATTAATTTAAAAAATCTCTGTAATTGATGTTTTTCCATTAATTTCTTTATGCAAACCTAGAGTCTTTGGGACTGTCATTCCAGTTAGCATCTTTGGATGAAAATGGGGTGTTAAATCTCTGGGTAAGTTTGCATTTTACCCGTTCAACAGAACCATTTTTCGTGTTTTTCATAAGAGATTTTTTAAAATGTTTTGATTTTTTACAGGTTGTGGTTGAGCTTCCGAAAGTAAATGATTCTGGATCTCAAACAGACCTAGGTGTGTTTAGATTTTATAAGCTGAAATTTACAAATGATACTATGCAGTATTTATTTGTCCTCTCTTAATTTTAATATTGTCACATTTGCCTTCATAGGTCTAAGGCCTGGCGGTAAAGTTAAACTACTCCACAGCTCCTCTCTGCAGACCACTGATAGATTATCTCCAGACACAATCTCATATGGACCTCCTGCGAGCCTTCAGCTCAAGTTCCTGCCTTCTGACTCTAACCATTACTTTATTGGTACTAACATGGTGGGTGTTATGTTGCATGAAGCTTTAAATAAATGTATAGCTAAGGGTTTTAAGATGGGTGGTCTATCTTGGGTTTGAAACGTTTCTTAAATAGTAAATGGATTTTCTATTTTTGAAGGGTCTGGTCAGGCATGGCACGAGGCATAGCTTGAAAGTTCTTCCAAAGTATTACAGATCACAATTTGCTAGTTGTAGACCAGTGGAGGTCACAACACTTGACTTTAGTCCTTCAGGAGAATCACTGTTCTTGGTAAGTACCAAATTTATTGTTTCGCATTTTATTAATCAAACATACATTTTTGGTATTATTGGTAATGAAACTTAAGTTTCATTACCTTTTTTCTATTTTACTCCCTATGAGTCTCACAGGATGTTACTGTCTTTGATATGTATTATATGTACTTGTGTGTTAACGCTTTATTTTTAGGTTGGCTGTAGTGATGGTACAGTTCGCCTCCACTCTGTCCTGAAAGAAGATCCGTTAATGGAGTGGACAGGATGTTCTGGTGGTTCTCCCATTCTGTCAGTGCAGTGGTCTCAGACGCGATCAGCAGTGTTCTGTGTTCTGGACGCTGCATCTAATCTTTACATCTGGGACCTAACAGAGAAAGACTATGTGCCAGTCATCACTGAGAATATACATAATGACCGGTAACAGCCAGGCATTAATTACTTGGTGCTCTTCAGTAATATTAAAAGATAATATTTACTTTATGTATGATTATAGAAGTATGTACTTACAGTATTGTTTTTGTTGTCACAGTCTAGTCTTCACAATCACAGTCTTTTTCTCTCTTTTTTACAGGGTGACAGCCATGGCTGTGTTCGGTGAGCCAGCTAAACAAAACACATTTTCTGGGGTTGCGCTTGCCAAACAGTCTGGCAAGGTGGAGATTCAGTATTTCACGAGGTCACTTACAGTGCCTAATGCCTATGACAAAGAGAAACTTCATTTGGTTTTGCATGATGCTTTTTGATACAAGATACAGTTAAAACTTCAAGTCTGTTTGAGCTCAGATTCAAAGAAGTATTTAATAAAATGCATCATGTGGAAATAAACACAAAGAGAGAAATGGGAAACTTCAATGAAGTAACTGTAACTGTATATAGTACTTACATGTAGAGGATGAAAATGACTTGTTTTCTAATGACACTTTTTTTATTTGTTCAATTGAACTTAAAATTGATCACATTTAAAACTTGGTTGACATTAGCTAGAACTTGGTGGGTAAAAAATGTAAATAACCTTTCCTGTTCCAAAAGGATATAAAGACATGATCTCTATTTTATATTATTTTACAAAATGTGTATATTAAAATTTACACAGTAGCATTTAAAAAGAAATGTATTTAATATATATGGTCCCAATCATTTCTTCAGTTAAAGTACTATCAAATTGTAATTATTTAATGGATTTTTGTTTATGTTATTAAAAGACAATTACACATGGCTTGTCTCATTTAGATGTTTCTAGATGTAGATGTATCTCTATGAGTATAACCTAAAATTACTTTTTAAGAAATATCAATAAACTGAGATTAGGGTCATGGCAACTGCTCCAGTAAGTGGAGTTGAGGATAATGTTGTCTGTGTGTTTTCTCCATGGTTACTGTTGCTCTATAACTTTATTCACACAAACGGCTCTCTGTCAATGACCTTCAGCTCTTGTCAGGATGAGTAAACGAAACACGATTAGTAAGTTACAAAAGAAATAATTAGCATGGAAAATGTTAATTTTAGCGATGCATAAAAGTCAAATGAGGAAATAATCTGAATCTCAAAAGGACTGAATTTGATACTGTCATGACTGATCTCTGTGAAATGAAGAGGTGATTTAGCCATGGTCAAACTATTGTATCAAATACTGCATTTAAAAGATGGAGAACTTACAAGCGGGGTGTCTAGGAAATCCGTCTTCACCTAAACCAGGATATGGAGTAAAACCAAACTGTGAAATATGGACAGAGACTGAAGATGAAGTAAGTAACGGAATGCGTCTTCATTGCTTTACTTCAAACGATCGCTTAACATGTCATGTGAGCGTGTGCGCAAACGTCATACGTGCGTAAAAATCTCGTTTTATCAATTATCCATTACCAAATTTGTATTCATATCCTATATTATATTTTACCAAATATGTGGCTTTTTTCCATTGTATTTCTTGCTTTTTATTCACCCATTATCAAAGCCACTTTGCCCCCATTACCACTTTTCACATCCCTCTCTTTCTAACTAACTGCCTATCTTGTGTATCCTCTCTCTTTAGATGAGCGATGATGAAGATAAACACAGCATTCTTACCCACGGACTGCTTCACATTCTCCACCACTCCTGTAAAGACAGTGTTTGTCATATGACCTGTGGTGAAGGTGCAGCAGGCTTCGTCAGTCTCCACAGCAGTGGTCATGTGCAGTTTTACTATCCTGATGGTCGTCTTCGAGGCGCGTCTATTTGCCCATCCCTCAGCATCCAATATGCTGGCCTTACCTCCACTCACATCCCAGGCAGACTTGTTGGCTGGGGACCTGGTGCCGTTCTCACCTTACTGGATAAAGAGCTGAAACCCCTTATTCATGCTGAGGAGCCCATGGATGTGAGGGTTTGCACTGTAAGTCTCTCTGGATAAAAGCATCTGCCAAATTCTACATGTATATACAGTATATGTATATTTTACCTGTACAGAATGTTTTTTTATTTGTCTATGTCATAGGTTTTGGAGCGGTCTAATCAGCTAGTCTCAGGTGGGATGGGAAACATATGTGTGTGGTGCCTTACACAGATGGTTTGTCACAAACGAGTGGTAGTGGGTGTGGGCACAAACATTGTCATTACACAACTAGCACTAGTTCAGAGCAAGGCTCAGCTGGGCCCTAGAGTACTGGCTGCATATGGAGGATCTGTGGTTGTGGTCGACCTTGCAGAGGGATGCGTCATAGAGCACAAAAAGAGCCTCCATTTGAGGTATGTTTTGGAGTAATTCAATCATTTGCAGCTATTAAGATTGATTTACATTTAATTGTAATTCATGCCTAGGTGGGGAGTTTGCTTTATTATTTATTCTCTCCTATCAGGAAACCCTAATGGAGTACTAAAAACAGCACTAAAGTATTCTCTTTTTTCTAGGGAAATTACAGGGATGGTCTACTCTCCCCATACAGATTGTGTAGTTACAGCATCACATACGATAATTAGAGTTTGGGGACCAGACTGGGAGCTTCAAACAGTCTTTGTGGGACACACAGGTCACTTTAATTATATTAAAGTAAAATGTTATTAATTATAGTTTAAAGGAATATTTCATTTCAAAAATAAAAATTCTGTCATCATTTAGTTACTGTCATGCCATTCCAAACATGTACTCTTCTGTGCAACACAAAAGAAGATATGTTGTAAAATGTTTCAGTGATTTTGTGTGAAAGTCAATGTTGTTTGGCCATATCATTGTTTTTTAAAATATCTTCTTTTGTATTTTGTATAAGAAAGAAAATCATACAGGTTTAAAATTACATGAGGGTGTATAAATGATGAAAGAATTTTATTTTTGAGTAAACTATCCTATAACCACATCTTAATGTAAACTAACAAAACTTTACAAATTACAATGAACTCAGTTACAATCTTGTTTTTTAGTTGACAGTTTTGAAGATATGTATTTGTGTTCTTTTTTCAGCTCTTATCACCTCTCTACTTCTGTGTCCTGTCACTGGCCTGCTGTTATCATCTTCTCTTGATGGTACTTTAAGATGCTGGGGCCTAGAAGCTGGAGACCAGGTCCAAGTTGTATCTGTGCCTAATGGGTCTAAGCCTCCCTTGGCCATGGGGGGACCAGACAGTTCTGGTACCTTCTTCTCATACTCCTTAAACAATGTGGATCTCTGGACCTTTAACTGTCTTTATTATCTGCACTGCAGACTGGACGGAGCCCTGGGAGAACCTGTCCATCAAATCTCGACCCCACCATGCCCCACTTCCTTCCCAGCATATGTACTTTGTATTCATGGAAACAGTAATCACAATCGTTGAGGCCGAGACAGGTGAAGTGCTCACAAGATTTCAAGCCAAGGGAAGAATAAGGTGTGCTGATTACTGTGTGCCTATGGAAATATTATTGATCCTCACTGAGGACAGGGTGGTAGCTATTTTAAGTACATTGACCAATCCAGTAACTACCTTGGATGAGTGGCATGGGATAGAGCAATGGGACTGGCCAGGTGGGCAAGTGAAGGTAAATATAGGGAAGGTATGCTGCATGGCATTATACAGTAACATTACAAATACACAAAGTGCACTGGAAGAATGGAAATCCTTGAAGATGCAGAGAGCACACAAGCTCAAGAAGATTAAACTACTACACAGTGAAAAAAACAGGTCAGTGTATGTGCTGTGAGTATTTCCTTAGAGATTTATTGTGATGTGCCAACATTTATATTGTTTATGTGTGTGTGTTAGATTTCTTATTATAGTGGGGCATTGTGCTGGTTATGTGTCTGTGCTCAATATGCATTCGGGCAAAGTCATGTACAGAATCTCTGCTCATAACAACCAAGCTATCACCAGCATGCAGGCATATCCTGACAGTGACTACCTACTGACTACAGGTACATATGTGCATATACAAACTGTATACACCTCACATACATACTGTATGTCGTCAGAGTGAATGTTACCATGCTAACAGTACTCACCAATGATAACGCTGATGGCTTTATGTTGTAGGTGAAGATAAAGCTGTACTGGTTTGGAGAGTATCCCCATTTTCTCAGCCATGTTTGAGCCTTCATTTAAGTGTGTGCTGTGATCTGCCTCCTCTTCAGACGGCACTGATGGGAACCCAGGTCATCATCGCCTTACAAGATCCAGAGAGTGGCATCCATAGCCTACTGCAATACAGCTTAGAGAGCCAGAGCCGATATGACCACCAACTGAATGAAGACCACCACAACAAAATCACAGGTTAAAGACTGTGGTACTCCCACATTCAAGATTCCACACTTGAAATAATTTAGATCACTTTTCCACAACACCAAATCTTCCAGTTACACAAATAAAAGTAAACACACTTAATAAGTCAGTTGTCCAAAGATCTGACCTCGGCAAATTCATCCAATCAAACGCAATCAAATGCACTATACCACCATGACCCTCTCACAATAATAGGTTTATGTGTCACCAGGTCTCTGTGCATGTCATCGACTGAATGTATTTGCTTCAAGCAGTCAGGATGGGACTGTACGGATCTGCGATAAAGAAAACCGCCTTCTCAGGTCAGGACATGTGCTAGTTTTTGTTTTCAGTTATGCTTTTTAGGTTGTATATATTGAAAATACCTTTTCAAATAGGATAGCCTATTCAGTAATGTTAAATATGGATGCAAAAGTTTAATGTTTCTGATGTGTTTGTTTTAGGATTCTTGAGCTGAATGCAGAGCCTGAGTGTTTGGCATACTGTGAAGCAAGCAGAGATCTGCTGTTGGGCATCACGGAGATCTTTATAGAATCCCATTAACGCAGCTACTGCCTAAGGTCTACAGACTACAAATCATACTGTTGTTAATGAGCATTTTGGTTGATAAATATCATTTTTAGTCTTAGATTCTTGATGTATGCACGGATGTATGCAAAATAGAAGATAGTAGTAAGACAGCAGATAATAAATGAGGTATACTCTGTTCAATATGTCATTCATTTTCAATGTATTCATTTTTTAATCCACCCTGAGAAATGTGATTTAGACTCTGAACTATCCAAGTCCTGGATCCCAACCAAGAGCACTAAATGCAGGTAACTTTACATGAAATAAATACACAAGCATAGATTCATACCTTAATCTTTACTCTTTGTTTTTATCATTTAACTTTAGGGAAGAGAGTTGTCATGTTGCTAAAGAGGACAGTCCTAAAACGCTACAGGATGCAGTAAGTGTGAAACGTGTGTATCTGTGTATTTGTGTGATATATGATATATCCATACATGTATGTTTGTTTTAAAGGACTTTGGAGCACTTATGGCAAGACATAAAGATCTTGAATCTTTGCGAAAAGGAGAGGTTGAGTGCAAAAGAAGAAAACCAGCCACCACAGAAACCAAACAAGAAGCTTTCAACAACTACATGCGACTTATGTACATGAAACCCCCTGATATAAAAGTATAATAATTACTCACTGTCTTTTTCACACACTGGTTGCTTTTCAAAGCATTTAATTGACTAGTAATATCAAAATTTGCCTCCTACATCTAGATTCCAGCAGAGGATATGTTTGATGTGTATGCTGAACTCTTTCCACCTAAACTTCCTGAGCTCCGCCCCCTGACTCCACCATCTTTCACAGAAGGCTTTTTTCCAAACCACAGATTAGCCAAGAGACTACATTCCTCTAATAGACAGGTTAGAGAATTATTTGATGTATGTAATGTTAAGGTTAACAGCTTTGACATTGTTTATTTGTCATTGGTGTAAACTTGCAGAGCCATATGTTATATATCTATTACGACAAGCACAGATAAAGTGTTGTAATGTTACTCTTGTTCTCAGAACACACAGGCCTCGCTAGGTTATATCCCTAACTCTGTGTTGGTAGGACAACTCTGGCCTGATATCAAGGTGGAGCATGTCACTCCACGCACAAACCACTGGAGACTTCGCTATGACCTGGAACGAGACAGAGAAGAGGTGAGAAAGCTATACAGTATTTTTTTACTCAGAAGGTATGTGAAGCACTTGGGTTTCATTGATCTATTAATTTAAAGATATCACATCTAGCTAGGAAAAAAATGGACAGAAGAATGAAGTCAACTTGTATGTATCTCAAAGGGGAGATCAAATACAATTATAAACCAACAAATCATTCTATGGTTATTCATTTGCTTGTTACAGAGCAAACCAGATGAAGTCCAAATCTTGTATAACGAAGAGGAGAAGGGGGAGGAAGAGCCTGACATGCATTATCTTACACCCATCGAAACTCCACCTAAGAAGGAAAACCTTCATCCACCCTCACCAGTGATGAAGAAAGTCAAATACCCTGTTAGGGTGTGTTTTTATGATCACTCTATTCACATATTCCCATAGTGTCATGCGTTCATGAAAATGATTTTATAATTTAAATAATGTTTGTATTTTATTTTATTAGTATTCATTTGCTCTATCGTGTTTATCTCTTCACAGCCACCAAAGCCACTTCCCCCAATAAAGCACCCTACACCTCCTCCTGGCCCACCCTCACCTAGCCCTGTTCCACCCTCACCCACCCTTGCCCCACCCTCACCTGCCCCACCCTCTCCACCTAAACAGCCCACTCCCTTACCCCCTCCACCCCCCTCCTCACGTCTTCCAGAGTTCCTGCTGCAGTTTGTGGATGAGCAGTGGTTTCAGGGGATGTTTCCAGATCTCAGTGTAAGAATAATGCAAATCCACTTCAGTCCATTCATGCATATCTTACACATAAGCTGAATTTCAATAAGCCCCCTCAATTTTCTGAGACAAGCTGATTTTGAATGCTTGAAACATTGTGGCAGAAATCAGCCATTCAGTTGGGTTATATTAGGTACATTTTAGTAACATTTTTCTGAGTTTAAATAAAAATCATCATCTACTCACCATCACATTGCTTGAAAGTCCTGTGACCATATCCTTTGGAACAAAAAGTGGAATTGTAATCAGAAAGTTTTTATTTTCCATACAACCACAATTTATTCTGATCACTGATCGTTCAACTGTGATTTTGTTGATTTATATTATACTGTAACTTGCCGCTGGTGCCTTCTAAAAATAGTAAGTGCATGATGTTCTAGCAGAGAACTATAGCCCATTTCGCAAGATGTAAACAGCACTGGTCCAGAAGCACTTCCTGTCTCCGTTTTTTAACACTACACAAATGTCAGAACAAAATACAATCAACAGAACATTTACAACTGACTTGTTTAACAAACATCTTTAAGATTTAATTTAATTTACATATGTAAAATACATAAAACTGAAACAGGAAGTGCTTCTGGACCAGTGTTGTTTACATCTTGTGAAATGGTCTATACAGTACAAACCACTTTACATAAACCCACTGTCACCAATATTACCATTTTTCTTCTTTCATAAGTATCTTTGTAAACTGATTATGTATTTGCAGTGTATTTCAAGTTCTCTAAACGGCAAAGAGTTCTGCTTGCATTTGCTGGACTTCATGATTCGTTGCAGCATGGCTTATAGGCAAGGCATTCTGAATGCGCTCCTCCTGCTATTACAACAGGAGGTGTTAAGCAAAGAATCACTTAGAGAAGGATTGCTGGTTTGCCTGCAAAACTGCATTCACACAAACATGGTAAATAAAAGCAGTACATTCATGCAGGTTTGGTTACACAGCAAACACTAAGTACATCTGACATATGAAGATGTGACTATATATATGTATTCTGCAGTCAAGGGAGGAACAGCATTTTGTTGGTGAGCTGCTGAATTTGATGGTGTATGTGAGTCCTGACAGCCTGGACACCATTGTGGAGCTACTTGCCATATTAGCAGATAAAAAAGTGGATCTTCAGTAAGAAATAATGCACAAGCTTTACACAATACAAAATAAATGTGTGCACTCTTATATAAAGTATCTTAATGAACAGTGTGTGTACAGTAGAAATGTAAAGCTCTCATGTTTCTCTTTGTCAGGGGTTTAGTTCTGTGTGTGCTGAAAAGGCTGGGTGTGGAGGATGCTGAAATGTGGTTATGTCCAGAACTACAGCACTGGAACACTCTGACAAAAGATGAGCCTAATCAGCACCAGAGTCTTCAGGAAATGGCCACCCACTGGCTGTCTACATGGACCAGAAAGTACAAGGTGTGAAGCAGAAATCACATACATAGAGATATATTTGGAGAAAGTCAAATGTGCTCTCAAAATGATTTTCATGCATGAATCAGCATTACATGCTTAGACCAGTGGGGCCACATTTAATTTCTGAGTTATATGAACAATCTCCAAATCAGATTTGAATTGGGCATTTTGGCTTGGTGTTTATTGAGATTTTGTGTAATTTACAGGTGCACAGCGGATCAGTGCTCCTGCATAGTAAAGGAATTAAAAGTGTAATCACTCCCATAGAGGTACTTCAATATTTCTGCTCTGTACAAAGAAGCAAACAGATTCGACCCCCACCACCTCCACCTGAGGGCAGGAAGGACACTGTATTGGTGGCATCTAGCCTACCTAGGTATGTCACATCTGATCAGTTTAGATACTGAGTAGAAACAGCTATTTGATTTTGTATTTTGAATTTTTTTGTCCAAATATACATCTAAAATCTAAAAGTCTGTGTTTCATAAAGCATTATTTTGTTGCACTGAATCTTTGGCTGTTTGCATTGCTGAAATACTAAAGAAATACTGTTCAGACCCACAGTACATGTAAATGTCTGACAATATCTATGCTTTAATAGACTGAAGCATATACAGCGCCTGGGAGAGACGTATAGTATGTCTAGGATACGGGAACCTCAAGGTTAGAGATTATATCAAGAACACTTTAAGCACATAGGCTTAAACTGTTGTTAGTCATGTTAATGACACTTAAATAAAATCTATTCTAAACAGAAAGAAAAAAACAATGATATTCTGTACTCACAGAACAAATAAAAAGTCTGTATCATACCATAATCTTTTCCATTATACACCAACAGGATGTCTGCTGCCATCATTGTCATACCGACCACAGTTGATGGGCTTCACACGGTTCCTCTCTCTACCAACAGCTTATGTCACACTTTCTCCATTCCCTCTTTGCTTAGATTATCGCTACTCAAAGAAACAATCACCACAAAAATACTTCTTTCTGAAACGTTCATACGTACAGTATTACAGATAGAACTCATTTATCTAAAAACAATTCATAGCATGATAGTGCTGACATGAAATAATTCTCACCTGATGGGGATTTTTGTGGATGAACATTGGAGCAGACAAATAAAGCCAAACATAACAATGTTGTGGCACCGACAAGTTGTTCCTTCAGGTTTTGGTACTGCACAGTAACCTGCAAAAGCTTTTGGATTACATCATCCATTCCATTTATTGTGTGACTGGGGAAATTTGCTCTGTCAACACGAGTAACACAGGTTAGTCTTTCAGTACCTCAAATCAGTGTTTTTTATTAACAATTGCTACATTTTATACCAGTATAATGATAGACAAATAGTCGTTGCTGCCTATTTATTAAATTAGTAAATTAGTTTTATACATGAATTAATTATTTTGATTGCTTTAGACTATTTTCAGACACTTTATTTATTTTACACTTTATTTTAACTCACCTAATCAAAATATATCCATATCCACTTATATTTGACAACATGCCTAATTTTTTCCCAGCCCTAACTGGAAATTGGTAAACATACCAAACTTAGACCTCAGCCTAACTGTAAAATCAACACATTTTCAGTATTTCATGTAAAACAGTTTTGGTATTCCCATATGAACACTTAATATTTCATGTATAACAGTTTTGGTTTATTTGGAAAGAGGGATACAGATGCTGGTTTTCAAAGTAAACATATACTTACAGTAATCCACATAGGTCCACAGAGGTACACTGAATAAGTGCTATGCTGAAATATTATCCAAAATAAATCATTTAAATCAAAATCAAAATGAACACAAAATGTAATAGGCTCTTTCCCACTCAATATAAGACATGAACTGTCTACATGAACACCATGGACTTCAATGAAATATTGAAACCTGGTACACACTACAGAACCAGACTATATATATCTCTATATGAAGATTCACACAGAATTAAAACTAAATTGGCTTTTCATTAAGAATGGCTCTAGAAGTTCTTTTTTTAATGGATATACAGCACTGTGTGAAAACAGTCAAAGTCCAGAATCTTCAACAGGAGTTTGGTTTCAAACAATTCTCTGCTCCTGTCTTGTGTCTCAGTTCTCTCAGTGCTTGGCATAAACATACATTGCAATATTGTAAAGCAATAAAAATATAATATGCTACATGACACAAATGTTCCTTTATGTGAGGCATAAAACATAATGCTAAGATTAAGACTGACCAGCTGTTTTAAATGACTGTATATAAAGAAGTCATTAGTTATTAATGAAGAAACTTGGAAACCAGGAGAAACAGTAAGCTGATTTTGAAGTCAAGCTGTTATTATAATGGCCCGGGGAGAATAAAATAGGCACTCTAATAATCCACTGACAAATCTGTGCTATAGTTCAGAAGGTCAGAGGTCACAAGAAGGTCACCAGAGCGTCCTCTTAAGCTCAAAATCTCATCCAGCAGCCTCAGCGTTAAGTCTCTGCCCTCCGGCGCCTCCATCAGAGGCCAGTCCAGCAGCTGAGCACTCGAAGGAAAAGGTGGCAGACCAGGTTCATATTCCTCTAATGGATTAGGATAAAGCAGAAGACGAAGGGAAGGAATACCCGCAGCTGTACGGACCAGCGAAAGCAGTCCCATCCTGGAGAGCGGGTTTAGGGCCAGTCTTAAGCTACGTAAAACCCGACAGCAGGACAGGGAGGGCAGAAGTGCTTCAAGGAGAGCATCTGAGAGACCACAACCGCAGAGTGAAAGCTGGGACAGAGAGCTTTCAGCTTGACCAAAAAGACAGCGCACAGAGGCCAGGGAGGATTCATCAAGACAGTTTTCACTCAGGTCCAGTTCTCTCAGGAATGGAGCATGCTGGCTGCAGGAGAGGTATGCCAGGTCAGTGGAGGTCAGGCACAGGTATGGCAGCTCAAGGACCTCCAGAGGCTGGAAAAGAGAGCTTCAGACAAGAAATATAGAATTATACATTAGAAACTGTGCAGCATGATCATCAATGTTTCACCATGAAGAGCACAAGCATCACATGTATGTATGCTGTCACATGTGGATGTACATACCTTAGCAGTAAACGTAGGTGTCCAGGCAGTCGGAGTGCTGTCAGGCATAATTTTTTGAGTCTCTTGAGCGAACCAAGCCCTTTACACATGTCTTCAAGTGCCCCCTGCTGGTCAGGCTGTGTGCGTTGCAAGTCTAAGTTACAATAATGCAGTCTTAAAGAGTTGAGGTGAGGAAAGGGAGCCAACAGTGGAAGCAGCATAGCCAGACCCGACACACCAAGGCTGGAGTAACGGATATCCACACCAAGAAGATCTTGCTGAGGCAAGAGGCTCAATAAAGAAACTATGGAGGACGCTGAGAGTTCCTCCACACGGAGGTAGCGACAGTGAAGCCTCAGTGGGCTGGGTTGACTAAGGGCATCGCGAACACGTTCCCAAGAACGGGCATTGACAAAGAGATCAGCTCTGACATGGACAACAACCACCTCATCCCAGTCTTGGTTAGATAAACCACTGTCATTACTGATGTTTAACTCATATGATGTCTTTCTCCTCTGAATTTCCATTCTTCTCCTGACACCCTTCACAGACTCATCTTCTGGTGACATCACCTGATCATGACTGATGCTGTTCTCCCCATCACTTCTGCATTCCATCTTCTTTACCTTATCTTCCTTGTAATTCCTAGACCCCCGGTCTCGTTTGACAATTCCACTCCTCTCACGTTCTGCATCTAGCCCTCTTTTTCTTTCTCTTTCTCCATCTCTCCTGTGAGCCCTGGAGGCAGCAGCTCGAGCTTGTAGCACCACTGAGCAAAGGGAAACAGTGAGGGACCATCCGCCCATTGAGTCTTCAACCCTCACATCCTCACACTGAAGTCCACTAAGATCCAGAACCTGCAGGCAACACCTGACAAAGGAGAAAGAAGGCTATAAGTAATGCTTAAAAGACTGAAGATATGAACCTTCACATACACAAAAAAGAAACACAAAAAACTTAAAAGAGAGACATTTATCCTGTTCTACACCAGTGAAGTCCGTCACACTTCTTCACACATTTCTATCAGTATGTGTGCTTTTCTTGGGGATCAAACCCATAATCTACACAGTACGAATGCAAGAGAGACTAATTGATAGAATAATGTCTAACTTATAAATAAATGACAAATTGACCTGGATATTCACACTCATACATCAATAAAGGTCAATAAGATGACTTATAACTCATATAGACATATACCTCTTGTTCGTCAGTCCTCTGACCACCGCCAGCAGCAGCGCTTGAACGCACAGGCGGTTCGGTGAGCACTGTCCCGGTTTTCTGTTCCATCCAACAGTCAGTATCCGTTCGGGCCACCGCTGAACGAGCTCCCCGACGGCTAGAGGACGGCAGTGGGTAAAGGCTGCATCCAGCAGCGGTCGGTAGAGCTCTCGCGGCACACAACTTAACCAACACGGGGACGAGCTGTGGTCACTCACCACCTCCCGAGCGCACAGCTTCACCAACGACAGAACCATATCTGCGCTAATGTACACAGTAGCAGACTGTTACACATACATATGTTTTATATGACAAACAATTAAACAAACGCTAAAAAAAATAAAGTATTCTCTAACCTTTATTTCCCCAGATCTCCAAAAGGTTCTCCGCTACAAATCAATCCCCATCATCATGATTAGTCCCACACACGAACTACATTTAATCAGACTTGGTTTAGCAGGCAGTCTAAATGTCAGAAGCGTCTTAAATGTCCATTAAAACTAAATATAGGTCTTGCTCAACCTTTACCGAGTTCTAGATCATAAATTCCTGTAAAAAATGATCTAAGCAAGTAAAATGCTGTACTAAGTAATTGTTGTTATTGATTCACTACATATGATCTATAGAAAACTGTTATTTAAATATCTGGAGTGTTTTTTTCATTGCGCTCCGCCAGCCTGCTTGCTGTTTACGACTGAAGAATGTCGCATTTTGATGACGCAATAAAGACGCCGCGATTTAGCGACGAGATTGTTCGCAAGCTTTTGGGGGCAACATATATATTGCGCTGTCTTGGTTGGGGGTTATTTTGTAAACAAATTACAGACTACAATAGAATGCCTGTTTTGCTTTAAAGAAATAGCTTCAAATATGAGTAATCGCTGCATTGCATCCATTTGCAATGAGGGGCATAGACGCCGCAATGGCCACTAAACCGTACGTCAATGGTGCCGCCATCTTGGACCGGGAAAGAATGCACCGTAGGAACACGTAAGTGAACAAAAGAGCTGAGTTTTTTCAAAATAAAAGCACAATAACGTTTTCATTTCTCAAGCGCATAAAGACATTTTACTTATTTTCGGTTACTAATTAAACTGAAGATGTATAGAAGTGTGCTATCAAATACAAAGATATGTGCTATCAAATACAAACTAAAGACAACTGATGAACAACACAAAACGTTATATATTTTCCTAAAAGAACAGACACTTAAGTCATTCTTACAAATTTTTGACAACACAGTAAAGTGTTTGAATGGCTAAAAATGGCTACAAGAAGCACATGTCAAAACACTAACTACAATTTCACTTTTTTATGAAACTGACCAATTGAGAAACTTGCAAATGCTTCGTTTGGAGGTATAACTTTACGCTATCCAAACATAACTCTTGGTTTATTCATATGAAGCATGTAAAAACAGAGATAAACTACATATGCAACGTACCAGTACTCCAAATACTGATGAATGAATATGATTACAGATCTGTCATGCTAGCAACCATTTTAGCAGGTAAGCAGTACCACAAAGACAAAAATGGCAAAAACTTAAAGAATGAAACCTGCAAATGGTAATTATCAGGATACAATCCATGTATAGTAATAACCTTCTAAAACATCAAAAACACCTTTTTATCAATTAAGGTTAAGAAGTCAGTCAAAAATCTCTGATAAACATTCAGAATTTTGTAAAATCACACATTCCTGTAGTTTATCTGGTAGAGGTTCAGGCCAGGTTCATGGGTAAAAATAAAAGCTTTTACACAGTCCACTGACAAATGCACAGAAACAAGCTTTTAACTTGACACAGAAATACAAATGATGAAAACATCCAGAAAAGCAATTTTAAAAAAAAAAAGGGCCCGAAATAGTGGCTTACATAGTCTTAATAGTCCGATGTGTAATAAAAAAAATGCCCTCCCACATCTCGTCTCAGCTGTCAAAAATGCTGGTGTTTGAATGCTGTTATAGTAACATTTGCTGGGAAGGCTGAAATCATGGTTTCCATTGAAGTTTTCATATGGTGTGTCTCAGCCCATGCCCATACATAAGTTCATGTCAAGTATTGTCCAAACAGCTGTCCTGGACACATTTTCAGCCATAGTCTACAATCTTTGTAAAGGGCAAATAAAAACACTTCTAAAATTCCCCTCATCAGTCCTTTTTGAACGAATAAAATAATACACAAATTAAAAAATCCAACACGCTTCTTCCTCTTAAGCGACAGATGAACTTAGGAAAAAGTTAAAAGGTAGAATAGTTTAATGGCGAGGCCCTTTGGCTGAAGGTCAGAATTAAATCCCTGAGAATGCATTTAGACACACAGAGCTCTGGGGAACCTGCAACAAAATGTAAGACAAGGAAACCATTTAAATTAGTAAGACAACCACTGTATTCAGGCATGTGTGCCATGTTTGATAAACAAATGAATACAAATAAAAGCAAAATTGTATTTTTAGTGTAAACCATAAGAGATCAGACAGAAGTGAATTTAAGTAATGTTAAAAAATACAAGGCCTCACCTGTCTTCCATTAAGCTGTCTGCTTCTTCATCATCATCCAGCTCCATGTCCAACTCATTGTCAAGACCACCACAACCATAACTACTAAGGACACTAATCATAAGATGGAGAAAAATTCTTTTAATACTTTAACTTGCCAAGACAGTAGCAAAATATCATGTATGCACTTGTTTAAAGAGTGACTTCTGACCTGACTGAACGACAAGTAAAGAACACAATGCGTTTAAGTTTCTTGTTATAAAAAAAGTAGTTGAAGGACCACAAGCTGCCTTCTTCACCAAAGGGGTCTGAGTCAAGGTCTGGGTTGTAGCTGCAAACAAAATAAGATGTACTGAAACTGATGTACACATCCAGGTTTAAAAAGATTTTCACCTCACACCCACAACAGTAGAGAAAAATAATTTTCTCACACACCTATAGATGTCACAGCTCTGCAGGTTTATCTCTTGGTCGATGGCATTCCACAGTTCTGGCCCTAAAGAGTTAAATTGCTCGCCCACAGCAGAAAAAAGACTGCTGTTAACAGAATCAGTCACCTGGGGGACACAAACACAATATATGCATTTAAAGTGCCATATCACAAACTTGTTTGATTTAATATGCAGACATATTACTGTTACACAAGAACAACTTGTCATACTAACCCAGTTAAGACTGGGTTCGCGGCTGAACTCAGGTGCACGGGCGGCACTAAAGTCATAATCAGGCCGGAAGGACTCGTTCAGGGTGGTGATGAGGTAAAACAAAGTCTTTCTGCAGCACTTATCACTTAGTGGGTTCTCTCCATCCTCAACACTCTTCCCCAATCTAAAAGTAAAGAAATAAACGTGAGTGTGCAGAGTAATCACTGTGGTTGTTTAAGGTTATGTTATGTTCTACTTACAGGTTAGGGCTTGGAGCGCTGCTTGACTGTGGGGGTGACAGAGCTTCTAGTACATGTGGCTCCCCCTCCTGGCAGAACTGTTTAAACATGTGTTTGTCATCACCTGCCATCTTGCAGGAGTAACTCTCTATCCTGCAACCAGCAAAGAGAGGGAAAAGATAAGATTAATTTATTTGACTGATGAATAATGATTTTCCTTTACACACACAGATGTTCCAAGGTTGTAGGTTCAACATTTATTAAGAAACAAACAAAAACATATATGCCAACTATGACTATGCCAACTATATTCAAATTATTAACATCTTTTCTTTAGTAATTAGCAAGAACTACTGGAATGAGGATGGCAATAGCGACTATAAGACTCATTCAAAAGTGTTTTTTAAACATCGCTGTGAAGTTATTTTAATGTCACAAATGTACAGCTAGATGTAGGCATGTGACTGTGGGGTGTGATTATCTTTCTGGCTTATGTAAAAGGTTGTGCAACTATAGACAGTCCCAGAAACACTCCACAGACATGTTATTTATAGCTGAAGGGCAAAGGCTGCAAGGCTGACATTGTGTCCCACTTCAATCAAGCCATATTCAAGCTTAAAAAAATAGTCTAGCAACAAAGGAAACAGTTGTAAACAGAAACTGAACTCTGTTATAGTCCGAAGCAAATACCAAATTAACATTGCATGCATCTGTATGGCCCTTAGCTAGTTTAAAGTTACATAAGTATTTAATAATGATGCCATTGTCAGCATCATTAAGAGATATAGAAGTTAGTGGAATTTACATTTTGTTCTCTGTCTACATCTACTCTACTGTTGCTATTTTCTGCAGTAATCCAATAAGAAACTTAAATACAGAGCTGGCAGATCATATGTAACTCAGCTGTGTTTACACTCACCCCAAATAACCACACTGGTACGTGTTAAAGGACACTGCAGTCTGCGTCACTGCAATAACAACAACTATCAACCGTCTTTGCTGAGGACATATCACTTGAGCAATGGAACCCTTGCCCTTATATAACACTCTCAAAGTCAATAAACTGGTCCAATACTACTCACAATATAAACTGTGACAGTTTCAATATGTTAAAAAAGTTAATAAATATTAAGAGACACGGTTACTTAAACTCTGCGGCTACATGTCTGAACTTGTGACTCTTTCAGCATAGACATACCACAACTATGCAAACAAGTATCAATATAATTTGTTCTGTACATTTCTTTCTGCAAATTGGGTATCAGGTGCATGGTCTGAGACAAAACATGTTCATGTTTACAAAGTATAGAGTAAAAAAAGGAAAAATAACACTATGAGACACTTCTGCAACAACACATGAAGAGTGTGAGCATGTGATATGTTGATGTGTGACAGGATGTTCATACATAATAGAAACTTGAACACAGAAGTAAAATATCCAGATGTCTGTCTGTTATTGGGTGTGTAAAAATTAAACAGGACAAACTAAATTGTATGCTATGTAAAAACACTAGTGACATTGGCAGCAGCGTTCAAGACTTCAAACTTCAAACAGAATCTAAATAACAAAGTTTATACCTGCCAAGGATGCGAGCGTCTCCTGTTTCAACACACAGCTGGTAGCTTAACGCTTCAAAACAGGAATTCTCTAAAAGCTTCATAGCTGGAAAATAAAGCACACACAACGTAAAATCACATGTCTCTTTGTTTGTTAATAAACTTATTTAAACTCATATGGCTACAGAACTAGTTTCCACTAATTAGTAGTGTCAGGTTGTGATTAATTAAACAGTGTTATAGACACCCAAGTGGAAACGTGTGTGTAATGTTGCTTGGTTACATTCAAAGTGTGTTAATAATTTAAAATAAAAGGAAGAGAACAAGAAATAAAAAGGGAACTGATTTCTAATACATTATAACAAAATTAAATGCTTTAATTGAAAATTAGATATGATCTTAAAGAAAAAAAAATACTATACGTTTAAAATAATCTGTATTTGTACACCATCTAAAAAGTCCTGAAATAATACAAGCCCATCTCATCGTCCTCCCCTTCCCCCACCACTCATCAAAACACTTCCTACTTTAAATCGATCTGGGTGTGTGAACTACGACCACACAGAACAATAAAATACAAGGATAGGCTTTTACAGGCAAAATAAAAAATCGCTACATAACTTGGGTAATAAATGCATTCTCTTTACATAAAGCAAAACAAACTGTGCTATCCTTAATAAGCTATGTTGTTAACACGAAAGACGCATAATCTGTATTTTATTCATAAACTTAAGTTGTACTATCCACTTACCGATTAATGAGGTAAAGGCAAAAGTAGAGTTCACCAGAATCGGTTCCCAGACGAATCAGTTTACGGGTTTGCTGACTACAAACAATACAAGCTAAATGTCTCAGGCGTCTTTACGCGGAACGGGACACAATATGCTGTTTAATTTAAATTCAGTATCTTAGAAAGTGATTCGGTCGAGACGGACATATTCTGCAGGCGGTTACTCTTATCGTAAAGCTGCTAATTTGCAATAAACACAACATATAATTCAGCGATTGTGTCGATCTCCAAGACATCGACTGCAGCATCCCCTTATTTGACCTAGAACAAATTTACCTACTGAACAAGACAAGCGTCCCTTTAAATAACGCGATTTGATCGCCCGATGCGTAAATTAGCACTCGCAACCAGCCTCTTGATGTAATGTTGACGGTAATATCTCTTTTTTCCAGCTTTACGTCCGCAAAAATCTCGAAAACATCAAACGACAGTCTCTATATTCGAAAACACTGAACAAAACCACGCCTCCTGGCAGTCGGAAATATTTCCGTTGCCAACGACCACGCCCATTATAGGAGATAAAATATTCTGAACACTCCTATTGGTCATTTAGCCTGTCAATTAACTGGTCTCTTTATTTCATTGGTGAAATATCACGTCATTTAAACCATGTCTAAAGAGGGATTGGCCTTGTACATTTTCTGAATTTGACTATTTACATTTTGTAGAGCGAATTAAAAAATGTTGAAAAACAGATTTGCTGATTAATAATCGTTTCACAGTTGTGCCTACTTGTAGATGTTTTTACAATGATTTTCTAACAATGTTAAGAAAACGAAGGGATAACCTGATACTCAAGTTGGGACGTGACACCTAGGACGTAGCTTCCAATTGATGTGTAAATTGAGTTTCTTATTTTGTTTTTTATATGACACGTTTTCATGAACACTAAACATTTTCTTGAATGGTCACATATATCAAGGGTGTATATTTATAGGCCCATTTTTATTCCTGAAAGGCAAAGTACTTATAAACTGCCTTAAGCGTTTTAGTAACAAAATAATTATGTCTATTAAAAATATTACTCTCTTATTATGCTTTGATATGCGTGAGTGAGAAAACTGGGATATCCCCTAGATGAGAAAGCAGTATGTGTTGCACTAGTCTTTTCAGCAGGAGGCGTAACGTTTCTCGTAGTCAAGTGTTTCTCTTTCTGGTTGTGCTGTTTCTTCCTGCTTTGACGCTGGACTGTCGTCTTATGAAACTAAAAAGACGATGGCAAAGCCGCTTACGTTTAATGGAGTTGTAGGATATCTCCAAACCTCATATTAGAGCACAAACCCAGTTGATATTGGGCTGTCAAAACAACACAGCGAGCCGCGGCATGTCGCTGAGCTCAGGCGGGTGGACTCACACACCTCCGCCGGCCCAGCCATCATCCTCTCATCTCGGCCATGAGGCCTCGCAGTCGGGCTGCAACACTGTTTTGATGTCGGTGAAGGTGTCGGTATGCCACTCTGGTATACGACCGCTTTGTCTCCCGGGGGCCGGGGACGAATCTCTACGTCTTCAGCTGAGCATGGACCCGGGGAAGGCAGGGGAATTCCGACTTGCTTTACGGGACATCAGCGGAGCAGCTGCTGGACGCAGTGTGGTGAGTAAAAATGTTCGGTACCATATAAACTCGCTCTCTGTTGCTTTTAACACTCTGTAAAACTTAAGAAAACATGCTACACTACTATTTCTATTCTTTTTCGCCGTCATTGTATCGCTGTGCTCGGGTTCGTTCACACGAGTAAATCACATGTTGTTTTGGTTGCCTTTGTTGTTGAAATCCTCCACCCCCAAAAATACGCAGTTTTTTCAGTCCCTGTACTATATTTACCAAATAAATAGTATTATTAACTATGTTATAGTATTGCATTTTAAATAAATATGTATTCGCTTTTCTTCTCTTGTTTGTAATTTTCCAGTGGAAACAATCAAAATAGTTTGACACATTACTGCTGACGTAAGCACCGACACTTTTATTTGCTGTTGATTGGATGGGGATATTTGATATTTATTTAGTTCATAATCAGTTATGTATGTTAACCTGATGAAAAACATGCAAACTTTTTTCATCATTGAGCTTAAAAGGGTCGGCGGTTTTAAAGCCCAAAAAAGGTTCAGTAAGCTCTTTCAGGAATGGGTTTCTCTTACACACACACACACCTACACACATTAGTCTACAATCTGATCTTATATTAAAATGTTTGAATAGGAAATGTCATTTATTTGCTTTTGAAATATTTTCCAGGATCTGTTTTTAGTAGTTAAATCACAGACAACACCTTGTTATAGTCAGTCAAACCTTTAGCTCACTGTTCATATTTATTCAGTCCATAGCTGAGTTTGACCTCAAGACTGTTCGCTATGAAGTCAAATCACCACAGTGCCATGAACTGAGTTTGGCTACACCCCCACACGATAGGATCACGTTCAACTTCCGCTGTGAACAGGAAGCACAGGAGTGGGCCACTGTGGTGATGTCATCTCTCCGTGAGGCTCATAGAGGTTTGCCCACTTTTCTTGATTTTTTTTGCTTTTGTTCACACTTGTACTTATAGCCACATGCAAAGAGGTTTGCTGGTTGGTTGTCTTTTACATTACCTCATCTCTTGCTCTTCTCTTCAGTGGCAATTAGTTCTCCTCCTGAGGATGGACAGCAGCCCCCTCAGCCTCTGGATTCACAGAGCTCCACACACATGCCATGTAGAGGTAGCACGTGTTCATGTTTTATTTGTTCAGATCACGAACTGCTCGACTCTGCTGCCAAACAAAATACAAAGTGTCAATTGTCCATTGTGTTGATGCAAATATCTTTGTACACCCTTTTGTTCTTCCTCCATTTCTAATTTACCCCCTAATCCCACGTTCACATTCTTATTCTTATCCTCATCTTTTCCATCTTTAGAAGAGATATGTGCAGAGCTGGTTAGCGCTATAGAAGCAGGTGATGTTCGAGCGGCATCCGTTTGTGCATCATCTTTGGCTAAACAAAAAGCTGCTCTGTGCATTAAGCCCTCTAAACAAAACTACACAGACATAGAAATCAGGTAATTACATGTTTACAGTCATTGACCTGCTCTCATTTAGATATGTTTACATGCTTCTATTATAAACAAACCAGACTGTCATTGATTTAATGACTGACAACTTTGTCAAGGGTGTTTCATAATCAAATGAAATCCTGTTTAACATGCACCAACTCGTAGTAATCCCTTCACCCAAAAATAATAAAAATTCTGCTATCATTCATTTACACTACACATCAAAAACTGTGGCTCTTTCCTATGTGGAATACAAAAGTGGTCCATACAATGGAAATTAATGTGGTTTTGTAACCAGGTTGTTTGATTACCAACATTCTTCAGAATATCTTCTTTTGTGTCCTGCAGAAGAAAGAAAGTTTAGATTAAGAGAGTAAATCATAAATAAAACTGGGGAGTAAACTATCCCTGTAACCCCTAAAATACACCATTTTGTACACATATATGCATATCTGATTTTGGCTCATGCATTGATCTGTTATACAGCCTGGCTGTGATGGTAGAGGATGCTTCCTCTTCCTGCTGTGTCTCAGTGAAAGTCTTCCCTCACTCTACTATCGGTGCTCTCAAACAACAAGTAGGTGCCACATGAACATTCCCAAATTATTCCTTAAAATGACTTGCTGCTTTGCAGTCGCTGTGAGTCTACGTGATGTACATTGTGTTAGTATAAGGAGTGTACTACATTACTTACACATAGGCTTGCTTTTGCCTCTTTCAGGTCTTCACAGACTATGGTTTTCATCCACGTGTTCAGCGCTGGGTCATCGGTCAGTCCTTGTGTTCTGATCATCGATCTCTGGCATCTTACGGAGTTCAGCGAGATGGCGACACTGCGTTCCTTTATCTCATTTCCGCCCTTCAGGCTCGTCTCAGTCGAGGACTGTACCAGCAAGATCAAGAACATGCTTCAGTCATGCCTGCTTCGATGCCAGCATCTACTCAGCCCCGCCAAGAACCAGCTACCAATGGGCCAGCGGCTCTGAACACAGCTTCAAGACCATACAGCACTCTGCCCACAAGACTGCACAACAGTCATAATACTCTAAGTGTGTATGCGTAGTTACTCCTACAGTGCTGCTTACAATATTATGCATGAAAATGACCACAAAAGACCATCAATTACAGTTAAAGTGTATAAATAAACCCACTGCCTGTACTGTGTATTGTTAAGTAATTAGAAGATTGATTTGACCTCTTGACCTTTTAGGCAACAGTGCTAGTGGGACAGAGAGGTTGGGTTTGGGTGAAATCCGTGACCTGATTAACCTTGAGATGCCACAGCTGAATAAAGCAATGGTACCCAACAGAACAAACACACAGGTAATTCTAAACACCTACAGTACACAGAATGAATGAGTATTCCCAAAAGGACACACATCCATACTGTTGACCACCGAACAACATTTCATAACAAATACATAAAATAAGCCTATTTTAATACATGTGTTTGTGTTCATGTAGTTGGGATGGGCCTGCCCGACCTGCACATATATTAATAAACCAACTCGGCCAGGCTGTGAAATGTGTAGTGCAAACAGACCTGAAGGCTACACTGTTCCCGGCAACTACAGACCAGATGCTTTGGAGCTACGGCGCATTCAGCAAGAAAAAGAAGCAATCAGACAGTACCAACAGGTAAGACCCAGCAGATGCACAGACAGTGTTGTTCACACTTACACTATTTATTTAGAAGATGCATATGCCCAAATCAACTTAAAATCTCTTTCTAGTAGTTTCAGTTTCAAGTGAAACCAGCTTCCAAATTCCACTCGAAAATCAGTAGGAGTAGATGAGACTGGCATGTTGTTTTTGCTGTTAACATCCACATTGTTTTTGTACGTCTACACTCATATTTCAGAATATCAAAATACAAACTAAATTTGAAATGGTATTAGGTAGAGATTTACTGATCTCCAAGCAGGATAAAACTTGAGCTCTGATTGACTCCTCAGTCTGAATCTCTTCTCTTTTGTCTCTATTTCTTTTTTAAGGAGAAAGGGAGAAGAGAGGAGCTGAGGGGCAACAACTCACTACTGCACAACCTCGACCAGGACTACTGACACACACTGCAACATAATGCTCAACTACAAACCTGACACGCTCATACCACACACCAACACCAGCTGGTACACTGCACAAACTGTATAAGCCTGATCAGTTTATACATGCCAACCTCATCTATTCAAACAGCACTTTTTCAAACCACCTACAAGGCTAAACAACTTTTTAAAGACCATGTTGAAGTCATTTAAGAATGGACTTTTTAATTAGTGCAGCAAAGAAATGCATGATACTGTTACTTCAGCCAGATCTGTACATCAGTTTTTTATCCTGGTTAGCCATGCCTTGGCTTTTAAACTTCATTCAGGTACATAGCCTTTGATGGTCCTCAAGCATCAGATAACATGTTGTATATCTTTGTAAGTAGGTGTAAGTAATATCTAGGGGTGGGAATCTTTAGGTACTACGTGATCCGATTCCGATTCTGGGACTCACGATCCGATTCCAAAACGATTCTTCATATAATTTTTACAAATATGATAAATTTGCATTTTAAATAAATAAAGAGATTTTATGCTTTTTGTTTATAGTTAGAATCTCTTTGACAGTATTCCCATCTTGAATTTTAACAAAGTTATATTCAGGATGAACAAGTTCTGACATCGATTCAGAATCGTTAGAGAAAGAATCCCGATGCATCGATGCATCGATTTTTTTCTCCCACCCCTAGTAATATCTCTTGCTCAGCTTTCTCGCAAAAACTCTTGCACAGCCTTTTTGGAAAGTAACATATTAGTTGGCATAGCCTGTTTGGCACAGGTTAAGTCTGATATTTTATTCTGTATATATTCAACATCTGAATTATTTTTTAGTCTGGGAGTTTTTAAAATAAATGTGAAGAATATGCAGAATAGCATCTGCAGTGGGTAATCCAACAAAGCACCTTTTATGTTCACTAAAGTTTAGTCACCCACCTTTGCCAACCACAACCTGAGATGCAACACATGCTGCATTATTGCAAAACTGTAACTGAGCACACAATCAACCCTCAAGTAACCCTTCTAAACAATATATGACATGATAAAAAGACTTTTGCACTATTGGGCCTGTATGCATGGCAGGACAAAAGCATGGTACCTATTTTCTAACAGAATTTCACTCCTATGCAGGAAGACATATAATGCAAATGCTGTAAGGAGAGGTTTTTTTATTTTATGCTGTTACAGTTATACTAATATTTAATTAGCTGACAAACATTTGAAGAGAGAGAGTGTTGATCACCACTGTGTCCCTGAGCAGACAGCTTAACCTCAGACTGCTTTATGTGGACTGGCAATATGTGCACTGTGTATGAAATGCATTTGCTAAATGACCCAGTGTCAAGAGAGAGAACAAGAGAAAATATGTCTTTCAGTTCAGGTTAGGCTGTAATGTAGCATAACTTGTTTGACTGCGGTTATTTGTGGGCATTTGTGAATACCTTTCGGTTTACTCCTGTGTGACAGAATTGAATTCAACAATGACAGGTTGTGACTATACAATTGAACTATGTTCTCAAATACTTAAATAAAGATCTTTTAATAGGTACATACTGGTAATGTTTTGGTGTGTCAGTTATTTTGTATATGTGTTTTAGTAAATTACTTTGTATGTGTTTTGTAGTTAATGTTATTTTGTTGTTGATAAGACTAAATGTAAAAGCTGTATGATTGTATTCATAGTTATTCATCACAAATTACATTTACATCTAGGCATTTAGCTGACGCTTTTATCTGAAGCGACTTACAAATATTAGGAGACAATGAAGAGACACATCAAAAGCGGCAACAATAGTTTACAATGTTTCACAGTGCTGGATAGTACCTATAGAGGAAAGAAAGGGGTTTTTAGGCTGTAAATATTATTCTTAACCAACAACAGGCAATATTAAAAAGTGCAAAACAAGGTAAACAAAAACTAAGCTGAACTCACGCACAGCTGTTGTCTTCTGCAGACTAATCGCTTCTCAGCAATTATATAGGCCTACACAAAATATAGACATATATGATTAAATATAGAAAATAATTTGTTAAGAAATACATCAAGTGTTAAACATATAATTTCTATATATATAATTTCTGTTGTCACACTTTTCTTTATTAAATTGTGCCTGTGTATGCAGTAAGGCAAATTCTGTGTCTGATTTTAATACATAAAGACATAATATATAGTGGGTTCAGTCTGAGACCACATTGAAAGATTCTGCAGTTCAGGTCACTAGTCATTGTTAAAAACTTTCTTCCTAAGAAAAACACAAAATCAATCTTTCTAAAATCAATCTTGGATAACATATCCAAGATTGTAAAAGTTATGACAGCTTTAGGGCATCATTTAATTTAAAGAGGACATACCAAATATTCAGAGATTCTGAAAGCCCTACCAGTGTTTCAATTGTATAAATTGTGTTAAATTAGAATGAGAATAATATGCATTGTATAAAACTATTTATATTAATAAATAGACCATTTGAAATGCTATATTAAATGTTATATTATCTTGTACATTTGAATCATTATATTTGTATATTCTGCTTTTTATGTCACCTTCTTGTTGTCTGTCCCCAGGCCAGAGAAGCAGAGCGCAGGGAGAACTTTGCACGTCTGGTACAGATTGATGGACAGGATCTGGTTCCTAACCCAGAGAGAGTAGAGTGCAGGATCTGCTATGTGGAGCTTGAATCTGGGGAAGGAGTCTTGCTCCGAGAGTGTCTCCACTGTTTCTGCAAGTGAGAAAGACATGAGTGAAAATAAAGATGAAAAGTGCAGTTGTTTGAAAAGGATGATAGGATGAAGACTGTGCAATTGTACTATATTAATTAAATAGTCAAAATTAATCTTCTGTTTCTAACATGGACCTGAGTGATATTTAGTCTGCTGTACTGTATTGTCATGCTGTATTTTCTGTTTTTCTGTTTGTAGAGAGTGTCTGCGCTCTGTAATCCTGATGTCTGAGGATCCTCAGGTGGCTTGTCCATACAGAGACGAGGCCTACGCTTGTGACTGCATCCTGCAGGAGAGAGAAATCAGAGCTGTGAGAACTATATGATCATTAATACCCCTGTCAATCTGACTGTGTGCATGTCTACTATTAGTTCTTTGTACTGTGCAGTCATTTTGTAGCATTTTGTAGTGTCTGTCCTGTCTAACTCTGAAAACCTTGAGCCAGATTCTTTACAATAATTAACTCTTAATAATGAGTCATTCTCTCACCCCACCTGTTGTCCATGTGGATTTGTCATTCCGTGATGCTGGATCACAACTGACAGGAGACCAATCTGTCATTATGACAGAAGGCTTGATCTCTCAACTTTTAAGCTAAAATTGCCAGATCGTGCTATTCTGTTCCTTTCCAACTCATTATCAACTCAAGCCAGCTGCTAGAATATACTTTGTGTTTGCCATTGCTTTCATATTGACATATTTATTAAATAAACTAACAAACCAGAAACACTGTTATTGTCAACAGAATTTTCATTTTTTGGTGAACTATAACATTTCCTAAGCCCATTATCTGTGTTGAATTTGCAATGCATGTTTTTCATTAAACTTACCAAATGTATCTCTCTCTCTCAGCTGGTGTCAGTAGAAGATTATGAGCGCTGGCTGCAGAGAGGTCTGTCTGTGGCCGAGTCTCGATGTGAGGGCAGTTATCACTGCGCAACTGCTGACTGTCCAGGCTGGTGTGTTTATGAAGATACCGTCAATACTTTCAATTGCCCAGTCTGCAAAAAACACAACTGCCTGCTCTGCAAGGTATACTGTCATATGATAAAACCCAATAACCCAAATAAATATATACTAAAATATTTTAAGATGGTAGAAGGTGGACAGGTGAATGTTAAGAGACTAAAATGTTTGGTAATACAATCTAACCATAACTTAAATAATTATGTTTACGTAACATCTAGTTTGTTCACTAAGTTCTTGTTATAATATAATGTAAATGCCTTGCTTGGTTTTCCTTTAGGCCATTCATGAAGGAATGAACTGTAAGCAATACCAGGATGACATAGCAGCCCGTGCCATCAATGACTCTGCAGCTCGAAGAACCAGAGACCTACTAAAGGTGAAACACAAAATAACACATCCTGATTTAATATGCAATCTTATGTCAGAAACCAGTTGAAATCAGTTAAGTTAAAAAGATTGTCTTTCTATCCCATTACTCACACATAGACTCTTGTGAACTCTGGAGAGGCGATGCATTGTCCCCAGTGTGGCATCATTGTGCAGAAGAAGGAGGGCTGTGATTGGCTTCGGTGTACTGTCTGTCACACTGAGATCTGTTGGGTCACCAGAGGGCCACGCTGGGGGCCTAAGGTAAGAACTTGTTCACTTTTTTAAAGAAGTATTCTTTTACAGTACGTTCACATAGTGAAATAATAGAAACTAAACTGCTCTTTAATATATTACACCCTAGTAATCTGTCATATCTCTTGCATGGATTCTTGTAGTAGAAGGAATTTAAGCCTCATTCTGTTTGTCAACAAGATTTAGGTTTTGCTATCTTTCTCACTTCAGGGCCCTGGAGACACAAGTGGAGGCTGTCGCTGCAATGTTAACAAACAGAGATGCCACCCAAAATGCCAGAATTGTCACTAAGAGAGAAAGAGACACAGGGAGAAGAAGGAACGGCAAGAGTAAGATACAGGCAAAAGAATGTGAGAGAGTGACACAGAGAATAATGATATCCTATGGCAGTTTATGACACCATGAAAGCGGTTGACATAAGACAGATACACAAAAGTCGTATTTCCACCACTTTTAGTTAAGTTTTTAGTTTCTGACATTCAATGTTAAGCACAACTTGCATTCTAAGAATACAGAACAGCAATGTGTAGTCCTGTAGTGATGCAGTTTACGTCATTAAGCAAATGCAGGCACTATTAGGAAATCCAGTTCTGGACTGAAAAATGAGTTATTTTAATGGTCACAAAATGCTTTAAGTTCTACCCTCTAACTTTATGTTAATCAAATCTCATCTTATATGCAGCTCATATAGCTACTACAAAATACAAATTATTTATTAAGTGTTGCAGATTTATAGCTATTCAGAGTTATTTAAGGTATGATCTCTAATTGGAGGATGCTTTTTTCATATGAATTATTGATGTCAGTCTTTCTGACTGGTTCTTTGTATTGATTCATTAACCTGTTTACTGTTTTTGTTTTATAAATTACTTTATGGTCCCTAAGGGTTTCAAACTGTGAGGTTGGTGACATTTAGGAACTGTAAACAGCATTGTTACAAACAGCAGTATTAAATGCGCCTTGGGGACATTTCTGAGAAGTGCTGACTCAGAAATCTTTTTGTAAACTGAAACCTTAACCAGAAAGATCCCAGGAGGCCAAAAATAAATATAGTTGATAGTGAAAACAAGGGAATCGTAACAATGCACTTAAGACAAATACTTAAGTATTTACTCTTACTCTTTAAAGCTATATTACACTGTTACTGTAGAAGTGCCTTTTCTTGTCTGTTGTGGTTTTTACCACTAACATTAGCATTAGTGGAGTGTTATTGTAATATTTTATTTGATGTATGTTTCTGTTGTTGTATGTTGTACCTGGATGACTTACTGTATGTGTACAGTGTTTTCACCCTACCTTTCCTAAGAACCACAAGACATTGTATTTTGTAAATGATGATCTTTTGTTCAGTAAGACTAACATAATTCAGTACATTACTGCTTTAAATAGACTGTTTTCTTGGTTGGATGTGTTATTATGCTGTCTAGGAGTGTAGTATAGTTTAATAATGCTAAATATGTAATGCTATGCTAATTTAATGGTCAGGGGCCTGAGGTTTGTGTGTTCTGTAGACTGTTATAAACCAAAAGATTCATTTCCAAAGCTCTAAATCTATGCACTGTTATAAAATATCATCACCCAAAGAATTGAATTAAGCCATCAAGATGCAAATACTTCAAGAATGTTTTTACAATATTTAGTTATATTTTAATATCTTACACAGAATTTACAATTTAATATTTGAATTGCATAAAGCAGCTAAGTGTAATTTTAAGATGTATTTTTGGGATTTTAAAGCATTTAAGTGGATGTTATTACTGAGAATGCAGTGAAAAGTCACAAACTCAACCTTTTGAAAGATATTAAAATGGACAGTCACTATTTTTTTTAAATGTATGCACTATAAACCTCACAATGTAGCAAAAAGGGAGTGATTAAAAATGTTATGGTCCCTGCACCTGCAGAAATCTTACAGGTAGAATAGTCTGACCTCAGGGTTGCAAGTCTTAAATGTGCCTTACAGATTATAGTACTGAGCACCTTCTTGTAAAATGTTTTAAAACAGTTCATCAGTCTTCGTATTAAAGATCTGTACTAATTTAACACGCTTCATGTTGTTCTTCTCTCTCCGTTTCTAAAATAATTACAAACCTATTCTGGAATTCTGTTTTGTACTTTCTTTTATACAATGACACTGTTTTTCTTTTTGATATGCATAATGTAAGCAAAATATAATAATCATAAGGTTTTATAATCATTACGCATCAGATTTCAATTTTATGTGGAAGGTTAGGGTCATAGTCGTAAAGTAAAAGCTTTATTCATGAGAGATTGCGTCCTTAACAAGCCTCCAAACACTATGTAAGTTTCTCACTAAATGTTTACGAAATTGTTTTTATGCATTCAAGCCTAAAAACAAACCTGTGAACTTGGTGATTCAGCTGCATCCACAGCACATACAGTAGAAGAGAACAGTGCTATTGTTAACATACTCCTTATTTTTTAAACACAGAAATTCCCTTGATCAACCTTCAAACATTTTTTGATGTGTGATTAACTCAAACATTGTTTATTAAATATGTCCAAGACCACATAGTCTAAAATGTGATATAAATCTTTTTATTTTATACAATTTGTCTGCATGTCTATAATGATTTTAGTGCCATTTTAATCTCTCTAATTTCGAGGGAGACACAGAATATTGACATCATTATTTTTTTATGTTAAGGTTCGACATTTGCATGAAATCGCCCCAATGGCAACAAAGAAAAGGCCATGATGGCCTAATTAGTTTACAGTGTAATCTGAATGTTCTTGGTTTTTGTATATATATTAAAACAGAAACAAAATTAACCTAATATTAATTTATATATATAATATTCTTAAGAGTGTCATTTCAGGTTTAAGAGGCTTGTAAATCTGACTTTAGGAACACACTGTCATCTAGTGGTCTGTATGTTTATTTAAAACATATATTTTTGGATTACTAATTAAATATTACATATATTAAATTGATTACTTACACCAAATAATGAATAGTATTATTATAAAATATTATTATTAATATTATAATAATGAATATTATTATTACAACAAAATCCTTCAGCGTTGTTTAAAAAGCTTGAGACCTCAAGAAACTGCATGATAAAACACCATGAGTATGATATTATGAATATAATATTAATTTATTTCGGATGCTTTGAGTCACAACACAATTCCCACAGTTACAATTCTGTTATTTGCTGCAATATCGCATTTAAAGACGCATTATTTCGCCTTTATTTCAAGTTATTTCCACAGTTAATCACAAAGAAGCTAAATTGTATAGAATGTTTTGACTATGACGCATCAGTAGCGTCAGGTAATGGAACGTTTCGCTCGATAAATTCGATTCAACTCTGCAGTTATTACAGACTTCACAGAGCTCTCAGTATTGATAGTACTCATAGTATTACTCAGTATTACTTTTTGACAGCACTCACAGTATTATCAGTATGCTTGTCGCTCTGGTTATTATTCACTCACTTGCCGTGAAGGTTTGTGGGATGATTTCAGAATATCTTGCGAAAAATGAAGAAAAAAGAAGAAATGACGAGGACAAATTACACCAAAGTACGGCCGAGGAGAAGCTGGAGGAACAAGACAGTGTGATCCAGAATACTTCGGCCGATGTGAAGCTTGAGAAACACGATAGTGTGATCCAGCAAACTTCGGCCGATGTGAAGCTTGAGAAACACGATAGTGTGATCCAGCAAACTTCGGCCGAGGAGAAACTGGAGGAACACGACAGTGTAATCCAGCAAACATCGGCCGAGGAGAAGCTGGAGAAACACGACAGTGTAATCCAGCAAACATCGGCCGAGGAGAAGCTGGAGAAACACGACAGTGTGATCCAGCAAACATCAGCCGAGGAGAAACTGGAGAAACACGACAGTGTAATCCAGCAAACATCAGCCGAGGAGAAACTGGAGAAACACGACAGTGTGATCCAGCAAACATCAGCCGAGGAGAAACTGGAGAAACACGACAGTGTGATCCAGCAAACATCAGCCGAGGAGAAGCTGGAGGAACAAGACAGTGTGATCCAGAATACTTCGGCCGATGTGAAGCTTGAGAAACACGATAGTGTGATCCAGCAAACTTCGGCCGAGGAGAAACTGGAGGAACACGACAGTGTGATCCAGCAAACTTCGGCCGAGGAGAAGCTGGAGAAACACGACAGTGTAATCCAGCAAACATCGGCCGAGGAGAAACTGGAGAAACACGACAGTGTGATCCAGCAAACATCGGCCGAGGAGAAACTGGAGAAACATCGCGAGGAGAACAGTGTGATCCAGCAAACATCAGCCGAGGAGAAACTGGAGAAACACGACAGTGTAATCCAGCAAACTTCGGCCGAGGAGAAACTGGAGGAACACGACAGTGTGATCCAGCAAACTTCGGCCGAGGAGAAGCTGGAGGAACACGACAGTGTAATCCAGCAAACATCGGCCGAGGAGAAACTGGAGGAACACGACAGTGTGATCCAGCAAACATCGGCCGAGGAGAAACTGGAGAAACACGACAGTGTGATCCAGCAAACATCAGCCGAGGAGAAACTGGAGAAACACGACAGTGTAATCCAGCAAACATCAGCCGAGGAGAAACTGGAGAAACACGACAGTGTGGTCCAGCAAACATCAGCCGAGGAGAAACTGGAGAAACACGACAGTTTGATCCAGCAAACATCAGCCGAGGAGAAACTGGAGAAACACGACAGTGTGGTCCAGCAAACATCAGCCGAGGAGAAACTGGAGGAACACAGTGTGGTCCAGCAAACTTTGACTAAGGAGGATGTGAAAATTTAAGGTAAGTAAATACACCAAGCATAACGGCACACACATACAAGCTTTTGATACTAAAATCAGACTAAAAAATGATAAAAATTATAACAGTACCACCAATGTCAACTACATTTATCTTTTAACAGAAATCAACAACTGCCGATATGAAATTGGCAAACACCTGGGTGAAGGAAGCTATGGAACTGTGTTTGAAGGCAGGCGTGTTCAGGATGGCCTGAAGGTTTGTTTTAGATTTCTGTAATTTTTACTTCTGTTTGGTGCTCTGCGAGTTTTCTTTATGTATCTTATGTTAACTAAAAGTTTAGGATTAATAATGATATTACTTCTGCATGTATTCAGTCTAAATCATTCTTACACAAATCCCTAATTTTATTGTGTTCATCAGGTGGCAGTAAAATATGTGGAAAAGGAAGATGATGACTGCTTGTCCATTGTAAGTAGACGGTTTATCAATTTAATACATCTTCATAGTATTTTTTTTTGGTAAACCTTTATTGATATCAGTTTGTCCAAGACTTTGCTAAATCCATGATTAGTCAGTCGCCTCCATCTGATCATGATAAAAATTGTCTTTCTCCTAGTTGGAGCATCCTGTACCTCTCCCTCTGGAAATCGCGCTCCACATTACAGCAAGTAAAGAACCCAGAGTTCCCGAAATCCTCCAGATCTTGGATTGGGAGGACCGGTCCGAAACCTATGTGATGGTTCTGGAACATGTCTCGTCCTGTATGGACCTGTTTGATTTCCTTAAGAGCCAAGGAAACAGACTCACCGAGGACTTGGCAAAGGGCATCATGCAGCAGGCAATCACAGCCTCTTATGAATGCTGCCAGCGAGGTGTTTTCCACGGTGACATAAAACTAGAAAACATCCTTGTCAACACAAAGACCCTGGAGGTCAAATTAATTGACTTCGGGTGTGCCGATGTTTACAAAGAGTCAGCGTACACTTCATTGGCAGGTATGTTGTAGCCTATTATTTAAAGCTGTAAATGCAGACGTTAGACATATCCTTTGTCCACAACACTTTACAATAGATGACAACTTTCAGATTGTGCTCACTTTTGCAAACTTCTAAAATCAAATCTGTTTCCTATAGGCACAGAGCCATACCGCTGCCCAGAAGCCACTACAAAAAACGAGTACTACGCAGATCTGGCGACGGTGTACTCGTTGGGGGTGTTGCTCTTCACATTGGTGTGTGGGAACTATCCTAAGCCTGTTGACCTGCGCAAGCTCCAAAACAGCACCTTTCCTAGAAAGGACTTGTCTAAAGGTAAGTTCATAAGGCCAACTGTAATTCTCAGTGATATAAAACAGAACAAAGATACATGACAAAAAAAGTAATAAAACAATAATTTTGTGTGAGGTTTAAAATGCCATTAAAAAACTTTCACAGTTTAAGGTTATAATGGTCTCTTCCATCTTTCTACACAGAATGCTACTGTCTGATACAGTCAAGCACATGGACTCAGCCAGAGAGGCGTATTCCATTGGGCAGCATGCTTGACCACGAGTGGTTTACTGTCCAGAACACAGAGGATGAGATCTTGGAGACTTCTGAGGAGGAGGATGATGATGAGTCTGACTCTGACTCTGACTCAAGCAGTCTGGAAGCAATAAGTGTGGAGGATAGTGAGAATAGTGAAAGTGAAGGTAAGTTTCTATCCTAAAACAAAAAGTGTTCTGAGGAAGCAGGACAGACTATGGTAGTATTCTATCTCTTAGGGCTTCATCCTCCAAAATTTGTTTTCCTGCTCAGACATAAAAGAGTCATTTTGATGGTTTATAGCAAAACTAACTTTTTATATGAACCTTGCTTACAGGTTACTACAAATTTGACTCTGAGGACAATTGGGAGCACGAGTGCAAAGAAGAAAAACCTCAACGTTAACACAGGATGTGGTTTGGTTTTAATCAGGATAATGCAATGTGCATAATGTGATACATAAAAGAAGGATCTAGAATATTTTATCCGCTCCAAAATGCAGCTGCTAAAGATAAGAAAATATGATCATATATTAAATTATTGAATCTTCACTGGCTACCTAGTAACAAAACGTCATTCACATAATGCATCCTGTGCCCTGAAGTGCAAAAATAACAGATTTAAGTGCAAATAATAATTTTCTGTTATTTCCTTCTCTTTCTGCCCATCCCGAGGCCAGTTCGGGTTCCAACCTCTCATGAAGAGATGATGCCGACCCGAAGAATATTTGAGCGGATCTTGTGCAAAGCAAAAATCTTGTGCAAAGCAAAAATTTTGTGGAAAGCAAAAATCTTGTGCAAAACAAAAATCTTGTGCAAAATAAAAATCTTTTGCAAAATAAAAAGATTTTTGGTCATACAAAATATTATGTATGCTAGTATTATGTATACAAGTCATGCTAGTGTATGTTGTACAGTTATCCAGAGACACTTGACACAGAAAATTTAATAGTCACAGACTTTAATAAACCATAAAACTATATATAATGTAACATAGCACACACAATAGGATGATAGGGTAAACTAAACAAGACACAGATAAATCATTGACAAGTAAGGAAATGTTTGGTAAGTAATCAATTCAGAACTAATGAAAACACAAAAAAACTGCCAAAATACAGCCGTTTTCTGGTGTTATTTTGTTATTGGTCGGTGCATTCTACATCCCTTCCTACATCCCTTTCTGCCTCAGATTGCTTTAAATCAGTGAACAAATCGTAAAAATAAGACTAAAGTTATCTTCACCTAAATTCTAATAAGGTGGGCAAGACAGACGTTTGGGTGGGCTTTGGGTTTGGCCCTGTGCAGATCTTATATAATAATTTATAAGAATGTTATACAGCTACGTATTCCAAAAAACACCATGAAACAGAAACTACAAGTGTCAGCTTCATGAACAATGTTAAAAGTTTATTAAACAGCTGAAACTAACAAAACAAAACTATACAGTTAGGGTGTGTTTAAATTCAGACACACTGATTAAGTGCTTTTCACTTTTTGCAGTGAAGTCAAAAACATTTACATTATAAAGAAACAAGAACAAATCAAACAAAACAAAAACAGAATCAGTTTAACTGTGTAACGATTTCCACAATGATTTAGTCTGTAAAGGTGAGCTCAAACATGGATCCCAATGTGTATTTAAGTGTCCTGTGTGCAGTCTCCAAAGTGTTACTGAAACATCATAATGTTAGACATCTTGTGAACACCCAAGCTTATTCATTATTTCATTGAAAGGGGGGTGAAAATATACATGACACATCCCTAAATAACCATGTATGTGTGCATATGCAGAATTAAGAAGAGATTGACCTCTGGTGCAATAAGTCCACGTCGTTTGCATTGTATAGAAATAAACAGACTCATGTTATTATTAAAAAACATTAGCATAAACTTTCCAGCCAGTGTAGGGAGGCAATCTTTCCTTTTGGTTTATGCTGAGAGACTAAGAGAATCTTGTTAAAATAAAGCTTAGCTCGCGCTTCACAACAGATTTCAAGATTTGACAGATTTGTCAAGAAACAATGACCCTGCAAACCAGTCATTTCCCAAACTAATTCCCTCTGGTTTACTCAACAACTGCAGTCAATCAAGACACACAGTGTCTTTCTCAGCCGCATATGCGCTGTACTAACAGACAGCTGTCTCTTAGAAAAGAAAGTGTTCCCAGAACCCACCTGAACAACACCGTACAAGCTGTACAACAACAATGTGATTAGTGCAAGTGAGAGACCCTCATCCATTCACTTCCAAACACAAGAGTGACACCACAGAGCGTTAGTGAGTTCAGTTAGCTACTGATCTCATGAAATGTGAAAATAAAATCAATATGCACACAAGGACACAGTGCACCAACTTTCACACAGTTTAGTGTAAGTGTCAATGTTGTAGATACACCGAAATAGTACAAATAACCTACAGTAAACAATGTTGAGTCAAGTGTGAAAGACAAGACGGGAAAATAAAATTTTAGATGATTATTGTATTGTCAATGTAGAACTCCTGAACTTCAAGAAAACCCAGTGCGAGGCATTTGGGAAAAAACAGTGCACATTTTGGTCTATTGAAAGTGTCATATTTAGGAGGGGCTATATACAGAAGATTCTATGTACACATTGTTATATACACAAGCCGACTGAAAGGGAACTTAATCATGTCCAACCTAATATAGGCTTATACACAATTCCACCTGCCAAACTCCTCAGACAGATAGCAAATGCTACACTGTGGATCTTTCTGTGGTGACTCCCTGTCAAGATTTGATGATTGATGGTTGTGAGTCGAATAAATAAAGGAGTATATCAATTCAGCGAACTTTCACGAAGCATTGATTTGTTACAATATATTGTTTCATTATGCAGTGAAATGGCATAAGAATAAGATGGATTATTATTTGAAAGACACAAGATGAATATTTGGCACAGCAGTTCCTGTATATGAATAAGGATCAAAACAAAATAATTACTGGCAGAGCCAACAACTGGATAGGTATGTGATCTCCTTCTTGACCTTATATCAGATGCTTCACTTGTTGTAAAAGCAAATCATGTTTGTTTGCGTTACCGGGGTCAGTGTATTTAATGTTAATAAGCTTTACATTGTCATTGCAGTTACTAACTGGACCATAGACAATAATAATATGGGTCAGAAGAGGACAGTAATAGTTTTTGATGTATAGCCAGCTTGGGCACAGACAAAAAACTTGACTTTACTGCATAGCATATCCACAAAAAGAGAAAAAATAATATTTTTAAATGGCTAAATCAAAGCAAGAGAGAGGTTATGTGTGGTGTTATTGCATTCAAAAACGGACCGGATTCAATAAAAATTGTTTAAACGTAAAGCAAAATGGAAGTAACAGCATAGAAAATTTTAAATGATTTCCCTTTGGCTATATCTAACAAACATTGCTTCCCCTGAATCAAATATATTTCGTATTCTGCTCACTATGTGCACTGCACCACATCTGTACATCATTCATTTACAAAGAGAGTCTAGACTGAGTAACATCTCTACAATGACCACGACACCTCAGTGGCCTGAGAGAGTCGAAATGAAAGAAAGAAACAGAACAGCAGGAAAATACAGTATTGTGTTTGGTCACCGTGTTTGTCCCTAGGCATTAACAAGTGCAGTGACAGCTAGGGGCTGTTTCTCAGGCCCTGTCAGAAAAATGAAAAGACTGAGATGAGTAAGACCGCAGGGTGAGGAACATCAGTCAGACATGAAATGTATGCAAGTGTACGTGGTCATCAGTGGGGCACAGCTGGTTGGGTACAAAATCCACCTTCAGGAGTGAGGGAGGCTGGAGCGGACTGAGAGGTCGAGAGAGGAAGAGAAGGTTTGGTGCAGGTGTTTCTCTCCTGTAAGGGTGTCTGATAGGACAGAGCTGGAGAGAGCGGGAAGGCAAAGTCTATTGTGCTCATCACAGGCACCCTCCTATTGGTCATCAGCTTGTCAGGTAACTGTGCAGCTCCCGGGAATTTATGCTCAACACCACCCCTGAGTGGTTGCCTGGCAACAAGAGAACGAAAATATGGTTCTGTATAGCCAACAGGTAAAAGGGTTCTTCACCAACAAGGTTGTTATATGATGTAACATTCATTCAACGCAATGCAGGTATTTAATTACAATATCTATACACACAAATATTTAGTCTGTAACCGAATATGAATCTACCTTCAGCGTTACCTAGAGTCTGTGAGTCAAGGTCGTCGTCGATGAACTCCTCGCCCTGGATGATATTCTGTGTGTCCTCGCTGTGATTGACAGGGCTGGTCATTTCCTGCTCCTTCTCATTGTGCATCTGGGCGTAGACGTTTCGCCCTGGCAGTTTTCTGAAACGCAGCCAGGGATGCGTTAGGCTGCTCTCCTTTGGCCTCAGCAAGGAACCATGGTTTTTGTAGTTTTTCCTGTCACAGTTTTGTAGTTTATGTTCTGTTATGGTTATCATGGCACCAGCAGAAGCTGGTTGTCAATTAGAAACGTGGGGAGTAAACATGCATTGCTTTTGTAAAGGGGTTTGACAGGACGGTGGATGTCAAATAGGCTCTTTGAGGGTCCTGTATACTCCTCATGCAATTCAAGGGCTGATGGGCAGCAAGGCAAAATGGATCTGCATGTTATACCTACAGAACAGTAGGTATAACAGCTCTTATGTGATTTCAGCTGTATCTATTTTCACTCTATTCATTTGCTGTAATTCTGGTAAGTGATTAGAAATCACTAGAAATCATCAAATTAGAAATCAGCATTTTTCTAATAACCCACCCAGCAATGACAGGAAAATCAAAATATGTGGAATAACTGCATTTTACAATATTAGCATTTTTGTAAAATGTGAATGACTTGTTTGTTAGTAAAAAGAAAGGTTGAGACTCACCTTTTAAACTTAAAGAGTATGAATGCTCCAGCAGAGATCAGGGTAATGAGGAGAATCACAGCTAAAGCCCAAACACCAGGACCTGCTGCACCCATACGAGACCCTGAAAGAGACAGAAAGAGCATCTCTTCATAAAAATTATTAAACACTTGTCTATATTTACAGTAATTCCACCCAACTTCAAAATATTTGATTTTAATTTGATCTTGTACTGATATTTGCATTGTGTGGTAATTGCTTTAAAAGCAATAAGGTACTCAAGGCTATTGCTTTATCATAAATAAACTGACCTTTTTTTTGCATATACAGTAACTCACAAATTTTAAACACAAATATTTAAAAAATATAAACACTGGTACTGGTGACAACTTCCTAAAGATATCTAATTCAAAAAATGAACCAAAAACACACAAATCACACACAATGTACACACCTTGTGTGGATGAAGCCATTTGTGTGGCTATGACACAAAACAGTCCAACAAACAAAGAAACAAACTCAAATTTAAACGTAAAAAACTAACTTTCAAATAACTAACAGAGAAAAACACAACACGCAATATTTACAAAAAAAGGAAAACATGCATGTTAATTAATTAATCCAAAGAGGATTAAAATATTCACCATCAAATCCAAACAGAAATGAAAGCAAAAAAGAAATTTACATATTAAAAATAAAGTAAATAAAGACAAAGAAGATACTAAATGTTTTTTTCCTATGGGCAGCGCATTAAGAGCAAAGAGAGCACACTTGAGAAATAGAGAGAGGTAACGCACCAGTCTCTGTTGGGCTTGCAGACAAGTCACTAGCTACTGGTCCTTTCAAATATATTGGTTATATTCAATAGTTAGCCATGAAGTTAACTGACATATTATTTAGGTAGTTTTACATGTGTGTGTCTGTTAGCAGGTGGAAATATTTTAGCATTTCACTCACCGGTATTTAAATCTGCTAAAGTCACCAGAACTCTGAGTCCTCCTCTCATGATGAAGCTCACGTTGTTCTCACTCAGAACCTGCCTTATAGTGGGGACACGCTATAAAGAGAAAAGAGGTATGATTATATTACGAGTTACAAAAAAACAAAACTAGTACTATTTGTATCTTTGCATAATATTGGCAATGCATTTACATCATGCATTTGACTTTTATCCATAAGCAAAGCCAAAACAATGCCGCTAGTTAAGCTATATAAATGTACTGTAATATACTGTATACATTTGTAAATAATCCCAGATCCATTGGTAAACAAGTGAAAACCATGAAAGTATCTCCAGGCATATTTATAGTGGGAATATCCTTAACCACATTACCCTTTCATAAATTCAGTGTGGAATATTAGGTGTTAATTCTGTACCTTGTCCACAAACACACTCCTTTTCACCGGTGTGCCGTCTTGAGGAAGAACATACAGGTCTGCAGTGGTGGGAAGACCAGGCTTCACCATGGTAACTAAAGACTCCTGAGGAACCCCAGTGAGCTGTGATGCAAGAGTACACGACTAACATGTTTACAATCTAGTTTTGCAATAGAAAAGCAGAAAAGTTTTGAAGCATGTGTGTTCATGACTGAAGCATAAACCTTAGCGAGAATCTTTGTGACGACCTGCCCCACATCATGTCTCCATTCAGGGATGTTTGGATTTAAATGGTCCAAATTACGACTGAAACTTAGTGGAATCACCTGGAACCGATCTGAAGAGAGGAGTAAAACAGTAAAAAGTATTACACAAATATTACAGTATATTAAATGTTAAATGTCACACCTGAAGCTAAAGAACCGAATGAATCACAAAGCACAAAGTGAGAAAGACGTTATTTTTCTTTTCCATAAAAATAACCATGATAACCAACGACGTAATAGACTTTTTGTTTTTCTTTTTCATATGAAGAATTATGATTATGACCAGCAATGTACCATGAAGTCAATCAAAAACAGGGCACAATCTATACTAAAAATACAGTGCAGAGACAGTAATTGCTTCCAGAGTTTAATATTGTCAGATGAGATGAAAAATGCTAAACAGGCCAAACTAGATTTTAGCCCACAATAAAGTTCTTCTCACTATTCAGACAAGATGCCTTTAAGTTTTTTTATCTTACAATCTCTATAATACAATCAACAGCTTTACTTTCACATTTGTGGACAATCTGACGTGACACAGTCTTTCATGTCAGTTCTGCATTGTACATAGACACAGAACTCAAACTGAACTTTGTCTCAGAGGGAAACTGCTATTTCTGCTTTTTAAAACATGACCTCATCACATCATACTTATAAATATTCAATCCAGCCCTGGAATCACATTAATATTTCAGTGCTATTTAATCTGACATCACTAAAAATACATGGTGCGGGGTTTGGTTACCCGATTGCCACTTGTTTTCACTAAGAAGATTATAGGGAACTGTGTCGTATTATGTGTGTGGTTTATGGTGCTGGCTTTGAGAGTCTGTGGTTGTTATCAGGGCTTTGGACGATTTGTGGTTTGGCAAAAGACTCTTCGTGAATGTATTGTGGTGTATATCTCACCATAAACATGCACAGTCTTGCTGTCCTGCACCATGGAGCGACCGTTAGAGGCCTGAACCGTCACAGGAACTTCACCCTCTTCAGAGAACCTCGTAATCAGACTGTTCTCCAACGTCAGTTTTGGCTATCAGGAGATAGGTACATTATATATTAGTACACAAGTATGACATTTCACAAAGCTGACCCTTTAAGCATAAGCATTTCATATTCATTTCAGGTCAACAGCTTTATACATACATACTGTATTAGGGTTAAATCTATCATAAATCCCTAACCCTAAGCACCTGCTATAATAAAAGATGACTAAATGTCACACAGTACCTGAAGATTATCTCCAATCCACCAGTAAAATACTGTGAGGTTTGCTTCAGCAGGCAGCACTACAGCTGTGAGATTTACTTCCTGATTTCTGCCAGCAATTGGCACCACCTCTAGATGGACATCCTGCAGAGGAGCTGCAGAAAACATTTCTTTAAATCAGCATTTTCTTTTATTATATCATGTTTCAGAAATTTAATTTCAATGCTCTTTTCCCAAATAGAAAAATGTATTCTGCTAAAACCATTAATGATTTCATGCAAAAATCTAATTTCTGAAGATTTCACTTACCTGTGACCTGGATGTAAAGAGTAGCCTGGTCATGTCCTGCAGAGTTTTCAGCCTTCACGCTGACACGGTAAACACCTGGTTTCTCATAACGATGCTGAATGGGTTCATCTGTAACAGTCAGGTTTTCATATATAGCCCTGACACCATCCATTAAATCCACCTGATATCTGGTGCTGGTGGTGTCACCCTGCAGACAGTCAAACAAATGAAAAATAATTATTCTGAGAAAGGTGCATGGTTTGCATATTTGCAATCTGTAAAACAAATAATTAACTTTTTATAACGATTACATGTTGAAACCGAACAACTTAACATAGTTAACTTAGTTGTTTTATTTATTAAAATTAGTGATTTAAAGAATCTGCATGTACTTCACCTGTTCTTGATGGACTATAAAAGTGATGTCATCTCCAGGTGCCACTGCCAACATCTGTCCTTTAATACCCAGCTGTAGGCCATTAGGGGGCAGCAGAGGACAGGAATGCTGCTTTGAGCTCTGCTCTTTATTCACGCCACCCTCACAAACATTACCGATGACCTTACGGTAACTTCATTAATAGACAATAAAACACACGTTAACCTTGATTATTATTCGCCTAAAAATAATGCATATAACTTGCAAGCATCTTCCTGAATAAGTATCTGCAAAAACTTATAAAGTTTATAAATTTATATAGTCTATTTAGTTTAAGATGTGTGTTAATCTAATGTCTATGAGATGCATAAGCGTGCAAGTGTGTGAATGTGTCTAAAGGTGTTTATTCATTGTGAGGTCCAAACGTTCCCACAATCATAGTAAAAATCTTAACCACCTACAGTACACAGTTGGCCAATGTTTCAAACTAAATCAATTTAAATTGATAATTAAAGTAAATGATGTTTATTTGAAAATGTAAAAATGCAGAAAGATTTGTGTGAGGGTTAGGTTTAGGGGTAGGGAGGGGGTTAAAAGACAGAATATAGAGAAAACATCATGTCTATGGAAAGTCCCTATAAAACATAGAAACCCAATGTGTGTTTGTTTATGTGTTTTACCCTGTGCTGGACTTATAGCCGTGTCCTAAATGACAGTTTTCAGGTGGAGCGTCAGGATCATGCCAGAAGTCAGGATAACAACGATCACCATCCAACCTAAGGGTAGGTGCGCGCTCAAACCCGTAGTCACTGAAAACATACAGAGATACTTAAAGAAAAGCTCAGCTGTAGCTCACTATGAGATGAGAATTGCACATTGGGTTTTAAAAGGAGGGATAGTTAAGTGTGAAGTGCAAAATGTCTTGTTAATGTAAAGATATCTGTGAAGAATCTCAATTAGTTCATAATAAATAAAGGTTATCTCTCTGTTTTGTACCAGGCAAAGTCTTTCTCTGTACACTGGCAGGGTTTAGCTGTTAGAGCTGATGTATAGCTCTGTCCTTTAATGCAAAATGATGATTCTTTCCTTCTCCGGAACATTCGTTCCTGGCCCATGATGCATTTCTCGCCCTGCGGAAAGCAAAACAAGTCATGCATCTCCATTTGAAAAGTAACTGATTCGTAACCTATATTAAAATGTGTTTCCATTTAGCGGCTGAAACTTATAGCTGAAGGTTTTATTGTAGAAGGTATTACGGGTGAAAAGCAGACGGCCTGAAAAAATAAGATGAAAAAACCTGCAAGTCTGTGAGTTTCCAGGAGTCATAATCAGCTTCTGTGCACTGCCTGGGGAAAGACTGGCGGAAATCCACCTTCACCAGCTCCCAATCTGAACGGTAACTTATGTGGCCAAATACCCTGAGGACGGCAACAAACAAACATAAGCATAAAATAAACTTTTGTCTGGACATTCGTTCATCCTTTCATCCATCTTATCATTGTTATTGCAGACAAAACCCATTAACCACTTTTAACCTTGACTTCACATCAAATTACACACTCCATACCCAGTTATAAGACTAGAGCTTTCAGAGATGAGTGGACACACACATAGCTTCACTCATCAGCATTGGCTTCTTTTTTAAGTCTTGAATCTCACTTTGCCCAAAATGCACCACCTGCTGTTTGTGTTTCATGGAAAATCCTCTCGCACACTCAACTCTCAAATGAGCTCAAAAAAGCACTGCCACTAGGTGGAGCTCTCAATCTGAAATCCAGCACATGGACTGTCATGAACATTTAAATGTTTCATTTATCTATGACAGCACTCTTATCACAGATAGCAACAAGCCCACATTTAGTTTGTGTCTAAATTTATATATTCTTTCTCTAGCTAAATGGTGTTCAGCTCTTGTTGGACTAAAGCCATGACAAGGCAAAACATTGTTCATAATCATTTCACAACAAAATTAGAAAAATTAATTATAGCCTTATATGGCCCCAGGTTATTAAATTAAAAACACAGTTATTACAACAAATTTTGTCTCCTAATATTTGTAAGTCGCTTTGGATAAAAGCGTCAGCTAAATGCCTAAATGTAAATGTAAATTCTATTGGCAAAAAATAATTGTATATCCATTGTTCTAAAGTCATAAAAATTGACCCAAATAATTCACCTAAAAATTTTAATGCTGTTCTTTCTGGAATACAATAAAAGTAAATAGGATTAAGGCTGTCAGTCACTAATATTCTCTTTAGCTCTTTATGTTCAAATTGTGGTCATTTGTGGTTGGAAGTACACTAAGTAGATTTTCATTTTTGGGTGAACCCTTAGTAAACTTATACTTACGTCATGACTAGTGTCTCATCACCAGGTTCACTCAGAAGTCCATCCACAAATACAGAAGTGCTGGTAAAGTTGTGGATGCTCCATGTACGTCCCTCATCTATACTGAATCTGCGGCAAGATTTTCATTAAGATGATGAATATACATAAACAGCATACAACATAAAATAAAGTTGCACATAACACTGTAAATATAATTATCTATGAGAGAAGACTTTTTGTTAATGTGAAACTGATCACAGGTATTGATATGTAAACCTTTGCTATTAAAAATACAAAAAGTAATAATGAATAAAGAGTTATTTATGTGTGTTTTATTAATGTGCTCCTCAAGAAAAATAACCAACTGTGTTTCATTGTGACTAAGTTAATGGTGGGTAGTCATGGTGATAGAAAACTGAAAATTAATTTCAAGGTGACTCAACTCAAAATGTTTCAGTAACTAGCTCAACAAGCTTTATAAGTTCTAACTAAAAACATGTTTAATTGACTTCCCAGAAAATCAATGTGTCATACTGTATGTGCAGACAACTTCTATTGGCACGGTATGCTAAATATAAATTCAGATTGACGTAACTCAAAAACAAACAAAAAAGGAATGATTCAGTTTCAAATGTTTTTTCAGAAACTTTCACTTTAACTTTCAAGGTTTAATCGTGAAAATAAAGAATAAAGAAGCTGGACTTTTTGTAGTGTTATGTAGTGAATATGGGAACATAGCTTTTAAACTATTATCACTCTCTAATCCTTTATCTGAATACATCATCAATCATTGTTGATAGTTTCTCCCAGTGAACTCGAATCGGCCACAAGTACTGCAAAGTCTTACACTGACAGATGAAATGTTTGTACTGTCAAAGACTGTTATGCTAATGAAAGGCTTCACAGCTTATGTCGGAGATGCTAAAGATCTTTGATCTTTATAAGTTCGCCTTTACACACATTAGCGGAGCAAGGTGCACACAATATCTACTAAATGACTTGACGTTATTCAGGTAAAGGGTTATCTGCGTGCAGAGGAAGAGATTTAGGGAACTCGGGTGGTCTGAAGAGCTCTCCAAAGCCAAATGGGGTTCTTAAATCAACCACTCAAAGGATTAGCAGCACAATCAGGTCAGCAAATGCTGGGGAGGGAAGGTCTTGAAATCCTGTTTTTCATACAAGCCTGTCTCTCTTTAGTGTTCAGTACTCTACATAGCCTCTAGTACATTTCCTTTGTTGCTTTCTAACGTTCAAATTCCTGGGCAATCCCTGTGTTTAGCTAAGCTTTTATGTGAGTCCAGAAATGACATAACGAAAAAGAAGAGTATTTTTACTTGAGTATTTTTAAAGGGATTGATGTGTCCTTAATGGCCACTATGACACCACCATGATCCAGGTAGAGAATGTGATGTTCCTCCTCAAATACCTACAAATACAAAGGAAGAACAATTATCACAATTCTTATCACCAAGATTAAATGTCATTATAGAAAGTAACAATTGAGCAAATGAGAGGCAGGAACAATCCAGTCGAATCACAAAGCCAGAACTGATTCTGCCACATACTGAGCACTGAATACGGCTGCAAATAAGAGGGTGTCAAACGAAACTCGGAACAGAATGGGAACAAAAAGCACAGATACTTGAATTCAAAGAGCACATAACAAAGAAAAGTGTGTTAAAATACAAATTAAAGAGAAAAACTACAGAGGAGGATCATGACAGACGAGAAAATCGAAAAGGGAGAAAAGAATGTGTCTACAAGTCACAAAAGAAACTACAAAGAAACGTTTTTGGAGACTATAGAGGCATTGTTTTAATGAATCTTTGATTCTCACCTGCCTCCAGGTCTTGCCACAATCTGAGGTGATGTACATCTCCTCTTTATATTCAACCAGCTGAGAGCCGAGGTTACCTGAAGAGAAGATATACAGAAATATAACTTAATAAAACAAGAGCAAGAGAGCAAGAACAGAGAGAGAGAGAGAGCGTATAACACATTTTTCTTTCTTAACTGGAGGCCAATTTTCTCACTTTGCTTGATTTGGAGAGAGAGAGAGAGAGAGAGAGAGAGAGAGAGAGAGAGAGAGGAAGGATCAGGAGTGAGAGAGTTATATATAAAACAGAATAAAACTGAGTGAACTGGAGGGAATCGTGGATCAAAGACTTACTGAGCTGAGAAACATTTAGAGCTGAACATGAGTAATATTTTACTGAGGGAATGAGTACTAATAGCCAGAGAAAGATGGATTGTGATGAAGAAACACTGAGTACTGATTTTAAAGGCAGTTAAATATCCGGTGTGACATACACATTCATTTTTTTTAAGGGAAAACAATCTACGGCGTGATGGTAACCCTTTAACACCAAAGACTAAATGCCTTTAATTACTCATATCTTAGTAAGTAATGTCAAGAATAACTCAGATGTGATATAATCTGTGTGTATGTGTGTGTGTACATCCCTGAAGGAATGGACAGTTTTAATAACCTTGTAAACAGGTAGTGAAGCAATAGCTTTGTATTCAGAAACATTAATGTATCGTCTATCTCTATTCCCCATGAATCCTCAGGCAATATACAGTAAATATTTCATAGTCCTGTCACTTTCTTATCTCAAAATCAATGTCTTTCTTTCTCTTTCAGCCATAGTGCAGTTCACAAGTCCACCTGCCCATCTAGATTCGCTATTATTCAATAGGAATAATAGTAAATAAGGTTTCTTGTCCTTGAATGAGGAGCTGGAGGAATCGTCACTGGCAGCTGCTTATATAAGCTCATGAAGACAAAGACCAAATTATCAGGCTTCTCCCAAACTGAAGTTTATTCCCCATTTTAAAAACTAATTTGAACAATTTCTGTTTAAAAAATAATTTTTATTACTGTTTATAACAGGAACATACTTTTAAATAACTGAAAAAAAAATATTTTAATCGAAAAGGATTGGTATCAGGTATTCCCATATACAGAGCTTCATTTTATAGTGTTTGGGTATAGTGTTCAACTCTATGGTGACAATACCAATATCTTGTAGTTGTCATGGAGACTGACCTGCACCCATTATGAGGCCCGGGGCCGAGTCTTTAGTGTGCACTGTTCCAGAGACGTACGGGTTGTCAGCCCATCGTAAGTGGAGATGAAGGTGACAGTCAGGCTACAAAGAGACGCAGAAAGAAAAAAACGTTTAACTCTCTAAACATGTGGCCATTTTTATTTACTTTGACATTCATGGTCATTTGATTATCCAATAGATTCACAGCCAATGTTTTTACTTGCTTACAGTATAAACATTTGCATTCAGTACAGCATTTGAATTCACTGACAAAACACAAACTGCATTGCCTGTATTCTCTACTGATGGCCACATTGTCCTGTTCGGACCAAAATTAAGCATTTATTTATACATTATGCAACAATTATTTAATTTCTAATCCTAACCAGTTTATAGGCTCCACTCAGACATCTGTCCTGAGACTGTTGGACATGAGAATGATGGATATTAATGCTTCATTTAGAGCATAATGTCTGTCTTTAGACTAAACAAAAATGCTAAAAGGCTAAAATGTCCCAGCCAGTTGCAAACACATGAATATTGCTTCATTTGATTACATGTTTCTTTCTGCTCTTCATTTCAAAACAAAGAATTTTTGGTTAATTGCTTGTTGCCAAAAAAGCCAAAAAGTGGTGACAATAAAAGGACAAAGTGGCTAAAATGACATGCAGATGAGTAAAAAGACTGACAAAATATGAAAGATAAAGGTCCCGGGGGAGTCAATAAATGAGAGAAGAACAATGAGTAAAAGGCATGTAAAAGGGTGGGCTGAGAGATGAAGACGTTAGACGGGTGGGCAGACAGACAACAGAAGAAAGAGAAGTCAATATATGTCCTTTTTCATCTCATCTTGTCTCGTGTCGGCTAGAAACCATATCTGTCTTAATTAATGTCCTGGGATTCCAGTCCCAGTGTTTCAACTGGCCACTTAAAGTTATACATATGGTCATATCTGACTGTGTGTGTGTAAAGACTAAAGCCCTGTGGATATTAACATGAATGGTTTGATGACTCAGAGAGTATTTTCTATATGCTACCCACCAACTCACAACTGCAAACAACTGCAGATGAGTCAGATGCCTGACAGATGCCAAGGATCAATGATTTCACATCTGTCACGAGTCACGTGTGGGTTGAACACACAGCAAAATTGATGCAAAGGCTTTACTGTGAAGTACAATGTGGTATCAAAGACAAACAGAAATGCACACGACTGGTTGAAATGTTAGAATGGAAGATTTGTCCGGACAATTTTAATATTTTACCTGCTTGCAGTTCACAGGTTTCCCATTCATATCAGTTGTGGGCGGAGTCAGGCGTTCCCAATCCCTGCCCTTGTTATAAGTAATGAGAGTCGTGACTTTTCCATCTACTTTTTGATTGGCCAAGAATACGCCCTTAACCCCACGAACCTGAAAGAAAGAAAGAAAGCACTCAAAAACCAGCTTCCTTGAAACATTCATATATTTCAACACGCTACTAGCTATGAATAATGAGTGAATATGTGTGTAGACAGAGCTGTTAGAGATGACAAACATTCACACCCCCACATATAAACAGACACCTACACAAATACAAGAGCAATGAGCTCCTCTGTGTGTGTGTGGACCAATGAGAGGCTGGAATTTTGGATAAAGTTCTCTGTCAATATGCTCTGAGCTACTAAAACATTTTTTTTTAACTTCACCACACTTCTGTCCAGCTGAACTATATTTGTTTTATAATGCATAAACTATCCACTACTGGTGTTATATAAAACAGTTGTACTGTGTGGGGTGAAATGTGGACCTCTAAGATGTCGATGAGGACATTCTCTTCAGGCTGCTTGGTGCTGCGGACGTTCTCCAGCACAATGGAGTAATAGACGCCCTGTGGATCTGACTGGTAGAGATTGTATGTGTCTGTCTGATACCATTCCTGCAGAGCCAGGAATACCTGATTTTCATCTGTACTCACAATTTGCACATCCTGCAGAAAGAGAGAGAAAGAGATAAACATAACGCTAAATAAGTTCAATGCAAATGAAAACTCAGAACAGTGCGGCTTTGCATTAAAGAAAGGATTTTACAGCTTACTTTACAGATTTAGACAAAAATAAATAAATACTTATTAAGCCTACATTTGTCTTCAACATTTCAACAGTTTTCAGAGCAAATAATTAACACTGAGAGTCTTTCATGGGCTTGTGTTTGTGAGTTTGCATTTGTGCGCAGAGAAAAGGAAAAACATCAATCCCAAACAAATACTGTGGAGAGACTCACTCATGTCTGGCCAACTTTGTTCTGAAATTTAACCAATTTATTTGTCAAGAAAAATGCCAAATACAATGGCACAATAGCTAACTCACACACACACACACACACAAAAGATAATCTCACTTGTTCTAACATAAAACAACAAAAGTGCTACATACAATTCTGTTAGGAATATTTCTATACTAATCCAAATTAGAAATGTACTTTGAGCTACTTCTGTGTATAAATACTGTGAAGTGGAAATATAAACCATAATACATATTTATATTTAAAACCATACACATTTCATAAATGTTCTGTAATTAGCTTTTTTGGTTTTCCTAAAATACAGTATTAACACAAAGCTGCTCAGTTTTGATTATTTAGTTTCACTGAACTGGGAGCAGCGGCAATGACATCATTCTGGTTTGGGACAGGGAAGCTTGCAACCATGTTGTTCTTAGAGATAAAGTGAATGTGGGTCACATTAATTTAGGCACCAAGATGAAGGGTACAAGCTCATGCCCTCCAGATGAATTCATTCATAAGAACTTAAGTGAGGAGCGAGCTCTCCCTGAAGAAACAGGCATCCAGTAGCTTCAATGTGTTCCCAGCTTTAATGCAGCACTTATGTCTTACTGAAAGCAGTTTAGAAGTTTGTAGACCCCTTTTTGAGAGGTCATTTACAGAACACCTGTGTGCTGTAAGAAAAAAATGGAAGTATCAGGAAGTAGTTTTTACCTCACTGTTGTAGAAGCACCTAAACATAGTCTTTACAGTTTCTTTTTATATACATTATCCATTATTTGAATAAATAAAAGCAAATGTGCGCATTATTTTAAGACATGATGATATGGTTCAAGATGGAAACATGCAATCACAAATTGTGATAGCGGTGTTATTGCTGGCATGTTTGCTATAGTGTTTGTGAACATGCCTTTGTGCTAAAATGGCGATGTAATTCCTATCTGCTGATTTCAAGTTAAATCTAAAACTCAAAATACCACAGTTAACTACATTAAAATTTTACTGATGAGGTCATCTTTCATGGCGTACACAACCGACAACAAGGTCACTGCTTTCAAACAGCGGCTAAGAGAAGCTTTAAATGTGGTTTTAATATTTAGAACAAGATTAAAACTAAAATCTGTAAGTGCGGTTCTTACTTTAAATCTTATATGAGAAAACACTGCACTAATGGGCATCTTATGTAATGTTAAAAGTCAAAGAGATCAAAGGTGGATTGGATGCATGTGATGCCATGCGGTTTGTCATTTGCCATTCCTGTCCACTTTCTTCTTATCATTTCCTGTTTTATCTCTTATCATCTACAAACAGGACAAAAATCTAAACAAAGCAGCAGAAGTCAGTATAAGAGTGTGAAAGGTTTTAGATACACAAAGATAAATGTTGAACGAATGGTGAACAATCAAACAATAAGACAAAACAGTAAATGTGTGTGCGTGTTTCATGCACACGTGTGGCTGGTTCGGGAGTTCTCAGTTATCGAATTCGTGTCTTTGTCTACCACACTGTGAGACAGGACACTCAGCTTCCCAGTACTGATAAACCCTCTATCAGAGCTTAAGACAGCACTATCCATCTGCCTCTGACAGCAGGCACAGGACCCCTATCAGCAATGACACAACTGCAGGACATTCTGGCTCTATCCACAGACACGTGAGTATCAGCAAGATTCAGCAGTGTCTATACACAGCGGTTGGGTAGTGACAGCCAGAATTTCTGTACTGGTCCCTATAGATGTTAGTGACTGCTCTTTGTCTATGTATAGAAAAGAAGTGGGATGCGTGACTGTGCAGCAGACAGTCGCACTGATTGGAAGACAGAAGACCCTTCAAGTTCTCTTTCTATTGAAAAGACGAAACTGCACATTAACACATCAGCTGAATGTGGATTTTGGTGGGTTCGATGAGCTCTGATTTGAATTCTGGGCATGTTGTCCTGTTCTTGCAGCAGAGAGAAAGGTCTTAATTGGCCAAAATCAATAGCACTGTTTTTGTTAACTAAAAGAAGAACATTGTGTCCTTTTTAAGTGATTTTGTGTGGTTCAGAGACATTGAAATTAGACTGCAATACTAACATTTATCTTAGCCAAAACTTCTAAAGCAGTATTGCAAAAAAGTTTCTCACCACTGTTATATATTTATGGTTAAATTCTTCAAAATTGTGCTTAAAGTGTACTTAAAGATTTGGGAATAAAGCTCATCCTATAATGTTCGCATTAACTGTTCCATGCATTTTTTATAAACATCAGTTTCCTGAGGCTATTAATTCTCTACAGCACTTTAAATATAGTAAGACTTACTTAATGCAAATACTGTACAACAAAATGAGCTTTAAAGGCAGCAAAATACAGGATGACAACAAGAAAAAGCAAGGACTCGGAAGATGAGACCATTTAGTGTTTTATGTTGCAATAAACAAATCGGCCCATGGGAGCAAACAGCCATCATTAATCCATAACTCAAAGCAAGGGACTTCTGGAGATATCCGAGACTGCATACTGAAATTGGGTTTTGCATTTTTCAGAAGGCTTTCAATTATTCACTGTGGAAAATATGGGCACAACATCAGCCGACCCCATCTCGCACACACAGACTCCAGCTCTCTTCTGGGTTCCTGAACTGGGCGTATAAAGTTTGACCTATCTGCTCAGTCAAGCGTTGAGCAACTAAAAGAGTAGGGAGTAAAAAAACAACATCCATATTGCTTTAACCTCCAACATGACACCAAAAAATGAACATTATAAATATATCTTTCACAAATCCCAACAGCACTATGACTCTATATGTCCCCTTAAAAGCGTCTAAAGTAATTAAATCAAAGCTTTTATCTGTGCCATTACGGAGAATGCTTGGTAATCTGGGACATCTTTCTTAGTAAAACTCGTTCTCTCACACTTTCTCTCTCTCTCTCTTTCACTTTGAATCAGCGGCATAGTTACAAACGCCATTGACAGCAGCTGCCCTAAAGCCTCTGCCGTTCCCTGCCTCTCTCCCCATCTCTCTGTAAGGTGAAATATACATGAAGCAGACCCCTGGCCCCCACTCCAATCAATGTTATTCAATTACAGTCAGGCAGCATTTTACTAAAGCTCTCCCTAGGGTTAAAGCCACAGACAGCCCGGTCAGTCCTCAGCTGTAACCCTGAGCCAGCTGTCTGTCGCCGGCATATTACTGCAATACATCATGGCTACTCAGTAGGTTAAACCCTCGTCTGGGTTTTAACGGTGTAGTGTTTCAGAGCAAGACACTAACTGTGATCTTCAGTTCATACATATTGCCACAATACGTCATAGTCCCTTTATGGCTTTAAAGTGAAATCCGCAACAGCTGCAGTTGATAAAAGAACAATAACCACCTTCAAACCATAATTTACTGTTAGATCATGACAAAACCAGTAGCAACCTCAAACACCGTGCAGAAAGGCACGCAACTATACATGCACACAGTGGTGTTTCAACAGTGAATCATTTGGCTTCAAATATTCAATTGCATAGGTCTTTCGCAATACATATTGTTGAAATTCATATTTACAAGTATCATATATGTTTCAGACTCAAAATCTAATCGCAATAAATGTGATTATTATATGTGAATTATGTGATAGATTTCGAATGGTTATTTTTAATACTGAAATTGATGTTTTTATTGACACACTGTTTTATTATCATGCACAAAACAATATTATAAGCTGGCAATCTTTGATATGGCTTTATTCATTTTTAAAGATATCAAGGTTGTACTTTCACAGAATGTTCTTTACATTATGTAGATTTTATGCAGAAAACAATAAATCCCCCCAAAAATGATTTTAGCTGGGTTTTCACAGGCAAGATCACATATATTTGGCAAAATATCTGGCTTATATATATTTGGCTTAGTGCAGTTTATTCAGTTTAAATAGGGACACAAATTTAAAATTGTATATGTGAATACATATGATATAATTTTCAGTAATCACTTTGCATCAGATTACCACAGAAAAAGTACTACAGAACGTGAAATGTTATTTCCTCTCTAACTTTCAAGAAAGATTTTTTTATAAGAATGAAGACAGGAGAGTAAAAAGAGGGAGAATTGGCCATTTGACAGGGTGAGACATTCTTACCTTTGGAAGGGCATATTTTGGGAATCTCATCTGTACAAATTCATTCCTCCGGTACGAGACATAATGCTTGGTGCGATTTCCTGTGGTTACCTGTCAAAAGAAAGAGACGGTTTCTACTGTGCTTGTATTCTTCACCAATGCATTATTTCAACATTCTGATGATAGAAGTCCTCACTACCAGCAATTTTTGGACAAACAACAGCCTCTTTCTTCCCTATCTATTCTCTTGCTCTGTAGCTTCCATCTCAATTCACACTGTCCTTTCTACTCAGCCAGTATCCCAACATATTCTGTTTGATCCAGCACTGAATAAAAAGCTTGGTCTTTTAGCCTGTTGTAAGAAGTCTCCATGGTTCACAAGAGTTGTGTCCAGGCCACATTAGCATGCATCTGTGTTACTCTACAACCTGCTGACCGGACACAAACATTTCACACATTGTGGCTTTGTTTCTCAAGGGCATATTTGAATTTATTTTCAACAACAGTTGTGATTTCTTTAAAGAACAGCAAAGCAGGTGAGAAGGAGGTGGGAGGGAAAGAAAGAAAGAAATTAATACAGAACAAGAGAAAATGTCCTTGAGACAGTGGGTAATTATAAAATCTGAATTAAATAGCAATAAATTAAGTATGTGACGTCAAGTTTTTTGTTTTCAACATTAGCTTGAGATCACTATCTATCCAGGCAAACAATATCTCTAAAAATGCTTGATCTATAAATTTTTGCATTATATCCGAACGTAACCTGAATTACGATTTAAGCCATTTTTGTTTGATAGAATTCGTTTGCCCAAAATCCAAATTCTGTCATCACCTACTCACCTTAAATGATTCAAAAACCACAAGACTTTTTATGAAACACAATAGAAGACAAATATTCATTAATTCATGTCAAGATTCTTCATGTGATTCCACAGAAGAAAGTAAGTCCTGTGGGTTTAAAACTAACCCATTAATTCAGAACAAATCAAGAAATAAAGGGAATCAATATCTCAAAGAGAGAGACATGCCAAAAAAAGAAAGAAGAACAGACAGCAGAACAGATGGACACCATTACCATATCCTTTAATCTCTGTCAAGAACAGACAGAATAAACACATAACATACCCTTCACTTCAGCTCTCTAACGCTGAGAGATGTAGCTGTGGCTCTATTTACTTAACATATGAGACATTTCATCAATCTATATGTGGCTGTTATGCTTTTAAAGAAAACTCATCTTTGCACTTCTTAACAACACACTTAGTAATACCTTCTCTGACCAAAAGAATAAGATTAATTGATGCATCCTGACCCTTCACAGGATAGGCCATATAGAAGATTGATGGATGGATAATGGCCATACGTTTAATGTTACACTCAGAGATTTAGGGTAAGTTGTTCTCTCTGCACAATATTCAAGCAATAAGCCAAAAAGTCCTCTTACCTATGGAAAAATCATCAAAACACACATGCTCAAGTGCCTTACTGCCTTACTCAAAACAAGAGGCAAGAACAAAATTAAGTGTACCAATTTATTTCTATTACTAAGAATTGGAATATGTAATTCTTTCACCAAACTAAAACTTTTTTATTTGTACTAAATGCTGTTTGTTTCTGGTTGCAATGTACCAACTTTGGCTTTTAAAGTGTCCCATCTAATCTGTCTTCTATTCTTTTCCTGTCAGAGTGGCTTTGACTTATTTTTTCTCAAATCTATACACATGGTTTCTTGACATGCACAATGCAACCACAAAAAACTTCACACATTCAAAAAACAGAAAACACATCATTGTACCTTTACAAATATATAATCATCCTGCACCGAGAGGGAATTGCGGTCAATCTTTCCCAAGAACTGTGCTGTCACCATTTTATCTGAGCAATTTTGGATGAGACACGTCACGTAAAGGTATCCTGGAGAAAGACAGAAACACACACACAAAATCATAGGAGTTAGAAAACGTGAAGGCAAGAGTTTGCCAAGAAGTTCTTTTTTATGTATAATTACTTCATTGTAAGTACGTAAGTGTTTGTACTTCATTTCAGAGGTGAATGGAGAGAAAGGTCTGTGCTGTAAGAAAAGCTCTTAACAAAATGAGCTGAGGAACATCCTCACTGGACCCATTGCTTTACTCTATTCAGAATGGCAGGAAATTAATTATGGGAAAACAGTGCTGAGGTGCTCTGGTGATGAGGCATTTCTGTTTAGATCTCACACAATAGCTGACTCAGCAACCTCTGCAGAACACACAACTTAATAAATGAACTAAAAGTGAGAAACAGTTAGAAAGTCATAAAACAAAACACTTTCTATGAGAATGAAAACACAAAGTTGACTTATGAATTTGGGGGATTTAATTGTTATGCTGTCAAAGAAAGAAAACGTTACTATTATTTTCTTTTAAATTCTTGAGAAAGCTTTTTGGAATAAGAATAAGAATGGAATAAGATAAACACACTTTACAGTACAAATTCTTAACATCATGAGAAGTAAATGGGTATGTGTTAATATGAATTAGATTGTGAGCAACTATCTATATGTACCATTATACCAATAAATTCACATGTTGTGTATTAGTTAATAATCTTTAATACATGACATCAATCATCACTTGGTGTAGGTACACTTGGTCCTCTCAATGACAGAAAATCTGATCAAAGAATTGACTAATCAGGTGCTTAATTATGTACAGATTTAGTGTTGTTGCCTCATACTGTGTTGTATCACTTTTTGTTTTATTTTATTTCAATTTTAGGCAAACACATGGACAGGTCACTTTACTGAAGAGGACAAATGGTAATCAAAGCAGGATAAAGAAATTCATTAAAAAAGCAATTAGAGTGGCTGAGCGCTTTGCTTCTGTCTTGTGTCACACAAGGTCAGACACGGCACACACACACAGATACGCGCACACAGACTGCATGTCTATCAAGAGGTTAAGAGGAGCCACTAAGAAGCCAAAACAATTCAGGTCTTCATCTGCCTGTGTGACACAAATTGATACAAATACAATGAAAAGCCACAAATAAAACCTATGACTTTGGAAGGAGGTCAGTTACTGGTCCTGGAGATATATGCTGGTTAGATGTAACCCTAACGTACCTATAGTGTTTAAGTGTGTGCATGTGTACTGTCAGGCAGATTGAAACCTTCAATGGCTTAAGTATGATGGAGCTCTGTGTAACAGCTTGGGTCTATTTTTTACAAGCACGCACACACACACCTCACAGCAAACACTTAGTCCTGGGACATCTTCCCATCTGCCCTTAGTGATGTGACATATAATGCAGAATTGAACTGAAATGCAGTATTCTAACACATGAGCTCTTACCACCACCAATGTCCTGAATCTCCATGTGAACCAAATCAGGATCCACATCCACCTTCGTCACGGCCCTAAAACAGATTATACAGTTAGTAACACAGCACAGACACACACACACACACACTAAAACACAACACTGACTTACAGACATTGTCAGAGGTACATTCAGAGTTTTTAAATGTGGTTTACTGAGCTGTTCAGAAAAGCTTTTGTTAGTAAACATAATCTTTGTGTATGTGTTCACACACATCTCCAAAAGTGTGTTTTGGTTTTTAAAAATGTTTGTGTGAACCTGTTACTATTTCAATAATTTCTTCTTTTCACATCAATATTTCATATATTTTTAGATAGAGGAACTCAGAACTCTTAAATAAATCAACTTTTCACAAACTGCTTTTCAATTTATTCCAACGCCTAGATAGGGAACTACAGAAAACTATTTACAGCAGTAATACGCATTTATTGTCTTTCTCCAGAGTGATTTATAGCAAACTTCTTGACCATCATGTTGCAACATCCCACAAAGAGTAGCAAAGAGCCCGAGGCTCCACTGTTGACCGCATTGACAGACCACCCTCCCTGCACATTAAACCCACACTGATTAATGCCGTCTCCTCTCCAATCCTCCTCTTCTGTTGTTTTATGAGCGAGGGAGCAGACGGTGAGGACAGGAACTGCAACCCTTACTATGAACCAGACTCCGTCATCTCATCTCAAAGATGTTTTAAAGAGGTCTGGAGACAGTAGAGAGGGCAAGGGTATGACCCGTATCAACCCCACTGCTGAGTAAAAGGAGCTTTGGATTTACAGTCTCACTATAAAACCTCCAGCCAACTAAAATATGTGCCGGATTTGGTTTACTACAGCTGGTGGTGACAGAAAGCTGACTGCTGGATATTTTATTCGCTATCAACCGCAGACAGGCTATGCTGAACCCTATATATTGTGTGCAGGTGAATCTGGTAAAGTTGGAAGGGGTGGGGGTGGCACAAAAGCAGGAGAGAGAAAGATGAGGAAAAAAGATCAAAAAAGAAAAAGAGAGGGTCAGACAGAAAGACTGGTTTGGGTGGAGAAATAAATCACTTCTGTCCAGGCCTTAAATCCCAGCTGTGGCAGCAGTGAACCATAACCATGAGAGAAGGAATGGAAAATAGAAAAGGGGTTGAATTCCACTAAGAAGGTGGAAGAGAAGAGAAATGAGGAAAGGATGGGTTAGATTAAAAAGTCTTAGAGTGAAAGGAGGAGTCAGGTAAAATAAAAAATAAAGGTATAAAATACATGTAGCTACTGAAGGTAAATGAATAGTTTAGTACTTCTGAAACCCGTATGACTTTGTTTATCCACAGAACACAAAAGGGTTTATTTATTGCAGAATCTCTGAACTGCTTTTATCTATACCAGGGGTCACCAACTGGCGGACCCCGGTCCAAATCCGGACCGTGAGATGCGTCCATCCGGACCGCAAAGCATTTTGACACAATTAAATAAATAAATGGCAAACGCTATTTAACGTTATTATAAAATCCAATTTATATCAGGCACATAAAGTCAGCTCAGTAGCTATTTGGGTCCTACATCGACACAGGTTTGAGTCGCACGCCGGGCGAACAGTCCTGAACAGGCGTGCAGTGAAGAGAGCAGCAGAAGCGGCGTACACCGATACAACTTTCAATGACTGAAAAACAATGGCATTCTCAAAAATTAGGAAAGTTGACGCTGAAGAGAGTGTTCAACATTACATTTAGTAAAGTACAGACAATAAATGAGAATGAAGATAAAATGTGATATGAGATCTGATTTAATTGAACCAGAGAGGTTTGTGTTCATTGATTGTGATTGTTAATCTCAGTTTAGGTTTTCCTTTTAAGTTGTTAATGTTGAAATGAATGCATGTTGTGCAGATTTAGAGATGCATTTTGCACTGTTCCCTTCATATTTTTGTCAGACATTGTTACTGGATAAATTGAGATTTTGTACCAAAGCAACTGACAGGACATACAGTAACAGAACAGCATTAAAATGAGATTGATTTGTGAAGGATTATTTATGCTTATACATATGAAGAGACATTATTCAATATACATGATAACATTATATTTTGTTCATTAAAAACAAATATTTACACTAATTTCTTTAGTCTGGTGAAAGCCGTCAATTTATGTTTTTACGTGCAGTACATAATTGTCCGGACCTCGGCTGGTGAGGAGAGTTCATTTACTGGACCTCAAGCTATTTTAGTTGAAGACCCCTGATCTATACCATAAAAGTAAATACTGACCATAACTGTCATAACATTTATCAAGAAACAACAATTACAAAGAAACCATATGGTCTTTAGTGGACTTTATGATCCTGTAGTAGAGTCCACTTGCCTCTGGTCCCAGATCAGTGTACAGCGGGATGGTAGCTGATAAATGAATGAATTTTTGGGTGAGAAAAAACATCACATGAATTTTAAAGGGTGAACTATCCCTTCAAGTTGTATAAAGACATTTAAAGAACAACAATTACAGAAAAAATCTTTAGCTCTCGCTCCTGTATAATATTGATTTTGAGAACAAGATTATCACATGATTTATTGTCATATTGCTGTAACATAAGAAAATTGCCACCATGATTTTTAAATCTGATCAACCATCATTAAATATATAGTAATACTGTACATATAAAGATTTACTGTAAGCAACCGGCAATATATACCAATTGAAATCACACATTTTGTGTGCAGCACTTGTTTGTGTATGTGTGTCTCTCAATTGATCATCCCTGCAATATGATTATATTGACCACCAGTCACAAATACTGTACACACACACACGGACAAATGCACACTTACTATCAAACCAACCAACTCTCCGTACACCTTTTTATTGTCTTTTCCATTTAATCTCAAAGATGATAAATTGTACTGCTTCCAGTGTGTTGCAGGCAGTATCTAGAGGTTTCAGCAATTCATCAACTACACAAAAACACACACACAGTTCTTGCCTCATTGCTCACCGAGCCGTTAACAATGTAAACACGCTCTTTAGCGAGAGACAACCATGGCCTGAAGGCCAAACAGTGCCGCTCATAACTCTAATAATGAGCATGCCAATATGCTGGAGAGCTGAAAACACGGCCATAAACAATAGCTGGGTGAGAAATGTATTAAGAACAGTTGGTCAGGGCAGTCAGGCGAGACCTAAATCATTAATACTGAGACAGCCACAAAGACTAATTCAGCCATTTGAGCCTGACAAAAAGGTACAAACATGCAGCTGAAATGAAAAAATATTACAGTCTTTGGAAAGCAATCGGAAAGTAAACACAGTTGCCAAGAAAACATTGACTTTAATCGGCCTCACTGCTGTGAAAATTAATAATCATTGTGTTGTGCTTGATTGTACTACTCGATGAATGACGCTTTCACAACTGACCTTCGCTTCCTTGCTGTAGGCCAGGAGTTTGTCTTCCTCGGATGGATGAAAGAGGAGAGTTTCCACGGTGAAGGAGACGGGCTGGCGCTGAAAGGATGAGCCCTCATCTGTGCTAATGAAGAACATCTGGTCACGTTCATTAATGCTGGAGCTCACCAAGATCACCTAAAAATGCAAAAAAACTCATCAGTAACTACAGAAAAAATACAGTTATGTCTAAATGTGCAAAACTGTGCAAGTCAGAACAGATGTTTCACCAAGATTAAGCTTTAGAGTGCCAGTAGGACATATCAATATAGATTTCCAAACAATCTTCACCATTAACTGATATAATTATAGGAGATTTTTGTATGAACACGGAGTCCGACAACAGATAATACAGCCAAAACAAAGACCTGATTTCACCATCATCTTAAGAGACAGAAAAAACAAGACTGCCTAAATTAAAAAAATCTTTCCAAGATGCTTGAAACAAACTTTTTAATACAATATATTTGAAAGATATCTTTTAAAAAACACATCTGATATCATTTGGTACTCAGTAGGGAAGTTCCAGCATTATGGACATTTTCAGTCAAAACTTAAAATATAAATTCACGCAAAATGTATTCATTACTAATACACTGAACCATCAGTTTATATTTTACAGACCAGACATCAGAAAAATACCAGCCCATGCATGAGATGATCATGTAAAAAAAATTTTATATGGATATATCAAAAAAGAGAGGCAACATACTTTGTAGGATTTCTGTGAAATAAAATGCGCAAACAAGAAGCAAAAATACCCAACAAATAGAGAAGAGTTGACTCTTTAAAGAACACAAAATAATTCGTTTTATTTTCATGTGCCCATTTCACACGAATATGGACTGTTATGGATGTGACAATTATGAAAACAGCATTTTATCTGTTTATAAAAAATCATGCTTTAAAAACTTCACATGGGTATTTTAACCTCCAAATATTGACATCTGATCTATCAGTATGGTGAAAACCTTTGTTAAAAACTTTGCCCATAAAAAATAATTGCTCATTATATCTCAGTCTTCTGAATCAACTCATCTCCCTAAACGTTATCATAGGCTGCAGATTATCTGAAGACCTTCGAGTGGTGCTGTTGTCCAACCAACTGTGCGCTGAAGCGTCTCTAAAGGGACGAGGCGAGTTTGCCACTTTCACCAGTACAGAAAAACAAGCTGGGATCCTCATGGGGTCTGCCAAACAGAGAAACTCTCTGTGAAACAAGTTATCCAACCCAAAACAAAGACTCCGGGGAAAAAAGGAAAGAATCTCCTCCCTGTAAAACTTCCCTCTTACAGCAATAACTCGCAGAGTTTAGCACAGAGCCCCCTTTGTGGTCTGTGGATAAAAGGCATCAAACAACATCCTGTGTCTGTCCCCGAGGAGTACGGCAAGCTGGCAGGGTTGGAAGAGGCTACAGAGGGCTGTAAAATAACAGAATGTAGTAGCTGATGGCACCTGGCAAAGATTTTAAGACCTTAATCATAACTTTGTGATGTCTGGGTACCACTTCTGAATGGGAGACACAATAAAGTAAATGTCTGTAGGTCACGTAATCTATAAAATATTCTGCTTACACGTCCCAAAATGGATTCTCGCTCGTGATAGACATGTCACATAGTTCTCTTCAGAGAGAATTAAGCTTTGTGATGTCAATTTATTGGATGAAAGACACTAGGGACAGCTTGCAGGATTTACAAACAGACAAAGCACACGCACTATTTGTTTTAAGCTTACACACAAAGCAAAAGAACAATCATCACGCTTGTCAGATCTGCCACGTTAAGATGTAAAATATGTGACCCTACGTTTACTAAACATTCATGAATGAAACCATGTGACTGTTCTGACCTAATTATTCATGCTAATGAATAGCCGCAATATTCATCGGGCGAGAAAGCCCCGAACCTGCTCCTCATTCAAACACTCGCTGAGCGCTTCCATGCGGTAGGGAACTTTGTAAACAGATTGACAGAATATACAAGGGAAAGTGCAAACATGCTCACGTGCAGGTGTGCGCGGCTGCTTTTACTCAATGCCGTTCCACTAATTTTCCTTTCCACTCAATTTCATATGCAAATTGGCAGTTTTGATATCCAGTGTGTGCTGCGCAAGAAAATGAGAAGCACGGAGAAATGAAGAGGTGGGGAAAGAGAGAGAGGCCTGTTCCCTGCACCTGAGCTCAGCCACTGGAACAAAAGAGACTTGAACAGTGCCGCGACGGCAGATTTTCAATACTCTACGGCATAAAGCCGAAGGGAGAATCCTGCAACTCTGTCTGAATGCTGAAATCTCCTGAAACAACTGAGCCCCGCTCAGGTTTGCTTCTGCTTCAGCTCTGCCTGATGCACTTATCACCGTGAGAGAAAGAGAGAGAGAGAATGACACGGAAGGGATGAGAGAGAGAGAGATTCTTCTTTTAGTGTGAGAGCCCTTGGCAGACATTGGGTCGAGTGTTAGTGGCACAGATTTAAAGAACGTTCCACCGCCTACAGGCAAGCTGGTGACATGCATACATACACACTCTCTCCTTCCACAATGTAACAAATGCAAATATTCACCCACACACATTATACACAGTGAACAGACACTAAGCATACATTACATCTACTGCAGGTAATATTGAGAGGCTTGTGCCGAGACTCCCTTTGGAGAGACAAAGGAAGGTGTGTTGGTCCCAGTCTATGTGTGTGTGTGTGTGTGTGTGTGTGATCTTTTCACTGACCCTTCTCTAAATCCAGGTCTCACACAGGTAATTTGTCAGGAGCATGCTCAGGGTGAAAGCCCTGTTATTAAGTCCCTCCTGCCTGTCATAATGGCTCAGCTTGGACTATAGAACAGCCCACACATCAAAGACCTACACCAGGGACACAGGCCCATGAAAACACTGAAGACAAAAGAAATAAGGGATAACAATGTTTGCACTGGGTATAATCACAGCTTTGTGCTTGAGGATACTGTGTAGCATTTGTTAGCGTGTGTTGTAGGCACGATGCTTAGAGACTGTTTCTGCTAATCATGAGCTATGGAAGAGGTTACATAGTCGGTTATACATTATCCCATAACCCCTGAGCTTACCAAAATAGAAAATGCCAGTTAAACTAGTTACACCTCCCTGCATGTAACACAACTATGTACAATAATACAGTGGAAAGACTCTTGGAAAAAGGTATAACAGCACTGCATTCCAGCCATTTCATGTTTTGTCGTGTATTGCTCTGTAGAATATATTATCAACATAACTAATCATATTTGAATTGTGGGAACAGTTAAGCTGATGATGATCAATATGGCCTTGAAATGGACAATTCATTTCCATAGATAAAGTCAGCATTGAGGCTTTGGTTTACCGCAATGGAAAAGAACATTATTAGACTGAATTTACTCTTTTTACTTAAATCGGCAAAATAAAGCATTAAGCAAATATGCTCTCTTTAATATGCTCAGACACGGTTGCACCATGTCACTGTTTGGATGTCACCAAAAATAACTGAATGCTTTATTATTTCTTAACCTGATAATGTCACTGCACATACTGAGCATACACGTGAAAATGCACTTTCTGAACTATAATTCTTTTTTTAAATTAAAATTTGTAAGTATTTTTGAAAATAACATTAACGTTTTCTTACAATTTATTTTTTTTGAAAATTAGTCAAATATTGATTCTTGAGTTTTAGAGCTTTCCATAAATATGTAGTTTGCCATAATTAGATTAGTGACAGTAACAGGTTAAAAAGTATACATTTGATCAAAGTGGACCTAATTAAACCAAAATTATCAGACATTTACTTTCATGCTCCCTGTTAAAATAAATGGCTAACTATTGCAACCAGTCTTGCTGGACGTGACTAACTTAGTTTAATTGCTAGCAGAACTACAAATGATGTTTCAACAATAATTCTGGACTGTTAAATTTTAGGATCTGTACAGCGGTGACTGCTGTTATTATAATGATCATAAAACTCTCTATTAATATACTGTAGATTAATAGACTTGAACTCAACTCAACTGTGACATGCAGCAGGAACAGGACAAAGTCCTTGAAAGGGAGATATTTAGATCTCCTCTGTACTAGCTGGAGGGCTGAAATGAAATTGGGGCGTTGGAAAATTACTGAATTATGTAAGTAGATTAATTAACGCAAACCGTATCTGCTGTTCGGAGTCACCGTTGGGATCAATCATTTCTGCGTCATTAAGAAGTTGGAGCTGAAATTACTTTGGGTGAAGCTGTGATTCCCACACGCCTCATAAATGCACAACACTCTAAACCCTCTTTTACAATGAATAAATAAAACAGAAGTAGTGATCACACGATTCGTACGACCCGACGGACCTGTATCTATCACATAACAGAATGAACAGAGGAAAATTCCTCCATATGTAGCGGCCAATACCAGACAGTCTGTTTGGGTCAAGATGGCACAGATTCTCCACAGGGAGAGTTTAATCTCCTTCCGCGTCTCAGCGGGGGTTCTCTGATTCTGACTGCAGTGGGATCCGAGGGAGTAATCCCAGCCCAACGCTTTAAACGTGCAAAAAGAGCCATCTGTGCTTTTGTCTCCCGTTTGATAACTATGTTACATGACAACGTTATCAACGCTTTGAAGTCAACTGGACTGCTGCTATTTGAAAAAGTCACTTTAATTGCTTTATAAAGGTAGAGCTGTGTCGATATTAGAAATACCCTTTGCATAGAAGACTGGATAAACAGTGTTTACAGTGTTACTCAATGCACATCAAGCCTAACAAGAGACATCAATACCAGAGCGACTCCACATCACACTAAAAGCCCAGTTAGAAATATATACTGTAGCAACAGATTACGACTTTGCCCTTTAGCAGATGATTTTTATAGTCTGCTACATTAATTATATACTACAGTTCCTCTGTGGAAACGCAGGGTTAAGTGTAGTTTTCTTAAAGGGCACAACTGTTAAAGAGCAGAGCTACTTGATCTCAACAGCTCTCCATTTCATGGGTCAGCTGGTGGGGCTGGACCTCCTCAGCCATTCACATGCTGTTAAAAAAAACACAGTTAAACAGCTAGATCTTGTTACATTTATAACCTTACATTTCACCATACGATACTCATCATAAAATGTTTTTCACTTTTTTCAGAGCTGGGCTATCCTCAGAGGCATTACACACATAGTTTAAGACCCGACTTTGCGTGTCTTGGCAGAGGTGCACACGATCTGATATTTTTTGGATGGGACTGTGTATGCTCAAACCTTTCAGCACATCTGATTGATTATCATAAACACAGGAACTTTCTCATCTGATGGGCTTGTGGGAAATAAAACATAAACACAAATGCTGCCAGTAATGTTCCTATAGTGCTTACTACGTGTGAAATCCAACGGCCACACAGACACAGGTACATCTCTGAATAGCGCTTATCATGTCATCATCCATTACAGATTGTGCTAAATGAGTAAGTGTAGTTTCTGCCTAACACAAGCATTTTTTAAAGAGGAAAAATGGCTTTTCAGATATCAAAATATGCATCTTCATGATGATCAAAAGGCTTCTGTTGTTTGACCGATGATTATGGATTAAAAAAAATCTGGAGGCCATAGACTTGTGTCTGTCAATTTGTACACAGACTAAAAGACAGACAGAGTATGGATGAATAGAAGTTTGGGTAAAATGAATGATTGACCTTTCACAGCCCCCAAAATGAAATAGAACGCTGTTTGCTTGATGTATCAGCAAATCTCTATTTAGAAAAATGCTTTTCCATTTCATTTAGCTTTTATTGAACCATCGCGTTAAACCTGAGAATGGTGAGATTATTTTGCCGTATTCCATTTCAAGAAAGGAGAATAATGAAAATGGAGAGGTCACAGAGATGAGAATAAGCAATAAATAAATCTATGGGAGGTATTACTGGGATGGACAGAGAATGAGGATGAAGGATAAGAGAAAATAGAGTATTTCCTGATGTATTATGTGAGGAACATTGACACGGGAGAATCATTTACTTTTAAGATGTTATGAATGACACTATAAACAGTCAACAGAAGTGAACACAGACAGAAAATACTGTAGAATTTAGTGTGGGTGGGGGAATTTATTATTTTTATTATTTCCTTTTAATTAATTAATTATTTATTGTAATACATAGTTGCTTGAATGTAAGTTTTATGGGTTTCAATTTTTTTTTACGTGCAATGGATTGCGTGTTATAATTCCAAATAAAAATATTTAAACAAAAGAAAATACTTTAGAACAGATGTAAAAATTAATGCAATTTTCTGTTTTTATTCCTTTTGTTAAATTATGTTATTTTATTTCTTTTATTAAAGTATATCAATATCTTGTTTCCTATAAAAATATGCCTCCTCTATTCTTTCACACTGTTACATTTATATGGGCCAATCCAGATGTAATATAATAATTTTGCTATCACCACTACTGCTGCTGCTTGTGGTGATAATGTCTATCTAAAACAGCCTCCCGGGATCCCTGGAGTGCACTTTTGGGTGCTTCTGTTAAGCAGAAGAGCAAGTAAAGATGAGAAGATGGAGAGGGTCTGAAGCTCCTCTAAAAGAGAAAACGCAGGCAGAGAAACTGTCCACACACTCAAACCAAACGGGTTAAAGTTAAACTAATGTGTGTGATGTTAACCAAACAATATTTGCAATTTCAGCTTTGGAATAAGATGGTGTTCATCCCTCTTTTCCACCCCAAAGGTTCATCCCATTTCCTCTGAAAACTCATCTAGTGTCAAAGGCCAGGTTACCCTGGTTACCGTGTGGTCTCCGTGGAGACCGCTGTCCCCAGGCACTTCGCACAAGTCAAGTGAGTGGGGGACAATCTAATTCAAACCTTTTTTCTCGTTTAGGAAGAGAGGAATAGGTGGAATAATTACCTATTGTGTCAATAAAGGGAAACTTAGCTCACATGGAAAAATCATCAGTCAAACCTCTCCCTCTCTCTCTCCCTTTCATCTTATTTGTTCTTGGTGATGTATGTGGGTAGACAGCTGGCAAATGTTCTTGTATTTGTACAGCTGTAATCAACAGCTGTAAATGGATTACTCATGTCAATAGAAACAAGTGGGTAGAGGAACTTTTGCCAGTGCCCGGAGAGGCTGAAAGAGAGGCAAAGACAGAAAGATAAAAGAACATCCCACGAGATTCAGATTTTTCTCACGTATGGATACTGGAATGTAAAAATGCTATTGCAAAGTGCACCAGTTCTCTTATTTCCAAAGTAAGGAATACATAAAAGCTTCCCACCCTTTGATATAAGAACATCTACTAGTTGTATAAATAAGTAAGTGCTGTTATTTCATTACAAATGTGTGTTTTTTAAAGTAAAGAAAACACAGTTCATCTGTTGCTCCCCTAAAAATACATACATATTTAAATGTCTGCTACATTCAAAGTTTATAAAAACGGTTTCAAAAACCATATGGACAATTTAGTAATCCAGCATGCATGTCAATTTATTTACAGTTTTATTTTAATGAGACCATTTCGTTCTTCCTTTTTTCTACTGTGTGACATGCACCGCTACAACAATAGAGAAGCAAAACAGCGGTTTGAAAACCTCTCAGAACATCATGCCAACATGAAAATTGCCCACAATCGTCCGACGAGTTCTCTCAATAACCGCCACAGTCCGTGTCAGAAAAACACCTATTGCCCAGCAGACCGTCAACAGACTGGCAGTCAAGCGAGAAGTAACTGTGTACTGCATACTTGACAAAAAAGCGTGAGATATGTACAGCGGCCAGCGGGACACGACGCACAACACAACAGCATTACTCACTAAGTGCTAGACTACTAGCGGTAGTGCAAAACAAAATTGGTTTGTCTTCAGAAAGAAAAATATACTAGAACGCAAGATAAATCATTTTCAGGAAACAGCATTTCAAATGTTGTCACACTGTCATCTTTGCCTTCCATTACTTATGCAATGTTGTGACATGATTGTAGATATCACAAAGTGCGCTGCAGTAATTTAGTTTGTTTATCTGTTTTATAGTAATAACTTTAGGCACCTGCAGCCAAATACAGTCGGGGTTAAAAGGTGAAGGCACAGCATGTACTCGTGTTCGTATCAGTTAAACAGGTGTGCAGAGTGTGTCACTTCCTGTCTGAGGTTGATTTCGGGTTGATTGTTTAAGCAATGCAGATAATTTAGTTCTTTAATTTTAATTCATTTAATTTAAATTTATGTTTTTAATTTAAACTTGAATGGTTCTCTTTTCTTCTCGACATGCTGAACATAAGGTATCACAGCCTGTAATAAATCCAGACTAAGCAATAGTACAAGTTCATGTTTCAACCTTCATTCAGATGATTAATTAAGCTGTCATGAGCCTAAAGACTAGAGTGACCAGATGTCCCGATTTCAAAGTGTGTCCTGCCTAGCTAGAAAAGTAAACAAATGCTGTCAGCTGAAAATCAGAACATACTGAAGTAAAATGAAGTAAAAAAATTCAGCATCATGGCAACCCAACACTACTGTAGCAAAAATATTATAAGTGTGCTTATGATAAAATGCAAGTCTGAAGTACTGAAATGGTGAGTCATCCTTGAAGTCCAAAAGCTTTAGAAAGTCTATTTTTTAACAAAGGTGAGGAAGGACTTGAACTTCACTGAATCCATACTGGAGGGACATAGAAACTATATCAATCATCCTAGATTTTCCCTTTCACCATGTGTGGTCCAAACCTAACTTTGTTTGTTTCTGTAAAATGTTATTCTTTGTTTTTCTTGCTTTCATGCCAAAATATTTATAATGATATTAAACCAGACTCTGAACCTAACCCTCACACAAACCTGCTAACATTATTAGATTTAAAGCAACACATGATCTAGTGGGTTTCTAACTTTTAAAGGGATTTTTAATTGGGATTGAGACTATATTTCATCATTATTCTCAAAAATAAAGGTGCCTTAAAAAGGTTCTTCATAGTGATGCCATAGAAGAACCATTTCTGCCAAAGGTTTTTTAAAAACAAGAGCTTTTTTTCACTACAATTAACTTTTCGTGAAACACATTCAGGCAATCTGGTTCTTTTATAGCATGATGAAGCATCTTTATTTTCAAGTTAAGGACATTTATATATACAGATCTATCCAAACACACAAACAAAAACTTACATACACTGTGTGTATTAGTTAAGACTAACAGACTGTCGGCATCTTCCATCATGCTTGTTCTCTCCGAATCTCTCTTTCTCCGTATCGTTATTTCTCCTTTTTTCCCTTAACCTCTACATCACTGGCAACACACAGTGAAAATGACAGTTCTTGGAGGGGCAGCGGGGTGCACATGAAAATAAACACATACACATGTTGGTATTTTAAATGTGGGTACAGATTGCTTCTCTTCCCACATCTTTCAGAATGATTACTGTTCTGATTTCCGCTTCGACTCTCCTATTGAGAAAATGAGAGGGGATTATTAAGAGATCAGTCAGAAGATCCAAGAATAGTTCTGGGAAAGAGGGGGAAGGGTCTTCAAGTAAAGACCCTGTGTGCTTTTGAAGATGCACACAAACAGGAAACAGCATGACAGACATGAGCCAAAACAGGAATTCTGAAGGCATTATATAGTATATTGTCTTATTGTATACTGAGTCTATTTGGGGTCAATCGTATGTCAGTCACGTAACGTTCAGTCAAAAGTGTGTTTAAATGATGCACTCTCTTTTCCTCAAGCCTCTTCCAGACAGTGCAGAAAAGGAAACCCAGTGTTCTTCTGTTCTTTTTTGTCATCATAATTGCCCTCATTCATCTTTTGTCCATTATTGATTTCTAGAAAAGCACCGCGCTGCTTTGCCAGGGACGATATTGGGCAATACTATGGGGAAAAAACTGATTATGCCACAAAAATTGAAGTTAACTTACGACAAATCCCAGAAGAAGAATCCCACTGCACACTTGTGCACATACTGCACACATAAACACACAAAACACCCTCTTGAATATGCATAAAAATGCACATTAATTTATAAAAAACTGATATACCCATGACAGGCTGACAGAATGTTCAATATGCAAAACGTGAAGTTGAAAAAAGCAAAAATAAAATATGAAGTGCACGTGTCATCTTAAAAACATTTACAGCCTTCCCTGTTCTTGTACAGGACATCTCATTTTTGTGTTAAACAGTGTGAAAGCCCATATGTAACAGTGTTTGTCCTGTATAGCTCAACACAAACACTGGACTCCACTCCTCTCTATTCTGATCATTTTGCTGGCCAAAGGTGTCTGAAATAACCAGAACATGTCCTCCTGTCAAGGTAATTCTGCATTAATGCTTGCTGGTGTTGCACAAATGTTTTGCTGAATTAAATGTGCCTGAAAGTGCCAACATCGCTGTTTATCTGTAAATCTTTTTAATCCCTCTTCACCACTGTTGCATGTAATCAATTGCAGATAAAAGCAGGAGGGGGAATTCATCTACGATTCATTCAGTTTACACAATACTTTCTTGATGGTTAAGCCCTGTGCTGTTTATCTTGATAAGTATATTCATTCAGATTTGTATGATTTTATTCATTTGCTTGTTTTTTTTTATAGTACATTAAAGATTTTCTTTGCCAGCTCTGATATTTTACCTTGTTTTAATAGAATGTTATGTTGTCTTAAATATTTTAATAATTAGATTTGTTTGCTATTTGGTGCATTTTTGCTACTGTATTATTCATGTCTTTCAAAATGAAAGAAGCTCCTTGAACTAAGAAATGTGATTCAATGTTATTCAAATTCACTTACTTAAAATTGTTGTTCACATTCCAGTCCCTTTTTCAGATGTTTTCCAAGATATATACCCCATTAACATTTAAGAAGTGGTGTATGGAGCACCTGCATCTATCATTTTAACATCCACAATTGAACTGTTTTCTACGAACTGGTTGGCTAACTGTCTTTATGCATAACTAAGCTAATGCAAACTACCTCATAGCTATAACAGACCCTTAATCTTTCAGAGACATTAACCATTATAAACACTGGCTGAAGTCTAATGAGGCATACAGTAGGTGTTGTGAGAGCTATATCATAACAGCCTTCAAGGCCTGTGGATCTTTAATGAGGAGAGAAGCTTGATGTCTAGCAGGCCAGATTTCTTAATAAATTGGTCATGTAAATTTACACACAATTAATCTTGCCTTTTCTTTACATCAAAGACACACACACAAGAAGGAATACATCTGCTCCGGTAAATACTAAATTACCTTGGACATGACATACAAAGATACAGTATAATATACTGTACTGTATGTATTTACAGATGCCAATTACATCTAGAAAATGCATTTTAAATCTTTTAAAGCTTCAATGTTGAGGTGATAAGGCATTGACACTGGCTATGACATTTGTTAGATAAGCAACTTTCACCCATTGTTGTAGTCTGGACTGTGTCATATTGAATTGGCTTACAGAGAAATATCACATCAGGAATAAGATGATTGGACACATGGTGTGAGATTAGACAGCCGTGCTGCGGTGTGATACTGATATGTGTCAAGTCGCATCAAATTCAAAGCCACCTCAGTAGCGTGCATGTGTCTGCAAGTGCATTTGTGTGTCTGACGCGCGCCCGTTACAGAAGGAGCTTCTTAACTGAAATATTTAGCCTGTTAGGGAGGTGATCTTTTAAAGCACCTCAGCACTTCTTTTAACACCATCAAGCCTTTTCACCTCCTGCATATTCTGCTGTTAGCTGCTGAATTTTAAATGAGCAGATAAAAACACCCAACTGAGAGGAGGAAATAGAGAGATACAAAATACACCTTTCATGTTCTTCAGTCCTCAGCCTTTGCATGAACTACACTTGCCCTAAATATACCCATGCGGATAAGGTCACGATTTTTCATAAATGCAATGTTACTCACACAGTAAGTAATCTAGTGTCAACAGCATATAGACGATGTTGACTGGCGTCTACCTTTTATGAATAAATATTACTATTTCAGTGCAAACAGCACAGGGGATAAACTGGATTTTCTGTACAACATTCAACAATTTTGTAAACTGCTTACAACTAAACCAATATTGTTATCAAGGCTAGAATTACACAGCAATTTTTTCAACATAGCAGATTTTGTCAAAGAGCTTGGTCATGCTGCCAAAAAGCAAGAATAAAAGATAACTGATGTACCAGAAAGAAGAATTTCATGCATTATAAAGCAACATATGAGCACCGTGTGAGCGGACACGCAAAATACCCTTCAAGTTTTACTTTAATAACAACTGCTTAGAAAAGTAAATATAAGATATAATCAGAAAGTGGAAGTAAAGTGAAAAAAATAATTGTGTGATGACATGGCCTTTATAATGAGTTGTTTTTGTTCAGGTCATCTGGGGTCATTATGCAGTCTGAATGTGCGCATTAACATGGTGATAGAGGACTGATGAAATGTTTTCAAACTCAGTAAAACACAGTGAAGCACAGCACCATAACACATTTATGTTCTGTAATAATAACTCCTGACTGAGTTTCTATTCTGACTACAGAAAGTAATGCTATAACTGGTAATGACACCACATTTGCCCCGTTTCAGTTACGACAGGCTTATTCTCATGACAAAATTTGCCTCGCTTTAAACTCAAAGCATGAGTCATTCCTCTGGAGGCTTGTTAAACTTGATTGAGTCATGTTCACAACTTCCTTATGAAAGGAAAGCATGTGTAAGGCCAAAAAACATTCAGATAATTGACCGGGACCTGGGGCTTAATTTGCAGTTTGGAGAAAATTATCCTCAATATATTATATACACAGTAATGTGTCTCTTTCTTTTCATGTATTACACAAACACCATTAACTAAATAAACATGTCCATCTATTTAATCATTTTTCATTTTGGCAAACATGTTAAAAATCTGTTGAATATTAAGATTTTTTCCAAGCTAAAAATTATATCCTTGTCTTATTTATGACTAAAAGGAAAGTTTACTGTTCATTTATCCTGAAAAGTGAAATGGCAGAATGCTTAACATATGCAGAAAGCCCACCCCATCAATCTTTACACAAAACAAACATGTCTAGCCATCTCTAGTGAGAGATTTGTTTCAAATAAATGAGTAAAGATAAGCTCTCATCTCTGCTATTAATTCAGCTTTGTAATCTACCAGCCCATCTCTACCCATCCCTCATGTGCCATCCTAAATCCTCCTTCCAAATTCTCCCCTCCCTTCTCTTTTGTTAATCTAAGACTAAACCCCCCTCCACACACACACACACACACTACACAAAAACATGTGAGATGCTGGTTTATGCACCAGTGCAGTAGCATTGTTATGGAAAACATCCACATACTTGTGTCCAAACACACGTGGGGTCTGTCTTATTTCATCTGGTGGGGAGTCTCACAGCGCATACTAATACACTCCGTTATGCATATTCCTTATGTGTTAGTTTGTTGGTCAGTAAGACAGCTGTGTATGAATTATTCATGAGAAGCATGTTTTGCCAGACTATGGCAGGTGTGGTAGGATTGTAGTCTACAGCAGAAGGAAGGCTATGACATGTTATGACAGGTCACAAGGTGTCATTGTACGTTGCTCAGGTACAGTGGAACAATGACGGTGTGTAGCGCGGTATGTGGCACTGACGATCACCCGACGTTGTAAACACATACGAAAAACATTATCCTGACAAATGTTATTGCCTGCTTCATCTGCAAATATGTTTCTCGGCGATGCACATGAGCGATTTTGGTGTGTGTGTATCTGTCAGACAGTCCAGCTTCAAATGAAATGACTAATAATTCATGTCACAGGGTGCTGTTGATCCATCTGGGTTTGGAGCTGTTGAAATATTGAACTGACATATAAAGCGTTCAGGTGCAAAAAACCTGACCAAGCCCCCAGCAAGATACACAACGGTCAAGGTCAGTGGAAGGATGTTTCAGGGAGTTCGGCAACCATTAGGACTAAGAGAAGTCAATATTTCACACAGCTTTCCAGTTTTAGTTTCTCTGAGGTGAATTGAAGGAAACAACAAGTACATTTTTCATCTTTCATTCACTCTTGCACTTGTCTGATCTCATTTATATGATCTGTCTCATTTACTGCTCTCTCTCTCCTTCAGTCTTGGCTCTCTGTTGTCACACCCGTCGACACGTGAATCTGTTTGTGATTTGGCTAAATAAAAAGTAAATAGAAAAATAAAGTTTACATAAAATATTGATATAAGACAAAGGGATATATGGTATAAAACATCTTAAAGAGAAATAGGATTATACAATATGTGTAAGTAGAGTATTCATTTTATAATCCAAAGCATTGCTTCTCGAGACCTGCTTTGACCGGGTCATACACAGCAGATCAAATGCAAATATTCAAATGCAACTACAATAACTGTGGTTAGGATAACTAAATAAACTGGCTTTTACAGATTTATTACTGTTACCCCTTAAATGCTAATCACAGCTTTTCACCGACGACTCTCTTCCTGACAGTCTCATGTCTCTTTTTAAAACAATAATTAAAATGTATGTATGTATATAATATATAATAATGTATATTCTGATATTCAGCTTGAAGAGTAAAAATATGTGTTAGTATGAAAAAAGATTAAATATGTCAAACCTCTTTCCAGCGTGTATGCTTTCAAGTCTCAGACCAAACCCATTTCTTTTGTTGTTCACCTTTTTTATTCCTCGCATTTGTATTTTGTATCTGGGAGTGGTAATCCCACTGGGTCTGAGTGGATTTTCTTTTCCTATATTGTGCTAACTTGACTCCTCACACACATTTACATTCAACACTACTACGGTCAAATCAAGGAAAAACAGCAATTTACTCTGAAAGGACCTTCGGGATAAGGTTTAAGAATCACATTATAAAGGTAATTATAGAGAAAATGCGATATAGGTCATACCAATCTTAAAATTCTAAGGTGAAGCAGCAAGTAACATGTAGGTAATATTAAATAGTCAAATTTCACAGCTAAACAGTTTGTGACCTTTCGAAGCTGACATCATTAAATAGACCCCCTGCCAGAGCATGACAGCTTGAGACTTTGTCTCTCTCCTTGAGTCGCAAAACGTTATGCCGATTAACACACGTACAGAGAGTCTCCGGCTGAACGCATCATGTGAAAAACATCAAAAGAGTCTCAACACGATCAGGTTTTTTATAAGACATATCCACAGGTCCAAACATTCATCAAATGCAGGCATTTCACTTGAGGAAACTTTCACTAGATGAGAAATCCAAACAGATCTATCCACACATTTAATCAATTATTGAGTAACATTGACAGCTTTTATCATAAGTGATCAAAGAAATACGTTTGGCTTTTTATATTCCTTATGTGTCTTGAAGTCTAAATCAGGCATAGACTATATGGATAACCATTTTCACCTGTATAAAATATATTTTTTGGAGGAGCCTAAAATCTATATTTAAATTAAGATCAACTAAACAAACCAAATAAATATGTGACTGCTGCTATTAATTTTTATGTGCGTTTGTTGGTATTTTTCCAACTGCAAAATTATAGGAACCGTTATTTAGTCATTAAAAATTGTGGACTTTGTAAACATACAATCACACTTGTAGATATAAAGTGTAATTCTACAACTGTCAACAGGACAGCTATAAATGTTATCTTCAGTACATTAATTTGCAGTTGGCTTGCAGACTACAAGTCTTGTATTAATTACCGTCAAGCTTATCAATGATGTTTGTTTCTTTACCCGAGGAGAGAAAAGCTTTAAATACGGCCTGTCTACAGCACTGCCATTATTTTGCCAATGATAACTGCCAATACGTTTGATCTGCAAATGTGTCCCTCAGTATTCATATTCTGAAAGATATCCAACACAGTACTACAGGACTGTCTGCGGTGTTGAAGAAGTGCGTGTAAATGTATCCGACAGGGTTATACACGCATGTTTATCATCTTTTCTATTACACCAGAAATCAGAAAGGCACATGTGAATGTATTCCTCCAAACATGTTGAGTTTCATGTGATGTCATTAGAGGTTTTGTCAGAAACTTAAACCAGCTATTGCTGATGCATTCCTTTTATCCTCTAACTGTGACTTTCACTAACTGTGACTGAATTTCAGAAAATTCAACTTGGAACACAGAAAAGAAAATCTTCAGGTTTAAAAGATGTTTCTCAACTGATGTGAACCAAACAAGTGATGACAAGATTGCAGGATCAATCAATGTAGAACATATCCACTCTTGCTAGACAAAATGCATGTCATGTACTGTAACTTTCAATTTCATACAATTGTTGCGCTGTGGCATATAATCTATTCTCACATAGACACACATTCAAAAAAAAAAAAAAAACAAAGAAACAAACAAAGAAACAAACAAACAAAAACACTGTAAACTGGCCTACTTTCTGTGAAGCAATTGGCAATGTTCTCAAAGCTAGTTTGGTTTCCAGTAAAAATACAGTTTTTTATGTTTTCATCCATGAAGAAAGTAATATGAGAAGAAACCACCCAAAGAGAGGAGCAGAGAGTGAAAGATGGAAAAAAAGCACAGAAAGAGCCTCAAGGCCAGTGGAGTAAAAACAGGGTAGAAAGAGAAAGAGAGAGAGAAATCATGGTGAATGTAAAAGCGGGACATGTGACAGGAGCAGGCTGGACCCTGGCCTCACAGACACGCACAATGATTCCAGTTCAGAAACAAATTGGCCAATTTTTCATGGCATGGCCTTTGGCAGCCTCATCTATTTCAGCTTTTTATATTTATTTTTAGATTTCAGACTATACAAAGCATTCATCTAGACTGAGGAGCTAACTTAGCAACTATGGTTTGGATCTGGCTTGTGTTTACCCTCTGACACACAATCCGATCTCAGTCAAATCTCTGTGACCTCGTTTGAGAGAATGCGGATGTTGTTTGGGGAAAGTGCTCATATATTCCAGAACTGAATGAAGCTGCATGTGTTTTGCTCATACTTTATGCATGTGCAAAATTGAAAAACATTTTTTCCAAATATTAAAAGTAGTTTAACTACACCTATTAGCCAATTTAAGATATTCCAAACAAAAAAATCATCCAAAGGAAGAACCCAATTAATATATACTTAATATCATAACATTAGCACAAGTATTGCATTTGTTATTGCATGCACATATCCTATAACAAAGCCTGTAAAAGTAGTCAAATCTACTGCAAATCTAAACTATTTTGACTGTTCTAACCCCCATTTCAACAACAGAAGTAAAGACCTTGTATCCATGCAGTGCCTTACTATCAAAATGAGAGCGAGAGAAAGAGAGCGAGAGCGAGAGGAGAGAGAGAGAGAGAGAGAGAGAGAGAGAGAGAGAGAGAGAGAGAACAATAGAAAGACAAAGTGCATGTGGGGGAGCTTTTGGAAGATGGATTTCATGGTATAAATGTTAAGTCATTTTGTCAAGATGTAGCTGTATTCTGTAAGCTGAGCAAGATTCAAGGCCAAACAATCTGTCATGCACATACTCCAGCTTTAAGATATGAGAATGTGAAAGACAGATTTGACTGCACACCCCCCCCATGTATCAGAGACCACCGAGGTATGAATGTGTCCTATATATTATATATTATATATTAGTCATTTATATATTATGTATTATATATTATATATTATATATTATATATATTTATATACGCAGTTGGAGACGCATCCAATAATGTTTCTCTCTTTGACCTACACTGGCACAAAGACAGCAGAAGCTGGAAGCATGTGTCATTGTGTAACATTCCTATACAGAATATATACACATAAACACATTATATGCAAATACAGTACTTATCAACATAGTGTCTGTGAATGAAAGTGTGTACATCTGTGAGCTCGAGCACTCTTCACAAGAATGGAAAGTGGCACATATTTGCATTAAACAAACACACACGCTCATCAAATATTCAACATTACGCAAACACACACAAAATAGCTAAAATACAGCACTAACAAATGGGCTTGGAGGTCACAGAGTCTTTGTGATTTTCTTCATTATTCCCAAAGCAAAAACTAATGTCTTCCCCTGGGGACACATTGTTTTCCACTCTTCTTTGAATCTGTGATTCTTTATTGACTGAAGGAATAGAGGATATGAGGAATATGAAACAGCTGTCATTGTTCCAGGCATGAGAGATAGCACAGACCGACTCACACACAGACACACACATATCCCATTAATGAGAATCATCCTGGATGACAGGCAGCTCTAAAGCTGCAGACAGACCGCTTACTTCCCATGACCAATGAGGATCAACCTTTCACAAACACACACACAGACCATCATTAGCATATTTCTGCTCATTCGTCCTGAACCAATTTCCCAAGATCAGCTTTCTAGTCTGCTGCTTAATGGTCAAGAATGAGACAGTGTTGGTTTAAACTGATTTTAAATGTGTAACCAGAGAGAAAGAGAGAGAGACATTAAAATTCCTCAAATGTTCACAAAAGGTGCATGCTGGGTAAGAAGACAGTAATGGGAAGGAGCAACAGGAAGCTACACAAATGACACATGCTTCCTCTGCACTTGTGCCAGTGTGAGCGAGGGAGACAAACATAAAGGACGTGTCTCCAACTGTGTCTGTTTGTTCTGTAACTCTATTGAGATGTGTGTATAAACCCAATTAGGAGTAGTAGTGGCATGGCACCACATACACACACTATAATACATTTTAAATTATTAACAGAATAGAAAAGCGATGGAGTATTGCATGTAAGGATGGAATCATATATGGAATGAAATCTAAATAAGATTCAATAAAACTGACATTCTGGTGTGAGGAAAAGGAGAAAAGATGAGTCAAGATAAAAAAAAAAAGGAAAGGGGTGTTAGTAGATCTGTAGAGCAGAACATGAAATGCCACTCACATACATCACAACAGTCACCTTTAGTCATCTATATCTACAAAACAGTGTAGAAGAATGGACACCAGATAACAACTTGCAATGCTTCTGCTATTGCAATGCATTACTGTACAAATCCCTTTAGAGAATTTACATTACATTTAGTAAATGTCATTATCTAATGCAACTTAGAATTTCTGACAAATCACATTTGTGCTTGACAACTACCGATGAGACAAACAAAAACCAAGTTAACGATGTGCAGTCATATTTGAATTTAGTGTGCTGATCTGTTTGTTTCTATTGATATACAACGTATTGATCATAAATGTAACCCTGTCTGTGAAAACCAGTCTAATGTCTTAAAATCAAATTATGAGATAAGCATTAAAGATTGATTTTACCTAAAAATATCACTATGATTTCAATATTGACATGTGATTACTCGATTAGTCAATATTAATAATATCAAGGTTATATTTTCACAGAATGTTCTTTACATTATGTAGGATCATTTTATGTAGAAAACAGTAAATCACAACAAAATGACTTTAGCTGGGTTTTCACTGACAGGGTCACAAATAAGTTCTGAATATTCATTATTTTCTCTAGCAAACGTGTGACGAGCGTGAGAAAATCATGACAGGATTTAAATTTTTTATGTGACGAGCGCGAGAAAATCATGACAGAATTTCAATTTTTCGTAAAATATTAATTTAAGTTAAAAATTCAGTTGAGGATTGACAACATAAATAAAAGCAACAGATTTCCTTTCCACACCTATATTTTATTTATTTGCAGTAACTAACAAAAAGACAGCACAAATGCTGTTTGATGTCACTTTGTGGGAAGATGTTCTGACATCATCTGAGAGAATGATCAAATACTGATCAAAAACATCATTTGTCAAAGATGAGTCTCACAGTGTATACAGTGAAACTCTTGCTATCATTTGTCAAACATAAAAAACAAAAACAAATTAAGAGCAAAACATAAACATGAATGTCAAACATACAGTAATTCTGTGAGTTCACACATACTGTCATTCAGCGGGGTGTGACGTTCATTTACAGAAGCATCTGTCACAGGAAACCAGAAAGACGCTGCACAGGCATTCATTAACAAATCACCTGGAGAAACCCAGTGTTGCGACACGTCACATAGGACAAATTACCTATTAGTTAACTCAGCAGAAATGGCATACGGTGTTTGTGCATATTACTGTAAAGTCTTGGCTCTCAGCTGATTTATAAATCTGTAGTTCATTACCAGCTGGAAGTCGAATGGGGACCAATTGCATCTTGGGATTGCAAGGCAAATCTACTCATCTTAATACCAAGACAAATCTCACTGGTCAAAGAGTCTGAGATCACTAGTGAAAATCTGAGCTTTTTATTTAACAAAGGAGTTAACATAATCAATGTCATAAATTTGCCAAATTGATTTGACGCCTAGAAAATATGCAGAATCTCACTTAATTAATTCTATACATTATCTTTAATGTTTTAAAAAAAATTCAAAACATTCCAGATATTAAACGTCTCAGACTTTTGGACGCCTTCAGATCTGTGGATGTGACGTGCCTGTTTCTTTTCACTTCATCATTAAACTCTCTTTCACAATTGAAGACAGTTGTGCAAAGGCAGAAGTTCAGACACTACAGCCAAAATTTCATATCAGCTGTGAGCAGGTATGATCAATCCATCTGCAGGCCTTCAGATTCATCACGTCAGCATGATCTCAAAGCTCCATCACCTCTTTTCAGCTACAATCAATTTATGCCCAAACACTTTGGCTGCCATCCAGGTGTGAATAAACTATTTCAGCTTTCTTTTAAATGAGTTTAGTCACAGCTAATCTATCTTAGAGTGCCAGAAACAATCAATGGCATATTGCAAAACTGTTTCTGCATCCTAATTTACATACTGTTCTAAATAGTATGCGAGCTTTGATTTGGTTCAGGACAAATCAGAGCACTTTGAAAAGAGTATGTACAGTGTCCCTGACGGTAAACTATTTCCGTTAGATTTTTCAAGTGTTCATGGAGGCTTACTTTTTTGGCTACTACATCCCAAAAACCCCACAAAACTATAGAGGGGGTTTGCTTTAGAACTACAAACATGGCAGACACATCTAAAACAGACAGGCCCATAAGAAAACATTAAGTGTACTATTAGGGTATGAGGTATATATATCAAAGAAAAAAATATTTTTGTAAAAAATGAACAAAATATTTCATGTTAAAAATCTTGAAACTAAATATGTCAATTTATAGTGGTGGTACAAATTTTAGTAATTTCAGATAAACATAATTCTACAGCCCACCTCAGTTCAAACATTTGTGTTTTATAGAAACAGAATAAAAAAATCTGTATGTGTGTTTGTCTTTTTCTACAGTACACACAAGGACAGGCGTTTGTTAGCAGTATAATTTGTAAATGTAAATTATTTTAAAATGTACAAAATTAAATCTCAGTGGTTTCTTCTCATCTCTTAAGTCTAAGCGTGGCCACCTTTAATCTTCTGTGGGTAATAAAAAAGATTAGCACATTTATTTAATGTCTGCAAAGCCAATTATAAAAAAGGTTCAATAATGACAGAAACAAAAAGGGTTAGTGAAAGCATGCTGTTCAAATTTCAATAAGCTAGGTTCAGATTTATTTGTTTAGCATTTTGTTAAATAAAAGCGGTTTCAATGCAGCTTTGAGTTTGAGGCAACAAAGAATAAGACAAAGAAACTCACTCAATAAATCAATGCCTTAATAGGAACCCTTCTTATTTAAACTGCATGAAAACACATTATTTATTTTAATTACGAGAGCTGGTTAGAGCTGGTTTATGAATACTGGTCATCATTTACTGCAGTACAATGAAGGTACTGAATTTATCTTTCATTGATTAGTTATGGAAAATCAGGTCAGACTGATTCATTTGACCTGTCACAAATTGCATTTAATGGCAATGATGACAAGAGAACACAGACCAAAGTGTGTCTGAAAATAAATCAGGGACATTTATCAGTGCTATTGATCTCTCTCTGCAAGGTCAGGAGAATAATCAGGGTCATTGTCAATAAACCTTATACCATTGTCTGCTGATGTTGTGATCCTACTACTTTGGTATGAGATCACCAAGAAAATGTTGCAGTGATGTTTAAAGAAAATAAATCATTTCAAATAATTGTAAGCATTGCGTTTTGACATTAAGCAAGTGTTAACATGTTTATGGGCTTTATTTTGGTGATGTGTATATGAGTATGTGTGCGTGCATATGGGCACACATTACTAAAGCTCATTACAAGTTAAAGAGTCCATGACCTAAAGAAGTAATCTGTAATACTTATACTCTGCTAAACGATGGGTTGTAAAAGACTTAATTGCCTCCTTAATCTTTAAAGCTGAGCCAAAAATCTTTGTTTTCAGCATTAAAGGGCACAATCTATAAAAAGATCTGGAGTCTTCAACGTTTGAGTCTAGGTATTCATCTGGGGTATTGTTTTGGTAGACTATCATTTTAATAATCCAACTGCATATTTTATATGCAAATTTTATTATTATATGCATATATAAACATATTTTATATGTTTGTGAAAAAAAAAACTTTATTCATATTTTCAAATATAATATCTATTAATGATTAGTTCATGCATTAGGTAAAATTGTAATCTTATCAAAAGCAATAATAACACAAAAGTTCAACAAAAATGATTAGTGTTTGCCAGTTTTCAAACTGTGAATGTGGAATGCACTTTCAAATAACTGTAGAACAAAACATATCTTATCCTTTTGCATGTTCTGTTCAACAGATCAAACTCTTTACATCTCAAGTACTGTGAAAATCAATTCTCTGTCATGTTCATGTCTGAATAAACCCAGATACAGCAACAAAAAATTCTTTAGCGATGTGTGAGGAAAATGTGCAGAAATCCAGCTAAATTCTTACAGATAAAGCAACTATAAGGAATCAAGTGAACATCTCTTGGCTTTTATCTCGGTCTCCTCTTTTCCATGACTGTGGGAACTTTCACCTAAAGGAACATCATTCAGTCACGCTTTTGGCTGCTTCCTTTCTGCTGTTCGCACTGAACACTGGTTTGCTTCAGTTACTTTCAAATCCATGTATTAAACTTTCAAATGTCAAAGATAGCCACTGTCTCTCATATCTGTTTTAGCTCTGTTTCACAACACTGAGCAATATAAATTTCATCTCAGGCCTTATGCTTTCACTGCAGCGGCTCAAGAAATGGATCATTTGCACTGAAAATGTCATCTTCTCTATACACAACATGCTTTATAAACACAGCGTGTGGGACTTAAATGTAGAAAGATAAATGCTACACTGTATGAGTAAACACAGAAAACACTATAACGTACTGTACAACGGGAGCACAAAGGATGCAAAACCTTCTTTGTGACCTCCTAATCATGAAGTTTCCAATCTGTATAACAGTATTTTAGTTAAATAACTTGCATATTATTTGACATAAATACTTGGCACAGTGTTACATTTGAAACAAAAGCACTGTTCAAACTTCATTATTCTCTCTTATTTTAAAGGCCATTTCCCATTAATAAGCGTTCTTCTTATCTCTAGCGGAGAAGAATCTCACATTATTTCCGGAATAATTACTTGCTGGAGTTCAACCAAGAGATAACGCGGGACAAAGGAAGTGAAATTTATGCCATTTGAAATTAAACTGTTTGCTTAAACTCTTTGTCTGAACTAAGCGCACTATTAACAAAATGAAGCCAGCCAACACTGAACTTATACTGAATTCATTATTGCAACACCAACTGATGTTCATTTCACCGCTGAATATTTCTAATTAAAAACTGAGGAAAGATCATCCTTACGGGACTCAGAAATGTGATTTAATAGAGGTCAGATATATTAGAGACAAACGACAGCTTTATTTGTAAGCTTTGTTTTCGTTCTAGCTTTCTATCTCTCGCTCTTTTTTCTCTCACGCTTCTTTCTGTGTCTTGTGCCCTTCCGTTCACGCTTGGTTGAGCTGTGTGCTGTAGAAATGAAGGGGCCAGACGCTATGGTTTTGGGTCAGTAGCGTTTGATCTAGCTTCTCTATGCTGCGATTCTAACGGCACATTGATTGACACTGTACTAAAGTGACCTGGGGAGTGTCGAGAAGCACCCAGCTAGAACTGGCTGGTATAGCAAAAAAAATATAGGACACACCAAGCCTATCCCCATGACAAAAACATACTAAAACAGATGAAGTATACTACTTTATCATCAATTCAGTATGTTTTATATAGTATGTGAGTGCAGTAATAATAAGCAATTTCATGCAAATGTCAACCTTACCACGAAAAAATTTATTTCACTATAGGTTTTTTGTTATACTGATAGCTCAGATGTCAATATATGGTAGTTTTAAAACCCATGTGAGGTCTCAATCAATGTTTTTAAAGCATTATTTTCCATTTTCAGATAACTCTATAAAAATGTAAAAAGATGGTTGAATATACTGGTAATAAATCAATTCTCTGACAGTTTATATTTTAAGTTTTGACTGCAAATGTTATATCCATAAAGCTGAAATTGCCCCCTAATATCTTTTGACGTACTACATCCACCACTTCTTTCATTTCATTTACATCACACACAATTTCATCGTTTTATTGTTATGTGACCCATAAATTACTTCACCTATGACACAGCATCGTGATGTAAAAACATGCAGTGTGATGTAAGATGAGTGTGATTATGATGAATAATATCATGTGATACCCACTGTCTGTCAATAGGATTATTTCAGTGAGTTAATCCATGTTGGCAGTTCTCAGAACAGTGGCTCATTGGTAGTGTCCCAGACAGCGGTACCATCAAAGAGATAGCGCCTCAGAAGTCTGAAAGTGTCTGTTTTCATGAAAGCCACTCTTTCCCAGACCCAGCAGAAAGCACATGCATTATAGCGTCCTGTTCAAAACACTCTTTGTGTTGACAGTCCAGGTGAGCTTGTCCAAGATTAAAAGATAAAGGAGTCTGACTTGGGGCAAAGTTTCTCCTGTTAAACAGTCACTTTTTATACACAACCATCTAAACAAAAGCCTTGTCCTCAAACGCACTGCATATCATTTTGAGTTTTGCATTAATTATAAACACTGTGCATTGTGTACTGAAAACACAGACGTGCTTTGATGAGTCTGGTAAATTATTGAGTGTGTTTACATGCACTGATTATGCTTAATAAACAGACAATGTGGAAGATCATGGGAGCACCTTAAACTAGGTTCTTGAAGGTCATCGATAGTTTAATGAAAACCTGATTGGTATTACCCCGAAGTAAACATATGTAGTGGTTTACTCATCATATGCATGTTTTATGCATACACAGTATGTCTGTTTACTTTTTAATGTCAAAACCAGAGAAAAACACAAACAGTTCATGTAAACACTGTTTTTTGCATTGTCAAGCATTTATAACGAGCTGATTTTTGACAGTTAGCAGTGGTTTGTTGTACACATAAACAGACTCATAAACAGCGAGCACTTATTTAGACATGAAGACCGCTGTGAGGAGATTACTAATGAGCAGGAGAACCTTGTAAACTTTATTAGGACAAGTTTGACACGCTTGAACATGTCATAGTTGCTCCAGGGTGATTATTACCATCAATCTACATATGAGGGAATAAATTCACATGACCCTAAACTCCTCACATTTAATTACACACACACTTTTTCTCTCTTACAAACACGAGACATATTTATTAACTGTATTTAAAGATAATCTAACGTCATGATGCGAAAAGCACCATATGGCGTTCCTAAGTGCAATTTTTGATAGTCATGTTAATCATGCACTGCTGCCAATAACTTCCATTTGCAAAAATTGCAAAGTGCCTGTGAATGATAATTAATTACCGTACTTACAGAGCCATTCATTAACATGTGCGATAAAAACATGTCATATAATGAGCCTGGTTTTAAAGACAGTTACATGTGCATACATCATAGCGCTTCAATGAAAATAAACAAAAGTCTTTAAGGATCTAGCAGGTGTCAGTGGTGTTTTTACCTTCTTCTTATTGGTGGGACAAATGTAGAAGTTTGTGACTATGATTGTTGTCCCAGGCATCAGGTTAAGTTTGGTATAGGTTGTCCCATAATCACTGGATCTGCATTCAGAAGAAAGCGAGAGAGAGAAAGATGTCATCTACAGCTTAACAATAACACTTAACAATTTAATTTACACTGACACACACACACAGGAAGATATGATGAGTTATAGTCATATGCATGTAGATAGACTCATATCAACAGATTATTAGATATATATTTATTCATAAGGCACAAACATGACTCATTGTACACAGCCCTTTTCCATAAAGAGTTGCTACTACTAACACAATAAAAATACAGCAGACATTTCTTCCAAATAAGCATTTTCTTACATGGAATTTACAGCTTATTTTTGCAGAATGCTGACATGATTAAAGACATATCACATAGTATGAATTTATGTATTCATACTGTATGCAATTAATTGAAATGATAAAAATGCAGCCATGCTGAAGTATATAAATTGGAATCCCCCATCTGCTTGCTTTAAAGCACTCAGTTATCTCATAAGCACTTTGACTGTTTCTTGTAATTTGAGTCAGCAAAAATCAGTCAGCAAATATGTGACTTGATAACTCAGCCGAACAGCAGTAATGGGAAAGATGCTAGCAGTCTGTTTGAAATGTTCATGAAATGTTTATTCTGTTTTTGCTGTAAATGGCAAAAAAAAGACTACTACGATCACTAACTTGCATCCTCTTAGCTCAGCAGAAAAGTCAATAGATGGATACCCTGGAGAAATGCTTAGACTAAATTAAAAAATTCTACTTTGCATAAAGACACTAACAAGATATAAATAATCTGATCCAAACTTGAAAGGATGTTAAAAGCATGGGCAAATCTTGATATGAAGGAAAGTGACTGATCGTAATCTTACAATTTATTATAGTATATTATAGTAACAATTTATTGTTGGACTTATTGATATTGTAAATAAAAGATGGCTTTTGTTTTTAAATGTTGCATTTATGCTGCTACAGTAGGTCAACATATGTTTAAAATGACACAATACATATCACAAATTACCATAGTTTTAAGACTAACAGAGGATCATTATAGCTCATGCTACAATTATTTCAAGCATCAAGCAAATTCAACTACTTACTGTACACTACAAAATAAAGGTGCTACAAAAGGTTCTTCACAGAGAAGCCTGGAAGCCACAGGGAACGTTGGAAAAAACATTTTTGGTTCTTCAAAAAGCCATTTCTCTTTTACCGTTTTATCATTTTCCGCCACAGAAAGGTTACTTGGATGTTAAAAGTTTTTTATGGAGCCATTCAGCCAAATACGGTTCTTCTATGGCAGTGTAAAGCACTTTTATTTTTAAGAGTGTACAATATCAAGTATTGCCAATTTAAGACAGAACAACTCACCATCAAAAACATTCACAAAAATCAAACCAAGCCGCCAGCTGTGATCTAAACCAGTCTGACACTGTCATGATAAATCACAATCACATAACACAGTTAGCAAAGAACAGAAGAGATCAAAAGGTTACAAATAAAGTGACTTTCCCTTTCTTTAGTCTAAAGAAATCACATACAGCGCAGGTCTCAGAAAGGGACGTGCTGTCGACAGCTGATACAGAGCACACAATGCTGGATCAAAGTATAAACCTCAACACAAATATACAGCTCTAAAGACTTCCCCCACAGAACTAATTAAGAAACAGAGCGAACAGAAGTCCTCCCTGGAGCTCCTGCTGAGTGCACATTTTTGTTTCTGACTTGACAGAACAGAAGAGCAGAGCCGAGGTGTTTACACAAGAGCACTTTAATATCAAAGATTGAGAGAAGGTCGGGCAGGTGGAGAAGGTGGGCCACCAATGATCATATCCCCATGTCACAAATGTCACAAAGAGACAGGAAGAGGAACTTGAGGAATGAACAGAGCTCTACATGCAGTAATTTACTTTATCACATAATTTTTTCGTTTGGCAGATGCTTTCATCCAATTTTTTTTAATCTGTGGGGACTGAACCCATGACTTTTGCATGGGTAATGCTCTATCAATGGAGCTATAGGAACACTGACTGTCTTTCTTCACTGGAACACAAGAGAAAAGGATTGTAGTCATTTTGATGCAGGGAAAAGGGGAGTAAGGCTATCACGTTTCGCATTTTATGTAAGAAATAAAGTCATACAGATTTTAAATACTCTGAGACGTTTCATCATTGAAGGTAGTGCTACAGCATGCTTGTTATTCAATATACCAGCCTAAAATACAAAGTACTGTAATTCTGTATCTGTATGTCTGCAAAATACTAACATTTCCAATAACTAAATATTAACTATTTAAAAAAGCAACTTGTTTTAATGTGAATCAAAAGCAGTACAGTTCATTACCAAAAAGCAATGCTAATTTTAGTAGAAGAATTCAATTAATTATCAAACAACCCTTGCTTATTTTGAAGCAGAACCGAATTCCTATCACATGCCATTTATTCAGAAACGTAGAGTCTGTTAATTAGAATAGGCAATTAGACAATGAAGGCGTTCAGTATCTCGAAAGTGGAGGAAAGCTCGGCAGAGGTCATCAGCAGGGCTGCTAAAGCGAGCGCCAGCTCATTAAGTAAATCCTCTCGTGGAGAGCGAAATGTCAGAGGCCTCAGAGGAACATTATGTAACTAATAAAGCTAATTTGGAGGATTGTGTGGCACGATGCGCATCGGTTGCCAAACGTTTCGCTAATGATGCTAACTTAATCGGACGGCTCATTTGATGCCACCGATTAGCTGACAGGACTAATGCAGCTGGTGGAGAAAGACTGTGGAAGATAAAGAAACATTAATATCTGACAACAGTGAAATATTCTGCTTTTAACTTTAAAAGATTTCTAACTCAAATGAACTCAAAATGAAAAAAGTCAACCCAGCGTGACGAGGCATCTTAATTTCCACATCAATCTGCTCTTCATTTCAGAAGTGCACAAAACAATTCAAATATGTTAGGTATAAAATATCCAACATTGATATCAAAACGAGATTCTAAAGCCAATCTACATACTATGATGCGACTCCTCACAGATCTTTTTGATGTATAAAGCTTAATAAAGCCACGGAGCAAAAATGTAAAGCGAGTCTGAATCTTGGAATAAATCATGTTTTTTCCACAAGGGAAGGCAAAGTTTCCAAATTCAGAAATTAACTGAAAACATCGTGACTTCCTAAAGTATTCATTTGGGATCATGAGTCATATTCTGTGCAGACACTCACTGTCATAATGAATCAAGGTTTGAGGAATGAAAATAGCCTGTGTGGAAAGTTCATTTTTAACCCACTGCTCATTCTGTTTGTTTTGGTGGGTTATGTGCAGATTTTTTCATTTCATTTTAATTTTTTTATTTTCATTCTGGATTGTTGTGTGGTGTTTGATGTAATATTTCTGTCTATTGCTGCTTCTCCAATTCTTTAATTAACCATAATAAAAATGATGATTATTATTATTACATGTGTTCCTGAAGCAATGTCGAGGTCATGTTCATGAAAGTCTGCCAAATACATTAGTGTGAATGCAAATTATTTTTCAAAGATTTCTACAGTATGCCTTTGTCCTTGACTGTTCTTTTTTGCTTGCTGATGGATTTCTGCTAAAAATAATACACACTGTGACAAGCGTACTTGAGACAGGGGTTGTACACAATACGTCAGATCAAACACTTCAGACATAAGTCACAGCAGCAAGTTAGCATTACCATCAAAAGTATTTTCTGACAGTTCTTTTAAAACACAATACCAGTACCATGACCATGTACCTTTAAAAGACTTTCACTATGCCAATTTGTCTTGTCATGGTGATCTGACAATTGCATGATTTCTGTTATTTGTATAGCTTCATATTTGTATTAATTTTTCCTTTTAAAAAAGTGAAGCTCACCTCCCTGAGAGGTCTGTATGACTAACAAAAATGTTAAATAAAACATTTCTGGTTGACATTCAGTATAATGGTTATAAAAAAAGATATCCAGCAGGCACCCTTCAGTATAATCATTTTGATTAACTATAGAAACAGACTAACCCAATGAAAGTTGACTTGTCTTGCACTTAAGCCATGAGGTATGCAATCTCACAAAGCACGGATCAGAAACATCTTGTTTTCATACTCCATATGCATGTCCCTCAAAATCTCATTTGTATCGTCTGATCACTCAACATTATTCAACATCTGCAGTACATTCAACGATTAGATGATGTACCGTACATCTCAAAATGCTTTTAGTAAATTGCTTATGACACAAGCCTGGTTAATAAAAGTTAGAACTAATGCTCATATACAGTACTAAATCCAGTAAATAAATCTGGAAATCAAATCTACACCCAAATCTGATTCGAAACAAATGACAAAATCAAAAACCTCTTCTCAACCTTGAAAATTCACACTTAATTCAAATGTACTGTACACTGAGAAAAATGTACACTCAAGGACTCAAGCAAGCAAAAGTGTGAAAGCCGGACCGGAGAAAGCCTAAGGGAATGTTTGTTAATCTGTGAGCAAGTGACCCTTAATGTCCGTGACCTTGTAAATGTGTGAAAAAGGTTTTGGAAATGTAACTCAACAGTTCTGCTCACTATGGAAAGCAACCAATATCAAACACTGCTGGCAAATTACAGTTAATACAGTATTTGATTTTACCACGCACTTGAACACAACGTCAGCAATTCATTTTTCCAAAGAACAGAACGTCCAAGTGGGTCCAAACTCTTTGTTGACAGAGGTGTTTACCATTACCATAAAGACACACAAAATGGTCCAAATAGGTTTCAAGTAGCCAGGTAAGGGCACTCAGGAGGAGACGAGGATTTGTGAAGTGTTTACTTCAGTGCTACAGTACCAGTAATAAGGGCATCTGTGCTGCCGTACATCCTAATGAAGTGTCAGACCTCCACAGACTCATATAATGATGCTATTTTCCTTTTATCTTTATAGTATCTCTTATTCTGATGAAGAGAGGCATTTTAGTCCTCCCTGCATTTAAGACACAAGATGTTGTTGGTGTGCTTTTCAAAGGGCTTTTAAATGCATTTAGACTCATTTAAACTCATTTAATGAATTAGTTATCTTTACTTCTAAGCACGAAAGCATTCATTATTTTAAAACTGTAACTTGATGTTTTATGATACTCTGAACAAAAATCTAAAGAAAGGGAATTACACAGTTCGCAGAGACTCTTCGTTCCTGAATGTCAATCTAAATACAAAGAGCATTCCTAAGAAGTTAAACCAAACAAATGCTGAAATTAGGCAATAGCCAAGTGTTTGATTGTCCCAGTGGACTCTGCTGGTTCAAATACCAGGAAGTGAAAGCTAAACCAAACCGCTAGTATAAAGGTCATCTATCAAAATTCTCTGCACGAATGCGAGGAACCTTGCGTGAGAAGTCACCGAGCAGCCAAAGACCACTTTGATGCATCAGTAGCTGAGAATGTAGAGCGCCAACGTGCACCAGTGAACTATATAAACAGCATAAGGATGTCTTCATGTAAAACGCATAACAATGACCCAAATGTAATGAGAAAAAATATGTGTAGTCAAATGAGACAAAAACCAAAGGCATATGTGTAAATCAAATCTAACACTTTTTAAACTTTAAAATGCATGGTGTGCTGTAAAAATTAAAGGTGCTTTAAACATTCTGTGTGGTACTCAAGGAACCTAAAAATTGATTTTAGGTGCCTCAAAATTCTTCCTACAAGAGAGTTACTGGTGGAATCTTTAACAGTCCTGGTAGGTCTTGCAAAAACGAATGGGATTCTTTAGGCACTTTAAATTTAGTTCTTTGTATTAAAATGTTTCTTGAGGTCCTCCTGATGGTTCCAGTGTGGCAAGTGAACCTCAAATGGTTCCTGTAACCTTGTGTGGTTTCAGCTGCTTTTCATCTGTAATGTGCATCTTGGAAAAAGAATAAAAGAATGGAGAAATGAGTCTGCTAAACGTACGCTGGAGCAGTGATGCTTTCAAACAAATACATATAAAACAAAGTGTCTTTAACACTATCGTTGCTCTAAATGAACTAAAGATAAATGTTCTATAATAGCCCAATCACACAGATTTGCATCTTTAAAGCACTTTCTCAGAAATGTGGTTTTGAAATTTACATCCGATAATTCAGATGGAAAATCTGTGGCAGATGAATAAATGCACATCCAAGAAGCAATATTTCAATAAAGCTTTGGGTATAACCTTAATGATATGCCCACACCATTCACAGACCCCAGAAATGTATTTGGTAGTTATTAAACCACTGCTGATTAATGTACACCCCTTATATTATACTGCCGATGGGCAATTAATTTTCACTAATGCCATCTAACTTACTATTATGAAAGGCTATCATCACTTTTTATTGCATAGAGAGCAGGGAAAAGGTCACGAGACACCATAAATCAAATCTGTGGCTATTTAAAGGCACGTCATTCTCAGTAAAGGACTCAACATTTTCCTTCATTTATGACATGGCCTTTCAAGAATCGGTATGTTTAGATTAAATATCAGGCTCATGTCAAAATGTTCATTGTATTCTTTATTTTACTAGGAGGACTATACAAAAATGTTTTAATGCTATAACGTGAAATATCAATAATATTCAAAATGTATCATATCAAAATATCAAAATTATTGATCATAAAAATGTTACAGAATTATAAATTGTTGTTTATTGTTTGTGATGCCTAATGCATAAACTAATGTTATACAATGTATTCACTCCTTCAAGCAGATGAGATCAGAGTTGAGTTCTTGCCATTAAGACAAAACCTAAACATTCTCAAGAGCCCCAGGTAATATTACATCATCTAAATCAAGAAGAATAAACAAAAAACTTATTGAGGAGCAGAGAGACTATTGCTTAATGAGATGAAGAGGCAGAAAAAGTGTGTTGAATCGAAGGTTGAAAATGCCAGTAAAAAGAGAAAGATCTTGTTGAAACAGTGTCTTTACAAAAGTTACAGTGACTCACTAGCAACATCATCTCTTGATTATCTCTGACATCTCTCTCGATCGGTACATCACCATCCCACCTCCCGGCTCTCCCAGAGGACTTTATCTCACAGCTTTTCTGTAAATATCAACACTCAAAATAACCAGAACGGTTCTCTCTAGGGATTCCTCAACATTTCACAGCACAATACACTATTTTACAATATATTAAAGCTACATATAAACAATGAACGAGTCAAATACTGAGTATATCTGTACTAGTGGGTAATGGGGTAGAAATGACCAAGCAATATTCTTTTGTAGTGCTCTGAATGGTCTAGTGCATTCTCCATTATAAGGTTTTAGCAACAGGTTTGTAAAAAACACTCCAATCCCACATTTGCTCTTCTGTCTGGAGTGGAAATGATGCGTTTCGTCAGTCTGATACCATCTGCTTCGGTCCTGACAAGAAAATGAGATTTGCTTATGAATTGTGCGTCACATTAAAGTGGAGCAGTGGGCTGTGTGTCATATCCTATGACACAGGTTATTTTCTCCTAACAGCAGAGCTGAAATAGAAAGAAACATGGCCTAACACGCAGGGTAAGCCCTGCAGGGTCAACTGTGTGGTTTGGTTTTAGTGGAATATGTATCGACAATATCACAACAACTCTGTGTTACAAAAGGGTCTGTTAGTTTGCTGCCAACATGATGCTGGGAACACATATAATACTGAATTTTGCAAGTTTTACAGAAACTGTACAGATAAAAACAAACAGGTCTCTTTAACATGAACTTGGTAGTATGACACTGAATGTTGTGTAGAAACACAAACACCCTTAAGCACACACACCCACACAGAAATATTCTCATTTACACCCTGGGAAACACACACACACACACAAAGTTGTCCCATATGAGTACTGGGCAGCAGTGCTGTAATTGGGCGCATTTATCTAAATGACATTCTCATAAGGACCAGTGGGAGCAGACTAAGAATTCAGCAAACCAGTGACATATTCTCTCTCTCTCTCTCTCTCTCTCTCTCTCTCTCTCAGCATTGTGAATTCTAGCAACAATACAAACCATTAAATAAACCATCAAACCTGCACTTATTAGTTGAAAAAATACAGGTATTCTATTTCACATATTCACAATAGTTTGAATCTGAAGTAATAGTATATTTAACCCCATTTAGAGATATTTTTGTCACATGTAACAGAATGGCATCATCTTTATATCATTCACACTGTTTAATCATACAGAGGTATTAAGCAGCGCTAAATTATAAACAGAGATCAATAAATTAATTCTCTATCTGTCCATCTGATAACAAGTACAATTTACGCAGAAAATGTGTTTTATATTTATTTTCCCCAAACCAATACGGCTCTATAAAATACTACTGATCTGTCAGATAGACTTTTCCTGTTTCCCTTATCTTAGACATATTTATTAACCTTTGACCCTTGATGAGGAATCTAAAAGACAAGTTGAGTAAGTCAGGGTCAAGGGTCATATCACTAGGGAGAGCTTCCTGTCATGACGTCACTGGCCAGGCTCGAGGCAATCATTCAAATAAAGAAGACATGGCATGTTCAATGACAGACAGGAAACCTGATTAAAACAAGGCAAAGCTTTAAGGACAAAGAAAGCGCTTTCTGAAAGGCAAGATTACAGAAAAATATAAACTGCATGCGCGTATGCTTTGTTTGTTTGCTTAGTCAGTAATTGTTCACGAGAAAGTACTCTGACACAAATCTTTTCTTGCAACATCCCTAACATTCATCACAGTTTATCTCATCTGAGAGAGAAAACATCAACCTAATGGGAAACAAAGCTCAAGTAACACATCATCAAACAAGCCAAGTTAGAAACAGAGTGAAACTTAAATCAGCTCCAGCTGTTGAGCTAAATATGGTGTAATCTTAAAACACACTCTTCTATTGACAAGAGATCAACATATAAACATGCATTTGCAAACAATTACAGATATAATTTGACAATGATGCATAAAGCATCTTCCCTGACAATGATATATCATAATAAAACTTTTCTTTCTCCCATCTCAGACATGTTCAAACTACTGTAGGTGGCAATGAAAATTCTATATTGTGATTGAACAAAGAACTGGCGTGGTCTTTACACCTCCTGCAGTGATATTAAAACTGTCCATTAGTTACTGGACATTACAGCATCTATTAACATTTCACAGTGCTATTACATTGTACAGACAGACACAGTTAGACTGACAACATCTTCCTGTCACTGGTGTGTCTTTCACAAATGTCACTTTTACTGGGTTTGTTTAAAACGGGCAGCTCATTTATGTAATTGCGTTAAAAGCACACTTGCTTTCACACTGGACTCATAATGTTTAAATGTGCAGACGCTAGGCACTTTGGGTTGAGAAAAGATGTGTGAAAGATATATTCAGTTTTTGGGCCATCGTCAAATGTGACATCACCTAATAAGTGTCCACATTTAGATGATAGCAATACACTAATGTATACTTAATGTATTGTTAATAATTAATGTCATTATTTCAATAAATCACTGATATCCGCATAGAGCAAATGTAAAGGAGAGAGTAAGAAAGAGTTGCTGAGAAATGAGACATTCATTGTAGAGAGACCAAGAAAAGAAGTCAGCCAATTAGAAGTGCTTTTCTCTCTTTCTCTCACTTCCTCACATGCACACACACACATCATACAATACTGAAGACCATAAACAATCCAATTAAGGGCCAGAAAGGTGCCTTTACAAGGTGTGTGTGTTCGAGTGTGTGTGGTCTGACAGAGCCCACGTGTGACCAGGCATCGCACATCTTCAACAGGCTGTTAGTTAAGAGACAAGTACATCTGCTCGTCCCCTAGGGACTCTTGTCAAAATTTCACATTAGCTAAGCAGACACACACACAAACAAAAAGCACACACACACATTACCTACCTGCTACGGTTTATGGCAGCTCTTTACTAAATAAGAATAATGAAATGCATGACCAGGGTGCTGTTTTTGTAGCATTGCTCAGTTGGCACTGCACATCTCATATGTCTTGAAAGGCTTAAAACAGAGATATAAAGACCCATTTAAGAGCAATTATGGCACTAATGATCACATTTAAAGCTCCACAGGGGTAATTTGTCTGAGAGGCAATACCATTTATATTTGTATATATATTACAGAGAAATGCCACTACACACAGAGTTTAAATTATTGTGTATCATTTAATTTTGTATATTATTATTTGTTAATGATAATTGTATAATAATTTTAATATGATCAGACTGGTTTTTCTATCTTGTTTTGGCTCTCCAGTGTATTTACAACATTATTTTCAGTAAATGCCATATGTAACCCTGGACCACAAAACCAGTCATAAATGTATGTTTTTTTTATTGAATTTATGCATCTGAAAGTTGAATAAATAAGCTTTTCATTGATGCCTTTAAAGTTGCCCAAAATAAGTCCTTATTACTGCATCCACTCACAAAAATAAATATTTTGACATATTTATGGGAAAAAATTTACTAAATATCTTCATGGAAGATGATCTTTACATAATATTATAATGATTTTTGTCATAAAAGAAAAATCTATCATTTTGACTCACATAATGTATTTTTGGCTATTGCTACAAATATTTCCATGCAACATATGACTGGTTTTGTGGTCCAGGGTCACATATGATCTGAATTACAGTATAAGTACTGTAAATGTTTTTCAGATCTTCTCCACCTGCCCTCTCATGCACAGGTACAAACTAAAAGCCTCATAGAGGTAATCAATGTATTTATAGGTAGTGGGAGGTTAGCAGGTGCTACGGCACTTGACAACATGTCTAAGAGAGGCTTTTGAAACCCATTTACACATCTCCATCTAATTGAACAAATGTCTCTCTCTCTCCCAGATGAGGATGCACAAGAGACAGGTAATCTAATCAGCTGTCCACTTAGCATAATTGAAACACACAGTCCTTGACTAGGAGACACAAGTCATTCGTTTCACTTTCTTCATGATTTGATCAATCCTCAAACGAACCTTTTTTTATCCTGAAATGCAGCACATCAAGAGCTTCACAGCTGCTTTGAATCTGCACTGATTTAAATCTAAGTAAATGCCGGTGCAAACAACCCATGCTCTGACTGCAGAAGTGAATATTATGACATACTGTTTATTTGTAGAAAAGTGGGAAGACAAGTTTAATAGGAAGACATGCACTGCAAATTTGTGTCCCAAAGCTTTGCTGCCACTAAATAACAGTAGAAACGCTGGGTGGGTCAAAGCAAGCATCAATGAAATATTAAACTGGCTTTTAGTTTAGAATTTATGAGCAGCAACCAACTGTTGTCTGCATGAGTTTACTTCTCATACACCAGCGAACTCTAAAATGTCTAAAAGAAATAGTTGTAAACTTCAGTTCCATTTGACCCGTTACATGTGTGTTTGTGTCTGTGATCCCGGGGGTCTCTGTTAGCCAGCAGTCAAAGCAAAGCAAGGCATCCATTAGAAGCCACACGCACATTTAAGTGTCAGGTTGAATTAGGTTTAGCCCAGAGGTGACAAAAAGGTCACTCTCACAAACACACATATAAACATATGAGTGAGACACTTTTAAAGTTAACCCTCTAAAGTATCAAGTAAATTAACTTACAAATGATTACAATTTTGCTCAAACTCCAAAACTTAATTTGGGTAAAAATGACAGAAATTAGAAGTCAATGGATGGAAGCAAACAAAATGGCCAATATTATATTGGATTAATGAAAGCAAAACCTGCCCCAAATATATGACAACATAAAGTAAAAATACATACAATAATTTCAGTGTGCTACATAGGGCGACAGGATGTTTAATACTGTAGGTAATAAAAAGCACTCGTTCCAATCCTTTAATGAAACACCATTATTTTTTAAGCCTTGTAAGCCTTGCTTCTTTTACAGATTTGGCAATAAACCGTATTCAAATCTGTTTTACAATACGTACTGTAGCAGAACAGTCTAAGTAAAGCAAATACAGAAGTATGACAGATGACGAAAACATTCCTAAAAGTTGACTTTTATATAAACATAAGCATAACGTGTCAAGTCACCCGTTTAAACAGCAGAAGTTCATTAACTGCTCTCTCTGTCCACTCGAGCAGTGTTTTGGAAATGTAGCAGATGCCTCTTAAACCGTATGCCACACTGCTCTTTGGAAATCAGGTCAGATTTGATCAATCTCAAACACAGCACATGTGTGACCTGATTAAACAAAGGTGCAACTGAAAACAGGCGTCTGCTCTCTGACTGATGTAATGAGTGTGCAGTGAAACAAGCCAGCGGTAGGCTGGTAAAATCCCCAATTGGTTTGCATTCAAACAAAAAAGTGAACCCGACCAAGTATTTAACTATGATTTATGTCAGTCTTACATTGACGGTGATATTAGTAGATATTTGTAGTTTCTGTGTTCCCATATATAAATATGCAATACAGACAGGACATTGGACTGTTGTTTGCCTCACAGAGTTATCTAATAAAACCCTAAGGACAGATGACCTAAGAGATAAATTACGGAAAAGCCAATTAATTTCCTGTCACTGACCCAGAATACTGCTTTATTTTCCTGTTTCATAATTTCAGGCTGTTCGAGTGTGAGGTTCCACTACAAATTACATAATCATGCAATTTATCATTGTCAGCAAGAAACATTTTTGCAGGTTCTGTAAAGAAAAAAGGAAAGAAAGAGCGAAAGAGAGAAAGAAAGAAAGAAAGAAAGAAAGAAAGAGAAAAAGAAAGAAAGAGAGAAAGAGAGAAAGAAAGAGAGAGAAAGAAAGAGAGAAAGAGAGAGAAAGAAAGAAGGAAAGAAGAGAGAGAGAGAGAGAGAGAGAGAGAGAGAGAGAGAGAGAGAGAGAGAGAGAGAGAGAGAGAGAGAGATTTAAGCTAAATAAGGATCTGATGACACCCATTGTTAGATTTTATTAGAAATGTGAAACATAATCTTGACAATAGTTTTTGACATGTCAGTATTTCCTGATTGAAGCAGATAAGCTGTGCATACATGACTGGGAATAGCTGTGGGGCGTGAAATAAGAGGTACCAAATTGCATTAAACAAGGGACATTGATACTCTACAAAACAGGTAGAGAGTTTAAGCAGAGTTTCTACAGGTGTGCTGTGAGAACATCTGTTCCATCTCAACCAGATATTCCCTTCAATATGTGACAAAATTAGTACAGTTTCATTATTTTCATTATTAAATCAAATAAAAATAAGTTTAAATTACAACACCACCAGTGCAGCACTGTCAGCTTTTAAGTGATATTTAAGATCAGTTTGGCAAATACTCATTTAAAACCTTTCAACATCCAACATACAAGATCCTGCGAGACCTTGAACACATTATTTTTGCAGAACATGTGGCCACCGTGGAAATCTGTGCTGCTTTGAGGATGTTTGTATTTAATGATTATTATTATACCTTTTCCCATTTGCACAATATCGATTAAGGCAACTGCTTTTCAGTCTGATGCGTCCTGCACCAAATAAGCCTATGAGCTTAATAAGGGCCATTAAAAAAAGACATTTTTACTAATGCATATGTCTTTTTTATTGTGTTATATGTGCTGTTGGATGAAGAGTTTATGGATTGTCCCCAGCCGTTTTCCCACCTCTAATGTCTCACTTGTTCGAGTTTTCATGAATTCCCAGTTCAATAACTTTAAGGTTTACAGGCAAAAGCCTTGAGCCATATTTCTCACTTTAATATGACATCTACTTAGACTACAAAAATTTCATATTTCTTGCACAGCAGTGGGAGCTATCAACATTGTCACCTATCCAGTTCCTGTTCTTCATCATCTCTCTCGCTCACCCACTGTTTCTCTCGTCTAACATGACATAAATTGATTCATATTTAACAGAATTAAATGTAATTTGCACTTGGGCACTTTGAATAATCACAATTAGGTTTTCAACACTTTTTATTCTATGTGAGTTTAGGCTCAATGATAAGTGTGAAATGCTGCCAAAGCTGCCAAAAGTGGAAAGACACATTCAATCAGTATGAGGATTATGTAAATTAGTCTTTGTTTAATATTTGTCTATAAACATTACCGCAGTAAAAAATGTAAATGCCTAAAAGCTGTATTTAAAATTACTAAGAGGGAATTCAGCAGACACTTTCAGCTAAGAGAAAGTGGTTTGCTAAACAAATTCTTCATAATGACTACATCAGAAACACTCCATAAAACAATAAATACATTCATGCAAGGTTGGATTGACAGGCGGATGGGTAAATAATGAGATAATTTTCCTATTTGGGTGCACTATTGCTTTGAATAGGCTACTGGAATATCACAATCCAAATAACAAACTAAAATGAAATCCAATTACAAAGAGGATAACAAAAAGACACAATAAAGAAAAATCTCCAGATGGGCAAAAGGGGACATAGCCTCACAGCATATGCAGGAATGAATCACAGTAATGGATGTGTGGAATGTACTTCTGTGATGAGCTGTGATGTGGAAACACCATCAGTCACATTCTAAATCAGCAGGTATCAATTTCTCTATTACCAGTATTTTCCTCTCCATCATCATGCAATGGTCAACACTCCCCAGCCTCCTCCCAGCAACCAGCAGGGCCAAACAAAGCCACTGGATCTGCTAAGAGGATTAGCCCTTTGCTACTGTGCAGTCAATACAGTGAGTTTAAAAATTAAGATTATAAACAAAATTACATGGAAGGAGAACTCGTCTTCATGTTTTGAATATTTAGCAAGAAATAAGAGAAAATGATGTTTGATGCTGTAGGTGTAAAAACCAGTTGGTGCCTGTATGTAATTTAAAAACAGGCAACAGCCATCTGTTAATTCATGTGTTTATTAATGCACGTGCAATAATTAACTTTAGACCTAATAATGATATACTAATATATGTTATTATGTAAAGTCTCAATTTTACCATCTGTTTCTGTTTGTAAGAAGCGAGGTTTAAAAACAAAAAAATACAAAAAAGTCCAGAAGGATTGAAAGCAGAAGAAAGAGACAAACACCAAAAGTCACTTCATATTGTCTGACAACTTAACTGTAATTAAAGTTCATTTTGGTTTAGTCTGCAAAGCATCATTAGGAATAATGAGCATAAATGCCCAACATGTCATTTAACTAAATGACAATCACTCACTTTTATCAATCATGATCATATTAAAATAATCACTTCATTAACAACACAATGAGGAATGGAGTCAGAAACATTCAGTCTGTTCTCTCCCCTACATGCCATTACAGCTCTGTAAGATTGAATCATCTTACAATTCAAGAACTAATTAACTGAATGTGCCCACATGTGTTAGAACATTAACCAGATTATGTAATGGGACTGTTCTGCTAAAATGGAAGCCTGATTATTTTCTGGATGGGTAACTTGGTAATCAAGTGGATGGTTTCATCTCCTTCTCATATGGCTTAACTGTTTATCATACAGGAATACAAATGCGACAGTGGATGTACATAGTAATGCATAAACTTTTCCTTGCGTGGTTAAGCCATTTACAAAAGTCAAGGTCTTCTTAAGTTTGTCCAGTATATACTGTACATGCATGTCTGGATAAGTTTGCTTTCCAACAGACGCCCAGGGAGGTAGATCATCAGACTATGTAGAGACAGCTAAAGAGAATTGACAACAAAGCCAAAGAAAATAAGTGTCGCTGCCAAAAAATCCTGCAATGTCAGCTGAATCTTTTGTAAACTTTTGACTAATATATATTTTTTAATGAAATGTTTCCCCTAAGTGTATTTGGGTCTGATAAAAGTGTCCTTAATAAATGTGTCTTGTTAACATTCATGGCTCAACCTGATTTCCATGTCAGTCCCTCAAACTGACTGTGCCAGCACATTCAAAACAAGCGGCCAGCAAGAGCAGCAAAACTTGGCTCTCTGGAGAACATCTTATACTTCCAGAACTTCCGCAGGACTGTTCATTCGGCTGCTACCGATGGACTTCCACAGCGTGAAGTGTGTGTGGGATAGCGGGGGGTGAAAGAAAATGAGCATGAGGAGGAAGCCAGGGGCTTGGCAAAGTATGACAGAGTTTGTGTCGGCCACTTTTCCTTTAATTAAAAAGCTTCTTTCACAGCGGATCTCTCTTTTCTTTTCTCTCTTAAGGCCCTGGAGTTTGAAATGAGATTGGAAAAGATCATGGAAGGTTATCCAAACCAATCATATTGCCAAAGGTTTACTGTAAAGTTGAGAATGTTTCATGTTAGCAAAGGAAGATGAATAATTATCTGCACACGATTTCATCTGTGATTTCTATCATAGGCTGTGGCCCATAGTGCTGTTATTGATCATACCGTGTTCTTACTATAATCAGTCAAACTGAGCTTCCAGTTCAGATAATCTCTTTCAATTATCTGTAAAAGAGACCAAATGTTAATGAGTCCCTTTAAACACCAAAATCACAATGATCTACAGCAGGTACAGGTTTTAACCAACCTGTAATAAATTTGCTTCTTGCATGTATTTAAAATATGCAATAATCTATGTCCAAATGCATGTTTTATGAGTATGATTCTACAATTATTAATGGAGTGGAATTCCACATTATAAGGAATATTTTGTTTCCTGATTTAACAGAAGTCACAACTTTTTAAAAGAGGAAAAAATTCAAACAAACCATTATACTAATTCTGTTTTACTATGAATTATATTCATTTATATTATATTAATTAATGCGCCATACGCGCAGCCTGTGTGTACAGTAAGTGGTGCTGTATTAAGTTACAGAATTTATATAGATGTCTTTAGACATTAAAATCTTAATGAACAGTGTATTGTATTCTGTAACCCTCAATCTACCTTTCTGCATTTTTACATTTCCAAACACACATAATTTTGTATGATTTACAAGCGGTTTTCTTTATGGGGAACAAAATAATGTCCCCACAAGGTAAATAATTAATAATATTACTATTTTTGGAGGTCCTAAACTGTAGGGTTTACTAGGACACACACACAATTATACACACTTATACACCATGGATTTGGCTGTAATGCCTGTATTAGTTTCCATGTTTGTGTGTATGTGTGAGCAGGTGTCGACCTTGAAGAACACAGAAGACAGATTGTGAGAAAAAAGATCATAGCAAAGTGAGTTTTTGTGCACACATTTGAATCTAGGCTACTGTCCAAACCCGCTGTGTTTGTGAGCACAACAAGGTCTCTGCACACTTTGAACTCTTATGATGTATTTTTTCTACATAGCACTCACAGAAAAGGAATTTAATTTACTCACATATGCTGCTTGACCTTTCCATCTTTTGACAATGTGTTACAATGTTGATTTCTAAACGAAACTTGGTCCTGAAACAGTACATCATCGAACAAGAAACCAACAGCACAGCGCGGCACTCCAGTTAAAGCAGAGATTTCTTTAGCTTGACCACCCTGCAGGGCTGAATCAATGAGCTCCAACCGAGGTGTTTGATAAAAGGCTGGCAAACACTTTCGCAGCATTGATGGGCTTGACTGCCAAGCACCTCAGCCAAACACACACACAGACACACACGCAGCAGGTTGTCTGTTGGAAATGGAGAGAGAGATGGATGGTCTCTGTGTTGTGTCGTGTCGAGTGACTGTATATCCCCGACGTCCCCCGCTGAGCCTACAGCAGCATGGTAAACTTGCCTCTGAAACGTGCTGAACACTCAGTCTTGAGAATTACAGTGTGTGTGTGTGTGTGTGTGTGCTTGATGCGAGACCACTGAAATCCAGGCAAAACACAGCCTTAAAGTAAGCAGCGTGCTGTGATGGCATGATAACATTATTTGAAAATTGCTGAAAATTGTCAAATCTGTTACAAAAATACGGTCTAGATTGAAATCTGGGCAATTTGGTATAAAATATGTTCTTACGGTCAGTTCCAGCTGAGTGTGGCCAGCATGTGTGTGGTTAGACAGCAGACCGAGGAAATGTAGGAATGTATTATTCATGTGGAGAAGACAGGAAACCAAAAGCTGTGGAAATTAATGAAAAGAAATGAAAGCATGCACATATGCATATCTAAAGAGCTGTTGACGCACTGTTCATCACCCCTTAAAGATTTTCTCCTAATCACGTTGTCTTCAGGGTTTTCCTCTGTGGTACTTAACCTACTCAAACCTATAGATCATTTCAAATGTTACCTACACACTGGCGGATAACTTCAACTCCCATGTGTCCAGTTATTACCCAGACTCTGTCAGCACCGTTTAGCCTCTTAGCTGTGAGGTCCGGAACTTCATCCACACTTTGGCAACAAAAGAGAGGTCGGAACGCTGCTGGTTACGAGCCAAAGGCTTTAACTGGCTAAATAGCAGGCTAAATAGAAATAATGAAGGGTAAAGAGAAGACGCATTGTTTCTGAGCTCTGAATGCTTTCACAGTTTTCTCAAAAGCAAATGAAGAACAAATCCGTGGGGACACTTGTTTTTTCCGCTCTTCTCCTCTTCACTATACCCTGTGCGTTTCTCCGAGCAGCAGCTGCCTGTAATTTAGTGTCTGTTTTTCGTCACAGGAGGAACGTCCACAGAAATGTGAAACTCTCTCCAGATGGCGACGCGTTTGACTTCATTCAGCTAGTTCAAAAACCATTCACGTTTCAGATTTACACGTCTTTCCCTCTCTCTTTTCTCCTGTCACACACGTTCATTCATGCGCACATTTAAAGCGGTATGTTTGCTCACACGAGCTCTCGCTTTGATGATGACCAGACACACGAACCTCAAAGCAACGGATATTTTATAAGATCAGATAAAGTTTATCCCTCTTCGTCTCATGGAAACATTTATCTGTCTTTTATCTCTTTTTATAAAAATGAGCTTTTGTGTGAGATTCAGTGTCCACTGCTACAGAAACAGAAAAGAAAGTATTTATGAGTCAGCGTTCTTGATAATGTAGGAAGTGTATAACCACAGCTGGAGACTAAAGTTACTGTATGTTGTACAGTCTTTCCAAGTAGCTGGTTTTGAGGGATTTGCTCGATACTTTAATAAACTTAATTCCCTTTCCATCTCACTCTCATACTGTATTTCTCTCTGCGTGTCTCTCTCAAGAATAAAAGATGCTTTATTGCCAATAAACAAAAGGTATATGCCACGAATATTCCATAACAAAGGCTGTATCACACAAACGCAGACATTATTACATCAATATTAAAGGAACAGTTCCGGCAAAATGAAAAGTGTGTTGTTATATACTAAATTTTCACTGTATTTTCATTATTGAAATTTGTGTAGTTATCATATGGCTTCAGAATATATAAAATATGTGTTACATGGATTAAACAAGCTACTCTCAAGTTCTACTTCTCTCCTCTTTGGAGCTTGACAGACTTAAAAAACTATGTTAAACACTATGCTGCTTGAAGAATCTCATTTTGGTATACATAAAAAAATTAATAAAATTATAATAAAAAAAAGTCAATCAACAGCTGACTCTCTAGGATGGTAGTAAAAAGTATTGTGACAGGAGTATTTGAGATTTACACTCTTTCCTCGTGTCCATTCATTATCACCATTAGCAGCTCGGAGGTGTAAATGATGTCGCTGCACATGACACCGTCATCATCTTCACACTCACTCCTCCTGCTTTAAACTGCTGTGACACATGCCCACAAACACAGAGATGTGGAAATATGAATCCGTAGTTCCAGAAAAACATGTTAGTTTAGATCAATGGGAAGAGACTTGACCTCAGCAAGATGGTTAAATTATAAAGACAGCTTGCATATTTTTGCTCTCCAGACAGTCTTCTCCTCCGCAGTTAAATCATATTTTCCAGTCCTCCACATGATGTGTATAAGTATTCATGTGCATGAAACAGAGGAAGTCTGAGAGAAGGAACAGAATGCAAAGAAACATCTCTGGTTCACATCCTCCAAAAAATCCTCCAGACACAGACCTATGTGTAATTCATCAAAATGGTATTCTTCTATTTCATTCGGTAGGATCACTAGAACTGCCCAGGACAAAATACATACAGGAGGAAAGGCAAGATCACAAACAAACTATTGAAAAGTGTCATGTGGAGAAAAGAATTGAGAATTAATTCCAGCAAACAAGTGGAGGAAACTGAATCATTTGGAAACAGATAATATGGGAATGAGAATCTACAGCTGTCTGCTTGACATCAATTTGTAGGACAACCTCGAAGACCAATTTACCAGGACTTCCGTTTCTAATGTGGAATTAAAGGGGGGGTAAGAATAGTTTCAATTTATTAGTAAAGGAAGTGTTTGGTTAAAATTATTTGATGACAGCTTAAAAAGTTGCAGTGCCTAAAAATAAGCAATACAACAGTTGTTCATTTAGTCAAGAATGTAATCAAATCCCAGTGGTAGATGCAGTCTATATGAAAATCCTTTTCAAATCATTTACAAGTTTACGTTTTGGGTTTTAACCATGTATAATTTATGTACTTACAGTATGTACTAATATATGTATTTATGTATGCAAGATAAGCAGCTCTGTTGAAAATAAGACTGTAACCTAAAGAACTTTTCAAATAAAGCCACTGGCAAAAATCGGATTCTCCCTTATCACTCCACACAACCGTACAATGTTATTCTTTAAAAGCGCTTTGTTCAATAAAGAGATTTTCTTTCAACACTGCTGCCTCTGTACAGATTACCCAAGTGATGTGTGACGGCATGAACAAAGAAGTGGAGAGATGGAGAAGCTGTGATAAGTCGAAATGTGGGAAAACAGTGGAAATATACACAGGAAAACAAGAAAACAGCGGGAAGAGAGTGAAGAACATGAACAGGTGGAATATTGAGATACAGTTCGTTTTAAACCTCTAAATAAAGCCAGTTCTGACTGTTGGGCCGGGAAGCATCGCCTGAAGGGAATTCATTTCGCTCCCTGCTCCTCCCCCAAGGACCCTTAATTACACTTGTTGGAGGCACAGGGGGTCAGAAAGGTGGGGGTTGATAAGATGCTGGAGAATCTCTTCATGTATTATGGAGAAGCGAATCCCCTCGAGATATATGCATGTGTGTGAGTGGCTGAGGCATTAATCGGAGAGAGCAATGCCTCTTGGCAATTCTCCTTCAGCGGTTCAAAAGATGTGTGAAGAACACATGAATTATAAATCCCATCTGCACAAGACATGTGTGAGAAAGTGTGAGACACAAAACGCATCTGAAAGGTGTGATTGGATGTGCTTTCCCCCTTCCAGTGTGTAAATGTGCCTGTGTCTACACGCACAACGGTTCTCTGTCAATTCTCTGCGAGTGGATTTCTTTTATTTGCTGCTCACTTCAGATAAACACATCAGAATGCATTTGTGCCGCCTGGGTTTGCGCTCTTAAAACTGCACAATCAGCTTCATGGTGTCTGCGAGTTTGCTAAACAGACTCTGTGAATCGGTCATTTGTACACATCAGGGGAAAAACAATCAATAAAGAAAGGTCTACTGGTTCCTTTTAAAAGGCTGACAGAATTTTATGTGCCTCTTCAAAATGTTAATAAATGGGCTTTCTTTCAACATAAACTACAGCACACCAACCAAGAAAATACAGGGCGATGGAGACTACTGTATATATAAGTAACTGTATAGCGAAAATGTTTAAGTTGCTCACCCCACATTATATTTTAAGAGATTAATTTAACTTGACCATAGTGCAAAAATACTGTATCCAGCTGCTTAAAATGACCAATAAAGTAGAAGTCTCAGCCAACTGGTTGCATCTGCCGCAGACACAAGATCACATCCGGCAAATCAGTTATGACTACAGAACGAAGGTTGTGTCGCCTACTGATGAAATAATAATCATATATCAAATTTACATGGTTTATACTGCCCTTCGGACCCCTGTGATCATTTCCACACTTTGACAAAAACACAGACTCTCTTTGAACGAGAGTCTTGTCCTTCATGCCGTGGAGGAATATGTTATTAAGTGGTCTGTGATTAAAGCTGTGATTTGCGGATGACATGCTGCACACATCCTGCTATGTGCTAAGCAACAATTATTTCCGTTACCTTTCACATTGTTCTTGTCAAGGCATAAGCCAATTAACATTAAGTTAGTTATTTTCAGCCGCACACAGATTATGAACTGTGTTGGCATGCTGGCACACTGTCTTTGCTAAATAGTAATAAAATGTGGAACTGAAGTCTGAGCTTGCGAGCCGCAGGGTGCGAAGTAAAAATCGTATGTCTGGCTGCTGACTTTGCATTCAAGTTAAGTTCAAAGGGAGAAGTATTTCCATTTAATCAGACTGAGATGATTTACTTATGAATGTCATGTGTTGTGCAGAAAGAGTGAATATTGAAGGAGATTTTTTACACATTTGAAAAAAAATCAGTCACTGCAAAGAACCTCAAAATATGCTCATTACTGATATACTGTAAAAAATAAGAAAAATCTCCAACTCAAAATTCTCTCGTGACTTCTTGCACCCGAACTAACAAAAGCTTTATTATGGATAGAGCCGAAAACTCAATCCAGAGTTTCTTGTTTGTGTTTTTTGGACAGTTTCTGAAACAGCGAGTTGCAGAACACACGATAGACAATGAACAAAAGCTCAAAGACTAAAACAATTCAAGTCAAATGCATGTGTGTTCCAATTTATTCCAGCCAAAAGACAAAAACCACTTCTGGGTTCTATAATGGCTTATCTTTAGGAGGTAAAGCAGCCGTGACAAGATTTTCAGTTTTGCAGAAGCTTTATTTTTAAGACAGACACAACCTCACAACAGAGGGATAAAAACACTGTGGGTTATAAAAATGGTTGGTACGCGCATAGAAAAGCTGGAGGGTAGTCTGTGAGCTCTTACGATAAGACTTTAGAGCGAAGTTAAAGAAAGTAAAATTAAAGTTTTTCTGTACCTTAAACCACCGCCTCAAACATCTGAACTAATAAAGTAATTTTAACACACTGATACTGAATAGACTTGGTTACACCTTACAAACGAGAAACCCAAAAGCCTGCGACTTCCGCAAATCTCCAGTTTCATTTGATTGATCTGCTCCCTGTGTGTCTGAATCGAGACCACTCCATCATCATTTCAGCGCATAAGTTATGAGCGGAGCAGAAACAATTAAAACATCAACAAGAAAGGCTGTACATAATTCATAGAATGTCTTATACAAAATGACTGGCAGTCTGGGCCCGCTCTTTGAAGTCTGGCGTTCGGCGGCCCATGAATATCATGAATAAAGAGAAGATTTAGCTAATTTGATTCATTTATTCTACAACGTTGATTTTTCGAGCAGAGCCATCTGTGTCACTGAACATTTTTACTGCATGAGAGGTATGAGAGTGGAGTGGCCATTTTCACCAACTGTTCTGGATGAGCACCATGCGGTACAAGACAACTCAAGTGTGTCGTTTTCATAAGGCGCATGCAGAACTCAATAGGTGGACAACTCGAAATGGATAAGTAATGTTATATCCCTATCAATCAAAACCCCAAACGTGGGAGTGCAAACAACTGAACAAAAGGACGATGTTTGAAGTACAGTTGCAAATTAAATGGAGGAAGCAGTGCACTGTAATTTTGCCTTCCTGTCATAAGAAATATCCAGATGGTTACTATCTGCCACACAGATACCCTACCTGCCCAAACACATGTCTAGCACAGTCACGTGCCCTTACTTTAAAGCATAAAATTATACCCTCTCTACACCTCCCATAGTGCATACTGGTCTATGTTTGCACTGTTTGGCTAAATGCAACATGAGGTGCATTTCCAGAGAATGATGAAGAGGCACAAGCTGGGTAAAAGACAGTGTTTAGCATTCCACCTGGTCATTAGGCAGCTGTGCAACTGATATATTCTCAGCCCCAATGTAAAATTAATGCCACCCTCATATCAGCATTAGACAGACAGCCTAATGAAAGCATTGGAACAAACACGGCATCAATTATTCCATATGCGGCTCTATATTTTTAGCTCCATCTTCTTTTCACACTCCAGTGGCTTCAGTCTTTAAACTCGGCTATAAGAATAATCTAAGGCAACGTTTCTCTCACGATAGATCAGTGACTTTTTGCCTTACTAATTTGCATTACACGGGAAGCTTTATATATATATCCAAACAACAAAAACCAAAACAAACAAAGACCTCTCTGGCAGTCATTATTCGGTCAGGGTGAGTTGCTAATAAGTGGGAAGTGTGTGAGGCAATTAGCACATGGCCCAGGAAACCAGTCTTAATGAAGTCATTTCTGAGTTCACTGCAAAGACACTGGGCTCTCTTATAACACCCTGGAGGACTGTGGAAAACAACGGCAGGAAGAAAACTAAGCCTCATTAAAGGTAATTTCAGATTAAATTATGAGCCAGTTATGCTCACTACATGAGCATTTTTTGCTTCTTGCATGGTGGAGTAAAAATGGGATTTAGATCAGTAGATTTTAAATCAGTAATCTAATTATTAGGGTTTTCAAATGAACAAATCTGACATAAAACCTAAAATTCCATATATATGTAATGAGGTTTTCTCAGGCCCTACAGTAAAGTGCAGACAAATTCTAAAATATTATATTTTCAAAAGTAAATTAGTATTTAATTTGAACATACCTAATATAGCTAAAAAAGTACACAAAGAACGAAATGTTTACACCACCATTTTTGACAGCAAAAAGGCCTAAATCCACATCTTTCTGGTTTTATTCCTATATGAGTGAACACTTATGGGACTGAACTACACCAGTGTTCAATATATCAAATATTTTCTGCAAGAAATCAAGTAATAAGTAAGTCTAGGCCTTTTTAATGCATAATTCAAACGTGACATTTCATAGAGAAACTGAGCTTACTACAACACATATGGGAGTATATTTTCAGGTACAATCTAATACAAACTGCTTGAAGTAATTGCTTCAATAATTACTGAGGCCTGAATCTGACCTACTGTCATAGAGTACATGCACTCTTAATACTGTTAGATGTTGAATATGTTCCACACCTTCAAACTGGCTTAAAACATCAAAATAGAACCTAAATTAATTTTTCAAAAGGAATCCAAAGGGAAAACCATTAGATTTTAAATTGACTGTTGAGGGAACTGATATTTTTTCACTGCATGTTTCATCTGTATGTTTAAAAAAGTCTTCTGTTACTTACCTCCAGAGAGAACTCTCAAGAACTTTGTTGGAGTCTGCATGATAATATTTAGTGAGAATGAGGATGACCTACAAAAAAAGGAAAAAACAAACATTAAATGAAAAGTATTTCACAAATGTACAGTACAAGCACTGATAAGAATATCATCTAAAAATACACTTTTTACAGAGAGCTACTTTTATTCATTTATTTATTTAAATACTACACTGTTTGTACTAAACCTCATTAAAATATCTTTATTGTCAGTACAGCCTTAAGCCAGAATATTTGAGCAAAATGGTAAAAACAACAGACCGTCTCACATTTTACCCCACATTAGAAAGAGCTATTGTAGAAAACACTTGTACAAAACAGAACTGCATTGCTACATATTACAATTTTATGAATATTTGATACACAGTATAAAATATTTAAACAATTATAATACTGTGTTGTGCAATGAAAGAAGACACTCATTCACAGTTTCTTGAATCCGGCTTTCACCACTAGCTATTAGGATCTTGCATTCCAATCAAAGGTTTTAGTTCACCAGAGACTAAATTTACTGGGAAAATGCTCTTTAAACACAGCAGAAAGACGCTCCGTCTCGTTCTACTTGTACAGAAGCAAAATATATTTGTGGTATTATAAACAGCACATATGTTTCCCTGGTTTGACGGAGCCATCAAACTGTGACCACAGTCCAAAAACATGCTGGACAACATCATCTTAACCTCAGCTATGCAAACAATTCCAACTGGACCGACTACAAGCGGTTGCTACAGTATTAATGTACACAACAGTATGATAAGTAACTTCTTTCTTTAGCTGGTAGAAGGACGTAAGCGGTATGAAAAGACCTGACACAAGCGATCGGCCTGTGGCGTTACATTAGCAAGTTAAATTTATACATCAAACGCGCTCTCTCTTCATACACAGGCAGTGCATACATGTAAAGCTAAGCCTGATATGTAAAAACATTATCTAAAACAGACTTTTTCTTATACTCATTTTAGACATAACACATAAACAAAACACAAAAAAATTGAATTCATAACTGGTTTAGATGAAAACGATGCTATTAAAATGACACTAAGGTGCTAGTTGGGGATTTTTAAATTACATTACAGATTCACAGAAGTGTTTTGGTTTTGTAATCTGTCTTGATTAGATGATATTCGTACAAAAGTTTTTAGGCTGTTCAGAAAAACTGCAGTAAAAACAATCTGGGTTGTGTGTTCTTATAAATGTGTCTGTCTCTTTATAATCCAATGCTCAATTCTCCGATTTTTAAAAGGTTGTGTCTAAAAGTTCGATACTTTTATGTTCGACAAGTTTTATATGATGTTTGTGTAATACAAACACATGCCATTTCTCAATCGTTCACACTTCTTAGTTACTTCTTAGTATGATAAACACGAATGCCGTAGGCGTTTGCACGTAATGACATCTTGATAGGTACAATTTACACAGGAGGCTTCGGCTGGCACAATACAGATGAAGAAACCTACTGCAGCACCTCCATGAGAACCTTCTAGAAATGTGACTTTACAACCTGCTTTAACAATAGAAACATTATGACCAAAAAACTGTTTTTGAAACACTGTATTCTACAGTATGTACATGAAACAGGTCATAAATGTTTTTTGTGCATTAGGATAAAGCAAAATAAAAGCACAGCAGAAAAAAAATCCCACACATACACGCACAATTATTCCTTTTTCTGGTCTGTCTGGTTGAGGTATAAAAGCCGGGTTGAGGTGTATCCCTTAAGGTCTTTCCTATCTTTTATTCATGTTAGTAGGACGTCTGAGTCTGCAGTAACAAATCAGCAGTGTGTGAGTTCAGGGGATGACTTGTGTATGTGTGTCTCCTTCATCCTTCTCCACCGCCTCACGCTTTGTGTCTCTGACAGCAAAACCCAATGGAAAAGCATTGCCATGATAAAGGGTCAAAGAGTTTTAAAGCCCTGGCAGAGTGATTGACAGGCAGGTATTGGAAGGTGGCAGGAAGCGTGACTGGTGAAGCTTTAGGGCTTTGCTCTGGGGATTGGCTGAGAGGGTCATTGCCCGGGGCCTGTCCCTCCCTCTGTAGATGACAGAGGCGTTAAAGGTCAGAAGGGTGCGAGCCAAATGTAGAGAGGTTTTAACGATATTGAGGCTGTGTCTGGACAAAATCTATTTTAAGCATCTACAATGAGTCATGGCAGAAGTCGATTTGACTGCCATACCCAAAGCGAGTCTATTAAAAATTAAATTGCTGCCGCAATCAAGTCAATATATTTTCAAAGGTGCCTTTCAATCAAGCCAAAATATTTTTTTTTCTTTTCCACTGATCTCAAGGATTGAGTTCGTAGTGTACTTTAATTCCTTCTTACGAATGAAGGATGATTTGAAAAGTTTTTTTTTTTTAAGTTCTAGATGTAGAGATCATCTGCATAAATTTCTCCGCTCTTAGCACTAAGACGCTGATGCAAAATTATACAAAAACATCAGAATTTCACAGCTATTGGCTAATGGATTTGAAATGAATGTGAATGTCATAAAAATGAGCCCAGGAAAATAATGTATATCAGCATGAGTGGATAATGCAGCTTTAAAATAATGTTATAAAATATCCTTATGCACTGAAACACTCGGTCCTAATGTAATAACAAAGTATGTAAATAAAATCATGTTTATAGCTCTGCACTTCCTACGGTATAAAGTTCTTTATGAGAACTACACAAATCATACTTTTTTATGTGTTTGTTTTTAAGTTCCTCATTGTTAGCTTAACAATGAGGAAATGTATGATTTTGAGAAAAAAAAGAAGAGACAACTGATCCTTATGAAAACTGTTAAAACCTTGTGTTTTCTTCCTCTCTTGCTTTCCTTTCTCTCTTTCTCTCTCTCCCCAATTCATCCTCAAAGCGGAAATCATCTGAAAATCATCTCCGGCATCAGGCCCCCAAACATCATCCTGGAAATTCATGCAATAATTTGTCAGTAACAACAATTTACCAGATGGGATCGGTAACCTATCAGAAGAATCTCTCTCACGACTCTGGGAATATTTAAAAACTTCACTGTTACTGTTTCTGCACACGCAGCTGTATCTGGAGCAATGACCCCGTATCTTATTCCACTTATGTTTGTGTTCCCATAGCTGGTTGCAGACAAAGAGCTTGGGGATGAATAAAACATTTAGTGGTTGAGTGGACTATATTCACCCAACACACATCAGACAGCTGGATCTGTGCTTTTCCTACACATACATCACAGTGTCATCAGTACACAGACTTGAGGTAGCATTGCTCTATTTGTCAATACAAACACCATTCTGACAATTACAAGTAGTGCAATTAATTGAACTGAAGCTAATCAAACGTAGCAGTGTTCCACAGCGTGATGCGTCTGTGTTAAAACACACCGCTGGCATCAGGTTGCACAGCGTGCCCACCCGGAGGGCTGTGTGCCCCCGCACAAGCGTCAGATGGTGGCCTTTGGAAAGAGTCTGTCCATACACAGCTGTCTGCAGTACAACAGTAATGAATCACTGGGAGCAAAGCTTTTTACTCTCTGACATCATGCTAACACAGTCAGAGGAAAAGAACTGATGATCAGCAGCCTAAAGCAAAACTAAAATCTGTATTAAATTGATATCAGCATGCAAAGAATAATCTTTATTTCATTCAGAGCAATAATCTTAGAGAAAAGGGACATGACAGCTTCCTTAATACACACACAAACTGTGGTACCAAACCCTCAAAAATATCTGTTTAGCAAGAGCAAAAACATGTTTTTAAAATGTAAAGAGGGAAACATTTAAAGAACGCACAGATGGTTAGAATAGGGAGTTCCAATCTGCTTTTCTTTTTCAGAAAATCAATCCCATGCACAGAACAACAGTAATTCCACATTATAGAAAAGAACAATAGAAAATTAATCAGTGAATTTTGTGAACATTAATGATTAGTTCATAAAAGGGAAAATTTAGTCCACTAGCAATGTTAGAATTATGTTTTAAGAGCAATGGTTTCAGAACATTTAGCAAAGACAAAATAAAAAACATTCTTTTAAGGCTATTTCAGAACTATTTTTATAACTTTGAAAGAACGTTTAGAGAATGTTTCCTAGGTATCTGCGTTTTAGCACCTGATTTACTAAACATCATTGACTGATGCTGAAAGTGTGTTCTACATCTGATTACATCAACAACTGCACAAGGTTATAAAAGACTGTAAATCAAAATGACTTCAAAAACACTACAGCAGACAGCATGTGGTTGAAAGCTTAAAATTGTAAAGACTTTTTGAGTTTTCTTATTCTTTACGATGAGAAACTGCTCAGAGCTTCCTGTGACTTGCCATCACTGTCCTGCATAAAAGCCAAATAATGCGACACAAGTATAAAAGTGCCTTTCATAGCCTGAGTCATATTGCCGAATCCTTTACACATAAATAATTTAAATTTAAATTTTAAAATTTAAATAAGTCAAAATGGATTTTTTACCAATGACATAAAATACATAAAAAGCTGTCACTAAAGAAAAGGCAGGCCCACAGAGTTCGTCTCATCAAGCGTTCTGTGGTGAGATGAAGGGTCACAGTTCTGCTTGTGGGGAAAGCGATTTGGTCTGCTGTGAGTAATGGCGATGGAGGACGAAGGATGGCCAGCCATCAATCAGCCGACAGAAAGGCAACAGACAGACTCTCTCACCGAGACCTTTTGAGTAAAAGAGCTGTGATCTCCACGCATTTACCAACACACTGGCCCTCATCCCAGAATATCAGCTTGGCAAGCTGATTTTAGCAACATCTAAGTCTAGAAATATCCAAATCACACGCAGCGGAACGCTGCAATTTGCTTGAAAGATAGCAAGTACAGCGCCGTCTGCAGGGAGCCTTTTATGGACATCATAAATCTGCTACTAATTAGAAGTGAAGACAGAGGGCAGGTGTGTAGGACAGTGGGAATCATAAATAATTGTTTATGATGGAAATTATGTGAGCATTAATTGCTCGCATCGATTGCTTTTTATGGACGGCAGTATTGATTTTTTAATAGATTTCAATTGATTTTTATGTCGTGTTAATGTTAATGTGTTTTTTAATAATACAACACACTTGTTCTACAAATGAACTGCTGCAAAAGAGACACATTTGCTTCTGTAGAGGTGCATTGAAGTAATAATAATGAGTTTTATTTGTACAACATACAAATAACAATAAAACAACAACAAAAGCATCACATTGACAATAGTGATTTAAAAACCTCAGTAAAAAGATGCACCTTTAGAAATCCCTTAAAACGGTCAAAAGATGGAACATTTCTAATATAAAGGGGCAAAGAATTCCATAATCTCAGAGCAGTGCAAGAAAATGACCTCCCTCTCATAGTTTTTACAGAAGTAAGAGACATCATGAACTTCCTGACCTTCCTGTTTCTGTCTGTGGTTACGTCTATGCTCATCCCACCGGATTTCTCCTGAAGCAATGCTGCGTGTGTTCATTTCTCATGCATGTGCTTCCAAAGGAAAAAAAGACGACAGTGAAATCTATTATTTCAGCCATAATTTTTCAGACTGCTCTATCTGTGCATTATTTTCATGAAATATCTCTTTTAAAAAATTCTGACAATTTGTGAAATGTTCTCGGAAAGTGTCAAGGGGGTGTTTCTTTGCCCCTAGCTCCCTGATTTGGGAGAATGCCATTTTTCAACCAGTTGGTGACATTTATTAGGGAAAAGTCAACCAGCCTGTGACAAGCCTTGAATGGACAAACACAATACCACAAGAGGCACTATTGAAAAAGGCAATATGGCAAACATACCACATGTGAACTGTGACTGAACAGAGCACCGACTTCATTTGACCATTCAACATTCCAATGAACCTCACTGTGTTTCATTGAACAGCAGTAAATCAAGTGAGGAGAAGAGAAGTGAATAGAAGTTGAAAACTAGCATGAACAAGAATGAAAGAGAAAGAATTTGCCAAGTCTGTAATATAATACATTCTCATAAAGGCGGACATTAAAATAAATCACTTCGCAAGTACGCACAACCCCTCGACTAATCCGCCTGACACATCGAGACCACACACATATATGGAGAACTATTAAAATACTCAATCTTGTCCTTTTCAAATTAAGGATCGATTGGTTTTCACAAAACACACATTTCTTAATTGCTTAAGAATGGATTCAAGAGGAGATGAATTCCAAATGTGATAAATGAAGAACAGGCCAAATATTAAAGTGTTCCTCTTCATTAATTCAAGGGGACTCTGGTATAAATCATTACGCATGCTAATCCACCAGGCTGAACATCCATAATCCTGAGGAGTAAAGTTGAGGATCTTACATTATTTCACAGAGCCTCGTTGATCTCTCTCGTATCAATCATATAGATTGATCAGGTTCTCTCTGGGATTTGAGATTATGGGAGAATTAGTGTACAGATCTGTTTCAGCAATCCTCCTGCTTTAGTTAAGTAGCTTCAGTGTCCAAAAGACTAAGTGCCACAGATAATCATTCAGTACTGTTGTGCCAGTTGCTATATGTGGAATAACTAATATATATATATATATATTAGTTATTCCACATATAGCAAAATAAAATAATTTATACCTTAAAAAAAATTATATATATAATTTTTTAAGGTATAAATTATTTTATTTTAATAGACATTTAAAGGGTTAGCTGCTATAGCTTTTAATCTAAAACTCACTCAATGTTTTCACAATATTCTATTTTATACAGTTAAAATCCCACAAATCCTTTCAAAAAATGAAAAACAAACAAATCGAATCTGTGGTTTTATGTCCTCAGGGCTTCTCTTAAAAGGCTCTGTTCAGTATCTCTCAAATCAATGTATGACAGTCTTGTCACACTAAAGTATAAACAGAAAGTCACACCTTATCATTTAAAAACCAGTCTCGCTGGATTTTTGCATTGTTGTTGCTGGCACGTCTTGTTTGGCTGTAACAAACCATAATGCATTTGCTAAATACTGCCAACGGAAATGCTTGGCTCGTGTTCGTATGAGCGACACAGAAAAACAGCTGATGCAGGGAATGCTAGAAGAGAAGGCGCGACTGCAGCTGTGTCGTTTCTTAACAATGATTTTATTCCCATTCCTCCCAGCAAATCTGTGGGAAAATGTAAACAAAAGCGTGGAGAAACTGAAAGGCAGGTGGGGTTTTGCAGACGCTCAGTGTGGAACTGTGTGCATGTGTTTTAAAGGTGACGGACCGCCCCGCATCAGTGCAATGACGAACCGTGGGGAGATGAGGGCTTATAATGAACCGTGCAGATAGAAGTTCTGGCAAACCCTTCTGGCCAGCTGACAGTGGACGGCTTTCTCAGCCAGACACGGCGAGAGAGACTCAGTGGACACAGCTGTTAGTAGTGGCATAACAGCTGTCACCTATGCAACATGGTAATCTATCTCTCTCTCAATCATCCCTTTATATCACGCTAATTCTACATCTCCCATATCTCTACATCATTCTATCCACTCCCTCCACCATTCAGAAGTCACTTTTCCAGCCGATTTCTCTCTCTGCATTGCAATAATTCCATAGAAGTGATGCATTTCCATCTATATTTGCTTAAAGCCTTAGCTTTAGGAGGGTGTAAGAATACACTTCATCTCTGATATTAACTGTGCAATGATCCCTGCTGAATTACCATTAAACAAAGCTGTGTTGTAATTAAAGACAAAATGATCACATTATGCTAAAACTAGCAGAGGTTCAGTTTTAGAAGTTCAAAGCTTTGTTTATGCTTTTACGCGTCTTTGAAAGAAGAGGAATGTGAACGCCGTTTTGTCTGAGACCCCTCAGGGCAGAATGCATAAAGCTTAGTGCTTCACTGATGCTATGTGCCACGTCGCTGCTTAACAAAAATGTTTGCAGTTCACCAGGATCCAGTTGAACAAATTAACAACTGATGACTGGAATGAAACAATTACCACAGATCACAAACACTAAAAAAAACTCTGGGGGGAAATTTGGTGTGGGATGAGAACATAAATAAGCAAAGGGGAAAGAAAGAAAGAAAGAAAGAAAGAAAGAAAGAAAGAAAGAAAGAAAGAAAGAAAGAAAGAAAGAAAGAAAGAAAGAAAGAAAGAAAGAAAGAAAGAAAGAAAGTTACAAGAACTGTAAGAACAGTTACAATGAATCATAACATGAAAAAACATGATATAATAAAGTAATTAATGTTTACTTTAAAAAATGCATAAAAATATGTCCATTAGTAGTTTGATGATTGATAATGGAGATTGCTGGCAATATTGGCACTCATAAAAACTTTAACCAGATCCAGACTGTATTAAAATACATAATAATGAAACTACATAAATGGATATTTAATTAATTAAATGACAGACGGCACAAAACCATTAATACTATTCCACCTTGGAAAATCCAACAGTTTCTGATGAAATGAGAAAACACAAATCCGTCTATGTGAACAACCACAATGCTTTCTTTAACCTCAAAACCTTTCTGAAACAAAGCCATTTGCACTGCCTTGGTTAATAAAACCATCTTCGATGTTCACTGATATTGTCTTGAGAATCTAGATTGCCCATACGAAACTATTACTGAAATGTAAGCCTTGATCTAGATTAAAGGAAATTACAGTGACCACTAGAAAGAAAGCCATCTGACGAGAGAGCAATTGAGAAGGATACAGTGACCACACAAGGTTTAGAAGAGAGCAATGTAAACACCATAAGTATAGAGAAATCTCTGAAGCTAAGCCTAATGCTCTCATGGCTAATTGAATCAAGTGTTTTTTGGCCTCATCACTCCATTAAACTGTGCACATGGGCCTGAATGACTCTCAAGAGTCATTCATTTCGCTGCAGCTTTCCTACCTTAAAAAACCTTCCCCACTTCAGCTCGTTCGCTCCTTTTGAGTTTTTTTTACAGTATCTGCTAGATGCTTCTTTCATTCAAACACTTAATAAAATGAATTCTACTGATTTATACAGTATATAAATCTCATTTAAATTTATTTTAACATACATTTTAACACACATTGTCTTTGCCACAAGTTTTATGTTCTTTGTTCAAGCAAAGGCTTTATATGGTCAACCATCAAATCTTGGGCTCTGTAACACAGGGAAAGAAAAAATGCAATAGATTTAGTCTATTTGTTTTAATTGGCCAAAGAATATCGTCCGTGTTTACTGGCAAGCACTACTTTGTTTTGTGGGACCACCCTGTTTCCAGTATGTTCCAGCCCTCTAGAGGCGGCCAGCTTTTTGAATACAGAAATACAAAATACCAGATGGCAAATGCCAGTTCTCACTTGACTCAGATATCAGAGAATGTGTGACCAAACGATGTAATGTGCTTTTCTTCTTGCTTTCATCGTAAATCAAGTACTTTCAGTTATTTAATCATTGAACCATACAGAAAAGGGAACAGTTCTCATTAAAGAATAAAATGGCAAAGGGTACAACAAAATACATACATAATGACTCTAAATAATGAAAACCACTCCACAATGATCAGATAATCAGGTGATTATCTGCAACATTAAGACACAAAAACATGGGAACGGTACGTTCATGAAAAACTTTTCACACTCTTATATAATTGACAGTAGAGGAGCAAGTGTAAAAAAATTAACATGGAGGCGAGTTCAGATAAAAGTATAGAGAGAAAACAGCCACTATGCAGCAAGATGTCAGTTCATAGTGTTGTAATTTATTATTCATCTAGGCCTGACCCGTGTTCTGATGCATCACACACAAACATCATCAATCCTACATCATAGAATAGAGATGAGACTGAGGCTTCTTCACTATTAAACTTTCAACAACAAAAAAAGAAAAACTAACGCTGCTTTATTTCATTGATTCTGCATGATCATGAATCTTTGGAACATCTCTGCTGAGAAACAAAACACATACTGCAGGTGGTGTAGCACAACACTCCTTAATGTGAAGCATTAGCAGCAGGTCAGGGTGCTGCTTTACTAACTTACTGAGGTGATGGATTATGGGTTCTTCAGGAACACAGCCAACTGCAAAGATAGTATCTCCCGTTTAATAAGAAAACAATTTAAAGATCATCACTGAAAGATAAAAGAGCTCCAAGATCATAAGACTATTGCGCCTTCGGTAAAGTACAGTCGACACCAAGACATTCATATATTAAAGGAATGTGTATCAGCAGCCAACATACACAAACCATTGGATTTATTTACTATCCTGAGATATTTACACCTCCACTGTGAACTTCACCTGCTTTTCCATTTCTCACTGCCAATGTGTAAATATATAAAGTAACACCACAACCCTTAACATGCCAGGTTTACAAGATGTAGATAATAAAAATATACTTTGACATCATCTGTTAATACAGAAGCACATGGAACAGGAATGTGTTACTCACTCGTATAACAACACCATATTGAAAACCACCACATTTGTTACAACAAGTGACAATTGGTATAACTTCATAGACCACCGTAACTACAAACGGGTGGCCTTGAGTTGACCTTATTTCATCAGACATTTTAAAGGACATGCCATCGGATTGTTGCATGACTTGAGAGCGAAACAATATCTTGGCATATAGCTGACATCCATTGAAAGAGCCCCAGAGTCAAGCAGCGCTGACCTTATCAAAACAGCAACAAACAGAGAAGTGCTGTCAGGGCTAAAATAAGCAAGTTCAAGTTCAAGTTATTTATTTAGGCTTGATTCTGACAGCACTGGAAGTGTTCAGGGATTTGAAGCGCAAAGAAAAAATAAATTAAAACATTTTTTAAAGTGCTAATGGATAGATGTGTGTTCAAAAATAACAGCGAACCTTATATAGTATGTGCATATCTCAGTCAGTCGATGTTTTTTACATTTTTATGACCAATGTTTCCTCTAAGACGGCACTTCAACTGGAGAACCAAAATCACAACTTTTTCGGTTTGGAAAGTGTAAAGAATATTGAAAGGAGAAGAGATTCAACCCAGCTTTCCTGAATCGATTTCCCCATACTGCATTCGAGTCTGTGAATATGTAAGTAATCATGATACTGAACAGATGAAAACATTTCCCACATTTCCAACTGTTTTCCACACTAATCTCTTACAAACTCCGGTAGGCACGCGCAGGGTGTTGTAAATATACAGTGTGGTGGGAGAAAACACATTACTCTTCTGCCCTCTGTTAAGAGTAAAGTAGAGAAACCGACAGGAAACAGAGAAACTCCAACTAAATGAATGAGCAAGTGAACGAATGAGTTAAAGTGCTGAAAAACAGGGTGAAAGCACAGCTTTCCAAAGGATCTTACATAATAACTCTCATTTAAAAAGCACAACGCATCTCCTTATGCAGTGAACTTTCACTGAATGTTTGTATCTAAAACTGCAGGGCATGATGTACTACAGGGCAGAGCTAAAAAGCCTCTCATTTATTCTTATTCCAGCCATTTTCACAATCATCTTGCTTAAATTACATTTTCAAACGCTCTTTTCATCCACTAAAGAGGACTAATGGGACATAAAGGGTACGAGTTTACACAGAAAGTTCATAAATGGTTCGTTTTAAAAAGTTTTAAATGTAATTGCATTCATAAGATTAACCAGAGTTGCAGTTAAATAGATTTTTTTTCATTATGATGCAAAATAATGTACTTAGGATCTGTAATTTTTGTGACAAAAAAACAAAAATTCACCCAATGCTCTGCAGGTTCTGATGCTCAGTATTGTGTTGCTTAGTCAGTGTTAACTTTCCACAGATAATGATGACCGATCTTGGGTCAGTCAGGCGAAAAGTTTCCATGGTAATTCACATCAACACAACCATAATCTGTTACATGACACCAGAAGGGAGAAGATATTATTACAAGGCTTTAACAGAGGAGGAATAGGCTTAGGGGAGCATCACAATGGAGGAATTCCAACAAGTGACACTCAGAAATGTATGCGTGTCTTTGTGTGTTTGCACATGTTGTGCATTAGTGTTTATAACGCACATTAGGTCAGACTGCACGCTGACTTTTAATTAGTCTTTACATGGGCCACACTGGATGCACAAATAGTAAACAGAACACATACAGCTACAACAAAGACTGGTACATATTTTATGACACACTTTTATACACACACTATGGAAATTAGCATCGACTAATATCAAACTTGAGATGAGCATGAAATAACAGCAAAAAAAGAACAACACGGATGAGAAAATATAATCCATAAATCTAAGGAAGAACTGAATTTGAAGAATAGCCGAATGCATTATTAAAATGTAACAATTCCCTGTTTTCATTTTTCCCCCAAACTGTCTAGCGGTAAGGTATAATTTAATACTGCACTGTGTTCTAACAGTCATAACAATGGCTTTTTTTCTTTATCACTTACAGATGTAGACTTAAAAAATAAACTACTCAGGGTCATGTGTTACACTGATTTTACTGTTTACAGATAAAAACTTTAACAACGGTTAAAGCGTTGTTGAGCACAACCTTGAGTGGTTTATTTCTTTAATAAAGTAACATATGCATTCAGGAATCAATAAAACGGTCATTCTCAAATGAGTTAATGGATGATTTCATTTCATTGGAGCCCAGCTATTCCATAACAGTAACAGAAGCAGAAACACAAAGAGACACTCAGTAATCAATAAACTAATAAACAAACCAATAGTCAATAAATTTAAGTTAAGAATTGTTAAAACTGACACAAAGTTTAGAATCCCTCTCCATAAAAGTCACATTGACAGCAGTTGATTGGCGTGAAACCAGAAATTTCAGGCTGAATGTTCGTACTGATGTAAATAGGTTTTTAGAGGCTGTGGTTGGCCTGTAACTGTAATAGCTTCCACATTATTAATGATTTAAAGAGGAAGGTCCATATTCTTTATTGAATTCCCTCCATCTGGTTCTTTAGCTACACAAGCCCTTTAAAACATTTGTTGGATTACTTTATAAAGATCTTATTTCATGCCTGAGCCACATTTTCAATAGACACTACACAGAAACTTATGCTTTTTATTACAATTGTTTAAAACAATTTTTTTTATATGTAATTTTATTGCAACTATCAGTTTTCAAAGCTACCCGCTCTTAACTGCTCTCCCACCATGACAGGGTGAAATTTCAAGCAGAACTATTAAAAATCAAGTTAAACTCTTATCCATATTTCACTTTCAGAATATAGTTCAATTCCAGTGTCTGTGAGAATCCATTTAACAGAAGTCATTAGCACAGGCTGCATCAAAAAAGGTTTCTGTTGTGTGAATCACAAGCAAGAAGTGTGTACGTATGCGTTTCTGGTTCAGCTAAATTATATTGACAAAAAGCTCTGTAATATTGGAAAAAAGTGACATTTGCTATATCTTGAGGACATGTCAACAAATCAGACTTGGGGATAGTTTATTTAGTAAATAAACATCTGTCATCATTTACTCATCATGTGGACATGAATGTTGTCTTTTTGTGTTCCACAGGAAATGCTTGGTAAACTGACTTACAGACCAAGTCACCATTGACTGGATTAAAAAAAAACAGAATAAACATTATTTACAATCTCCTCATAATAACTGTAGAGAGAGAGAGAGTAAAAGAAAAAAAACACATCACATTTACAATAAGATACTGTTTGAAAATTCTTTCATGAGTTTATGAGTTATGCTTTTTTAACCTGAGCAAATAAACAATGACCTAGCAACCACTCATAATAACACACAAAGACACCTTAACAAACCTCAAGAAAACCTCAAAACTTTCCCCACTAAAATTAGTTTATATCTCTTAAACTCTACACAACAAACTTTTATACTACATAAAATATAAGCAGTTAACTACAAGGGAACAAACCAGAAAAACTCAAATACAAACTGAGGCCACAAACTATTCTGCAGGCTATAATAAAATGCTACAAATATGAAAAAGAAATTGTCAAGCAAACAGATGGACAGTTTAATATAACATACACTGAGGTAGAAGAGTGATGTGATACAGGTAAAATGAAAGAGGCAGGGAGACGAATTGGTTTAAGAGAAAGTTGAATGAGGAAAAATAAAAATAAGAGTATGCCAAAGTGTGAAGATCAGGTGAAAATAATTGAATCAAGAAATGAAAAGGTGGACTGACAGATTAATGATGAAATAAAGGAGTGTGCAAGAGCGGAAAAGGGAAAAAGAGACAAGTAAGACATAGACGGACAGAAAGAGAGAGTGACCCATATGAGACAGAAAGACAAAGAGTGGCCCAAGACACAGACACAAAAAGAGAGATTGACCCGTGCAGGCTGTGTTTTTTCTATCTATGCAGGAGAGCAGCTGCAGCTGTTACTATTGATTACTGTAGGTAGGAGAGAAATCACAAGTGCTGTTAGCTAAACTCTGATGCAGCATGCAGGAGTAATCACACAGCACGCTCAGACGCTCAGTAATCAGACATGTGTTTACTCTCTTTACAGGAAATGTAAGGAGGCTTTTTAAATGCTTCCAATAAAGCAGGTGGAGGCTGGATTCACTGCCTGACTTTTAAAATCTGGCAGGTCAGCATATGACTTCAGAGGAAATCTTGCAGTGTATGATGCTCTATAAATCAAATCTAAAGACTGCTTGAAATACCCAAAATGGTTGATATATTCCAGCTAGATGGAATCATGGTCTTATGGGCCTTTACACATCCTGCACAAAAATTTTCATTTTTACTCTGACTGGACAAAATCTACAGACTAACTCCAACTAGCTTGCCCAAAATGCAAATCAGAGCAAAGTCATGAAACGTTATTCACAGTCCAACATTTGATCAGATCTGCACATTTTTAAGATCGTTTCTGACTTAAATGAATACAGTCAGATAAATCTTAAGGAGCGCATTTCTCAAGTGACTTTATTACTGGATATGTTTCTGTTAAATAAGACCTTAAGCCAACAATTATTTTCATATATCCCACAGCCCATGTGGGATATCTAACCATAACAAACAAAAGATTTAGACACGCCCTCACTCTGAAAAAGATAAGCATATATGAAAACAAAGAGCACAAGATGTTGGGAGATTGGGATAAACCAAGATTAAGTGAGTTAGAAAAGATGAAAGGAGAGGGAGATTTAATTAGATGAGTGTGCATAATTCATCAGCTTCATCAAGATCGTGATTGCATACTGTCACATGCATAATTGATTAAACAAGAACCTGCATAGTCTTTTACATAAAGAACAAAGATATCATGTACATATTTCAAAAGCCATAAATAGGTGCATTTTAGTGCTGAAGCAAAAAATTTAAAAAGAGGAAAGAAAGAAAAAACACTAAGAAAAGAGTGTGATTAATTAAAATGTCCCAACCTGGAAAAGATGAAAGAGTAGGTGAAGAATCAAAAAGTATTCAAATGTGAGAAAGTTATTTTACAAATAACAAATTTTGCATATTAATAATAATTTTAACACAGAGTTCATGGATTCAGCTCCTGAGGAACACACGTACACATAACATAAATAACTTGAACAAGTCACTTTGAAAGCATCTGCCAAATGCAAAAATGTGAAAGTGAAATTAACAGTCGAATCAGAATAATAAACACACAAATTATTCATAGGGTGGTTGAGATACCTCAATATTCAGGGTTTTGTACGTGAACACAACAAACAAAACTCTCACTGATGATGAAGGATGTATCTGTTACATATAACAACATTATGAAGTGTTTGGTTCTTGAATTATGAAACAGCCACGTTTCATGAAAACTCGTCTTAGAGAAAAGCATCCAATGAAGTGTGCACAACAGAAGACGCTACAATGATTTATGCAATACTTTGGTGACTTTGAAAAAATGTATATGCACAAATCAAGTCAAAACTCACAGTTCACTGAAAAAAACATCATTTTCCAAATCCTTTATCACGCTTGGCAAGTCTGCCCTAAGATGTCTCCAGACTCTGAACAAAGCTCTGCATGCACCAGATCAATACAGTAAACACTAATTCACATGGAACTTGTTAAACAAGCCAAAAAATAAATGACATACATTCACAGGTCAAAGGTCACACCATGAACTGCACTTCTATTCACTTTACTACAAATTTTGGGAAGTCAAGACTTTACTTGACAGTCACATTTACTGAAAATAGTGACAGGCACACGATTAACACATCACTCATCGTTTAGTTCCATTGTTAATCGATGACCCACCGGAATAAAGAGTGAAGATTTCAGCAACAGCAGTGTGCGGGACTGACAAGCTCTACCGTTATCACTAGCCTAGCATTACACTCTCATCCAACCTTGTGCACACTTCTATGCTAGTGACCCGCTTCCAGCCGACAGTCCTGACAGCCTAATTAAGGCAGTGGTGTAGAGTTTAATTGATTTCCTTGTGGTGCAAAAGCACAGAGATGCTCGCTTTGGCTTTAATTAATGATTTCCTCATTAGTGTCTGCTAAAGGGGGGAACACGGGGGCTTCAGGTGTGAGATGGTGCTTTGGTGAGCTGGGGGTTTCCCTTCGGTAATTAGTGAACTTAAAGTGGGCTGTCAACAAAATGAGCACAGAGCCTGGTGTTTTATATAATTTTCCCATGTCTATATGTACTTCCATTATTTTAAATCACAACTTGTGTCACAGCACGAAACATTAATGACTCCAAAACATAAACAAACTAATTATTTCTCAGGAAACCATAAGTAATAATGATAACATTTCTTAAAAAAATATTTACATAATAGCAAGCTACACACAAATTAATTACATTTACTTTCTTAAACTGTTCATTAGTGACATTTTCTTATAATCTTGACAAAATGTAAACCACTGGTGTTGGTAATACTTACAATATCATAAACCACGTATCATGACCTAATCAAAACTCAATAAAATAATTTAAACATCTGTCACAAGTTAAATGTGCGATGAACATGGTTTCATGCTGTCCTTAACTAAACATGACAGCACATATAACTGTAAAAGCGAAGGCTTTTATGTACACTTATATCTCATCATATCTTATCCTGTTAAAGCTTGTGATTTCTTGTGCTTAGGAACCTGTTTGACACATAAGTTTAGTCACAATGTCTAAATATAACACATGCCATAAGTTTTTAGGTCTGCAACAACCACATCAATTATTCTTGTGGTAATGTACTAATAAGCACTAAATGCTTGTTATTTTAATTCACTAGATTCTTCTAAAGCCTTCAGCACAACTTCAGTTTGTGTGCCAAAGTAGGCCTGTGGAAATTGGCTTTGAATTTAAGTTGTAAATGTCTAATGCTTTGCAACTAATAATTAACAATATTCTCTATTAGCGACAGAATGAGTGGGCATTTGGCTGAATCCAAAATGAGCATGACTTAAAAATGACTTTCAAAGGTTTGTTCCAGCAAAGCCCTTAAAGAAATTAAAATGCTTAGGCTTTGTTACTGGGCTTGCTTTGATGCCATTGAGGCATGTATTAGGCTAACACACAGCAGAGACAGATTTCAGGTATTTCACAGTTACATAAATTAACTTCTAACAACCTTGACTCTGAACAAAATGATTGATTGAACCCATTTTAATACACTATTTGAACTTAGAGCTGAACTCCAAAATAAACTCAGCAACATGCTGTAAATGGCACATAATACAGATCTGAATCAAGTCTGTATCAAGCCATTTTGTTGATCATTCTGAAAGTGTAACTTTCCCAACAAGAAAATTGGCTGTTTCCCTTTTCTCCTTCATTATCTGTGATAAATTTACTGTGAAATACATAAAGGCTTAATTTTCACTGCTATATTTATAGCTTCAGCAAATGATTAAATTCTCACCGTTGACAGCCCAATTTTTACCTCGCTGTGGATGCCAGTGTTTTACAATACAGTAGATTGTACTAGCTGAACTGTTGCAATGCGAATTTTATTTACAAGATTAATGAGATTCTTAGAGATTTTTACATGCCTGTTGACCCGGATATCCCCAAAATAGGTCCATAATAATTTTACAGTTAAATGAATAATCATTTCTGACAGGAGAGGATAAGTCCAGACACACAAGAAATAAACCAAAATGCTAAAAAGCACACTGACAAAATGTAATGTCCTTATAAAATCAAAAAGCTACATTTAAGTGATGGTAAATAAGGCTGATCCAACAACTTTTTCTATGGGAACCATTAGTATTATAATTATTGCTGTGTAACAAAAAAGATCATGACAGTGCAGGTAATGAATATCATTACAAAAAATTATTAGACATTAAGGGAAGTACAGCGACGGCTTAATTTTGATAGACTGCCAAGCAGACACTGACCAATCAAGGCTTGATTTAGCAGGTTTCCCACACAAAGGTATTGAATTACATTAAACAACTTTGAATATAGAGCATAAGGAGGTATTTTAATAATACTTTAATGTGATTTTTAAGCTTAAAAAATTGAATTGTAATCGCATGGGAAAGTACAACCAATAACATTCTTTTAAAGTTTCATTTTTAGGTGAACTATTTCCTTAATGTAACCTCACCATGTGTCAAACATCTGCAGCATTTCCTTTGTGTATGAAAAGGAGAGACGGATAAAACCGTCAGCAGCATTTTCGAAGGTAAAAGAAAGGGATTCCTATGTGCTCATTAAAGAGAAAACAGTCAAAACCTGAGACACACACGTCATCTGGACTCTCTGACAGGGAAGACATTTATGATGGCTTGTGAAAGCCAGTGTCCATTAACAAGCTAAAATAAATGAGCAGCTATTGACAGATAGATTAGTCACACACACTTAAACACACATGACAAGTGCTGTTTCTGAAGCCAGCTGAATCAATCTGTCAATCAAAATACATATTTAAAATATGATGGAATTTCTCAGATTTGACATTCATAACAGAGCAGAATAAAGTGATGTGGGGAAATTCCCCCCAAAAAACACTAACTTTCCATCTCCCTTTATTTTCAAACAAAACAATGACTGATTGTTAATATGAATATCTAAATAAATTTACGTTCTCTCATATTAGCCAATATAAAGAAGTATATCATAAATGCATCCAAATTGATGGAAACCAGACTCACCTAACACAGTACAGAGAAATGATAATTAAATATCAAACACAAAACACTCAGACACAGAGAACATTTTAATTTTATTCCTGCAATCTCCTATAAATAACCTACAATCTCCTATAAATAACCTACAATCTCCTATAAATAACCTACAATCTCCTATAAATAACCTATAAATAAATCTCTTTCTTCTGCGGTTATAAACATACAGTCAGATGTTTCATTGGCATAAAATGCATCATCATCATGCTTTAAAACATGGTTTAATATAACAGCCAACTCCCAGATCTGAGTGTTGTGAAAATATTTGCTCTCATTCTCTCGAAGATTGACTGTTATCACTGGGCATACTGTTCTTACAAAGCTGTGAGGCTGGAGACTAGACAGTGTCTTTCATTCTGCAGCCAATTTAGAAAGACCATTTTAAATGATAATTTTGTGACTGTATCTGTGACAAGATCTAAATAAGAGGCAGTAATGTTTAGAAAAGCCTTTTACAGCTACTTTTTGTTAAACAAAACAGTTAAATATGTCAAACAATAACAATTGGACACAGCTTTTGCCAACCGAATCAGATAGTTAGGGAGTGTTGGTGAAACTATGGAACGTCTGACTGTATTTATATACTGTTAAGATTCTAAATGGAAAAGGAGGGTTCTGGAAAAACGAATGCACTTGTTTTTACATATTTTCGAAAGACACAAGCTGCTAAAATAAAAAGCTGAATGTCTGGAAAAGTATTTAAATGTTAAAATCACACATAATAAAACAAGATATACTTTGTTTCTGTACTGTTTTTTAATGTACTGTGTCATACAAAGACAAAGTCCTCCTGGTGTGCTCTTGAGCAACGAACATACCAAGCCAAGTCTCCCTTAAAACAGAAAGTCCACAGGTATCTTTGGGAACTATCTTTGGGAAGAAAGTACTGTAAGTAAACCATATACATGCCACTTACATGCATATATGCATCTAAAAACTTGATCAGAAAAAGGGCTTCACAGTAAAACCATGTTGACGCATGGCTAATAAGATGAGCTATTGGGCTGTGATCCATCTACTACTTGACATTTAGCAGACAGATCACAGCATAATAAGCCTCAGAGAAAAAAAGAAATGGGTCATGTGTCAACTTATTGAAGGACAATAAGACCTTTCTCAAAGTAGTAGATAAATTCAGAGCCTTCTTTCCTATAGAAAATTACAATTTGTCATAAACAGGGAAGAATAATATTTAATGGTCGCTGTGCTGTTTAATAGAGAAGCATATCCTGGCCTGGTCTAGTGAGGTTTGATTTTACTTTCAGGCCTGAAGTCTGAACCCTGATTCTTTGTAGCTCTAAAACAGGATCTGACACTCGCTGCTGGGTACAGCTCAGTCTCAACAGTCTAACATCAAGGAACAGGTTGTTAGAGTATATCTGCCTCCAGGAATCCCTGCCTGAACAACACAACTTTAAAAGACGTAGACCTGAAATTACACGGTTGATTTACACATCATAAAACCGTTACAGCAGCAATGATATCACTAGTGAACCAGAAAAAAGCACAAAAGTCTTTTTCAGTTAAGATTTATTTTGTGTGTTTAAAATGTTTTAAGGCTTGTGCCTAAATTATGAGACAGGTCAAGTTAAATACAGTAGCTCTACATTTTTAGGGAAGGTAAGATTGAACTACATTGCCTCTTACAACTGCAAATCTTAGAACAACCAAAGTTCCTCAACAAGGCTCTAATGGACCTATTCAATATACTGTAGAATGTAGTAAAACTGTTGTCGTTGTAATTGGAGCGGAAATTGAGCGGACACAATGTAGATCTAAGGAGAAATGAATAGAAAGATATAATTAACGCCGAATAATTCTTGTTTTAATCAAAACATTCACTGCGAGAAAGAGAGCGAGCGCGAGCAAGAGAGAGAGAGAGCGAGAGCGAGAGAGAGAGCGAGAGAGACTGTTCAGTATCTTAAGCAGAGTAAACAACTGTATGTCTTTTTCTGACCACATTCTCATTTCTCTTTGTGAAAGGTGACATTCATAACACTAATCAACAGTTACCTTATCTACTATAGCCAGATGCCACATGGCACACACATGTGTGTAGGGGGGTTAATCCTTAATCATATGTGAAGACCCCCAGAGAGAGGGAGAGCGAAAGGATATCTTGATTTCAACAGTAGATTATCAGCAGCACAGTTGCTGTGTGTGACAGTAAAGTTTACTGCTCTTTCACTGGATTACCCGTTTAATACCTTTACCTCCGAACACATGCTAATCCATGGCACACTGCCACACATTCCCATATTAACTCTAGGGGAGTGCACAAGGGTACAGATAAACGTTCCTTACACCTTCTTTCCAAAAATAAATGTTGACGTTTGTCAGTCCACACATTCTTGCTTACTGGTTTGCCTAATTTGAGTCATTTAAAATCTCAATCTTTGTTTTTATACTTGTAGTATCTCAGCTTGTAATCCTTTTAAGATACATTTACGCATTTGGCAGATGGTTTTATCCAAAGCTTGATGGGACTGGGTTAGGAGGTCTTAGATGCTGGGGGGATTCAAATACTTTAGGATGCACATCCTTAGCAAACTAATTACTAGCTATAATTAGCTTATAAACCTGACTGTATGGCCCTAATACGGGCAGTGAGTAATTAAGATCAAGTGACAGTAATGAAGTGTGTTATTGGCCCTTAACTAACTCAGTGACAGAGGAAAGACCTTAATTTAACAAAACCACCACCTAACTCATAAACACACACAAGCACACAAACACACGCCATCATACTGATACTAAACAAATAACAAACCTTGATTTGCTTGTGTGTAAAAATCTTAATTAATTAAGTGTCTCTAACAAATACACACACAACATATTGTACAAGCACATACTTGTACATACTATAAACGTAACACATCTACAGGTTTTACATGCAAGATGTTTTTTTTCCTTAATAGGTCCACCTCTGCCTCTTCTTCTTTATATTCTGGTTTTATAGAGTTTGTACCTGTTCTTTTCATGGCAAATGGTGGATGATTAAAGCATTTATCCACTGACATGCATGGGATGATACACACTCACACTTGCAGACTCTTCGGGTATTCACATGACCATGCAATCACAATGACAACCAATCAGACTTAACCCTGAATGCCAACCAGCCCGACAGGCTGAACTGAGTGAGCACAATTCATAGTCCTGTGTTTCTGATGTCTGACGCTTATGCCAGTGAGCTTTTAAATGGAAAACACAATAGGAAGATACAATAAGGGTTCAGGGTTTGGCCTATTTAGGTATGGTATTGCATATTTTTGTCGGTTTAACATCATATCGGGATAGTCACGAATGAAGAGTTTGGGACTGTGCACAGATTCAGGTGACTGGCTCAAAAAAATATATATATCGGTGTCCGTGTGTAAAGATGGCTTGTTGGGGGCCAGACATCAGCCAGTAACTGCCATTGAGATTAATGGCAATGGTAATGATTGGCCAGGTGTTATAGACCACCTATGTTATAGACACAATGTGCCTTGTGTTCTATGAACTATTCTCTAAAAGACTGAACATAGAGAGCAACAGGAACATAGAGAAAAGTTTTATATATACAGTTTCTTTCATATTAGATAGATAAATGGAATGCTGTTCATATTCATGATATACTTTATTATACTATTATACTATTTTTTTTACCAGTTTACCTTTAAAAAGATCCTAATATGCATCATTTAGGTACAAATATGTATATATTTGGTAATAATAAATATCTATGTACACTTTTTTAAAATGATATCGCCCCAGTTACAGCTTTTGTACTTTTTTATAAGAGAGCTCAGAGAGTATATCGAATGACAAAAAAGTAGTGTAAAAACAATGCAAAAAAAATGTTCCTTCATTTCTGGCATCATTATAAACATCCACCTACATGCACCTTGCCGAATTTTATTCATTTATCTAGAAATAGTGTCACAGTAATTCCTGGATGAGCAAACTTCTCAAAGCTTTTTTTGTTTATCAATTTCTACATGTGAAGTCGTCTTTGACGTCAAAGACATCTATTCTTAGCCAGAGAGGTGCCTGGCATTTCATGGAGATTCACACTCAATCCAAAGCCAATTTGGAAATGCTTTGTATTCTGAAGTTTCCCTTTACAGACACTTTAAATCTAGCCAACACCGCTTGCAATGTTTGAACTCAAATCTGTTTGTCAGGCATTGTCACATTTTTTATATATTAAAACCTGCTTTGTTATCTTTTGCTAAATGCTAAATTCTGCTTTACAATTTGTCACATAAGCCCATGAGCCTTATAATGACACATTGGCTTACTAACGCAAAAAAATAAAGAATTCATTGTAGATTGTGAAGGGTTGGGTGCATTAGGCAATGTGCCAAAGGTGTAACCATTGAATGGAATTACGTCCCTTAAAAGGGGCATTTAGTGTTCATTTGGCAAGACTAGATCAAAATTCCTGCTCTAACAGTCCTGGCAAACCACAATAACCCTTAATATTAGTTCTCACAATCCATTCCCCTCTCTCATCAAGAGCAATCCTCCATGAAACCTGAAAGGGTGATGATGGAGTGTCCTCAGATACCTGCCCAGGTGCTATCAGCACAGGCTGCTTCTGGTGACCCGGGGTCACAGTCACAATAATTACAGCGCTGCTACTGGGTGAACTTGTGGTCACAGGCACGCCGCCTATAAGAAAAGCCAAGCAGAGATATACACAGGACAAGTCACCACTAAAAAACCATCAACCATGTTCAACAAACTCTGGCATATTGTGTTGATTTTCCACTAATGAGCATGCAGACTTTTTTTGAAGGATGGCAGCTGCAGTCACAACATCTTAACGCTTTTAACTTATTCACTTTGGTCTGACCCTGAGAGCTGACCTCGTTTTTCACAAGAAGATTCACCCTGCTAAAGGAATCCAACAGGATCATATATCAGTTATAAAAATCTACAGCTAGCAAACAGAGAAATTGTGTTGCACATTCACTATTCACTATTCACCATGTTCACTATTTCCTTTAATACCCTGTATTTCATAGTTGAATTCTAATCTAATCTTGACAAACCATATATTGATGGAAAGGTAATTAAAACAAATTAAATGTAAAAAAAATACCTAAAATGAAAAAAAAAGATTTTTAATGTTTAAAAAATATCTAATAATTAAACTCGAAGATCGACGTTTCATACCTTACAGCTTACATAGTAGGTCTGATCGTTGTACTTTTCCACTGCGTGGTTGGACTGCGTATCATGTTGCTTTCGCATGAGATGGCTCATTTCCCTGCACAGCAATTCATCCAGAGTTAAACTGACCAACCACAATTAGTGACCTCATCACATCATTCAGAAATACATTTAACAGCCTGGAAACAGGATACATTGCAAACATTCAAATTGCACAAGATTGCACTTTTGATTATCCATTCAAAGACGTAATGCCAAAAGAGCAGTTTAGTGTGTTCCAGGAGTGAGCATTGATTGGACTGTATGGGTTAAGATCTCACCCTTTAATCCTGGCTTTGTGCACATCCATTAATGACATACGCACTTCTGGCATCAGATAAATCCACTTCATCAATACTTTAAACAGTCTAGATAACTAGTCGAGTGCAGCACTAGAGCTTCCTTTAGCATCATTATTGTAATTCAATACACTTAGTAATTTGGATGGGATAAGAGTCAGAATGTTTAACCTTACGGTAAGTGGCTTGTGACTTGGCCATCACAATTAGCAAGCAACAACCTTTTTTGATTATATTTAAAATCTTATCCAAAATTTGTCCGGGTAAAACATTTGTTCTGATGGGGAATTGGATGAAGTTGCTAGATTTATAATTTAGTGAAACAGATGCAGTTCATTTGCACTGTGCTTCTGTGTTGTGCCACATTGTTTGAAAACAAAACGTCTGGCAACCCCCACAAACAAAGAAAAGGGTTTTTATTACAAATGTTAATGGAGCAAGCAACAATTTGGTAATTTGTTCAAATGAAAAGCCAGCTAATGTGGAAAAGTAAACAAGCACATATCATTCTAGGGTCTAAATCACAAATCCAGTACACAGACTGCCAAAAAAAAAAAAAAAAGAGTCAGATGTGAAACAATAGATCTTTCCAGTCTGTGTGATGCGCAGAGTGATTATCATCATTATTAACTTTCCAACACTGCACATTGATTATTTCATCAGTGTTTTCTCGAGTCAGTTTCTATTCATTTCCACTTGCTGGTGCTATAAATATTAGAGTTGGGGACAAAATCAATATCTCAGGGTATTGCACTGTTTTGCACCACCAAGTGTGCGATAAGGCAGAAATGCGCTGTGACATCCGATCACATTTATTTAGTAAATATGCAATGCAATAGTCCACAATCCAATGGTAAAAATGTCCAAAGCCTCCCATTACTGCATCAAACGAATACAAATGTGATTTAAGATGCACACACAAAAGACAGAGGAAATGCATAAATATTTCCAAACTATGTGCCCACAATGCACAAACAAAGCAAATGAAATAGTTCAAATCTCATTTAAATGAAATTAGCCGCTATAGACATTCAAACAAACATTCGCACAAACAAACATGCACTGATATACAAGAGGTTCACACATCAACATAAGAAGTCACTTCTCTTCTTAGTGAAACAAACAAGGTTCCAGCTGAAAGCCTGTGAGAAAAGTGTTGGCCTATGGGTAACCCTTCTCAGTGACCAGCCTTGTCCAAAAACCCAAGGTGGGGTCACGGGTCGTGAGCTTGCAGATCTGACTGTAACTGCGGTGATGTGGTAAACCATTGGGAATTTGATTACATGAGCGCTCAGCTTCACTTAAGACTTGGAACATCACTGTGATCATGGGTTTGGGGCGGAGGAAAAGAGAGAAAGATTGAAAGAAGATTACAGCCAATTCTGTGCAGCAACAGAGAGAAAGAGAGAGATTTACCATAAATTCCACTGCCTAAAGGAATCAAATGAGTGGAAAAAAGAATATTTCAGGATTTTTGTGGCTCTCCCCAAGATTGTTGTAGCAAAATGAAGAGAGGGAGTTCAAAAGAATACAAGAAAGATGGAGGAAAATAGGAGAATTGGAGGGAGACTGTCTGTGCATATGGGATTGAAAAATAGAATAGCTAGAGGGAACCAGGTCTCAGTCATGTTCCCAGACAAGAGAAAGACTGAAGTCTAAATTCAGAGTTTAAAGGGCGACTAAAAGAAAAAGATGACTGAAGAGAAAAACAGCAAAACTAAACCATTCTCCAAAATACAACAGCTGTAAAAAGAGCATAAAAATTGTATTGAAACATAAAAAAGTGTATGGCTGAGAACTAGCCTTAACAAATCAAAGAAACAATAAAGAGAATTAGACACCACTTAAAATAAAAACCAAGCCTTAGCAAAGAAGAAAGGAAGATGAATAGGTGTGAATGCGAGTGAAGATTAGCTGAGAAAGATGAGGAATGAGAAAGAGAGACAAACAACCAGAGAAAAGAAGAGGAAGAGAAAAATGTCTCCCTGTGCTACTGCAGTGGAATCAGTCAGGCGAAGACAGTCATATAGAAAGCTGAGGGCTTTTGTCCAGCTTCTAGCAGAGGAGAATAGAAATCAGCCTTGAGCAGAACACACACACACACACATACATTGAATGGTTAATTTGTAATGGTGTTCTTTAGCTGGCAAGAGAATTGTTGGGGAGAATGTGTGTAAAACAAGTTAATCTAATTTGATGATGATTATAATTTTTCCTGCATGTATTTACAGTATAATTCTATTGTATTTTGGTATGATTTTCTTGTTTACTTTTTGGATGGGGTTAAAGCAAAACAAAACATAAAATATTGGAAATACACCTTGAACGTAATTAAAGGGATAGTTCACACAAGAATCACTCATTTACTCACTCTAATGTTGTTCCAAATGTGTATGCTGTTGTTTTTCTGTGAAATATACAAAAGAAAAAAGTTTAAAAAGAACTTCCATAGAATTCCATAGAACTTCCATCCATCTCCTTCCATAAACTGAACAAAAAAACTACATATTTTGTGGAAAAACAGCAACATACATTTTTGAAAAAACATACTTCAAACAAAATGAAAATTGGCCTTATTTACTTCATCACAATATTTAGATTTATCTATTATTTTTAAATTAAATAAATAGTTTACATAGTTGTAATAATATATGTGTGAGCTGTAATATTTCATAACCTCTGTATGTCTTAAGAGGGCGCTAATGAGAATACAGGAAGCATGTGGTACTAATACTAAACAACAACACACAACTTACATATCAACAACGCATTACATTTTTCAACTTTCCTACAGGCAGCAGGTGGAAGAGAAGGTAAACACTCGCATATTTGTCTGAAAAGTAAAATAACATTTACAGAGGTCTTGCTGTGGAATATACAATAAACCAGGTTCTTCAGTTGTATTTTATTATTAGATAAGCCTGCGTCTTTTGTGTCTGTCCCTTTCACAGGTAAAACTGGTTCTCCAGTAAATGGCCCTGAAACATGCCGAGTTACATTTCATTGTCTGAAGTATCAAAGAGGGATAATCTTTTAAATATGGGTGGGATAAAAACAAGCAAACTAGGAGTTGACAACAAATGCCAAAGAGTCATATAAAGCGGTTCATAAGCTGAGATCAATATGTTGGAATGGAAAACATTTGTTTATTTATTGTTTAATGATCCTTCGTATTTTAGTCAAAATACTCAGCCTGTGTACCAATCAATGTTCAGGCTCAGTGTCAATGATTGTTGGTGTTTGCTGCTTGTGCTGAGATGCAGTCATGTAAATTCTAATCGAGTGAATGGTGTATGGGCATTTCTTTTTCATTTCAATTTTCATTTTTGGGTGAACTATTTCTTTAAAATGACTGCATTTGCCTACGTCAAAACAATATACCTCTGACATATCTGACAATTTACTGTCACACCAAATTCATAAATGGATTGATGTTTACCTTTTTTCTTTCAGTAGTGTCCGTCTCACAGATAAATCTTTTTAAAGTGCATCTCCATTTTGTACCAGACGAGAGAAAAGCTATAAAGCTGTCAAAGGGACTTTAATTTTGCTCATGCTGTGTTTGGCAGAATAAGCGATGGCGATGTACGAGTGTGTGAGTGACTGCTTTTATAGCAAAGTCAAGGCACACAGCAGGAGTTCTACACATATGTCTTATTAACTGAAACTATCCGCAAGCGTAACAACAGCAGCTTTAGAGAATTATCATCAGTGAATCTGTGATTCAACAGCCCTGCAAGACAAAGTTGTATGACATTGAAATACATTTGAAGTAATACAAGCTCAGCTTTTAGATTTGACCTGAAAAAGAAAAGAGATTAAAAAAGGTTCAGTACGGAAGCAAGCATGGCTGTAGAAGGAAACCCCCTCAGGGGCAAAGGAGAGAAAGTCAGCCAGTAAGAATCTTGTCCTTCTTTTCCCTTGATTGAATTACTCATGTCATATTCCCTGTCAGCTCTGTGCATTGTAGCTATATATAAACGGGTCTGCTTCAGAGAGAGTAAAGAGGCAGTGGATCTGTGACAAGCAGCTCTCTTTACTACAGCCCAACAACTGATCAAGACAAGAGATTATACAAGCAAACCCAAAGCCTCCCTCCTCAGTCATCCTCAATATGAGCTGAGTTTTACAAATCCTTTGCGGAAGTGAGCGTTGAATTCAAAGCTAAGAAAAGCCGAGGAAAACAGAGAGAAGGAGAAAGAGAGAGAGCAGCGTGAATCCCCAAAATCAGACTTCACACACACCCACAAACACTATAAACTTTATGTGTGAGTGTGTGTACAGTATACACACAAATATTAATAAAAAACCTTTCTATGCATTTGATACAAAAAGTAAAATAAGGTAATTTATACAAGCACTCTGAAAATTAAAAAGCAAGACAAGTAAAGTGAGGACAAAAATAGCGAGCGCATAAATAAAGGATGGAGTGAAGTCACCGTGCTGGGTGGCTGTTATAGGGCAGGTCTGTCCGATTCACATGACGGACAGATGGAGGGAGAGAGAGAGAGAGAGAGAGAGAGAGAGAGAGAGAGAGAGAGAGAGAGAGAGAGAGAGAGAGAGAGAGAGAGAGAGAGAGAGAGAGAGAGAGAGAGAGAGAGAGAGAGAGAGAGAGAGAGAGAGGGTGACTCATACGGTCCGCCAGATTTACACACACCCACCCAAACCAAAGATCTGCAGGTGTTTATTGCATTTATACTGTTTCACCATCCCTAAAATACAATTATGACAGCTGCATTTACATAGACGCATGCATACAATGGCACATTTCAATAAGCTGTATCTAAGGCTTGAGTACATAAGCCATATGGCTGTGCTATTATGGTGCATAATGGTATGGCATGTGTGTGTGTGCTTCAGGGTCCTGACCTCTCTGTGCTAGCAGCTGGTCACTGGTATTTTGCCATCACCCTGTTCCATGCATAACCCTCCCAGTATGATTAATACACAACATGGTCACATAAACCAAATCAAAGTCAATCCCATATTCATAAGGAAATTTAATTTCCTTTTTGCTGGTCTATACTCCAGTTCACCACATATGAATCTGCAGAGTCCAATAGACTAGATCTTAAATTAAAACGTGGGCGCGTATACGTGGGTGAATAAATCTTCAACACAATGTGCTGACAGATAAAACATTGGATAATTGATTTTGGTAAAGTGGCAGGGTCTGAAAGATTGTTGAAAGAAAACCATAAATGAAATGGATTACTGATATGGGCTTTTCAATCACCAATGCTGGTAATATCATCTAGAAATCAGGGTGACAGATGGATGATATAATGTTGACTCAATTTCTATTAGAATAAATGAGAATTTATGCAATTACACAAATTCATAAAAATCTGATAATAATCTTGAAAACAGGAATTGTAGATCTTGGAAGAGATGCACTGGTGATCAACCAAACAAGCATTATAGTTACTGGTTCACACTGTTGTCCTAGTCAACATAAAGTTTTACTAACACTAAATCTATCACCGAATAGCAGCTGTATTCTTGCGGATTATGGGAAATATCTATAACTTTGTGTATATATGCAGTTATATGTAATTGGTCACCATGGACAACACACCCACACACACAGGAGAGCTGACTTAAGTTACATGACTTTACCTCTTTTATAAAGAGTAAAATACACAGATCACAGAGGTATAATGAAGTACAAAGCTTACTAAACATAATGTATTCACTGTTGCAGGTTAAGAAGCTTTGAAACAGTAACAGTTAAATTATTTTTTTACAGATTTTAATGGTAGTACTGCAAGGAAGAGGTAGCAGGTAAACTAGACATCCACAATCAGAACCATAAAAGTAAGAAGTGCCTAATGTACTATATAGATACTAGGAGATCTACTCAGAAAAGCCAAACCTTTCCAGCAATATCACACAAATTGCTAATGTGAAAAATGTATAAGCTTCTAGTAAAAAAGGGAAGAATGTTATCAAAAGCAGTCCCAAGCTTTTCAGCAGTCAGATGACAATAGATACAATATGATGACTATGATCAGCTATAATTATATAACAGTTCCCGTTAGACAATAAGTGGTAATTGAGTTAAATGAGCATATGTTAAATGCATTAACCTTAACATACATAAGATCACATATACCGCTAGGATGAGACTTATTTCTGCAGAGTACTTATATCCTGTATATCCTTCAAAAGAGGACAGAGTGCGAATGAGTGTGACACAGAGAAAGGCAAAGATATCCAAACGTGTACTTTTACTGAAAAGGTGGGTTGAAAGGTCAGAGAAAGCAATGCATCATGGGAGTTTAGTCTTACAATGGCACATAACAATATACTGCCAAAGACACATCCTATGATCTTGGTGAGATTACCAGGTCTCAAGCATGTGTCAAAACAATTTGGTCAATATGCCCCATTCTTTAGATCACTTCTATTTTATGAATTTGTAGCTTATTCAGACAAAAGGTTAAAATTTAATGTACGTTTTTAAACTACTAAAAAACTTATTTAAATGTAATGTATTTTATGCTGAAAATAAATCATGAGTGTTATGAGCTTTAATGTGACTGACATTCCACTGGTGAATTTATATGGTCCTGACAGACCAGAACGATCCCAATAATCTCAGTGCCTCAGTAATTAAACTGATAGAGATCAGAGAGTCTTCATCATGGTATCTGTCAGTCCCGCTGAAAATTACATATGGGAAATATCTCTTATGTTTGCGCATGTGTGTGAGCTGAAGGTTAGAGAGTCATTAGGCATTACGAATAGACTTCATTAAAGCATGGTCACACCCATTAAGAGGAAGCGAGAGAGAGAGTGAGAAGGAGAGCGAGAGACAGAGAGAGCGAGAAACGGAGTCGGAGAGTTTATAAGCAATAACGGACTTAGGCAATAAGGATTACATTAGTTAATTGTCATCTACAGATAAAACTGTGCTGCTTAAACAATAAAATGACAGATAAAGCTTTACTAAGCATCCATACAACTCACAACCTCTACATTTCTACCTGCATGCTGCTGCACACATACAGAAAATTAATGTTTGACTGCAGCAGACAAAGAAAAGGACAGAAAATGTCCTTGGCGTTTGTTCTCTAGAAGTGCATTTCTTATCTGGAATAATTTGTTCAGCATCATTGAATTTATATTTAACAGAATGCCAGGAAACCCCTTCCCCAAAGCGGTTAGACTTTATAAATCTCAAGCCTTTTCAAGCTTTCATTTGCTGCCCTTTCAGCACACTTTAATCCCACTTAATTGTTTGTTTAAAAAAAAGCAAAAGGGATGTTTCAGTTGAACCTGCAATATGTGCTCTGTTCTGAACGATCAGGAGGAGAGTATAAGAGTAACAGAACAAGAGAAAAAAAAATTTTTAACCAAGAGTGCACAAAATAGCTACACTAATCTTTTGCTTGTTATAAATCAAAAACAACAATTTCCACTAGTTTTGTTAGACATCAAGGTCAGGGTCTATATGCCTAGAAGTCTTTTTTCCTATCAAATATTGTGTGACCATACGCAGTATCTGTCTGCATTTTGCAGTGGTATACTTTATCCACAAACTGTACTGTATTTACAGTATACAATGTTCAAATCTATCTAGTGGCACACAGTCCTCCAAGGTAGTATTTGTTTTGTTCCTTGTCACAATTGGTCATGTGACACACTAGGACCAATGGCATTTGACATTAATGACATCATACCTGGCAACATTTTTTAATCTACATGTCAAGTTTCAATTTTAATTGAACTATTCCTGTAATAGTGCTACTGCAATGGCAATATGACAGCTGCAGATCTTATAGCAAAGCGTGAAAATACGCTCTGTATGCTACACATGAATTCCCTGCCCGGGCTGGCCCTCCAGATTCTGATGAGGTCTCCCAGGAAACAAAGGAAGAAATCCTCACTGCGAGCGGAAGAGAAGAAAAGCACAAAAAAGTCTCTAATAAATTGGAAAATAAAAGAGGAAAAAGCTGAAAAACTAAAGTCTCGGTTCTGGAAATAGCTTAACCACAAAACGCATGCCAGTAATTAGGTAAAGCAACAAAAAAAAAACTGGAAAACTGATTCGAGATAAAAGCGAATTAAAAACACTTTTGTGCTACATGTTTGCTAGCCAAATCTGACTCATTGCAAAACAGCTATTTAGAAACAACTAGGAAAGATTAATTTAGACAGACAAGACAAATCATCCCAAGGGCTCACTTCACATGTGCAAACAATTTTCTCATGTAATGTAAGAGGGACAAAATTAATGGTCTGTTAAGTATATGAACAATTGCCTATTTAATGAAATAAAACTTCCATAGGACAAAGATAAATAATAATGCAGACACGTTACGTATATTAACAACTTGATTTTTTGATCCTATGTCTCCTCAAATTACCTTTTTGGTTGAACACAAACTTTTTGGTTGTTTTTTGCTTGTCTGTGCATTTATCTCTTTTACACAGGACTTTACAAACGAAATGCTATTCTTCCACTAGTGCATATAAAGCTATATAAAGTGCATTTATAGGACAAAAACACATCACTTTGGAGAGCTTGCATAAAAACCTTTGTTAGATGGCATCAGAGGCCAAATTTTGATATAATCTGATGAATAAGAGCCCTGCTCTGAGTGGGGAGAAGGTTAAGTAGATGATGAGTAGATTCTGTGTTTATGTAAATGAGTGTAGAGAGCCATTCAACAGAAGCTAAGCCTCTGGAATAACTGCCCTTTACAACAGCTGATCTCTCTGGCTTTAACTGAACACAATAACCAGAATCCTACAAGTCTTGAAAGAGGCTTGTAGCCTAGTGAAAACACTTCAGAGACAAAGAGGTTGAAACATTACTTGACTACAGTATAGCGTTCCTGTAGCTCAGTGTGTAACTTGAATGCACTGTAAATCACTTGGATAAAGCATCTGTCAAAATGAAAACATTTAAAAGACTCATAATACATTATATATATTTTGAGCAAAGTCAAAATTATGAGAATATTGGCATGTTACTGATGCAGATGCTAATAATAACTCAAAAATATCAAAGGTTTATATGTTGTTAAATCTTAAAAAGCTGACGCCTCAGTGTCGTGATAATTAAGCCTTTGCTCACACTGCGTTTTTCCCCTTCAAAATATTTCTATTTTATTCTAAAACAATTACTCTTTTAATCGCCTTTGCGCATTTAACCTCAAATTTACTACTTTATTCTCGTACGATTACACTAATCTCATAATGCTTTAACGTTAATCTCATAATGCAACAACTTTGTTCCTGAAACCTTTTACTTTATTTTAATATAGCTCTAAAATGCCATATTGAATCACAACTTAATGACAAGCTACTAACTGAATTTAGAAAGAAACATTACTGAAATATGATGACTCAGGACAAAGTGTGTAGACTTCTGCACATGGTGGCGGTGTCTCTAGACACATCATTTATCAGATTTGCTAAAGGCGTGAGGGCAAAAGCATGCACACAGCTAAACGAGAGATTTAGCACTCTCTCTGCCACACGCTACCTCTCTCTTTTATATAGATTTATATATAAAAATAATAGTTTTTCTAAGACTGTATCTCTCTGTGCCACTTCTCTAACTAAACACTGCTATTAGGAGACAAACAGATAGGTGCCTTTAGAGACAATGTTGCAAATGCAGACGAGATTCTTACCAAATCCCTTTTAGATGACTATTATTTACAGACACATATTTTTGCTATTACAAGTGCAAGAGGGGAAAATAAAACAAAATTGAGTCTCCAAGACCACCGCCTCCAGGAATTGTCAAGATGAGGTACTACAAAGAAATAATTGAATTCTCTTCCTTTAACAGAGCCTGTTCTACACAACAAACAAAAGTTCATCATGCAAATCCATGACTTTTTTAAAACTCTTTTTCAATTAAAACTTCTTATAACAAGATAGATGTAGTCATCATCAACCACAAAGACATAAGGCTATTTTAAAAACCTCTGTCTACGGATTACAGCAGGTGTATATGAAAGTGGAAATGTTTCAGCTCTTGAGACAGCCTGTGCGATATTTCCATGTAGGTCACTGGAGTGAATTTTTGGGGTAAACGTCAGACTGACTTCCATTATGTAACAAGTATAATAAGACGATTTCCAGAAGGCATCCCATAAATACTGCCACATAACCACACTCGCAACAGAGTTTGCTTGTAAAATGCTGTCAGTTTTTTCTGGTGTCAAATTTCCCACAAGGCACTGCAGTCAATCTATTTTAAAGATCCAATTCCAAAACCTACATGGCAACATTAGCCTGTTGTGAAAGGAGAACTGAAACAGAGATGGAATAAAGTGCAAAGAAATGCACAACTCTATCTATCGTGTGTCTGTTGGTTGCTTACTGTAGCTCGACTGACGTTACAGCTCTCCAAGCTGTAGGGCATCTGACATGGAAGCCAGCACTTGCATAATTCACACAGTTACTGCCTCATTGCCAAAGAGATGCAGCTCTCTAAAGTCCTTAAGTAATTAAAAGCGCAATAGGACCACAGTCCACAGACACGTATCCTCTAACACACACAAAAATTGCTTTGTAATAACAGTAAGGAAATCACACGGCATTTCGATTTCATTAACATAACATAATTTAAGGACACATAAATTATTAATAATTGCTTATTATTAGTTACAAGCAATGGTGGAAACAGACGAAATTCAGTGGGGGTCCTGGCTGGGGGCATAACTTAAAATCTAAATAAAAAATCTTTTCTAAATATATGGAGATAACCCTAGACTGAAGGCTATTAGGTGGACAAAAGTAAAAGTCCTGCAAAACAGCCATTCCGTAAAGCCAGACACAAAGATCTAAACTTTTGTAAAAAGCAAATGTAACCATCTAAACTGAAGCACATTAAAGTTTTAACAGGTAGTAAAGACTATTAAAGCGCTTGTGGTACATTTCAGTTGTTTTAGCAGTCTTGTAAATGAGTGATATCTCATCTAGATACAATTGATCAAACTATCACAAAGACAAGTTTGTTCGAGTCCGCATTTGCGCTGGACTCGCTCAAAGAGGCTTTCTGTTAAAAACAACGCTCGACATTTACTTATTAAACAACTAGACTACATATGAATGACAGTGGCAGAAAAAAACCTATACTACAAGCAAGAATCGTCAAGCTTTAAAAATACACCCAGATATATACAGAAAAGGGCTTGTAGTGGGCAGATACGGTCCTGTTTTAGGGAACTTTTGTCAGGCAGGTGCATGATGAACGACCGAGGTACGGAATCAGCTGTCATTCTGGTTTACATCACAGGATGGTTTAGTTACATGACTGCTTCGATACACCACGATCAGTTTATTGTTTTCTTGTTCTGTGTAATAATTACAGTTAAAGCACCTGTCTTTCATTTATTACATGCGCCTATTATTCCCAAATACAGGCGTGACTAAAGGACTTGACAACAACTTAACAACAACGACTACAAAAATCCGTCATATCAGTTTTCGGGTCAGGAGCGGCAGTTACAAAAGAAAAAGGGGGCACTTACGCTGCTATTTTCACCCGTCCAGTGAACCATCGCCTGGTTGTGGGTGGCATCCCCTTTAAGGACGAAAGAGCTGCTGAGCAGAGAGACTTTCTCCGGGGTCGATGCCCTCCGGACTCGGGGAACTCCGCCCGGGTCCCCGTTGTAATCACCGGGGCTGAACGCTGGGATAAGCGTTTCATCTCTGCCGATGACATGCCCACCGTGGCTGTCAAGCTCTCGGTCCCGTTCGTTTCTTCGGCTTATAACGCTGCTGTGACATAAAAACGGTCCAAACAGTGACATCCACGCCAAAGCGATAAAGACGGCTGGGTACAGGTGCGTAAAAACTGCCGCGACGCGCGCCATGATAAGCGCCTTCATTTAACACTGTCAAAGCGAGTGCGATGCAAGCGAAAGATGGAAAGCTCTAATGTAAGAGAGAGAGAGTGAGAGAGAGAGAGTGTGTGTGTGTGAGAGAGAGAGAGAGGTGGAGAGGGTGGGGAACCGGAGCGTGAAACGGAGCGCGCTCATATGGGCTATGTGATAGACAGAAACAGAGGAGATCACTCGTATTCGCCTGCCACCTAGTGACGATTTGCGATAATGACAATAATTATTCGGCTTTTACAGAACTAAGTTATGTGTTGTCAGTTTTTGTAATTGTGTTTTTGATATGTCGGTGTATTAAGAGAAACTTTTTAGAATATATCTTTCACATAAACTGAATTTGGAGCGATATTAAAAACAATAAAATATGACATTAAATATGACACATATTTTACATCAATTCAGGAAGTTAATATGGGTACTGGGCTTTGTCTATCCAAATTTTGTAAAAATAGTGGCAGATTTAAAGACCCAAATCAAAATCAAAATATACTCAAAAAAGAAACTTTACAATAAAAGCTCTTTTTCCAGGACATTGATAAACTCAACTAATTTAATACAAAAATGCTATCGTAATGGATGTATACTATACATTTGTAGCTTGTCCATTTTAACCACAAACCTGAAACACAGTTGCAGCACTTGGACTCTACAGCCTACAAACACATTCATCGTTTCTTTATTAAAAATTAGCCACTAAACTACATGCCTTTTCTTTCCAAAACCCTGTCGTCTAAAAAAACACACACATTTAAAAGTCACTGTAAAAGATTGAACAGATGCAAAATGATTGACAGGCGGAAAGCCTCCTGGCACATTCAGATGAGACACATCCACCTACAGAGTCCATACCTGACAGCAGTTTCCAACCAGCAATGCCAGGCGTGCAGTCTCAAGTTCCTTTACAAAAACAAATAAAGAAAATGAGACAGAGACTGTAAAACACACTGAAAAGTGTTCAGCAAATATTTACACAAGGTATAATGATTACAAAATATGTAAAGTGGGACATTATGGCTGATTATTGCTCAATTTGCTACTATAAAATACTGTAAAAATTAATTCTTTACCATTCCAAATTGTAAAATTCTAAAACTATTACTTTAAAAGTGACAAAGAACAAAAATATTACATAACAAAGACTACATTTTTCAAGGTCCCTTGTGAATTTCATTTAGAAATTAAATGGCAGAGTGTGGCTCTATGGAATATGGCTGCACCTGCTGTACTGGCAGAGGCTGCTATTTCTGTTGCTTTAAGCATAATATAAAACCCAGTGATTAAATTGTAGGCCTATACTTGACAATCTACTCGACACTAGAGATATACAAGATATTCGTTAAACATATCTTAAAATATGATCAAGGCTTGAGGGCCACCTTTATGTTAACTTTTCATTTATAAGAATTTCCAATCAGCCAGTCGTGTAGCAGCAACTCAATGTATAAACATGGCCAATTCCAGCATTTTTATATTTTCAGTCAAAACTTGAAATATAAATTCTCAGAGAATGTATTTATAACTAACATATCGAATCATATGTTTTTATTTTACTAAACCTCTATTGTCCAGACATCAAAAACATCAGTCTATGGCTATGCATGAGTTTCCCATTTAAAAAAAGAAAAATACACATTTGTTATGGATGTGACAAAAAAGGACACACGGTTTTAAGAGCCAGCACACTTGGTAGGGTTTCTGTGATTTAAATCTTACAAATATACCCAACAAATAAAAAAAATGGATACAGTTATATTACTTAAAATTTTATGTTCGCATTTACAATGAATATAGACTGTTATGGATGTGACAACTGTGAAAGCAGCACTTCTCTGGCTTTGGAAAATCATGCTTTAAAAATGACATCAGACTAGGTTGACTAGAATCCAAGGATTACTGGCAAGAGTGTGAATGTCCTGCTTTAGAGAAACTCGGCAAAAATATCTAAAGCTGTTAATATAATTGATAATATAATTGTGTTACTTGATATATGTCCCAAAATAAATAATGCACAATTTTCCTTTGATGGCTTTGCTAATCTAAGAATTTCCATCACACACACGTCAGTAAACTTTGGCTACACAAGGTAAGCGTCTTTATCTGTGCTACTTAAAGACCAGACAACGTTTACTTAGCAACCTACTTACATGTCAATTAACCCAGTTTTACATCGATTAAGCATACCTTGTGCTTTCCAAAACTATGCGTAGTTCGTAATAAGAATTACTAAAACCTTAAACGTAAATCTTCAAAGTGCTTCCAGTTTTATTTATTTATGTGTTTACTGTCTGAATTAATATACGAATTTCGGATGATGTAAGGCACAGCATAGTTGAGTAACAAAACTGTGATAACCTTCACTTGGCAAAGAAGAGACGCCGTCCTTGTCACGTGTACGATGTTTCGACCTTCCTCTCAACCAAACTACAGAATGACGTCAGTTAAATGACCACGCTGATTGGTGGTTTCACTTGATGGTGTAAGATCAGAGGCGTTCATTGGTTGAATGAAACACTCTCGTTGCAGTTGTCGTTCAGCGTGGACATTCTCAGTGAACATGGCGAACTGGTGTGTACGTGCGGTCAGACAGAGTTATTCTGTATTAGCATCCCCTTCACTTGTAAGGTAGGTTTTCAGAAATGTGTTATTGAAAATATAACGTATATGCTTGGGTTAATAGCTTGCTTTATGACTATTAGTAATCGTATTGTTGAGCTATTCGCAATCAAATGAGTGATTCATGCTGCTTTCGTAAGGACCCGTGAATTAACATCTGATAATGGCTTTTGTTACTGTTCTTTATTGACAGATTTGTTAAACGAATTCTGTATGTTAGAATATCGAGAATGTTATAACTGCAGGTTTTACAAATGAGCTTGCCTCCATTCTGAATCTGTTACCTTTGCTTACAGTTTCTTTAGGTGTAACTGTCTTTTTACTGTTTATTTACTGTTTTTTGTATCATACAGACAAGCAATATAGATGTCAGTATTTAACCTTAGATAAGCTTATGTAAATAGTTAATATTGCCTATGTAATGTCTTGCCTGAGTAATGTCTTTTAAGTGTGTGTAAGCTTAAGCCATGTAGTTTTCAACACGTGCTAATGTCAAAGCTATTTCGGAAGACCTGATGAAGTAATGCTGCTGTTTAGTCTTATAAACATAATGGACTACCTGTTAACTAGACCTGGACCTAGTTTAGTTATTCAGAATGAACTGAAATAACATTATTATTGAAACCTAACTATTCTATTTTATATTTACCAGTTACATTTTTAATCATCTAGATGAGTAAATGATAACAGCAACATGTAACATTTTGTCATGTTTTTGCTCCTCAGGGCTGCTCCACGTCTCCTTTGCACTGCAGCTCAGCAGAAAAGTTCAGGAACTGGTACTGAAGAAGAGAATGGTGCTCAGAAGCCAGAGGCCAGTGTGGCAGAAAAAGCCCTTACAGAGGAAAAAATACAGCTGGAGGAACAGCTGAAAGATACTATGGTAAACCTATTTATACAGTTTGTTTTCATACAAGTGCCAGTCAATTTTGCATTTACCTCTCAAATTGTTGCACTGCAAGTTTTCCTCTTCCTTTACCCTTGGACACACCATTTTATTCATATCAGCGATTTAAACAAAAGGCTTCCCTTTAAATGGAGGTCATGTTTTAGTATAGTGATGCTCAGTTCTGACTAAAACAATCTTCACACATTCTCTCTGTATAATCCCATCTTTTTTCTACTGGTATTATTTACAGTATTAAAACAGTGTTAATTGATAGATTTAAAGCCACAATAAAACATACTTATTCTATCTAGAAAAATTAAGGTGCATTTGATATTGAATGATGTCTTGGCATAATTGTCTGATCTGGTTCTTGCATATGTTCTTTGGCTGCAGGATAAATACAAGCGTGCACTAGCAGACACAGAGAATTTAAGGCAAAGAAGTCAAAAGCTGGTTGATGATGCCAAACTATTTGGTAAGCTTTTAGAATGACTTTTAAAGGCTGTTTTGTAATACACATGCTTATGGCTGCTGGATGCTGATCGTTTGTTTAATAATGTTTCAGTGCAATTTGTGTCAGTTATATTTGTGTTGTAACAATTGTTGTTATGCAAATATTCCTTTATTGAATAAAAATAATAAGATGCTCATGGCTGTAGTATACTGTACATTTATTCACTAAATGGATGCAGGGAACACTTTGCTGCACTTTACGATGCCATTCAGCTTTTCAGTCATTCAGTATTTTCTTGCTTAAATATAAGAAAAATGAAACATCCAAAAAGATTTTAAGCCAAAAAATATGGTCCAGCTCTCCCAATGTTTTTTTTTTCTTCTGTTTTCAGGAATCCAGGGCTTCTGCAAAGATCTGTTGGAGGTGGCAGACATTTTGGAGAAGGCAACAGAAAGTGTACCAAAAGCGGAAATTACGACTGCAAATCCTCATCTGAAAAACCTGTATGATGGCCTTGTAATGACTGAGGTTCAGATGCAAAAAGTGTTCAGCAAACATGGACTTGTAAAGCTTAACCCTGATGGTCAGAAATTTGATCCTTATGAGCATGAAGCTGTCTTTCATGCACCTGTAGAGGGCAAGGAGCCGGGTACCGTAGCCATAGTTACCAAAGTGGGCTACAAGCTGCATGGCCGTACCCTCCGGCCAGCTTTGGTGGGTGTGGTCAAAGCACCCTAACTGGCTGTATACACTATGGTTATAATGAGTTATTGCCGGTGTAACAGATTGGCTCTTAGTTAGCTGGTCTAAGTTCTGCTTTTCTTGTTAAAGGGGCCTCTGAGAGGCAACGTCCAGCATACTTACAACTAACATGTGTTAATTATAAATTGTTGATGATAAATATATAAAAAATTATACATTTTAAGAGCTTAGTGTGTATGGTAGATGCACAGGATCTTTGATTAGCTGTGGTGATTTGGGTATGAGCACCATTCCAGAGACTTGTGAAAATGAAGAAAAGTGACTTTAGATGAAATACTGAAGCATGTTAAACACCTATTCCCATTATAATTGTTTATTATAATAAATTTCTGATTATGATAAAGACCATTACTAGTTCTGTACCACCATGTACCGTGTCAAAAGGTTCCTTTTCTTCACTGCTAAGTAGGTTTTTAGTTTGTCTGAGAAAAATTGGTCTTATTTCTTTACAATTGATAAAAACATTTTATCCAAAATTTGCAAACCAAGTCTGTAAAATAAAGCTTGTACCTCTTTTCGAAAGGCTCAATCCTTACTTGACCAGTTTCAAGCCTTGAGTGTGATTCATCAGTTGCTTTCAATTATAAAAGTTGTATTTATATCTCCAACTTATACCTGTTTATGTGCAGAGAGGAACATGTTGTCCTTATGTATAGCAGTGTTTTCCAACTCCCCATCACCCATAACATTTTAGAAATCTAGTGTTAGTGTGTTAATTAGGGAGAGATCTAGAACATTCTGGGAGAACCAGAGGACTAAAGTTGGGAAACACTGCTATATAATAACATCAACTATATTTAACTATATAAGCAATTCATAGGTTGGTTTTCTTTACTAGTGTAAACACTATGGCTTTGTTAAAACATTGTTTAGTTTATTTAAGCAGCCTGGCATAGCAACACTGGTTTAACCAAATGGTCTGGATTTAGAGCTTTTTTGTTGATCAGTGGCAGATAGCACATGTTCAGCAAACTAGTCATTTTTACAATTATTTTTAGTCATGCTAGAGGCACAAAGACATAACGACAAGTTATATTTCAACACTTTAATACAAAGTATGACAAAACATGACATTTGCAATAAAATACACATTTTCACCTATTCAATACTTTGACAAATGTGATCCTTCCAAAAGACTGTTTACAAGAGAACATTTTAACACTGATGCCACAGCCAAGCAGAAAAAGTCTCTTTTTATTTTAAAATGCCACCTTTTTAAATTATAAAAACGTGGTGTCTTGCTGTTAGGAACATTTTCAGTATTGATTTCCGACTCACGTTTTCAGTTACTTTAGAAAAATAATTGTACTCTCTGAAATGGCACAATATTTTGCATGAATGTTAAAGGGGAAAATAATTAACTTTTTCCTCGAAATCAGCAATTAAATGTCCAGTGAGCTTGACCAAACTCTTACACTTTAAGAATGGCTTGCGATTGGGAATTTTTGTGTGACTTATAACCATGAAGCAGAAATAAAAGTATTTGCACCAGCCTCAGCCCTTCCAAAAATATAAAAAACTCTCAACAGGAATAAAACACAAACAAGGCAGCAACAGACAATACCTTGAAAAAGAAGAGACCCTCGAATTTCCTTATTCCCAGTTTTCAGAGTTGACACAGCGTCCCCACACCTACATTCTACATTTATACCTATGGAATAGTTACATAGCAATGTGCTTAGGAATATTAATGTCTTTGATGATTGATGAGCTTCTGTCCCAATACAAACCTTTCGAAGTCTAGCATCAAATGGGCATGTGATGTGGAGCAATACAATATTCAAATATAATAATTCTTTAAAGAGAATGGAATGAAAGTGTAAAATAGGGCATATACCTCAAGGCACAATTATGATTAGCTTACTCAAATGGAAATGACAAATGGGAAAGAAAAAGAGCAAAGGTCAATGTATAAAATCAGATGATCATGGATAGTAACCCTCCAACAGTTTTACAGAAAATAGTTATTTGTTATATGATATATGATATGAAAATACAGTCTAAAAGTATGCTGTGTTTATTTATTCTACTTGACTCATAATATATTAGACATTTTAAAACCAAGTAAACTTTTTGGGGTAGACAACAAAAAACAATAAAATTAAAAATCACTAAAAAATATTCTCGGGTGTAATCTACAATATGGTACACTGTGTAATGATGTTGTCAAGGCATTTGAAAATCAGAAGGAACTTTTTGTTTTTTGTTCTAGTATGTTGTTTTAATTCAACCTGACAATCATATCTTTTTCTTTCATCATAAGATAAAGCCCTTAGATGCTGTATTTAGGCCAGGTTTATCTATTCCAGTTTCCTAACACATAAGAATAACATTACCCTTCTTGAAACAGGACTGTTGATCTATGCAAGCATAAAGCACATTTTTTATATAATCTGGGTATGTGTCATTTGTCTTGAGCTTTTGAAACATGCTCAGTAAAAAACTATAATAACATAACCTTACAAAGGTCAACTCCAAAAAAACCCATGAACATTAGACATTTAGATAGCATCAAACATGCTTCATGTGTCTTACAATCCCACAACACAATAGAATATATCTAACAAAAACAGGCAAAGCAGGTTAAAACACATGAACATAACAAGACTTTTGGCAAGAAGAACAAGAATCTTTGTCCTAATTTCTTTCTAATTACAAAAAACCTCAATTTTAAATTTCGATTTTATGCAGTATAAGTTTTCTGTTGTCAGAGAACATTCGTTTGTCTTTTTAATGTTTGGTTTGGTCTGAACTCTTAACTGCAATTCTTCCAAATGGATTCATTTTGTACTACATTGCATTTTATTCAAATAACATCAGGTTCTGTTTTTTCCTAATGTTGCAAATGTTCTAAATGAAATTATAAATAAAGGCATTTTAATATGTTGTTTTGATGCATTTGGCAGGATGACATACTCTCAGTTAGCTCTCTGTATATACTCACTATGTACCTTCTACAATAAGAATTCAGTCGAAGCCTGTAATGTCTATCAAAATCTTTTTGGAAATTTTCACTAGGGTTAAGTTCCTAAGAGGAGATCTGAGATAAAGGAAAGATATGTTAGACTGAATAAAGGTCCACATTCTGCAGTGTGGCACATACAGTATTTTTGTTCTCACAGATGTTCATGAGATGTAATAAAAAACAGTAGAAAAATATATTTACAGTCATTATTTTTATAGCCAAATCTTTGGACAGTGTTGTTAGGAGGCTTCTCGAGATATCCAGCCGCTCTCTGACAGGAAATTAAGAATACGCTTTTTCAACACCTTATCCAGGTAGCTGGGCAGGCGGCTTTTTGAGGGAATACCTTGTCTTTTCTGTAGGTGGTCTTTGATGATGATAGTCTTGACTGTCACATAGCGTGTGGGACTAAGGTTCATTGAATTGCACAACACCTTCTCCCGATCTGACAGCAGCTCAAAGCCGGGCAAGTTTTCAATGGCCGAGAACTCACTATCCTTCCCTTCCTCTTTGATGGCACTGACTCCTCCACCTCCGCCAACACCGCCTCCAGCTCCAATTCCTCCTCCAAGCCCGGCTGCTCCTCCTCCACCACTGCTACCTCTCTTTGAGCCAGCGACACTTTTGTTCTCTTTCCGTTTTTCCCGTTTGTGCCGTGCTGCCTCATACTCAGCTGACTCGTCAAGTCTCGTAATGCCGTTCCGCCTGTAGCGCTGAAGCTCCCGAACCTTCGCCCGTAGCATGCGCTCCTTGTGCATGTTATCAAAGAACTCTTCAAACTCACGATGTGGCATGAACTGGCAGAGGGCACGTAGTTTAGTCCTCTGCTCCTTCTCTTCCTTGGTGATTTTGCGTTTAGGTGTTGCTGCTGTACAAGAGCTCATTGATCCTGTGGGAATGATTGTGGCACCTCCTCCCAATCCAAGAACTCCACCAGCTCCCCCGACCCCACCTGCACCACCAGGCCGCTCTCGCTCTTTATCCTTTTTGTCACGGCCAAGAAATGCAGGCACTAAGTTATAGTCACGAGCGATGTTTTTACGCCGCTGGCGTTCACGCAACTTGCGCACGTACATGTCAACGTGGGCTCGTTTCATCTCGATCTCTATGTCTTCGTCGTCATAGTTCACGGACAGCCCGCTGATGAGTTTCTCCGCCTCCTGGTCGTATTCTATCTCATAGTCATCACGAAGGGGCATGTATCCAAGCTGCTGCTGCTCGGCCACAGATATGTCTAGGGGGGGCAATGGGGTAGTCAAACTCGGAGACAGCGGACCTCCACTAGGGCAAGTATGGTCTGTCACGCGGTTAGGGATGCTGTCCGGGATGCAGGCCTTGCCTAGATTCCCGTGGATGTACATGCTTACGTAATGATCCATGACCTCCTGAGGGGTGCGTGATGCACCAACATGGGCCGCCATGTCCTCCTAGCACACAAAAACATTGTGTTAATCACTGTGAAGGTATGGGGCACAATTATGGACTCAGAAACTCAAACTTTAGTGAATGTTATTACAAAATAATGCAAATGCAAAATCAATGCAAATATATATATACGAAAGCACCTGCTAACCCATAGGATTGTCAACTTTGTCTATGGAAACTATGTTTACATCCTTTTAGCACTTTAGAGCAGTTGTTATGAATGACAAACATTAATAAATGCTTTATATTTTAACATAAATTACAGATAATAGCTAAGCATTTACTCTGTTGAACAAATTGTCTCCTTTATTTCTAAATGAAAAGTTTCCTCAGTAAGCACTGCATAATTCGTTACATGCTTTATATTAAATTATGTTAGTAACATGGCTAGTTTGTTTCGCGGTGTATATTCGTAAAGCAAAAGAAATTTACTAAAATTATACAAAAATAGTTATTTTTACCGTACCCAGTTTCCAAATCCATATTGCTCGATGGCATCGAGCAGCGACTGCTCTTCCCTGCTGGTCCATCCTCCCTCAGCCTCGGGACCCCAGAGCGAGAAGCGCCCGCCGTCAACTTGCTGATAGCCATGCCATCGCCTGTGGTTACCTATTTCAGCCCCCGCGGAGAAGCACTCCGGACAAAGTTCAATATCTTGGCATTCGGCACAGCGAATCCGCAAATTTGTAACATCTGCCAGACAGTTCACGCAGTACTTCTTCCCTAGGTCGGCCATATTGCTTACTACCGCTTGTTGTTGGAAGCAGCAGTGGCGCGGGGCCGAGCATGCGCACTCGAGTATCTCCAGTCACGCCGCTGCGTCTCATTAATATTAATAAGAAAGCAGCGAGCGCTTCTGATTGGCTCCCGCTGTGGGTATCCACGGCAACACACGCAGTAGTTGAAGCAAGCGCTGTTTGGCGAGAGTTGAATGTTGTCAACGACTGTTTTATACAAACCGAATAGTTGTTTTAAAGTAAAACTTTAATTATATTGCTTAACCATACAATGGAGGACGAATCCGCAGATCTTAAACACGAAGAACAGCCAGTTTCAGAAACTGACACACTGGTGGAAAACACTGTAACGCTTGATGTTTCTGTTCAGGATCGAGAGGAAGAAACCGAAAGTTCACCTCATAATGTTGCAGAAACAGCTGAAGATGATGTAATGGAGCAGGAGCCTCAGTTCTCAGTGGAAACACAAGAGGGTCTGCTGACAGAAGACAAGTCCATGATACCATCTGACGGTGAAACAAATGGACCAGACACAACAGAGTTAGGACCATGTGAAGAGGAAGCTGAGATAGGACCCAAAATAAATGAGGTCATAGAGGATCCTGAAGGAGAAGATCTGTCTCACGAGGGCATCATAACAGCTGATGATGTGGAAGAGAAGAACAAACCTCCGACCCCTGACTCATGCATGCCAGACAGAGAAAGATCCAGTCCTCCTGAAGAACCATTAGTGCCTGTTGAAGAAGAAGAACTTCTGAAAGATCTATTACATCAACTGCAGGAAGAGAATGACAAACTCAGTAAGCTAAATGGTCAGCTGCAGTCCAAATTAGCGGAACACCTCAGGAGAAAAGTGGATGATGACAAACAACCAAAACTGGCAAAAGACATCACAGACCAGCAGCAGTACCAAAACTACATGGATCTGTTGGAGGACCTGAAATGTCAGCATCAGTGTAACTTGGATCTCCATCAACAGCGTATTAAGAAGCTGTGCCAGCAAAGCCAAGAAAAAGTGAACCAAGTTAAAAGTGAGTTGCGATCCTTTTCTTTAGTGAAAAATGAAGCTGCTGTGACAGCACTGACTGGTAAAGTGGGCAAGCAGACAACACTGGAGAGAGTCGAGCAACTGCTGGCAGATGAACAGAAAAAGGAAGAGCAACTGGTGTGTGTGCGTTTATGCAATATCAAGTTAAAGAATAAACTGTGTAAATTTGAGGCTACGCTTCAGTCTCAACGGAAGTTAACTGATGGCTTGCTTCTGATGGACTTTGAGCAGCTGAAGACTGAAAATCAGACATTGAAAGATAGGTTTAAGGATCGCAATGGGGAGTTACTCAGATTGCATAATAAGATTGCCTGCTCTGTACAGGTAAATAACAATATTTATAATAATGAACCTAATCAGAGTTATTGATGGCAAAAACATGATAGGGATTATTTGTTGCAAACTTTCTCAAATATTTACCTAATTTCTTCTCATCCACAGGGTATTACCCATATAAAAGAGAAAGTGCATTTTATCCAGAAGGAGAATATTGCCAAACGCACTCAACTGGCAGAAGTGGATGCAATGTTGGCTCTTAAACGTGACGTGCTGACGCGCACCCGACAAGCTCGTGACAACCTGCGTATAGCAACCTTAAACTGCAACAGCGATGTGGCCTGCTGGGTAACACCACACTGCTCCGAGACTTTGAAGAAAGAGTGGACACCTCTGAAAGCTTGCAGCAAAGACTAGAGACGATGAAGAGACGTCATGCTGAGCTCGTACTGAAGTGTGCTGGTGTGAAACAAAAGATTGAGCAAAGCAAACCAGAGTACAAATGATTACATACATCTCTTTTTCATGAATTATGTGTCTGTGTTTAAATATGCATCTGGATAAAGTATGTCACGTTTTGGAGTGTATTTAAACTTATAAATGTTTTGTGTAATTCTTGTAGTAAAGTAGAATTCTGAGAATTATTGTTATAATATAGATTTAATCCTTTTTCTTATTTTCAGAGTACCAGCAGAGGGCGGTATTTATTAAGTCATGTCGACTGGACAGCCAATTCTGCAGTGTAATGTGTTCTATAAAAACACGTTTTAATGCCTTATTTTAAGGCAATTATGTATCTTTCTTAATTAAAGTGTTGATTGCTTTCTAAATACAAAGAATTACAGGTTTGGATTATGCATATAATCATAATATGCATGTTAACAAGTAGATATGTTGATCTTCCTGTTGTTTCCGTGTTTGCAGTTGATAAAAAATTAAAAGAAACTAAACTGGACTAATAACTAACTTGACACCACTTGTTTTTGCTAAATAGACACTGTTTTTCTACAAATTATAAACACTTAGACCTCTCACAGAAAGTGCACTCTGACAGTGGTAAGGTTATGGGTATAAGTGGCCGACCACATATGTTAGATTTCCGCTTACAGGCCTGTGGTCTTTGTACCAATGACACATTTGTATGGAGGTTATAAATAATGCTATTTAAAAAACAACATCACTAACACATTCTAAACACGCTCATATTTTATGTAGTTACCTATTTAAGTTATGTAAAAAGTTATTTAAGTGGTTTTACACCCAAGTTAAAAGATAAAGATAAGATTACCTTTATTTTTCTCCTGGTTTGATAAGGTACCATTGTGCTGTAGTTATTCAATATAATCTATCATAGTTCTACATTTTGAAACATTCCAACTCCATATATAGACAGTTCTCTCGTCACTCCTGCATGTTTGTTTTCAAGCACTTTGATGTACATTTCACGTAATTTAGGATCATGTTTTCTCCTAAAATAAGAGGGCAGTACTTTCAGCTGCTTTTAACTCATTTTAACATGTTAAAAGTATTTTGCAGTATTCCATGTAGATTTGCCCTTCAAATCGGAGCTAAAATTGCAAAAACACATTTCATCTTGGCCTTGTTAGGAAATGTCCTTATGCCAATTAAGTACTTTACCATACTCAAGATATTGTTGATATGAGCTCTTTCCGCAGCCTAACACTGTAGCAGCATCAGTTACCTTTTAATAAAAGTGATAAACAATGCTGTCCCTAATGGTTAAGCTTTTGTTTTTACACTGAAAATGGTTTGATCCCATTTAGAGTGACATGGATCTCTTTCATCCATAAAAATCTTGTCTCAAAAAGTGCTATAGAGAAACTCAGTGGTGCTATGAAAAACATTTCAGCAAATGAGTTTTTTCAGAATTTCATGTTGCTTTCTTAATGTTTATACATATGTATTGGATCATTTCAGGAGCCTTAAATATGTTTTTTTTTGTGTTGCTAGTTCTGTTTTACTTTATTAGAATTCAGTGCATCATATAAGACTTCCATACAATGTAAAAAAATCAAAAGATTTTTTATTTAATACTCCCACATTTAATCACATACATGTAAAAAAACTGAAATACAGTCAAAATTAAAATTAGAAACACAGTTTAGTAAAATGCTATGAGTTTAATGATTAAGGAATGCCAATTTTGAATGCCAGAAAGACCATTATTGACATTTTAGGTCAACTTTTTTACATGTATTCTTTTTGCAGTAAAAGTACATTACAGTTATTAAGGTATACATTTGTTATTTTGAAGCAGAACATAAAGACATTTAACAGGATATATCAAATAATCATAAAATAATGCAACACAGAAAGAATGCTCAATTGTCATGGGGAAATGAGTACTGAATACTGAACTACTCATTGTAGAATATTAAAACGACCGTTGCAGCTGCTTTTGATCAATTTGTTGCATGGCTGTCTTCACCCATTTAGCATGAGGATTCACACAGATACGAAGACCCTTCCTGGTGTTGAAACTGTTGCAAAGACAAGCTTACAGTTACTACATACCACAGTCTTACAAACAGACATAATATAATGAATTTCTGTTAAACTGTCGAAGTTATTACAAACAACACATTTTAATGCTATAATAAACTTTACCGTTTCATTTATCTCTTACACAAATAGAAATGAATATCAAAACTGAACATGGCAAAACTTACACGACTCCCTCTTTGGCACAGCCTTTTGTTTCCAGATAGGAAACAATTTTACTGACCGGGATTATACTCTTATAATACTGAAAACAGCATTCAGCTGGTCCTTTGGCATCTGTGTTGTAAATGTCATTTATTTCATCATAAATATATTAAACACAATACAAGTCTTAAAATACACATATCATATCATTAGATTCCGATCACTATTTAACTCTGTCAATGTCAATTGAATTTCATAACATTTCAGAAAAATATTGCTAAATAAAAAATATTGTTGTAATCATTCATACCAGTGATTAATTAATAACTTACGTTGGGCTGTTACACCAGACTGGAGCCAAGTGACTACCAGAAGTCCAACAAGAAGAGAAATACAACAGTGACGCATAGCTGCAGATTCTGCTTCTGGAGATATTGTAGATATTGAAGAGTATAATGACCTATAAACAGAATCATGCATTTTAAAGGTAGAAGGGGAGGGGGCGAGTGTGGTTTTGGTAAGGGGCAGGTTAGAGGTGAGAAAATGTTCCACTGTGATCAAAACCTCTCATATATGCTTTACAGGAAACGTTGCTAGTGGTTTCTCATGTATTAAAATAGTTAAGTATGTAAGTAAATTGACAGTTTATCTTACCTTACACATAGTAGAAAGCCAATCTCAATATTATGTCTAATGAGGTGAAGAGTTCAAGTTTTATAAATATTTTTTGTATCATTTTCATTTATTTTTATCAGTAGTCATTGGACACAACAAAGGCAAACAAGGCAGCATCATTTGACAAAACAACAAATATATAAGAACACAAAAATGAACAGAGACCATGTCAACGTTTAGATGTTTTTGCTAAATCTCTCCTGTCACCAATCAGCCCTTCTACAAAAGTAATGTTGTTTGTTAAATCACACTGTTACAACTTGCATCTATGCCGAAGCAAAGCTTCAGGTGTGAGACTGCATGCACATAGTTTGTACTTGATCGATAAAACTTACTGTATACAGAGTGCAGATGGATGAATTTACATTACCTACAGTCATAATTGGGCACAGATGCCCTACCTTTAATCAGCCATTAATTGCCCACAACACTAACAAACAGATTGAAAAGAAAGCACAATTGTCCTTGATTGTCCACACTGCCACATGACCAACAGTATACGACTATATTTGTGGCCATTTATGATGGATACATTTCAGTACAACGAAGTTTAACACAATACAGAGTCTGACTGTTCATACACACACACACACACACAAGTCAGCTTTACATTTACAATTAAGATTGTCTTTGTTTCTTTTTATTGTATTCTTTTTACTGTGATGAGCATCTGAATGCACAATGAATAGTCATGTCTCAAGATAATGATCCATTTTGGTTATTTGAAAGTATCTGCACTTTAAGTTTGACAGGCACAAATAAAACAAAATAAAATAATTACAAATAAAGTATTATAAATAAATAAAAAAGTGACAGATAGAGATTAGTTGGAACTATAAAAATCAAATAGATGATGTAACAGCTCAGCTTATAGATTTTTGGGGTTCCTATAGATAAAAGAAGAAAAAGCCTAGAAAACAGTGCAAATCTAAAAAAGAAACAAATAAAAGATGTGCAAAGCAGCTTATTGCAGTAGTGCGGTTTAAACCACAAAACAAGGTGGTGGGAAGATTTCCTTCGATCACACTGATCACAAAGCTGTGAAATCTCACCCACATTATTTCGAAATTATTATTAACACAGCATAAACACACTACAGCATCTCAAATAGTGGGCTTCATCTGATTAAAAACAATATCCTAAGCAGTGTTCTCATAGTTTATACACGCGTATGAACATACACCGACATAATCACATAATATACTTTCTGAAGACATGGAATTAAGATGTCTTGTTCCATCACTTGTACTACACATTTCTATTAATAATAAATAAACTTTTGGCGGTTCAATATGATGCTGTCAAGCCAAAAAAATGGTCAACAAGATCTAACATTCACTTCTTCTAAAACAAACAATGAAAGTTATTGCTGTTACATTGTGGTCCCATAAATTAGGTCGAGTTAGTGCATGTTTACATAAAAACCCCAGAAAAGATATAAAAAGTTAACAAGCTAATCAAGTTGGTATTTGTGCAAATGTGTAACATCCAACTTCACACATTTTGAACAAACAGATTTCAGATTTTTAATCTGCACATAATGCAATATTTCATGTCAAGAAATTACTTCAAAACGTAGCAGGGCTAGTATCTATATTATTAATCGAGACTTCATTTGATGTTAAGCATTAATGAATGTGAGATGAGTCGTATGACAGATCCACCAACACTTCCAACCAGGTATTCACCCTCATCTTTTATCTACCATCTTCTCAACACTTCAACCACCATATAAGCCAAACTGCACAAAGATGTCAAAACCACATTCACTACACTTCTATTTTTTTCAGCCTATAAAAATGCACAAATGAAAGTCATCTAATGTCACTTCCTAATGTTATTATTCCAGCATGTTTGGTTCACAGTGGCACAACATACAGCACTTCTATAAAGACAAAGATGGAGAAAAAAAGAGAATCCTGTAACAATACCACAAACACACAAATATCCTTCAGTATCCACTCAAACATCTGAATAAAGACAAGAAGGGTTATATAGTAAGAGGTAGAATAAATTACAGTTCTTCAAAAGAAGGCTTTGATGAACAAAAATGTGCAAAAGTCTTGGTGGGATTCACAAACATTCACCGCATCCTACTAAACACAATCATCTCCCTATGATTTGTGCACTTCCAGTTTTCTCCACAAAAAAAATTCTCTTTAATATTTCAAGATATGACAACAACAACATCACTTAGTCAAAGCTTTGAAAGAGTTCAGAATTAGAAGGAACCACTATGATGGTCGGGAAGTCAATTGATGCTTTAAACAGGAACAACAGAAAGGAAAACAAACTTTTAGAAAACCACAGACAATAATATATCTTTTTTGTTTTTTTTTAGAGAGTAGAAATGCTGAAGATGAAAAAGCAGAGAGGAAACAGAGACATGAAACAGACTTGAGCATCACAAACTCACATTCCTCAGTCCAAGCGTGTCATCCACAGTGACCCTGAATCAGTGACATGACGCTTTTGTTCCTGTCCTATGTGCTCCTCTATTGTATCCAAGCAACAGTCTGTGAGGAACAAGACAGGACACATAGAGGAGACTGCTGCTATTCCATTTATTTCCATCAAAGTCTGGATATTCTTTGATGAGGTATGCAGGAGTCAGCATGGGATTTTCTCTTTGTGAGCTGAAATATATAGTTGCATTAACGTTTCAGTAGTGGACTGGCCCGATCTTGTCCTTTCTGCAAAACCTGGAGAACCTGGAGGTAAAAAAAATATACAAATGTTAACTAACTAACTAACAACAGCAGTAAACACGAAAAAAAAGGACTGTAGCCTGCCTATATGTTTAGTACTAATTACAAGTGTTTTAGTTTTAAGAACAACTTGAAATACGCATATTATTTCATTTGAACCTACTTGTGCCCATTTCTTGTTCTTGCAGTTCATGTTGATGTTGATTATGCTGGAGAAGAGTTCATCAGCAGAGATATATTCAGGCAGACGCGTGAGGAACTGAGCGATGTGGATAAAGTCCATGCGCATGAGAATGTCTTCATAAAGACGCAGGATACCCAGTGCAGTACGGAAGAGAAATTCATCCCCATCCCGACAGAAGACGTCCCATACACGACAGGCTATGTCCAGTGGAAGGGATTTGCTGTATAAGGTAAAGATCCTACACAGACAAAAGCAGACATAATAAATAAATCCCCCTAAAAGATTTTGGCACTATTAAAAATTCTGTCTTTGTGTACAAATGTCTAGTTTATCCATAGCATTACTTTATTAAATAATATGTGGGATGAGCACAGAGATTACAGTACATTTCATTTCTGGTCAAGCTAATTTAAATCACTCACCAGTCAATTAAATAAATATCACAGGACAGGTTGTTATTCTGAAAATGTGTAAACAGCGTTGGTAGGTTTTCTTGAAAGAACACTTCAAATGCTGCAAAGTATGTCAACATCTAGGAAAGAAAGAAAGCCAATATTATAAAAATAACATGCGGTTAACATTGTATGTGTGCGTGTGACTGCTTGTGTAACTTACAAGGCTGTGGTCCACCCTATAGAAAGCCATTTGACAAGGTTTGTTCAACAAATTAGCAAAAGCAATGAAGGCATCAGCAGTATCCATGTTGAGGATCAACACAGCTGCAATAAAGGACATTCCCTGCACCTACACAAAAAAAGGAAACAAACTGGGTTTTTAGACATACATCAGCTGGAAAAGTCAGTTAGTGAAAGTCAACTTTTACTTTATGGTTTTACTTTATCATCAAATTTAATTAACTTTACACACTTAAGTACACTGAAGTATTCTGTTCTAATTCTTGTGGGTTCTGCAAACTATATGATCAAGTGTGATAAGCACAAAGTAAAGCTGTACAAGTGTTAAAGCTCTTAATTTATCTTTTCAATTTTCCAGTAGCTAAATTAATTTCACACCCCGCATCTAGGCAGAGGTGTAGGCGCTAAAGCCATTTGACCACACAATCGTAATATTGGTCTATGAACGAGAGCTTTGCAGCTGTTTGGCACTTTATATCTGTATATGCAGCGAATAAAAGGTCAAAGCCTGTGCATTTGTGAGTAATGGAACAACACTGGTTCATTACACACTTTACTCCAGAAAACCAGCTGTATTACATAACATTACTTTTAGAAATGTTTTTGCTCTTTAATGGGGAAACAGTGTTAAAAAAACATCACTAGAGTAAATAAGACTCTTACATATCCCACATCAGGACGATAGCAAGTGTAAGCTCCCAGAATGCTGTGCAATACATCATGATATGGGCCACCCTGAAAAGAGACCCATGCAAATAGTAATACATTATAAAACATTATGAACATTGTCAGCAAGTGATGCAAAACACATAACTAGAGACAGCACATACTGTACAATGGCCCTTACCTGTTGAAATATACAAAGATTGGGAAAAGTTCTGGAAATGTCTAACTTTATCAGCTCTAGACTGGCCTCCCGATCAGCATTAGAAAAGCCTGCATCTGAAAAAACAATGAAGTAGATAGTAACTACCACTTTCAGTAACTAGCAGAACCAAATCTACTCAACAAATGTATTTTCATTTTCAACACCCTAAAAACAATTCAACCGTGCGACCGATGGGTTCTTATTGAGTTCACCATGGGACTAATCTCATATGAATTTTAAGGTCCTAAATCAAAAAGGGCCTGGATAATTTTCATGTAACCATACACCCTATATTGTGTATATCCTATAATTATAAAAAACACAATTAGTGGCTAAACTATCATGCATGCCAAGTTTAATGAGTTTTCACCATACTGATAAAAAAGTTAATGCTATGGACCTCTAAATACAATACAGGAATAAACACAAACACATATAACAATAACCTTCAGTATCTGTTTCTGCAGCAGTCGTTGGAGCTGGAAAGGCATTCCACTTCTCTTTGGCTCTTGCTAAACAGATATTATACAGCTCTGTTTAAAACACAAGCACACACAAATAATGACGTGTTACTTGCATGTAAACATAGCACAATACGCTTTAAAATGAGAACCAGTAAGGTATCACCATGTAACCTTTTACACATTTTGTGCACCTATAAAAGTTTTCGATAGCCAAAATACTTTCACCTATTTTTGACCCCCAAAAACTGCATTGTTCTTAATAGAGAATGTATGGATCAAAACAACAATACAATACTATTTTCATAATATAATCATTCAGCTAACCATGCCTGTCTCATCACACATCACTTAATATTTAACACTTGCACCTGAGCTTTTTCTCATTTTGCACTCATGATGACAATAAATGATGGCTGCAAAAACACTGAAACCACAACCGGATTCTCAGTGTTGAGTTCTCATATAGATGCTAGTCAACAACCACAAAAGCATGATTATTGCAGACCTGCTTTACCAAATGACGTCAATGCAATGTTGATGTTTTGCTTAAAAATGCTGTTCTCTTAATCATTGATTAATAACTGAGCACCTGTCAAAATCAAACTCTTTTGCATTGTTTTTATGTTTCAGTCTTTTCCTCTATAGTTTGTGTAAGCAAACATAAACACACATGCATTCATACCATCTGTGATGTTCAACTCATTGCCTATCGCTAGACTCCAGACTTTTCCCCTCACACTGGGCGGCAGACCCTGCCACCACAAATCTCTTACCCGCTTCATAGAACACCTGGAATGAAGAGGAGAATGAAAATGAAGGATTTCCATGTTTAATATTTGTGTAAATATCACTGTAACCGTGTTGAGATAGGACATGATTTGGAAAAACAGGGATTGAGGGGATGTGATTTTTTTGGACTGACTCACATGCTTTGCCAGTTGGGTAATATCTCCTGACTCCAGGTGAGAGCAGCATTGCCAATGCTGTCCTCTAGTTTACACCTGTCCTCCAGCTGTTTCCTTCGCTTCTGGGCTTCTTTCAGCTCTATGGAACAAGAGAAACACAAACCGCCAGACAGTATTAGATTATGACTTTTACAACAGCACCCCCTGCTGCTCAAACACACTAAACACATCGAATTTCAACAATTAAACAGTCAGTAGTTGAGTTTCACACAAATCATAGAGACGTTCTGATTTTGAGGGGTCAAGCCCTGAAATATTTCTTATATTTATTTCATATTTCATTAATATTTCCTATATTCAAGGAGCAATATTTGTATTAATATACAGAATTAAACCTACAGAAATAAACTTTCATTAGGTTGCAGTTTTTAAATGTTTGTAAGCTTTATCTAATAATTTAAATGAAGTCACCTCTCTTCTTGGCCTGAGCCACCATCTCCTCATATTCTTGTCTGTGTTTCTGGGCCTCCTCTTCAGGCTTTGCTGGAAGATTCCTATCAATCAAACCAGAACTGTGTCAATACATATATGCGTTTCAGATAAAACACTGCGATATCTCATTTATTGTTCATGTATTCACTTTAAATGGCATGGATTTGTGTGGTTATACTGCCGGATGCAAGATAGAAGTGACTTTACGATATACTGTATTAGGACAGTACTATGGGTCTGTCACAGACATGTAAATTATTTTCCTCCTACTTATAATGAAGATATAAAATGAACAAACACTCACGCTGGCCGGTTTTCCAGTATAAGCGCTGTGGTTGAAAGTGGCTCAAAGTCCAGGTTCTTTCTTACACTTTTCTGGGGAGATGTGGAATTGCCTGTTTGTCCACTCCTACTTTCATATTCCTGCAAAAATAAATAAATAAATAATGTAAAATACAAATCACAAATTTTAAGTAGTTAAAATACAACAATTTTAATATTGCTGAAGTCTTACAATCTTTATGTAACACAACTGTTAAATAGTTAAAAAAAAATCCTGTCAGCTATTTTGTATTAATAGCCATTTGATTCTGTTACGTAGGATTAACTGTCTATCGCATTCACAGTTGCAGCATTATTAAATGTACAATCACTGGAATAGAAATCATTGATTTTCTCTTCATCATACCAGCATCAACTCTGCTGTGTCTTAATGTAAGTGGAAAGCTGCTGATGCAGAGACACGCTCAAAGACACGGAGCAGAGCGGAGCACAGGCAAAACAACACAGCATGAAGCAATAATGCGCAGAACATTTCTGATCAAAAAACGCATAGCAGGAAAATGTGTTGATTGATTAATAAGCTGTGCCAGGCAAATTTTAAAAGAGAAAACAAATAAAAGTCAGTGGGTTAGAAGATGATAAAAATGCTGACTGTATGAATGAATCTGTCACAATGTTTAGCTGGATTCAAGTATAAATAAGTTGTTTATCCATGATTTAGATTTATAAAACAAAAAGCACCATATAATGCCAGATACAAAAATATGTATTATTAAAAGCAATAATACTTATTTTAAATGTATATTATTTTATAATGATATTTTTCTTAATTTAGTTATGAGGATAAGGGAGGAGGAGCCATCCAATGTTTATTCAACCTTGCAATCCTAGTTACATCAGTACGCTGATCACATGCAGGATATGTCCACGTGAAGGAAAAAAATAGAGGCCTTTAAAAGCATTTTTATAACCATGATAACGTTTGGTGTAATACAGCCAATGCTCAACTTTTGCTTAATTCACATGCAAGATACTTAATGCTACACTCAGTTTTGCCATCAAGAAGACCCAAAACAGATACTTGATGCAGAGGAGTAAAAAACACATGCAAACAAAGACCAGCAGAAACTGTGAAAATTCTAATTTCACATCTTTCACACCGTAAAGCCTGTATAGAAATATGACTAGTGTACAACTAATCTGTTTTACAGTACACACTGATTCTTCTGATTTGAATATCTGAGCAAAATGAAAGTAGAGGAATAAGTTTTGTTTTATTGATGCATTCAGAAAGCACACTTTCCTTTATTGAGCTGAGTGAATATAAATATTTAATTTGCCTCCACACTACACTCTCTCACTGATAAAATGACCCACACATTTCTACTTATTTCTTATCTAACCTTAAGAGTCAAAGTCATTTTAAGCAAACTGCAAACCAAGCGTTGACTCACAAACCAGATGACTAATTTAGCAACACACACACACAACAGCACAGCAGGTACACCAAACACAAAGGCAAAATCTCTTGCTTCACATAATTTCCTCATCACAAAATCTCTTCTTTACCTCTTCCATGTCGTCTTCTATTTATCTTACTTAAAAGTCAAATGAAAAGTAAAACCCATTGAAGTAGCACATGAACTCACCATGAACGCCGCAGTGCTGTTGAGACATTCAGAATCCAGTGTTTCAAACACAACACTCTATCATTCTCTACAAGTCTATGCCTTGCATTTCTCTCTGCAGATGAAGAACACAAGGAATACGGGACACACCCTGAGTAACAGTAGCATGATACTACTGTGCTCCTCTGCGCTGTTATTGCTGTCTCACCCTCGCCAAGTTACCTGACACTGTTTTATCTCGCTCTCTTTCTCTCTGTTATTCCCTTCCAGCTGAGCAAACCCGTGCCAAACCAGAAGGCCCTACATCAGAGAGATGCAGAGGATCAGATCTTTTCCCCTGCACCTGCCGTGTCCATATGTGTGTGCGCGTGCATGCTAATGTTATTCGTCATCATCACAGCTCTGAGAGAGGTCCCTTGATTTCCAGTCAGCCATACTAATCTATTCCAGCTAACAGGAGCGAGATGCTCTCAGCACTGCGGTCTCGTGTGATCGGTGCACTCAGTGTTCGACTGTGCATGTCTGAGTTATGTACAAAGTGATGGGTGTCATCAAACATCAGCAGTTTGTGATTAATTATGAGCTTACTTGAATTAAAATAATACAAACTTCTTAAACACGCCTAAAGACAAATTACACAGATATTTACTACTGAATGTTTATAGAATTAAAACTCAACAAAAGTGGTAGAATGTGTGAAATCAGTCATTTAGAAAAGCAGTACATCATGTTACGTCTAACTCATCTCTTCCAATGAGTCACTGCTACATGGAACTCTAAACCTGTCACCCAATCCCTCAGTCTTCCATTACAACTGCACAGAACAAAAAGAGAGATAAAGGCTGGAACTGGACGTAGTGAAATCTAGATGGACGCGGGGAGGCTGAAACAGTGGGGTTCAAATTACCTAAAGTACAATGTTGGCTTGTTGACTCTCTTTAGGCTTGAAACAACTTAATGGCTTAATGTACAGAAGCCATTGCATTGATTCATGCAACAAGAACAAGAAAAACATCTAATATTGATAATACAAGCATTACTTGATTCCGTCCATAAATAACCTGGGTTATTGAAGTTATAATTTGCAATGCATTTCAGTATTTTTCAGATTAAAAAGGTTTTTAAACAGTAAAGTTAACACTTTACATAGCCATAGCTCCCTTTTTGATATAGTTTCTGAGGATATAATATAATATTCAGAAATATTCACCCTAACGGGTTTATTGACTTTAGAGACGAAAGTATTGGTCTTTGTGGCAGTACTTCTAACTATTTGTTAAAAATCAATCAAAGAAAAAAAAAAAAAAAGAAATTGTGTTTTCTATCATACTTTTCAAAAATATATATTCCTAGTAATGCTCCATCCTGCAATTTTTCTCACAAAAAATGGCCATTTCAGACACTCTCAAGGAAAGCCTGATAGTTAATAAGTGCTTTCTGGGCTGTTCATTAACACCCCATTAAAGTTATGTTTCCTGGTTAATGCGTAATATTCGCGATTTAAATGCTTCTCTGCATCTTTTTAAAGCAACAAATGTCACCTGAAAGTACAAAATAAGAAACAATTAAAACTAAAATAAAGCATATTAATATTCCAAGTTATGCTATTCCCTGATAACAACAGCTCAAAACTAATAAAACAGGCTCATCTGGGAACTGTGAGTCAACTTGACCTTAAACATAATTTACATACAAATAAATATGAGTAAACCCCTTCAAAGTGATGCAAGTAATCCTCTGGGTTTATTCTATAACAACTGGCTGACTGTACATTATCTCTTACTATACATCCTTACAACAGAAAGGTAACATGAAATAACATCTGTTTTGACCAGATCTACATTATTCCTGTGTTCTGTCAGACCAGAAAGATTCATTAATGAACAGCTCATAACATGATTTACAAGATGATAAGAGACTCAGTCACACGTCTTGTTACAGCTGACATTTCTTTCATGTATCATAAACAAATAGATTTGACAAGCTTGTATATGTGAACGTACCTTTTGTATTCTTCTGTGGTCTTTGCTTGGACCTTCTTTAAGTGGAACTTTACCAAACAGTTTCCATCCAGGCTCTCTTTGACCTTCTAGTGCACCGGTGTCCTTCATCATCTTAGTAAAAAGACTCCTTACAATTAAAGGAATAAAAAAAATAAAACAATTTAAGAAGACGGCTACATTTGTTGAGACAGATCCACTCCAAGTTTAAATTGTTCCACTACTTTTGACAAATGTGAATTTGAATACAAGGACAGAATTAAAAACTGAGCCCGTCTTAAGCTTCTGAAAGGTCTGAATTTCAAAACAGGATTCGCCACAAACAACAGAAACAAAATACATAATATGAGTGAAGCAAAAGGTAAAAAAACAAGTTCACTACTTTTAAAAAGGCTGAAACACTGCAGCAAAAAAACTGTATAGCACATGATAAAACTACCCAAGAAACAACAAACAAACAAAGAGTAATAAAAAAGAAACCTGTGGAAGAAGCTGGCAAATGATCCCATTCTTTTGGTCCTGGCGTCATGTGATGGTGACAATCCTGCAGGTTGTCGTTGTGGGCTGCTTACAGGTAGATCATTAGGAGGTGGAAACGAATTGTCGTCATTCTCAAATGTAACAACAGCGCTAGACTCTGATGTAACCATAAAGTCTAAAAAGTCCTCATTGCTGACTGACAACGTAGCAGAAAATTCTGTACTTAAACTGGATACACTACCGACCGAAATATCATCACTGCGGTTCAAAACACTCCTGCCCGTCGCACCGCAGATTCCGCCAGGCCCGTAGAGACATACCGAGTCAAAGTCACAACGGGGGAAAGTGGAGGACTTGAGTAAGGAACTGTCAGAAACATCCAAGTTTAATGTAGCTGGATTATCATCATGTGGAGGTGGAACCAACAGCTCAGCAGTGGTGACCCGTGCATGGACATGCTCCGGTGGGTTGATCTCAAGTGTGGGGATACCAGAATCCTGAGAGGCCAAACTACTGCAGTCATCATCATCACATTGGCCGTTAAAGGAAGTAAATGACTTGTAGTTGAGGTGTTGTGGCTGAGATTCTGACGGCATGTGATGGTTGACATGGTTCTGGATGAGAGGTTTGGAGGGATTCTGTAAACACTGGTTGACTGACAATTCACTGAATGAAGACGCTTCAGAACCTAGAGAGGTGCATTACAAATTTAAATGCGGAATAAGGAAATTATCATATTTATAAGCATAGAGACATATCCCCAAAATGAAATTTCTCATACAATAATGATTTATATATTTTAATAATTTTACTATTCACCATATAAATTCTTTATTTACAGAGAAAAAGGCATCCATCATATCTCGGAGTCATTTTGAATCAACATCTCAATTGTATCCAAGCAACCAACATCACGAAAAAATTCAGCGTATCACTCTATACATATCTTTCATTAGGTGATAACTGGACTGTGCTATATTTCCCATATGTCAATCTTCAGCTCTTTTTGTGTGTATTAATGGCATCCTACCTGATGAGTGATGAGCATTAATGCATGCTGCCGGATAAACAGCGTTCTGACCTTCACCTCACTAAAACCACAGCATAACGTCTAGCTTGCTTTAGTCACACTGCACCATCATCCAGCTTTTCTCAATATTACAGATACAACATTAGCTCACCATGACATAAGAAGTTATATTGTGCCTGATATAGATGGGAGAGGCAGTGACTAATACGAGCTCTACAGGTTCTTCTTCTTCAAGAAATTCACATAGTGTGTTCACCTGATCACCTACTTCAAAAATAACACCATAAATCTTTTTTGCTTTAGAACACTTATCAATATAGCCATGAAATTGTCATTTGAAAGTAAATCATTAAATAAGGAATGCACCTGACAGGTTAATAATACTTCAACGATGCATGACTTTGAACAATAACTTTTATCAAAGGTGACCAAGCCCATATATTTAAATTTCAAGTGTATTGTGTTTTGTGATGCTTAAATTGGCTATATTTCTGTATGTACTGTTATAAATTTAAAGTACAAAAATCTGATTATTTAAATACCTGAATGACTTTTAGGCCGAATATATCAAGAGTAAAATGTTTAACATGTTCACTGAGGATGGGTGTAAACTTTTCTTCATACAGTTGGATTATTGTAGCCCACATCATGTAGGTTAAGGGCCATAATGTGTTTTGTGTACTACAAACTGTGCCAATGCTTGTGAAATACTAATGCAGTATGAATCCTGTTACACTCTCCAAAACACAGTATCAGTCCTGAGATCTCAATCACTTCTAGCATCATAACATATCTCTTTAAATAATATGTCTAGAAAAAGATAAATTTTTATCATATGTGACCCTATCTCTGAAAACAAATAAGCTAAAAACTGTTTTTTACATAACCTAAAGAACATTCTGAGAAAATATAACCTTGACATCTTTAAATTTGACTGAGTAAGGCCATGTCGAAGACTGAAATTAATTGTTGAAATCAAAATTAGTTTATGAGACTTTAGTCTGGCGTTCACATGCAGAGTCACATACAGTACCAGTCAAAAGTTTGGAAACACTTACTCACTGTTTTTCAGATTTCCCCCACATTTTAGAATAGCAGTAAACTTATCTAAACCATGAAATTACGTAGTGACTAAAAGCATCCAAAATAAATGAACACCATGTTATATTTGATCATCTTTAAAAGTAGTCACCCTTCGTCTAGAATCTGCAAAATCATACTCTTGACATTTTAACATCCAGCTTCTTTACAACCTGGGAAGCTTTTAAAACAGCACTAAGGAAATTTCTATCTCTGCTGTACTCTTAATAGTTGACTTTTATTCATTGTTTGGTCCAAGTAAATCATTACAAAAATATTTTTGGATAAAACTTTAGATTTTTAAATAAAGAAGTGAATATGTTGGCACAATTTTATTTTTTTCTACAAAAGTATTTTCAAACGTTGAAATATACACCTTCACATTTTTGTCAATTGTGTCTAAACGTTTGACAGGTACTGTTTACCTACACTATGTAATATTATTAATGCTGTTAAGTTTAGCATTCAAGAACATTAGAAGAATGGAGTATTTTAGCACCTGTTGAATGTTTGTCCAACTTACCATCATTGTGTTGACCGGTTGTGTTGTTTTCGATGGATGTGTGCTGCTCTGCTTCTGCCATCATGTTCCTGCTGCAGGTGTAATGGCCATCACCTCTTCACCATCATTCCTGACCCTCCAATACACAACACATCAAACTAACTCACATACATGCATACAGCACCGAAGTAACAAGTGCATTTCACAATCGGAAATAACGTTAAAAACACTTTATCATTTACGCTACAAACTTACTTCAAACTTACTTGACGTACTTCGCTCACTCTTCACGGCATCACGAGAGACTTTAATACTACGTTACAGAAAGCGACTGCTATTAAACTACTGTCAAACTTCTGCACACGACCGAAGCTAACGGCTCGATATGAGCTAATCGAAGTATCTTACCTGTTCTGATGCTGCCACCGCCATTTTAAAACATCCTCACCGATATACACGCGCTGCCAGGAGAACAAACGCATCGATGAATTCACCTGCGCCGAGTGTCGATTCGTCTCAAACAAAGTAGAAAAACTATCGTCGCTTCCACCTGTAGCGTTTCGATCAGGCGAAACTCTGTCATTTAAAGAGAGGCAGATGAGCAGAGCTGTTTGAAAGTGTTAGGACATACTACCGACAGTCAGTAAATCAGGAAGTGACCTCCAGTGCCCTGTCGACACTGTACACTGAGCGCGACGCGACTCGAACGCTCCTGTTTTATTCAACGCAGCTGTCTACAGTACACAGCTTGCTTATGGAGTGGACATGGCGTGAAGGTGAACACGAGCAGGAAGTTTACTATGCGTTGATACGGTTTATTGCCGTTTTATCAGTAACCAGTGGGCAGACTGTTGTTATAGTAACTAATACAAATCCCAACAGACCTGCACTGAGCTGATTAAAGTGAACCTTCCTCATTCAACATACTGCCTTTACAATAGAGATCTTTCATCATTTACTCACCCTCATACCTTTCCAAACTTGTGTGACCTTTTTTCTACAGAACACAAAAGATTTTGATGTAGTGTAGGTAAGAGAAAAATTTGGTGTTGGTCGTCATTAACCCACTTTGTATGGGCACAAAAGACATTTCTCAAAATATCATAATACAGCTTTAAATGACAAAAAATTTTGACAGAAGTTTTATTCTATCTATAGTATACTTTACAGTTTTCTACATACTGTAAATTCCTGATATCAGGGTTAAAGCTTAAGCTGTACATAGACATTTTTAACAGTGACCTATTTCTCGCTGTTGCAAACAAACAGGAAAACAGTTAATTTTTTAAAGTTTATTAAAGGTTTTGAAACTTCACAATGAAACAAATGATGTACTCAGATGTACATGGCATTAGAACAATGCAACCAACTTTGTGTCTGTGCTGGGGTTTGATGACTTTGCTCAGGTATTGAGAGAAACGTTTCAGGGTTGGGCTCCAAATAGGAAGCTGTTACAAAGAGGAAATGAGGAAACAATTCGGTACTAAAAGCTACACAACATTGCAATCAAAACTTAAGCTGTAAGTGCAAATTCAACAGCTGTCCTCTCAAAATGCACACACTTTAGTGGCACTATACCTTTCAAACTACAGAATCAAACCAAACCTTGGAAAATTAAACAAGATGGCAAATGAATGCAATTTTCATTCTCCCACAGACATAAGTACTAAGGTCTTTCTCCAGCAACAAGACCACCACACACAAAACAGAGCCAGACTTGAAAAATAACAAAATTAAACTTTGTATTTCACTCCTTTTAGTAATGTTTTCACACATTTTAAAATATTTATCAGGTCAAACAGAGAAACTGTATCAAAACTAAGTTAAAAATGTCTGTTTATGCGGTTATAATTGTCACCCAAATTATTCACTTAATATGTATGCCCCTCAAAATACTTAAATTCATATCTTTTTGTCCTCTGTCACCCATACACCCTAAAACAAGCTTCTAATACAAGTAACAATTAAGAGGGCTGCCAAAATCAGAGGACAAAAACGTTTCTAAAAGAGTGAGTATTGATTGTGGAAATAATTCAATTTTGGAATCAGTGACATTGTTTTTTAAAAAAAAAAAAAAAACTTAAGAAGGAGTCCATACACAGTTATGGCATATAGTAAAAACAAATGATCTGTACCATTCCACTGGGCTTTAATCATTATATCAATGTAAAAAAGTAGATCTCTGTAAGCCACCATCAGACTCCTATAACTACAAGGAGGAAAAAAAAAGAACAAAATGGAAAAAAAAAAATCCAATTAAACCTAAAAGACTGGGTCATACGAAATAAGAAGGCTTAATCTGTATATCAAAGTCCTGCCAACAAAATAATTTCTTACTTGCAAAGTGGCATTAGCAAGTGATTACAAAAAATCTCCCTAGTAAAGGAATTGTTTAAAGAAATTTACCAATTTGTTGTAATGTTCAATTCTTTGTCACATTAAGATTACTCCTACAATAAAAATATTTTGACAGTAATGCAGTACCAATCCAGAAACAGTATGCAAGTGAACATGGAAGGAGCTGTATCAATGTATAAATATAGTAATTATTTTCTAGGCCTCAATTTGTTTTAGAAAAAAGGCTGCACACCAACATAGTTTTGAATATAAGCAAAATAAACAATAGGGTGCTTATGGAAATTAAACTTTCAGGGTTCCCCAAGTTCCAGCTTTACTGTTCAACTTGTAAATATACATTTTACAACATTTACAGTCTGCTTATGCAGAACACATGTAGTATTTTCAAGTAGATACATTTGTAACAAAAAGAATCAGCTGGAAAGAACTGATTGAGTGAAGCCAGCAGATGGCAGGCTAAACATGGAGATAACCTTTCATTGTGTGAAACACAGTGAAAGTAAAATTATAAGCTTATGGACTTTATAGTATGGACTGGTTTTTCCTGCAGTATGAAAATGAAACAACTAACAATAAAGAATGTGGAACAAACCAAACAGCATTCCTTATGCAAACGTAAGAGCTGCACTACATCCCCACCACCTTTCATTCCCCACCTTCTTAAAAATATATATGCAAGCAATCTTTCATACAGAGTGGTTTAGGCTTCATTCACTGCAAAAGAGAAGAGACAAATAAAATCTACCAGTTCTTAATACAAGCCATTGTAATGTATATGTTGTCTTAGCATTTACCAATTTTTTTTTTTTTTTAGAAGAGTTATGGTGTGCCAAGATAATATATTGCTTTTATACACTCCTCGTTTTAGATCTTGGTACTTAAGCTGCATCAGTACACTGAAACAGCCACAGATTTCTAGTAGTGAAGTAAAGAAAGTACATGAAATCAAATATTCCTTAAGCAATTAATTGTTACTGGACACAATTATATGCTCTTAATTAAAAGGAGCTACAGAATGAATAATTAGTAGTCACTTTTGTTTTGAAAAAGGGGAAGAAATTTCACAGAGAAACCTACAACCCAAACTCTATACCTAAAGACATACATAAAATGATGGATAAAATACCTGAAACTGGTATGTACTCTAATGTAAAGACTTAGAAACAACTATTATGAAATTATATAATTTGGTCAAAATGCTTCCAAATGAAACCCTCTTCTAACTGTTTAAAGCCCTCATCTACACCAGTATTTATACTTTACATGTTCCAGAAATATTGCAAGTTTTCCACACCAAAACATTTTTATGAAGGATAATTTTTCTATATTTTTCAAAACTATTCAAAAATATTTTTTACCTGAAGTAGACAAAAAATAAATGGTTAAACAATGGCTGTATTAGGAGGTATACTCATTCTAATTTAAAGGATACACAGCCTTTTTGTTTAATAACCTTCTGCATTACATGAGCTGTTTTTCAGTTTGCTTATTGTATTGTTGAACTTGTCAAAATCCTGCTTTTAAAACATGCTTTTAAAGCTGCATGGAACACCAACAAATAGTTGATACAATACAGCAAAGGAAAGCGTGTGTGGAGGGGCTCAACAGCACTATTTCCTTCAACACACCAAACCTCACACAACTCTATACTCTAGAATTCAGAGGAAAAACAAAAGACAAAAATCAAATGAGGTCTGGGGTTTTCAATCGTAGTGCTTTCAACCTGACTTCTGAGTATTCATAGTTAGGTCACAGAAACTTATACTATAAGAAAGACTAGGTTCACAAGCACATGCACAGTAGGACCACAGCTATAGTGTATCCTGGATCAAACGTAAAATAGAAGCTAAAATCTATAAGGGGTAAATTAAAGAACATACTTAATGCTTAACTATGTCTTTTTTACTCTCAAAATTAATCAACCTTGGAATTAGCAGACTGAAAACAAGTCTATAATAAATGCTGTTGAACAAAATCATCTAACTGCACATCCAATCTATTGCCATGTTTTTCCTCTTGAAGCTGATATGCTGTTTCAGGTGAACTGACTGAGGATTAACAAGGCTTAGGACAGTGTGGGTAAATAACAGCCCGTTATGGGCCCTGATGTTGCCGTTCTCGCAAAGTTTCTCCTATCCCTCTCCTCAGGGTTATGGTTGAAGGTGATGAGAGAAAACTGGCATTGGTATGCCTTGGTGTTCAGCAGATGATTTATATGTTACTGCTTCCTAAAAAGCAAAGGGAGATCCACAAAATTATTTTTCTAGACATAAAACAAAGTTCAAATGATTTTCTGATTAGTATCTAGTATTGTAATGTTTGTGCACTTCTTACCTCTGCACTGAGAACCTGGAAATAAAGGAGAACAAAGAGTACTTTGCCACCAGCACTCTTCTTGCGGTATATTAGTTAAGAGCTCTTCTCCAAAATTTAGCAGAGGAAACTGTTGAGGTGAAGAGAGAGAGAATAATTAAAGAAATAAATTAATGTATTAGACAATGCAACAATTGCTGAGCTAGGTATAACAAAGACAGCAAAATCTCTAATTAATATCAAAAGCACAATATATGTGAACTCAGCCAAATGTGGTCAACACAATTTAAATAGTTAATTTTCTTAAGTGATACCAAAGTTTACATCAAGAGCTCAGATATACCATGCATAGACTTTGACATTCAAGCAGCTACTTTCTGTAACATATTCTTTCTTACCTCATGCATATCTTGAAACCCATCCAATGACTTCCCACTTTTTGGAATCTGATCAGTTGCAACACATTTGCAAGACTCTGTCTCTCTGAAAGATTCCTCTTGTTGAAGAACAGAAGAATGCACATGAGAACACAACTCAGAGACTGCTGCTGTCTCACAATGTACACAAGTCTCCTGCTCTGTAATTGGCAGAAGGGTGCTGCCACCCTCCTGCGAATCGAGTGATGTCTGGGCACTCTTCTCCATGCCAGACTTCTTTAATCTGGGTAAGAACTTCCCAGATTCTAATTCAGATTTCCCATAATAAGGACCCTCACACTCTGCATCCTCCTCGAGAGGCTTGAGGTCAGCCTGCGGGTCATCAAAGAGGTCTGCTTGACCAACTGGAAGACTCACCTCCTCTTTCTCAGACTCTACATCTGATTCACTGCATTCAGCTGGAGACAATTCAGAGGCAGATATTGGCCGGAAATGAGTCCTTGGGGAAATTCGTATGGCCCGATACTGAGTCCGGTTGATGCCATATAACCAGGGGCAAAAGGGCTCGTTGTCTGAGTCTGAGCATAATATGGATTTTGGCTTGAATCCCGGGCTGAACGAGGCCATATCCTCTGGCTCAAAAGAGCACTCCACATGCAGGACCTGGGAAAAAGGGTTGTTCAGATCAAAGGATGAAAACGGGTAATCTAGTCCCGGTTCTTCTCCATGGAAGCCTCCGCATGATCCAAGTAAATCTTCATGGAAGACAACAGAAAATCCCTTATTTAAACCATCTCCTGTTCCTTTGGTAGCCTGCTCATTTTGACCAAGGGACACAATAGGTCTCCACAATGGCTTGTGGCCAGGAGCAAAGCAACTGCTTGTGTTCATGAACACATCTGCCCCAGCAATGGTGACCATATCAGAAGATGTGGCTGCTGCACACTGCAACAAACTCCCACAAGCATCACTGGGTGGAATCATAGCCCATTCCCTGTCACCACTTAAAGTCTTCAGCTCTCCGTAAACCCCTCCAAGAATAAATGATGTGCTGTCCTGTGAACTACAATTCCAAGGCTTGGCCGGAGCTGTATAATCCCCATCCATTTTAGACAGCTTGTTTTTATACAGTCCCTCGTCCTTATTCTGTCCATCCCAAAGATGATACTCAGAACGCTGCACAGCTTTCTTTTGAATAATTTCACCTTTTACATCCTTGTCAAGACAACTGCACTGGTAACCAGTAGCCTCCTCTGAAAACAAGTGCTCCCCTGTATTCTTCACCCCAAGTGTTAAGACACAGTCTCTGTCCCCAATAGCCATCCAAATATCTTTTATTATCCCTGAGGTGTATTCTTCAGTTTGTTGATTTGGGACATCTGAAAAAACAACAGCATTATACAGTTTACTCTCATCCTGCTCTAACGCTATGCCACAAATGGACTCCAATTTTGATTTCTTATTGAAGGGCTGGCTCGACTCTGTGCCTACACTTTGTTCTTGCTGCTGGTGACTTGGGTTCTCTTGCAAGAAATCCAAAAGGTCTTCCTCCAGACATGAAGGTGGAATAAGGGGGATACAACTGACCTCTTCATTACCGAACTGAGCAGACTCATCTGCTAGAGCACCGATCTGCTCGCTATCTGATCGGGTCTCCTCTGAGTGGGACCACGGACTGCAGGTTCTTGTTGATAAGTTAGAGCAGTGTTCCGTTTCATCAAAGGCACTGTTTTTGGTCCAAATTAGCAAACGAGATTGTTTGTTTCCTTGTGGATCTAAACAGCTACTTGAATCTATGGGAATCTCCTGACCCCCTGTGAGTGAGTCACTGGGGAAAGAAAAAGTAGGGCTATCATACTGCAACTCAAAAAGCGAAAAGCAGGAGTTTAGGGCAGAGATGCTACCACTGGCTTCTTGGAGATGAGGCCCTACAAAAGCTCCAGACAGCTTGCTAAAGTTAAACGGAACACTGTCCAACACTGGGGAGAGCCTGACAGGAGAGTCACCTGCACAACTTTCTCCCTCCAAATCCTCCAAACTAGATGATGAACAGCACTCCCACATGTAAGCAATGTTTTCCATATCTTGTGTGAAAGTGTCAGCATCGGAGGCTACCAGAGAATCCACCCTTATTGCACTTTCCCCTTGCAGCTCAAGGCCATCTAAAACTACACATCCCGCTTCAAAGTGTTTTCGCTCAATGCTCTTCTGCCGAATCATGTTCAAGATTCGACTTTCTTGTACCGCATCTGAGGCACTAGGATCCAATATGGATTGATATAGATCAACTTCATAGAAGTGAGTGAATTCAGACAGATGCTCGTCATCTAAATCTTGACCATCTTCAGGAGGAGGGCAGCTCGGAATTTCATTCAGTTCGGCTTCTTCATCACCTTCACCGGGCACTTCGATAAAGTGCCCATCCACAAAAGTGCCTGCTGCAAGGTATGCCCTTTGAAAACAAGAATTTGCAATGCAGATCCCTTGAATTCTCTCTGACAGACAGTCCACATCAATGGACATAGCCAAGTCATTGGAAGAGTCTTCTTTACTCCGATACTTTGTCTCCAATTTGCTTCTGCTGAGGGGGACAAAGTACTCAGAGATGGGCTCTGTGTACCAAAGAGGCTCCTCCATATACTCCTTTTTATTGGCCGCTCCTCCTGACTCCTGTGCCTCAACCAGATTAGCATCTTTGCGGATCTCCCTCAGAGGCCTCTTGCCTTTTTTCATGTAGTGATGCTGCTGCTTAGGTGGGCCTCCAGTTGTACTGATACCACCACGTGCATTTTTTCTTTCCTCTTTGTCAATAACTTTTAAAGCCAGTTTGACCTGTCCACCACTGCGTCCTTTTTTGTTTCTGCTGCCGGCCTCTCTAGACTTTTGCCTGATGCGGATTGCTTTGCAACTAGAGGTCTGGTCACCCTGGTTACCACTGGAGCTTGACCCAGCTTCACTAGAGCCAGAGGACCACGATCTGGGACGGAACCTCCCGTCGGTCCGGTGTTTGGCCTGCCTCTTACTTTGAGAAGCAACCTGATCATCAGGGACGCCTGTTGCAGTACCATGAAATCGGTTCTCCTTCTCTCTCTTAGTGCGTCGCTGTTGGGCCTTCTCGCTGGTTGCAGTGGAGCTGGGTGCTTCGAGCGTTCGGTCCTTAAAAGCTTCACCTTCGCTGGTGCCGTCTTTTGGGGAGGACGTGTCTGTGCTTGTTTGAGGGACAGCAGATGATGATGAGCTGGAATATGTGCAGGCTTTAGCTTTGTTCCACACTGGCATGATTTCTTGAAGACAAACAGGTTTTTCTGACAGAGGTGGAAATGCTTCATAGTACCTAAGGGAAAAGAAGCACCTGTAATTACTAAACAAAGATCATAACTCTACCTAAACAGCATTCCATATTGTCTGTAATATATTATTATAGACTGTAAAGTTCAATTTCTTACATTTCAACCTGGTCCTTAGAAGAAAGTGCTTCATCCAGTTCAGGAGACTGAGATATATCAATTCTTTTATTTCCTTGCTTTTCTTTTTCTGTAAAACATATAAACATTGATGGTAACAAAAACAATTTCTTCCTTATTTCACATTATTATTGAAAATTTCTCAACTGTAACGCTGGACTTGTTTTGCAGTTCTACTTGTTTAATTGTACTGCTTTTAAAAGTATATGAACAATACAATTTATTTTGTGCAAAATGCAATACATAGTAAAAAGCCAACCAACCTTTCTGTTTGTTTTGAATCTCCTTGAGTTTGGAGCAAAGCTCCTCAACCAAGCTTTCAATTCCAGAATTCTGTGAAGGAAAAAACATTTAATTTGCAATATTCTGAATGAAAACTTACAGTCTAACAGTCTAAAAATGTTAGTCTCTGCCCTACAATCTATGAACAAATGCTCAACATAAGGAACTAAATACACCAGATACAGGCTAAACAGAATCAAAGTGTACAAACAAAAAAGTGCAAGTCAAAGCACAAACAAAATATATTTTTGCCTATTCAATTCTAATAAAAATAAGCATTTTCACTTCTATAGGCTTTGGAGCAAAGGCAGCACATTAATGTTTTTCACAAGACACTAAAGCCGCTTTACGTGGCATCTTAATGGAGAGGGTATTTCTGGAATGTTGAGAGCTTAACCAATATTTGCTCTACTAATTCCTCAACACATTATGAACTCATTCAGTAAGTGTTGTGATCAACCCTACATATGTCTATATATATATAACCTTATGTTTATAAATCCTGAAATGTGTGTGGAAAACTGAAAATTTCAATGCCTATTTAGCAATGTTTATGCACCAGGCCCCTGGCCTGTAATTGTGTGTCCTGTAAATTTGAATTTTGCTGTGTGAATGTTTGTGGAAACGGGCAATTCCAGCGTTATGGATGTGACATTTTCAGTCAAAATGTACAATTTTTGAATTTCCACAGAATGCATTTATTAACAATATATGGAAGCATCTGTTTACTACATTTTAGCATTTACTGTTGATAGAGTCCTGACATTTAAGAAATATCAGTCTACAAACAAGTTATCTTTTTTTTAAATGGAAATATACACACGTTATGGATGTGACAAAAAAAGCATGTTTTTAATACCTTGTAGAAATTAAAATGCACAAACAAGAAGCAATAATACACAACAAATTACTGTTGGAAAGATATGGCATTTTAAAGAATTATAAATCAGTAAGGGAGATTTTTTATGGTAAAGTTGACATTTGCATGAAATTGCCCAAATACAAAACAAAGTGACAATACAAAGATCTTACTTCATCAGATGCTGAACGCAAACATTGCACGGCAGCTTGTTTCTTCATCTCTTCCAGACTAAGGTCAGTCCCTCCCTTCCTCTTACTCTTCCCCCATTTCTTCCCTGTTCCTTTCTCCCAGCCTAGGAAGATGTCATTTTCCTGTGCAAAAAGAAAATCAGGATTTACTCTGATTGCTTGAAATTATGACATCAAGTAGCAATTTTTCACAGCATACTCAAGTAAGTTAATAGGAAAGCACTGAATTAAGAAGACTATAACCAGCTTACATCCTGTAAGATGTATCTTTCTAATCTTTCTAAAGAAAACTTAAGGGCCTTTAATCAGACATGTTTACAAGTCTTTGATGAAGAATCAAGTCATAATGAGTTGTCAGTCAAGTCCATTTTATATCTTAAGTCTTATGGGAAAACAGATGTTTGGACATTCAGTCTAACATCTGTGCTTTACAGAAGAAATAAACGAATATGGGACAAGAATGCCATGACAGCTTTGTACATAAATATGATAATTATAACAGAACGCAATGATTTCTTAGGTGTGAAATGCATTACATCTCATTTACACTTCATACAGAGCTTAGAAATGTCACTAATACACGTTTTCCATACCTGGTCCTGCAGGTCATAGTCATAGCTATCATGCAGCAGCAGGCTAAGGACATAGCGGGTGTAGATCACTGCATCTATGCCACATTTCTCCAGCTCCTGACCCAGCCAGCTCTGCACTGGCCCAAGTGACTGCAGGGAAGACATCTCTGAGGAGGGCACAGGGCCTAACAAAGGGAAGGCCCGTGAAACTCTTTCAGGGACAGGGCCGTCTGACTCTCCGCTCACTGGACGATGGAGACTAGGTTGGTGCCATTTTCCGATGCAGTTGCATGTTTCCAGGTGGACATGGGGGAGTGGTGCGAAAGGGACAGAGCTTAGATTATTGTAGGGGAGGGGATTCAATCCAGCAGGACAAACACAGGAAGGTCTACATGAAGAATCATGTAGAATCTTCTATATATTTGTATTGCTGTAAGCAAGAGAGGCTCTAATCTTCAGGCATGGCTGTGACCACTGGAAGCTAACAGCTTATTGAATGGGCTTACTTTCAGTCAAAAGGGTTCATTTTGAATCACAGCTGGTTCCAGGCCTAACCTGAAAGATAAAACAAAAGCATTTAGTTTTAAACCAGATGCAGTAGAAATTTTAACAAACATGTCTAATAGAATTCAGTATAAAAGTTCCATTGCAGGAAATTTCAGCAAAATATTACCTTTTGTGTTTAGCAAGACAATGTCTGAGCACATGACGAAAGAATTTACATTTTGGGCAAACTAACACTTTAAGGCTTGGTTTATGACAGTAAGCCTATAGTGCCAAATTAAAATGCACATTCAAACTGTCTTAACTTGTATCTTGAAATATGTGACCTGTCTGTGATAACCAGACTAAACTCTAAAAACCTAATTCTGAGATAATGAGCATTTGGAAGTTTGATTTCACCTCCTAATTTTACAATGATTTAAATCTTTGACATCATCTTACTCAGACAATATTAAAGATATCAAGATTTTATTGTTATAAAACGTTCTTAACATTATTTAGGACGATTTTATGTAAAAAACAGTAAATCACAAAAAAATGACTTTTACAGGCAGGGTCACATATTTCAGTGGTATTGTTCACACCAGTTGTTTTTTTTTTGAAGGCACGTTTAATAAAGCCATCTAAATCTCCTAATTTCACCAAGAAATACTGCTGGCTTAATTTAAGCCTTAATACCAACCCTGCCCAAGTAATGAGCATAAATAGTGGCATGATTGGAATGCTACCTTAATCAAGTTTTATTTCTGGTATTTATGTGATGCAGGACAATACATGAGTTTACAAAAATATGTACATAAACAGGTAATACATGCTATGACTCATGTGCGATAAACACCTCCAGCCAATATTCAAATGCCAATATGCCACACCAACTACTTTGAAACTAATTTATATGCACAGCAACCTGGCACACAGAGAACTGTCATTTCAACTTTTTGCGAACCAAAACATACATGACAAAGAAAAATTATTTTACCATGACCATAAATGCATTTTGACCAAAGTCTTAATTTGTGCCTAAAACACCAGAGGAACTCCAGAGTACATATGAACATAAGGAAACAATGTTAATTAAAAAACAACTGAAATTAGGGTACATATTTATTTATTTATTTGCATTTAACGCCATAGAAACTAGGATACATCCAGAAACCACAAGGTTATTTTTCAGTAATTACAAAATTACTGAAATTATCTGTGAGAATCAGGCTGAAGTCTCAAAATCAAATTATGAGCTAATAAGCATCACATTTTTTACCTCACCTATAAATATCACTATGATTTTAATCTTTGACATGTCAATACTAAGTCAATATTAAAGAAAGCAGGAAACAGTAAATGACAACAAATTAATGGGTTTTTACAAGCATGGTCACATATTCCCAGTCCTCTGTCGTCACACCCATCGTCATTCATTGACTGCCGAGTATCACAGTGTATTCATTTCATTAAAAGAACTTAAAGTGGGCGTAAAAATCTTAGAAATAACTATCAGTCATCAGATGAATGTTTTCAGTTACCTTTCTAAACATCACAACTATACAAAACGCCTTTACATTTTATTTATTCGAGACTGACGCAGAAGTTATTAAATGAGGAACTGCTGGGAGTCTGTGGAACACGTTATATACAAGAGAACAATTCAGACTAGAGCCATCAAGCACGTTTCATCTTCATACTTAAACGTGCATTACAACTACAGTCGGTCAATGTGAAATACTGCCCTTGACGTTTGCCCCTTCATATGGCTTAAGTTAATCGCGTCAGAGTAGCTACAAGCATTAGAAAATGTACATTTCAGTCGTGTAGTAAAATACAATTTAGCGACATCGCCCAAGATGTCTCAATACGTCTGGTTAATAAGAAATGTTAACCACATCAATATACCATGCAGTATAGTCATTGTTTGACAATGACAGGAGAAGAGAGGAATGACAGGAGGCCAGCTGACTAGCTAATGGCTAACGATCACCTGACTAGACACAATACTCAGCTCAGTTACTGACTGTAACATTTTTTATTTGCTACTGTTTTTACTTAAGTTTGAACAAAACAATCAAATGTTACAGCAAATTTCGTTTAATAAAGACGTCCATATGCCACCTTCTTAGAACTGCGAGTGCAGTAGACAAACCACATACCACTTTTCTCTTACTCAGCATGAATCAGCTGTCATTAATTTGTTGTTCTGCTTAACTATACTGAGAAAGGATTATAATCACGTGCAAGCTGTGGTAAACGATCGTTTAACTGAGCTGCCGCTGTGCTTCACAGTAACCTGTCTGATAAGTTACAAAATGTTTACTTGCCAGCTATTTTCACTGCATGTGTAACACGTTTCCTTTTAAATTACGAAACGCGAATTTTACCCGGTGTGCACGATAAATGTCAATGTCGTGTAACGTGTCGTTCTGACACGGTTAAATGATAAAAAATGACCGCTCATACAGTGTCGTTTGCTGGCTACCTCGGACACCATTTTACGCAACAGAGAGTCAAACACTAGCCCCGGTTTATCACTTCCTCGAAAACTACAAACAAATGAAGTGTTTTGCTTTAAAACAACCGCCCTAAAGCAGTCCTAAACGAATAATTCTTGCAATTATTCAAAAACAAAAATGTCTGAAATAAAAAGGAGGCGTTAGTAAACACAAACAGTAAGCAGTAGCGCTTGGCTAGGCTAGTGCAGCTGGAGCTAAACCGGGGAGGAGGCGCGGCTGATTTGCCTAGCTACAGACGTTTGTAATATCTGACATTACGACGTAAAATATAACAACTTGAGTGCAATACAAACACTAACAACACTCAACATACCCAAACGCAGTTTAGGACAATTTAATAATCTTACCTGCTGTAACCCTACGCAGTGTGCTAAAAGCAGCAGGAGAAGCGATGACTTCTCTCCCGCTGCCGTTCCGAGCTCGAGCTCTGCGATCCGCCGCAATAGCGTCACAGATATCAGGCGCAGGGTAGAGTCTGTTACGTCCTTAACTCGGGATAGGACGCACCTGACGACATTTTGGATCAAGCTCGGCCTGCATCATATGTTTCCTACCATCACATGACAGTTAGGTCTGAGCCAACATGGCCGGTAGAGAATAGATTTAAAGCGACTTTAGACACCATTTTATTTGTCTCCAGGCAACAGGACAGATTACAAACCTGTTAGCATGGCTGATATCCCTCCGCCAGATCTTGCATCAGAACGAATGAACGAGTTCTGGCTGATCTGTAGTCAATTGAAATGTACTGTGGAGTATGAATGACAAACTCAGCACCCCTGTGGAGCTTTAAGGGTAACACGATTGAGCAATGTAGTATAGAATAGGTACATTTTTAATGTAAAAATGTGCGAATTAAAACTTTTAAACCATCATCCTGTATATTTGCTAAAGGAAAGCCCGCTTAAATAACAGACTCTGGAGGATTAAGATGACTAAATTATTTTAGAAATCCAGTATCAAGTAAGCTAAAAATATCAAAATATTTTTTAGCGTTTGGTTATTATATAGAAAATACTCATTTTATAATGAATATACGAATATTGAATATTTGAATTCATGGCAAGCTCCAGAATATTTTAGAAACGTTAGTGGGGGCATTCAGAAGTTGTTATGGACAGTGGGAGACCTCATATAAATCCACTGCCAATTTATTTGAACAAATTTGAACTATTTTAACACTCTTGCCTAATGATGATTGTTAACTGTAGGCTTGCAGTGCGTTTTAAGTGCTTAGCTGTATGAAGTGACATAAGAGGGTGTAATTTAGTACTGTACAGTACTGTACTTAAAACAGTGATGAGCAGTCACTAGCAAAATTATGACTAAGTATACACTTTTGATTTAAATGATGAATAATGTTATAATTCGCGAGATTTCAACGGGTTCATGAAACAGGACCGAGAGCTGTTTTTGTCACCCACTCATACAGTACTGTACAGATACTGCGTTTCAGACAGCTCGGATATTTCCCACCTCAAACCTGCAAATAACGTCTGGATTTAGTAAAAACAGTTCGTATATTTACTAACATTAAAAGTATTTAGTAACATTAAAGTGGTGCCGTTTCAGATATTATGGGTTGAGGTGGGAATATCCTAAATCTCTCCAAACAAGCCGAAGTCTGCCGTTCATTCATTGCGCTGCAGGCGACTAACTTCAGCCTGACCTGCCTGCCATGAGTCAGACATTTATATGGACGACTGAAGCCCCCTAACGGTATTATCCATTTTCTGAATGGAATTTAATGGATGTGCCCCGAATTATAAAAAATGTAATATTTTTTTTATTTAAACAGGTATTAACAATAGAGACTTTTAAAGTAGTGTAGTAGTGTAGTAAAGTAAAGTAGTTTGAGTAGTGTTGTAGTCAAGACCACCTAAACCGAGACCAAGACAAGACCAAGACTTTGAAGGGTCGAGACCGAGTCGAGACCGAGTCAAGACCAAGACTTTGAAGGGTCGAGACCAAGTCAAGACCAAGACCAAGACAGGCCGAGACCGAGTCAAGACCAAGACCAGTGCAAGTCCCCACACTGCATGACACACTTATGATAAAATGTGGAATATGCATACGATTGATATAATTTAATAACACTTGTATTTTGTCAATGAAGTTTGTTTGTGGACAGCAAGCCTACCACACTCCTGTTAAAAACTGAAGCTAAAACGCCTCGATCGCCCCCAGGTGGTTGGTCCCAGTAAAGCTCATAATCCCCACCCCTTCTGCTTGGCAAATTATTATATAATAATTATTATATATTATATTATTATATATTTTTGATTTACATGTTGGTAACGTTATTGTGCAGCTTTATTGTGCAACGGGGAAGGAAACCCTGCTTTTTTGCAGATGAACTCTTTGTGACTTAGATAGCCAAACTGTATAACACAAGATGTGTCTGACATCTCTCCGACAGCCACGGTCACGGTGACGGCACAGCTTGCTCTCCTGTCTCCCGCATTCACGTGTGGAGTGTGTGTGTGTGATGCGATGTGGGGGTTGGCGGCGCGGGGAGTAAAAACTAAAAACATTTAAAATTAGACACGAGTCAAGCTCTTGGTCGGAAGTTTAATGTCTAATCACAGTAATGATGTTAACAAATAATTTCGTGATATGCCCTCAGTTTTGGTCTTGACCGGTCTTGAAATTAAATCCCGAGTCCTCTTCGTCCGAGACCGGGACGAGACCGAGTAAAAATGCGGTCGATTCCGAGACGAGACCAAGACCTTTAAAAAGTGGTCTCGAGACCAAGACCGATCTCGAATACTACAACACTAGTTTTGAGTAAATAAAATGTGTTTTTTGGCTACAAGTACAATAATGTCAATCGTATTTACTAATGAAAAACAAACTTATTAATTACTTTAAAGCGCATTTTACTCACTCTTGAATACAGATAGAGAAGTCTAATAAAAACGATAAGCAAATGCAGCTTTAACTTGCTATATGACATTGATTAAATGCTAGTTAAAAAATAAGGCTCGTTCAGTTATCAATATTGATGTTGTACATCAAATGTGTATTGAAGGATTCCGTTCTTTTTTCATCGTATTCATGCATATATTCTCTTTATGGGAAGAAACACACATTAAGATCACATAAAACAGAGAGTACCTGAATGCTTATGAGTATGTTAACGTTAATGTAATGTATTGTTGTGTTTTTAGCCCCTCCTGCTGGTTACGTAATGCTAATACAGAAAGATGTGCATTATGAATATAGATTGCTGTAAAGAATCTAACTAATTGTGTAAGTGGATGTTGTTTTTCATATGTTAAATGTGTCATAGGCTTCAGAAAATATGTCTTAGCAATTGAAAAATACTACATTGTACTTTATTTAATAGCACATTTTCTGTATGTCAATCAAACTCCAATCACCTGATTAACAGAAGAGTATTTTTATTTCAAAATTAAAGCATATACCAATAATACAAGCCATGATATTGTAAACTTATTCATGTTACATTCTATTTGGATTTTAACAGCAGAAGAACAATACGAAAGCAATGAGGCAAATTGTATTTTCCAAACTACATCTATTTCACTATAGAACAGGAATAAAATTAAACAAAAACATTGTTTGTTTTTTTCTTCTTTTTTTGAGACTGAGGGGTCATTTTAACCAAAACCACAGGACAATAAATACGCATAAAATATTAAAACACTTCAACACATGGTTTCCGAACGTAATCTTGAAAACTGTTTCAGTGAAATGAAAAAAGCAAAAGGTCAAATACTTAGTGGCATTGAAATATTTCAGAGATTAAGACAGCTGAGGCACAGGCCTCTGCATTCACATTCAAAAATCTGTATTTCATCTTTGTGCTTGTTTTAGCTTTGTACAATAGTGCATAAAGACATACTATGCTGGTAGTGAATAGTTCATGATGATTCAGTTAAAATCCATGTTAACATAAAAGAGCATACTTTCAGATTCTCTTTAACATTTATTAAAATTACCGTTATGTTTGGCCCAAGATCTAATTTGAGTCTGTATAATCTAAAGATATGCTTATTTGCTGGTGCCCATGTGTCTGTTACTCTTTTCTGGCAACACAGACGGCCTGACAGATGGAGCGATCTGTAGGAAGTAAGGGTCTAACTGGGAGTGAGTGGGCACTGAGCTGGGGGAGGGGCATGAATCTGCAAACCCCTAAACTGCAACACTGGCCCTACTCTACCAGCCTATGAATCACAACACTGATTAAAGGTATGTTTTGATTCGCCCATTAAACCTCTTTTTCAGCTGAATCACGACTTTACTTGGTATAACACTTTTATTTGACCCTGATGAATAACTGCATGTAAACACAGAATGCATGAAAGATTCCCAAATAATGCATTTGTACATCCAATAGAAATGACTCCTATGTTTTGGCCTCTTGGCTACTCAGGGGCTAGTTTATACTTATCTAATATTATTAGATACATATCTAATAATTCTATTTTTATTAGAATAAATAAAGTGAATAAATCCTCTGAATGACTATTGACAGTATAGGCCCATTAGAGTGACAAACAGTATGTAACAAATACACAGAAATTTGGTTCAAAATGTCAAAATTATTCCTTCAGGGTCAAGTCTTATTTAAGCCCTATTGACAGCATTATTAGCATTATGTTGAACACCATGATTTTTACTTATTTCTTGATTAAAAAACCTAAAGTCACAGTTACACTTACACCGCTGACAGTGGAAGTAAACCAGGCCAGTGTTTAAAAGCAGAAATGCAAGGTCTGCATATCTGCATCAATGACCAAACATCAATTACTTCATGCTCTTTGTGATGACTTTTCAATGCGTTATGGACACATATGTAAAATGTATCCGGGTAATGGGCTTCAATAGCATTTATTAATACTTACTATTACATTTTGTATGTTTTTGGCTAAAACTATTTTTTCACACTTATTGTCTGGCCCTAAAATTCAAGAATATTTGTGTGGTAATCGACACATATGCCACACATGCTGTCAATAGGCTGTATTTACGTTCCTTTAAAGGAATAAATTGATCATTTTTAATTAAAATCTGTTACCTCCTTAACCTGCGTCTTTGTTGATTATTTTTCACATCAGTGGGCTTTAGAGGCGTATGGGACATTTTCTTTGTTAAACAATTAAACAAAATACTGTTGATCAGTGGACAAATGAGGAAACGGGGTTTACTGCAAATGGAATCCAAATTCTTTGCTTTAAAACAGAATAAAAATATATAAATGCTGGTTTCATACATGTATACAATTCCACACGTTAGTCTTAAAACTCGCTACGGTTTTCAAAGTTTTGAAATATAGAATTAGGATTTTTTTCTGTATCGTCAGTATGGACCAATCACCACAGTCTTTGGCAGTGTAATAACAGCACAAAAACATTAAGACGAAACTCTTTCAATAAATAAGATTAATATGTCAGTTAAACAAATATTTAAATTCAATCACTCAGCACCAACTAAACACAAAAGCAGTTCTGCAATAATAAAAAGACTATGATAACAGCAGCAATTAAAGCATGTGAATGAAAGTCAATTTTAGTCATTCTTATTTCAGGCGAACCAACTTGAGGCCTTGAACTAGCAACATTTAGATACCAGTACAATCTCTGGTGTAAGAAAGAGGTGTTTTCAAGACTTCCTACTCTTAGCTCAGAGCTGCCTGGACGAAACATCTTGGTAAGAGCATATGACTAGTTAGAAAACAACTGGAGACAATCAGAGTAATAGCAGAGGAAAGTTGGGGAAGTACTTGCATTAGAATTCCAGTGTTGTACTTCCAGCTGGATTGTACGAGGTCATTGATTGAAGATGCTCATTCCATCAGCAGAGACTCTGCTATATCGGACGCTTTTGCACATGATGTCTGCTAATCATTTCAGAATTGTCTTGCTCATAATTAAAACGAAGTTCAAAATGTACTTGCTCATGCAAACTGCAAGCCTCAGCAAAGCTGTACGAGCTGCCAACTTGGGCAAATACTCTGATTATACATCTCAACTAATCTGATACGCAGACCCACATATAAACAATGTAATGTAACCAGATCAAAAACAAGCTAATAAAATAAACGTAATGAGTCACAGTAACCTGGACGTCCAGGGCAAAAACATCAAAACTATATATGTCCCATTGTCGTGATTTCTGCTATTGATACAAGCTATGATTTACAAATTTAACATTAGTTGGATACAGTGTTTCGGCATTTCGATACATAAAACCTTGAGGTGCAGCATCAATGCTTTTTAGAGTCCAACTAAAACTTTTCACAGGTTATAGCATCCAACAGCACGCAATCCAAGAAGGCAAAGGTATGCTCGGAAAACACACCGTTCTGTACTGGGATGACAGGTCGCCTTCATATTTGCTCAACAACATCAACAAACAATCATATGGACCCCAGTTAGGACAGAAAGACACATATTAAGGCCATTTTGTATTAAATGTGGTAGGCTAACCTCTCCCTAGAGACCAACCACACATCCGGAGTTAAAGTCTGATAATCATCGTAGCACATAGTAAACATTTTCTCCTCCTTCTGCTGTCTCTGTGGCTCCAGTACACACACACACACACGCACACACAGTGTACATACTGACAGTTCAGATTGCCAATAAGTTGATCAACACATGACCAATATGTACACACACACACACACACTTTACACTGAATCTTACAGTTACATTAAGTTATAAATCCTGTAAAAACGTCCTAGAATAAAAGCAAAATTGCTGTACTTTAGGCTCAGAAATTGAAGAGGTCACTAAACCTAATGTTACATAATCAGACAAATGGAGGCCTTGGTGTCTGTTTGTTATTGTGTTCATTCCATGTCGCTGCATACGAAGGTTACACACATACAAACGTTGTGTTTGAGCATTAATGATCTGTTATTATGTTGTTGGGGCAGTACTTGTGTATTTCATGAATGACCAGTAGTGTTACGTTATAATAAATAAATAAATAAACAAATTATGTTTAATAACTTGATCGGGTTTAAGCGAGCAGGAAAAGTGAATTATAATTACAGTAGAATCTAAAACTGAACTTGCTCTTATTGAAAGGAACAATCTAAACTGTATATAAAAACACGAGATCTGTAGTACTGGACGTCAGTGTTCAGATAAAGGACAAGGAGGGTGTGAAGGCTGTGCACTCATGGAGGCTCTACTCTTCTGAGGTCTTCTGAAGCTGTCTTTCATACAGACTGAGTACATGATGAACAAACTGATACTGCTCCGCTGTCTGAATCATCCCACCTCTGAAAAATAACAGCATGGGATCAATTTGAATTATAGTCCATAATATAAGATTTGTTGTTTGTTTTACATTGTGCAAAATGTATGTATAGCAACTGATAATAGCCTAATGCAACCACATCAGATCTTGCATGTCTACTTGACTTTAGATTGGCCTGAATCCAGCTTAGGCCTAGCTTATAACTATTGTGCTTTCCCAGTATACAATCTGACTCTCATGTTTAAAGTTATAATGTAAATACAGTGAAAATACTTTGTACCTGTCCAAACGTAGCTGACTAGTGGTCTTTAGGATGTCAACCACACCTTCATTGCTTAGCTGCTGGCATAAGATGGAGGTAGCAATGAAACAGCCAGTGCGTCCAATCCCTGCACTAAGAGTGAAAAACATGATGTAAGAACTAAGTTGGACAAAAATGAGAAACAGTCCAAGCACATAATTGTGGTTATTCAAAAGTATCAATGAAAGACTGTATAGATTTACATGGATAAATAAATGATGCTCTACTGTTGGTACCTGCAGTGGACAATGACAGGGCCACTGGTAGGCGGAGACTGTTTTCTTGCTTCCTCTACTTCCTGAACTAATTCCAACAGAGGCGGGGCTTTATCTGGAGTTTTTTGATCTGGCCAGGATGTGTACCAGTACTGTCTGAGAGTGCGCTCCTCACCCTCGCTCTACACACACAAACATTCAGTTATATGTTAACACAATTGTATACATTTATATATACAGTTTTACTATACTAAACTAACACATTATTTGATATCGCTTTTAGATATCTTACACACATATTGTCATTAACAATATTTGCATCAATTATGTGAAGCGCTGCACTGCTAAGAATATTTGTTGCCATGACAGCAATGCCTCCAGAGGAGACACACTCAGAAAACACATTCAGAAAGAGAAAAATATTCCACTCAACCTGCACTTCTCTGTTGCTCGCACAGAATAAAAACATTGACATAGTAGAAACTACTTCCCAAAGAAGTGATGGCTTTAAACACGATTAAATTTGTAGTTCTGACAACAGGAAGAAATTTGACTTTACTTCCTCCTATCTTTTACTAGTCTCTGTAGTTAGGGTCTAGTCTTTTGTTTTATATTTCAAGAGTTTTAAAATGATCAAATATAATACTTTTGTAAAATTTTATAGATTTGAGATCCTACAAATGGTAATCAACAAAAGACTGAAAATGCAGAGCAGTTATTTCTTTTAAAATCTTTCACCGTAAATATCAAAAAGCATAAATAAGTTCTTTTATTAACACACAGTCAAACAATAACAAACCTTCACAGTGAAAATCCTTAGACTGTAGTCATCTGCTTGAATGACCCGTTTGACAGTGATCTCGATACCTTCACAGACTACACTGTCCTCTGGCCAGTATTCTGTGCATTTCTGTAGGAAACACATTCATTTATACAATCAACGGATATTATTTTTAACCTCTTTAACCTCTAAAAAAACATATTCATGATGTCTCATCACCTGTATCAGGTTTATGATGCCTGAAGTTACTCATTTATAAAATATCTATCTTTGACAAAAATAATGAAACAGGTCCTTTTAAGCTAGTTAGTTGTTAATATCTAATAGTAGCAGCATTTTGAATAGTGTTTTCTTTAAGGGTCAAAGTACTTGAGCAAAAGGTGTTCATTCAGATTTGCATAACTTGAAATACACTTCTGAACTTTAGGTTCTGATTTATGTCCTCTGAAAGAAAGACAGGGTCAGGACTTCTTCTAAACATTGACAAAACTATAATTTACAAGCAACATTTCAGCATGTAAACCTCAAGACCACAACTATTATCCTTGTGTACTTTACAGTTAATACATATTTTCTGCCAAATACATTCTGTTACAGCTTGTGTAAATGCACTTTTAGATTGTCACATATGACGGTGAGAACGGATTATGTAGATAACCAGACCTCATTTTTCTCTTCGATGTTGGTGATCATGACAATAATGGGACAGCGTTCCTGCCAAACCATTCTCCAGAAATCCCCCACTGTGTTTACAGTGGGACCCTGTGTGGCGATGTATGCCTTCTCTTTCCCTCCATAGCCCTGAAATCACACATAAAAACAGTATTACACCAATAGCTCCCAAACTTCACACAGACACTCACACAAAGCTAAATGATGAAGTCATGTGATTCTAACAACTAACAAACTTATTGTATTGTAATTTCAATCTTAAACTATCATTTAATGATAAACAAACTGCAATGTGACATTTGGAGCGAATACTCACCTTCAAATAATTAGCGTTGATGTAGGTGCTTAGAAAATCACTCTCCTCTTTTGCTTTCAAGCAAACTCTACTATGCGTGTCTGCACATAGAGAAACAATCATATACATACAAAGATCAAAAACAAACACACAGTTTAATACATAATGAAGCTATTGTTTACTAATGATATGGCAAGCTGTGTACAAAATATATACACACTTGGTAGTATGGTTTTGTAGCGATTCTTTCTCACCACGCCGGGAATGCTATATTCCTTGGGGTCCACAAAATTCATGGGTGTTTCCTGTTTGCACCAGAACCACAAGATGAGTAGTGATGAGGTTATGATTAGTGGTTATTGTGTGTATATGCACGTGACTGGGAGTTGTACTCACGTAGAACTCGGCCTGCAGCACAGCATCATCCAGAGCACGCGTGTGGAGCTGCTCAGGTGTGAGGAGGTTAGATGCATTCTGCAGGTATTCCTGTGTGCTCTGCTCTCTGGGGGACAGCAGGGCTCCATATGGCTCTGTAGTGCCCGGGGTGCACATGTCCAGAGTCAGAGACACGTTTGAACCTCTCCTGCAAATTACAGCAGAGTTTAGGTGATCTTAGGGCATGTGAAAGAAAAACACTCTGGGTGATCTGCAAATAGGGATTACAAAAACAACTTTAATGAAACTTTTTGCAACATTATTATAAACAGGCCACAACTATTTTGTTGAAGTTATTTTAGTTGTTTATTGTTTTATACAGTAAAGGGAATGAAACGCTGAATGTACTGGGAATTTGTCTGTGAATGTAAAATAATTGAAAATTATAGTAGTAGTTTACCCAAATATGAAAATTCTTGTGACAATAAAAGCATATGACACCTTTTCACAAAACATGGAAAAGCCAACAAGATTCAAAGTTGCCACCATATTTGAACTTAGTGTACTGATCAGTTTATATCTATGAATATGTGATATATCGATAACCTCAAAATATAAATTGCTAATATACATAAAATATATATGAACTCACTGGAGTCATTAGGATTACTTTATTGATGGATAGAGGTGCAATTTAGGACAAGATAAGAAAAGGAAAAATAATGAAATTTTAACATAAAATTATTTGTTTGTGTACAACTAAAGAAAGTAAGTCATATACAGCTACGATGGCATACGGGTGAGTAAATTATAAAGAATAATCATATTTGGGTCAACTACTACATTAATCACTAAACTGACAAGGGCAACTCATAAAGCTAGAATTAAACACACAAACCAGAAAAAAATGATTTATGATACAGTATATAATATTTATCAGAAGCGACATGTTTAGATTGAAGACATGAGATGTAAACTACCTTTCCTGCAAGCCCACAGGCTTAACAGTGAGAGTTACAGGATCAGCTTCAGTCTTTATGTCCATAAAACAATCAAACACGGGAGTCTCAGGAACAGCATCCAATTCGTAGAAATCCTCCTGTTTGGTATCTGTCCATTCTGAATATGTAAAGGAGGGTTGCCTGCTCATGGACTGACGGCGATCATCAGGGAAGCAAGGGGGATCGCCAGGCACCAGGGTTTTAATGCAGAACAGCGCCTGTTGTGACAGCACGGAGAGAAAAATTCCACCTTTACACAAACACTTTAATGTTCGATACTGTATTGTTGATAGAAACAATGTAGTGTTTAAACCAGCTGCTTAAAAAGCATCAGGTTCTTAAACTACCTACTATACAACATACTTACTCCAGTACCGAGGATGACTACACCTAAGAAGAGTGTAGCTATGAGAGGCAACAAACTCTCTACCCTCCAAATCTCTATCTGTAAACAAGTACATACAAGTTTTCACTTTTAAAACAAGACAAGTTTTTTGTCACAGAAGTTGTTATTGCAGTTCTATCTCTGTCACCTGTTGATCAGAGGCATCACTGGTGGAGAGAAGGAACTGTAGAAGATCCAAAACTTTGTGTGCGGCTGGAAAAGCCCTGTATCCATTCAGCATGTAATGAACCCACAAACCCTGAACACAGCAATAAAACATACTTATTGGTTATACATACACAAATAAAGAAAACATTTCCACTTTCTTTCATTTTAAACTTTATTTACAGTATTTATTCAAAGCATGTTAGGTTTCTATACATCATGGGGTCTTCCATAGACATGATCATTTTTATATTGTACAAACTGTATATTCTATCCCTTTACCCTACCCCTAAATCTAACCCACACACAAATCTTTCTGTATTTTTACATTTTTAAATAAACATAATTTAGTGTGATTTATAAGCTGTTTTCCCGTTTGGGACCAAAGAAAGGTCAGAAATTACAGATGGGGACATACCAGGACCACACACTAATTCATACATAAGGCATACATATACAGATGCATATACATATACAGACATTTTTACAAATAAACATTTAAAGCTAAAATTGTTCAGCTACCTGGTTGAAAGGTTGCAGTAAGTTCATAAGTGGCTCAAATAAATGAGCAACCGTTGAAAATTTAGGGAGAACAGAGTGTATGTTTACCTTGGAGCATGTAATTATTTAATAATATTTTACAGGAATACACATTATCTGTATGTATAATTTGTGCATGAACTCACTGTGAGTTGAGACAGCATGTACAGCAGAAGAAAAACACCAGCTGTAACACTTGCTTTCAATATTCTTTCCCACAGAGCAGCTCCAAGCCCCGGCAGGGGATCATGGGTTTGTGGGATGGCACTCTCCTGCTCTTTTGGTGTGTCCTCTTCAACAGGGGCTTCTGCCATGCTGCTCTTGAAACGTCCCGTCTTTAAAGAGCTAAAACGTACACAGACAGAAAACCATACTGTACTGTACTGTACTTTAGGAAGAAAATAATAAAACATGCATGAAAAAATACAGCACAAAAAATCAGGTACTTTCATCTAAATGGAGGCAAGATGTAATCTACAGTAGTACAAACTACAGCTTACTGTACAGTACACACGGCACAGTTAAATACATGTTCATAATTCATGGCAGTGCTGTGGGAGGAATGACACATTTAGAGGTGGACTATGCAAATGAGACAGTGCTGAGGACATAACGGTAACACTGGGTGTTATGCCATATACAGTGTGAAAAGCACTGTACTAATGTTCACAAGGACTATGATAATTAGCATTGGGAAAAGGTTGGCGTAACAAAGACACACAGAATTAATTCAGTAAAGTACATTATTTTCATCATCGTATTTTGCATTATTAATGTTGCCATTTTTTATTGAAGGAGGACAAATACAATATAAAAGCACATTTCTCACGTTTCAAACCATGTTAAGACAGAAACTGACTCTATACTGCTTTAAATTTAAAATGTTGACAGACGCATTAAACTGACTCAACACCTCTTAATAGAATACACCAAATTTTATGCTATATTTCATTACATAAAACTTTTTTAAGAACAAAAATTTTCATTGCATAGAGACACACACATGCACAAAAATATGTTTTACTAGAAGGACATCGCAAAGACTTCCATGATGTTTTTACAAGATTCTACACCAAATTACAAGAGCATTAGTCAAAGCTGTACACACATAAGCTCAGACAGAGCAGGTTGTGTCACCTTTAGTGCAGAGTCAACACTCCAGTGCTGGAGAGGATCACACTAATCAATACTCTGGCTCCACACACACACACACTCACACAGACACACACAGACAGACACACACAGACAAACTCACACACACAATAGCTGCATTTACAGGAAAAACAGTCACTTCAGCAGCAAACACATTCACCCCCCTTTCCTTTACTCCATCTCATCTGACCATCACTTCTCCTTTATGCTCTTTTATTTATCCTTTCCTCTCTTTTCTTTTCTCAATCCTATACCGTGTACTTTCATCTTTCTTTAATGTTCACCCCTCTCTCTTCATACGTCTGACCCTCATCTGCCAATGTTCTCTCTCCATCCATTTCACTTTCATCCATCTTTACCTCCCCCGTCTTGCTCCTTTACCCTCTGATTAATTGTATTAATTTATTTATTCCTGTATTCTATTCATGCTGCAGCTGGATGCTCTTGAATTATCAGAATGAGCTATAGACAGAAGAGTTCGCCGCGTTGAAGGATACACACAGACACACACAAACGGGTATGCACAAATACACACACAAGTACACACCCTTCAGATTGTCTTTCATCAAACCTGAGCATAATCATCTCATGCCACTTGCTCAATCAGCATTCAATTCCCAGTCACAAATCGTCCAACGGGGAGAAACAGAGAACAGACTCTGTCTGCAGGCACTGTTATCTGAATGAAATGTGCCAGCTTTACTGTTGCTTATAAGATCAATTAGTAAAGGAGACTAGCCTATATCTTTCGTCTTTTGAAAAAATGTACAGCATCTGTTTCCTATTTCCAACAAATAATGCAATATTTTATTCATTAAAGATAATTATGAGAAGGTTTATATAACAGTCAGTTCTAGACTTGCGGTATGATTTGATTGACTGATCACATTTAGTTTAATGTCAAGTTTGCCAAAATACTGTAAAAAATCAAGGGGGAAAGAGCTACGTGAGATCAAATACACAGTTAAGCCAGAACTTCAGTTCAATTTCAATCATTACATTAACATTTTTTACTCATTAAACAGCTCCATACATAAATATAGTGGGACTTTCTGTATATATGATTAAAAAAAGAGATATGTCCCCATTAGAGATGAGTTTAGCAGCCAAAAAGCAAAAATATTTATTTGCCTAATCCAAATTAATCAATTTTCTAGACAGCAGCGTGATAAACAACAATATTTCACCTGATATTAAAAGATATATTTTAACAAGAAATGACAGAGGACTTACTTAGTAAAAGCCAAGTAAGGGTCACATGACAATGGCAAATGGCTCTCTCAAGACCAAACTAGGAGCAGTTCTGTGAGGAGGTTCCAGAAAGAAGAAAAATGTGAAGAACTAAAAATGCTAAATTAATAGTTTATTGTTATTTATTTGGTATTTTGATTAGGTTAACACTTGTATTTCTATTGCAATAACATCTCAATTCATTTCTATACCAGTATATCAGAATTCTTTCCATGCACTCTGTACTGAATTGTACAGATGGCGACACAAGCACAGGATGCTGCGTGCCAAGTCAACCAACAGTAGGAGTCACTAAGCGTTATCGAAAAAATAGTCTTCCATGTGTGTCTATCACAGATAAATGACAGGTGGTCAAAATAAAGCAGGAGATATTATAAATCCAAGCTAGACATCCAAGAATTAAGCAGAAAATAGATGACTATCTAGACAAAAGGACACAAGACAATGAGGAACTGAGCAGCGCATACGGTTTGTAGGATACATATCTAAAATCCAAACACACACTCAGTCTTCTCCTCTACGATCTGTAAACAATAGCTGCAGAGGTCTGGTCTGGTGATGATGTGATCTACATTGGCATGGGGGTAACCATGGAAACAAATACACTCAGCGGCAAACGGTTTATATAGAACCACAATCAACACCCCCACACACGCAGACATACACACTCTAACAGCCCTCTACACACACCCAAGGTATTATACACACATAAGAAGAGATCTTGCACCTGATACAAATCAACAACAAACAGGAGAATAATGGGAGAAACACCTGTTCTCATCCGACTCTTGAAACATTTATGGGGACTTTTGATGAGCACCTGGCTTTAGTGTTTAAAAAATGCCAACTTATACTGTAAAGCCATATTCACAGCTAGCAACCCTAACCAATACTTACAAATACACAACCTAAACTCAGCAGTATACCACGGCCTCCATACTGTACAACAATGAAGACTTTACGTCCTACACACAATGCTGAACTAGTCTGAAATTAAAACAAAGACAATATGTCAGCATACTTTTAATAACAAGGTAGATGCTAAAAAGGGAGATGAATAAATGTCACCAATTTTCCTGTATTTTATTAACAATACAGTAATTCAAAAGTAAAGCCTGATTTGGATATTTTAGAGGTGCTTATTCATAAAGAACTATTTTTAATTCTCCTTAGCTAGGAATCAGCGAATAATAATATATCATTTTCTTTCATATTAATAGTTTTGATGAAAGAGAACAATGAGAGAGTGGGAGAGAGAGAGAGAGAGAGAGAGAGAGAGAGAGAGAGAGAGAGAGAGAGAGAGAGAGAGAGAGAGAGAGAGAGAGAGAGAGATTACCTGCTTAGTAGCAGCCCGACACTATAGGCCTGGGGTATCATTGTGCTTGCTTGTATTAGCGGATTACACTTTATGCTGGATGAGTTAAATCTGTGTGTTTTTGTTCTACAGACAGACTCAATGTAGCGCTGTATCTTTGGATTTCCATGAATGAGTGCTGTCATGGTTTCCTAAGAACCCACCTCTCTCTCTCCATCCACCACTGAATCTCACCGCTGATGTGATTAGATGGTTGTATACATTTCAGGGAAAGAAAGACAAACATAGAGCCAGAGATGGGAGAAAGGAAGTGAGTCTGATGTCATCGGCAAAGGATTATTTACACCATTCTCCTTATCTATTATAGGTCTCGCTTGTTTAATACACTGACTAAAAGCCCACAGAGCCATATATTCATGTACTAACATTGATTTGTTCAAACATGTTTAAAAAAAACGAAGAATGTCAAGCTTTACTGGTGGTCCTCTGCATAGAAACCCCTGCCTCCCTATACACACACACAGGATGACAGCCTATGTGAAGAATATCATGCACATTACAGAAGGGTTTAGATAGCCTACACTTGTTGAATGCTGAGCCATTATCACAAATGCAAATACCAACCATACCACACAAATCCACCTATTGAGATCTTTCAATTAATCCTCCACGACTACTTATTAAGTAAATCAGTTTTCTTTACGGTAAATGTAAAGACCTGTTTATCCATCATGCAGGTATATTCAGATATGTGTATCCGCCTCCAGCTCTAAACAAACACATCAGGTGCCTGTCAGTCAATGTGTACAACAATCAAAGACCACCAAACGTTTACTTAGCATAGTAAAATAAATCGGTAAGTAGTTTTGATAAAAACAGAAACCTCAGAAGAAATAGGTGTACGATCCCTATACAGAAACGCCTCGCTCATTGACTCGCATCGCCTATTCATTGAGAATAACGCTGCGTCGAAATAGCCTCAAAACACGACGCGCGCTTCTACAGGCTGAACGCTGCGATGAAAACGACGCCGAATTATAACGCAAACTGCACAGTAGAAGAAAAATACAGATGCGCTCTTACCTCTCAGATAGGTGAAAGCGGTGAAAATGAGCGCGGAGATTCGCGCAGCATCATTAATATTCACATCACAGCGCTCACGGAGACGCGCGCGGAGGAAGAGCAGGCAGCGGGAGACGCTGCAGTCGCTGCAGAGCTGAACGGCGGCCCTCCATATGAGCCCGCCTCTCTTCACTGACAATCACAATGAGGAGGGTCGGTGCACGCGCCCGCGCGCTCCCGCGCCTTAATATGCTCTCTCTCTTTTCACGGTATATTTTTTTGTTTCGTGAGATCCCTTTTGTGTGCTTTTGAATAGGTGTTGACGTGAAAGGTGTTGTGTTTAGTGAGGAAGATGCTGTGATGTTTCGGTGGCAGCTGGAGGTGTAACCAAGGCAACCGATCTCAGGGCAGTGTGGGGTGGAGGGATGCTGGAGATCACTGTGCGCTTTAGTGCCCTCTTCTTTTTCTAGTCCCCTCTTACATTAGAAGCTGCGTCATTTCCTTTTGCAAATAAAACAACACTGGAGGTTTGGCACTTTGAAATGTAATATTTATTGAAATTAAAAAGGTTTTCCCTCTTTCTTGGCAAATTAATCTAATCATTTGGAAAAAAACGTTCCCTTTTTTGCAATGAGTGAGACATCTGTAGGTCTAGATATCTGCTTCCATCTAGTGGTACTAAATGGAGTTTACACCACCGTGTTTGTGCGTGTACTGTAGCCTACAAGAACACATTTTATATGTGGAAGAAGCAGATACAATAGGATTTTTGTTAATGGCCCCAACATTATATTGTATATTATTGTGTACTTTTGCACATGCATACAGTACCTAAAGTGCGTCCTGTTATTTTTTTATAGTAATTATTTCTATTTGTGGAAATAAAATAAATAGCAAATACCAATATTTAAAACACTTATAAAAGTATACACATATTATGTATGTTTTAGCACAATAATATTGCTTCAAGCATAGATATTACAATTCACACAGCGCTTAGAACTACGATCAGAGGAGTCTATTGTGAGCTATTGTAAGCATGCAGATAAGAGTTTCAGTGTTACATTCACCAGAGATCTGTGTTTGACCACTTCCTGTTTAGTCATCGCATTTGCCTTATTCTGCCTTGCTTACTGACTGTCACCCAGGAGACCGCATACTTTGCTAAACAGTACTGCGACCCCCAAAAGAAAAAACTGTTACAAAGGGAACAGAGAAACACAAAGCAGAGAAAACTGAGCCTGCAGCCACAATACTGATTGGTAGAATCATTTACAATGAAACACTGTTATATAACAGATGAACCAAAAAATCAAGAAAATTGTTTAGCTGGAACAAAAAGTAACAAATGGGTTTTCTGATTGTCTGGATTTCTGCATGAATAGCTTCTATAATATGATCGATGCTTTAAAGAGCCTTTAGTGAGTGATATGTTATGAGGGCTTTAAAAAATGTCTCTACAAATGATGGTTGATGACATCTAATAACCATGCATGAGCTATCCAAAGACCCTCTGGAGTACTTTCTATAATACAGTTTAGGCTTAAAACATTTAGAAAAAAATAGTTACATTGTAAGATTGTCAGTGGCATGTTACAGTAAAGAACTAGTTTGTGTTAAAATGGTTGGCAAGAGTTTAAATAGATGTGTTGTGTGGTGGCAAGTGTAAAGAAGTATGTCACTTGTGCTACTCGCTAGCTTTTTTAGAAAATACACAATCGGTTGGAAAAGACCAGTAGTTTTATTATATTGCAGTGCATATCTAACTTCTGATATACTACTTTTATCTCAACAAATTGTATTTTGAATGTTGCGTTAATTTAGCCTATAGTCTCTGTAGCCTATAGTCTGCCTTTCTTATGCACCAACAGACTAGTTGCTTAACTTCTTAATGAGAGCAAGTACTCACAGGTACTGCTTGCAGTTGCTAATCATTGTTTATCTGTCACTGGTGAAAATTGTTAAAGCATTGTAATTCACCAGCATTTATTTTTAGCAAACACATACAATTTTGTCTTAACTTATGTGTCAAAAAACAATCAAGGACATTTCTAGAAAATAATGTAAACTTCATGACATCTACTTTAAATCTAAATACAAAAATAAACAACATACCAGCAGAAAAGGCATATCACTAGTCTTTACTTCAGTACTACAAAAATGCTTTAGTGTGATCTAAAAAGGCTGTGCAGGAGTAATAAACAAAAATACATAATTACACAATTATGTATTGTACAAGTTTGCATTGTAATGTTTAATTATCCATAATAGAGGTCTCACTGGAGAATAATTGTATTACACATTATAGACTCATGAATCTTCATAAATTACATTAATGATGTAAACCTATTGTTTTACAAAGATATGATATCATGTACTGTGTTTTTATAACTTATTATTATGTATAATAACTTATTATTTAAGGTTTTTATTAAAGTTAGTTGCTTGTTGTGGGTTTTGTTACAAAGGTTGTTAAATTCTGGCCTGCAGCCCAACCTTTTAGAGGCGTGGCTACTCGTTTCGCCCCGCCCCTTTGAAGAAAAAAAGCAAGTCAGTGAGAAAAGTTCAGCCCGCAGCACCTGAAGCAGGAATGAGCAGCATCGCCACTATCATACGCAATATTCACCCCCGTCTTTTTTAATTAAAACTGCTCTGAAACAATTATGAAATGACAAAAGTTTCTTCGTCGTTCGCAAGTATGGTTCAGCATTATTTACCTCCGGCCAGTGTACTTCGTGCAAGTGTCGTCTTGGCTCTGCTAGTGTTGGTAAGTTTAAAAGAGTTCATGTTAATGTTTTTAATCTGCGTTCATTAGCCTGTTAGTTCAACTTTAAAGTGTCTCAGTTAAAATAGCTGAACACGATTTGCATATATATTTTCTGATAGTAAGATAGTAAGCTTTTAAGTTTTTTACGAACTGCTATTTAGCTAGTAAATTTCTGTGTAATGAAATGGGACGATGTTGCGCGTGTTCTTGACTGATTTTCTCAAAATGACAAATAATAAAAAGATGACGGAGGCATTTATGTTAGTTTCAGATTCATGGTTCGTAATGTGCTTGTTTTAGGCAACTTGTAACGCTTGTGTTTGAGCTGCTTCACATGCACACGTTAGTTTATGAAAAATTGCGAAGAGCATACTTCAATTCCTGTTTTTAACTCTTCCCTAAAATACTTCACCGCAAATTAACATTCGTTATCGAGTTTGTTTCCCTCTCTGAGTCAAATGGATGCCACTATTGACATACGTCAACTGTAAACTTTGACACTAACAGGTCTGTTTATCATTAATAGTGGGTTTGAAGATTTTCCATGATGTTCGAATTAACCAGAAGTGCAACTAGTATCTATGCAAATTCTAAGATTTATCTCATCTCTCACTTTAGTTGGTGTGACAAAGAGGTAGATTGTGGGATACTTTTTTTAGTGCTCATAGAATAGATGCTACTCTTTTCTTCACAGAGGAAGGTAACCTCACCTAGATGCATGTTTCATAGTATCATATCATCTTTAACAAAATTCAATTGATATTGTTCCCAAAAAGCATTGTATTGTTGTACAGTCCTGTTGCCCGTTCTGTTTAAACAGAAGTTTGTTTTGTATGTATACACATAATATACACCCTCATGTGGGGGTAGAATGAAATGGACATTTTGATCGAAACTTGATCCAAAACACTGATTTAAAAAAAAATGGCCTGCACTGCTTCACAAAATACCGAATGATAATTTCATGGTCTGATATGAAATGAATCTGAATCTCCTCTTACGCAAATGTGTGGTATGGCAATTAACACCATCAGGAAGTGTTTTGCATAAATGTCTTATGAAAATAATGCCCAGCTCCTGCCGTAGGCAGCAATGGAGGAAAAGTAAAACTGTGACGTAAACCTGTGGAACAGGAAAATGAAAATTGTCTGTAGCCCTGCCTCCTGTCCCACCAATCCCTCTTTCATTTCTAATCTAACCATCTATTGTGATAAACATTATTATGGGCTATTTGAAGAATTCTTTCACAGCAAAAAATAGTCCTTGATTTTATACTTAGGTGACAAGTCGTAAACTTTAGTTAGTTTAGCGCTTAATATGTGAATAACATGAAAATAAATTTTAATAAATCCTGTTTTTGTTATTAAAATTCACAAAGTTGCATAACATGTGTAGGTCACTTTCTTCCATATAGTAAAAGAAAGGATTCAGATGAGCTACACAATAACTGTTTGTTTAGTCATAGAAACTCACAGGAAAATATATGTTGTTATTCACAAATAACAGTTATAAGATGTTATTGACTTATATACTTCCTATTTTATTCTTTACAACATCAACATTTCCCTTTTTGTGTTTAATGGAAGTAAGGCGGTAAAGAACAAAATGAGGATGAGCAAATTCTTTTGACAGAATTTTGTTTTTTTGGATGATCTGTTTCTTTAATATATAAAATGTAGTTTTACAGTGTGGCAGAATATTACTGAAATATCTAGCCTTATGTATGAGCCAGGCACTCGGTCCTCGGGGATACAGACTTCCCTTTAGTTACTCTGTGAAGTTTATCTGAAAATCTTTGCATCGTATCTTCTTGTATATGGACTCGTTGTAATTAGGAGCGTCTGCTGGTAGTCGCTGTTTTTTATGTTCTGATTGTTTCATGAAGTTACAAGACAAAATGTGTCTGTGTTCTGTCGTATGAACACACAGATTTGCATGTTGTACTTTGGTTTGTGAGTGAAACTAATGTTTTGTAAGTCCCTTCCAACAACATATGTCTGGCTTTACAATATGGTGTACTGTAATCATTTTATTGGTTGTTAAGAGTTGTTTATGTTACATGGTAGCTTCCAGCTAATTGTTTTATTAATTACTAATGTTTGCAGTAGTTTAATAATTTCTAAAAATTAGTTTTGCACAAATATTTTACTTATATTTATTAATTTTAACATGTTGTTTTTATAGATTAAAACCGCTGACTTTACAGCTTTGAAAATATCATAGTGTACAGTACATGCGCATATCTTACAGCTAACAGCAAACGGCATGAGATTGATATAATAAACATTAAGTGCCGAGACAATGATAAAGCGCTAGGAAATAATAAATACTGTCATCAGTGACTAAACAAAAAGTAAATAAGAAGAAGCTTTAGTACAGACCAGGATTGTGCAATGTACTTTCCAAAGTTTGGAAATTGTATTCATTTTCTCAAGCTTAGAAGTTCAAGCATTTGTGAGATACAAGGTGGTTTTTTGTGCCTTCCCAAAAATGCTTGTGTCCAGTTTTATAATGGCCTCTTGTAGAAGGTTCCTGGCCTGTTCCGGGGTGGAATAGATTAGACACACACACACACATACACAAAACATATTTCTGTGTTCAATGTGAATTTTGGTCTATTCATTCACGTTTGAATGGCTTTATTGTATGTCATGACTTGTTAAAATGTACAACCTTGAAAATGTCAGGCTTCATGAATTAGCATAAATCATAAATAAATAGATAATGTGTAAATGTAAAAATGACATTCAAGCTGAATTGTTGGAATGCTACTACAGTATGTCTTACTATGCTATACTAGAGCAAACAATAACCATAAAAATGCAATACATGTTTAATTTTATGTACATTTTACAGTGTCTACAATAGTTCAGTGTTCTCTGCAGTGTGTACATGCATTGTGCTATTTGTTATTACGTCTTAGACAAGTAATACATAAAGTATACTTTAATTGTTAAATGGGGTTTGTAGTTTTAGACTTTTTTTACTCTTTTACTCTGTCTGTATCACTCTCCTTTCCCATCTGTGACTGTCTATATAATACAACTCACCTTTCTTTTTCACACTCTCAAATAAAAACTATTCTACTCTGTTTGTTTTGTAAAAACAAACAAAAAAGTATTTAAATTAAACAAAAAGTATTTAAATTTAAATGCACTTCTCTTTTGCATACACACATGGCCAAACCACAAGTTTTTCATGGCTTATGAAAGATTGTGGTTTTATCTGTACAGTCACCTGAAGGAAAGAGTAACAGCAATACGCAAATATGTCTGCTGCACTTTGTACAATATTTCCATCCTTAGAGCAGTGCAGTTATTACAGTGTCTGTCTGTCCGTCTCTCTTTCTTTCCGTTGTCTTAACAGCTTTACAGAATAACACTAATACCACTTCTGTAAAAGACACTACACTAACACTACTAACACATGTGATAGGAAATCTCTGAGTTTTCTGAGCTCAACTTCTCAAGATGCAGTTATTTAAAGATAAAATTACATTTACATTTAGGCATTTAGCTGACGCGATTTATCTAAAGCGACTTACAAATATTAGGAAACAAAATTTAGGAAGTTTAAGACTTTCGTTTTCACTTTAATTCTCACCTACTGCATGAGACATTCTCAGCAGGAAACCAAGAAATTTGCTTAAAGATGTTGAACCTTAAAAAAGTAAAGTTGCAATGTTAAACATCCACATGGAACATTTGGTTTATGCTCACTTTTGAAAATATAGTTTTCCTGTCTACTCTGGGATAATTGGGTCTAATTTGACCTCACCAAATATAGGGGTATCCTACAATGTACAAAAGGTGGCCAGACTATTCTTATGTCAACAATTATGAATTGTACTTCTGAATATATTTATGGTTATTATTTTTTACTTAAATGTTACTGTGTTTTTGTGTTAGGCTAACAGCTCCTTCCTGTTTAGGGAACAGACCTTTATAGGTTTTTATAATCGTTCTAGAATAATATGTTATAGTAGGAAGTACTGCATTTTGGGTAAGGCCTTCTTCCTGCGGGCAGTGGAAGGAATAATCTGTAGGCCTGCTGATAAGAGAAGTGTCTATAGAGTATAGAGTATAAGTTGTAAGGGTGTGTGTGAGTAAGAGTTCTGGGTTGTCCTATGGGCATTTCTAATAATGCAATCTGAAGTTAAAACCCATGTCGTTTACATAGCTTTATTTGGGCAGCAGGTATTGGGTAAACAAACTGGGTATACGTACTGTATGTGTACTTAATAGGTAAAAAGTATGTTAAGATGATTTATTTCCATTAATAATGACTTTCCATTACATTCAGCACTAGAAGAGATGCCATGAATATAACTGGGTTGTTAATGGATAAAAAGGCATGTGTGTATTTTACATTCGGATGATCACATAACCTACTGGAGTGATTTTGAAGCATAAAAGTGAACATTTTAGTGTCCTTAAGTAAAAATATACCTGATTATATATGTAATCAATAAACCTGTCCTTGTGTTTTGTAGTCAAACGTGAAATTTACCTGGAATGCACATGATAAGACCATATTTTTTAAAAGTAAATTGTTTATTCATCGATTTTAATCTAAATGTGCTTCTCTAATAATTCAGGCTAAACCTTCAAGTACATCAACTTCCTTTCCATCATGTCTATTACTTAATGATTGAGAATTAAATCAGTTATACAATGAGAACCCCCTTCATGGCTTTTGCTATTTGCTGATATTTGTTTATTGATTTGATTTATTCAGCAATAATGTTTAAAAGTCAACTCTTTTCAAAGACACAGCTCACAAAAAAGTAGAAATCTTTGGTTAGAAAGAAGTTTAAATGAGTAGTAGTTTAGTAGTTTGTGAGAAGAGACTACTGACACTTTTAGTGCTGACCTCATGATGGCTTTAAACTATCGACACCCTTCTAATTGGTCAGTTATGCGCAACAAAATAAACTCTTCAAGATTTTTACTTAATGGGTGTAGTGGCTAGATATATGCATTCAGTATAGGCTATTTTTCACTTTTTTATTCATGGCTGGCACAGTTAGGAAGAAATCTGACTATAGAGTATTGTTTTCCATGAATGTTTATTTTACGGTTTAATTGCTTCCTATACAGAAGTTGTGGCCACCATAACGGAAGTAGCAGCAATAATATAAACAATAAACATGTATAATCTGTAACCTGAAAAGTTCCAGATAATAATAATAATCTGATCATAGCAAAGAATTAGGTGTCATTTTTTATTACGCGAATGAAAAGTAGATAGCGGAACTATGAAAAGAGAACAAGATTTAGAGTAGAACAAAGAAATATAAATATTTAGCTTGGGGGAGAGAAATAAAATATCTACTTTTCATATTTATCTGAAGTTAATCTCTGAAGTGTCATTTATTAATATTACTATTGACAAAACAATGAAAGTAACAGTAATCGAAGCATGTGGACTACATTATGTGATCAAAATGTATAATATATTTTACAGTATGTGTCACACATGCTTCAGGCAGTTTAACCTCAACCATAAAACTTAACTGTGACATTATCATTTTTATTTTATCCGTGTAAATCTTTTAAGTTTTAAACAGGCTCTGTAGCAATTGGTAGTGATAGAAGTACTGTAGTTTGCACATGCTCAGTGAAAACAGTGACGTACAAGTCCATGAGATGGAAAGAACATAGTGAGGAGGAAGGGCATAAAAAGCTGAAGTGAAAGACAGCGTTGGTATACCTCAAACCATCAGATTTCTCTGTGAAAAAATATTAGCTGACCCAAACACAACTGACATAAAAAACCCTTTGTTTCCGTACGTGTGACAGATACAATGACAGATATTGTGCAGCTTTAATTTCTTGAAGTTAATAATGTTGTTGTTAATAATGTTTAATGGTGTTTAAAAGTGAAAGTCACCTTTAAATTGTGTGCAGAAATGGCAGGATCTAGATAAAATGCCTGACACGATTTTGTTTTCTTCCCCAGATCCCTCATGGGCATTCTGAGTGTAAGTAAAATCATTTGAAATCATTTGATTTGTATAGTTCATTTTAATGCATTTTATCTGTTGTTTTAATCCTAAATCACTTGGTATGTAACATCAAATAATGGGACTGTTGACTACACTGTTTTCTGTGTCTGTGTTTAGGTGTATTGTGCCATTATAAGTCAAACTCTTCGACGACAGACATCACTATCCTTGTGGGAGACAGCTCGTCCTGCAGTGTGCAGAGCTACAATGTAACAAGCAGTCAGTCTGGCATCACAGTGACTGGACTGCAGCCTGGATACACATACTCCTTCAAAATCAACTGCTCAGCTGTGTGCTGTGACAACTTTACTACCAGTAAGCCTTTCCTAATCTACTAATGATTTACTGTAGGTTGAAGTTAAGGGGGTGTTAAGCTTGTCTGTTTTCATGCAAAGTTTGTCCGACCCTGCTCCAACACAAGTAATCCCAAATGTCTTTATAAGCTGGTTCTGCAGGACAGTGATCCTTTAGCACTGGAGTTTGACTGTGTTTTTAAGCAATAATGCCAGAAAAGGTTATCCTTTTTACTTTATGATTCACAAATTCATGCATCACCCGATTTCTACATTCTTACAGTCACTTGCAATATCTTATTATTTCTTTACTCTGTGCAAACAGTAGCAGACACCTCCAGCAATCTGACTATCACGCAACTCAACTCCACGTCTGTCTATCTGAACTGGACGGGCCAGATATTATTGACCACTCATAATTTTACTATGCGTAAGTCTCAGCCAATCACAGTCGACAATACTATACTTCAGCATGTAGCAGTGAATAATAAGAAATAACTTTAATGTGGTGATGGTGGTGGTGTTTTTAGACAGCTGAATTATATTTTTAATAGCATGTAGATGTAATAAGTGTGTGTTTGGGTTTCCACTCTCTTGCACACACAGGCCCTGAGCCCGTTACTAATCTGTCTGTGACATCCATCTCTGTGAACTCTGTATTCCTGAGCTGGACGCCTCCGTATGGCATCAGCCCATATTATAGAGTAGCTTGGGGTATAAACCCAGCTTTCCTTCTTACCACTAACCAAACCTCCATGCAAATCTCACAACTCGCACCCGGTACCAAATACACCTTCAAGGTCACTTCAGTGGCCTCTGATAACCACACTGTGGGAAATTCTACAGAGAAATCACAAAACACAAGTAAGTAATGCACGATTATTTGAGAGGGTTAAACAGTGTCTGCATTTTATGTGGAGTGAATCAAAGCAGGAGGAGCGTTTGGATATCTGTAGTTTTGAAAGATACTGGATGCCCTATGATGTTAATGAAGGTGTATTACCTGTACAGGTCCAGCACAGGTGGAGAACATCAAAGTCGTGCATTTCAGTAACAGTAGTCTGACAGTAAACTGGACAGCTCCGTCAGGTCATGTGGACTCTTATATAGTGAACATATCAAGTGCAGAGCTGAACAAGACGCAAAACGTGAGCACCACCGACAACTTCCTTGAGATCTGTAACCTCACATCAGGAAGAGTCTACAACATCACCGTCACATCTGTCAGTGGAATCCTGAAAAACATCTCATCTATAGTATCGTATGCTACTAGTGAGTTAGAAGAGCTTTATACACAACAACATTTATGCATACACCAGTGCAACCTTTTTAGTATGTGTGTGTGTGTGTGTATGTGATTTTTCTGTTTAGGGCCTAATCCACCTGAAGCACTCCAAGTGAGTAACAGGACCAATTCATCTATTTCTTTGCTGTGGTCGAGACCTCTGTCAATGGAAGTAATGGATGTGTCCTATGAAGTGTCCTATACATTCAACCAATCAGGAAACAACCAAACCTCAAGTCAATCTTTCGTGACACTCACAAATCTGTTGTCCGGCACCCAGTATGAGATCAGTGTGGTCACTGTTGGAGTGTACAATCTTAGGAGCTCATATGTTAACCTAACTACATATACAGGTGTCTCTCTCACACACACAACATGTGTTTACAGTAGCTTATACTATTGATAGTGTACACAAATCACATTTACTGTTTGGCTTACAGCATTGGTTTAATAAATGTATGTTTATGTGCTTGTGTTTTTATCAGCTCCCAATACAGTGCAGAATCTAGAGATTTCTGCGTTCAGTATCAGTTCAGTAAATCTCACCTGGCTTCCCCCTGATGGATACTCTAGCTTGTTCTCCTACATCGTCAGCATTACAGCATTCAACCAGACGTTTAATCCCACGTCCAACAATTATCGGATTACTCAATTGCAGCCCGGTACTCAGTATAATTGCAGCGTGAAAGCGCAGATAATGAATGTCAGCATCTCTGGCCCCTCACAGTCCATACAGTGTAATACCAGTAAGTCTATATACAGGACATATTTCTGTAAACAAACAACATCACCAACTAAAATGAACTATTGATAGAACAAAAAAGCAGACAAAGAAGAACTGTAAATATAAAGCTACTGTGAATTAAATAAAACTTGTATAGACACTACAATGACACTATAATTATACTTTTATAAGTTATATAAAAGTTCAATGTTATATTAGTTAAAATCTGCTAATGATTAATAATGTTTATTATTTAATAATGGTTAATAACGGTTAATCATTTTTAGTATTACAACAGGATCTTTAAATAAAAATATAAAGGTTATAATGCCAAAATCATTGACATAACATACTCGACAACATTGATGCACAATACACAAAATGTGCACATTACACAAACAAATTTATGAGAAGCAGATGGGGATACACACATTTTTAAAAATGTAGTTTGATCAGTATCTTCTCAGTTGTTAAGGCAGTTAGCAAAGTTTATTTTACATGATTTGTTACCTTTAGTTACCCTTAGCAGATTTTGACTCATATGCTACTAATACTCTTTGCGTACTGTAATTACTGTAGCACCCAGTAGTCATTAAAGCAGTTCAGTGCCGAATATAATTGTGTACTCTCGGTTTCAGAGCCACTGCCAGTGACTAACTTAACTGCCTCTCGCAATGGCACGACTCAGATGCTGCTCTCCTGGTCTCGCCAGAACGACTACAAATCTACATATGTGTATACCGTGAGTGTGAATGGAGAACAAAAATCACAAACCAGCAACGAGACCGCATATGTTCTTAACCTGATCCCTGGGAACAACTACACATTTACTGTGCAAACTGTGGCAAACAGCATTAGCTCTGACCCTGTGTCTGTATCTGAGTTTACAGGTATTACTTTTTACACTTTTTTCATTTGTAGGTATGTGACACAGTTTCCCAAGGCACTGTTTCTGCTAACCTCTTTTCATCTTTTAACTGTTTGTTTGCTGTCAGGACTTGATAAAGCTTCAAATATTTCTGCTGTGGGAACTACAGATAGTATGAGGGTGGAATGGAGGCCGCCCGCTGGCAATGTGAGCATGTACAAAATCTCGTTGAATGACACGGTTCAAACGAAGAACCGGACCAACGAAACCTACGTGGTTTTCTCAGACCTCCTGCCTGGAACTGTGTACTCTGTTGTGGTTTCAAGCTTCAGTGGACTCGTAAAACAGGACAGCGATATTGTCCAGAATGCTACTTGTAAGACCCCTCACACACCCAGACACAAACTTTATAACAAAAGAGAATAGGATTTCATATAATGGTCTGGAGGTTTGGGGTTGGCTTAGTGGTAGAAAATTAGTCCAGTATGAAAACAATGTAAGACAACATTTGTGTGTTTACATTTAACATTGTATTTTTCCAGTGCCTACTCCTCCTGGTGAATTGGTCGTGACTGCGTGGAGCTCAGACTCTCTGAACATCAGCTGGGCTCGACCGCTCAATATGAGCTCAGTGTCATACAACTTCCTCCTGCAGTACAGCAGCACGAATCAATCACGTTCACTCAGCTGCAGCCTAAACTCCAGCTCTCTGATTGGCCTCAGTGCAGGTGTCCAGTATAACATCACGTTGAAAACTGTAGGCGCACTGGGATATTTCAGCTCTCCTCTGTACCTCACCACATATACGAGTGAGTAATCATGACCTTTGTAGTTATCTTTGCATTACACATGCAAATTAACTTTTACACTAGCTTGACATGGTTTACCCAGCATCATTGTGTTTTAGAGAACACACAAATTAATCAAATAAAGAAGTGTCATTAAAGTAGTCCATATGACTTTCTAAACTTTGTCTAAGCAAACTCAAATTTAAGTTGACAAATGTCAAACTTGTGCTCACATTCAATTGAAAACAGAGCCAGTGACCATGTTTTGTTTTTTTGTGCCAGATTGCATTTACTATTAATTTAATATTTAAGAAAATATTATTATATGTTGGATTAGCATTCAATGCATTAAGGGCAGTTGGTTCTGTCTGGGCTATTTCTCATCCTTCAACATGATCAACATTAACCAAGATAACCAGAACATTGCAGAAAGTTAAGTGTATGTGTATTTGAATGGTCTTTCAGATCCCGGTGCTGTAAGCAGAGTGAGAGTAGGTGGATTCACGGAAAACAGTATATTTCTGATCTGGGAGCAACATGATGTTCAGCAGTACGGCTATACCTATCTGCTCAAGTTTAAAAACGCTAATGGCACTGATGAGCAGAAGACTGTGAATAACACCACAGCACAGCTGCTGTCATTGCAGTCTGCTAGACAATACAATATCAGCATTATCACACAGACGGCAGGTGGAACCAAGTCTGATCCCCAGTTCATAACAGCCTACAGCAGTAAGTAACTACACTGCACATGAAATCTACATTACCACTACATACATCTGTACATCTGCACTAATTTCGGCACTTTTTAACACTTGGTAGTTACATACAGTACACTTTAATAAGTAGTTAGAGAATAGTGGAGGTTAACTGTAAAGCCGTACATTTCATTAATCACAAATAAGCCTGAGTAATTTAGCACATGCTCAGGAAAATTCTCTCTTTGAAAAAGGAAGAATATGTTTTCTTAGTTTCTTTTTTATTTTTGTAGTAATAGTTTTATATTTTTTATGTATAATAGTTAAATAAAAGGACTGAGTTTTGTAATTAACATATAAACCAGTTGAAGACTGTTCAGAATAATAGTCAGCTCATCAAAACGTTTTCTTAAAACCATTTTGTATGCCTCAGTTATACCTTGTTTTAAACCTATACGTTATTATTGATAACTAAACAAAATGCACTAATACACAAAATTATTTAGCAATATGATTAATTATGGCAATGATATACTATAAAAGTAATGCTATTATTATTTTACAATGTGCTGTTATTTGAGATACATTGAATTAATACAATTTATTTTTAAAATTTCTCCCACAATTGGGATGACTGTAACACACAAAATTCCTGTATAAAACTTTATCTTTTAATGAAGTCTTTTTTAGAGTTGCAAGTCGATAAGTTGATAGTATAGTTATTGCAGAAAATGTCCAGTGATGTTACAGTTTTCTCTGCTCTCCTCTGTTTGTGATGCAGAACCTTTTCCGGTTTCTTCTTTGCGTTCTGTTGCTGTGAATGTTTCTGCCGTGAATCTGACATGGGACCGTCCTCAGGGATACCACAGTGGCTTTTCTTATCGAATATTAGTATCCAACTGCACTGCAGAAAACAGTAAAAATCTGTCTACTTCATCTGAAACCATCATCGTAACGGACCTGGTGCCTGGGACTATGTGTGTGTTCAACATTTATAGTTTGGCCAATGACATTTCAGGAGATCCACAAAACATCTCTGTCCTCACAAGTATGAATGAAATATGTGCTGACTTCCACACACACACCAACAAGAGGACACACACATTGCACAAATTATTTCTTTGATCACAATAATATTTTTTATTGTTACTATTAGTATTAATACTATTCTTGAAAAGATTTTCACACACTCTCTCTCTCTCTCTCTCTCTCTCTCTCTCTCTCCATAGAGCCATCTGTGGTCGTTCCAAAAGTAGAGAATCAGGGCTCCAACCAATCCCTCTTAGTGACATGGGATCATCCTTCTGGTGGGCTAGATGGCTATATTCTAAACATCAGCAGTATAAGATGGAAAAACTTCGCAATACTCAGCAGCACTCAACACAATTATACCTTCAGTCAGCTGAAAGCAGCAACTATCTTCACAGTCACACTCACCACTATCAAAGGAAACCTCCAGGAAACATCAGATTCAGTTGAGATGGCAACCTGTGAGTATTCAACCCTAAACCATAACTGAGTAAAATCATGCAAAAACACCCAAATGTTTTCAATACATAACATTGTACCAGATGGTCACATTATATTTGGTGAATGTGTTTCAGTTCCAAACAAACCAGGAGAGTTTAAGGGGTTGAATAAGAGCACCCATTCATTGTTTCTGCATTGGGATGAAGCTCAGAACATGACAGCTGGCAGTTTCAACTACAGCCTGACCTACTGGCTTGGCTTAAGCAGCAGTGTGTTTTCCACTCTTACTAACACTTTCCTGCTGGACAACTTGCAATCTGGAACATCCTATAATGTGTCTGTAGCTACTGTTGGCCTAATGGGTTTCAGAAGTGAATCTGTGTTCAAATACCATGTGACCACCAGTAAGTTCCCCTAGCACTTCCTGTAGCATTTATACGATCTTCAGTGTGTTTGATTTGTCTTTTAACCTGTTAACTGTCACCGTTCCTCAGAAGGAACACTTAAGTTATTTCACTATTCACTTTAATATTTTGCATTCCAATCTAGTTGAATTCTAATCTAATCATGACAAACTATATATTGATAGAATGGAAGACTCAAGAATAAATATTTGAAATTTTCAAATAGCAATAAACAAACAAAAAAATGGTAATGTTAATAGTCTTTTTTAAAAATACCTACAATGAAAAAAAGATTAAAAATAATGTTTTTAATTAAAATATCTAAAATGTAAGAAAATGTCTACTGTTATGTAATTACTACAAGACTGTTGAAAGCTTTTTCTTGCTGTATCTCTGCAGAGCCTGACCCTGTCCAAAACCTCAAAGTTGTTTCCACATCAACAAATGACATGTCTATTACGTGGGCAGGGGTGGAAAGAGTCGAGAAGTATGTAGTGATTGTGTACAATGACAAGGCGGAGCACAAGACTAACACAACCAGTTCGAATACCTTTCATTTAATCAATCTGATGCCTTCAATACGGTATAACATCAGTGTTCAGAGCAGCACTTCTGACGGCACTGAGGGAGAGGCTGTGTGGCTGTACGCTTGCACAAGTTAGTCCAAACACACACGCTTACATTGCTAAAATACACACATCTACCCTTTATGCAGTTTTAACTGCATGTAGCATGTATCTGGTATGTATGGTGGAGGTCTTTTTTTGATTGCATATTGTATAAAATGTTATTATATGTCCATTACTGAATGTGGTTAAATAATAGTAACAAAACTGCTTCATCTGATTCAACAATCAGTTATACTTCATATAATCTCTACTAAAAATACTACTAGTTTATAAGATCTTGTTCTTTTATTACAAGTGTACATCTTTACAAGCATATATTCGAATTGATTTTGAGATCATTAGACACTGAATGTCTTGATTCAGTAAAGTGAAATAAAATCTTTTTATGGTGGTTTTTACAGATGCAGCTCCAGTGGTAAATGTGACCTGTACTGGTCCTAATCTAACTCTGCCAATGCTCATCCTCTCATGGACACCTCCTCCTGGTGGATATCAGGCCTTTGAAGTCAAGCTGTCCTCCTTTGATTCTTCAGTTAACACCACCAACTTCAACTACAACTTTACCGGGCTCACGTATAAAACTTCATACACCGCCACTCTATGGACCATTGGCTGTGGCAATAAAAGTATAAATAAGGAAATCCACTGTATGACCGGGATCACAAGTAATATATACAGATTTACATTTATTTTGATATGATTTTTTTGTTGTGTATGTCTTTACATATATTCTTGGGCTTTTATATGTGTAGGACCTGCTGAACCTAAAATTGAAACAGCAGTGAAAGTGACCGATACACAATACAACAAGTTTACTTTGAGTCTTCAACCAGAAATCTTTAACAGCTCAAATGGTCCTGTGGTCAGTTATGGTGTCCTTGTGTCCACCGGCACTGATGGTATGTCTTAAAAATGTTTAATCATCATTTTCTACCAGTAATGCATTTCAAAGCCTATTTTTAGTACATGTTATCTTGTAAAATAATCATCTCAGTCAATGGCTTAAAATTATTTAAAGAGTTTTTTTTCTCCAGGATGCTCTGACCATCAGTGTCTGTTACATACCTATGATGATTGGAAAGCAAAGCGTGTCTCCACATACCTGGCTGTGGTTAAAGAGACACGGCTCAGAAATGTGGAGGAACACACCATTGTCATTGGAGATCAGTATACGTTGTACGGTTACAGAAATGGAGAACTTAATGCGAAAGGCATTTACAGGTATGTTTCCAGTACTTCCAGAACCCACTATGCTGCATAAAATAAAACCCAGTGGTAATGCACACCTCATTACTTAACTAAAAACTATACTACTGGAGTTAATTCTTAATTCTGTCTTGCTGTGCAGATCCATAATGTGCACTAATTTGTTGCTAAGTTTTACATTGTGTATGTTGCCATCATGTGTTTTGCTTTTTGCAGTTTTGCTGTCATCACTTTTACTCATCTGGAGATAACAAACAATTTAGTAGATGTGTCTAACTCATACTACTCCATATCCCAGTTTTCTCAAAGTGCCATCATTCTGCCAGAGAACCCAGGTAATATTAAAGCACTGATTACATCATCACACCTGCTTTACCAGTAACGCATTCCTGCTGGTTTTATAGATCGGACACACAATGCATTTACATAACGTTTCCTTATGCTGTTCATTTTAGTACAGAGTGTTTGACTTTGCATTTATAGAAAAAAATATAGATCACATTTCCGTCAATGGCTTAATCTCCATTAATTGTCTCCATTAGATATATTTGAACAGCTTATTTAAAGTTATGTTTTAAATGCAAGTTTGTTTTAAGCTTATTATTAATATATGAGATAACATAAATCTTTCTCTGCCTCTCAGTGGTGATTGGGGGGGCGGCAGCAGGAGTTGGTGTCATTGCTCTTCTCACTGTAATCATCATCGGTGTCGTGGTTTGTAGACGGTGAGACACGTGTGTGTGTTCTGAAACATAAAACATTTACTACCTTGTTCAGTGTGACCATATTTCAGAGGAAGTAAATTTTACTGGTTCGTAAATGATTACTTTCAGAGTCATATTCTTTTTTTAGACTTATAATTAATATTTACATCAATGTTAGATCAGACATGTTTTTTGCATGATTCACTAAACTAGATAAACTTCCTTGTTAAGAGTAATGTATTATTAGATTACAGGGACTTTTTGCAAGAACTGCAGTTCTTCCCATAATTACATAATTCTCTTACTGTTACAGTAAGGAAAGAAAAGATGATTCTTCTAGCGTTCCTATCCACTCCATAAGGTAAGTGTGAAATGTTTTTTAATCAAATAGCATAATTTGCTCTAACAGCCAATAGAAAAAACAATATTCATCATAAATATAACCCTAACTCTTTTTTTTTCTTACAGAAACAAAGTGTAAGTATTCACACAAGTACTCCTGTTTTTTCTGTCTGTTTTCTTTCTCATTTTTTGTTAGCATATGTGTGGTTTAATGTTATTTAACAAATGTAATGTTTAAAAAAAAATACAAAATGAATTTTGTGTAATATAAATATATTTTAAATACGGTTATAATTGTGGGATATCTCACACAGATTCAAAAATCTTGGTTTTCTAGACTACAATATATTATTCTTTGGTCTCTTATGATACATATTTTCTATGGTCTGTTAATTTAATGATGTCACAGGAGTAATCCAATCAAGGTGGAAGATTATGAGGCTTACTACAGGAGGCAAAGAGCTGATTCCTTCTGTGGGTTTGCTGAAGAATTTGAGGTGATTATTTGCTATTTAAGTATTGATATTGTAAGTATTTGCAATTCCAATGTAAAGTTTTCAAAATATTGCCTTTATTTTGCATAAATCTTTTATTGGAATCTAATTTTACTTTTCTGTAGTAGCAGCTGCTTCCTCTTGGACTGCTGTTTAGTTTGATTGAGTTGGATTTTAGATGCTTACTTACTTGTAACGAATAAGAAACACCTGGATGATAAATGAAGGAATCCAACAGAAATTGACGCTTTATTAATTATGTAAATGTTTAATTAAACAAATGAAGCAAAAGACACAAACTCACTGCTTTATACAATTATTTACAGTATGTGTGTGTTTGTAGGATCTAAGGCCGGTTGGAATGAATCAGCCAAAGACTGTTGCTATGAATCCTGAAAACAAAGCCAAGAATCGTTATAACAATGTGCTGCCATGTAAGTTCCACACAGAATAATGTTTTACCCCTTAATAAAGTTACAGAACACAGGGTTCTGTCCACAGCTAGTCAGCTTGAACATTTTGCCCATGTTTATAAACTGCATGTGGTCAATGTGTTCTTGGCAGATGATTCATCTCGCGTTAAGCTCTCTGTGATCAGCAGCCCATTTGATGACTACATTAATGCTAGCTACATGCCGGTAGGAAGAGGAAAAGCTACAAAAATATAATAGTTATAGTTATAATAGTTATATATAATGTAACTGGTTACAGTTAGCTTCTTTACGTAATTCTCATGCTTTTGCTCATGTTTCTAGGGTTACACATCAAAGAAGGAGTTTATTGCTGCACAAGGGCCACTGCCCTGCACTGTCAATGACTTTTGGAGAATGATCTGGGAGAAAAATGTGCACACCATTGTCATGCTCACCAAATGCAATGAGCAAGGACGGGTAAAAAATTTATAACACCTTATGTATAATCAGAATTTGTCAAAATGTAATTTGTTTTACATGGCCATTTCCATATTTCCATGCCATTTGGTATTGGATACATGTTTTTATGGTCGCATACACACTACACAGTAAAGGAATTTAAAATCGTTTATTATTGTCAAATTATGCTTCATAGCTGATTGCAGCTATTTCACATAAATATGTGCATACATTTATTTTTTTAAACAAAAAAAAATGTTTGCCTTTAAGGTCAAATGTGAGAAATATTGGCCAGAAGAGACAAAACATTTTAACAATCTGATAGTGATGAGTACTTCTGAAATCTCTCTGGACGACTGGACCATACGTGACTTTGAAGTGAAAAATGTAAGTAAATTTGTCTTGCTCTATAAACTAACACTAAATAACTGTAACATAACATAACTAGATAAAAAATTGCTTATCTTTTTAAATAAAATATATTAAATTAATTGTAAAAGAGATAATATGACAATAGTGTGCACAATGTTGTAATATGTTAAAACAAAGCTGTAAAGTTATGCATCAGTTTTGTTAAATAAATCTGTCCTATCCTCACAGGTGAAAACGGCAGAGGCACGATCAGTTCGTCACTTTCATTTTACTGCATGGCCAGATCATGGAGTTCCTGAAACCACTGAACTTCTCATCAACTTTAGGCACCTGGTCCGAGAGCACATGGACCAGTACTCACGACATTCACCCACACTTGTACACTGCAGGTACTGAACACTTCCTGAACAACTGGAAAATACCTTTTTTCATCTGCCTTTAATATTAAACACAAGTTTTTTTATGATCTGAAAATACAGTGCAGGTGTGGGCCGGACAGGAACTTTGATCGCCATTGATCGATTAATCTTCCAGATAGAGCGTGATGGTGTAGTGGATGTATATGGGATTATTCACGATTTACGCATGCACAGACCACTGATGGTGCAGACAGAGGTAATCAATTAATGATAATTAAGGACATAATATTTCTGTTTACTGTACAGACACTTACATTAGATCACAGTTGTAATAGTGTTTTTGTGGATTGGTAAATTATAGCATTACGGTTTAAAGACGGAAAAGTTGTATGTGTAAATTGTAGATGACATACATTTATTGGAGAGAAGGTTTCGAATTGTGACAGTGCCTAGTATCGAGTTCTTGCTCTCTAACAATGCGGGCCTATACATTCTCTACTTCTGCAGGATCAGTATGTGTTTCTTAACCAGTGTGCCATGGACTTCATGAGGTCTAGGACTGGCAACAATGTAGACCTGATCTACCAGAACACAGCTGCACTCACTATTTATGAGAACTTTGAACCATTGAAAAAATCAAAAAACGGCTACCTTAAGGCCTGAGCCTTATCCTGAACATGACGCTGCACTGCTGTAAACACTTTTTTTAATTGATTAAGTTTTATTTAAAAAAGCAAAAACAAACTATTTATTGATAAGTGTGTTGGTTTCTAAAGAAGTATGTTGAAATATTTTTTAAATGAAGTTTTTGTACAGAAATGCAGTGGCAGTGCTTTTGTGTGAGAATTCACATAGAATATAACTGGTAATGTTTTATTAATGTAATATGACGGGTATTTTCTCATCTTTTGTATGATTTTCCATGCCTTTGGGATCATGAAGATGTGCAATAACCTGTAAGGAATTTATCCTGCTGAAGAAAACGGGACATGTAAACAGTTTTTTCAAATGTCATACCATTGCATCTCTGTCTGTTTTGGATTTGTCTGTGATGTAGCTCGTTTCATTCTTTCTCTTCGATTAGCTACCCAATCTTTAAGAGCAAAGCTTTAGAGGTGGGTACATGTCCAAGGGCTAGTACTGGTATGGGTTAAATTTTAGGTTTAAATTTCATACTGGGCTTAAAAATTACATGTAATCATGTAACACATCTATCATTGTACTTTGTATTTTAGGCCACACGAGGTGGAGTTAATACAAGGATGTTTACTTGTAAATCCACCTGTTGCTTTGCAGTAAACTTGTCACTCTGTTACAAACTCTGTCTGTCCCCTTGCCACCATTTTGTAATGAACCCACATACAGATTATTTCTTCATTTGTTTTGCCCCTAATGTGTAATAAATCCGGCCCATTCACTGGAGGTCAATAACAGCTAACACTGCAATTGCATATGTGCAAAGTGTGGCATTATGCTCATCTCAAATAAGATTTTGGTCATTTCTATTCATTGATTTATTAGCCAACATAAACTAACCATAAAATATATTTTTACAGCATTTATTAATCTTTCTCAATCTTAAATAATACCATTACCATTACTCATTGCTTAAGATGGTCATTAACAATAGTTATTGTGCATTGTAATGTTAACAGATGCAACTTTTGATTTAAATGTGTTACTAAATGCTAAAAAGTGACAATAACTGAGATTTAAAAATGCTGTAAAAGAATTATTAATTGTTAGTTCATGTTAACTAATGCGGTTAACTAATTTTAAAGGATGAAACCTTACTGTAAAGTGTTGCCAGTTTGACTTGAATGGGAACATTAGTGCAATAAGTTAGCATTTCAAGTTAGTGCTCAGTTATCTCTGAAATTGTCATATATTATAATAAATGTGTGTATGTATATGTGTGTATATATATATATATATATATATATATATATATATATATATATATATATATATATACTGATTCACTACTGATAATTTATTACAGAAAAGTTTGATCCTGTTCCTGTGCACTGAAATTGTTATATTTGTTCATAAATATATATTTTGTTTAAACTTTTTACTGTTTTCTGGGACCTTCTGCTTTTGTTTAGTTTTAATACTTTGCAATTTTCACAGATTTATATATTTATGGATACTCTGCTGGTCACGGTAATGTACTATACAGATAAGCTCTGTATTATATTGAAATAAAAAAGTAGCTGCACTTTATTATACACCCCTGTGGTCATTTGTCCGTGTGCACGTGTGTGTTAAAAGCCTGCTTTTATTCCATGCTGTGGTTGTGGACCATGTTATTTTTTTGGTTCACGGTCATACAAAAAAGAAACATACGACTGGAGTAAATGGTTTAGACATACATGACATTTACAGTGTAGAAATGACCTGCTGTGTGTGCGGTCTTTGTTTGAAAGCTTGAACTTCTCTCGACTGCACTAGTCAGTGTGTTATGGTTTAGTGACCTGTGCGTGCTGATGCGGAGCATATAGTCACGCCTCCAGTGGTCACGACACGGAAAGGAAGAGGAATTTCCTCGGCATTATTTCAACAATATGGCGATGTTGTTTTAATGCTTTTTCTTCACTTCGTTTCAGAACCCAATCCGGTTACTGCACAAGAAGCGATGTCGGACAGTTTAAATACAAAATGCGAAGGAAAATCTTACACCATATTCAAGCTGTCAGTGTAGGTTTTTCCGGGGATTAAATGATAACAGTTTTGTTATGAAGCATCGTAAAGCTTGTTTTTAAAGCATGTTTTTTACGATTTAAGTTTTAAATGAGAATAATTTGGCAAATGTTCAAAGTCCTACAACCTGTTGTGAATGGGGTCGAAGTTCATGTCGTCGCGGTATTGGGCTCAACCTTTCACTTACATTAAATTATGCTTTGTCATGGACGCAGCTCTTACTGTAACATACACCTAAGAGTGACAACTCAAGTAAAGACTGTTGTTCTGCATGCACGTGGACAGATCGTGGAAACATTTCTTTTATTTTACTAAATAAGAGATCGAGTGGAACAAGAAGACATCTTGCAAAAAAGCTTAAATATTTATCTGATCGAGAAAGTTACTGTGAGTGTGTAAATAGCCAAACGTTGGATCATGGATACAGCAACGAAGCAGAAAGTGATCTACATCACCTACCTCATCGTAGCTCTGGACATCACCTGGCTCTTCCTTCAGTTCTCTATAACACCGGTGCGTCAAATTCATTCTTCTTTCACGTTCATGAACTGACATTAAAGTGATAGTTCACACGAAGTTTAAACAGGTCATCTTTTTTACCCTCGTGTCTTTCGTAAACTGCATATGACACTTTCTTCTGTGGAACACAAAAGAAAGTATTTTGAGAAATGTCGTGTTGTTTTCTGTCCAGACAGTACTTTAAAATATTCTGCAAAATGTTCTGCGGAAGAAAGGATGTCATACATGATTGGAGGTTAAGTAAAACAAGAAGTAAAAAGAAGTAAAGAAATAAAAAAGAAGTAGAGTAAAAGTTTTTAGTTGAACTAGCCTACCCCTGTAACTAATATTATAGGCTACTTTTTTGCAGTTTTGTTTTAGGTTTATCCTACAATAAATGTGTTATTTTTCGAGACAACAAGTGTTGTCAGAAAGAATATGTAAAAGTTATGCTTGAGTTCTGGATTTAAAGGGATAGTTCACCCAAAAATATAAATTTTTAAACCTTTATGTCATTCAAACCCTGTATGACTCTTTTCTTTTCTGGAACCCAAAAGAAGATATTTTGCAAAACACTGGTTAAAGGCACTCACACTCCATTTACCTTGGCACTCATTGACTTCCATTGTACCTTCTTCTGTGTCCAGGAAATGAAAGTTTGAATGGGTGCGTAAATTAAAATATTTTTATTTTGGGCAAATTTTAAGGCTGGCCAAAATGTTGGTAATGTCCCTTTCCTAGTCTAATTCAGAGTCAGTTAGCAAGTCAGAGAAAGAAGGAAGGAAAAGAGTGGTGATGTTATGGATGGGTTGTAATCATGTTTAGTTGTGTGTTCTGTGGAGCAGTATTTGGCAAGGAGGCTTGGGTTCGACACTATTTGGTTCGGGTATCTGCAGACCACAGTGGGAATGATTCAGCTGATTGGAGGACCTATTTATGGACGGTATGAGATCATTTCTAATATAAGCAGTTAAATATATTAACAGGTACTATATTTTTTACTGTATGTGTTTTATCTCAACATGTCTGTACCCAGATTTGGAGATGTGTTCGGCGCACGTGCGGCTCTGTCTGTGTCCTGCTTGGCATCGGTGGTTTATTTCTTATTGTTGGCAGTGGCAGACAGCACCTTTATGCTTTTCATACACAAACTACCCGCTGTGTTCATGCATGTACTTCCAGGTAATAAATGGAAATGCTCTAATATACTGTACAGTTGCACAAACACTGAACTATACTGTATGTGTGTGTATGTAAGGAGCTCAAATGGTGGTAGCAGATCTGACGGAGAGTGAGAAGCGAGCAGATGCTCTTGGGAAACTCGGTCTGTGTTTTGGCATTGGCATGATCACAGGATCATCATTGGGTGGGACTCTCAGCACACGCTTTGGGTGAGACACACAACACCACCTACACATACTGTACACACACAACCCCACAACATGCAGTAGACTGTCTCAGATTAAGTTATTATTAATGGCCATAGTTCATTCTTATTGCATTTTCCCTTTAACACAAAATAAAAAAAATCCAGTCATGTCTTTAATGAATCAGTGCTGATTTTTATTAGGTACAGTAGAACATAAAGTTGAATGGGTGTGTGTGTTTATGCAGGGAAAAGTTTGCAGCATCTTTTGCAGCAGTAGGAAGTTTTGTGTCTCTACTGTTGGTGTGGAACTTCATCCCTAAACAGACCAAATTACACACTGCACAGGAGAGTGAAAGTATGTCATGCATATAAAACACAAGAAAAAAAACTAGACAAACTCTACACACATGATAACACTTTCAATAAAATGTTATATATATTTACTTCTGTGTATGTTTGTGTGTTTAGAGAAGGGACCATCCAAATCTGTCTTCAATCTGGGGGAGATCACTAGACTAATGAAATTTCCAGGTGTTTCCAAAACATTTACAGTGAAGATTATCTCTGGATTACCAACAGGTGATTGCAGATATTAACATAGTGTTGCTGTTATTAGGCATTTTCTTAAACATTAAAACACTCTAAAGTGGAAACATTCTTAAAATATTATTTGTGTTTTGTACATTTGTGTTTCAGGTATATTTCAGGTTATGTTCTCCATCATTGCCATGAACTTCTTCCAACTGCAGGCAGAGCAGAATGGCTATTTGATGGCCTATTTTGGGATTGTACAAATGGTACAAAATACATGCCCATTTTCTTTTCAATCATATATAAATCATTTTGTTTTAACTACTGGTAATAAAACACTAGTTTGGCCTGGTTTCAGGTAATCCAAGGTGCTGTAATTGGGCGTCTTACGTCTAGATTTCCAGAATATTCTTTACTGCTGTTGTCTATTGGGTTGTCCAGTTTAGTAGGACTTGCACAGGTAAACATCACAAAGTATCTATTTCAATTGTCAGTCATCTATAGCAAATATTTGTTTTGGAGAATTTTCACAAAAAATAATGTGCATAATATGTGTTTTTGTGTGTTCCAGGCTATGATGACCAGTGTGTTTCAGTTTTGTTTTATTGTGATACCAATGATGTTCTCTCTCAGTGTTTTCAATGTCATCACAGATAGCATGTTGACCAAGAGCGTCTCTCCATCTGACACAGGTAATACACACACAAATAGCTATATAGATTTCTTTTACATTAACTACATTAACTATTGTCAAAAAAGTTGTTTTTTTTGTTAACATAATTTGAGTCTGAAAGTTGAGACTGATTAGCCTTGGCTAATTGTAGTTGGTCAGACTTTAGTAGTAAGAGAGTCTTACCTTAGCAGCCGTGTTTATGCATCTCATAAAATGTGACTGTAATTATCTTTTGTGTGAAATGTCTGTGTGGTATATTCAGGAACCATGTTGGGTCTGTGTGCATCGGTTCAGTCTCTTCTGCGGACGGTGGGCCCGACCATTGGAGGATTTCTTTATGAAACATATGGTGTGCCATCCTTCGGTATCATCCAGTTTGTCACCAATGCGACCGTCTTTAGCTTTCTGCTTGCCACTGGAGGGGCGCTCACAACCTCATAGACCGTAAAATGTGAGTTGTTCATCATGTTCATGCGCACATTATATGAGCGCTGGCCATTTACATGGGCATTATATTTCCTCTTTACATGCGGGAGAAGAATTGATTTGCAAAAAGGTCAGCTGTTCAGTTTGTGAATACCATAGATTTTTTTAAATATCGTATGTTACTGTCAAATAAATCTTTATATAATAATAGGTTATAAATAAAGCAGAGATTTCTTCTCACCTTAGTATTGCTTTTTGATGAAGATTCATATATGATGAAGAGACTTTTATTTGAATAAACTCCAAATATGCAGTACTTATTTATTATGATGCTGCTGTAGGATAAACTGACAAAACGTGCTTATTATTAATGTGTATTAAATGTATATGTTGACGATTGTATCTGAATCACCTCAAATGAATTTTCAATAAAGTCTTTTATTTTATTTAATTAATTCATTATTGAATTTCTTATGTTTTCCATATTCAATAACGTTCTATACAACTAAAGTATTACAAAACCACCCATTGAGATTAACGTGAAGAAGCACAACGTTTTCACTTCATCTGTCAGCTCTGTTACTGTAAGAAGTCTGTCACATGTGTCACCTCTTAAGTGAAATCTATCCACTGTTGTCCACATTAACCTTCATAAGACATTCCTCCATATGCATTCTTCTTCGCCTCCTTGTTAAGAAGATATTTTTACCTTTATTACCCCTAAACCATCAGCAGATAGACCAAAATGGCGTGACTGAATTACAGAATTCAATATAGCCATTCTTGAAACAGAAACGATAGCATTTTCCTCCTGTAAACATGACTCTACCTCTCGTGACGTTCATTCATTTGCATATGTTCTCCTGCTGGTGTTGTGGTGGTGAGATGCGCGCGGACACACGGCGGTGAGAGCGTGAGGACAGGCTGAAGACAGACGGGAATATGAGTCGGTAATACCCATCAGTGTGAGACAGTGAGGGGAGAATCTTATTCCATCTAAAGTGATTCGCATGAGTCACGAATGGATCCTTTTTTAACTCCCGGAAAGAAACTTTTTTTAATCTATTTATTATTCTTCATCTTAATATATCAAGGTGAGTAGCATAATGCTGGAGCGATGTGATGTCCTTTGAAAAAATTATTTGAGCGGAAACAAATAAAAAAAAATGCAGGTTGTATAAAATCTTAATTTGATTATGCTATTTAATGCATACATTTGATGTAATTTGGCTAGATACATGAACACACGATTATTTTTAAAAGTAAAAAACTTGTAAATGGTTATATACAGATAAGTGTTATGCTAACTGTGAAAAATATTCATAATATTAATGTATAATATACATCTAATGTGATCATAATTTTTGTTTCTTTTCAGCACATATCACGTGGGGAACCGAAATACTGAATTTAACAAACCAGCATGATTTTGAAAAGTAAGCGTTAATATTTACATTTCTTTCTCTCCATTTGTTGTTTATTTTATTAAAATATATTTTGAATGATATGCACTGAAAACATGATCAAAACATGTTCCACATTTTTAATGGTTTATAGCTCTCTTTTCGCAGTTGTAAAATGTTGCTATTTTAGGCTAATTCGGGTGTAATTTTACGCATGTTTAGTTAAAGTCCAGATGGTTTATTGAGAGGTCCTCGGGTCTGTTGTGAATAGTTGTGAAACAGGCTGACAAAGCTCACTCGAAACGCCTGTGAGTCTCTCGCTTTTCTGTGTGACACAAGTGCTGATTACCTGTGTGTGAGGAACAAACCGCTCGTTGTTCTCTGTGTGTCCCAGCAGCGAGAGCAGCAGGATAATGCTGGAGAAATGGGATCCCGCTTCCCAAACGGAGCAGGTAGGAGAGCTGAAGCGATGCATTGAGAAAGCGCACAGGAAACCTGCGCTAAATGCAATGCCATTAGGTTAAATGCATAACATTACAGAAAACAAAGTGTTTGCAAAATCCTGTGTTTTATAATTAATTATCTGCATATAATAGAGATTCATTAATAGATACAACTAAAAGCTACAACTAATTTGTAATTAGTAATATTTGATTAGGAACTAAATTCAATTGTAATGTTCAAATGAGAAAATAGCTACATATTGATAAATACTAAATATGAAATTTCAATTATACACTTGAATTTTGTTATTAAGCTGTTTTTCTAATGATTTTTTAACGCCAAAATGTGCTTTTAACGTGTAAAAATAAAATACATTTGTTTACTGACGTAACATGAAAAAGAAAACATCCTCAAGTGCCGACTTTACTGAAGTCTTTGGGACAAAACCCGTCATTTCGGTGGCAGTAAATCGGGTTTCAGGTGTCCGCTGGCCGCTCAGGATTGGTAAAGCTGGAGTGGCTGTTCCCTAGAGCCGCTATTCACAGAGACACACTGGCCCCGTTCATTATGTCAGAATGCATCTCCTTTGCAACTACATAAAATTATTGAACTATCAGATATCAGGTGTGATGGGGGGAAAGTGGGTTTCGGTCAGATAAGAAAATGATTTTGTTCTGAAGTGATTGGCTAATCGCTCTCATGTACCATCTACCTGCAGTAATAAACTCTTATCCATGTAATGAGTCAGTATTCCACAGGTTCCACAATGATTTTTTTTTAGATTAGGATTTTGATTGGAATTTCAGATTTGCCTTTTGTATCTTCTTATGAATTTCCTTTGGAGGCTTAACAATTTTTCATTTATTATCATTTGGAAATATTAGAGCAAATTAATGTAGTTGCAGAACAGGCCTTGGCTATTTAAAAGTTTAAAGTTTAAGTAGTCGACTAATTAAAGGGAAAAGGAAAGCAGCATAAGCTCAGTATTGGTTTTTATAGAACATTTCTTGCACAGCCTGTGTATTTCATCTCGCGCTACAAAAGCTCAGCGCCTTTTCTGTCAAATATATTAATGCTATTCTAGTAAACTGTATTAACTTCAGTGGATGTTTCTCTAAAGAGAGTTTTACTAGAGAGCAACACATCATCAGCAGTGCAGACAGAAGACCAGAAGCCATCACCCCGCAGAGCCAGCAGTGGTAAGATCACAAGCAGAATGTTACAATACCTTAGCAAGTGCTCCAGTGCTCTCTTTGTGTGTCTGTGGCTTGTGTTTTCCTCATGCTGAACAATGCTCTGTGCTTTTTATTTTACGTACGTATGAGTATCTGTTATGTAACAGCAGTGAACCAAACAAATATGTCAGTGTTAAGTTAAAAGTTTGTTCGTTGGCATGCACAACAATTTGCATGCGTTGTACATTTACATGGACCTTAACTTAATTTAAGTGCATACAAATAACATTTATGATCATTTGAAATGTGAGAATGTGGCTGCCCCCTCTTTCAGTGAACATCTGTTGAACAGGCTGATCAGTGTCATCATTACACACAAGAGCTCGATTCATTTATGCTTCAATGGGCACTTCAGTAACCTGCACCACCAAGCACACGTACACAAGAACGCATATCATTTCTAATGATATTGCTTTTTTTGTGCTGTACAGGTGACTGTACATCTCCCTGTCTCAATGGAGGTCAGTGTGTCCATCCAGATTCCTGTAACTGCACTTTATACCAGGCCACAGGAACGCACTGTCAGACAGGTACTGCAAATCTTAGAAGAAAAGTTTTTGTATGTCATTTTAAGATTTTTCTTTAAGTCTGAAAAGATTACTAATAATGGATGAAATGTTTCAGTTCCCAATCTAGGCTTTGAGCGAGAAATGACGTGCCGCTCGTGGGGACAATATAACTATGAAACCTTTGATGGGCTTTATTACTTCTTCCCTGGGAAATGTAGCTACACATTACTGAGAGACTGTGAAGACAACAGTCAGTCAAGCGTGCATATACAGGTGAACTCTTGAATAAATGTTTTTAGGCTCTATTTAAGGTATGTTGTGCTTTTTAAATTATATGATAATAGTTATCAATTTTTGGCTGTGATTTTATTTATTTTAGTTTCATCACAGGCATTCTTTGTCAAGGGTCACATATAGCCAAACAAACAATACATTGATTATATTTAGTTATTAAATTCAGAAGTTGAAATTAGGTTTGAGCAGGCTGCTATTCAGTGCTATGTGTGATGCTGTGTGTGTGATTTTGTGGGTGTGTATACAGCACAACTCTTGCCTGAGGAATATATTCATTGGCATTCATTGAGAAAGTGATCTCATTATTATGGCCATTTATGCCCATTACAGTTTAATACAGTAATTACAGCCTAGGCCAAAACAGAATTGGCTTTGTTCTCATAGACTCACTGATGGGAATCCAGATGAGGTGAGCTACCTCAGCCAGAAGCTTTTTTAGGCCGTTAGTTTTAGTGCCAGTATCATTTCTCGATGAACTGAAGAAATGGCTTTTAGTAAAGCAGAACTGTAGCAGCATTGGTCTGGTTGATCTGGATATAAAGATTTCACTCTTTAGATGGTATTTTTAAAGAAGGCTGCACACTATATCTGTATGTAGCCTAATAACACAGTGAGATTTTTATATCCTTTAATCAATTTTTCCTTATTAACTCACAGGTGCATAATGACCCAGAATGCAATTCTTTCCCATACTCCTGCATACGCTCCATCAGCCTCTTCCTGCCATGGGAGGGAGAGATTAGGTTACAGAACTTCAGTGTTACCTTGAAGGGTCAAAGGTAAATGAACATTCACACTCAAGCAAACACTTTATCACTTAACTTTAACCGAAACTAATGCAGTGATTTATCATGTGGACTCTGCTAAGAATGCTTGTGTGCATTTCTAATAGCTGCATATGTTTCTTTGTAGTATACAGCTGCCCCATAACATTCATGATGTTGAACTTGAGAGGATCTCGGACTACATCATAGTGTCGCAGCCACAGGGTTTCACGCTGGCCTGGCAGGGGCTTACTGGCTCTGTGTATATTAAGATGAGTCCTCATTTTGTGGGACGTACCTGTGGACTGTGTGGGAATTTTAATGCTGACACGCAGGATGACCTGAAGACCAGCTACGGCAAGTTTCAATCAATTTTCATTTTTTGGCAGACGGTGGTGACAAAAGAGTGTGGTGAAAAATTTACAAAAAGACCAAATTTATTTATTTTATATTATGATATGACTAACAATAATATTTAATACCACTTGGCACATGGATATTTTTTGTTTATTGGTAAATAAAATGACTTTTCTGCCTTTTTGTAAGTCAGTATTGCACTGGGACCTGCAAAATACAGTTATCCAAAACTCCAATGCATCCTGCAAAGTTTTTATATTTTATCATTAACTCATATGAACTAATCATTTAAGTCAGCTTTTAATGTAATATATGCACTTGTTTGTTCTTCCAGGTGTTTTCACGCAGGATTTGGCCATGTTTGGAAACAGCTGGGCAGAGGAGGAGCCAGAGCGAGTCAGATGTCCTGTTGTCTCCTTTCTCTACTCCTCACCGTGTGCCACACAGAGTCCCCTTGTCATATCGGTAGAGACACACTTTCACATCAACCACACTGTGCATTCACAGATACACCCACAATTCCCTGTTAAATAATACCTCTGGTTCTTCACTGCAGAAAGTGGAGGAAGTGTGCTCCACCCTTTTAAAAGAGCCGTTTATGTCCTGCCATGAGTTTGTCAGTCCATATTCATACATGGCCAGCTGCTCCAATGACCTCTGTCTGTAAGTACTAATATATCTCAACTATTGTGGAACCACTGACATGACCACATCTACTGATACGCTACTGTACAAACACGCATTAAAAAGCCATGACATGAAGTGAAGTAGTAAAAGCAATGTAGCGATGCTGTTGCAGTTCTTTATAACTGTTGTGTGTGTGTGTGTTATGGTTTTATTTGGTGTAGGTCTGGTCCCAGTAGTGATGTTGTGTGCCAGGTGTTTACAGAGTATGCCAGGGCATGTGCCCATGCTGAACATCCGTTGCATAATTGGAGAGCACACTTTCCTGATTGTGGTAGGTTGCTTATAAATTACAAATATTGCTCATGTGTTAAAACAAGAGATCTTACAAAATCAACAGGAGAACTTTGTGTTTTTGAATGTTAGTAAGAAACATATTGTACTTGTTCTGCTGTAGATGTCGGTTGCCCTGATGAGCTTCAGTTCAGAGAGTGTATCCCATGCTGCCCTACGCAATGCAACATTGAACGCATGTGTATAGACAGCAAGCTGCAGTGTTTGGATGGCTGTTATTGCCCTGAAGGTACTCATTTAATAATGGATGAAAAAGCATGTATTCAGTACAGTATGTGTATTCATTTGTTGATCATAAAATCTTTGGGCTGTGTCTAGATTTGATCTATGAAGATGGAGTGTGTGTTAAGGCTTCAGACTGTCCATGTGAACACCACGGCATGCTGTTCCCCTCTGGACACATCATACAGGAAGACTGCAACAACTGGTCAGACACTGTTTACTACTCCTGTACTGCATTGTGTACTTGAATGCATAAATGTTTTCAAATTGTGAGTTTTTGAGATTTTTACTGTATGTATCCAGCGTTGATCTTATGTGTCTTGTAGCACATGTTTGGGGGGAATCTGGAACTGCACAGAACACAACTGCCCAGGTGATTGTTAGTTTTTGTTCTTTATCTCTTTGGCTTCTTATTGTACATGTCTAATTTAACCATTTCAATCACTATTCTTTACATTACTGTCTTTTATTTCAACCCAATTCATTTTTATTTCTATATAAAGTGTTTGTCAGATGTATAATTGAAAGTGCTTGTATAGTATATTCATAATTGGCTTTCCAAAGGCAGTTTTTCTTTCCAAGTGAATCTGATAAACTTAACACAATGTGAATTAAAGAATTTTTGCTACTGTATATCTGAGACATTCCTCTGTTTTTATTGGTACAGGAGAATGCTCTGTGACAGGGGATATGTTTTTCCAGTCATTTGATGGTCGCATTTACACCTTTCCCGCTACGTGCCAGTATGTTTTAGCCAAGAGCAGAAATTCGGGCAGGTTCACCGTGACCATTCAGAACGCACCCTGTGGAACCGTGAGTCCCTCTGCACTTTTATTTTACCTGCATAGCCCTCAAGTAATAGCACACAAAAGAGAAAAGACATGCGCATGCCAGACGAAGCAGGCGAAACCTTTATTCACCACGTTCCAGAATTGTTCTGTGCTGTGTTGATTTAAAGAGTAATCTAATCGCTGGAACACCGGTTAAAACAGTGGCAAGATTTGTTTGATTGGACGAGATTTCTAATCATTAGCAGTTAGTGTAACTGGATTTCTTACTATGCTAGATTAGTCAAAAATAATGCTAAAGATTGCACAAGCTTGGCTATATGGTCTCCATTTTTGGGATGAGATGAAACAGTCTTAGATGTACTTGTGTCGTTATTAGACCTTGACAGATAAAACATGAAAAGATACAAAAGATGAAGAGATTCTCTCTCTCAGAGCCTTACTTTCCCAGCTCCGCTGATGCTAAATCTCACCACACGGTCAGCGTTCTGGTGTATGGTGTCACTGTCTGGAATCTCAACAAGCTATTCTGCTTATCTGAGCCACTGAATGACAGAGCCAGAGACTTTGTAGTTGCTGATGCGAGAGAGCCAGAGAGAGAGATGTATTTCAGTAAAGCGGCCGGTGAAAGATCTCCGCATAAGCACCTGTTGGTAGCATCCATCATTTCTTTGAATGGAGCGATTCAGAGTCAGAGTGGTTTATCTCCTGTGAACAGCTCTCTGTAACTCATTCACATAAATGCTTCATTTCCAAACTACATAATTGCTGAATTAGTCCGAATTGAAATATACAGATGAGCCGATATGTTTGTAAGCCTGTGTAGATATTCATCCATTGTGTTCTATGCAGTAGCTTCTTTATCTGTGTTATCATGTGTGCATGAATGACAAATTATGAATCTATAATTACTGTGTGTGTGTGTGTTATTTTCTGCAGAATCTGGATGGTGCTTGTATTCAGTCTGTGAATCTTGTGCTCAATGAGGACCCACATACTGAGATCACAATGAGCCACAGTGGAGAGGTTTTTCTAGCCAGCCACTTCAGGATCTCACTGCCATATTCAGACGGTAATTTACTGTGATAAGAGGGTAATTTGCTGTAACATTGTCTTGGCATGATTTAATGTTCCAGTGTGGTCCACGTCTGTGTAATGTACATTTATACTCCTTCATCTGATATGTCCTTTTTGGCTGTGTGCAGATGTGTTTCAGATCCAGGAGCTGTCGTCAATGTTTGTTCAGGTGAAGTCATCGCAGGGTCTGCGGCTGCAGTATAACTGGAGAGAGTTCAGACTTTATCTTCAGTTAGAGGAGCAGTGGAGAGATGATACGGTGGGACTCTGTGGAACCTTCAACGGCAACATTCAGGATGACTTCCTGTGAGTTGCCAACTGATCACTTTTACTTCCTGTTTTCCCTTCATATTTTCAGTTATTCTTTAATATGTGTGTGAAATGTGCCGGTAACTCCATTACTCTAGTGCTCCTTCTGGCATGATCGAGAGCACACCGTTCTTGTTTGGAAATGCGTGGCGTGTGTCGTCAGCATGTGTGCCTCGGCCCAGCCTACCCCAGCTTGACCCTTGTGACACGCACCAGCAAGCAGGTGACACATCTTACCTTGCCGGTGTCTCATTCTACTTAACCTCTTCATGACATATTTTACAAAAGACAAGCTTTTTACACACTCTTTGTTGGTCATGTGACTTCAGCCTCCTATGCGGTGGAGAAGTGTGACGTGCTGTTGCAGGAGGTGTTTGGTGCCTGTCATGAGTATGTGAGTCCAGTGGGGTACCAGCTGCAGTGTCGCGCAGACGTCTGTAAGTGTGGAACGCCATGCCTTTGCTCCATCCTCGCTCACTACGCCCGCACCTGCAGGAAACACGGCGTCATAATTGAGTTTCGCTCACACTTGCCTTTGTGTGGTGAGTCTAACACATACAAACACATACATGCATTTCGGTACGCTCTTGAATCACTAAAGCATACACAGTATGTATACACATAACCAGCAAGACCAGCAAGTCTCAAGTCAAGCTGTTTGTCAACTAGGTTTATCAACCACAATCAAGCTTTAACCTTAAAATTCACCTTTAAACATTTCTACATATTTCAGCAATGCAGGAAACAAACCTTATTCCTATTGTGTGTTTTCCAGCCATCTCATGTCCACCCACGATGGAGTATGGAGTGTGTGTGTCTTCATGTCAGCGTCGCTGCCTGTTTCTCTCTCATCCACAGCCGTGTGGAGATGAGTGTGAGGAGGGCTGCGTGTGTCCAGAAGGAACTTATTTTAACATGCATACACAGACCTGTGTACCAAGGTACCAGCCACTTTTATTTTGCATATTATATATGATATAATCCTTAATAATTGATGTTTAGCCCCTCAGTAAAGTGTTTAAGCCTGTCTTAATGGACATCAAGCCAAATACATTAACCATTATCTCTATATAAAAAATGTAAAACGAAACGAACAAATGTGTCGAGCTATAATTTTGACCTAGATTTGTTTATTTTCTGTCAGAGAGTGAAGTCATTTGAAGTCTAGCAGGCTGTTAAATGTTATGGACCTGACAACCTCAGGTGTTATATAACGCTTTTAGCCTCCTCACCCTCGCACGGGTTCACTTCCCTTAAATGTCCCGTGTCTCCCTGCCACATACTCGGTGTATGCTAGAGTTACAGTATTCATGCTGGCAAATGCTGAGAGAAAGTCCAAGATGTGATAGAGAAGGATTTCGGCCTCTTACTATCCTATAGACGAACTCTGGCATGTTCCCTGTCACCCTTAACAAGTGCTCTCAACTCACAGATGTTTTATTATCTGACTCCTCCATTATTATGTTTAGCATTGATTTAGGCTGTGATTCATTGCTAAGAGATAGATTATTACTGTACTATAAGACCACATGCTTTGGAAAATACCTTAAGCATTTGTAATATACTGGATCTGTGTGTGATATTTAATGTTTTGTGTTACAGGAGCGAGTGTCCATGCAGTTTTCTCAGTGCTGATTACTCTCCTGGAGATGTGATCATGACATCATCAGGTGTACAGTAAGATTGTCTCGTTCACTCTGTCAAACTGTGCATTATGCTATTATATGTTCCAATAAAAAACTTTTTTTCATATAGACGCAATGATCTATATACTGGTTGTGCCTGTGATCACTCACTACTGAAAATCTTTTTTTCACTTCAACAGAATTTGCCAAGATGGAAAACTAGTCTCGCAGAGCTCAGTTATTGGTGAGTATGGTGTTAGAGTATCCTGTGTAAAATTCAGGTTTTCTGCAGATTGCACCTGTACATGAGGTATTTGCAATGCTGGAGTTCAGTATATGTGTTCTTCATCTCTCTCTCAGGTACACTGTGTCCACCAGGCCAGTTTTATGAGGATTGTGGGAATAGAGTCGACAGGCTGTCAGCCAGTAAAGGTTTAGCTTGTGAACAGACCTGCGAGTCATATTTACTCAACCTTACCTGCTCCGCTCATGAGCCGTGCGTGCCTGGCTGCGTCTGTCCTGCAGGGTGAGTTTATACTACACTTTATCGAATGAGTTTTATCACCTACAAAAAATGACTCATGCTATTAAATGAAATACTATTGTACATAAAAACGAATTGCACTGGTAAATTACCATAAATATATCCAGTGGTATGTACAAGATACATCAAAAAATACCATGGTACGCTTCTCATTTTGTAGATGATGAAACTGCTGTTCTGCTGTCTTGATCTCTATTGTTTCTCTTGCTTGTGTTGTTATTTAATGTTCAAACACTGAATGTGTTTTCATTCACTTGTGCTGGTTGTGTTTATTTTTATATCTTTAAAGGTTAGGTGTTTCTATGTATGTGTGTTATAGAGGATTGTGTAGGTGAGAGCTTGTGTGTGTGACGAGGCAGTGATCCATGGCTAAGCTCAGTGGGTGGAATTGCCAGAGTAGTGTCAGGAATAACACTTTTCCATTACACAAGCACACACTGGGATGTTTTTTGCTAATCTGTGTCAATCAGTGTTTTCAGACAAATTCCTTTCAAATGTTTTAAACCACTAGATCTAAATAAATCTTAGTATTGGCAACGGTGCATATGCACAGAAAAGTGCTCACACAGATAAAATGGCATTCAGCTCTACATGTTAAGGTGTCTAATGTATAGTGTCTGTTGGAGGAGGTGATGATGTCGATAAAGATCAGTTAAAGGGTCTCAGACTGACTCACTGAGAACCTTTGCATCTGTCTGGGGCAGGTGAAAAGAGTTCTTTGTCGTTTGATTCCACTTCTCCCTTTTTTCTGCCCCTCGCGTCACGTTCCCACTAAAGGGGCCACGGAGAGCGTGACTCTTGCCCTATAGATGGATTTTTGTCATCTGATACGTTTAATGCCAGTGTCTACACAAGCAAACTGAGGTTAAGTGGCATATCACAAGCTTAACTTCCTGAAGCAATCCTCAGTACGATAAGACCACTTTTTGGTTTTCTTCTTAACACCACCAGGTCTGCAAATTTACCTTTTTCTTTTTGTTTGTGAAAGATGTTGGCTAAATTGCCCTGGAAATCTTAAGCAGCTTACATCTTTCTGAACTGTTTGGAGGTGTGACACTTGCTCGTTGAATATTTATATCTTTGGAGATGTTCTCAATACAAAAGGAAAAACTCTCATGCACATTTATCACTGACATATTTAAAAGAGCCATGAGGTCAAAGACGTTACTGGAGAGCAACCAAAGTCTCCACTGTGATATTTTAGAGTGGTGAATGTGTGCGTGTGATTCACCTGCTTCGGACTTATTGACCTTTTAAACAGAAAAGCATTACTCAAGAGCATCATGGGAAAGAAATATCATGGCTTGAGATTCTGTCATGAGTGTTTAATAAATTCCTGCAACTTGATAGTTCGGCGTCTGGACTGGTGTAAATATGTCACAAAGGGCCCTTATGCCACAATGAGAACTAGTGATGAGATTATCGATAAATGGAAATTATTATTACGTGCCATATGTGTGGCCACTGCCTTGGTGTGTGCAGTTCCGGAGGTCTAAAGTCATTTCGGTGGAGGACACAGGTGGATGTTATTAAAGGTCCAAATGAGCAGAAGTCTATGATATTATCCTTTAACAGAATTACTAAAAGTGTTTTTTAACGAACAAAAATATTAACTTAAATATTATCTGACTGAAATATGACAAACTATGACAATGATATTAACTATGTAAAAATGAAAAAGGTTTTAAATCTGTGTGTCCTTTTCTTTAAGGTAAAATGCATGTGTGTTACTTGTATTTTATATGTGAGTCTAGACAATAAGTTTTGTTTTCAAAACACTTTATTTCACATATTTAAAATGACCAATCAGTGGAAAGTTTCATAACTTTTGTTGAAGTTTGTTGAATATGTTGAAGCATTGGCCGGCATCTCTTTCTTTCTCTCTGGCCACAAAGTAATGAGTGATGCTGATACCCCTCTCTCTCATGGGACCAGCAGGTATAGGAGTGTTTTTGTGAGCGGGGGAATTCCTGCTCTAATGAGACAATATAATTACCCCCTCCTCCACCCCCAAGCAACGTGGTTAATGGCAGCAATGCTTATTTACGTAGTAAACAGGTGCACAGCTGGATCAAATAACTGATAAGCTGCTTAAAGACATTCCTATAGTTAATACTCTAATATCAGCATGTTTTCACTTGTCTGCATGAAAAATTAAGCATATGCATCTTTATATTTCTGTTGTGTTTGCTATGGATAGCTTGTGTGAATACATATGCTGAACAATTGTTTTCTCTCATGGGGATAGGGTCGGGGATAGGGTCAGGTTTAGGGTGAGGGTTAAGATCAGGGCTCAATGGAGATGACCTCTGTTGCTTCTCAGGTGTCGTGCATTGAGATAAGAGTTCTCACAGTGCTAACTACACCAGAGCTGGGTCTCTGCATTAACTATACCTTGTGCATGGTTAAAATCCCTTACTGAAACCATTGTATGCTTTGTCAGTGATTACAGAAACTAAAATTGTGTTTGTCTGGTTTCCTTAAAGAGAGTCAATTGTGTTTGTAGAGTTTGTATACTGTATGTAAAGAACAGTCAGTTTGGTTGATATGTGTGAGACGGGATTTTGTCGGATGTAGGTAGAGCTGTCATGTGAGAAACAGGGCACATATAGATATCTTGTAAGTGTGTAAATGAGCTTTAGGCTGGTACATTAAGGTATCACTGTAACTCTAAATGTGCAACCCTTAACCCTTAACCAAATACATGTAAAACATTCACCTATTGTGCTGTAATTGTACAGGTTAAAAGGTATAGCTTAGTAAGTGTAGACTGTTGACTTTACATTAGACATCAAGTGGCGATCTAATGCATTGCCAAAACCATATCATCATTGTGCAAAATTGATGACATAGGACATATAAGAAAGACTGTAAATTTTAAGAAAATAGTAGAAAAAGCTAACATCAAAGCCAGCATAACACTTTCTCATTGTATTTTTATTTTATTTCCGTATTTCTAAAATGTATTAGTATTTCTAATTATTTGCATTTCTAATAGTGTTTCCTTACCATCTGCAACCCCCATCAGAACAGACCTGGCACCCACTTCTGGGTCATGACCCATCAGTTGAGAACTGATTCACCTTGTCGTACAATGGCTTCTTTTAAATAAAAAAATAGAATAATTATAATAATTTTGCGCATAAAACCTCAGTTTAGTATTTCTGTAATTTCAGTCCTCACTCTTTTGATTTGCTTTATTCGAGTCATGGTTTCATTTTCGTGTTGCACAGAAAGAGAACACAGCATCACCGGTGCATGAAGATAATAGGTGAGCAATGGGCTGTGTGATTGTTTAGTTATGGTCCCATCTCTCTGTCTCTTAATTAATACATGCAGAACAGCACTATGTGCTTATGCGTTCTTTGATGGGAGAAAGTGATCCAGCATGCTGGCTGTGGGATAAAGAGAGCTGTTAACGCCTGTCTATCTGGGGTGTAACTTTACTCAGTTCTAACAGACAGTGTGCTGGGAACTCTCAAAGAGCCCTCAGGCCAATGGAAATGATTCACTGCAATATTACAAGATCTGTATCAGAAAGATGGAGAGAAGGGCGGGGCTATCTGAAAAGAAGCTTGGATCTGTGAGAATGAGAATGGCCTGCTTTTCTCAGGTGACCAGTGAGATCTTTCTTTTATCCCTCCGTCCATCTAAATATTCTTCTGTCCCAGACTGTCCATCCTGAAGTCATGCCGGGCCCTTCAGAGTTCCTACGTGCTGTTCAGCATGTTCACAGGTGCATATGTGTGTGTGTGTTTCACAGGCTTCTAAAGCATGGCGATGAGTGTTTCGAGCCACAAGCATGCCCTTGTTTGTGGAAAGGGAAAGAATATTACCCAGGAGACAGAGTATCCTCCCCCTGCCATCAGTGGTGAGATTACATTCACTTCCATTCTATGTGTTTCACATACATTTGCTATTTAATTTAAATATAATTCAACAACTATAATTCAAATTATAAATGAATTCAAGGATAAAACGAGATTCTGCAAGATACATTAAAATTATCGTGAAACGTGCGTACCAGAGGATGTGTATTGCAATGGTATGCAATAATTAAATCATAAAAAAAGTTATGTATAGTCATAGTTTTCGATTAATGCATATAGCAGAGAGAAAGAGATGCTTTCTTTTTCCTTTCTTTTACTTTATAAAGCATTATGGTTTTGCATATCATATATAGCATTATTTAGCTAGTTATCATATATCTTACATATTTTTCTTTAATATTGTGCAGCCCTAATTTACATGTAACACAATGTAATGTTTCTCAGAAACCAAATTAGTAACAAACATAAAATTTCACTTGAATGTATAAACACATTTTTTAACATTTACTGTAGTGACAGTGAAAAGACTTTAAGCAGACAGGAAGAGACGAAATGCATAGTAAAAGTGTTTCTAGGATTTGACTGAGCATGTTTTACAGTGTGTGTCAGCATGGGACGTTCCAGTGTGAGTTCAAACCATGTCCATCGATGTGCACGGCTTATGGAGATCGACACTACCGTACATTTGATGGTTTCCTGTTTGATTATATTGGTGCTTGCAAGTTATACTTAGTCAAGGTGAGCTTTAAGCGACCAACCCACAACCTCTTTTTTTGCATATGTGTGTGTATCATTGTTAAATAAAATGTCTACTTCTGTATGTGTTAGAGCTCAGTTGATGTAATGATGAGTGTGACAGCAGAGAATATTGACTGCTTCGAGAGTGGCGTGATCTGCAGGAAATCTCTGCTCATCTCTATTGGTCGCTCCTTCATAGTGTTTGATGATGACTCCGGCAGAGCTGTGAGTCAACTCTTTTTATGATTAAGTTAATCTAACAATTCGGATAAAGTTTGTTGAGATTGTTTAACACTTGTGGTTCCTGACAGAACCCATCCAGTGTGATCGACAGACAGAAAGTTTATATCTGGCAAGCAGGATACTACACCATTGTGCATCTGCTTGGTGAAGACCTCACAGTGCTTTGGGACAGAAAAACCACCATCCATATACAGGCTGGACCCCGCTGGCAGGTCAAATACACACACAGACACACAGTATTGAATGTCATCAATGTATTGTAGCTACATACTATGTGTGTTTATTGTAATTTTAGGGTAAGCTATCTGGTCTGTGTGGGAACTTTGACCAGAAGACAGCGAATGAGATGAGAACACCAGAGAACATTGATTCATCCACACCACAGGAGTTTGGCAACAGCTGGACAGCAGCAGAGGTATAGAAACATATATACAACATTCACACTACGTTTACATTTCTTCATTTAGCAGATGCTTTTATCCCAAACAACTTGAGCATTTAACGTAATCCTTTCGTTTTCTTAGTGGATAAACATGTACTTTTTATCTTGCACCCAATTGAATGATCTTCAACCGGTTTCTTTGCATAACAGAAGCATTTTATCATGTAGTTTGACACTATCTGTCTGTGTGGGAATGTCTTTTTAGTGTGTGAACAGCCCTGATATAAGGCACCCCTGCAATTTGAACCCTCTTCGGGAGCCCTTTGCCAAAAGACAGTGTGGGATTTTGCTTAGTGAAGTGTTTCAAGTCTGCCATCCAGTGGTAAGTGACACGAATAACTTACTGGACCTGCATGCTGGTGTTTGTGGACATGTGAGTGAGAGTCTCTGTGTTTAAAGGTGTTTGATGCTCTGTAGGTAGATGTGACGTGGTTCTATATGAACTGTCTGGTGGACACGTGTGGCTGCAGTCGTGGAGGAGACTGTGAGTGTTTCTGCACGAGTGTGGTGGCATACGCTCATCGCTGCTGTCAGAAGGGTGTGACTGTTGACTGGCGCTCGCCTTCAGTCTGCCGTAAGTGGCTTTTGTCTGTCACTTTGTGTGCAACAATTGTTGTGATAGTAACTAAGCAAATGATAACTGAGAGATAATCGAGTAGCTAAATTATAAAGTGAAGGCTTTGAAAGGGATCTTGAGGTTTTCATATGGTATAATTAATAATTCTCTCTTTCCCATTTTACAGCTTATGACTGTGAATACTACAACAAAGGTATGCATATCTGTGTTTTACTGCTTTCGCCAAGTGAGAGATGTTCTTGGGTAAACATCATTGACAACCAAATGTGACCCACAAAACCAGTCATAAGTGTAAATTATTTTAATAAATAAGCTTTCCATTGATATATGGTTTGTTAGGATAGGATAATATTTGGCCGAGATACGACTACTTAAAAATCTGGAATCTGAGAACAAAAAAGTAAATTGAGAAAAATCACCTTTAAAATTGTCCAAATAAAGTTCTTATTACTGCAAAAATAAAACTGCATTTCGTTGCTCTGTACTTGTACATGTGTAATGACAATAAAGTTGAATCTAATCTAAAAAAGTTTTGATATATTTACTGTAGGAAATTTACAAAATATCATCATGAAACATGATTTTTACATAATATCCATAAGATTTGATGGATAAGTTTACAGTTCATGTAAAGTTTGTTCTGTTTGAGGATGAGTTATGGTTGGGGACAATAACATTTACTGTACTTAACAAAACCAGGTCCCCTATAAAATCCTCCCTAAAGGGATAAAGAGAAGGATATGTGATACTATATTAATATCAAGGTTATGATTCTTCATGTTCACTGTATAGTTTGTCAAACTCAATTCCCCAAAACATTAATGTGAAAATCCTTGGTATGACAATACAAATATAGATTAGACGTTAAAATATATTTTTATATACAGTGTACGAATACATTTTATTATACAGTATTAGGCAAATTAAATATTTGACGTTGTCATTTCATGATGTTTGACATGAAACTTGGCATGTGTGTGTGTGTGTTTTGCATAGCTTTAGGGAAAGGTCCTTATAAGCTGTTGACCTACAGAGAGAGAGGCACACTGCTGGCTGCCAATAAGACAAGTGGACTGGTGTTTCCAAAGAAAGATACGACCAGAACCGATGAGGTTTTTACATTGTTCATGATGACACCAGGCCTCAGCAAAACCAGACCACATGGTGAGTAAGTCAGACACTAAATAAAAGTACACAATCAACAAATCAACAGACGCTCATTTGAAACAATATACTGTACAGTGAAAACACTCATTTGTCAATGTTTTCTTTTTAAAACAATTTATACACAATGAACAAACATACTTATATGTGTATCTCTATACTGTATACACACAGTTGTACAGTATGTGTTTAAATAGGTTTACTATCATTGTTGCTGCAGATACATCATTGGTGTCATTCGAGGCAGCAGACAGACCCAACTACTTCCTGAGAGTAGAGCGCAGTGGCCAGCTGAAACTACAGAAATGGGAAGAGACAGAGGCATTCTGGGATACAGCTACATTTGTTCTGCACAGGGACACATGGATCTCAGGCTTTGATTCACTTGAGTCTTTAGCAAGGCCAGGGTATTTCTTGCATTTCATGCTGTCCAGACTCCAGCTCATGAAATACAGTCACTCAGACCGGTACCGCAGAGCAACTTTATTCAGACTGACAGGTCAGCATGTTGCAACATATATGCACAAGTTTATATAGTAAGATAATATATTCATCTACAATCATTATGATTTCTACAGGCAGTATACCAGACTACCCAATGGGTCCTCGATGTCAGTGGCGTTATGAATCATGTGTGAGTCCATGTTTCAGGACATGCAGTGATCCATCAGGTGTGAGCTGTACCAGCATCCTAAAGTAAGAGGGAATATATTTATACTTGCAAATTGTCCACATACACTTACGTGTGGGTGGTAAAGATTTATGGCTGATATGCATCTTTTTGTAGGGTTGAGGGATGCCTGCCCCAGTGTCCAAGTCACATGGTCTTAGATGAGGTCACACATAGATGTGTCTATCTGGAAGACTGTAAGCTATTGCTCATCTCATTAAGCAAACTCAATGCTTGTGCTGAATTTTGTTAGGTTGATGTTATAGCAAACATTTAAATGGTGTATTTTATACATTGAAAAAAATATTGTATAGTTTTGCAGTGCAAATATCTTAAAATTTTAAATCAAGATACATTTTCTTGTTAAGCAAAATGACCTAAGATATTAACTCTTGTCTTCAGAAAACAAATTAAGTGACTTTATACTTAAAACAAGCAAAAATATCTGCCAAATACTGTATTTAGTGGATAATAAAAATAAACTTGAATTTTTTTTTTTTTTATTACGTTTTTTTATTTTTCCGGCAGATATTTTTGCTTGTTAACTCGCTTAAATTTGATACTTTCTTCAAGCAGGACTTAATATCTTTATTAAGTTTATTAATTGTTCTTTTTTAAATTTTGCCTTTTAGTACTGCAAAACAAGACAATATTATTTTTTTGCGGTGTAGTTGTCCACCAAAACAGCTTGCATTACATATTATAACCATTAAATTGTTCTAAAAAAATACAAGCTTCAGTTTAGCTACCTACATGTTTTTATTTTAATATTTTGTTCAGTGTATAACAATTTTTGTATTTGTCTCTAGGCATTAGGCCAGTCATTGTTCCTCCTTTCACACCACCCAGCACTGCCATAACATCAACATCATCCTCAGCAATTTCCACCTTCAGTGGTCCATCCGTTTCAATATCAGCCACCTCCAAAACTACGACAGAGTCCAGCACCACTGCTTCTGCAACTACAACACACATGCCAATCACAGAAAAGCTTACCCCTACTACTGTCAGACCTGAGCTGGTGGAAACCATTACCACATTAACAACAACATCTTCCTCCTCAAGCCCGTTGGCTTTCACAGAGAGATCCACTAGAGCACCGAGCAGTTATTACAGTCCCACTGCCCCCACCACAGTGCACACTAGCCCAGTATCTGTCTCAGCATCTCTCCCAGTGACCTCTGCAACAAAAAGGCCAACAGAGTATTTAACATCATCCACAAGCACCACAACTATCCCTTCACCACCGACTACTAGCCATACTTTGACATCTACCTCAAGTAAGGAGCCAGCTAGAGTAAGCACTCTACCTGTACTTCCAGTCTCAACCAGAATGAGCTCGACACAAGCCACTTCCCCAACAATCAGAGTCTCATCTCACCCTACTTCTAGTACTGAGACCCCTAGAGTCTCAGAGTCTTTTATACTCACTGAAAAGACCACAACTCCCACTGTGATGTCTAGTGTCAGCACACAGACTACTTCAGAAACCATCAGCACAACAAAGGTCACTTCCCCGTTAGCCACTACACCAATGTCAGCTTTGAGTACTTCAGTCACCACGGCAAATCTCACTTTTTCTACAAAGACAATAGCTGGGAGCACCTCTGAAATCCAGGCTTCGGATACAACTACATTAAAAACTATTTCTACTTCCCAGACAGATGCACAAACATCAACCACCCACTTACCATCCACTACCTATGCTTTTCCAACACCATCTCCAACTCAAACAACACCTTTCATTCCTTCAAAGTCAACCTCAGAGCAACCTGAAACATCTAAAACTACAGTGTCCATCTCCACAGCTGCTCCAACGACCCACATCACCACAGCATCCTCTCAAGCACCTGTATTTGTGCCGACAGAAACCACAACTAAAACATCTCATCAGCCTACATCTCCTGTGCATATCTATCCTGAAGTTCCAACAACTGAGAAGACATTACAGACAGATTGGATAGTAACCCAAACCACATCAACTTTGTCTGCACCACCAGAAACCTCCAGGACAACAGAGACCCTACATACCACCTACACCACTGCTCCACCCACCTCACCGCCTACAGAGACAACATCAGCATTACTGACATCACATGTGTCATCAACTGAGAAGACAACATCTACAGCTACATCCACAGAGTCTCATTGGGGTTTGGTTTTCACAACGGCTCACCTCACAGATAAAGTCAGCACATCCCCACCTCCTCCATCTTATTCTATCACCACAATAACTACTACACTTCCTGAGATATCCCCAGCTTCACCATCCACACTCACAATAGCAACATCAGAATCGGCAGCTCCATCAAAATCCACAAGTGTCACTTCTGAGAAATATCTGCTGACAACCACAACTGAGAAGGAGATGGTTTCCACCATTCAAACATCCACAACCACACCCTTGACCATACAACTTGTCACGGAGACAACAAAGGTTTCCGACATGGATAAGGCAACAACACAGACGTCAACAGTTGTCCAAGAAATCATCAGCACTTCCAGAGCAACTACAGAACGATTAACAACCCGTGTCACACCCGTTATGACCTCTTGGGTGACTGTGGCTACCACAAAACCACAAACTCCAAGAGTAATAACCACAACAAGCATTTCACCTCCAACCAGGAGTGAGACAACACTGACAACGCAACACACAACCATACCGACTGATAAAATGACCACTGCTTCCACAGAAACAACTACCAGTAGTATTCCTGTATCTACGACACACACCGCTGAAACCACAACTCAATACACAACTGGATTTACCAAACGCACTACTGAATCTGGTTCAGCCACAACACTGGCATCAATAACTGGAGCAACTACACCTGCTCCAGTGGCCAGCTTGGCATCAGTAGTTACCCAGACTGCCAGTACCGCACAACCACCTTCTACAGTTACTGAAAGCATTCCTGAAACCAGTATGAGCCGCTCTACTGATCACCCTTTGGTGGATGAAACTACCTCAGTCACATCCAAACCACCTGCTCCAGACATTGCTCCAGACATTGCTCCAACTACACTTAGTTCGTCCGTGATGACCAGTCCTCACTACACAACAGAGACAAAACACTGGATGACAAGCCAAACACCTGCTGTTTCAAAAACTACAATTCTCGTGCCTGGAAGAGTGTGCACTGTAAGTCAAATCTGAAATGGTTTTGTGTTTCAGTGCATGATCCATGTTTTTTTTAGATAACATGTATTTAACTAAATCATGTGTGTGTTGATATCTGTAGCCTCCGTATGCAGAGGTTGTGGACGAATGCACAAAGCTTATTTGTGTGAGTGGCCAGTTGCTCCTCTTCAATAAATCTCAAAGCTGCCCTTATGATCCGACACCTCCGAACTGTGGTCTGCTTGGCTTTGCTGTACTGGTCAATGGTGATAAATGTTGTCCGAGATGGAACTGCCCATGTGAGAAACACACACTTTACACATACTGTATTATTCATATCATCATATCTGTTCTGTCATTTTTACCTATATATATTACAGTTAATTTATTTTTTATTTTGTGGTTTGTAGGTCGTTGTTCAGTATTTCCTGATCTGAATGTGATCACGTTTGATGGGAACAGTGTTGCAGTTTTTAAAGCTGCTTTATATGTGGTAACTCAGCTTCCCAATGAGACTATCAGTATCCTGGTACAGGAATGTTCTGGACCAGATGACACTGTGAGATATAAAACATTTTTATGCTCAAATAGTAAAAAGTCATTTTTATTACCAGATACAATAAGCAAAATATGAATCTCTGATTTTTCAGCTTGTGTGGAACTTTACCAATTTGTGTCTGGCAGCTTTAAACATCACTCACAAATCCAATGAAGTCCTCATCAACCGTCTGCAGAGACGTGTGAGTGTCCACGTGTCTGTCTGTAATTCTTGAAATATACTTAAGTTAAGTGGACTTTAAATACATTTTGGGCTGTCTTTCCAGCTATATGTGAACTCCAGGTATGCAAAGCCACGTTTTAAGAAGTTTGGATTTGAGATTCTCGACACGGGAAACATGTATTTAATCCGAAGTCCAGCTGGATTGAAGATCCAGTGGTTTCACACAACAGGAATGATGGTGATTGAGATGGACAGCTATAACAACAGACTCCCCAGCATGGGCTTGTGTGGTACGAAGCTATTAATGACATTTAGTACATACTGTACACTTTTATATCATGTTTTAATGCTATTTCTCTCTCATATATTCTTCACTCTTAATCCTTTTTTTTTCTGTACAGGTAATTGTGATGGTAATCCACTGAACGATCTGACTCTGTCTAATGGTACAGTTGTCCCAGAACAAGAGGATCCAGCTGTGTTCATTGATAGCTGGCAGATTCCCAACACCACCAGTTACATCAGCCACAGCAGGAGGAGGGAGGTCAACTGTACCACCAGTGACTGTTCCCAGTGTATGAGCATGCTGAACAGCCACAGCTTCATCACCTGCCATCCTTACGTATGACACACAACGTCAATACCCTTTTCAACCGATAACTACAGCTGCAGTATACTGACCGATCTGTGTGCTTCAGGTGCCTGCGGCGACGTTCTGTGAGATTTGGGTGAGAGATGTGGAGTATGTGAATAATCCCTGCATTGCTTTGGCCGCTTATGCTGCTTCCTGTCACAAGTTCAACATCTGTATGGAATGGAGGAAACCTGACTTCTGCCGTATGTATTTACAAGAGCATGTCCTCTTATCACACACCACTGCTTCTGGGTCCAAACGCCTTAAAGAAAAACCCCACTGTACTTCAAGGTGTGTCATGTGTATCCCACATTCATTTTACCATATTCTTTCCATTACTCTAGCATTTACATGCCCAGAAAATCTACGATATCAGGCCTGTTTGCCCGCCTGCACTGCTCCGTCCTGCCCAAACCAAGACTTTGAGTTTGTCCCAGAGCAATGCACAGGACTTTCAGAAGGATGTGTGTGTCCAGAGGGAACTTTATTACACCGACCCTATTCGGCTCTCTGCATTCCACCCAGCAAGTGTGGTAAGCACTCTCCTCTCTCCCTCTTTCTCAATTTTTATATAAAGGCTTTCGCTTAAGTTATTTGTATTATGTGTGTTTGTAGCTTGTACTGATAGTTTTGGAAGTCCGCGGGCGCTGGGTGAGGTGTGGAAAGCCTCACTGGACAGTTGTTGTATGTATAAGTGTGAGAACGACAGCATTGTGCCGGTGGATTATAACTGCAGTAACATCCCTGAGCCAGTCTGCACTCGAACAGGAGAAATTAATGTCAATCTGGCAGATGACAGCAGCTGCTGCCCTCACAAAGCCTGTGGTCTGTTTCACAAAACACATAGATTTAACCTAATGTACATGCTAATTTATATGACAATATCACTTTATTTATCATTTTTATTTCTTGTTTTATGACAGTTTGTAATCAGAGTATGTGTGTCCAAGCTCCTCCACACTGTAAATATGGGGAAAAGTTGGTTTCATATCACAGACACGACTCCTGCTGTCCAGAATATATGTGTGGTGAGTTTGATTCTTTGGGTTCGCATGCTTCAGTGTACCTGAGGATGTTTATTTAATGATGATGTGTTTTCTGTAGAATGTGATCCTGATCAGTGTGTCCTGGACATTCCTGTGTGTCGAGAGGATCAGACGCTGATCGCCACTCGAGCTGAAGGCAGCTGCTGTTTAGCCCACATCTGCAGTAAATCATTACTAATACCATTACTCTACCATCACAATTCGTAATCTAGTGTATAGTATCTAATACAAAGACAACTCTACGTTCTACTCTATGTTGTGATTGTTCGTCATATGACGTCTTACCTGTCCAGTACAGTAACAAAATATCAGCAAATAATAACAGAAGGAAAATATTAAATAATATGATGTGAATAACATAAGGTGGCAAAACTGAGATGGACTAAAACAACAAGAATATTTCAGTTGGTTAACAGTAACAATAGATAATAGGATAGATGAAACTCACTGACATGGATCTCTTTGGTAAAAAATATTACAATAATTTAACCATTTGGTTCTCTTCATGATACTTTATTTATTTTTTTGCTCAGATTGTGTTTATATATTTCAGTGTGTGACAGGTGCTCTGAGGCAGCCCCAGTGTGTCAGAATGGAGAAGTTCTTATCGTTGACACAAACAGCACAGAGCGCTGCTGCCCAGCTTATCACTGCTGTGAGTCTACACATTTGACATAAAGAAACTTAATTCAACACTTTAAATAATGTCATAATGATAATGTACTGTAAAAGCGCAGAATGCTTTTGTGGGTAAGGGTCAATGGTAAAACAATGTCTGCATATTATATGCGTATAGCGTGTGAGCCCTCTCGATGCATGGAGATCACATGTCCGGCTGGTATGACTGCAGTTTCCACAAGAATTCAAGACCAATGTTGTCCGTCACAGAAATGTGGTAAGCAAGTGTACTCATAATAATGGGAATACATTTATTCAGGTATAAGACTAATGCTTCTCTCTCTCCTAGAATGCACATGTGAAAAAGTCCTTCGCCCTACATGTTCTCTGGTGAGTCATCAGCACTGTTGTTTCTTCTAGAAATGACTTCTTTTCAAATATGATTGTATTTACACAGATTTATGTGTCTGTAATTTATGTAATCATGCACGTGTTTGAATGGTTGGATCAGATCTGATATCAGATGTATTGTGTTGCAGGGTGAGAGTATGCAGGTAGACAGAGCATTTCTGTCTGATCTGGAAAATCATTGTAACTGCAAACGATTCATGTGCGGTAAGAACACACTGAAATACTTCTGAATGTGTACTGAAAATACATATGCTTCATATTCAGTAAGACTGACCAAGTAAGAATATATTTAACCTAATGCATATAATTGTATCATATAGTGAGAGAGGCGGTGTGTGTGGATGGAGCAAGAGGAGTGATGCGTCCAGGGCAGACACTGGTCGAGCACCGTGATCAGGGTGTGTGTTACACCACACAGTGCACACACAAGCTGAACCCTGCTACAGGTTTCTATGCCCTCAAAGCAACCAGCACCAACTGCACGGCACGCTGCCAGCATGTGAGTTCCACGAACACCTGACATCATAAAAAAAAAAAAAAAACAAAAAAAAAACCCTCTCTTCTTTCCTCTACAGGTACTTATCTAGAACTGCAAAACATTGTAAACTTAGTAAAGCATTTCTTAGTACACTATTGTTGCCGCTTTTGATGTATCGCTTCATTGTCTCCTAATATTTGTAAGTCGCTTTGGATAAAAGCGTCAGCTAAATGTAAATGTAAATGTGAGTATTAAAAACACACACACGTCAAAAAACTAAAATACCTAACTGTATGTTATCTGTTCAACAGAACCAGATTTACATCCCACCTAAAGACCTCAGCAGCTGTTGTGGGGTCTGTAAGAACATTTCATGTCTGCGCCAGAATGAGAACGGATCTGTAACTATGTTTAAGGTGAGATGCTGCAAATGTTCACCTCCACCTAAATCTCTGTTACTTTCTTACTGTATATTAATAGTTTTCGGTGTGTTCCCCTACAGCCAGGGCGCAGCTGGGTGTCTGACTGCATGCACTATGACTGTACAGACACGCTGTCAGGACCCGTGCTTGTCTCCCATCCCTACAGCTGCCCACCCTTTAATGAAACAGAATGCATGAAGGTGAATTCACTCTTCTTATTAAACATAATCCTAAGTAATGCATCAAGTGATAGGTAAGACACACAAGAACAGAGCTCGCATTCTAACTGAGCTCATTTATTTGTGTAAAAACATCTCTTTAAAAGTCTTTATCTTGTCTTAGATTGGTGGCACTGTTGTGAGTTACATGGATGGTTGCTGCAAGACATGTAAGTACAGAGGTTACGTCATGTTTTATTTTTTGTCTTTGTTATAACAAACGGCAACACCAGTAGCCTTTCTCTCAGTTTGTACAGCTTCATAGTCTATATCTAGCTTTTGTATTATCATTCATATATTTTCCTTTGAAAATGTATCCACTTTAAAACAGTCAAATAAAAGTAGAAGATTCACTTTCACCAACGTTGTAAACACACTGGCATGCACCACAGACAGCAGAAAGTTAGTTTCCTGCGTCAGGATGAATATAACAATGTGTAACAATTTCTCCAGGCGCTGCAAACTCCCTGTTCCCCTTCTCTGTTAGTCCTTTGAAACCCACAGTTAGCACAAACTGTGAACAAGGTACCTTTGATACTAACATCAGACCACAAGGCTCACCATCACCATTGTTGATTTCCAACAATGTACTTCCCCAATGTACTCCTCAAACACTACAGGAATCTCAATAGATAACTCTTAAAAGATAACGGCTTGCTGAAAGTATACTTTATTTTAAGTTACATGTCCCTCCATGATATTTGTTTGATAACAGTCTTGGTGACACAGCTAAATCTTTCCCCATTTTGCTCTGTCGGGCAGTGCATTGTTGATCTCCAACAATGTACTGTTGGTAGTGGCCAGTTAGTTTCTGTAGAAATGCATGATTCAGAGTGTCTAGACTGTAGACTTTAATCACAAGGCATGTGTAGTTTGTGTGATTATAGGGTGTTATAGGGTAATGTTTGGGTGATATGGCAAAGATATAGCAAGCATTTCTCATTTAAAGCTGCAGTCTGTAACTTTTCCTGGTAAAAATAATAAACAAAAACATAAAAATCAGCATTAAAAAATGTATGCTTACCCTGATTCTTTCTTAATTTTAGCTGGTGGGTACAATTTCATGTAAAATGTCAGTTTATGTCATTTGACCTCGACACATGTAAAGGTGCACTTATGTTTCAAACAGAAATGGTGACAAGGAAGCAAATGTTACAGATTGCATTTTTAAGTTTTGTTTAATAGCATTTGGTTATTGTGCCACATTACCCAAAGCAGTACAACTTTTACTGGCTACTGATCTGTAATTCTTTTGGAAAATCAGTTGTTGGGGCTAATTTGGGGGTTTTGGCTTTTGAGGTGGTGGACCAATATTGAGTAAATTATATATCTTTATACGATTTAAATTGTATTTATTGCTTACTATTATCAGTAGATGAGTAGTTTTATAGTAATTACTTTTCAGCTAAGTGGGGAAAGAATTATTTGTAATTTGTGCTTTGTAATTTGTCATCACCAGTAGCAGGTATTAAAATCAAATGAAGTTATTAAAATTGTCAATGTAATCAACCATATGTGAATGGAAAGATTTTTTTATAAACAAAGCCATCAAACAAAGTGATGTAATAGCCTATTTAGTGGCTTCTTTGTTTTGTTTTCTATAAAGTTTTTCCCCAAACCAGCAGTTCATTGCAACGTTCAAACACCATCTTGGCAAAACGTATTGTGCATAGATTGGAAGGCAGGTTCTGAGTATTCCAACTAAAAATATGACTCGCATGAAAAATTAAGTAAATAAATGGTAAACTAAAAGAAGAGGTGGTTCTTATGTGCTTGAAATGCCAGGTAGAGCAGAGGGTATTCATTTAATTATATAAAACTGCTAATAAAACACAATACCTCACACTACAGGTAAAGAGGATGGAAAGTCATGTCAGAAAGTGACCGTGAGGATGACAATTAGAAAGAATGACTGCCGTAGCAACAGACCAGTGAGTATCAAACCATTTCTCTGTTGTCATTCATTCTCATTTTGCCTGAGCTGTACGTGTGGCTAACATTTGGTTGTGTTAACAGGTCAACATAGTGTCATGTGATGGAAAGTGTCCGTCTGCAAGTATTTACAACTACAACATCAACACATATGCACGTTTCTGTAAGTGCTGCAGAGAGATGGGGCTGCAGCGCCGTTCAGTGCAACTTTACTGTAGTGGAAACTCCACGTGGGTCAGTTACTCCATACAGGAACCTACAGACTGTTCCTGCCAGTGGTCATAAGCCCATAAAACAAAGTGTTACTTAAAATTCAACTTGAAAGTTAACTTCACTACGAGATCTGAAGTTGAAAATAGTGTTGTTTTTATGACATTTCTCAAATAATATCTCAGAGAATGGTATAAATTGGGTGGCTTATTTGAAGTGTAAGAAATGTTAAAGCACATGCTCATAAAATGATGCAGGACTCAAACCGCAGTCATATTAGCTAAATGCAGCTGTGCTTCTGTTCTGTATATATGGATTTCTACGACTGAGCACGCTAAAATAACAATTTACTAATTGTATTTAGAAACTATTCTGCAGGTAACATTACTTCTTAATGATTTGAATATTAAATGATTTGATATGCTTTATAAAGATCACATGTTCATTCAGTAATTGACCTTATGCTGTATTTTGAGCACTTTATTTATTTATTACCATATAAGAACAACGTCTTCACTCAAGATACAAGATTTTATACACATACAGTAAAAATAAATTATGCATAGTTTTATCTAGCAAGCATTTCAACTTATTTTCATGATTTGGTATAAATTATTCAAAAGTTATTTTGAATTTTTTGTTTATACATTATTGCACGCTTAGTTTTCTTTTGTGAGATATTTAGTACTGACATAAAACCGAATATGTGAAGTTCCTGTTTTTTTATATCCGTGTCCACAGTATTGTGATGTTGCATCTACAAAATGCAAAAGGGACAGTCATAATAAATACCTCTGTATTTCATGAACTCAATACAATATTTTGTGGTTTGGAGCTCTTATTAGGTTTAAAATATATTTTACCTGCTAAAGAACTGCAGAATATATACCGTAATATGCTTAGTTTGACTATTTTAATTGTGTACCATACAATATGTATATTTACATTTTCAATAAAAAATCTTTAGAAAACAGAAAACATTTATTATTAATTTTTAATCTATACTTTACTATCTGATGTACTTACACAGCATTATTTTTGTTTTTCCAGTTATAAGTTATTTTTCTCTTTAAATATCACTCTAAAGCTATTGTTTTATATGACTATATACCAGGGGACTTCAAGTTTCAGTGTCCTGCAGAGTTCAGCTTCATCTTGCCTCAACACACCTGCCTGGAAGTTTCTAGTCTTGATTAGCTGGTTCAGGTGTGTTTGATTAGGAGCTAAACTCTGAAGGACACCAGCCCTCCAGGACCAACTTAAAGGACCCCTTGTATATACCATGGCAAAGTTATTTGCAAAAGGTAGAGACCATTTATAAATAAAAAAATCTATAAATTGTCATCTTTTGATTTTGTTTTACTATAGCAATATCTGAAAATATTCCAGTCACTTTAATGCATTTTTACTAGGTGTAACATAAGCACTGTGGTGTTCTGGAGATATATGGCCAAAGGGCATAGCAGGAGGACAGCATGAACATCAGTTTTAGTTCAGTCTTGAATAATTTTATTGAACTGCCAGATAGTTACAGTGCAACAGATAAAGCTGGCGAGCCAAAACATTATTTACAAAAACAGATGTTGAGAACCTTAAGACAGACCCATGGAGGAAGTGCCTACTGTTACTACTGCTAAAACTGGACTGGGTTAATGTTACGCAGGGTGTGGTAGACCACCTTCGACTATCTCTGCTCAACTGCAAGCTGTGGGTGAAATCAGAGAGTCCTGACAAGCGTGTGCCAAGCTTGAAGAGACAGACAGCAGGCAAATCCGAACCACGAATGTAGATTTCTCCGTGACAGTTTACTTTCTGCGGCGAGCAGCAGCACCCTTCTTGGAGCTGAAGATTACAACAAAGAAAGAAAGAAAGAGTTAGAGGTAATCTTTTTTTTGATGGGCTGGAGAAAAACACCTTACAGGACAGAACATTTGTGAATTTGAATCATAAATGTCTCCCAAGATAACAAAGTTGATAAATAGTTGTTCAGTCCTGCAGGATGTTTCTCTCAGTTTGTTGTGTCCACATGAAGTTTGACATGCACATTAAACTACAATCAAATGTTCACTCCATGCAAGACTTACCGCACTTTCTCTTAGCTCTGTCAGTTTGTTAAACAGGACTGTCTTAGTCTCATTATCACCACAACAACTTATCTACACTTCACCGCATTGACACCACCAGTTGTCTTGTGTATAGTTTATCATACATTCGGTGTTCTGTAGACGACAATGAAAAATAAGCCATATTCATAGTTTTGGAGCAAAACTCGGCAAAATAATGGCAATAGTAGCATGATTGGATCTTGCTTTGAAAGAAAACCAAATATAGTTGTCTGCCTTCAGACTTTTATGCTGTAATCTCACATGTTTCTCCTTTAGGTAAAATGTAGGAGTTATTAAGATCAAAAGTCATTGAAATATACTTTTTAAAACCAAATTCAGGATTTATGCTCATCATGATTTAAATTGATGTTTATTATGATAAATTTCATAGCTCTTTACTTCCTGTATGTCTTTTGTGTCGCATCTGTTTTTTTCCCATTTATTCTAAGGAGGGTTTGGAGAAACATCTGAGACAAACTTAACAATTTAATAAACATAACTGTAGCTCTGAGAGTGCTTTTTAGTTGCATGTTTACTATGTATTAAGCAATTACGTAAGAAATTATAAAAGAATAGGCTTTATTTTTCATTGTCTGTAAATCCCTTGAAGAATCACCGTAACAGAAGCTTGTATGAAAAGACTGCAGAAAACGTCCGCTGTCTGACCCGTGTTGATAAAACTCATGCAGCTCTGGAGAAACTCACCCTCTCAAAGCCTTCACCTTCAGGATGTCACAATGCTACAAAAATGTCCCAAATACTTACCATATCTACCATAACCTTTAGGGCAGTGCCCTTCATGTTCAGGACATGTTTTGTAAAGCTTTGCTGCTAATGACAGTCATACACGTCCTAACCAATATGACTGGCATCATGTGTGTGACAGTGTCTTTGAGAGTTTTATGGGATGTGAAATAATTAGATAATTCGGTAAGTAATATTAGAGTAAAGCTAGATGGAAAATAGTCAGTCCATCCGTGCGATCTATTGTGGTGAGTGGAGCTACTCACTGTTTCTGCAATTCATCGATGCGGTTTCTGAGAGAGACAACCTGAAAATAACACATCAGCATTTTTAAACCTGACGGATCATTACCTTAACCGCTGGATCCTGGATTGTGACAGCCTGATTCTCAGGACAACATGAAATCTGGAGGTCTTATTGGATTCATAGAGTGGATTTGTGTGGATGCGTCACATATTGTCTGCTTTTGTCAAAGAATGTAATTTATTTTACATTACACTGCCAAATGTTGCAAGATGCTTGAACCCTCACACACACTTACCTGCATACTTCATGAAATGTAAAAATAGATGTTTACTGACTGTATACTGGCTGTATTTCACTACAGAACGCAGTACTACTGTACAACATGTACAGAATGCTGTTAGTGTTATTGTAGGCTGCTTACGGAAAGAGCTCCAGTTTTTATAGATTCCAGATTCTCTTTCTACTGATTGCACAGTATGAGAGAGTATTGAAGTAAATGCAATATATTCAACCTTTCACCTGTGGTCAGAGTTGACCTGTTTCCCAGGAGTCTTGGAGACCAGAGAGTCTCATGCATGCACCATGCTATCAGGTCCCTGTTGCTGACCAAAGCCTGTTTTGCTTGCTACAGTTCAAGTTACTCACTATTTACTGAGCTCCTCCACTCTCTTACGCTTGGGTAGTAATCTGTAGAACACCAGAACACAGCTGAGACCTGTACTATCACTCTCAATCACAATGTAAACGCACCCACGTCTTCTTTAACATACACATGTCACTATGACTGATGTGTTTGGTTAATGTCAAGCCGTGATTTTATTGGCATGATTGTGTTAATTGTGTAATATTGCTATTCTGTTATTGTACGTTTGCTATGTGCTATGTGTGATATGTGTCTTTGTGCATGTTTAAATTTACAATAAGAATTTGTTACCATATGTATAAATTTTGTAATCACGAATGATCTTTCCCCATGTGAAGAAATATTGTATTATACTTGCTTGTAGTTTACTGGTACACTGCAGTAAATTGTAGTACAGTATATTGTAGTATACTATAGTAATGACTACACTTTGCTAATGTATACTACACTACAGTATTCTGTAGTATTAACTATAGTGATTGATAAACTGTAGTAGTATATCTTTATACTATTACTATGGTAAGGTTTAAAAACACTATAGTATCTATACTATATCCTATTTTATACTATGTAAACACTATATAGCATCTAACTATACTAACTAAACACTATAGTATCTAGACATTTTACTACAGTTTACCATAGTAAATAGTAAATACTAAAAGTCATTTTTATGTAACATGTTTATCACATGATGTTTTAAATTGTTGCGCTTTTAGTTTGCGGTTTAAAAACTAACAAGTTTTAGTAAAATAAACATAAATCATAATGAAAATCATAAATAAATAAATCATAATTTATTGTATGTAAGAACGTTTGACGGTTTTCTCACCTCATACTTCTGCCTCTTGAGTTTCTCCATGTGGTCAAACTTCTCAGACTCCAGGGTCTGCATCCACTCCCACAGCTCCTTAGCCTTCTCCCTGTAAACACACCGAAACCCATTCAGTATCCACACACACGCTATTAAACATGGACATAAGCTTCATATTGGCGTGTCTGTGCTGACCTCAGCTTGTCCTCATTCAGATGGTCGATGTTCAGAGGCTTGCGTCTCTCTGCCAGAATCTTCTTCTTCTTCTCTCTTTCAGTTTGCTTCTTACCTCCCCTCTTGGAGTCAGCCTGTGTCAGGAATACATGCATAAATAACTCAGATGCTACATTCAAAGTGAAAAATCAGTATTCGAGTTGAAAGGAAACCTCATGTGTACCTTCTGCAGGTAGCTGCTGTACTGGGAGCCCATGTTAGACAGAGCAGACTTCTTCTTGGCGTCTTCATCTGCTCTCTTCTTAGCATCTGCCTCCTCCTTCCTCAGCCTCTCTTCCTGTAAAGCCAGCACACATCATCTGTATTAACAACATCTTGTGTGTGAATTGTGTGTTTGTGAATAATGTGTCAGCTGTCGTGGGGTGACGCACCTCACGTCTTGCCTGGCGCTCCTTGTCCTTCTCAGCGCGGATCCTCTGCTGGTCTGCCCTCTCTGCCCTACGTTTCTCCTGCACACACACACACATTCATCATTTATCCATTATACCATTTTACTGATGGTTTTTAATCATTATCATTGTTAAGACACTCACGATTCTTTCTTTCAGAGCAATAAGCTCCTCCTCTTCCTTCTTCCTGCATTCAAAGTGGGCATCGATCAGGGCTTGCAGCTCAATAAGATCCTTGTTTTGACGCTTCTTCTGAATGTCCTGTTTGCACATACACATAAATATATAATGATATATGTGAATTTGAAGCGTTAAACACATAATTTACACCGAACAAAAATAGATGTAACAATAAAAAGAATATATACTATTTGCTTACATCAAAGTCCACCTTTTCTCCATCAGGGATCTTAGGTGCACTTGGTCTGAAGAGAGTCAAATATAAAAGTGTGTTTTAGTGACATTTTGGGTCAATGAGAACTTCAACAGCTCCTCTGTTTCAAACTGAACTGTATTACTAAATAGAAACTAGACATAGAATTAAAACTGGCTACTGTACGCAGCTGTAAAGGAGTGTTTAGTGGTACTTACTTGAACTTGGGCTTCTCCTCTGTTATGAAAAATAAAAAAGGGAGAGGGATATGTAACATGGTTAAAGAGGTTGTGATGGTGGGAGTAGAGTTAGCCATGTCGATGTTATTCTTAGTAACAATTTAGTGTTGGAGCTGCTTTTGTAGCTCTGAGTTTTTAAAGTATGTTTACAAAAGAAAACTACATATATGATTCATATTTGTTTCAGTAATGTTAATAAACAAAGTTAGTGAGAACATTGGGAAACGGGCGATCAAAACAAATAGAAGAATCAATGCATTCAAATTCACATGAGAAAAACTTTTACTGTAAGTACATGAGTGGATACAGACATTAAACTCCTGACAAGTGGACCATTCCCACAATGATGCAAGACAAGACTATCTCCTTCATTCATTTTCCCATCTCTTTTGACTAACTATTCCTAAATGTTTGTTAATATCTGTACATTACAGAACTCTGACTAGACTATGCAGGTGGACTAGACGAGGCGTTTATGCCGCTGCAAAGTTTCCTACACATTTGGCTTGACCTTCACACCCAAAAACACAAGCAAAAACCACAACCAAACCAGACATTTTCCATAAATAAAATCTACCATCTTGTCCTCCTTCTTCCACTGGTGTAGCACATTCATGCAAAAAGAAAAAAGCAAAGCACAGAGCATTATCAGCATTTTATATTCTTTCACCCTTGCGATTGACTTATAATTAGCCAGTGTGAGTTTGAACTGGCCAGTGTTCTGTGTTTCCCCATTCAGAATCTGATGTTGTCAAGAGAAACTAAATTCAGCCTAATTTCACATTGCTCCTTGCAAGCATTAAGCCCTCCCCCATGCCTTCTGCCCAATCAGAAATCAGAAATACAAGAAAATTACCAACATACCTTCCTCTTCATAGGCCTCTGCATGCATCAAGCGTTGAAAGCAAGAGCAAAAGAGAAAACATTAATATTGCTTTAGGTGATTTTTGCTGCCCTAATCAGGGCTGCCTGCTCAGATGCTTGGTTCAGCTGAGCGGTTGCTCAAATTGAGGTGTCGGTTTTATCAGAAATAAATTAAGCATAATTCAGTATAATTTGGCGTATAAATAAAACAACAACAACATAAACAATTTAGACTCTATTGAAAGAGACACCTCAATATGAGTAAATCATAGACAGAACAACAACCAAATTTATATGAGCTTACATATTGTCATAAAACATTGCTTGGAATTTCAAAGTGGACAAAAAGCATGGAAACGTCTCCTTTGACACTGCATTGTGGTGAAATATTTCTAATATATAGAAAATGTTTTAATTTGACTATGTAATACATCTTAATGTGTTGCCCACAGTGCCAAAGAGAGCCTTTCCAATGTTAAGCTTTTGAAGTTAGAGACAATAAGTTACTTCATTAACTTATTTAGCCTTTTTTGTCCCTTTGAAAAATTCTTACCATTTATTCAGGAATTGGAATTAATATCCATAAGCATCTCATTAATATATTATAAGAAACCAAAAATACACTGCATTTGTTGCAGGATTATTGTAATGCATGCTGTCGTTTTTTAAGAGATTTTTTTCTCAAGATGCGGTCTACATGGAGCTGGCGGCAACTCTGAGATCATGGTAAACTGTGTTGAGTGCAGAGAGTCAAAAGCAGGGGCTGTATTATGAAATTGATGCCACCTGCATGATAAATAAAGCTGTAGGTGTGATAAGCGCCAGGCCTGCAGAGCTCGATCACTCCAGTTCATTCCCCAACATTCTGCAAGTGAATATGAATTGGAAAATATTCCTTGTTTATAAATGGGAAATTTGTCCAATTCTGATGAATAATTCATATAGCAAATGAAAGGGAGTGAAAAAGCATAGATGTAAGCTCTGCCACCGTCAATTGCATCGGTCTCACGGTGGGCCTGTGCGAGGAGGAGGTACCGCCAGTTTGTTGTTAAAGTGTTGTTTGGTTGATGGGGGAGAAACTACTGGGGAACTAGAACTATATTATTTTTAGGTAACAGGTGTGCTGCCTGTTTTTAGTTTTGTAGATGAAAATGGGAAGGATGAATGAATATTCATGCCACATACCTTCCTCATGCACCTCTGGTTCTGGCTCTGGTTCTGGCTCTGGTTCTGGCTCAGGTGCCTGCTCAGGCTCAGGTTCAGGAGCTGCCTCTGGAGCTACTTCTACCTCTACTACCTCTTCAGATAATAACACATGCAGCAAGCAACCAGGGGAAGGAAGGTTGGCAACCGTTAATGCATTGCAGAGGAGAGAGGAATCAGATAAGGGATTATTCAGAAAGAAAGAAAGAAAGTCATGTGTGAAACTTGATGGGATAGGTGACTGAAAGGATGCGTGTGTGGGGAGAACCTGTTCATGAGACCTGGAAATGATTTCACATACCAAAAATACATAAAAGAGTTCATGTTTTCTTCTGATCTAAAAGCCAATAATCCAAAGCCATTGCTAACTACTTTGTGTTGGATAGGAAACTACTTCTAGTTTGTCAGATGATAACCTAAACAAGCGCATACGCTTTATGCACTGGCACAAAAGACATATAACATCTCAAAAACAGAGACATAACATTAACACAACAGGTGGTAATGATTCAATGACCTTTTCAACAGTAACACATCGACTTTAGATTCCCTGCCAATGGCATCATTGGGTAAATTAGGTCATTATGTTTGTGTTGATTCAGATCCAGAAATTGTCTGTTGTGTTGGATCATATGAAGTCTGTTTAAAAGGTCATTGATTCCTGGGACTCTTGAAGTAGCACAAGCTGGTTAGCTCTATTATTGTAGGTCTAAATATGACTAATACATTGAAGTTTTGGTCACGCAAATGTATTAGTTATACACATATTAGTTAGCAAATCGTTTTCATTTTCTGCTTTCAGTTAATTACTTTGAATTTACTTATTAACAACGTGTGAAGACATTGTTAGGCAGATTCAAACAGAAGAACAGAAATTGGGTTGAATTAGTATGTTGAAATGCTAGTTAATAAATCCTCCTGATTCTTTCAGTTTTGCATTGTTGTTGTGTTTAATTGTTTGTTCATTTTACCTTCCTCTCCGTAATCTTCATATGCAAGAAAAGAAAGCAGTAAAGGAATACAACAATTACAAAATGCTATTTACCCATCATTGTAATTAGAATGACATCTACGCTAAATGCACGCAGAGCTTTTTTCGCTGGTGTTCTGTGCAGTCAGTGCTCAGTACTGAACCACATTTTACTGCCAGTTAATAAACTGTAAATGATTATTCCTGTAAGGTTGGTTTCATTTAAACTGGCCCACAGGAGCATTAACTTCAGAGAACACCAGTAACATGAGCATCATTAATACTGCCATCGGTCACTGCTCTTGACAAGTCCAGAGATGTTACTATAAAAGTCGTGTGCATCACTGGCAGATGGCAGTATGCTGCATGAGATATGTAAAACAGCTGTCAGACAGCAGGTGGCACAATATCAGTCACTGCACGCACTGCGTTTGCATTGGACATACCAATATATGAAATATTTATTCATTAATTTATGAAAATAGTTTTAGCACAGAATGGAGCAAAGCCAAACCTGCACAGATATATTACCAAGTCTCTCACTGTTTTTAAGTAAAGAGCTAACATAACTGCTGACATACCAAACCAACCATGACGCTGAATGGAAAACAGATATTTAGATATAATATATAATAGAATATTCAACATTATATTTATACATGATTTTCATATAATGTCTGTTTTATATATAAAACTGCAGCATAATTACAAAAACCCTACATTACAAAAACAGTAATTATATTGAATTATATATAATAAAACATAATAATTGTAGTAATATTTATAATAATAAGAGCAATAAAAATAAAGATTGTACACTTACCCTCGACACCACTAATTGGAAAAAAAAGAAATAGAATTTATTGTTATTTTTGTCTTGAACATGGAAGAATTATTAAAACTAAAAATCAAATATTATAAAATATTTTATGAATGTAGAGACAAAAAATTCTGAATACTTACACGTCCTCTGTGTCAGACATGATGACAGGAGCTTTAGACCTGTTTGTGATGGAGAGAGAGGAGTGTCATGTCGTTAATAATTGCTCTTTAAACTGTGTTTAGTGCCACTGTGACAGGTTAATCACACAAACTGCGGTCTCAGTGACAGCTGTGATGAGATACATTACCATGTTAAACATTTTAGGAAGCTTTAACATTTGTATTTTAACATTTGTCTGCATATAAAACAATATGCCTTCATATAATCTGAGTATAAATAAAATATAAGAACTGATAAATTTTCAGAGTGGAAGTAGTGAAGTAGATATTCGGTTTAACTGAATAAATTTTTATATCCTTTTCAAAAGTTTTTCCCACAAGGATAATGGCGTAATAATAATATTAAACATAAAAATATAAAACTGTATGTGAGTGTGTGCGTGTTTGTGAGAGTGTGCTATGACTCATATCTCCAGCACAGCTGCAGAAGCGTTTGGAGATTAACACATGATCAGATTACCCAGCATCAGCTCTCTCTCATTTTGTCTGTCAGATCTCAGTGCTGTCCATCCTGCCTTATGTGGGCATGAGTCTCTGCTCACATCATAATGAGCCATTAAAGGAAAGACTGGATATTTGCTCTGTTTCTATTCTGATGTGAAAGTATATGCTATATCACGTTACCATCACAGAATTCATATAGCATATATTCATATATATTAATTGTATTGATGACAAAAGAACAACAGTATAATAGTGACTGAGAAATCATTACAGCATTGTTCTAATACGACCTGCTGTCAGCTGTTCATAGTTAAGCCTCTATTGTCATTGCTAACATTAGTAATGATCTACAGGAAAGTGCAAAGAGAAAGCCAGCTATGTGTAAATCCTCACAAGCATTGTAGTGGTTCATAATAGCCTAGGTGTATTATCTACACAATGCCATTCCATAGTGACAAAGTACCAAAGTAACAGAAGTGTTCATCCTTCCTCTTTAATACATGAGATGAATGCATTTAAACTGTCAGCTTAAGTAAAACCTGTCTTTATTATGCTTCCCCATTCCTTTTACATAGTTGGGGGACAGATTTCATAACACCATATTTAATCAAGCATATCAGAAATTCGTCACTATAAACAAGTGAGAAGTATACAGCTTGGGACGGTTAAAATGACCATGACAAAAGCTGATCCGAATAACTTTAAAAACATAGAATCACCATCAGATGTGAGTAGAGGGACAGAAATTTCTATTTAGTCTCAGTCAAACTGTCTTTCATGAACATTTAACCAAACCCTTACCTCAGAAAAGCCGAAAGAAGAGAGTGTCTTGATGGCGAAGACGGGCTGCAGGGTTCTGCAAACTTTGAAACCTATTTAGTCCTTGAGTTATACTGATACTTGATCTTCTAAGGAGCCTCATTGGCTGAGGAAGTTATCTTGGGAGGAGGGAATCTGGACCATAAGGAGACCCAGAGAATGTGCTGGATGAAAGGATGATCCGATTTGGAAGGCTGAGACTCCCAATGGCTATATCTGTCATAGCACTAGGCAAGCAAAAATTAGCCCAAGTGGGCGAACACGCTAAGGGCACTTATAGAAATGAGCTTGGCATGCAAAACATGTCTGTGTGTTTTATAAAACGCTGTCTTTGTGGATGTTGTGGGCTGTGGGGCATGTTTCAAGACAATGAATTTCCAACAGCACTGATGCTCTTGGTCGACATTGTTTGTGTGTGAGGTTAGTTTGATCACAACTGACATTGTTAAAATGAGCATTAATACAAATATGTGCAATTATAAACAAATATGTTAAGTGTATTGCTTTTGTTGTAGCTGGGTTCTTAGTGAGAAAAAGTTATTTAATAATGTTTAAAAAGGACATCTAAAGCATGTTATCATGAAAAAAATTGTTAGAATAATTTTTCATTAAACAATTAGGAAAAATCCTCAGAGCCAATAGCCTTAAGGTCTGTGCCAAACTCAACTTTAAGTCTAGACTCATGATCCTTTAACAATCTCTTGTTCCCCTCCCTCTTTCTTTTTTCACTGCCCTGTCTTTAGTTAGGATAAACTATAAGATAACTAACTAATATTGTTTTGGGTTTTTTTGCTAATTTTTTTCTTTCCATGTTTCCACATGGTTAAAAATGTGTTGTTGACAGGAAATATACCGCATGACGTAGCCTCTGATTTCCTCCTGTGTCCTCTGCTTTCAGATGACATAACCCTAGATTTTTAAGGGTGCTAACAGCTGAGTTAATCACAGACTTTAACAGGAGGCTGAGATGAAAGACACAGGGGAATAAAGTCCCCCCAAATAGCATTTAGCAATGCAGATGGTTAACAGGACAAGTTGACAGCATTGTCATTGTAACGCTGTACAGCATATCCCATTTCAATATGGCCTTCACCAGTAAAACAAAATGAGAAACAGGTCTTTGACAACACAACGTATTCTCTGGGCCTGTCATAGAGTCTCATCTCAGGTGAAGTGGAAACCCCCTGCCTGGTTACAGCACACTGGCTGTCAGAGCATAGCATGAATTCAGGGCGAGGAGTTTTATTTTTGGCATGGAAAAGGGGTAGGTCACCATGTCCTGTAGCTCTGTTCCACTAATCTTCCCCCACCACACTCGATGCTGGAGCTTACAGACGCAAACTTATTTCCACAGCAGAACTCGCACAGGTAAATCCCCCGAAATTGTACATTTTAGCTTTTATTAACAGCGCCTGGTGCGTGTCTCTGTGTGTGAAAGTAGGCCTCAGCTCAATCTGCTGACTAGCACAAGTGCAAAGTGCTATCAAAATACCTGCTTTAAAATAACTGAGCATTGATTTAGTCATTTACCATCTTTGCTTGATATATATATATATATATATATATATTTGTTGCATATACTGTATGGATTACAAATTTCATAGCGCTTGTGCAGTACTGGACTGACTGATTTATGTCTGTTTACAATCATCTTTCAGATCAGCGTCATCTGGCTTTTCTGGCTTTACTGTAAGTCTCACACAACACTCACCACACCTGGATGTGTTAAACTAAAATAATACTGCAATGACATTTCTTGAAACATCACACACTGTGCGCAGTACGAAGTTTTAGCGTGAAGTCTTTCCACTTTAAAGAGCAGATGCTAAATCAGGTCTCAGGTATCAGTCAGCTACTTCTTCAGCAGTGATCTCAGAGGACAAACTCAGATAGATCAGTCTAACACAGGCCTTAGAGACGTTCAGAGCCAGGAAATGTCTACTGAGATTAATGTGAGAAACAAACACATGTAAATATATAAAAATTTATTGGTTGTTGGTATTGGACAAGACAATGTGTGTCTATTTTATTGCTCTGAGTTAAAAATGAAGCGAGGATGTTTATTTTTCCAGCCTTATTGTGGCTGCAAATGTGTAGTCCTTCACTGAGCAAAAATAAAATGTCGGACAGCTCACATTTCAGGGACAACACTGCTACAGGCCCTAGAATACACACTGACTCTAAAGTAGCCCAGAGACAACCTGTCTGAAAAGATTAGCATAGACCACCATGGATTTCTAGGCTGGACCAGTAGAGCCATTAACTTTACGACAAAAAAAGGAATCTTTTCAAGATTATAACCTTACAAACCATTTCTACTAATTGAATTTCTCATAACAATGTTTGCCATTTGCTGGACACCTTGCTGGAGGAATTTTTATATAAGTTTACGGATGCAGAAAATAGACAAGTCAGTGACATTCACATATGATTTTATTAACTTTTTGTGAGAAAGACATAAGAATGCATTATTTTTATTCATTCATGCCACCTTACTTCATACAATATTCTTTATTGTATTAGACAATGATCTCGCAAAATCATAAACATGGAGTAAAAAACAATAGCAAGAAGGAATTAAAACAGAGACAGAAAAATATTATCCAATAAAAATACATAATGTAAGAAAAACATTTTTCAGTTACTTATTTTCAGAGCATATTTCTATCCTCTCTTGAAATTTTATTCCACAACTCAAATTTAAGCATTTGATGCCCCCCAACATTACATATTACTTTAATCATTAAAAAAATCTTCACAGGCGAGTTGAGTTTACTCTCTGATTCCCAATATCTTCCAGGCCTGATTCTGTGTTTAATACTGACTGATTGTTATGTTTCTACCATCACTACTAAACTAAATAGTTTGACAACTGACTCAAGAGTATAGCTTGATAAAGTAAAAAAAACCTTAAGCTTCACATATGTATGTAATGTTTTATATAATGTAAGTGATAGCCTGTATTATTGTGTATAAAGGAAGAATAATGATCACAGCATCCATTTCCAACTTGGTGATTTTCAGCCAGCTAAAAAGAGAAAAAGTAAATATGTTTTTCAAAGATTTTAGAGCATATAAATAATGAAAAGAACAAAAATGATACAGCTTTTATATTACATTAATTGAACATATAAACGAAACAAATTGTTTTTTGTAACAACATGCATAATGGTGAACTTTTAACCTGTAAATGATCACTGATTCTTACATTTAACCGTGTCTTTTAATGCAGGTATTAAAATGCTGATGGATTTAAGCTACGCAAGCCAGCCTAACCTGCTTCAACAGCAGTACCCTCCACCTCTACTGCCAAAACCAGGGAGAGACAACATCCGTCTGCAGAAACTACTGAAGAAAAATGCTAAGAAGAAAGTGGGCTATTCCTCTCAGACACCCGTCCCATTCCGGACCAGTCTATCTCCAGTGAATGAAGCCAGTCCTGATCTAGAGCACAGTGACCACTCCACTCCTCCACGAACTCCAGAAAGTTCTCTCTTCATCAGGACCCCTGACTCTCCATATTCCTCCAGCAGCCCTTTCCACCACTACTCCAGCTCCCCATATTTATACTCTGCCAATAGCTCACACTACAATTCCACACCCACACTGTACACTCACACATACTCCAGCCCTGCCCGAGCCCTGGAGCATCAGATAGCACCGTTATACACATGCTCATCTTTACTTTTTGATGATGACACAGAGCAGACTGCGGACTCGTGCACAGGTGAACCATTTGAGATTGCATTTAGCCAAACATTTCAATCTGGGTCTTTAGATGGTCCCACAGAAGAACTACATAGTCATGATGTGAACAGGTATCAAGCCCCTACTTTTACTCCTGTTCAGCCTCCTGCTTCATCATTTTCATCGGTTTACCAGACACAGATGATGCACTCCAATGAATATAAAAATGCTGCACTCAACACTCACAAGCCTCTTGTAAATGTGGAAACAGTCGCTCTGCAACCAGCTGTCACCACAGCACAAAAAATACCTGTATTTCCACAAACAAGGATTTATACTCCAAAGACCTCTTTTTATGAGGTATCAAAGCCACCTCTTCAGGATACGCTGATACGTGACACAGCTTTTCAAGAAGGACCACCCACTACAAAAATGGATCCAACAGATAATAAACGAAATTCAGTGATGGCATGTGCAGCGAGTCAACCGGATAATGGACACTTGTTTGCATTAAACTCTGCTTCATCCTCCACGGTGGAATCAACAGTCTCTACAGAACATTATCTGGGACCCAAGTCTCAAAATCACATCCAACCGTCCTCATCGATTACTGTAAAAAATCAAAGTGGTGTAGTTTATAATGATAATATGCCCCCAAAAGTTGCTGTGGATAAAATTAAGAATTTCACAAATGGTGTTGTCCAATTTGGCATAGGACTCAAACCTTTAATTACCAAGGCCTATTCAGAGGAATGTTTGACACCAAAGATTTCTAAATGTGAAGTTTCATTATCTAACACACTTGGTGAATCAAGTAAATCAAGCTCTAGAGCATGTGATATGCTTATATCCACAACAGTTCCACAACAGTATCCAATGTCTAAAACTGAAACCTCAGAGACATGTATAATGAACTCTGCTTCAAGTAATGTAAATCAACAGAAGTCCATCCCTGCACCATCCACAACTTATTATACATCAAGTACTCCTTTATATTGGTCACCAAGACCACCACCACGCTTCGTGGGCAACCAGACGGCATCTCAAAGTGAATACAACATCCCCAAACGAAAGTCAACATACTATGGATTGACACCTGCGGAATACGTTGCTTATGGTGGAATCAAGGTCCATTCGCACCATGATTATCCTGCATCAAAGCCTCAAGAACCGGAAGATTTTAAAACTGAGTGTTCTGTATCCAAAGCTCCCACCACAACAAAACAAGAAATATCTAATATCGTATCTGATCTCAAGGCTGAAGAATCATCTGATGTGCAGAGGAAAGTTTCAGAGGGTTTGCAATCTTCTGTGGAAGTATGTTCAACAAATCAAGAAATATCTAATATCATAACTAATCTCAAGGCTAAAGAATCATCTGATATGCAAAAGAAAGTTTCTGAGGCTTTACAATCTTCCGTGGCAGTATGTACTTCACAACTCACAACAAATCAGACAAAGGTACCAGTAACTGAAATAACTGAAATACAATCTAAAAACAACCCTGCACCAGATAATCATGTTAAATCTTTGAGTAAGCCAGATGCAATTCCTGGAGTATCAGATTCAGTAAATCCTGTAACACTTCAGACGCTCCAAACGATTCCTTTAAAAAAGGCAGTAAACCCATCCAGTGTTGCTGTATCAGAAGTTTCAAGACCACCAATTTCATGTGCTGCAAACATCACATCTCCATCTACAACAGAGGGGAAAAAAATGCCAATTTATCCTTTTCCCCCGGCACAACCAAATATTCTGAACTTAAATACAGTCGGATCATTAACAAAAAAATTCTTGTCTGTTCAAAACATCCCGTTGCAAACAGCTCATTCAGAGAATGCACACAGATATATATATCCAACCAAAAGTTGTAACCCTGAGAAAACAACGCAAGTTCCTCCAAGTCCAGCAGAGAAAACCAAGACATCTTTCTTAGAAACCCCATTACAAAACACTACCATTGCAAAGAGTGAACACAATACCATAAACATCAACAGAGAAATAACTGAAAGTTTTAATGTAAATAAAATCACATCAAGTGCAACTGACATCAAATATTCTACAATGTCATGTGTAGATACCAGGAGTTACATTAAAATCCCTCCTGATATTAAACCTGCAGCCCTCCCAAAGCCAGAAGAACCCAAATCTGCAGTTCACTCAAGTTTAGGAACAACAAATTTTACAGAAATATCTAAACCTGGAGTCTCAAATAAGTCTAATGCACCCAATCCTGTATTTGCATCCATACTTAATTCTAAAAGTTCTCTTAAACAGGATGTAACTAGTCCTGCAGATTTGTTTAAAATAGTTCATCCTGCAGCTCTCTCTCAGTCAGGACCAAATATGTCTGCAGTTTTATCAAACCCATATACACCAAAAACACCTCCCACCTTAAAAAATGTGTCAAACACTGAAGTAACTAAGAATCAGCAGATTCAGAAACATGAAACCAACCTGAACTCCATGTCAAGCACTTTAAGCAAAACTACCAGACCACCTTCAGATGCACAGATACCTTCTGAGAAACCTGTAGCTGGGACACAGGCATCAAACACCGAAGCTCTAGTCACGTTGGATAAATCTTCCATGCAAGAGAACAGAAAAGATTTGATTTCCCTTATTGGAGCCATAAAAGAGCCCAAAACACCTGAACATGTTTCATCAGACAAACTGAACTCCAATAATATAAAAACTGCAAGTAAAGCTGTAGCTAAACTTACAATTGACTCTAAATTAAAAAAATTGACAACAGCACAAACAAATTCAACTGCAAATGCCAAACTGTCTGATAATGCCCAAAACAAACACTTCAAATCTGATTCCAAAAAACCTTGTGTTCAAAATTTGTGTTCAAATACCAAATCCCCTTTTACATCCAAAGCTCAAAGTGAAGAAACTAATCTTGCTGCCATGCTTCTCAAAGCTGCCAAATCTCTTTCACTGCCTTCATCTGAAGAATCAAAAACCTCTGCCCAAACAGCAGAAACCAAAGAATCAAACATGGATGCAAAGACTACACATATATCTGCAGAGGATTCAAAAATCAACTTTATCACAGATGGTAAAGACAAAGAGTCAACCAAGTCCAACACTGAAGCCTTAAAATCCCATGACTGTTCAAGAAATTCCATTGACACTGAGAGACAAAGTGATGCTGAGGCATCCGGTGTAAATAAAAGCCCCACAACAGCCACAAATGACAAAGTTAACAATCCGATTCTTCCTCAGCCTGGATCAGGTGATGAGAAGACACAAAAGTCTGCTCAGAAACCCAAAGGTCTCAAGGCCAAACTCAGTGGCTGGACAAGACTGAAAAAGCACATGGTGGTTGAACCTGATGAACCTAATTTTCCAGAGCCTGAGAAAAATGCCCAGAAAGCAGATCAAAATATGAGTGATAATAATGGGTCTGCAGGGGCCACAGGAGAGTCGAGGGGTCAGGATGTAGTAAAAACGAAAGATGAGCCCAGGGCATTAAAAATGTGGGATGCTGTACTTTTTCAAATGTTCTCCACGAAGGAAAAGATTATGAATCAGATACACATCAACAAAACAGATAAAGAGCAGAAAAGCACAGAGAAAGATGACCAGCTGGTTCCATCCTTTGTCCACCGCCTGCCCATCCTTCTTTATAGCCCGCGCTTTAATGCCCGGAAGCTAAAAGAGGCGGCTGCAAAGCCTCTCACTAAAATAGCCACGGCCTTTGAGAGAGGACTGCTGAACCGCAAACATAAAGGTGAAGAGCCTAAAGACTTTAACAGAACAGCCAAAGGATTTGGCCCACCTACATCAAAAACCACAGATGTTTGATTTTACAATGTGTAGTTCAATTACAATGTTAGAAAACACCACCTTTGCTTCACGTGGTGCTGCCAACTGTGAATTTAATTTTGTTTTGTTTTTTTAAACCAATGACAGTCTAAACACATTTGATATATACTAAGCTCTGCTGTAAGCGGTGGTGTACTGTAAAATAACCGGTCAGCAGAAACTGAGGCCTAGTGCATTCCTACGCTGAGAGGGCGACTGATGGGTGCAGCTGTTCAGGATGTGAAGTGTGGATGGTGAGGAAGTGGACACGGTCTGACAACGTAATGGTGAGAATGATCAAACAAGGAAACTGGCTCAGAGAGCGCTGTGCCATCCAGGGGATGGATTTAAGGGTTACGTTTTCTCATGTCAGCTGAGCCGGGTCGTGCGGGTTAAGAATAGAGTGCTTTAGAATGTGATGTTTTCAGGGATGTTAGAGCCCTCCTTAAATGATTTATAATGGGCTTATTTTAAACTTAAAGGTATATAGATACTGTATATGCAAAATCTAAAAAATGAAATTAGACTAAAATTGATCCTTGTGTCAATATAAATGTATAGAATAGTTTCAGGTGTTTTCTGATGTAGTTAAAAACCATTTGTGGTTTGGCTGTTTTCTTACTTACATTTTTATTCTGCACTGTGTTTTTAGTGGAAAGTCATGCTTATGGATTCATTTGTTTGTGGATGTCTGTCACGACTAGACTGACAGGTGTGACAAAATGCAGTACAGCATACTACTTAGGGCAGTCTGAAAAAAACTTTTCCTCATAAAATGGTAATTATGCCAAGCCTGTACTTCATTATGGTAGTCTTGTAAAATGCAGCTGACTGCTGTGTCATGCTTTTGAGATTGCACTATATAGACATACCGTAGCTCTGAGTAAGATTAAGTACAGTTCTTAGTGAAGTGACAGAGAATTACACAAATCACTTCAGCTACAACCAACAAAGAATAAATGTTTTCAATATGCTTACTGCTATGTGATCATGGTGACAAACCAAAATAAGGTCTATAACACTAATAATCAGACAAATACTCTACCCTGATACAGCTAATATAGCAAAATAATATGTAGCAAACAACAAAGAGGGTGTGACTCTTTGTTTTTCATTTTAAGTCACTTTAGTAGAGCATGATCTCTGTCTGTGCAATAAGTATTTATATTTTGTCTTTTTGAATAAAGAAAGGCAATTTCTTACTTGTTTCTCAGTTTGTGTCATCCTCAATTAAGACCTTCTCATACTTTCCATGCCCACTCTCAACAAATTTGTACTTTTTTCCACGAGACTCCTGTAAAGATCAAATAAAACTTAAATACTTTTAAAAATGAACAAATATGATAATTGTCATAGGTTGTATTTTCAGAATATGGGCAATTATTTTTTGTCACATCCATAACACGTATATTTCCTTTTGTTAAATTGACAGGCTAACTTATTCATGATTTTTTTGTAGATGTCTGGACTCCATTAACATAGGTTTAGTAAAATATAAACATATATATTGGTAATAATTACATTATGTGAGAATTTATATTTAAAATTTTGACCAAAACATGTCACATCCATAACACTGGAATTGTTTTTAGACCCGTGACCTCAGCTCTACTAACATAATCTGCTGATCTACAGGTACACATCGCCTAAAAGAGATTTAGTTAAACAATAACAGATATTTATTTAAAAATTGTTGGGCTGATTAAGGTTTAGTGGTGTGATAAAATGTACCTTTCCACAGGCTTTATCCTGTGGTGACGTGTCTCCCATGTTCTCCCACATAGACTTTATGTTACGCACCTCACCAGGTTTAACCTCCTGATATTAACAAACACATTCACAACAATATTTATTATTTAGATAATAAATATTTACCATTTTGTTTATTTTAACGATTTATTTGCAGGTTATCTAACGGGTTCATTTTTGTCATGGCAAAAAACAAGACGTCAGTTCTGACCTTAACCACTAGATGGCATGATAACACAGGCCTGTAAGCCCATATGACCCGCTAGCTAAAGCAGTTACTTTACTTTAAACTCTTAAATTGATTCTATACTTTAAAAAATAAACATCAGATATTTCCAAATCTCTGGTTTCTTACAAAGCTCTCAAATGGCAGTGAAGGACTTTAACCTAGCATTGACATTTTGATACAGTGGAAAAAACACCTTTACCAATGCAATCAGCTATGAAGTATGTACATTATGGAGACAGATTGAGATAAGAAGTGTTTACCTTATTGAAAAGGATGAACAGAACAGAAGGTTGAAAGAGAGAAGGTCAAACAGTAGATTCAGAAGAAGATTAACTATGAGGAAAAGTCAAAAAAAGTGAGGGAAATGTTTGTCAAAATTCTGTTCATGTATCACATTAACTCACTGCTGCTTTAGAGGAGGGGTTCTTGAAGCTGTCATCAGAGTTTCCCTTCACCCATTGGTTAATTAAATCTGCCACGCCCACCTTTATTCCCTCTGTGTCCTGAATCACAGTCATAATGTATCATTATCCATTTATCTATTAACTCTTATAGCATTCATTGCACTTCTGTATGATCTCACATCTCACATATAATCAGACATTATCTCAACTGCGTTAATAAATAGTGGATGATTGTTATAGCATGATGAACCTTAGAGGCCATGGCCTTTCCTGAAGTTTGATTCCAGGCTTCTCCCGCCTCGAACAGGGTCTTCCGAGCAGATACAGGCTCTTCTGGTGCTGGGACGTCCATTAGTGGTTGCTTGGCTGTATTTCCATCCTTACTGCACTCCTGTACAAACATACAGATAGGATGAATCTGCAATAAGAAACAAAAATCTACTGACTGTGGTAAAGGGCCCTAAAAGACTTTAGATTTTATTTATTTATGTGTTTGGCAGACGCTTTTATCCAAAGTCATTTACATTGCATTGTACCATACATTTTTTGCTATTATACACTATACAGTATGTGCAATCCCTGGGATCGAACCCGTTGCTACATTGTTTCAATAAACCATGTGAAATGAAAAGCTACATATTATTCACAGGGATAACAACATGATATCACCAGCAAACGCCTGGGAACACCTGCATCTACACACACACAACATAGACACATTTGCCATGGGGCTGTGACACCCTTCCTGACTGATAGATGATAGGAAAACAGGCTCGGAAAAAGAACCTCTGAGATAATCAGCATGACTCAGAGAAGAGATGCCTGGACATGCTGAAAACACACAGTGAGATAAGTGGTAAACATCAGAGCAGGTGCAGGTAAGCATTGGGTGGAGTAATACGAGCTGTATGTGGATGAAGAAATACACACAGATACACACATCAGGCATGTACAATTACATGTGACTGCATTTGTTTGTGTAGCTGTATAAAGACATAATGCAGATGTAAGATATAATTTACCTCAACGGCATGGTTGTACTGCTCCAACCTGCCATCTAACTTAGAGATGATCGTTGGAGGCTGGGTCCTCTTTATGCTGTTCCTGTTTTGCACAATCAGATCAAATATGTTAACTTACACTGCTACTTCTTACAAGACGAGCCTGGGCTTGAACAACACCATCTGTAGTGCTAGACAAACAACAGCTCAGTGAAGCTGGGTGGCTTTTCTTTGTTATGAAATTCTTGTGGCTTTTTGCTTTATTCAGTGACAAAATGAACAATATGTATGGAAGTATTTGATACTTTATACATACATACCTATACAACAAAAAAACTACAGAGAAAAGCAACCATTGCCTTTTTAGTACAACGAGTATAATAAATAAAGAGAGAACGAGTCATGTCATGTTTGCTCGAGTGAAAGGTTAACAATGTGCCAAACACTTGTTCATCCGTGAATGAATCATTCAAGTTTCCTGTTAAGAAACCGATCAAAGAAAAATACTGTCATTTTCGATTTATCTTTTTGACAGCAACCTCTACTATATAATCCTGGCTTGCATGAGCAACAATGAACCCATGATGTCATATGAAAACGCTCCAAAGCACAACATAAAAACAGTAATTAGAAGTACACTCACTTTTTTTTAATAGAACGGTTCAGAGACTCGGTCCTCTCGGCAATCTGTCAATGAACAGTGAAACAGTACATTTATTGGAATAGCCTTCTAATACCTAAAAAATACTGTCTTAGTGTATAAATGCCTAAAGCAATATTTTGAGCAATGTTGCCAGGCAACACATGCAAAAAGTGATAAGCAATGGTGATCAACAGATGGTGATTGCAAAAGCTAGGGGCTGTTAGGTGTCAAGTTTTCGCAAGTTTTTTTATTAGTATAATAAAATATAAAATATTCTTAACATGTTCAACATGTACATTTTTGTAGCAAGCACTTTCACAAAAAAACTGACCACAAAACTGTCATGGCCACATCAGTGTTGCCCAACAGGATGAAATGCACTTGTTGCCAAAATAAGTCATCCTGGCACCAGCTTCCTCTTGTTTTATTAGTTTAGTTTTTATAATTTGTGTGTGTAAGAATGATTTGCACACGCTATTATTTGTGTAAGAGGTACAAAAAGAAGGAAATAATTGTGGTTAACACTTTGTACAGCAAAAGGAGGTGCAGCCAATCACACACACACGCTTTAATGTGCAATTACATACTGTCATGCACAAGCACAAAGCAACTCACCGAACTTGAACCTTCTGACTGGCACTCCTCACCCTCAGCCTGAAACCAGCAAGCACAGACAACACACACACAAAGCACCTCAGCAATGTTCTGCCATCTTTCACCCCATCCCGCAATGGCATCGCAAAGATTAAAACCCCACACAGCAGAGAAAAGACACCAGAACTGAGCAGACCGCGCAACACTCACAAACACACTTGTTATTAATTTTACATGTGAAATAAGTAGTTTTTGTTCTCTTTATGAATTACATTTTAGGTTTATTTTGGAGCTGATCCTTGCATGTTAAGACATTGAAAACCAACAAGCATTAAGAAGCATAAAAGCACACCTTACTTTAATCGTTGTACAGGTCATTGTTATTTTTGTAGCTCTTAATTGCGAATTTGTTTGTGTAATTGTTAATGTGACAGATAAGCAGCAATAAATGCTTGAAAATGAACCAAAAATAACCGAACAGGCAACTGTCTGAACATAATTATGATAATCTTTTAATAATATTTAGTACATAATGTAATTTTAAGATATGAAAGTCTAATGCTGATGATGTCATAATTATATTTACCATGTAGGCAGGACTCTTGGGGCTGAGAGGACTGAAGGGTTCCTCTGGATCTCCGCTGGATGTACTCAACCTCTTCAGCTTCTCCATCACATCCCTCCTCCTCCTCTCTCTCTCCTCTTCTATCATCTTTCTGTGTACATCCTCATGAGTATGATCGCCTGTATCTCTGTGCTGATGGTTTTCCTCACTGCTCCTCGTGAAAACGTCCTCAGACACACTAAAGACAGAGAGATCAAGAAAGTGAAAGCCACAATTCATAAACACAATTAATATGAATGATTATGAATTGTTACCTCTCTGAAGTGCAGAGAGCTGCTGAATCGACTGTAGAGTCCATGTTACTCTGTGATCTAAGATTGAACAGGCTGAACTTAAGAAACGTTTACTCTGGGGAAGTTGATGTCATTTCTCAACACAGACTCACACAGTACAGTTTGTGTAAAACATTGCTGTAACTGCTGTTGCTGCCCATCACGTTGACACATTCTTCTAAAATTCTGGTCTGAAAAATTGTCTGTGTATGTTTCATTAAACAGATACAATAGATGCTATACCTTTCATTTATTGGCCTCCTCTCTTGTCCGTTACTTCCGTTTAATCTCCCGTTCTGTTGGAGGAGAACTGTGGAGGTGTAGGATATTTTCATTTCTGCTTTCTTTTCCATGACCTTTGAGAAGATCAGATTTAGACATGTTGAATCACCAGAGATCCAAAAGGCAAGGAACATTTCTTTCAGTTGTGCATTATCTATGTAATTTTTGTTATAATTTTACAGGCTTGACCCATATGGGCTATTAATATGAGCTTCTCTTTTGCTTAAATTATGATGTGAAGTATGATTTTAAACTGAATTGTGCGATTTTGAAACCTAAAAATATGAGTTGCATACGAAAAAAGGTGTTGCTGGCTGCTAACTCTTCTTACCTTCTCATCCATATCACATCTCTGGTTTTCTCTTATCTTATCTTTCAGTCTTCCTGAATTTTCCTCCTCTTCACACCAACGACTAAACTCTCTCTCTTTCCTCTCTGCCTTCATGTTATCCCTTCTTTCCCTCCCTCTGACACCCCAGTCTTTATCATCATCATCCTCATCCAGGTTTTTCTGATTTGAAAGGGGGGATCGTGTCTGTTTAAACGGCGTTGCGTCACACATATTGACATTATTTTGATGTAGTTTACTTTGTTGAGCAGTGCTGGAACAAATCTGGATTTCTGAGTGATGAGAGCCATTTAAACGTGCTTCTACACCTTCATGTTCCATATGTCTCTGCTTTCGCTTATTTAGCTGTTGTGTCCAATCACTGAAGCCTTCGTCTTCTTCAAAAAATGATGGACAGCGTGGAACTGGATCGTTCTGAATCCTAACAAACAGCAAAACAAAGTCAAATTCAGCAACTGAATCCAAAAGTGCAGGTGCGGTCTTGACACATACACACACACACACATAAACTCTCACACAGATGAACACAAATACACACACACACAAAAGTAATACAGAGAAAGTGGGTGTGAGTCACACTCTAGGGATGAGATTCCATGGAAACAAAACAAACAACACACTCTGCTGTATGGATTTGGTGAAGACTGGGTTTGAGGTTTTGACACTGACTGATTGTCCAGAATCTGTGCATTGTGAGGGATGTCCTGTGGGGTCACGGTGGCTTGAGGCTCAGGAGAGGAACTGGCTCTTGCACGTCGTCTGCGCTCCCTCTCAATTTCTTCTGCATCTTCTAGACTGCGCTGAACAGTGATCCTGCATGTGCAAAAAAAGATTAATACTACTCCATATTATACCCTAAACAACCATTTGGGAGGAGCTTGGTTATTTTATCCTGTCCTGTCCTATCATAATGTATAAAGTATATAAAAACACTCTTTATCTCTTTATTACAGAATTCGTCTTATTATGTAATTTATGCAAAAATGTGGCACACAGTGAACACAGTGATGCAAATCTCCTAGCTGTACTGTACTTTGTCACCTTTCAGATAACCTCATAAACTCCTCCCACAACAATACATCATCATGATAATGATACTGTAGTGATAAGGGTCATTTGACAGAAGGAAGGGTCAGGGTTGAACAGGAAGTTAAACTGGGACAGGAAGTGTAGGGTTTACACAGGACAGGAAATGGTTAACTGACGTTACAAAAGCTTAACAAAACACAACTGGCACAACTAAACCCTACAGAGAAACAAAGGGAGCACACCATTACAACATATATCTAAATATACTTTTCAGCACAGACCCCTGCTATCATGTGTGGCTATCAAAGCATTCTGCCTTTCTTTTTTAATATTAATCAGATTCACACATGGACACAACCAAACCCCATCGAAGCACAAATCAGTGTCAAGCGGTCAGAAACATTAATACGGTCCAATTCTTTAGACTCCCACATTCTGCTTGGACAGTCTGATCAATTACAAAATTTACAAATTCGTCGTAACTGTACTGTTTCCTTTGTTAAATCTCAGTTCATCATTGTGAGTAGCTGGGTGTTGAAACCGTTCACATTTTCCGGCACAGAGTAGCTCTGGTCCTTAGGGCAGAAAGGGAGGGGTCTGTAGATTTAGAGCAGGGGGTGATCAGAGGCACTACCAGATGATGTCACCACCCTTAGGAAAATTTCTGTAATAAAAGAAGCTATTGAAGCCTGTCATTGCCATTTTTATATGATGTCATTAACTGAGTCACCATGTGGGGAGACCATGGGACAATTTTTTTAAGTAGAGACATCCTGTAGGATGGACGTGTCATATGACATGACTCAAACCAATAAATAAAACACAATCCCACGCGTCAACCACAGGATGCATTCTGATATTTTACTGAATGTTCTCACATTTACCATATGCTGATGCTGATTTAGCTCTCATTCCATCCACCACACATTACAATTTGCTAAGAAAAACAGAGTTACCACTAAACAACCTATGAGAACTTTAACCCCCCTCCCAACCCCCTGAAGTGCTGATAAACACAGCAGAAAGAGCTCATGCTCCTTGTTTCCCCCTGCTTGACCCCTCAGAGTCAGCAGACCTTTGCTGTGCCTGATAAAACCTTGCTGTCCTCATGACTGTCCAGTGCTACTCTGCACTACTAGATAAAAAAATCCTTACCATCAGCAAATTAAGAGTTAAAAATTGTGATTTAGGTTTTAGAACTTAATATTCATGAAATAAGATTCTTTAACATAATATATATGCAGTCTCTAATACCACTAATCAGTTCTGTTGACCAGTTAAAGACCACACCTCTGACCAAAATGACACACATACAAATTAAAACACAAATGAAAAACCCCTCACCTCTGGAGCTTCTGCAATTCCTTTATGCTGGATTGTCGTCGCAGGATTGAGGTGGACATGTTAGTAAGTTTTACTGGAGCTTGACTAACTGAGAGCCCAGCAGTCTTGCTGTGACTGGAGAGATGTAAAAAAAGTATTTAAAAGATATCGCAATGTGCGCTTTTCTGCTTCTCTCTCCCTTCCTGCGAGTTCTCTAATGGGTGTGAATGTGCTCCCCTTCTTTCACTGAGTGTCTCTCTCTCTCTCTCTCTCTCTCTCTCTCTCTCTCTCTCTCTCTCTCCATGTGTTTTTCATTCAGAGCTTTGAAACTCTGATTCCTGTCTTTTCCAGTTGTTTTTCTTCCAATCAGCAGAAAGCAAGCTAGTCATGTGACAGTTCCTTGGGAAAGTAAGATGATACCACACGCACACCCCTAATCGTCTATGTGTTGTCAAACACGCAGCTCAAACTATAACTTACTGCAGTACAAAAAATATTCACATACACAATTCACTTGTTGATTAACTACCAAAGATCATACAGCAGTTAAGTTTATAGATGTATCATTTACCTTAATTATTATTATTATGATTCCACACAAAATATCAATCATGGCCGTAGAAAAGCAATAATAATGGAAGTATAATTAAAATCATTATAATAACTACTGCACACTGGTGACTCAATATGATAATTTAACGTCTGAAAATTAGTGGCATTGAGGAATTTATTTATAGACTCTATAGAGTCACTGTGATTACTTTATTTATTACCATTTGAGCGTTTGGTCTTTTCCACACAGGCCTTTAAAAATCAGAAACGGTAATGACCCAAAAGTTTGTTTTTAAGCTGTTGTGAAATGTAAATCATCACTTTGCAAAAACGTCACTTTGACTCACAATGTGTGATTTATTTCTTCTTTCATTATACTGTTTTTAGGTTTTAAATGGATTCAACCCTTTCCAGTCAACATACAGTATACATCAACGCCCCTCAAACCCACCTCCTACAGTATACACCTTATGCCACACGATACTGTAACATTCTAATGTCATCTGAAAGATAATTTTACGTTTTATCTCTCAAAACCCTGAAGACCACAAGCATTAAGACAACCTAACAGAATAAACCATTGCATGGAAATGTAAATTGTAGAGGAGATTTAGGCCTCGGTCTCGAACATCTTCTTCCTGCCATCCATACCAGACTTATCCTCAATGTTTTTACGCCAGTCTCCCACCGCCTCCTTCTCCTGTAACAGCAGACAAAATAACAAAAACGTTTCATAACTTAAAGCAGTTTCCTGTAGTTTTCTGTTGCCTTCTTTAGCCACTTTAAAATTATATATAATAATTTGATTCTCCTCGTTATTTAATACTGTGTTTGTAAAGGTGTTAAAATGCTAGTAATGTGCGCTCACCTCCTCCTTGACCTCTTTCTTGACCTGTTTGAGGTTGGCTCTCAGGTCCAGGGATACTTTGTGTTTAGATCCGAGCAGTGCCTGCAGCATGGCGTCAGCGGACATCCGCACTTTCTTCAAAGCAGGCTTCTTGAATTTACCCTTCAGGTCCTGAATCTTTATCTTAAGATCCTCAACCTCCAAAGATTAAAGCAAAAGATACGACAAGAACATTTAACGATATTAAAAAAACATTTAACGATATATACATTTTGTAAATAGACCAGAACAATTTTATTTTCCTGCTGTAAATACCTCCTTGTTTGATTTGGCCACTTTGCTCTCCATATCGTATCTTTGTTCATCAATGATATCAATCTGATGATGAAGCTTCTTACACAGTTCCTTTGTGCATAAGTAAATGATATAGAAATGTAATTGTTTTAAGGTATAAACGATTGCTTTAATTCTGTACAACTCTCATTTGTCTGTGTTTCTGTGTACCTGTAGTTCCTGTACGTTTCCAGGCAGTGTAAGTGCAGGGCAGTTCTCCTGCATGTATGTCTCTTTTTCTTGCTTTGCCTCAGCTGCCTCTTCTTCTAAAATATCATGAGCAATCTGAAGCAACAAGCTCTAAGGGACAAAGACAGAGAAGAAGCACAGATGGTTTTCAGCAAATGAGTTCCTGACATTCCGGATCAGAACTTTAGGCCAGTGCTTATTCAGGAAAGAAATGACCTCACCTTCAGATGGTGCCTACGGCTGGATGTCATCTTTTTCCTATCAAAAAGAGATTACAGTACATATAGTAAAAACTAGTAACTTACAGTAGTCCATACGGCTGTACAAAAGCTTAAGAGTACAAACTGACTAATCTAGTCCCACAGGGTGGTTAGGCTTGATCTGCCTGGGAGATCAGTTTTTGTGATTAAAATAGGTGTAGCAGAGAGAGAAAACTGTGTGAAAATGATGTGTTACTATGTGTGATAGTAAAATGTTTAATTATGGCCTTATTAAGAATGATCTGTTTGGAGCTTGATGCTAAATGTGTAAGCAGAGTTAAGTGAATCAGGACCAAGTGATGGCATCATTCACACACAGTATTAATACCTAGTCTGTAAGCATATGTGGTTACACACACTTTCATGATGTAAATCGATACTCACTCAGACATCTCGCCGTTTCTTTGTGGTGACCCCTGTCAAGGTGAAGACTCCCGTGGGTGGAGGAGGGGAGTGATGTTGCCTACTATCAAATGGAAACAATTTACATTCAGTCATCAGTCCAGAAGTAGGTCTAAAACTGGCCGACAGAGAGGGAAAGGCCCCTCTAAAGATTGGGGTGTGTAGGAGTGTAAATACCCACAGAAGTATTTAAAGGTGTTTAGTGGTTTGAATTTGAGGAGCAGTTGTCTGTGTTATGCCTTTTTGTGTTTTCCTTTGTAGGATGTAAGAGACAGCTGGGAGAAGACCTGCTGCCTTTTGAGGAATCTCATCAAGCCACAAGGCCCAACAGCTGAAACCCTCCTCAGTTTCAAAAATACTTTCTGGTAGTAAGTGGCTATATTAGGCTTTTTACCAAAATGAAAAGCATTTTGGATTGAATGTAGACAGGGCTAGTAGATATATAATCAGGTATCTGAAACATGATGACAACATGTCTAGTAATAAGTTATGTATAAAAAGTGCTGATGAACTGAAACAAGATAAAACTACTTTTCAGGATGTGCTTTGAGTATGATTTGACTGTACATTGCAAAAAGGATCAAACTGAGGATTTTCCTAATATGACTAAGGGGATACTTTACTTAAAGTAAAACTGAAAATTCTATCATTATTTATTTCATAGAATGAGAGTATACAAAATCTTTTAGCTATTTCTTTCATGGTATGAGAGTATAAATATCTTTTGCTATTCCTCTGAAGTAAAAACTGATCCCCATTTTACATTACCAGGTTGTAAATTAAATAGTTAAATAAAGAATTTGTTGATACAGATTAATGATCACACCAATATTACAAACACAGTAATGTATAATTTTATGCAACATATAAAATACAGATGCATATAACTGCAAATGTTTAAAATAAATTTCACAATCATTTAGCCTCTTAGTCTTTTTTTCTAGTACAAAATAAACTTTCAGACACAGAGTAATGTCCACAGAGTAATGGCTGCTGAGCGTGTATGAGATCTTGTGTTATTAAGATCTGTGGCATCATCTAATGTTAGAATCAGCTCATAGAGATGAACAGAATAATAGAGAGACTCACCTTTCAGTTCACAGCAGGAAGTTCACGGGGATTACAGGGAACGTGTGTGAGGCTATAACATAAGATGGGTTTATATAGGCTTCCCAGATGGCTTCTTCATTCTGTTTAAGGAAGCAGATCTTTCCTTTAAGCCAATGAGGTTTCCTCATCCCCCTCTCTCACACATGTTGGTTCTATTATTACAAGGACTTCCCATTAACTGTATTGATTTTATAGTGAGCAAATAATATTTTGAAACTTTTATCTCTACCACTAATCCTAATCCCCACTGAAATTTTTATTTAACTTTATTTAATATGCTAATGAGCTAAATAGCTAATTGCTTTGACTATGAAGATTTAAGTTTTTTAAATACTGCTGTTGCTGGAATCTATGTGTTTTCCCACCTGTTGTTCTCTCTAGCAACAGTGTTAGCAATAAAACAGGTGGGAACTTAACACGTCTGCAGACACATTTTAAATGGCATACTACATACATACATCACAAATACAGTAATTGCCTTAGAATTGACATAATAACAGGCTGTTTTTATAATTCTTTAAACCACTCAAAATGTCGGCAGGAAGATTACGTCTTCCGTAGAGTATGTGGAGATGTCTATATACTTACATTCATAAACATGGTAATGGCAAGGTGTTATTGAACGTCATTTATAATGATGTTTGACAGCAAAACAGCACAGAGCAATCAGATCGAAATAGACAGCTTTATAGCTAAAACTGAAATATATTCATCACATGTCCCTGCTTTGTGTTGGTTGATCGGTTGTATAGCCTGGTTTCCAGTCTGACTAGATAAACAACATGGGTGATAAATCACCTTTAAAGTGACAGTATTAGTGAGGTGCTATGCCTCTTTGCCTCTCAAGAATATCTTCTGCAGTTTCCACTGTCAGCCACCAGAGAGCGCGTGACGTGTGGAGCATCACCGCTCAATCTCTTGAATGCCGCCCTACATGCACTACTCTGGATGAAAAGTGCTCTTGAATTAAAGATTGTTTTGCTTTACAGATCTTCAATCCTGGCAGATTGCCACGAGATTAGGACAATTTTGTCTGACATATTTGTGCTTGGTTTTCCGATGCATGCATATTTACACTGATACTTTTATGTAACAATTGCTAAGACACAAAAACAGAGCATTTTGATGTGCTATAAGCAGGGCTGCCAACTTTTAAGTTTAGCTTTAAGTGAGATTTCTCGTTGTGCCGGGTGGGTTAAAATAAAGACATGCTTGATTGTTAGATTTGATTAGATCACCCTAATCTACATATGTAGATCGTTGTATGTCGGCCTTTTCATTTTCGTCTGTCATTAAGGAATGTAGCTGTGAACAGTAACTCTGCACAACGCAGATATATATTACATATTACATTATCCATACAAGGTAAAACAATTACTGGTATTACGTTCTTGTATTACACCATAGGGTTTACCAGGGCTACACACACACACAAACACTTGTTAAGTCACTTACCTACAGGACTTCTTAGTCACATCCCAGAGCCTCTTCACTTGTGTTTCCTCACTGGTTAATCAGCACCCTGTAACCGTTTCAATATAATATCAGACTTCATTTCCTCAAGAGATCTCCCCTCACTAATGTTTTCCATTTAGGTAAAAAGAGACGAAAAGGATGAGGAGACCTTAAGTCATAGATTATGAACACCAGCCCCAGTAAGTATCCCCTCCACAATATTCTGTTCTCAGTCAGGACTCATTCAGACATATGCACCACATGTGTTCAAGCATGAATAATAGTACACCACACTAATGTAATACTATACTGTTGATGAGATTAGTTTAGATGTGCTGTGAAAATGTAATATGAATGTAAGATAACAAATGGCATAAGGATGATTAATTTTACCAGCAGGGTAAGAAAGGTGATGAAGCTGAATAGGAATGATGAATAATCAGATCATATGACAGTTTATTTTCCCACATTTATTTGCTAAGGTAAGTTTATGTATAATTTATGTTGCACATGACATTCTGAATATTAGGATTAGTGTAGTTGCTGTTGGCTTGTTGGATGTGTTGTTTAGAAGCAAGCCCTTCTGACAGCGACACATGCTAGAGCAAAAGAAAGTCTATTTGAAACAAGTTCAAAATCAAAATTGCTGCCTTCTTAAGCCTCAGATTCAAACATCTTCTTCCTGCCACCCATGCCAGCCTGATCCTCGATTTTCTTACGCCAGTCACCTACAGCCTCCTTATCCTAAAATAATAAAGTGAAGAGACATTATTAAAAGCCAAGGTTGTTCACTGTATCTGTACCAGGTTGGGTGATCTTTGACACAGCTCACTTATAAAAAAAACTTTTCTGGCCAATGTATATTACTGTAAAAGCAATCTTATGTCATCACTGATGTGTGTTCTGGCATATGAGGTTAAGGGTCTTGTTGTACTTTAGAGGCTTTTTAAAGATTCAGATTGTGTGTTCATTTACCTCCTCCTTGACCTCTTTCTTGACCTGTTTGAGGTTGGCTCTCAGATCCATAGACACTTTGTGTTTAGAGCCGAGCAGTGCCTGCAGCATGGCGTCAGCGGACATCCGCACTTTCTTCAAAGCAGGCTTCTTGAATTTACCTTTCAGATCCTGAATCTTTATCTTAAGATCCTCAATCTACAGAAACGCACACTTTCATTAGCTGAAAACCAAACAATCGCAACCACAAAACAAGAAGAGGAATAAATGAACAGAATGCACAAAAACACCTCCTTATCACACTTAGCCACTTTGGCAGCCAAGTCATATCTCTTCATCCACGACATCGAGCTTCTGATGAATTTGTTTGCACAGGTCCTAAACACACACCAGAATTTGGTCATGATACTGTATATACGGTAAGTGCAAGATATATCATGCGCATGTCTGTATTGCTGCGGTGTGTCTGTACCTGTAATTCTTGCATAGAGTTTGGCAAAGAGAGAGATGGACATTTCTCTTCCATATAATTCACTCTGTCTTCCTGTGCTTGCTTTTCCTCTGCCTGCAGCAGGTCTTTTGCTATAGCCAGCACCAAACTCTAGAAAAACGAACAAAAGACAAAAACATAAACATACATGTAGTGTAAAAGCGAACTGAATAGACTCTGATGCCTCAATTACCTTGAGTTGATGCCTGCGGCTCGAGGTCATCTTTTTTCTGCCATGATTTTAGAAAAGAAAAGATTTTTAAACACTTAAACAACTTGAAGCTGTGTGTATTTGTGCTTAAAAGAATATTTGGTTATAGGCTTACTCAGACATGATGACAGGCTTTTTGTGCTGTTCTGTGAAAATACAGATAGCATATAGAAAATGACAAAGAGAGACTGCTAATAAATCACAGTGTGTAAGAGCACAAGAATGATAAGTATCAGAAACTTTCCCAGCACATAAATATATCACACACATAATAAAACAGTGTGATTTAAACATGATTTAAGATTTAAGTTTACTGAGTGCATCTGTAAGTTTGGTTAGGGTCAGATTTTCTCTAGCCAGTTGCAACTTTAGTCTGTTAGATTAATGTCTATGTGAAGTCCTGGACCATGTGCTATAGAATCACTGCCCAATTCATTCTGGTGCATTTAAATTCACTTACTTGGATTTAGTACTACCCTTAAGGTATAGACACTAATATTACTGTGCTGCATTAATCGCAGACGCACCCCTTACTCAGTTACAGGCACAGTATAACTATCAACACAGTCCTTACTATAAACACCCATAACTATAACTGTACATCATGCCTCACCCAAAGCCAGTTCTCCTTACTCAATTACACTTACTCATTCACAGTACACACGGGAATATCCCATTAATCACATACAAAAATATTACTTTATTTATTTATTTATGTTTATTGCCTCTACTAATTGATATAGTTAGATAGTGACTCAATTTAGAGATGTTGTTGTGTAAACTAGTGTATAAAATAGTTAAATCTGCATTTGGTCAGTGGGACTTGGGTGCTACATGTGTATGTATCACCCAGTACTGGCATTTAGCTGCGTCTGACATAAATGTAAGTGAAACAGAAAGCTGATCTCTGTCTGTAAAACGATCCAGTGTTGAAAGTTCAGAATAAATGGCTAAAGACAAATTTTATCAGGCAAAAAACAATCATACACAGACTGTCTTGTTGTTCTTCTATCTAATTAAGGAACAAGTATTCACTAATAAAATAATTCTGTCTCTCAAAATTCCCCCAATCCATGTGTTTGAAATTCTTGAAGATCTAAAACTACTCCGTGGCTGCCGTGATGAGCTGAGTAATATATTGAGTAAGGCCTCAGATTTCAGGGTTATTGAAATGTTAGCACATACTGTTCCCTCAGCTCATCATATCACCCGTATTAAGTTATATTGGCATTATATTGATACTTTCATGAAAGATAAAATCATAAATTAATGCATGATTTAAGATGACTTGAAATATTTACTGCAAATGAAATACAAGTATAATTGATTATCATCTATTAACTATCACCTTTGTTGTTGATAAAATACTTGATACATTACACCTGGCATGAGAGGGACTGTACTGCAATTCACAAAACATGCAAGTAAAAGGATGCTGAGATAAGACTGCCATTTTCAGAAAAGCATTATAATGGATCTGTCTCTTAAATATTTCCACAATTCCAAAGTTCTGCAGATATATTTTTTCTTTAAAGATTCCTGTCTAATTAATAAATAATATTTAGCTTCGAATCACAACTTCTCATAAAAGCCATATACATAAATAATCCATTTAGCATATCTAAGCATATCTATGCAGCTCACATATAAACTATATACACAGTTTTCATAAAATATATCCAGAAGTTAAACAGCACACTTTTTTTAAATTTACATAAAAATAAAATACAGCGTGTAACAGGTCAGCCAGTCTCTCACCTTCAGTGATGTGGGTGATAGTACAGATGAGGAACTATGGACAGGCTTCGTACTGAAAGATGGTTTTGATAGTGTTCTGTGATTGCTCAGCAAAACTCTTTAACTCTTTATGGAATTAGTGACCACACAGACCAATGAGCCTTCAAGCTGTTGAAAGACAATCTTACCCCTCCCAGCTTCACACATATAAATAACCCTTCCTTCAAGATTGTTATTCTTGTTTTATTACATATTTATTTAACTCGCTATCCTGCACTCATAACATCATAAATCACTGATGAGAGAACAAGCACACAACTCTACTAATTTATTAGTTTTTCAATATTGTAATTTTGATTAATTTAATTATTGATGTAAGTGAATATTGTGAATACATTTTAAAGTACACTTCCATAAGAAAGAAAAATCACATACGAAGTCTTTATAATATTGAGTGAAAATAATAATATTTAATAATCTTATTATTATTAAAATAAAAGTATTTAAAAAAATATTTTTATATCATTAACTGTGCTCTGATTTGTTAAGTCAATACTATTGAATTTTTCAACATGAATTTTTAACAGCAATTTTATTTTTTAAAACTACAATGATTTAGCTACAGTTTTATAACCCCATTAATATATTTGAAAAATGGTCTCATTTTGTGCCTACAGTACTTCTATTTCTCCTGAACAATTATAGGATAAACATCTAAGACAAAGTAAATAAAAAACACAGAACGTTATTGAATGTTCTAAGCCATAAATGAGCAAACTGTGAGCAATTAATCCTCTAATCTCCATTTTGAAGAGATGATGAACAAGTGTAAAGAGTAGTAAAAGATAATTGCCCGTGTACAGTAAGGAAGCCATATTGCCACACTGGATCAATATGCCAAACAATTATTTTGTAATTGTTTGTTAGTTTGTAAAGTGAGAGTAAAGTGTTGGTCATACAGTGCAAGAGAGCAAATGTTTCTACTAGATCTACTGTATAGTATGTCATACACTGTACAATATACTATGGCTCAGTGCTTGTAGTTAAGTGCTTGCTGCTTGTAGTTTTGCCTTGCAGTTCCACATGCTGCTATTCTGCTCCTTCCAATTATATACATCATATCTTAAACACCAAAGCACTGCGGTAATTGTATAAAATTCATGACACAAGCCAAAAATATATTAGTCATGAAGAAACTGTATCCAACCACCCTGTCTGACCTTTCATTTAACACTAAGTTTCCGTGCGGCTGAGACTGCACCCCAACTAGTCTCTAATTCCAAAGGGTAAAGAGAAGGGGGTCAATGCTGTCATCAGTATGTGTGCATGTCAACATGCATGAGTGTGTGTGTTGTGGTTTGGGTGTTAGCTGTGTTCCTGTGAATGATTCCACTTTAAACAATCCTGCAATACCATTTTGACCCATTAACATGCTTCCACATGGACTCATTTGCCCCCAAGCTGTAGCAATACCACAAACACGAAAGTAATTAAAGGAATGATAAAGTAATCCCTTTACAAAAGTCAGCACATTTAATAATTAGTTTTGTGCTATTAGTTGGTTTGTCTTTGTTTTCATCCCCTAAAGGGTACCATCATGAAATATTTCTTGCTATTGTGTAAAAACAGTACATACTTGCATAATATACAATTTGAGAACATGTTTTGAAAATTTGGTATACCATTTTATAACAAACTGCTTCAAATTACAACACGGTTGTCTACGTTTTTGCATAACAGGAATGAGCCAACTGGAATCTGGAATTTCTTCAACTCAGCTTTATCAGACTGGGTTCTGCTGATCCCAGATGTCCTGCTTCATTACCACGGGTTAAGGTAACTCTAACCCTACCACATTACTTAACACCTCATTTTACAAAATGTCACAATCTTAAATATGTCATCGACATCAAGCAACAGTTATAGTGGCCAAATATATTTAGATAAAACTGTTATCATCATTGTACAGTATAATCTACCACAAGTGGCATGTATGTATGAAACAGTGAAATATAATTCTTTCATCAATTACTCACATCATGTCTTTTAAAGCTGTATGATTTTCTTTTTATTTGTCGATCACAAAATAAGATTTGAATGTTGGTAACGAAACAACTAAAACCAATTGGTAACCATTGAATTCCTTTGTTCCATTGACACAAACCACAGAGACATTTCTTCAAATAGCTTCTGTTGTTTTCCACAGAAGAAAGCATCACATACAGGTTTTTATTAGTAAATAAATGATCACAGAATGTTTATTTTTGGGTGAACTATCCCTTTAAGCAGAGGGCGTGTAGGCAGTGCACATAATACAACTTAAACACACGGACTTCGTCACGCATGTAGGAAGTACAGGAATGACCCACAACACTTCCCATTTAATCGACAATCTCTTGACGCTGTGAATGTGTAATACTAAACTTTCTGACTCACATTATAGATTCTGATTTACGGCATCTAAATTTATGGAGATTAGCGAATTGGAGGAAAACAATTTGAAAGCGTTTGAACTACAAATACTTTTGCCGATCTACTGCAATTCATCTCGGCTATGACAAATATGGTGTTAAACTGAAGTAAGGAATTGAAAAGCAATGTTGGAGCGCTATTTTACTACAAATGCGTGCTGTGCTTTTAGTGTTGTTTTGCACCCTTGCCCTGCTATGGGATCGTGCCAGCTGCCAGGACTCTGTTTACTCTGCTCACCGCGTGGCTGTCGGGAAAGACTGGAGTTCAGACTCACCTGCGAGTGTTGCGTTGAAGCGCAATGGAGACGAGGTGAGGGCGCTCCTGTGTTTACTACATATGGGCAATTCCAGCCTTATGGATGTGGCATTTTCTGTCTGAACTTTAATTTGTATTACCAATATGTCAAACCATCTAATTAGATTTTTACAAAAGCCCAGACATCAAAAATATCAGTCTATGGACGAGTTATCTATTTTAAAAAATGGAAACGTGTTATGGATGTGACCAAAATGTTTAGGATTTCTGTTAATAAAAATGCACGAAGAATCAATATCCATCAAACGGAGAAGGGATGAAATATAGTTATTTTATTTTAATTTTCACATGCCTATTTATCGGGAATATACTGTAATGGGCGTGAAAACAGCACTTCACCTGACTATTGCTTTAAACATAAAAAAGACTTTAAAACTTTAAGAGAGACCTCACATGGGTATTTAAACAAACAAGCAAATTTTGACAATTGTCCATATATGATCATAAAACATTACCAAAATGCACAAACGGATGTGAACGTTTTAATAATTTGACATAAATGTGATAATAACAGTTTTGCTTTTATTGCTCTGTTTGTATTTGCCATGAGTAAATCTGTGTGGTGTAAGGATTGAGAATTTTACTAATTCTGTACTATGTAACATGTATGTGATAGCTGATAATAAAGCCTGCAGAATTGCATGTGTTGATCTGTGTTGCAGTGTGATATGGTGATGAACCTGTCTGCCGGTCAGAGATGTGAGTTCGTGAAGAACACGTCAGACTGTGTTTCAGACGAAGGATTTATTAATTACCCTTGGGTTACCTTCTGCCTGTTTCCACCTAAACTACTGCCCCTAGTCATCACGCTCTATGTAAGGCCACATTCACTGTTTGCTTTAAATTGTTTAGCACGTACCACATGCATGTAGGTGTGTTTCTCCAGAGAGTGACACATACTTGTTTACATAACCTAAAAATAATAACAATAAAGACGTCAAGTCATTGGCCTAGAATGGTGTAATCTTAAATCGTATTTTGCTGAATCACATTCTAATTTTGTGAGTCTTTCTCTTTTTCCATCAGGTCTTATGGCTGTTTATTTTGTTCCTTGTTCTTGGACTGATTGCGTCACACTTGTGAGTTTGTGAGAATGCTTTAAAGGTTATTAGGTAGTCTGCCTGCTCATATATGCCAACACACTACAGAGCTTGGTGTGTAGTTACTAAACTACTGTATGATAATTCAACCTGGCTATGTCAGGTGTAAGTCAAGTTTTTGCATTTGCATTGTCATTTATATTTCTTATTAACACAACACTTTAGAAAAAAGTGCACAAAAACTATTTCAGTTTCTTCTTCTGAACTCATGGCATTATCAGGGTAGGTTACTCTGCGGTCATGACCGATTGGCACTGTAATAATGTTTTCTCAAATTTTATGATTCACTCACTTCCCTTTTTACTCATGTGACTAAGAAAGTGCGTTTGATTAATATGGCAAATTTGTCGGGAGTTCTGTTTTTCAAAGATAAAGAAAATACAACGATGTGCTTTGTGCAGTCATGTAGTATGATTATAAATTGGATGTGTTTAGTATGTTTTATTACCTGTGTTTCAAATAATGCCTGTTTTATTTGACAGTTTCTGCCCAAACCTCTCAGCCATCTCCTCCACACTAAGACTGACACATAACGTGGCCGTATCCTTTAAATGATTGAACCGTGAAAGCAGTTATGCCCATATCAGCTGATCTTAATCATTTGTGTCATTTTCCTGAATAAAGTCAATAATACCTGGTGTGATGTTATATATCTCCTGTTTGGCCTTATCAGCCACAACTGTGTAATAAACTAGTCTAAAGCATACGTGTATATCACAACATGCTAAACCATTTTATTTTGGCGTGCGTTTCATGTTCGTTTGCTTAAGTAATTAAACTTGCTTCCAGAGATAAAGTGAAAAAGGCTTGAAATGTGTTTGTGAATTTTTTTATCGTTGTTTTCCGTGATGATGGAGTTAAACAGGGAGTGACATTTCTGGCATTTGGAAATGGGGCTCCAGATGTGTTTAGTGCCATGGCTGCTTTCTCCCACCCTCAAACGGCAGGTCTTGCTATTGGAGCGTTGTTTGGTGAGTTACCGTACCGCACCACTCTGAAGTTCTCAACCAAAGCATAAGTTTGGGTTGGGTGGGACTACATGCTTATTTGACAAATGACAGGCAGGATTACCTGTTTGTTTAAACAAATGGCAGACAGGAGAAGTGTTTCAGAAACTTGTTTGAAATAATTGGTCATACTATTAGCACAGAAAACTTGTTGGTATTATGTGTACGTGTGATACGTTACATTACAAGTGCATTACTGTAATGTTACATATATGTATTGTTTTATTATTTAATGATCTGTTAACATATCATAATTTGATATCATTTGTTGCTGTAATATTTTCTAGGGGCAGGGATCTTTGTGACAACAGTTGTAGCTGGAAGCATTGCTCTGGTTAAACCTTTCACTGTGGCGTCTCGTCCATTTCTTCGTGATGTTATATTCTACATGGCGTCTGTGTTTTGGACCTTCACTATCCTCTATAAAGGCCACATTACCCTGGGAGAGACCGTGGGTCTGATAACTATTATTTACTTTACTTTTTTATGCCTTCTATGATCTGTTTCTGTCTCTGTTTAATCTGCATTATTTCATATTCCTTTGCATGTGAAAAACTTTGCAGTTCAAATATGATTTTTTTGTTGGAGAAAGAATAAATAAGCTGTCTAATATTTAGCTTTCTCTTTTTTGCCACTTTCTCTTCTCTGCAGGTTATATGGGGCTGTACGTTGTATATGTTTTGGCTGTTGTTGTGAGTGCATATATATATAATCGTCAGAAGCACCAACTAAATGGCTCTTTTGAGAACTCGGTCAGAGAACAAGGTAAAGTGACTGCAGTCTTCCTCAGCATTACGAATGTTAACAATACACACACTTAGATTTCAGTTATTGAATGAGGTTGCTTGAATGACTGAATGATTTTCATAGTAAAACATGAAATAACTGCACTCTTGGTGCAGAAGCCTTAGTTAACAGATTAAGCTCTGTATCTTACAACTTTCTGAAATTTATTTTGCATTGTGTTAATACAGCCTGATAAGTTAAGAAGTGTCATATTTATCTTTTCTGGGTTGCTGTTTAAAGACCTTTAATATCAAATGAGGTTTTGTGGCTTGGTCTGTGTGTGTTAGCTTTGAGGTCATATAGTAGTCTTATGTTTACATTTAGATAAAAATCTCAGTTTCAGTCTTTTAATAACAATTATATTTATATCACTAAGCTGAGAGTAATATGTTTTGTTGTTTGTGCCGTTTAGAAGAGATTCTCCCCCCAGATTCACAAAGAGAAAATCTGAGTGGAGTCATTCAAGCAAATGGTGGGTAACTTGATCTCAAATAACTATGATTTGAGTTTCAGAATGCATGTGTGTGGTTTTATCTTACATGGTATTGATATTAAACTCCCAACTCTTTCCTATGCAATGTTGGTAATCGGCATCTGCTTGGGTAATGGTGACAAAGAAAAGTTTCTAATTTTGAGGAAATTGTTTGGTGTGAAAGTGTTGCCCCATGCTTGAACATTTCATCCACTTAATTATATGATTTTTCTTTACTGGAACTAAAATGTTGAAAACTGTTGAAGAAGGTGTGAGATTGCATGCATCTTGCATGTTAAATCTGTTCGGGTTCATATGTTTCAGATGAGGAATATGAATCTCTGTTGCCTTACACACTATCCACAAGTCAGATCTTCTTTAACGCCATTAACCCGGTGGACAGCAGGATCTGGAGGAGACAGCGCTGGAGTGGGAGGATCCTTAAAATGATCAAGGTTAAAATATGCACATTCCCTGTATGATTTAATAATCACTTACAGGCATATAAGTTTTGGATCCAAAATCTTACTGTAACAGTATGTGCTGACAGTTTCTACATATTGACATTTAAAACAGTATGTACTTTAAAGTATGTGTGGGTGCAGTTTGCATACATTCCAGACATGCTACATCTGCCTTGTTTACCTTAAATTTGTTCACGCATGACATAAATAATTGACTCAGGTCAAGGAGGAAAATACTTTTTGGTATCTATATAACTTTTTGAATGCTCCTCAACTCCTGTGGCCTCATGGGATAGAAAAGTGTCCATCAGATGCATACTAAGAAACTCTTGGTGGATACAAAGAACCAACCAGCTATGTCTTGCGAACTTTTTTGCACACTAAAGCTTTGGTCATACTATTTATTTACGTTTTGCTGACTGGTTTCACCAGTAAACATGTGATACATCTAAAACGGTTTTGTAGTGAGCTGTCATGCTCTGTAACTCTCTTTTCCTGTGACTGTAGGCGCCTTTAGAAGTGCTCTTTCTGCTGACAGTTCCAGTGGTGGACACAGATCAAGAGGATCATAACTGGAAACGTCCTCTTAACTGTCTTCACATCATCACTGGGCCACTGGTGTGTGTGCTTACCTTCCAGTCTGGAGCCTGTGAGTCGGCTTGAATTTTTTTGTAAACCATGAAAACGAACAGGTTTCACAGCAATCTCTGCAGTGCATTTGATGACTAAATATGAACAGTATGGTTATCATGAGTTATAGTAAACGGCACAGAAAGAGTAGTTTTACAGTCATGTTCAGTTTCATTTACGAATAATTGTATATAAAAAGATACGTTACGATTACAAAAAACGTTCTCGTTTCTTTACGTCACATTCATTCTTCATTGTCTGAAAAGGTGAAAGCAAATGCAGCATGATCTTTGAGTAATGTTCATCAAGTGCAACTGTTGGATTGAACGGATGATCTTTTTCATTCTAGATGGCTCATACCTCATTAAAGGAGAGCTTCCAGTGTGGGTGCTTACACTCTGTATTGGATTCTTCCTCTCTGGCATAGTCTTCTTCACTACCACAAATGAGCATCCTCCTGCATACCACTTTGTATGCAATTGAGTTTTTTTTTTACTGATTTGATCAGAACATATTGACAACACTATTAAAAAAATAATATTTATACATAATAATATGTATATAATATTCACCTGTTTTTTTTGTTTGTTTTTTCTGTGTAGCTTTTCTCTCTGCTGGGTTTTGTGGTCAGCGCGCTGTGGATCAGTACTGTGGCATCTGAGATTGTCAGTGTGCTGCATCTGTTAGGGGTTGTTCTCAGTCTCAGTAACACTGTATTGGGGCTCACCTTGTTAGCCTGGGGCAACAGCGTCGGAGGTATACAATGCACACACAGCACATTATCTTTACAGTGTTGTCCTTAGTCATATTCTAGCTCAGGAAATATAACCAGTTAATATTTTTTGTTGGCACTGTTAGATACTTAAACAGTGCACATGATTGCTTTTATATAATTTAGTTTTTTGTCTACCAAAAAAGGATCATGCAAGGTTATGACATTACACACACTTTCATGTCTTCACCTGTGTTAAACCAAAAGGTGTTTTGTGTGTTCTTTACAGATTGCTTTGCAGACATTACTATAGCCCGTCAGGGATACCCACGGATGGCCATTTCAGCCTGTTTTGGGGGCATTATCTTTAGTATCCTTTAGTTTTTTCCAATATTTGTGTATATGCTTTTAAAGACTGTCCTTTTTATATGAAATATTTAGGTATAAACATTCGATCCATTTCCAAAGAAAGATCTTTGTATGTCTTTAACTGCCTTAGACATGCTGATTGGTGTGGGTCTGGGCTGCCTGGTGCAGATGTTCCATAATGATCATGTTGTGATGGTATGTTTTCACTCAACATACAACATCTCAGCTAAAGCAAACACAAATTGCTGGACACTGTACCTGTTTACGTTTACCTAATAAGATACCTAAAACAGAATTTTTAGTCAGGTTACCATTTATACAGGAAGATGATTAAAGTGGTGTCTCTGCTCTGTTTTTCAGCTGGAGCCAGAGGGCATGCTGGGTTGGGTTCTGTCTGGAGCACTGGGCATATCACTGGTCTTCTCCTTCGTACTGGTTCCTCTGCAGTGTTTCCATCTTAGCCGAGTCTATGGCATTTTTCTTTTGATCTTTTACGTCGTCTTCCTCATTGTCGCCCTCCTTACAGAGTTTAAAATTATTCACTTCTGATGTCAGCAGGAACACTAACCAAGCCAGTGCAATGACTCTAAAACACATGGAATTTATAAGGTGATCTATTTTTTATGCATTTGCTCTGAGGCAGTAATCACTGTACACTAGTTGTTTTCAAGCAACTAATCTTGAATCATGAAATGGAAATTATAAGAATTATTACAAAATATACAAATTATATAAGAAATATATACAAAATATTTTATTAAAGAGAACACTTGCAAAAAAGGTTGTTGTGTCTGTTGTTTTTTGCACAGAATGTCAGAGGGTGATGATGCCTGTAATATTTGTGTATAATTACAATGCCTGTAACATGCAATGCCTCAATTGTAGTTCGGCTCTCTGCTACCTGTAACAAAAACAACATATTTCCGTATGCTGGGGAAAATAGTCAAACCAGTCTAAACTCTTAACCCAGCCTTGCCTGCTTTCGGATACAAGCATGTTTGTTTCCCAGAGCACACAAACTAATGATATGTATAAAAATGATCTCGATGTAGGACGATTTTGGGTAAAGAACACTGCACAACATACATGTAGTATCTTTTCCAGACCGGCAGGTGGCAGTGTCGCCCCGGCGTCTTCTCTGAGTCTAAACCCGAGAGCGCAGAGCGACCCGCGGATGTTTTTAACAAGCTCGACGTTACCTAGCAGTGAAATTCCATCCCTATTTACCTGTGACATACGACAGGTAGAAATTACTTCAAATCAAACACTTAATCCGTTAAATTTACCAGGAGTTATATTTATTTTTAATCGAAACGAACGATGTCAGCCAGCTGCGGCCGGAATCCTCCTCCTTTCCCCGATAATGAAGATGAGGATGCTGAATTAGACGCTCGAGTCCTAAACAGCGACGATGATGATGATGAAGGGGAAGACATATTCACCGGGGCGAGAGTAAGACACCTGTTTTTTAAATAAATAAATATTTTTCATTATTTGACAAAGTAAAGTATTTAGGTGTCATTTGACAGAAGATAACCGATCGTTTAGAATAAGTATCTAACGGTCACAGTTTAGTCATGCAGCTTAGCGACTAAGATTGCGTCATGACAGTGAGCCGTTATGATGATGTTATTTGCACATATTTTTGTTGCAGAGTAAACCGATCACACCCACATCAGCTCCTGAAGATGGTGATATCTTCAGTGAGGAGGGGTCTTACGTGCATCACACCACTAATGGTATTCACTCTGATGAAGAACTGGATTTGTTCACCGGTATTTGTCTCCATTGCTGCAGCATTACTCGCAATAACTGCACTTGATTTAAATAATAAAATCCATCTTTCTCAGTAAGATGTCAAGATGTTTATCTTCTCAACCTGCAGAAGCCACTGTAGAACTGACGCTCACCAACACCACTAGTCAAGGCAGGAGAGAGATTATCGGCCCGACCGCATCGGCATGCAACACCACACATCATGTCCCTAATTCCATTCACAAACCCAGTATTGTCAACAAGACCATGGAGGAGGTACTGAAACGAGACCCTCATGTGCCTTCAGATGCATTCATGAATTATTTATGTAGAATCCTCATTCTGACTACATGCTGGTACATTTTAACAGCTGGAGGAGGAAGAAAGAGAAGATCAGTTTGAGCTAAACGTTGCGGTTACCAACCCAGAGAAAATGGGTATGTGTACATAATAAAGCTAATGCGTATTGAGCTATATTAAGCCTTGTTCTTATGGACTTATGTGTTGCAGGAGATGGCATGAATGCATATATGTCTTACAAAGTGTCAACTCAGGTTTGCCAAAGTTTTCTATTTATGTATATATAACCATTATTTTAGTGGTTTGAAATTTTTTTAAATCAGCATTATCCTCTTTCTCTCTCCAGACTACATTGCCCATGTTCCGTAGTAAGACATTCTCTGTGCGCCGGCGTTTCAGTGATTTTCTGGGACTTTTTGAGAAGCTATCAGCAAAACACTCCTTGCTTGGTTGTGTCATCCCACCCCCACCTCAGAAGAGCGTAGTGGGTAAAGAGTCTTTTATTTGACCCAGTCCTGTTCATTTTTGCCTTCAAAAGTTTGTTAAGTGCCAACACATTGCCAACAGTCAGTCGGTTCCTCTGAAATTACCACCTGTTTCGAGCCTGCATATGAATGTCAGTTTGAGTTTGTTTATGATGTCATGTTACAGGAATGACTAAGGTGAAGGTGGGAAAGGAGGATTCATCTTCAGCTGAGTTTGTGGAGAAGAGACGAGCAGCGCTGGAGAGGTGAACCAACATAATTCTACATACAGAGATAACACACTTGCATTATGTTTCTTTTTGGTTATATTTACTGACTGGCTCTTTTGGTATTTACTGTATTACTGTATCTTACTGGTATTTTCCGTAGGTATCTCCAGAGGATAGTAGCCCATCCGTCTCTGCTGCAGGATCCTGATGTCCGAGAGTTTTTAGAAAGAGATGAGGTGATCATCTACATCATCATAGACATATATTTTAAGAGAGATGTTTCATATCATCACATACATGTGCATGTTTTAGTTGCCCAGGGCGGTGAATACTCAGACTTTGAGTGGACCTGGTCTGTTAAAGATGATAAACAGAGCTTCAGATGCAGTGAATAAGATGACTATTAAAATGAACGAATCAGATAATGTAAGTGGATCTCAGTTTTTGTTTTTTAAGGGCATATGATTTTATTGACATCTGGTCTGTTGCACGCCCTTACAATTGCACACCATTTCTTTCTTACTTTTTTGTAGTCTAAAGAAACTTTTTCCACTAAAAGAACCTTTGGTGAACCAGAAATCATTGTGAAGCACTTTTACCTTTAAGAGTGCATTTACAGCAGCTTTACACCTGTGTTTATGTGTGTGGCAGTGGTTTGAGAGTAAACTGCAGGAGGTGGAGAATGAGGAGCAGTTGCTGAGGAGGCTCCACACTGCTGTTGACTCATTAGTAAACCACAGAAAAGGTGAGAGTAAAGAATACTCTGTTTCAAACAGATTTGAAATTTTCTTTGAAGTGAATTGTGAGAAAAATCTTTAAAAGTGTGTAAAGAAGTCAAACAGAAATTGTGATGCTTGTAGGAACCGTTTGTAAAGCCAAGCTTTTATATTCCTATTACAAACTCTTGTGTCTGTCCATCCCGCAGAGTTGTGCAGTAGCACAGCGGTGTTCAGTAAGAGTGTAGCGATGCTGGGCAGTGTGGAGGAGAACACGGCGCTGTCTCGTGCTCTGTCACAGCTGGCAGAGGTGGAGGATAAGATGGAGCAGCTTCATCAGCAACAGGCGTTCAGTGATTTCTTCATTCTGGCAGAGCTCCTGGCTGACTACGTCAGGCTTTTGGGGGCCGTCAGGGTTAGAGACCACAACCACATGTCCACATAAACCACAGCCAGCACCAAAAGCCTACCACACAAATAATATTAATACATATATTAAGAAAAATCTGCATCTTTGTTATGAATTACGAAAACTGGAGTGTGATTTTGTTGTGTTGTGTTTGAAATGTTGACTGTGTGGCCCTCAGTGCTGTTTTGAGCAGAGGATGAAAGTGTGGCAGCGTCTGCAGGAAGCTCAGAGTACACTACAGAAGAAACGAGAAGCTGAGGCCAAACTGCTCTGGGCGAACAAACCCGACAAGCTGCAGCAGGCTAAAGATGACATAAATGAGGTGAATCATGACTTGCTTTTGAATAATGACCTGTCTCTTAATATTGTCCTATTGTTAATAAAAAGGCAAAAAACAAATAATATTACATTCGTAAAAAAATGTAAGAAAGAGATATCAGAAACATGAAACCAGCGTAGCTACACTGGAAGTTTGCTGCCAGGTACAACAGTTTATTATATGATTTATGGTAATAATACAGGATCTTTGGACCACAGAATGTTGCGACTAAACTAAATATAAACATATTACATTAAAATAGAGGAAAGGTGACAAATTCTATGGTAACAAAAGGCTGTTCTCTTTATTTCTGCACAGTGGGAGTCTAAAGTCAATCAGTATGAGCGAGATTTTGAAAGAGTCACCTGTACTGTGCGCAAAGAAGTGCTCAGGTTTGAGGTAAGATGTGCGGTGCTTTACTGCACTACTGTGTTTTTATACTGCATAAAATAAAAGACACAGCAAAGGTTTTGTAAAGTCAAATAAAAAACTAAAGGCTATTAGAGTCCTCCTGCTAATTGATAATATTGAAACATGTCCATTCTTAACTATGTATATAATGTTACGATTGAAAATCAGCTTTGTTATAGGGTTAGTTTACTCAAAAACAAAACTTCTGACGTCAATTTTCAGTTACAAATACAGTTTAAGAAAAAGTAGAAAACAATACTACTATTTTCTTTCACAGAAAGAGAAAACCAGAGATTTTAAACAGCACATAGTGAAATACCTAGAGTCCCTGCTTCACACACAGCATCGGGTAAGTGTGTTGTTCAGTGTGTGTTTGGTTTTTACCATTAGCCACTTATTAATTGTTACCGTATCTTTAACTAGCTTGTAAAATGCTGGGAGGCCTTCCTGCCTGAGGCTAAAGCCATCGCCTGATCAGACGCTCCTAACCTTTGACCTTGACAACAGACAATCAATATTTCACACTTTTCTTTTGCTCTTTCTGTCAAATAACATGCATCATAATTAATATCATTCCATGACATGAATATCTAGTTTATGATGTAATTCAGTGGCTCATATCACTGTTGACAGCTGAATGTTGAATGTAAGGGTTAAAGGTCAAAGCCACTTAAAGCAGGAATAGCTAGCAGTGTGTGGTGTGCAGCAAGAATAATTTTGTTATGTGTGCACATAAGTATGTGTGTGTGTTTAGTGTTATCCATAAGGTTTTTAATGGTGCTTAGCCTGTGTAGTGTTTAGTAGACATTAAACTGCCTCTGAGTCTCATTCTGATCTTAAAATGGATGTACACAGGAATGAGACTAAATATTCCATTCCAGATTTGCATAATTTACATTTTAAGTAAGTATAAACATGTAAGATGTTTCTTAAGGCACTTTATCCAGGCTTATATTTCAAAACACATTTAAAGGATAGTACGATGTGGAACAGACAAAGGGAAAAAATAATGTTTTGTGATGTAATTCCTTTTAAATTTGGTCACAATGTGTGTTTGTAATGAATGTCAGTTGGTACTTTTTGACTGATAATTTGATGTTCTTAAACATATGCACTATCCACTACAAACATTTTTATTAAAATTGTCATTAATAAGTTAATTACAAAAAAGAACCAGGATTAATTTCTTTGGGGTGACTGTGAAAAATGTGTATTGTGGACGCTTTTAGCACATGACGTTCTGCTCACATGCATTGTATAACATTATCTACAGAAACCAATATGGGATGTTTCTGACTAATTAAAATCTTGTAATGTTTGGGATCAAACTCTTTTTCTGACAATAAACACCCTGCGATGCATTTGTATTATAAACCTCCATTTTAACAATTAACAAGATGTTTATTATCTGGTAAAAGATATGCTTTTGTTTTTAAACAGCTGTTATGTTGACCATTCTTTGCATTTGATGAAAATAAAAACCAAAAAAGTTACAGATTGCAGCTTTAATAATGCTTTTATTCAGCTTTCATACAACTGTCATTGTAAAATAATCTTGTCCAGAACAATTTAGTTTGTGTGAACAGGCAAGCACTGAGCAAAGAAAGTGGAAAAACAATAACATTAAAATACTCAAGATGTTTGGATAGATTGTAATGAATGAGTTAAATATAAGTAAAAATTTTCCTCATTTTACTTTGAATCAAAAGATACAATCAAATTCAAATTAAATATGGACATGGCGTTGGAATTGAATTACTACTGTGTGGAAATGTCTTAACATCTTTCATTTTAGGTCACGTGATCATGATCTCGAATGGCAAACTATTACATAAGAAACATTCAGCAACAGATTTAAAGAATAATTTGAATACAGCTAATCTGAGTTTTACCTGAGAGAAGCAAACTATTACTCTAAAATTTACAAATCTAAAAACATTATTCTGTAACAGTTAATCATTGTTTGTGAATTAAAATGAAAGAATCTCATAAAAGGCATGTACATAGTCCATTACACCAACACATGACAAGGCCTATTTTGTGAAAGCAATAAATATTCAGATGACAATATTCAGATCAACCTAACCTGATTTATAGTAACCTAACCTAAAGACATTTCATTGTACCATCTGAATATTTGTAAATGTATCAAAAATGTATCAAGTATTGTACATTGCCCTCATAACATCACTAAAACAAATAAACAAGGACCAGAAATAGAGGAATGCCACTGGTCCTTGAGCTTCAGAGATGACAGACGCCTTCTGGGGGAGAAACTTTAGACCAGTCCACTTGTCAGAGATATTTTGAACTTTACAGTAAAATTTTAGCTCTTTTCTTAGACTTTTGTAAACATCTTAGCCAATAAAGCCAGCGCTGCACAGTAACCTTAGAGCTGTTACTGCTACTGACACTACTGCAACTCTTGGTTCCCTTTTCTTTGTTGTGCAGCTGCAAGAATGCAATAAAAACATTGCCAAGTCTCCCTTGATATAAATAAACGTTTGGGCCAAAGGTAGTGGAAACAGTGTGCATTGTCTTTGAGTTTCTTTGATATGTCAGGGCTGTGTCCTCATAGGTCCTCTTCACTGTCCCAGAGTTCCTCTTTGCGGAGGAGCTGGTATGATTGTCAGGAGTCACTCTCATTTATGACATGACTGTAGCCAGCCGTCGGCTCTTTTTGTCTGCACAGCATCACGAACATCAGTAGAACCAGGAGAAAGAGCAGACAGCCACAAATGGCCAGACCGAGGATGACCTCTACAAACATATATGAGAGACAACAATCAGAACAAAAAAAACCTTTGTATTCTAATATAACTCCTACATATTATTTTCATTATTATTTAATTTCACTATTTAACACTGTATTTAGGTTTAGATACAGATTAAATACAGTATTATTAAATGACATGTAAACAGTTGTCAATGTACTGTCAATGTGGGCTTACCAGTGTCTGTGGTGTTTGTGCCTATCTGACACTCCCGCTTCCAATCTTGTGGAATAACTTCACGTGTGAGGTTCAAGAAATCTTTTAAAGGGCAGCGCTGAGAACAGCCTGGTAAAGACACTGCATACGGCTCAGACACAGAGCTGTCGTTGCGATAAAACATCTCCACTGTAAATGATCTGTGAGAGACAAACAGGCAACAGAACATTTTTATGGACTGTAGATGTATGTTATCCTCATGCAGAAATGACATGATGTGTTACCCATTCTCCTCCTGGTGAAGTTCAATTAGATGGCAGGAGGCATAAGGTGGCTGCAGTCCATTAAAGACATTCAGAGCTTCCTGCAGGGCTACAATTGTTGTGTCATGCTGATGAGGAAATACATTACATGAACGTGATGCCTTGAACATAACAAGGTGGGAAATTTTGGTTGTTATGTTTGCAAATGATGTTAGTTTAGTGTGACACATGACTTACAGCTGAGTACATTATCATCTTAACTTCCTGTTTTGGGCTTGGTGCTGCTGCAGCTGAGAGATTCTTGATGATCTGGTCTAACAACAGGCCTGTGAGAGAGATCACGAGTGTTGTCTTAGTACATTACAGTGTCACAAAATCACGTTATTGCTTTACAACAATCCTGTGACAAAATTTGGCTTCAGTGCATTCCATTGCCTTTAACTTTTCTTCACTCCAAAAAGTATTGGATACTTAAACCACACTTCAAAATATATGTCAGTGCATTAGAAAAAGCACATACTTCAAATAAAACATTTCACAAAAAACTTGTTTAATTCTAAATTATAAAATGATAGATAAAACTATAGCAAAATCAGTTTGCAAATGGCACTTAAATTGGTACTTTGTTTTCTATTGCACAAAAATTTTTATGTGTGATTTAAGTTTTCAAAAGTGTCCTAATACTTTTAGGGCTATTGTATTTACCCAGCTACAGTTGTAACATTCAGGTAGCGGCCACTTGGTCTGTTACTACAACACTGCAGAACAAACTCATTTGCCTATGTTTGCATAAAGGTATTAAACCATTACTGTGAAAATGCTTTTTAGTCTCACCGCCTTGAAGTCTGGATTTCTCCTTTCTCTTATAGACTCCAAACATAATCTGAAAACCAAAGTTCTTTAGCACCCCTAGTGTGTCCATCACATCTGGTGTCACCCATGAAGGTGGTTTCAACCCATGCTGTGACTGGTGACAGAGAATAACAGAAAGAGATAGAAAATAGAGATTACATGTTGATGTGTGACCACCTGGACCTTGGAATATTTTAAATAAAGGGATGCAACAGCGGCCATTTCTATTTTTAATTTACTGTTGAACGTATAATGCAAATACAATGCTTGTACATGAGACATGGAATGCTGCCATTAAATATTCTAAGGTCCAAAAATGTAACACTGTGTCTTTAATAATTTATTTATTATTATTGACAACAATAAGACAAGGAGAGTAGTAGAGCTTCTTAAATCAGAGAAAATCATGACACATGTATCATTCAGAAGAAACTAACCTCACAGAACAATGTGTCATGGACACTCCAAACAGACTCAAGGGAGACTGTCCTCAGACCTGTTCGATTTTTCACCATCTCTATAAAGTCCTGCATATAAACACAATGACATCACTATACAACGCTTTGTTGGCACTGTATTATAAAAGCTATAAACATGTTAATATTGGAAAGTGCACAACACATCTACATAGCGCTGCTACTACAGAAAATACAGCTTACCTTGTATGTGTTGGTCATGTTAATAAAGATGTCTGACTTCATAGTCTCGTTCATGAGCTGTCTGTAACGTGGACAGTCTTCCAGAGGGAACGAGAGCAGCTGGAAAACAAAAGACACTCTGTAAGCATGTCAACTAGTCATGCAGACACTTTCTGCTGTACAAATATTACCACAGCGGTCAAGAGACCAGGGCCAAATATCAGTGTGCTGCAAAAAGGTGGCAAGAAAGTGAGAAAAGAGCTGAAGTGTGATGTTTTACCCTTTCTTCATCCTCTGAAACAGTGTGAACAGGTATTGGCTGCCACTTCAGATCTGGATTAAAAGCCTCAGATCCATTAGGTGGGAACAGACCAGCCAGGTTTGCTTCTGCGCTCATCAGAGTCCGGTCAACATCTGTACTTCGTATAAATATCTAGAGCACAAAGACAGCAGTGTTAATGTACAGACAATACAGTCTGATAGACCCAAGTACAATAACACATAAGTCTGATTACTCAGGGTTTACTGTTTCTTTAATTAATAAACATGTTTAAAATACACTTTTGAGAGACAGTGACCTCATGTCGTTCATAGTCTTCACTCAGGAATCCTGTGTAGCGTTTTCTTAAAAACTTGCCCAGTTCAAACTGCTGCCTCATTCCGTCCTTGAAAATCGAGAAGAATGAGATACATTAATAAGAACACACTCCGATATATCATCATGTTGCACAGTAAAATCTTAAAAATATTCAAATATTCAAATCATTTAGTTATTGAAAACTATTGCAATATGCACAATATTCAATATTGTAATAATTTTTATATATTAAGCAGTGCTATTACACACCAAAGGAGATCTACAGGATGCAAAGACTCCTACAGGATAGTATGATAAAACATCTGTTCACCTGTCTGCTGTGTATAGGACTGATCAACTTTTACCACCAATGTCATAAAGTAAATTAGTTTATTTCCTCAATATTTTATGTAGTTACTGTTTAAAACGCAATAAAGCAATCAACGCTGTGCTATACAGTAAATACAGCCTAGTCATGTCTGAAGTAGCCAATTCTATTGTTATTCACGTCTTTATAGGCAAAAAGTAAATGATTTCCCAGGAGATGAACATGGCAGGTTACAAGTGAGAGGTATCCTTCCTGATTGCTTTTGATTTCATTCTGCACCTCAATGTGCAGATGTCTATGATTACATGTAGGTGGTTTTCTCTATTCGCAGGACCTTTTTATCACAGGAACTGCTTGTAGTTTCTATGGTCTTACTGCTGATGTGCAGGTGGGGGGGTGAGCATTTAAACTTGACAATCGGCTTTCTTGATTTGCTTAGGAGTTTCATGCCCCTAAAAAAGAGTTTGTTGTCCTCACGCAAGGCAACCAGCCATGACAATATTGCCAAAATAAACACCTCTCATACCATTGTTTTATCAGATACTCCTAATGTAGCATGTAACCAATAAACCAAAAGTATGTGCGTGTTTGTTAGTATAAAGAACTCAGGTGTTTGTGTGTTGGCATACCAAAGAGAGTTGTCCAAAACCCTGGGGCCAGGCGCTCTCCTTGTAGGGATCAGTTGGGTAGGCCTTGATTGGAGATCTGTCACCATGACGATAGACCTAACAGAAAGTCAAATATATCATGAGTATTGGGTACTCATGTCTGCTTTTGTGCATTTGCACCTAGATCAGCAAATCCACCTTGTCATGTGGACATACTGTACTGACTGACATTTAGATATAGCCCACACAGTAGCCAAGCTGAATATTGGGATTGGGTAAAGAGATACTCTTTATCTTTGTCCATCAGTAGACAGCAACATTTCCTAGAAATGATTTTGATTATAACCATGTTACACAATCACTTTGATGTTGACAAACTCAAAGGTATTTGGATTGCACCTTCTCCTCTGCAGTGTTTCTTATTTCGCGATAAAGCATACAACCGTAAAACATTTTAAAGCAGGCAGTTTTTGTGGCACACAGGGGTGAAATGAAAGCAACAACTGTATGATCCCTCATCACGTGATGATACCACTGATTAAGCAATTTTACATGTAACACTGCAACAAAAAGCCGAAGTGCCAACACTAAAAACAAAGTAGCAGATACAGGTTGTTCATTATTGTCATTCACTGTAAGTTGTGACTGAATACATTATCAAATCAAATAGACTGACACAGACAAGAAAAATCACTATCGACCTGCATGTAAATCAAACAAACCCCTGGGAGCAAGACAAACATCAAAATCGGACATGAACACAATCCACTCTCACAATACCTTTGCACAAAATCACTCTCACACAAGCCAGTAAACATAAGCCAGTTGCGTGTCCTTTTTATAAACGCGTTGTTAGAAACGATAGTTTGTAACCAGCTGCAGCCTAAATTTACACAACACAATCTGACAGTAGTCGTTGATGGGCAGACGCATACTCACCACAGTGACAAACTTAAGCGTTCTGTTTTCACTGGCAAGACTAAAACCGAAGAGAAACGCGAGGATCAGAAAATATGAATCCATACTTGAGAAAAATAGCTGCAAGAACTACAGTAATCTCCCTTAAAGATCGTTGCTTGGCCGATTTGGCAAACACACGACGAGCTGCACGGGTTTCCGGGTAGAGGAGCTCTGCTATTGGTCCACTCATTCTGGGGCTTTACAGAACGTAACCTGATTGGCTGCTTTTAAAAACGATTTTTAAGACTTAGTATAAAATTGCTAAATGTCAACTGAATTTGTTAATTTAATACGAATATCGTATATCCTCTAATGTGGGGAGCTTTCTTTGTCAAAAAGATTAAAGGTTAAATTTTGCAGTTCCAGTTCAAGTGCTCCATCTACTGATATAATAAGAGTTTATTTCAGATATCTTTGATGTTAATGTGTTATGCATTGATATTATTATTTTTGTGTATATGACAATACAAAACATAAATGTTTTCTCTGTGATACACAAAACAAACAAGTAATTATGTAAATTCTTCTGAAACTAAAATCATTATGGCACTAACCCATCATTATTACATTTCTGCCCATGAAACATTTTAGTCAAAATAACAGATGGACTGAGCATTGAAACCCATATCATAAAAAGAACAGTAAATGATTGTAGTAATTTATTAAAAAATAATATTATTTTAAGCTGGACACCTGATATACATTAAACTGGATTGTTATTATATTTAGAAAGACGACAATTATTATACGTATGTGTATATTGAGTTAAATAAAACATAAACACTACAGAATTTAGGAAACGGTGTCAGGTTAGTCAGTTGACGTTATAAATCGATGTTTTCGGTAATTTATTATGAAGGTTCTGTGCTCTACTGGTTTTGTCTACACGCATTTTTGGCAAGAGGTTTTGAGCTGAGCAGCACATCTAATGTTTTGTCGTATATTTCTACTGTCCTTGCAGCAATAAATAAGAATAATCATCACTGTCTTTATACAAACCCGAAAATAAAGTCATGACGTAAGATTCAGGCAACGTCACTGCTTGTTAAGTGGCCCATCGTATTTGTTTTAGTTTATATTTACGATTTCGAAGACCATAATCGGACTAAAATATGAGAAAAGGTAGGCCAAAGTAGAAGTCCAAGCTTGAAGTTTAATGTGTTAACGCAGTGAATTAATAAATTGCATCAGCCATTACTAATCACTAGTTAACTATAGTCTGCTAACTGCTAAATGTGCTGTTAGCTTGATCTCCTCAGTGAACATACTCTTTTTGAGTTATGGCAGTTATTACGTTCAGTGGCTTTACACTTACTTTATTGTGTGACTATACGTTAATATAATATGAGGCACGCAATTGTGGACACTTTCAAAATCATTTTTTGTACTTGTTGAAAGCAACAGCTGAAGTCAAACATGTAAACTTTAGACTGGCCTGTCTGTCACATCAGAGTGTGACAGAACCCGTTCGTCCTAATATATATTAAATAAGTGGCCCATTATCAAGTCTGTATAAAGTAAAAACTTTAAAATAAACATATGGTATGTGTACTAAGATGTATAAACTTTTCTGAACTTTATAAAGCTGTTGGGCGTTAGCTTTATAATAATGCTAATATTATTATATATATTATAATAATATTGCTCTTATTTTTCTCCCCAGAATGATGGTGCCACAGTAGCAGTGCTGGTCCAGTGTGTGTGAGCCGGTGAAGTGCTCTGGTGTGAGAGAGGTGGAGTGTGTCGAGATGAAGATGAGACAGAAGAACTCAGTGTGTATCCTGTCTAGTCGAGAGCGAGGAGCACAAGGCACCGGCTCACACAAACTCCTACAGCACCTTGTGGAAGAGAAGACACAGCGTATGAAATGGCAGAGTCAGGTAACCGACATTCAGATCTTAAAACCTACATCTCAGGAGTATTGACTAACCTAACCTTAAACACCATCTAAGTACAATGTCAGAGGCAGTGAGCATCCTGCTGGTGTCAGCTGTTCTTGAATTATAAGACTAATTTTCAGAAAAATTAGACAAATAGGAGAAACCAAAAAGCTATTACATCTGTGATGAACTGTGATTTTTCATTCATCAGTATCCTTATAATTATCTTGTGCCACTAAAATTGCCTAGAAGTTAGGAAAATTGCAAACTTGTTTAATGTACTGTTTGTTCTGTTGTCTCTAGGTATAATATATGTGTTTTGAGGAAATCACTGTGCTTTTATTGTACTTTTTTATGCTTTTTGATACTGTTTTTTGTGCTCTCACAGAAAGTAGAGTTACCAGACAGCCCCCGCTCCACCTTTCTCCTGGCCTTCAGTCCAGACAGGTGAGAGTACTCACTTATCGCCTGTTTTTGGTAGTTGACAAATAAATATGTGACTGTGTCCTATGGTGTGACAGCAAAAAAGTAGAAAAAACCTCTTAAAAATATACATATAGCATGAGAGGTTTATCTTTATTGCTGGAGCTACAAAGAGGATGAGAAATTTTTTATCTTAATTGTTAAGAGTCTACATGTTTTTGTATGTTACACCATAGGACAACTTTTTCCCTGTATGTTGCCAGTTCTTTTCTGTTAGGATTACATTGATTACATAAGATCCACTGTCTTCACTTCCATTAGTAGTCACTGTTAAAAGCTGTTCCTCTTGCATTCTGGCATTTCTCTACTTTGCTCTGAATTGCTGGTGGTAGGGACTTGGCTTTAAACAAACATCAGAGAACTATCCTGACTATCCTATCAGTGCTAAGTGGTAACTGAAATGTGTCTTTTTTTTGCTGTTATTTATATCTTTGTAGGTCTTTGATGGCCTCCACCCATGTAAACCACAACATCTACATCACAGAGGTTAAGACAGGGAAGTGTGTTCACTCTCTAGTGGGTCACCGGCGTACACCCTGGTGCTTGACTTTTCACCCTAGCGTTCCTGGTCTTATTGCTTCTGGCTGCCTGTATGGAGAGGTCAGAATCTGGGACCTGCATGTAAGTCTCTACATTACTCACATTTTTTTGTTTTACATTGCTTTACAATGCAGAATATCTACTTATTAATGGCATGTTAATTTGACTTTATTTTGCTTGTATTGCATGTTGATTTTGTTGCAGGGAGGCAATGAGAGCTGGCTCACAGAGAGTAACTCTGCAATCGCATCTCTTGCTTTTCATCCCACGACTCAGCTTCTGCTCATCGCAACCAACAATGAGCTGCATCTGTGGGACTGGAGTAGGAAAGAGCCCTTCACTGTGGTGAAGACTGCCAGCGAGACAGAGAAAATCAGGTTTAATGTGTCAATCATAAATCTCACTACGATAATTCTCATACACTGGTAAAAGGATGCGCCTTATGAATTCCAGTGACATTTATTTATTAGACATGCAGGCCACGGTGCATCTGTAAATTGTAACAGTCAGTGCCTCTGACCATTCTTTATGATTTTTGCAGATTGGTAAGATTTGATCCATTAGGCCACTACCTTCTGACTGCCATTGTGAACGCTTCAAATCAACAGGTAAATTAACCTGTTGCTGTTTTAGACAGGAGCCATGACTGCTGTAAATAAAGGGAATGTTTACATTTTCATTACATTTATGTTTGTGTGTATTAGAATGATGATTATCCTGAGATTCCAATGGACAGTGTGGAGGTGCCTCATTTACGTCAGCGCTCCTATCTGCAGTCCCAGCCTGTTAGACGCACACCCATCTTGCATAACGTGGTACCTGGCCTACCTGTCCAGCAGCAAACACATGGCATGGAAAGTGGAGGGCGTCTGCCTAGGGCAGACTGGAGAGGCACTGTACTTAATGGCAGGGGTAGTAGCATGCCTCCACCCAGAACTAGCACTTCCTCAAACAGTCTTCTTTCTGTTCTGCGACAGCAAGGGGGATCCAACCAATCACCTGTTTACACTTCTGCTTCTGACGGATGGAGCTTTCCTCCACCGGAGACAGGGTCTCACAGCAGGGGCAGCTCATCAGCGGCTAGTTCTAGCAGACACCACCCACAGGAGGAAGCAAATAATAGCAGCTCTTCTTCCATCCGCAATGTTTTTCAGCGTAATCTTAACTATTTCATGGAGTGTGAGCACATGCAGGACCTAGTACAGCCTCTAGGGGGCAATAATGGCGAGAGCACTAGTCAGAACCAGCACACTCAGGAAATGTTAAATAATAACATGGACCCAGAGCAACCAGGCCCATCTCATTACCAGCCACCCTATAGTGAAGAAAACCCATTCCGTAGACACCTGAACCGCTGTAGAGTCTGCAACAATCTCTTTACCTATAATCAGGTTACTCAGCGCTGGGAGAGAACTGGTCAGCTGACTTCTAATGAGAGAACTGCTAGTTTTGCCTGTCCAACCTCTCAGTCTGATCTTCCTCCCCATGAACGCAGAACTTCAGAGCCCCGCACAGATGTCCCTGAACCTGATGTGGCCTTTACTTACAGTGCTGCTACAGGTCAGCCTGAGGAGCAGGCCGGTGGGCTGGCCTTTAACCAGGAATCTGGACAACTTGAGCATGTTTACAGGCAATCTGCAACCTCTCGCTCTACGAATGTATCACAAGAAGCCTTAAACCAGGAAATGCCTGAAGACACACCTGATGCAGATTACCTACACAGGTGAGACAGTGACCTTTTCCAAAGGTCCCCATTTTTTTGGGGACCTTTTTTTGGCTTTTTGTATGAATATGTAAACTTTGAGGTTATCTATTATCTAGTGTGGTACAAAACATTCACATGTAGAAGATGTAAGCATTTGAAACTTACATTCTTTTAGTTCTATCAGTACAATTAACAGTTTTTGTGATATCATTCTGCACCTCAGGTTCTCGTCAGAATTCAGGCTGTGAGTTTAATTGTAAAAAAGAATGAGCCACTTGATATGTCCTGCCCCAACTTCCTGTTTTAGTGGAAATTGTGTTAATGCATTGAACATAGGTGTGCATTTGAAGGCACCTCATTGGGTCTTTAAAAGGCTCATTTAAACTTTCTTAATTGTTTTATGGTCAGGGAGTGTGTGACAGGTGCCACAACTATGGTGTAACTGAATCTGTTACAGCAAGATTTAAATAACGTCTTGAGGAAAGTGTATAAATATGAAAATTATCTGACCTTGTGACCTCCAGATCACAACCTGAAGGCAGAATTATTAATGTGATGCTTAGCAGAATATCAACAACCTCGAAAATCTTCACAGCCAGAATAATAAACAGTTAAAGTAAAATGAACAGAAAGGTTTGTAAATGACAAATCTTACACGGGTTGACATATCAGTAGTACAGTAGTAGGGACCATCTAATTAATTACTGCCCCAAAGTTCATTTCATTTTTTATTTTCATTATTTTAGGCTATCATGTAAAGACTAAATTATGTAAATAATTATGGTAGACTCTATTATCACTTTATTCAAAAAAGTGTAGTAAAAGTGAATCTTTCTGGGACGTCTGACTTTGTTCAGTTTCCATTTCAATTTTACAGCTGATGCTGAACAGAGAGATTTATATTCTGCAAGCTAAACATTGATTCACCAAATACCAATTTTCAGGACCACGATTTTTTTTGTTAAATTTACATGAATGGGTTTGGCAGACCTTTTTATTCAATGTGATTTACAGTGCACTATAAATTTTTACATCGGTATGTCTGGACTAAAATGTTGGACAGGCTTTGCAGACAACGTCCCTTTAGTGTCCCTGCAATACCAGTAATAGTCCATGAGGGGGCAGTAGCTAATCACACTGAGCTTGTGTTGATGCAACTGCCCAAATATATCTAACACTAAACAGTCTTATGGGCTTTCATCCTCATTATAAGCTTTAACTCTAACAAACAATCCTTCCTTTCTCATGTCGCTGATCAGCCTGTCCCATGTGCACAGTTGTGCTGTGATTTGATTGTGTTTAAAGGCCAGTGCTGTGCGATGAACAGTGTCACACTTCACTTATGCAAGCTGCTGATGAATTTCATACCCATTTGCTGTTTTCCCATGAGTTCTGCTCCAGTTCAGTGTTACAGAAGGTTTAAGAAGGGTGTCAACCCTACCTGCAGAGCTACTACTTTACTGTAAAACAAATATAAAACAACCTCATTGTTGTTTAATAAACAACAGCACCCTCATAAGAGTAATGTAGCTGTAATGTAGTGAATAACAATTAAACATTTAATGAGTGGTTACTGTAAATAAAAATCACACCAAGGGCATTTTGAAATTAGTGTAGTGAGAATCACATGCTTTCTCAAAGTTATGTACCTCAGAGAGTGGTTGTAGCCAGTGTGAGGTAAAAATACCCTCATCCTCTAAAATTTCTAAAATATCCTTGTACAGTTTTAAAGAGTTATATTTGCTTGATCTCTGTTAAAATGCAGATCTTGATCTTTAAGGAAGCAAACAAACCAAACCGCCTGAAAAGAGTCTGAATCGATCCGTTCTGTTTTTGCTGTGAGTCAAAGGGCAGAAGATGGCATTCTAATGAAGAGCCGAGCACACCCACACGAGAAACGTTTGCATACGCACATCACACTGAGTCATGCCCCTCGTGCAACACTACTGTCCATCTAGCTTTGTATCCTGCCAGTCCAAAGCAGCGTGATTTCGTCTGCAGGACTCGGTCTTCTCTTTTAATGGCCTTCAGCAACTCTCTGATGTATCAGGAACAGTACAGACTCAAATTTAACAAATGCCCCGATTTAACGGGTTATTAACCGATTCCTAGCCATGCCTGGCAAACCGCACATCATTACTTACACATTATATTCATTTAGCCTTTGCGTAGCAGTTGGTAATGAGCATACTAATGTCCTTTTGCGGTTTAATGAGATTTTTAATGATTGTGATGACTGTTGGTGGGGTGTGTTGCTGTAGTAACGGAGTGGTGGAAATTTGAAGAAAATTTGTCCTCATTGTGAGAATGGTCCTTCCTGGTGATAGCCTGTTGAGAGATTCTTAAAATAAACAGGAAAGGTGAACAGAAAGCGGGTGTGTTTATGAACACGTGTGCTGTGTTTTGTGTTCTTATGTCTGTCGGTCTGTTTTGTAGGAGGCTCCTGGAGTCGTCTCTGATGCCTCTTTCACAGTATGATATCATTGGATCTCGGGACCATCCCATCTACCCTGACCCTGCCAGGTGATGTAGCCTGTCTCTGATGAGCGATGTTTTGCTTGACTTTAGGGGTGATATGATGTTGATGTCTGTGTCATCATACATAAATATTTTTTATTTTATTGATTTATATTTAATAGATTGTTTTGAGCATTTTAATGTCAAAGTGTGCGTTGACCTACAATACGCCTCGCAGTAACTTGCTTTGAATAACAGCCACCTCCTTAAAAGCAAAAATAACTAAAACTATTTGTTCTCGTTGTGAGAATAATGCAATACTTCAAATACTCCCCCCACACCAACTTGGGTTTATTGGTGTGTATGAAGGGTCGGTAATTGTGTGACTGTTGTGTAATGGAGTGTGAATTTTGTAGTCACGCTGTTTCTTGCGGATGTGGCCTGTGAGCTCTGGGTAATGAGGAACAGTGTGTGTCATGATACCGGACAGCAGTGTGACATTTTAGACCTGCCGGCGACCCAATGTCCCCCTAATTCAAACACGCACACACAGCCTGTCAGCATTCTCCAACTCTGTGAGTTAGGCTCATAATAAAGCAAGTTCATGGCTAGTGAGTCATTGTTGGGCTCTGGGGAATCAGTTGTGGTCCGGGATCAAGACAGATTGTTAGCGCGGACTCCCACTGGATGGTGCACACAAACGCTGACCGACACATACCTCTAACCTGAGAATTACCAGAACAGACTCATTTTCTCCAGAGGACAGTGTACCTGGTGATCGAAGCCATCCAAGCAGAGACATAGTTAGACTCCACCACATTCAGACCCAGGGGTAATTGGCACTATTTACACCGTTGTTTCGGGGCTCTCTGTCTGTCTGCTCGTCGACTTGCACATTTGGCTGCATGAGTAAATCTGAAACATCCTGCTGATAAACACCTAAACAGTTTCCTAATGCTGGAATGTTGGCATCAGTAAACACGTCCTGTGTGTGTTGTTGTCTTTAGGGTTTTTTAGACAGACTGTCACAGTTTTGGCTGTGTTATAGCTCCTGAGGAGTTCTGAAAAGTTCTGCCAAGATTTTGTCCCCTGTAATTGTACATGTGTGTGAGTTCTTTGCCTTAATAAATAGTTCATTTCTCGTGAGGATGTGTGAGCAGTCACCATTGTGTAACCCTGTGGTTTGTTTGGATTTGAACTCTGTTTCTCATTTTATTAAGGTTCATTTGTTTTAGGAGGATGCCCTTGCACAACTAGTCCAGGACAGAAAAGAAGCTCTGGGTAGTTTTTCTGTTCTAACTGCACAGAAGATTTTAGTTTTAAAGGTGCTATTCCGTCAGTTCCGTATTGATATAAAAGCTCATACTATTGTTTCACCACCATTATTAATACAACATATATTTTTACCCATTTGATTTCTTTTTTGACGTTTGTTTTCAGGATCATTTGTTTGCCATGTTATCCAGTGAAACTCTAACATTGTAATTTCTATGTGTGTTTGCATGTCAAGGTTGTCTCCCACAGCGTATTATGCACGGCGTATGATCCAGTATCTGTCTTGGCGTGACAGCATTCGGCAGCGCTCTCATCGTCATCCTAACAGGCCCCGACCCCACTCTTCTGATCCAGACAGTCTTTCCCCTGGCCCAGCCCCCAGCACAGACAACAACAGAGTTGACTTTGAAGAGTTCGAGTAAGTATAGTAAACAAGCCTAAACACATGAAGCCCATACAGGAGGATTGTTCCTGCATTTGTACCTGCACATATCCGCTCATAAAAATCTCTACGGATTTAGTTTTCTGGTTTGTTGCATGGCAACCCGGCAAACATACAAGCCAGCCTCTGAATGCCAGAATATTACCACTTTTGCTTTCCGACCGACCTGTTATAGAGCTTGCCAACAATTTTACCAGAGTTTCTAGCAGGGTCTTTTTATAGCATTTTATGAGCATGCTCTCTCCTTTGACCTCGGATTAAAGTGTTCTTTGACTGCTTCGGATGGGATGTAGGGATGTACCACTGTAAGATTTTTGCTCTGTGCGTTTCCCAGTGCACAGTTGTGAAATTCTGTGTATAGTTTAGTCAGGCAAGAATTTTTCTTCTACTCTGTTGTGTTCGATTTAATTCAATTAGCTTAAATTCAGTTGGATCCCATTGCACTTTTCATATTACATAACAGTTTTACAATGAATAGTGCATTATAAACCTATCAGTGAGCAAAGATGACAGTGGAGGAAAAAACATGATGTTAAGTAGATAAGGAGGACAACTTGGGGGCAAGCCAGACAGCTAGGATTGACTGTATTTAAACATGTATATAAAAAGGATACAGACATACACAGATATTATGTGAAACAAATGTTATCCAGCAACAAAATCGTAATGATAACATTGACTACATCATTCAGTTAAATGTAATGATTGTAATGTGAGGCAAATAGAAGAGATAGAGTATGACATTGGATGAGACTCATGGTGGCAGAAGGGACACAGGTGTAGGGGATGACGGGCCAGGGCTGGAAAAAGCGGGTGTTTTCTGTTGGAATATCTGTTGCCATAAAGTGTTTTTCCAGACTTTCCATCAGATAATAAAATGACAGCTCCCTTTCCATCTCATTCTCAGCAATGCTGTCTAATTTAAGTGAAGTCCCATGTCACATTTTTAAAATATAAACACTTTTAACATTTGTTTTAATACTATGTTTTTAGAAGCAGGCTGTCTGCATTCAGAGGCTTTGTCATTTGTTTTTTTTTTTCAGGACCGTAAACACACCAAAAATGTCTCTTTTTTCCCCATCTTCTAAACCCTTCACTCGTTCATTCAATATCAGCATTTATTTCCACTCCAAACCACACAGCCCCTCTGCCCCCTTTCTCTTTTTTTGGCACACATTAGATGCCCTCCTCTGAGCTGATGAATAATTCCACCCGCTGGCTGAAGAGTTCAGCGTTCACAGCAGCCTGGGACCACAGATCCATATTCATCACAATACTTATGAAACCCATCAGTCTTCCAGTTAGCCTTTATATTAATATTTATGTCTGCCACAAATTTCCTCTTCTTTTCTTTTATTTCTTTATCCATCATTCCCACTTTTTCCTTGTAAGCGTATTAATGTTCTCATACAGCTGAGTGATTGCAGAGATACAGAGAAAATTAGAATTTTGAAGACTTTATGTCAGCAAAGTTAGTTTGCAGAGTTAGTGTGGCGTTCAGTCTTTTGTGTATCAAATTATGAATGACCTTTTGGTGATTATTGTAACTGACCAGTACATTTTTTTTACATTTTTGTGTATGTGTGTGTATAGGGACAGTGGAAACAGGCATAGGGCTCCTCGTAATGCACGCATGTCTGCCCCCTCCCTCGGTCGCTTTGTCCCCAGGTATGAGAATGACACAGTCTGTCTGCACTGCACAAATGCATTCTTTCCATGTGTTATATAATTTAAAAAAATCTAAAACGTTGACCTCACTTATCCTTTATTCTCTTTGACGTTTTCTCTTTATCACTTCCTCTCTCAGGCGGTTTCTCTTGCCCGAGTTTTTGCCATATGCTGGAATTTTCCATGAGAGAGGGCAGCCAGGCCTGGCAACACACTCATCCGTCAATAGGGTTCTTGCAGGTATGTTTGCCCTATAATGCTACAGGAGTTATCTAATATTAGATGGACCAGGTACTCACTAAAGGCTTTGTTAAGTATGAAACATCCCAAAAATGTTTGTGTAACGTCCTGTGTCAGGTCAGTGGTGAGTGCTAATTCGCCCACTCGCTGTGCTATTTTGGCTAGGAGGGCTCTCAGCAACGCTCTTTAGCAATGGTTGTATTAGCTTTCACTTTGCTGCATTAAAGGGATAGTTTGGACAAAAATGAAAAATTCTGTCATCTGTTTATTCTAATGCTGCGCCAAACATGTAATTGACAAAGCAACAACTTTAAATATATAAAGAGATATTGGTTACTACTGTGGTACTTTTCTTGGGAACATCATTGCCAGAATTTACAGAATTTTCATATTTGTGTGAACTAGCCTTTCAGTGTTGGTTCAGCATCAATCACACATTTTTTACTCTCTTACTGTACAAACACTACACAATGAAAACGGCTTTCCCTCAAAATACAGTACATTTCCAAACACGTACTGTATACTAGCTCTCACATCAAACTCTGTCTGCAGACTTCAACTGCATCCAAACACCAAACAGTCCCGAAATACACAAGTCGCACGTACCGGTACACCTGCATGCCCTCAGCACAGTTATTTTCTAAAACTGTCTCAACCAGCTGTCAGCTGCATCTGATGTACCACAGCACATCTCTGCTACAAATAATCAACAACTTTAAGAAGTGCAGAAGACCCAGACAACATGAATTGAACTTTGCTTGATGATGTTTGTTTCAAAAAGTCTCAACTGTACAGACATTGTAAAAAATACAAGCAGTCGTTTTTTACTTCGGCCGGATTATTGGAAAATGATACTGATGTGACTTCCAAGTTCAAACATCAATGTAACATCTGTCCACCTTCAAACATCCCCTGTATATCTTGCACAAATACACATTGCCACACAAGCTTTTTGCACTTTTGCACACGGGCAATCTCTCTCTCCCACACACAGAGGCATCTTCAGCCCACACTAATTACAGTTTGTGATGTGATGTTCAGAAATGCCCCTCTCCAAACCCTCTCCAGCTCACACAAAAAACAGCATCATGCTGGTATTTCACAGTACCAGTACCAGTTGCAGCTATGATGTAATACATGCCAATGTTTATGCAGGAAGAAGAATTACTGTTGTGAGTTACTGTTAAATCGCTTCTTTACTTTTACATTAGTTTTTGGCAATTGCCAAGTGCACTGGGGGTGAACCAATCATATTGAATTTTGCCATTTTTAAACAGGGATTACAATACCCAGCATCCAGTAATCAAACTCTGGATTTAATTAGGATTAAAGTTCAGTAAAGGGTTGTTTTGTGAGCGGCTATTAGATTTTACAGTTGCAGAGGGTCATCGCGTGGCCTTGAGACATGATTGGCCCTTGTTCTGAGATGAGGGCTGTTATCAAACTTTAATTTGACTACAATTACCATCACACATCATCCCCCTTTTCCAAGCTTTCACCTTCTTCTCTAAATGTGCTTAGAATATTTTATAAGTCCCATGGCACAAACCAATTTTTTACATGCCCCAAAATATATTTCACTGTCAACCGTTTTCTTTCTATATATATATATTTTAGTTAGAGAGTACTTGGATGCATCAGACAGTGCAGATTTTTAATCAGAATACCATTTAGGATGGTCGTTACATTAGACCCTTCTCTTCACTCAGAGCTGTTGTTCATTTTTCTTTTACAGTGAAGTTCATGTGCATGTCAAACCAATATTGTATTAGGTATTAGGGACAAGACCCTAGACAAGGCAGTGAAAGGCTGTTCCTTAGAAATTGTACGTCTGTGTGTGTCATGTATTGTTTAGCTACAGATAGTAGCGGTTGTAAAGCCAGAGCCGTGGGGCTTCGGGATGGAGAGTGTAATGAACGAAGGGGTAGTGATGGAGAACAGGGACTCTTTCTAATGTAGCCCGACCCTGATCCATTCGGTCCTGCTCCACCCAGCACTGCAGGCCTGTCGGATCCCTCAGGCTGTTATTGTCATAGTGAAACCCAGTTTATACAGACTTTTCAGAGCATGACAAACTGCAGCAGAGACCCGTTTATCTGTAATGGAATGCTTTTACACAAGACTCTCTCTCTCTCTTTTCTGCTCAGGTCAGTGCTGTAGATACAAATATGACTGTGAGTTGCTGCTTGGACAAAATGGTAATTTATGTTTTGGGATGTGAGGTAAATTTCAACCATTTTGGAAATCTCGGTAAGGTTTTTATAGAAGAAATATGCTTTAGTAACCGCCTTTAATTCAGTCGTTGTACAGGACGACATGACCTCATTTAGCACACATATCACATGCCATACAAAGACTCCGCCCTTGGGTAAGAGTTGCTTAAAAGAGCCAGCAGAGCCACTCTTAAAACACAGCTGAGTCTATAGAGAGCCCAGGTAAGGTCTCTCTTTCTTTTTTCTTCTTTCCTTCTTTTCGTTTTTCCGAGCAGCTCCAGGCAGTGACCCGTTGTTGTGAGGTGGAGCATCAGTAATGCCCCTCAGCTGATCCTTGTTCTTTCACTTGAAAACATCCGACATGAGAGGTCAGGGGTTGCATATTCTAAGCACTTCCTATTATATGTCTGAGGGGATTCTGATAGTGAGAAGACTGTGGCTATGTTAGCTATGAAACACTGGTTTACTGAATACCGTGTAGTATATACAGTACATTGCCTGTTGTTATTATTTATAATGTTTTAGCAAGTGCTTCCAATTAGCAAGCTTCCAATTATCTTGAAATACGTTTTGTTGCAATTTTGTGTGCAGATATTTCTTTGGAAATATAGGGCCCTATGGAGTCTGTTTTATTTTTTTCTATTTAAATTTTTATGGATACCATGTTTTTTACATTATAATAGTAACATATTTACCAACATAAAATACTCTTAAATTACAGTGTTTCCTATCCTATTTCCTACTGTACTGTTCTTATAGCTTACTGTAGTAAATATTAAAGTAGGCTATAAAAGTATTTACTGCAGTTTATCAATTTACTATAATTATTACTACAGAATATTATTTTATGCTCTACTGTACTGCACTATACTATAGTATAATTACTCATACTACAGAATACTACATACAAGTATTTTTCGTGTGGGTATGTTCGAATTTCTTCAGGTTAACCAGACTTTTATTTTGGCGAGTCGTCGCAAACACCTTTAAGGTCAGTGTATGTTCAGTGTGTGATGATGGCTTTTCTCATTGTTGTGATGTTGTAAAGTAAACTTTTAGAGCAGCTCTGGAGATAAAGTTTATTTATTCACATCCTTATATAGTGAGATGCTGAAAACTCAATGAGCTTTATGTGTGCAGTACATGAAACTACTCATTCACTCAGACACAGAACAAACAGATTACATATTCATTCACCAGCTGAATAATTACTGACATAGCCCATAAATTCAATTTGATGCCTGAATTCCTTGATTCCGTCCGCATTTATTGTAAAAAATATCATATGTCCCCAAAAACTGGAGCCATCATGCACAGAAGTAGTAAGGGTAGTATGTTACTGTGCTACATTTACATTTAGGCATTTAGCTGATGCTTTTATCCAAAGTGACTTACAAATTGTTCAAGTTCAAGTTTATTTGTATAGCGCTTTAACAATGTAGCACTGTTTCAAAGCAACTTTACAACAAATTGTAAACAAAGTCTTCTCTGGCAAATGCTCTCTTAGGCAAATCACTTAATCAGACAGTGAACTCTTAAACAAATTTAATGGATCCATTTAGCCTCACAAAGTCTGCTGTAAAAGCTTTTGTCGAGGGGCAAATGCGAGGCTTTACATATTGAACTGTTAACATACTGTACTTATCTTATCTATTTATCTACAGAAAAAGCTCCTTTTTGAAATAATATCGCATCTTTTCATCTTTTTAATACTGTCACTCTTTGAGAGCCCCAGCCTCTGGGTAAAGCAAAATAGAATGCAGGCTGTCAAATTTCTTGTGCATGCATTTAAAATATATCCAGATGAGATAGCATTATGACTATTGGGCTGTTGAACCACATCCATACAGCATTACTGTCTCATGCCAGCTGGAATGGAGACTAGTTAAAGCTTGTAACAGCTTTCCTGCTCTGTGTGAAGGTGTTGTCCTGACCTCCTATGTGCTAACTGCCTGTTTCTAAGTGTTAACACTGTAATTGGTGTTGAACAGAAGTTTAATCAGCCAGCACGGTTGGAAGCACTGATCCTGCTAGACTCTGAGACCTATTAAACTGATCATCCAAACTTTTAAATGATCTCCCATGTGCTTTGAATAACATGGAACCAGTGTGTCTTCTTACACTATACTTTGAAGGTTCACAAAGTAATGAGTGAATTCAGATATCAGGAGAAAGTGACATGAATTTATGAGGATTTATGGTTTGGCTGAAACATCAAATCTGTGGATAATCGTGTCTCAGACTGTATTCTATGGTTTTGTCCTCTGTTCAGTCACCTGTGTAGACCTTTTTCCACTTTTACAGTTCTCAGTTTCAAATACAATTTAAGTGTGTTTAATTGGCATGAAAAAAACTGTACATTTATATTTTGCTTAAGTATTTGCAGCTGGGCTATGTACAAGGGCTCTCTTTCTCTCATAAAGACAATTTTCAGTGAATACTGGAAAATAAATAATTGGAAAATACATTCAGCATTCTGAATGCAAGTGACATTACTATTGACATTATTATGACATATTGTTAACAAATAGCATGTGTTGGTTTTTGTAGGGTGATTTTCTTTTTCTCCCCAAGTAGTTTTGAATAATTGTCAGTGACTATTATGGAATAGTCTGAATATACTGAATATACTATACTGAATGCCACATGAGTATAATATCAGTTTTGCTTATATCCTCCTGGGCAGATGTATCTAAATCTAATTGGCTTATCATTATTACTGTTAAAAATAAAAACCTGCTAAAAAAAAGTGTACTTGGTATTAACAAACAAGATGCTCATTAGCGGTGAACTTTTGAACTAGGCTATAAAATCCCTCTCCATGTATCGCTGTTTATTTTGTAAGAATTATATATGTAAATGACTGTAAAATGGTAAATGAATGCATAAATTAATATATCCCCCAGTGGCTCCACAGTCTCTGTCCACCTTATAAACTTCACCTCAGGCACCCAGTGCTCCCAAATGTTTAATTTTCTGGGGTGAAGTTGCTGTGCGCCTCAGAGGAAAACAGCGGGCGTGAAAACGGTTTAGCTCTTAACTTTGCTGTGACAGATGATAAATACTTAATCCCTCATCCTCGCTTTAGTGCATTTTATTTTTGATGCAATTGTCACTTAAGTGTAGCTAATTCTTGTAAACTCAATCTGTTTTCCACCCCAGTCCTCCAAACGGTCTCTAAAGTAAAACTAAATTGCAGTAAAGTAATGTTCTCTCTTGTTTTTGAGTGTGTCATGTGCCACAAGTGTGTTTTGTGTGTCGTTCATCTAAATGACTTTTATTGTGCCTTTTTGTGGTTTTTTTCCCTGCTAAATTAACATAATATATCTTAAGGTTATATTTATGTGTCTGTTGTATACCTGAACGTTTATAAGAGGTCTTTTGCTTTAAAGGAATATTTTACCTAAAAAATGAAAATTCTCTCATTATTTAGTCTCAAGCCATTCCAAATATATATGACTTCCTTTCTTTAGGTCAACACAGTCTGTAGCAGTTGGGTAGGCTATTTACATTCAATTTCTCACAATAAGCTGAAAGTATTCATTGTTTTCTCTTCTAAATATATTGTTTGGCTACAGAATATGTATTTTAACCCATTGTAATGATGAATATATGTGCTTTTTGTAGCTTTTATAAGTACTATATAGGAGGATAATACTATAAAATTATTTGTTTGTGTTCAACTGAAGAAAGGAAGTCATATACAGCTGGGATCACATACTGTAAGGGTAAATTATGAGAGAATTTTCATTTTTGGGTAAACTAAAACTGTGTTTAGGATAAGTACTCTCTAAAGTGTTGTGGTAGATGTTTTTAGTTATTTGTGAATAAAAATGAGCTTTTAGTCAAACTACTCAGTAAACAGTACATACAGTACACATGTATGGCATTTTGGTTAAGTTTTAAGTGAATCCATAGCATTCTGGTTCCCATTGGGTCTATTATAGCGAGAGAATCTCTCCAGCTCATTAGTCCATGGCTGTTAGAGCTGCTCCCGAAAGCTTCGTCTGAATGCCAGCTCACTGCACCTGGGTGTCTGTTGGCAGTAATGGGTAGACAGCGCAGTGCAGGGAGAAGCTGCATAATAGATATTTATGTCTGCATTACATCTCCTTGAGTCCAGGTCATAACAGGCAAATCTAATCTGTTTGCCGGGCCCAGGATCGACCCACTACTGGCAAATGGACCTCTAAGTGTACTGTTTGGCCAAAGCCTACCTTCCGTTCCTCTGTAATTATGGTGACAGGGCTGAACGTGGATGAGGACAGCCCCGCATCGCCTTGTTTACCTCAGAGAAGAGTTATGTTGCAGACAGAGACCTGTATTAAATTTAGTGCTGTGTGCGTTGTCTGATTTGCTAAGTGCCTAGAGACCAATACAGTTTATTTTACCTTTGGGGCATCTTTAAGGAAGAAGTTGAGCTGGTTCGATATATAGTGATAGGCAGGAATTCTGAGGCAAAAAAAACAGAATTGTTATTGTCAATATCACATGCTTAAGAAGATTGGCAGATTTATTAAAGTGTGGTGAATTTGTGATGTTTGTTTTTAATAAGCCCGTGTTTTTAATTTGTCTGTTCTCTGCTTGAATGTACAAGCCTTAGGTTACACTTACAGACCCCTGTAGACCGCAACACAATGTAGAGCGCTTCTTTAGTCAGATGTTATTAGACATGCCACTGACCACAATTGCAATAACAGATTACAAGGAAAGTGCACCATTATCAATGTATTAATGAAAATACATGAATTGTTGCTATGTCTGTAATGTGACTTACCATTTCTGTTATGTTTTTAAGGTGCTGTATTCGGAGACTGCCAATCTGCCGTAGTGAGCAACATTGCTAACACAACCTATCGCCTGCAGTGGTGGGACTTCACCAAGTACGACCTGCCCGAAATCAGTAATGGTGAGTGTTTGAAAAGGGGAGTATGAAGATTAGGTAGTCATGTTGGCAGAAATATGTTCCTTTTAATATTTAAAGAAATAGGATTTTGTCATCATATACTCTTCCTTATTACAATTTTTGTATGTCTTTCTATTGCAGAACACAAAATTATATTTTGAATTATGTTTGAAGTGATTTTCCTCATACAATGGAATCAGAGAGAGATCGGAACATTCAGTCTCCAGATAGCGTAACAGTAATCCAGATGACTCGAATGATGTGTTTCATCTTCTGAAGTGATAAAATCGCTTAGTATGATAAACAGGTTGTTATTTTCAAATCAAATCATTGATCAGAACTTAAATAAATCAGTAACATCTTATGACCAAACATCATGACATCCTAATGCACTTTTGGAGCTGAATGAATTCTGATCACTATCAAGTTCTGTTTTCTAAATGAGGAAGTTTGGAGCAGCATGAGAGTGAACAAATGATGACAAAATGTTGGGTGTACTATTTCTTTAATATTTGCTATTCGTCCATCCATTCGTTCAGAAACACAAAATGTTTGACTACGCCTCAGCGGTGAGGGAGTGGGCTGTAGTCTCTGTGAGAAAGGTACGAGTGAACACTCCATCAAGCGCAAGAGTTTGGCTGATGGAGGGCAGATGCCATGCACAGAAGAGGAAATTGGCCCCATATTAAAGTCATTTTCTTCCCCCGCCTCCCTGTTTCTTGCCCTCTCTCGACGAGTGTTACTGGAAGCTCTTGGCGATCACCCAGGGCTGATTACAAGATTGCAGAGTGATTCTTGTCATCTGGGCTTGATCTCACACCTGGAAGCACTTAGGCACTGACATCTGTTCAGCCTGTGTGAATCTTCAGTATTTCAGAAAACAAAGGTTTGCCTCCCTTAGGGCATGTACACGCAGCCAGATATACACCGAAAATGAGTGACGCTATTATTGCACATGTGTTGAAGTTGTAAAGAAAGGTAGTGGAGTTTAAAAAAGTGAATCCTTAGAAATTCAGTTTGACATTCCCTTATCTCCTAGCCCAGATGTGGCAGTTATGCTGGGGGATCTGTTGATGGATGAGTTTTACGTGTCAATCCTGTCAAAGAGCCAATAATTCTCCCACAGAGTAATAACAACTGATAGGATTCAAACAGCACTGGGATATAGCTTAAACATGAAAATACAGTAAGACAGAACAATGCAATGCATATCATACTGTATATGCATAGGAGAGGGAACAGTAAAATGTAAAAATGTTGTTAAAGATGTCATATTCCTTAAAATCTCTTAACCCTGTTGCTGGCTTTGCGGGATGTTGCAAAGCTTCAGACTTTTGTAAGATGGTTGATGCCAAGTGTGATTTTGCAAATACCCCAACAGCCCAAAGAAAGGCGTGTTGTTAAATCCTCAATGCAGATTTACCATCCAACAAGAACATGTTTGTATTTCATTTTCAGAAGTGACTAAGACTTTATCCCTATTTGTTCAACTGTTTTGAGAAAAGAAATCTGTTCAAAGAGGCGTCCTCTGGTGGTTTTCCCAGTCAAATTTGAATAGCATGGGCCCTCCTGTCTTTCATCTGTTGATATTAACAGTGATCACATCACCACTGTAAATTCTCCTTGTGCTTTGAGGGTATGAGGAGATTGATGGGAATAACTATCATTAAAAATGAAACAAATAGAATACAAATTTAAGTTAAAGTACATTTTTATTTAACTTTAATAGACGTTTAGAAGCTAAAAGACATCATTTTTTAGATGCGTGCTGCTTGAATGCTAACTTTTGATTGAAATTGAAACCAAAGTTGATCACAGCCGTTTCTAATTTGAACAGACCCACAGTGATGTTCTCCATTTGCGATCAGAGGTCTCACATCTACTACAGTGTAAGATAGATTGAGCAGACTTAACTAAATGGGACACAGCTGCAGGAGATAAAGTCGAACAGTGTCAGCTGTCAGGATACTGCAGGATACTGATGCCCTGGTCAGAAGACCTCTTCATTACCAGAAGGTCTGTGCCGCTCCACAGAGGCACGAGTGCTTCATCACTATATACTCCAGTCCTAAATGCGAGATAACCTTTAAATGCATTATGTGTGAAATAAGCAGAGTTATTGATTTTACAGGCCATTAAAAGTTCGTATTATACAGCAGTCACAGCAGTAGTGCTTAAACATGTCGTGTTTAATTCGTGAAAGCTCTTTGTTAAAAAAACACTCAAGATCAAAACGTTTCAATCAGACTAGTGTGGTTTGTTCGCACCGTAGCTTTTAATTAAATTCAAGTACGATTAGGCTTTTGTGAACATGGGTGGCCTGTGATTATGTCTCTCTCAATAATTATTTTAATGCAGTCTGGTTTAATTGTTAGAAAAAGCCAGAACTGCCTGTGCAACTTTAATTATGTGCTTAAATATAGCCAAATCTCCTATCTTATTAACAGTTTTGATATATTAATTAGGGAAACTATATTAATTAAGCAAACTTTTTTATACCCAGAAGTGGTATTTGCTAGTCTAATCTAGTGTGCTGGTGAAAGATAGTTTGTCAGGTTTCATTCTCAAAGATAATGATTTTTGTCGATGGGATATGTTATGGATTTTTAGACTCCTATGAGACTTTGTCTCATATAAGAAATGTAATTATTTTCTCTGTAGAAGATTGAGGCTCTGTAGCTCTGTCAAAATTAGCTCGGTAATAGAAGTTGAGTTGAACATGAGAGCCGTTTTCTCATTTGATGACTGTAATTTAGCTGCAGGTCTTTGACCTGCGACGTGAGGGCGGTGTAGGTTGCGCATTCTCATCCTTCATTAAACCAGCAAATCTCTCGTTCTCACTTTTCCCTCTCGTCGTGAGAAGAGAAATGTTGACCCAACTGCTAGTCTCTGCTCAATATCTGTAACTTTTTAAATCATAACTAGACAGATTGTCTCATAGGTCCCACAAGTAGAGTTTGTTTTTAATGGAAAATATGTATAGTATTTTTAGCTTGTGTATAATTTTATCCATCAGTACTTATCCATACAGTAACTTGCATTAATATGCAAAAATCGAGTTGCAGAACCAATTAAGAAGGCCAGTGAGACTTCTAGAGAAGTAAATCTAAGAGCTAAGTGTTATTTAGGGAGTTGGAGTTATCAGCAGAGATAGTGGATAGATCCTTCTCATAAAGCTACAGTGCCCTCTGGGAGCTCGTATTGAAAACCATTTACATCGTCTTGCATAGCCAATAATGTCTGGAATGAGCTGCGGATCATAAATCAATGTAATTGTTACTGATTTATTATTGCAACACCACCCTTCTCATTAATACCTAATTAGGAATGGACCGTCTGTTGGTGTGTTTGTACGATAGGTAGGATTGTGGTCTCAGTCGGAGACAATGCTATGAAGGAACTCACTTTCTCCAGCCCTTCTTCTGTCCTCTAGCTTGTTATGGTTCAGATAAAATTTTCAGCCCTGTGTACTTATTGTTTTATGTAAAGATCACAACAGAGGATCAAAGACGAGATGTGTCCAAGCCCTATGATGTTTCAGTTACCGAAATCAAAGATGTTTCTGACTTGCCCTGAAGTAAAATCACTGCTGAGATTTGTGTTGACTTTTGCTGGTAGAGCAGCACACCCTGGCTGTGTTTTAATCAGGAGAACTGTGAGAGTGTGTTTACACTTTACACAGTTCAGTTCTCTTGATTCTTATGGTCCAGACCAAAAGAGAAAAAAATACATTTTAACACCAAACCTAAAAATACCAAACCTAAAAACCCCTAAAACTAAGGATACGGTTTGGTCAACTATGGCATAGATTTTTAGTCAAATCACATTAAAGTCTTAATTTACAGTCTTGTCCATTTTTGTTAAAGAACTTTCAATCTGTGGTGGAGATGTATATTTTTGTCTTCCCAATACAGTACCTTTTTTAGTCAGTTTTTTATGTATGTTCGGCTTTGCACCCATATGGTTCCCATAAATTATCCACAGGCTTTCTGTGTGTGATTGTAGTGAAACCCAAAAGAAAAATCCCCACTTAAATTCTAGTTGTCAGCCAGGGCTGATTGTGGTGCTGAGGTGTGTTTTATGTTTCTATAAATTCTCAGCAGCTAAAGTACATTTTTTATAACTGTAGAGCTCCATCATACACGCAACAATACACGTATAAGAATACAATCACATCCTTTATAGCAATAATGCAACGTGGGTCTATGAATATTCATTTTTCTGATAAACGATAAAGAGATTTTTATGTAAAATGCCTCAACAAATTCAATATGCTGACGGCTGTATATGAAATGAAATAAGCGGTGTCTATATAATAGCAGGCTTGTAGTGTGAAATGCTAGAAGGAGCTACTTTATTAAATTATTGCCACACTAGTGTGTTCACATTTAATAAGAAAAAAGAGTGTCTTTTTACTGTTTGTCTGTGGTGCCAATATCACTAGATACACTTCTCATGGTAATTGCATTGCAATGCAGGCTTTGTTGATTGAGATGAACTACTGCTATTGATGTGTAGTATTGCTTAATGCATGATTTGGCAAATCCTACATTATACATAATCATGCATACATTCATCCTCAGTTTTGTCTTTGTTTCATTTTCTCTCTAAATTTGTTTTGTTCGTTTTTTTATCCTCATGTATTCATCTTTGTTTCAATGTGTAATGTTTGTATTTAGATGTTATTAATAGCCACTTAAACTCACATCAATCATTTGTAGTTGTCCATTATTCATAAACAGGTTTGGCATAGTAACATAGTATCTGAAGGGCTTGTGTGTTTGTGTAAGAGAGAAACACTTGTGTGTGTCCCCATGAATGTTTTTGTACTCGTTCGACCTTGAAACTGGGTTATTCTGGTAAATTGTTTTCCAGAGGCGTGTTAATCCACTCTTTCTTCAGTCATTATTTTCTTTCACTTATCTCTTATCCCCATCTCCTCTTCTTGCTTGTTCTATGTTTCTGGGACAAGCACGAGAGACAGGCTCTTAACATCTATCTGTTGCCTCAAGTCATGCCCATCACTAATTTCTCATGTCTGTTAACTGCTTAATGACTTTGTGCTGGAGTTTCAAACAGAGACAGCATGGCCTTGCAGTTGACCGTGTGAATAATTGAGGACAAATTGAGTGTGAGCTCAGTGCTTATTGGCTTGGCTGATGGAAGTGATCCAGTATAAATATGCCTGTAACAGTCTGATTTATTTCAGCTTTCCAGATTCTCTCTCTCTACAGCAGCTAGAGTCCCGAGCATTACTGTATGTTTATCAGTCATTGCTTGTCACAAATCCAATCTTTTGTAAAGAATATTGCGAACACAAAAAAGATAAGATTAATCCAGTCTTTAGCTTGTACGGAAATGGCCAGGACTTCCCTCAGAGCACCGCTGGAATAGCCGTCACTTTACTCCTCCAAATCCATTACTCACGTCCGGTAGGGAGCTCTGACTGCTTGAAGCCGTGAGCCACTTATCCATCTTTAGAAGTGTGGCCCGACTCTTCCTGTTACAAAACCTGCCCTTGTAACCCTGCTCTCTGTGCTCCAAGACAGGAGTCTTATTTTCAATTAGCCTTTATCATACAGTAGCTAGAGGCAGACTCGATTATATTTGATTTGTTTTCTTTGCATTTCATTAGTTGGTACTGTCAATAAACATACAGGGGAATTTGCTTTTTCCCTGGATAGCGGTGAAAGCATTTAGGCAGCAGATGAAAAGCTTTATTTATTATTTTTTACAGAGCTGTGTACGCGCACATGTTGTTTTTATTACATAATTTTCTGTTAACAATTAATTTGATCATGTGTTTTTTTTTATCGCCTTCAGCTGCAAATATTATACACGTTTCACCATTTAAATGTGTGTAATTTCTGCACTTTTACCAGAAGTTGCAATATTACTCATTAATAAAAACACAATTGTGAAAATGGTTTACAAACACAGTTCTATCCTAATTGCTTTAGTTGATGTGTTAGTATTTAACATTTTGTTCTAATTATATTATAATACTCAATGATTATGTATGTAGATTATGAATGATATCATACATTTTATTATATGATACCAACATTCCAGTAATACAATTGTTAATATTTATGTTAGTGTAGCTCAGTTGGTAGAGCATTGTGTATTGCAGCACAAAGGTCATGGTTTTGATTCTCTGTGTACACACATCCAAATCAAATGTATACCTTGAATGCACCATGAGTTGCTTTGGCGTCTGCCGATGTGTAAATGTAAATTAATAACTGTTAATTTTGGAATACCCTAAGCCATTTGATTTCTCTTAGGTGCTCTCCACACTCACATTGATCACTTTTTTTCTGCTGTCATGAATGATTTCCTTCTTCCTTTCTGACCCCTGCAATAAGACATGATTGACATAGGTGTGTGTGTGCGTGCGTGTTTATAGAGTGAAATGCAAGTCCTGTAGAGCAACAGCCTCATCACTGCAGTAAATGACCTGTCCTGTTTAATTAACACTCTTTCTTAAACCTCCCGTTTTCTGCTCTCAGACTCTTGACCTTCCTCTATAAACGCACGTCCACAGATAAACACACACCGGGTGATTAAAACAAATCCGTCTCTCTAAATGCGCATAATGACTATAAGGACTCACCTGCTCTTGTTTAGCTTGGGTTTTTTCCGAAGCCACTCGCTCGCCACTCGCTCGCCACTCGCTCTCCAGCGAAATGACAAACACTTTAATCACACGCTCACATTTGAAATCACAAACAGCCCTAATTACACCTCCCACACACACACAAACACACCTGAGGCTTTATTCCGAGACCTCTGCTAATGACAGACATTGATGCATGAGACCAGACCGGCGCATTATTGTTCTGTTATTGTTTTCCTGATGCTTCAAATAAGTTACTTGTTTGAAACAAATACTATCTGTTTGCGTTGTAATAGGCCTGTGTTTGTCTTTTGAATATTACTGCCATTCTGTCACTTGTAGGATGCGAATTGCCATGGAAACAGTAAAGGATTATGTTATGTGTATAAAAGTAAATGAGAACTGAAAATCTAAATTAATTGTGGAGTTGACATGAGATTTTCAGAGCAGAAACATCATCATTCTCTCTCTGCCTCCTGCGCAGCGTAATTGTAGTATGAGATGTTGTTTATGTATATGTATATGTGTGTGTCTATAAGGTTTATGTGGTGTGCTGAAATGAGAAGGGTACATACAGTCATCTGTCTGTCTCTGCTGCCACTCTGTTCTAGTATTCATTAGGGTGGGCTGAACAGATGTGGCTGTCTGTTAGTCGCTAAATCACTTTTATTGCGACTCGACTCGCTGCAATTCCGCAGCTCCTGCTAATTTAGCAAAAAGATTGTTACACAAAGTACCGTGATACGACTAGTGTGCAAATAGAGTTTCGGATGTGGAAGAGAAAACTGGCAGACGCCGCTGACACTGCAATCAGTTTTTGGCAATTTTTACGAGCATACTAGTTTAACATCCTCGCTTTAAAAACGCAGTTTATTGTACAACTACAGCAGATAAACTGAAAGGATAACTTGGTTTTTAAAACTTCACAAAGTTCCAGTGACATAATGTTAATGTTAACCTTACGAAAACAATATGTGAATGATATTCTGCACATTCTGTTTTTTTTCTGTTTCAGCATCTGTAAACGTGTTGGTGCCCAACTGTAAGATCTATAACGACGCAAGCTGTGATATCTCGGCAGACGGGCAGTTGCTGGCCGTGTTCATTCCCAGCAGTCAAAGGGGGTTTCCTGATGAGGGCATCTTGGCTGTATACTCTCTCACTCCGCACAACCTGGGAGAGATGCTCTACACCAAGCGATTCAGTGAGTAACCCCTAGACAAGACAAGTTAGCTCGCAAACTTTGCTGACCTCCCCATGTCAGCTAGGCTTTAATGCACTGATTGAGCCATCAGACCTAAATGATTTTATACTTGTGCTTAATTAAACTGCGTGCAGTTGGAATTGGCTGTCCGTGTTGTGCTCTCTCACTTTCCCTTTAATTAGCTAAACAGACAGCGGTGATGAAGCTCTTTTAGAGGCCGTTTTAATTATATAGTCCCCATTTAAAATCCAAATTAGAGCAGCACTGAGACCAGGCTTCTAATGGAAACCAGTGACGAGGAAGTATGAGCTCTGCTTGTTTTAGATTGAAGTGATTTGAAACGCCATTCTCTCTCTCTACCCGCGGGTCATCGCTGTCAGCTGTATAGGTCTCCGGGAACTATTATTCATCCTATTCAGGAACAGTAGATTAATGAGAGCAATCAATCCAGATCTTCAATACTAAACTGCACAAACACATTTCCGTTGCTGCTCGCATCACCAGCAGTCTTTGCTTCTCTCACTCCGGCACATGCCAAGCAACGATGATTTCTAAAGCTAAAATAACTGCGAAATTCAATTAGGTTTTAGGATGAAAATGATATTAGCCGTAATTGCCGCCTGAGCGGCACTAGGTGCGAACTTTGCTAATTTCATGCTTTAATAGATTGGACTGGCCAGCTTTGAATACTTGAGTTGTAGCATTTAAAGCAATTAATTAATGACAAAATGAACCTGTAGGATTTAAAATACATTTTCAGTTTTTTTTAATAACTAGGTTTTAGTTTTTTTCTCATTGTGCTCACCAGTCTATTTGGACTTTTCTGTCTATTTTTGCAATATTACAGCTGTGTATACCTGTGGTGTTTGTTGTAACTGTATGTTTGTCACAGGTCCGAATGCCATCTCTGTCAGTTTGTCTCCGATGGGGCGTTACGTGCTGGTGGGTCTAGCATCTCCCCGTATCCTGCTTCATCAGATCACTGAACACATGGTGGCACAGGTCTTTAGACTGCAGCAGCCCCACGGAGGAGAGACATCTATGAGGGTATACTATATATACATATACATTTACGTTACATTTATTTCTTTAGAAGATGCTTTTATCCAAACCACATACACATGTGCTGATATATATATATATATATATATATATATGTGACCCTGTCTTTGAAATTCAAGCGAAATTCTCAAAGTCTTATTATGAGAATAGAAGCATCGAAGTAGTCATTGCCATTAAAATGATAAAAAATAGGTAATGTCTGTTTATTTACGTTTTTAATTTTTTTTTACTTTATGTAGAAAACAGTAAAGACAGGGTCAAATATGTGCATCATTGTGCTTAGAGAAGTATGAACTGAGATTTGGTCTAGGTCATGTTCTGATTGCTTTTTCACATTTTTGATTAATTTTGTCAGTTTTTTGTTGTAATAAAACATAAAAAATATAGAATAAAAGCAAAAATGATCACCCAAAAAGGCTTCCTTCTACAAATGAAATTCCCACATCATCTAAAGATTTATAACGAAAGAAAATATATTTTCTAAATGAGCATTTTTCCATATTTTTCATTTAAATAATGCTTTACAAAGCACTTTTATAAGTCCACAAGAACCATTTAGCAACTGCTTTTATAAAGTTTGATTATTGTGAAGCTTGGTTATTACTGGTGGTCTGCCCTATGTAGATCAGCTCTCTGTACTCTCAACAGCAGCGGGGGGAGACTGGGGTTTAGAAAAGCCTTTGAGTAGAAGCCTGACCTAGATACGCTTTCTTACAAATACACTGAGAGAGAGAGAGAAATAGGAAAACAGTGTATTTGTATGGAGCGATGGGCAGAAATGAAAATATCTACATGGTTGATTTTTGTTTTCATAAGCTGTGTTCATGGTGAGATTCTGAACATGGATTAATTTGAGAGCAATGGAGCAGGAGGGCTTCATTTTTTATTCTTGTTTAGTCTCTAAACATACCACAACACCAAATCTGGCTTTGCAGAGAATTGAAAGTCGTTATCTTTATTTTCATAGGCATTTGTGGGTAATTCATCAGCTTTTTTCCGAAGTCTCTGTGTGTTTCACGCTCAGCCTAATAAGTGTAATAAATATACTGCATCAGGACAGTCACCTCGCTGGGATTTTTACAGTAATGTTTTTGTGTTTATCTGAAAGTGTGATTGTTTTAAAGGGAGTTTGAACCCTTGTTAGTGTCTGCAGGAGGTAAACCCACACATGTGTTCAGTCTCTCTTAATGACACTCTCAGACACTGTTTCTCAGCTCTAATGGCTATTGTATATCAGTACCAGAGGTGATGTAATGAAGTGGGCAGTGCACTAGTGTTATGTGAGATAATGAGGAGTCTGTGAGATCCACAAGAAAGTCTGACAGCCTTTCATATATATGAGACTAAGATGAGACTTTTCCAAAGTTTCAAACTATGTGGACTCCTATTTACTTTATTGAAGGAAGTACACACACCTGAATTATTGGAAAAATCAGAGAATGTTACACAAGAGTGTGTGCTGGTTTTCTTTGAAATCACCAGAATATCCATGCCCAGTAAACCTTAATTTATATTTAATTTTACAGCGTGGGAAAAATGAGAGTGTCAATACTGTATGTTTTTTTCCATTTGTTGACAGCAAAGCTACAGAAGGTCTTTGCACGCAAGTTTAAACTTGTTACTTTGCTGTTTTTATTAAAACAGCTTCAGTCAGTCAGTCAGTCACTTTATATATTAATCTAGCTAGAAATTGCACAATTAAATCTTTACATGTCCAAAACAATATGTAGCAGGATGGAAGCTTTGATAGTTTTATTGTAGCTTAAACAAAACATGTTAAATCATTTTTTCAGGACACATTTTAATTCTGAATATGTCTGTATTTATTGACTGTGTCTTTATTTGGTAAATGTCTATCATACATTCTATATTGTGGCCTCTGCAGACACTTTTTTAAGCTCAACTCTTACAAGCGCAGGAGAAAAACATTACAAACTGAATTTATATTTATTTTTAATGCTCTTAATTGAGCATATAGGTGTAGTATGCGCCGCTATGTGGACATTAAAGCACATTTCTTACAGTCTAATGAAATGTTAAACAATGTGCATGTAAAATCACTCTGACTGAAAAAACTACTTCAGGCTTGTGCTTTGAATCGCAGATAAACCCAAAGTCCAAGAAAAAGGTGGATAAGTGCAAAATACATAATAACCGCCGTATACATTTGTCATAGAAACATCCCCACAGGGTGCCTGATTTCAGCTGTATCCATAGCAACACCATGTTTGGCACTGTTTTCAGAGATTTTGTTGTCTGCTTTTATGGCTGTTTGTTCTCACTCACCATACAGTATGTAAATGTATTTGTTTATGAACTATTATGTTTTTTTATTATTTTAATATGTATGTCTTTTTAGAGTTAATTGTTTTGTTTGTTGACACGTGATATTTATTAAGTGAATGTAATATAACTGCATCATTTGCTTTCTGGGAGTAAGAGAAGGAAAATAAATAAAGTTATCCTAAAGCACCATGCTGTAAACATTTTCTTTGTGTTAGGTTTTTAATGTCACAGTAATCGTAGTGCTCAAGTCCTTGCAAAGTGCTTTTCATGTCACTATCCTGCCTGTGTTCTCTAATACTGCAAGATGATGTGTACTTGCAGCCAAAATTTTCAGCCCAAATTATATCAATGGCCAAATTTATTTAAAAAACATAAGTTATCATATTACAGCTGGATTAATATTTATTAGTACAAAAGCACTCAATAAACACTCAATAAAAAATATCAAAGAAATTTTGAGTAATTTGTTCCATTAATCCACCAGGACCTGACTGATGTCAAATGTTCAGGTGTTGTCTTAGATATACATCACACACATACACATGTAACACGCGCTCTCTTCCCTAAAAGACACTATTTGAGCTGCCAGTCTTTCCTGTCATGAATTTTGACTGTCTAACGTGTCGAAAGAGAGATCTGCAGATGAACGAGACCACTCGCTTTCTCTCTCCCCGGCAGACATGAGCTTGTCCTATTTTCTTAGTTTTTTTTCTATTTCTCAGAGCCAGTGGAGAGTAAGTAGTATCCCAGGGCGGACAGACATGGATGGGTGAATGAGTTGCATTGAAAAAAAGAGAAGATTTGACTTTACACAGTTTAGCCTATTTTCTTCTGTCATATCTAACATGTCTTTAGTCTGCAGTGGAGGATGATGGGAGGTGAAGGTGATTGATACAGTGAGTGAATCTGCTGTGTGGGACAGTTTAAACAAATGTTTGGTGTGTTTTTCTGTGTTTTAGAAGGTATTTGATGTGGTGTATTCAATGGCCCCAGACCAGAGGAGACACGTCAGTATAAATTCTGCTCGTTGGCTGCCAGACCCAGGACTTGGGCTTGTTTATGGAACCAACAAAGGAGATCTGGTCATCTGTAGACCTGTGTGAGTCACCTGTACATACACCTTTATACCTGTTTGTTTGTCCTTATAAATCATTTTCACACATTTTTTTTGTGTAAATCAAGTTTTTCATAGTTTTTGCTCTACAGGACAAAAATGCTGTCATATGAATTTGCCAAACATAATGAGCACATCATATATAGGTCAGCAGAAGAAATCAGAAGCAATCCATAATATAAAGAAAGTAGAAACTATGATAATACAGTGAAAGTTATGTTTATGCCAGCAGGGACGTTTGTGCTTGTCTACTTTTGAACCCTCTCTTCTAGTGGCTTTTATTTTCTGATTGAGGTCTGCAGTTTAATGTCGTATGTAAATGAACAGCATTCAATTTCTTATCCCAAATACCTTTTTCAGTTCTTGAGGCATTTTTTTTCCCAAAAGCTTTAGGTGTTTGTTAGAGAAAGACAGAAGCTAATTAATTCACTCTCCACTGTATTAACTGTACTATAATTTGCAACCTGCTTGTGAATGTTTTTGTTCTGTAGGTTTGTCATAATTATTATCAAGGTTACTGTGGATACAGAAAGCCCACATTAAGACACAAACATTGCCTTTTCTTTGTAAACAAAACACGCTCTCACTTCATTAAACCAGACTGTTTGCTAATTAGAGAAAGTAGAAGAATGCGCCACACACACGCCCACAAACACATGTTTATTTATTATTTATTTATATGCTCAGTAGTGAGTGGTCCCCAGTGTAAATAAAGTTTGTCTGGCTTGGAGAGATATAAAATGACCAGTAGCTTTAATTGTGACAGTGAATTCTTTCTTAAATACCTAAAATATGTGAAATAAGTCAAAGTTAATATAGTTAATATACATGCCCTTTTCTTGGAAATTCAGAGGTGGACATACCTCCAGAGATTATTTTGACGTGATATACTCAGAAATCATGTAAAGATTTGCCTGACTTACAGTCAGCTATCCTTTATTAATCTATGTGGACAATTGGATTCTAGACAGAAATAATTGTCTTCACTTTGTTATTTTCCTTCAGTTGACACAAAAGCGACAAAATGATTTAATGTGTTGCAGAATAGTTTCAAATTGCTCCTGAGAAGAGGAACAATGGTCTTAGGTTGAATTTTACGATTAAGGATTGACAGACACTTCACAGAAAGCATGAAGAAAAGCTATGCATTCCAATTTACATAATGTCCATCCTAAATAGTAAGATAACAGTGCGTCCAAGTCAAACTAGAGTGACCCGAAAAAAATAATTGGACTGTTAAGCCACACAATAAAATGTATGAATGTTCTTTCATTAGATAACAAAATATTAGACTAAGTGACATTTATTTTAAAAATGCACAAGCCGTTTCAAAGAAAAAGAATAAATTAGACATTGTGCCACTTCAACACAGGCCTTTTTATAACAGAAGTGCCATGTAAGCTACAGTATACACTGCCGCTCAAAAGTTTGGGATCAGTAAGACTTGTAATGTTTTTTAAAGAAGTCTCATACGCTCATCAAGGCTGCATTTATTTAATCAAAAATACAGAAAAAAAACTGTAATATTGCTAAATGTTATTACAATATAAAATAATGTTTTTTTTTCCTGTGATGCAATGCTGAATTTTCATCAGCTGTCACTCCAGTCTTAAGTGTCACATGATCCTTTAAAAATCATTCTAATATGCTGATTCGCACTGTTATCTTGCATACTATTTATAATGGACAAGTCTTACTGATCCCAAACTTTTGAGCGGGGGTCTATGTCATCTCTGCATGTTTATTGACTATGGACCAATAATCTATGAGCTCTTTCAGTATACACAACTTCATTGATTATAATGGCAGCTGTATAGTTGGGATGCATCACAACACACCACTTACATCCTGGGTAAAGGTGTTTGGAGAATGAGGACAAATGAGGATACATGTTATTCCTGTATTCCTGATGAAAAAGGCCCCATGCATCCTCAAATTCATTATTCCCTTTCATGAACATCAGGATGAAGGGCAACACTCTCTGTGCTTTCTATAATATAAACATCATTCAATGTTTATATGAGGAGGCAAGTTATATATTCACTTCAATCGGCCCCAAAAGAACTGTTGTCTATTCTTCTTGAAATCTCTCTAACCTTCTACACACAGTCATGGTATTACAGCATTCCTTGAAGTGTTGAAGCTGTTTTGGAGAAGAAAATTGGTCCTACTCTACATTAGTTTTGGTCTCAATATATTTTGCCCCCCATACATGTCAGCAATTTTGTTAATCTTTTTATGTGGAAAGCTTTCACCAGAGGTTCAATATATATCCTTTATCTCTCTCCACATGCAGCCTTTCTCTCAGAGTATCCATCGAGCTGTTATTACAGCTTTCGATGGACATTAGAGAGAGCAAGATTGATCACACCAAAACTAGACAATTAGCCTTCAGTGAGTCCAGAAATCAACCTGGTCTCATGCTGGGAACACCCACACATTGTGGTCTGTTGAACAAAGACCCATTTTAAAGTACACAGATATTGATTGCGTTTAAAAACACCACTCATAGCCCATGTCATCTGCATCTAAGACCTGTTACAAACAGCGGTTATTCTACATGTTGTGCATGACCATCATTGATCATTGACCTGCTTCAGTCTTTAAAGAGAAATTTTTGTCAGACTCCTATTAAGAGAAATAAGAATAGCGAAGAAGGGAAACAGAGGCAAGAGCTGAAAGCTGGACAGGCCCATTGGGAGATAGCAGATCTCCGAAAGCTCTTGGGTTGAAACAGGTGTTGCGCTATGGTTGGATGAAATGGATGTCAGCCTCAGCAACCATGGGACTGTCAGATCTATGCTAATGAGCCGCATAGATGCATTGCAGGGGTCCGTGGGGAGCAGAGCGGGTTTCTTTGAGCTAGGCAAATGAGCAGTCAGCAGACTACAGCTCTGACACAGCCAAAGAACAGAGGTTTCTTTAGTCTGTTTTTCTTAAAGCTTAGCTCCTTGTTCTTGTGTTGAACTTAAAGTTTTACAAGTTATACTCCAGGCAACACATCATTTCTCTCTGTTTAACCCCTGCAGAAGAAAACTAGCATTTTGTAAAGTGGAATTGAAACCATAATTTATGGTAGCAATTTACTTACCTGTTTGTTTCTTCTGCATTTTCAATGAGAACTAGATTTATTTATTTAATCTATATGTTACTAATATAGTCAATACCACATCAGAAATAAAACCTGTTAAATACTTGTAGCCTCGGAGGAATTATGAAAAAAGGTTGATCTTCTTTTTGATCTTTTTATATACGACACTGTCCATGAGCCTTACAGGCACATCTCACCTTCTCTCTCTTTCTCTTTTTCTGCATGTGTGGAAATGTATGAGTGCAGTGATGTGCGTATAAATGGCGACAGCTCTTCTCAACACTCTGAAACCATGTTCAACATCAATAATGGTGGAGGGGGTGGAACCAGCAACAGGACGAGTGCAGAGAGAGAAAGGTATGAACTTTTTCTATTGACAGAACTATTTGCTTTGTTTACTATTAAAATGAGCAGCCTTATTTACACTGTTTTCAGTAAGTCCCAAAGCAGCATCTATTTAAACAAAATTAACCTCTTACATTGCTTTAAGTATGTAAAATTCCCAGCACTATTTGATTAAAAGTTTTATTGTGACGTGATTTTAAACATATTTGATTGATGTAATCGTCTTCTTTCAAATAATCAGTGACCCTCCAATGGTTAAGGCAGACAACAGCAGCATGTCATTCAGCAGATCACAGATGCCTTATTGTATTTTTTCTCAAATTTTCTTTCTTTTAAAAACCTCTCTGATGTGTCAGCTATAGTGCTTTACACAAAGTAATGGTGGAGGTTTCATCTTCCCTCAGTCCAACCTCCCGGCCCTCCAATTGCCATCCAGATCCCTACTCATGACAGGAGCAGGGTGCTGAGAGGAAACGCACAACAAAAGACTGCTGACATCATGTGATTAGGCACATGCGAACTGATGTTACAGTCATTGTCCCTCCTAGCAATGCTCGTCTTTATCTAACCATGGTCTTTAAAGTCTGACAAGACATACAGGCTGCCACTAAAACAATAACAGACTTGACCCCCAATGTCAGACCCCTGCCAGTATGAAAACACATGTTCTTCTCTCTTCTCATGCACTATTTTTTTTTAAACAAGGCATATTATACATCTGCTTAAAGGGATAGTTCAGCAAAGAATAAAAATGTGTTCATTATTTACTCACTCTCATTCCAAACCTGTATGACTGTCTTCTGCAGAACACTAAATGTTGTTTGTAACTAATTGATTTCCATAGTATAGACACAAATCCACAAAGACATTTCTTAAAATATCTTCTTTTGTGTTACACAGGAAAAAGAAAGTCAGAAAGTCACAGGTTTTGAATGACATGAGGGTGAATAAATTATGACAGAATTTTAATTTTCCCTTTAAAGTCTATCTAATGATAGTAAAAATGACATTTTTGCAATTGTTTTTTATGTTTTTTAGGAATTGAAAACTGCACTATTTGCTTAAACACCCTTTTTGCATGTAAAATAGGAAACGGCTCTCTGCTGCATATTTAGTCATGAGCTACCGGTTTGCTGTCAGGTAAAATATAGTTTTGTAAGTGCCCCATCCTTCAAAAACGCAAAGTTTACATTACAGTGTGACCGGTTCATAAAACAGATTTGAATTCTGCTATCTTCGCTCATGTGCACTCGCTTCCCGAATGCAGGTATTTTGAGTTATTCACACTAGCTGTCGATGGCATGTGACTAATCATAAGGGAAGGTAACGTTTCGATATGGTGAGAACGCTGGCAGATGGCACCACAGGAATGTGCACAGTCCCAAGCCTTTCAATAGTGACTATCCTGAGCTGTGATGTGAGAGGCAGCATACAGGGAAAATATAAATCCACTTCACGCTTTTAAGAGCCTTCCAATCAGTCACTGCCAAAGCATCTACTATAACACAATAAATTATTTGTGATTTATGTGTTGCTTTGATGTTTTTTATATTATGTTTTGAATAGCCATACATGTAGAAAGATGCTTTTTGGCCCCATAATATAGTGCCATCTGCCAGCAACTGGTTCTTGTTATACAACCAAACATTGACCCCTTTGGTTTCTACAGATTGGATTTAAGAAATGCTTTTTTAACTGGGGAGGAAGATTTGAGCTAAAAGTTACAATATGATTTTATTGCACTTTGACTTTATTTCACTTTGACTCCTCTAATTACGAGCACTTTAAATTACATGATTGTAATATGAACCACAAGTGGTACTTTAGGATGATTAGGTCCAGAATCAGATTCCTGAAAAGTTTATGAAATGCAGATTTAAAGAAATAATGTTACTTTTGGAAAACCGATTGTTTGTAGCTCTTATCTGCAAAGTGAACCCTTGAGGGTGCATTGTTTGGCACAGAATTGTTCTCTCCCTTGGATTAATCAATTCTGCTTGCATTCTCATTTGTCTCTTTAGATAAACACATCTGCTAAATAAGCACTTGCGAATGATTTCTTAAATCTGTTTCATCCTGTTAGAAAGGATTTACCTTGACCAAGCAAACTGTTATAAACAGGCATATCTTGTGCAATCTAAAGCTCCTCTAGCACAGTGCGGAGTTTAAATCTCTGTCATATCAGATCAGACCAGAATCACCCGAAAACTGTGCAATGCTGTTGCAACACTCTGTGTAGCTGTCACTCATCATGCAGTGGGGATGTGTGTTGTTTCCAGGACCAGCAGGACGGATTGGGGTTCACAGAGAGAGATGGGTCTGATGAATGCGGTTGGTCTACAGCCACGAAATCCTGCTCCCACTATTACATCACAGGGGACACAGACGCGGAGTCCGTGGTTACGAAATGGAGAGACGCAAACCGATCGTGACCTTGAGGATGAACCCCAGCAACCCAGCACTTCCCATGGGTCACTGGTTACTGAAGGTGACAATCTCCATGCGAGTCAAAACATCATTTAGTCTTGAGCTCACGTGCTCAGGTTTGTCCTTGAGATGAAATAAATCAAATCTTGGTTAGTTTTACGTCTTTTTAGCGCAAACAGAATTAATTGGCTGCTTCTCTCTGCTCTTGGCTTGAAGATAAAAGCAAATCATTCTTCTTCAGTCTCACCATAAAAACACAATTACAACTGCTTGGATTGTTTGTCCCGGTTTCATTCCGTAGCCCATAGGGTGAAGTCAGAAAGGTGAAGAGAGAAGATTGCAAGCTGCGTTTTATCTTTTATGCTAATTGTAATTACAGAGGACGGGAGAGGCCACTTCACTGGGCACCCAACAGCTAAATCACTCAAGTTAATATGTCGGCAAAATTGCTCTTGTGTTTAGGGGGAAAAGCTGAAGCAGTAAACACTGCAAACTTTGCATCGCACGTCTTTTTACTGGTACCAGACGCACCCTATCAGCCCCAACCTATCGCTGCTCACTTCAGAAGCTTCCGCTTAGCAATATTACTCTTATTTCTTATGTGTTGCATTTAGCAGCATGCCAAACAGATGAATAAGCATGTGTCCATAAAACTCAAATATCTTCAGGTCCCAGATATAAATCACGGAAGGAAGTGGAGCGATAAAGGATTTAACCCAGCTGACATTTGTATTTTTAGACGGTTGGTCTGTATCCTGCTGTCTGCTTAAACGTGCAGTTTTATTTATAAACCTTGTTATTGCCAAAAGCAGTTGTTGGTATGCTGCTGGGAGTTCTGCTTGGGAGAAGTGTAGTGTGTGTAAAATATTTAGAGGTTTATAATTAATAAGTAGCATATTTCCATATGGAATATAAATGTAATTATCACCATCTGTCTGTAAATGTACAGTTGGGTTTGCCATGTTTTCTCTAATTTTGTCAGTCCAAGTCAGTTCAGTTTAATTCTGTAAACAGTGTTTCTAGATTTTAAGTTTTTCTGTCCACACTAACTAGTTAACTAGAATCTGTAATATATGCATGGATTTTCTTCCGTATTTTTTCAATGTGTAGTGTGTACCGAAAAGCAGTCAGTGCCGAACATGACCAACCTAGTAAGTTGCCTTTATACACTAGTCCACTACTGACTAGAGGAAGAATAATACAGTAACGTAACAAACATTAAAGTAAGAAGAGAATTCAGAGTAATAACCTTAGATATTTATTGAAGTTGATATATCAGACAGATTTTTAGGGGGATCAGATGAAACACAAAGCCCTCCTAAAAAAAAACAAATACACAATCAAAAATATTGTATTTTCAAAACTTCATTAAAAAACAAATATGATAGCACAGAATAACATGTAAGAGTGGTAATAATAATGGCTAACATTTACTAACAAAGTAAAGCCAGGACTTTATAAAGTTGACATTTAACATTTCAACTTAAAGAGTATTATAGGTTAGTGGTTTTAAAGTTTATTAGCTGTAACTTGGAATTTGTAGTGGGGAGAATTTTAAAATGACTATTTAAATTAAGTAGGATAAAGAGATTAAAAGTAAGGGAGGAGATGGGAGATCAAATCACCAAGCAAATGCCGCCACAATCGGCACTGCCTGAAGCCTCCTGTAAATTGACTGGCTCCTCCTTGAGCATTGTAGACAAATCATTAGTTCAGGAGAAAATAGAGTACTACAAAAAATGAAAAAGAGGAAAATAGAAACAGGAGAAAGTATATTCCTTTTCATTCTGTGCTAAACCTAATTGTTTAAATGTTGTCTAGGTACAAAAATATAAACATGTAAATTGAAGAATATTGAACACAACCTGAAGCTATTAGTTCTTAGTTCTTACACTTTAGTTCTTATGAATTAGTTAGTAAGCTGTCTGTATAAACCTGGTACATAGTGTACAGAACCAGCCAATCAGATTAGAGCTTGCAAAATGAAAAAGTGCTTTCCAGTTTTGTGTTAAATAAATGAAGTACTCAATAGACACTGGGTGTGTTGTCCCAGGCTAAAAAGTTTTTGTGCGTTATTCTAATGCATTCTATGCTAAACTAAATAGATTTATTTTTACTAATATCTGTTTGTCTGCAACTTGTTTTTAGTACCAGATTCTTCATGAATGTATTTGTTTTGTGGTGTATGTGTAAGGTCAAATATACAGCATCTTTGCTTAAAGCAGCACCTGTGAGTTACTGTCTCTGAGGTACTACAGGTGGCAAGAACTTGATGACTCAAAGTTTTAGGGTAGAGAAGTTTACATCTGAGTCTCTCACCTCAAGGAAAGCCATCTTCCCACACATAGAATGCACACTCCCTGCAGTGAGATCTGTGGGCGAGGGTTAAGTGTGCTACAGTGTTGTTTTAAACCGCAGTCAGTGAATAAGAGGTTTAGGGTTTGTATTAGCATCCCTTTCTATGTGTTTTATATAATGAGTTCGAGGGAAAATCCTGTTACTCTATATAAAGAATTACAGCACATAGGCACAGACATTCTCTTAGTCGCTTGCTTTCTGTCATTCCCTTAGTTTTCTATCTGTATGGTTAACACTGTATTGAATATACAGTACAGTTTGCTTCTCAGGTTGTTCAAATTTTTGCTCAACATGTTGTTTTATAACGCATCATTTCATATTAGGATTCAGGCAGAGAAATAGAGAACCCAAAAACTTAAGACATTTACTTAGAAGGTGTTTAGTTATGTTTATGTGAATTATGTTTTTGCGATAACAACCACCAGGCTGTACATTATCCTGCTTATTAGATGGCTTGCCACATGAGCAAATTATTAGACACAAAATCATTTTAAACACAAATGTCTGCTAAGACACAACATATGAACAGACTTACATGCCATTTGATTGAATTATTTGTAATTTAATCTTATATATGTTATTTCTATGTAATTTATTCGTAAGTAAATCATTTTCAAGGTCAAGTTGACACACAGTACCCGGATGACCCTATGTTAGTAGTTTTAAGCAGTTGTTATCATAGAATAACATGTCTTGGAATGTTGCAACTGGCCAATCAAAATCAAGTATTCCAGAGCGCCGTGTAATACATTTTGAGAGCCGAGGGACCTGATTTTAGCATACTATCGGTTTTCCACCTCTCTCTTCATGTGCCTGAATGAATTGAGTTTGTTGACAGGTGACAGATGGTCGACTTGAACATGATTTTGCTACACCTGTCTTTTAGGGGGGAGTATTAAATTGAAACAAGTCATCTCTATGGACCTCTACACACTACAGTAAGTTTAGAAATTCATCCAAATTTAGAACAGACCCGGAGCTGTTGATATCTCAGGTCAGTGAGTACAAACCAAACTGACAATACTTTAGGTCAAACTTTTTCTAGTAACAAAGTGTGTTCATGTACACTACTACAGTATATATAATGTCATGCATGTGTGTATTACATTCGGCATATTTTGATATTTTTTGTTTTAGTGCTGTAAGATTTGGTGTTTTTGGTTTAGATGCATTTTGCTTACTTGGGCAGTATGTGAAAACCCTAATCTGGCTTTGTTGTGGTGTTTATCATGGAGTTCAGATTTACCACTGCAAGTAATATGAGATGGGTTTGTTTGTTATGTAAAATCACAGTTACTACTCTTGTTTTGTTCAACTTTAGATTTAGATGGGCACTATAACCTTTCTCCAAGACCTCATCATCCGCCTGCGGTCGGACAGACTCTGGCCTGTCTCATTATCTCACTTCTTGACGTTTAGACACATTAGAGCGGTTCTTTATAGAGAACTGTCCTTTCAGTTGTCATCAGCAGAATACCAGCCAAAGGTCAAACGACTTTTCATAATCTCTCTCTTTCTCTCAGCTATGCGTGTCCTTTACCTCTCCAGCTAAACACACATAATTTGCATACACAAACGTGTGTTTAGTGTGACAAGCATTTTCGAAAGCGTTTCTATGTGTTTGGATAGCTACAGTTGTTGAAATATTTACAGTGACTCATACACCTTTAGGGGGATTTACTGTACAGTCTGTCAAAACATTCACACTGTATCCTCTGCAGAATAAAGCACCACATTTTTCATTCTGACAGTGTCTGATGCTTAACGCTTGTTTGTGTGATACCGTAGTTATGTAGAGGCCAGAACTGAGCAGAATAAATGGTGTTTGTGAAACTGGCCAGATAAAAGTATGTGTGTGAGCTTGTTTCTTTTGTTTTATTTTAGAAAATGAGTCCTCTCTCTCTTTCTCCCTCTCAGCTTTCTCATACGCTCACAGTCATTTCAGAGATATAACAGATTCTGTACATGAGATAAATAAAGTATAGCTCATCAGAGACAAATGTATTCCTTACAGAGCCCTCTGGCTGCAGTGAAAGCTTAGGGAACAGATATGATGTTTTTTATTGTTCAGTCGGCACAAACCCCACGAGAAGATGCTCCACGCTGAGCCATTTAATTGTCCCATGCGGGCTGATATTGGCTCGGTCATTAGCTCTGTATGAACGAAAATGCCGATGTGATAATAGCGCTTCACACAGGGTCCCGCCGGCTCAGTCAAAGAACTGCATTCAGAGCTCCGACAGATTTTTGAGTCCCCTAAAGGACACCCACAGTCAAATTGTAAATGATTGGAGCATATTATTATGTTCATTGGATTCTATTCCATGTTGTTTTCAGCTTCTATGCATTGTATGTTTGATATACAGTCAGTTACCACAGACTTTGAACTAAGTTTGCAATGATTTTGTGCTTCATGGCAAGTGTTTTCTGAAGCCATGTGGGCAGACTGATTTTAATGGCGCTATTGTGCCTTATTCTAAGTAAATTTTGTTATATTGGGTCCTGATAACAGGTTGTGTACTTTGGTCATCTTTAAGAGCTGTTGTCCAGAAGTGTTTGATTTCTCGACATAATCTCGACATTGATTGAAATGAAAGGGAATGTGCACAGTTGGAGGTGTTGTACAGGCAGCACAATGAGCAATCACATGACAAATTATTGACCCTGAACCTCGAGTGCCATTTGGTACCTTACAAACAGGAAACTATTCAATCACTGTAAAGACTCATTGAATTGGGCATATTTTGCCTGCCAGCTGAGATAAGCTTAAACAGCAGAATGTACTTGTCACAGTTCAGTTGTTGGCTGCCTTGATGGACTGAATAAGTCATTATGAAATACATTTTTGTTTTGTCATATTTTGTCACTTGGAATGACGTTGTTACTGATAAGAACACATAGCTCACTGTCTTTTGTCTTATACTTGATGAGATACTTTGCTGCAGGTGTCAGAAAATATTGAGGTAATAGCCCCATAGATTAGGAGAAATCTTTTCCATCATTCATGTCTGAGGTTGTTGTTTTTGTGGGCTTTTAGTCTGACATCTCTTTTATCATTCTTTCAACTGACAAATGCATTTGAATTGTTTTATGGATGCGTAATCAGATTTATGACTGAGCATCCATATATTGCAAAAGCAGTACAGGAAATGTTCAAGCTTCACCTTAGAAATTGGATCACAAAATGATAAATAACAGTGTTACCAATAGAGGACAGACTGTATTAATCTACTAAAATGTTGAGATTGCTGTTTCTCTGCAGACATTTCCATCATGGGATTATATGAATTTGCTGTTTTAAGCAGCTTCAGAGAACATTCAAGTTTTTGCCAGAGAACCTGCACAACAGGATCTAAGTGGATTTAATCCATTTTATCAGACAGAATGAAATTTCTAACTCATGTTTCTATTACAGTTGTCAGTTAACAACTACTAATAAATCCTGGTTTTTATTTTATTTGTAGCTTTGAATTGTTTGTTAAAGAGATATGTATGAGCTGACGTTGATGTTTTCATTCTTTCTTAGCTCCAGACTCTCTGGATTTAGACACTTTTGCAGAAGATTTTGGGTCTGAGGTGGTGCCAGAGACACCTCCCCACAGTCGACCTCAGGAAGATGACGGGTCAGATCTCACTGAAGCCAACACTGACATCACAGGTAACCAACACATACAAACCTGTCAGATGTTACACTAGTACATTGTAGTACATCACAGGTCATCTGTGGAGCACACTTCTTCATAATTCAAAACAAAGAATGCAAAAGAAGGCACTGATCAGTGCAAAATAATTATGAAGACAGACACTAAAGCTTAAAAAGGATTGTTGATGCTGATGCAAGTATGTGCAACTTGCTTTCACACTCACACAGACTGAACTTGATTCAAAGTGCCTAAACGTTCCATGAAGATCAAAGAATCGAGTTTGCAGAAACAGTTGTTTAATAATTAAAGAACTATTGTGGTTTTTTTTAATTGCACTGTACCTTTAAAATAAATTAGGTCCATTTAACATTGGTTAGACAAGATGTAAAACAGCACTGTTCCAGCTGTTTAAAAGCATTTATTTGTGTTAAACAGTCTCCCACATTAAACCGTTTGAGTCAGCACACCCAGTTTTTATTCTTGGCTAGCACTTTATGTCACTTGATTCTTAAAAGGCCAGGCTCTTTTATTATTGTGTTCTTCCCTCAAATGTATTGATCTCAGAATACAATGAAGTTGTAGTTTTGTAAAACTTTGTCAAGACCTTATTAGCTCTCCCTCTCTTGCTGTCTCTCTCAGGTCAGGAGTATGTTTCAGGTATCCAAAGGTTAATGGCTGAGGGAGGAATGACTGCAGTTGTCCAGCGGGAGCAGAGCACCTCTATGGCCTCCATGGGCAGCTTTGGCAACAACATTTTTATCAGCCACCATGACTCTGAGACAGGCGTGGACGCACAGGGACACACTCATTCATGCCCCGCCCCTGGCCCCTCCTCCATCACTCCTTTGTATTTTGCTGAAGCTGCAGGTTCCAGCTTCCAAATCATGGGTCATCACATTAACACAGCTCAGGGCTCTTCTACAGAGGTAGACACGGTACCCCTCGTAGAACACGAGAGATTTCACACCTCCCTCCTTTCACATGAGTTTTCCCCTTTTTTCTCATCTGCTATAGACACAAATGGTCCATCCGCTTCCATGGAAACAGACAGTCTCGTGGAAGGGGAGGAGCTTCATGATTTTGCATCCCTCCCTCCATCATTACTCTCGCCCTCTCTTTCACCCGTGAATAATAATGACTACAGAAGCAGTGAAAATAGTTATCATGGAGATGAGTATGGGCGGTAAAAGTCAGGATGAATTTGTGATACCTCTAGAAATATTTGCACTTAACTCTTGTGTTTCCCTGTTTTCTTACAATCAGTGTTCATCTGCTGTTTTACACTTTCATGTATGACAGAAGATGGAAAACAAGAGATGTCCTCTGCTGCGTTTAAAGCAGCAGCTTTAGAAGAATTTTGTCTATTCCACCTTATACGTGTTTCAGTTTTGCAAAAGACCTGTTTGTGTTGCCTGTTTATCTTTACGGAGAACATGCAGAATAACGTGTGTATTTTTGGTGTGAATGGTGGAGAGACAGCATGTAAAAGCATCACTTACATTAGGCCCTGGGTTTGCAGGAATCTAAAGCAGAGATTACTAAACTGGAGATAAAGTAAGAGAAATTTCAGTCACTTTTTATGGGTGTTTAAACAGATGTGATGCTTTCATCACTGTGGTTTTATTTTTTTTCTCACAAACTTGAAAACAAGAAAAAAGACAGAATGGAATAATATAATAATGTGTTTTTCATTTCATACACGGCTTATAATATGACAAAAAGCAGCCTTACAGAATCGCCAGCTGTCATCCACATGGCAGGGTCAGTCTTCTTCACACTCATTGTTACCACAGGAACGCCTGAAGTGTCTTGCTTTGCCCCTAAACAGAAAATGGTTTCTGAAAAAGGAGCCTTCACTTCCCTAATTGATTCTAACAGTTACAGTAAACAGACTCAGAGAGCCTCACTTTGGAAAACAGATGTATATGTGCACGTGATTGTGAGAGAGACACTAACCCAGTTCTGTCATTAACTGTAGATTATAAAAGCCTGTTTGAAAGTTAAGCAGACACCTGACAACATTTGTGCTACATCCTTCCCTTTCATTTCTTATGTAGCAATCTGCTGTTTCAGAACCAGTTCTGAGAAGCTCTGTGTTCACAGAGTGTGTCTATGACATTGAACTTCAAAGTGTGTCCCAGTCTCTGTTGTTGAGCTTTTTCAATTTAGAGGCATTTTGGCTCCAGCAGTTTTAGGCTTTGACCAGCTGTCCACAAACATTTTTTCCTGGAGCTGTTAGCACTAGATAAACTAAAGGACTCTCAACTAGAGTTACCACTAAATGTGATGGAAATATCACTTTTGTTGAGTGTACCTCCTGTTGACATGTAACTTTTGGAAGGATCTTCATAATATAATGCCTCAGTGTAGAAATGCCAGCCAGCAGTGTCATCAGACAGTGTTACAGTACTGCTGTTTTTTATTTTCTGTTCACAGCCTAAAGCATAATTTTCTGCATTAAATGGAGAGACTCTCTAAGCTTCTTTTGGCAAACCACTTTATCCTGTAAATGATTGTCTGGCATTGTCCCAGCACCAAGTAACAGAGTACAACCCTGTGCTTTGGTAAATAATGTAACCTCTGCTTTAGAGTTCTGCTCACTGGTCTCTCCTACAGTAACAAACAACAACAATATTAATGTGTATTTGTATTTGGTGCGAAGAACAAATTAAAGCAGCTCTTATCATGTGCACTCTTCTTACGGTTTATGTACTCAACATTAAAAGTGACTTTACTTTTGTTTCTGTATTATGTTTGTGCTATTCTGTTTGTTTGTTGTTTAGAAAACCGTGTTATTAAAAAGATTTTTCTTTTTAAAAGAGATAATGGAGGCAAAATGTTTGACTGTAGCTGCTCCCTGGGAAAACACGATCCTGTATGTGATTTGAAAGGAATAAAATGATAACAAACATATTGTGTAAATGTTTGCTTGTGTGCCAAAGAGAGATAATGATGAAGATGCTCAGGGATGTGCAGCTGGAAGCGTTTCCGTTCTGAATGTATTTATATTGTGGGCTTTTTTCTTTGTAGATGGCCAGTGTCAGACGTCTCGCGTTCCTCTACTTTTGACAGCTGCAGTCTTTTTTGATATATTAGATGCATCCCAGAGGAAAATGTTATTGCTTATATTTATAGATTTGATGGAGTTGTGCTTCATCTAAATATCAACTTAGTCTCAGATGGGATTAGACAACTAATAAAATACATTAAGAGTATGGAGCTGTAAAATAATTGTAGGCTGAGCAGTTACAAAATTGTTGGATATGTATAAATTTGATGAAATAATTATTTTCATATTAAGTCCATTGTATAAAATATTTTAGTGTTTGGGATGCTTCTGTAGCCATGTCACAAGTTATATTATACTCTGAACTGTAAGAAGAGTCAGTGGTGTTCACTGTGCTTTAATAGAAAGGGTTTACACTTTGAAAGAAAAGGAACTGTGACTAAGATTCTCAAACCTGAGATCTTCCTCATGAATGGGCCTTTAAGATTCTATGGCATTCAGCAATATATTTAAGTCTGAGGTATTTTAATGAACCGTAATGAGATGTGTGTAAGCTATAGCAAAATCAGAGAAGAAATATCAGGACTGGGTCTGTGAGTCCTGACACAGGTTATTTTGAGGTTTCAAGCCTCCCTGAAGATTCCACTGAATCAGTCTGTGTTTGAGTTCCTGATCTTCCAGCCCTGTAATTACGGTCTCCGGTGCTCAGATTCACCCAGCACTCTGAGACAGGTGAGATCTGTAACAACTATCAATTCGTGGTATAAATCACACCCGTGGAACTTTTTAAAATCGCACACATTCATCATCATCCAGGCATGTTTTAAAACGCGACTGCCGAAAATATGCTGCTATAAAGGCAAAATGCAGTAAACCAATACAAGAACCACCTTTAGTGCTTTAGGCTCCATTCAACTTAAACTGAGTGGTGGCTAATTGCTGTTATGGATCCAAGACAGCAGAGGGCTCATTATAAGAGACAATACGACTCCAGAGAGGCTTGCTGCCACACATACATGCACATTGCCTGGCTAATCACTGTCAGCCTGACAAATATCAACATTATTTTAATTGAAGGCCTGAGAAATCCATTTCTGTGATGGAATGATGCAGTTCCTGCTTCCCAAGGCTATGAGATTGTTTGTATTGTGGAAACGATTATATGCTTTTCCCTAAAGACTCTGAGAGATCCCTGCTGTCTGGCACTAAATTTGTTAGCCATTAGCCTAATGTGTGTTATTTTAAACATTGCTGACTGTGCGTTCTCTGTCTCCAGTCTGATTTTGTGGTATTGGTGCTATGAATGGAGAGAGGTGGAAGGCAGGACATGATTAATTTAAATGTTTGATTACCAAGATGAGGTGAGTAATATTCAGCTGGTCATGTGATCTCAAAATGTCAGCCCATGTGGCATTTTGTTTTTTGTCAAATATGATAGCTTTTTGTATATCACCGATATGATTTGTGTCTTCATCTCATGTGAGTTTAAACCTCTTTCCAACTTTTTTAAAGAAAGAAAATACTAAGTGCACCTTCAACCTGTGAGTGTGACAAAAGCATGCACAGCATTTCAGACCATTTCAGGTATTTTCTGTGGAATCAAAGCACTAATCTACATACTGACATGATTATAGTGTTGCATTATCACCTACACTAACACGGCTCACTCTCCAGAGAACTGCTGTTGCATAAAGTGCTCCACACAGAAGCTCAGAAACAAAAAGCTGCATCGCCACATAAGTGGGCATTGTGTGTGTGTGTGTGTGTGTGTGCGTGCGTGTGTGTGTGTGTGTGTGTGCCATTTTTCTCAAAGCACACATGCACACATGCACAGACACGCTTTGTGAGAGAATAGATTTAATGACAGGTGTTTTCTGAGAAAGGCTATTATGCAAAGCCACTCTTAATTGTATAATGTGGCGGATAAACAGAGTGGGCTGAGGTTAATGGAGATGACTACAGTAAAACATGCTGCTAATGATCCAGCCCATTTACTACTGCAAAAAATCATCAGCACAGCATGTAACCATTATGTATCTGTTTATGTAACAATTACATATCTGTTACATGTTTCTGTAACAGAAATTGCATGTTGTACAGGTATTTGTTTGTTTCTCTCTGAAATGCAGCTTATTTACACTGCTAATAAAGCCACTTGCACTGTACATGAAGTGTCAAAGATCACCTTCATATGTCATGACCTATTGATAAATACCGACATTGATTAATGAATGAATGACCAGTGAGACACATGCTATAATCCCTAAACTGAGTGTAATTTTGTTGTTTTTCTTGCAATGTAATAAGCAGGATAAAATGGAGGTAGTCTGTCATTATGGCAAACCCCTTCAGGGTGATGCACTTGCTCTCCTCAGGTCAACACAGACCCTGTCGGATTTATTTAGACAATAAAGTACAAGAGGCCTAGGTATATTGCAAACATTCTGCTATGTGCCTAACAAATGCTTCAGTTGGTGGTGAGTGTGAAAATGGTACAGTTGTGAGTGTCTTATTGCTTTAATAAAAGTTACCATATGATAATATTAGATCCACAAATTCTATTTAATTGTTTTGTAAAATTAGGTCACGTGAAGATACAGAGCAACTTGTAGAGAGGTTATATTTGTGGTTAAACATAAATAAAACATGGCTTTTGTGCAGAACAGAATGTTTACAATAATTACTAGCTGACTGTACTGTAAGATTTTTTTACTGTACATTTTATCCACTGATATAAATGGTTATACATGATATTGACCACTGTATGATTCAAATGATAAAATTTTACAACCAAGGAAAAAAGTCCAAGAAAGCTAACAAATAAAGATACTTTCACAGCCACTAAGGTTATATGTAATATAGAGCAAACAATATTTTTGCATATCCATGGATATGTATACTTTTTTTCCATTATTACATATGCTTAGCCTATGTTTTATTAATATTTGCCCAGTAAATTACTTTTTTTATATTGTTTTGTATTGCATAAGTAAAGAGAATCAACGGTCAAATGTTTTTTCCACATAGTAGATCTTAACTGGGTTTTACTGTCTGACTTTTCTGTGTCTGCAATTTAATTTTATTTGTCACATCAAGATAACGGCCAAATAAATCAATCGATTTGTGAATAATATTCAGAGGAGCTCACCAAGCACACAGTGCGAGTAAAGTACTGATGTAAGCTAAGATGTTTCCACAGACTTTGAAGTGTATTTAATAAGGCAAGGCTGTTGTGACAGAAAACAGCACACTGGGAGTTGGTAACAATCTTCAAACAAAAAACAAAAACAAAAAAAGTGGCTCTCTTTACAGTAGCAACCAAAGCCTGTCCAAACTTTCTGTCAATAAAATAAACTAAGAGAAACTAAGCTGCATGATCTTGTAGAGTTTTTAATTGCTGAACACACATCTTTTCAATAAAATCTTCTGACAGGAATAAAGAATTTGTTTGTGTTTTGGTTTTACATTATATACTGTAACAACCAGGGCAAAGGCCAAAGTTAAATAGATAATATGATAAAATCACGTTTTTCCTGATCTTGATGGAGATGTAAGTAACCCTTTTTGTTTGTACAGGGTTCTAGCTAAAACCATTAATCATGCAAAGGGCCATTGAGCACCTTTTTTGGAGTGCATTTTTGTATAAAAGTATCTCCAGAGCTCCTGCCTGTTTGTTCTGGAATGTTATTTGCACACATAAAGAAAATGAAGAGAGATGAGCTTACATTTTCAGCCTGATGACTTCTAAAAATACATTTGGAAACAAATGGATTGGATGTTGTTTTTTCAGCCAGGAAGTTAAACACTATAAAAGTCTCAGATGAAAGAGTGTTTTAAATGCTTCTGTCTCTTAGCGTGTATTTCTGTCCATTAAAAAAGGATGTTCATTGTTGCATTACATTAGCTTAATTTTCCAACAACAGCTTTGTTTTTAATCAGATTAATTATTTATTTCTCTCTCTCTCTCTCTCTCTCTCTCTCTCTCTCTCTCTCTCTCTCTCTCTCTCTCTCTCTCTCTCTCTCTCTCTCTCTCTCTCTCTCTCTCTCACACACTTATCTTTCACATTTAACCAGATGCTGTACCTCTTTGTCTTTTGGAGGTGAATAATGATTTTCATACAAACACACATCTCTCGAAAACACATAGAGCACACTACACTTAGAGCCACTGAGAGTGTTACATAATAACCTAAATGGGTGGAAATCTAAAAAGTGGAGAGAGAGACCTACAGCAGAGAGAAGGAGAGGTTTGATAGAGAGTCTAAGGTTGAAGCTCTGTATCTATAGCTCTGTGTCCATATTTAGATGAAAATTGAATGCATATGTATATATGAATATGTATATGCATGCATGAATAGATGTTCTATCAGTATTCCAAAAGCAGGACAGTTCATTTTTAATGTAACCAAGCTCCAGTGTGGTCCATGGTGGAACTAATTGGAAGATAAAGTTTGAAAAGGTTTCCTGCCATTGCCACCTTCAGACTAAACATGACATAATTTACAAATGAAAGTAAAAGGAGGAGGATAAGGTCATCTTACTTTTATTTTTTTATTTTTTTAAATAATATTTTATATTATTATTTGTTTTATTACTTATTATTTGTTTACACAGTACAACAGTAAAAAATGCTTTTTACAAAAGCCCCTTAAGCAAAAGCATTTTCTGACTAAGTAATTTACGTCTTGTGATTCTCGCGATAGCAGAGTAAGTAACCTTGATATCAAAATACCGCGAGAGCGGGTCTAAATCATACCGAGCAGTCTGCGTTTGCACACCGGAAAGTTTGACTACAGTTGTCACGGAGTTGTTTAATAAAATAGGGAGGCGAAAATTCGTAACCCACAGAGGTTTTGAATGGTTTGTTTATTACCGAGCATGGAACACAATATTACAAACCTGATAGAAGTTCCTGTAGCTGGACGTCTGAAAAGGCAGGATTTGGATAAAGGTTTTGGATGACACCGTGTATATTCATGATTCATCTCTGTGAGTTACCGACACACATGACACAACAACAAAGTGCTCTTGTTTGTTTTCCAGTGCAGTTTCCTTCATTTGCACAGCCAAAACACGACTTTTAGAAAAGTACGGGTGACAGGTGGTAATGAAAGACATTTGTCACAACCGCTGACTACCTCTTTATGTACAGTAAACGTATTCCTGTTTAGTACTGTGCAAAAGAGCTGTCAATGGAAGTGTGTTGTGTAAACGTGTATTAATTCTTTTTATCTCTCCCTTTTCCTATGTCCTGTATGAGTGGCATAGCGCTGCACGTAGTGCTATCACGTAAACTTTTATTAATTTTTAATTCCAATTTAGTCCAATGAGAGAGAGAGAGAGAGAGAGAGAGAGAGATGTGCATGAAATCAAATCTATTATCCAAACCAATATTCCCCTCGGTCCTAATACACCACTCTCTGAATCAAAGTGCCCATCAGCCAGTAATGGTGTGTTTTAGTCAGCAGTGACACTTCCAGCCAAAGATTGAGGGGCTGGCTTTTAGATAATGCACATAAAGTTGATTTACATAGATACTTTATTGAAGTTTTGTAACCTTGATAAACATCAGCAGAAAGGAAACCAAGAAAAGTCATTTGCTAGGTCAGCATTCAGTTAGCTGTTGCCTTTCAGTTTTATTCAACATCATCTATTGTTTTAATGAGTCTAACTCAGGCCTTTAGTTTCTGTTATTCAATAGTCTTAAATCTTAATCTTTGTTTTTCTAGTGCCATATAACACAGTGGAGGTTTGCTTCATAAAAGACACCATATATACACTAGACAACAAAATAAGTCAACAAAATCATCATTCAGTCAAGATTTAGCAACGGCAGTTCCACAAATCCAAAGTCAACATAGGAAGACATATTAATGTAGGCTTAACTCCAGCTGGTTCATATCTCAGTTGATCTCAGTTTGAAAACAGCATGTCAGTATGTCTGTGATATAAGTCTAATGAACTTATTTGCTCACGGATGTCTTTTCCTAATTCTTCTTCTCACATAACAAAAAACAGCAGTGAATGAATTACAACTGATACGTAAACGTAATAGTTTTATTATATCCTTCTCTCTTTTGTCATACTCACTCTAGTGATTCACTACATTTCCAAATAGTCTGTAGCAGGATTAAATAAGTGAAATAACTGTCATCTCTTGTTTTTGTTTTTTTGTACAAAATTACATCTGCACAGACAGGCTTTAGTAGTATTAAAGTTTTTCATTATATTTTCAATTCTGGGTGAATTTCCTCTAAATTCACTGCTGCTCTGTCTCTCTCTCTCTCTCTCTCTCTCTCTCTCTCTCTCTCTCTCTCTCTCTCTCTCTCTCTCTCTCTCTCCCCTCAGCCATCATTCTGTAGTCAGATCATCAAGCTCAGTGTTCATACTGAATTAATGAGTAATATTTCAGCTTCCTGTTACTGCACATACACTGTACACATTTAGTTGAGACATCTACTCATGTCTCACACAGGAGTGCCAATCTGTCTCACCTCATTAGCAACTCCCTCAGATCTCATTCACTTCCCTGTGGTCTGTGTGCATGTGAAACATTACTGTCTGATATTGTAGACATCATATTATAAAAGAATTGTAAGCTGATGCAAAGTCTTCTCTTTGGCCTTGACTCCATTTAATTGCATATAATTACATTTAAGTCAAATTAAAGCTAATGTAACAAGCTAAGGCATTATTGAAATTGTATGGCTTAAAAGTCTGTTTTAGTTTTTGGGAATAAACATTTTAATCTTTTTGTTAGAATCTCTTTGTATACATTTATTGTAGTGTTTTATCTCTTGTCTTCAAAATATTTACCACATTGTTTACCCTATTTATTGATTTGGGTAGTTTTTAAGTAGTTTAAAATTATTCAGGACTGAGTTGATGGTTTTTTGACCATTTTTTATAGCCTATGACATCATTCGCATATACACATATCAGTCATGCGAGTTTAAAATGGCAGAAGGAGGCGAAACACAGAAGCGAATATTAAAAAATGCACCTACAAATTTTACCATGATTTTTACCAATGAGAAATTAGTTGATCTCATGTGAATTTTACCAATGCATCGTGATGCATCGTGAAATCGAATTGAATCGAATCGTTGACATGGTAATCGTAATCGAATTGAATCGTGAAACCAGTGCCAATTCACACCCCTAACAATGACACAGGACAGTCAATATAAAGTTTCCATCCTCTTGCATGAATCTCCTTCCATTCCCAAGCTCTTCCTTGCTCTCTCATTTCACCTCCCCACCCCATCTCAAAGGCACTGGAGCATGGAGTCTTTGTTCTTGCACCTGAGTGAGTGAATATGTGTGTTTGTGTCCAGAATTTTACAAGGATTGACTTAATCAGGCCAACAATGTTTTTAAACAGAAGTCCCAAATCTCAGCACATGCCCCTGGAGCACATATTCTCCATTTTAAAAAGCACATGCATCAACACACATGTGCAATCAAGCATGAGCTATGAACTGCACAAACATCCCTTACAGTGTCACATAACTCATCAGATACCAAGAACTTCCTTTGTCCCCTGCAAACCAGACTACTTGCATACTGTCTTGGGACTGTCTGAGAATGTTAAAATATAGGCCTGAAGGAGAGACAGAATTTCAGTGGGTCAGTCTTGTCACTGGGAATGTTGCAAACTGCGCATTTTGCCTGTAAGTCTGTCAGTTATTTTAATGTCATTTTTCTGTTCTGTTGCCTACTGATAAAGAAATTGGTTGTTTCATTTGTTATTTCAGCGTTTCCTAAATAATCAATGACATTAAGGGTGAGGGGGGGTTGTTAATGTTGCTCATTCTTCCACCTTGTAGGGTAACCACTTGAAAAGAGTGATATAAGTGATTTATAGTCAGATTGTTTCCATATAATAAACACTTCAGCGAGAGTAAATTGGCAAAATACAGCTTTAGACATGTTTTTCTTTTTTCCTGACCTGATAAAGTCAAACCGTACTGTGCTCAGCCTCACCCAGATAAAAAGCTTTAAATGTAGGTTGGAAGTGCTGGACAAAAGTCTAATTGATCTGACCTGTGCCCCTGTGTGTCAGGGTTGTTTAATAGCCATGGAGAGAATAATCTGCTGAGGTTTTGAGGCTGTAGAGAAGCAGCTTCTGTGCAATGTGGTTTGCATGGTAGGTGTAGGGAGAAAGCATCAGTGCTGATACAATCGATTAGAGCCCTGCCATGGCTGTGCTGAGGGAGCTGGGTTAATGTGGACACTAACAATCTCCTCACAACGTAGAGGAGTGGAGAAATCTGAGGTTTACTAGTACACTTACTCTTTATTTCAGGACCTTAAATATTGGAAGGCCTCTATTGAATATTGATTTCTGACTGTGTTACAGTTACTGGTGGATTGAGAGATGTGACTGCATACCAGAAACCCAGAACGTTATAATCCTAATCTAAAATATGGTACTAGAGTCGTGGAAAGCTGTAGAACACAAAAAATCACATGGTACTTCAGCCCAGAAATGATCACAAGCTTGTTTGATGTGACATCAACATGAGAACCAATTGAACTAATGAACCCCTAATGCCTTTGTGTGAAACTGACCACAGGCACAGATGCATACAAATCTCTGTAGTGCAGATGCTTTTAAAATCCCCAAACCCAACTTAAAAGGAATTCTTTAGCTATATTATTTAAGTAATTGCTAGATATTATATTTAATATTTCATGAAAATATATATCTTTAGGGATCAATGATGTCCACAGAGAAATATCATGCTCTATAAGCACACAATATATATAGTAATATAAATCTTAAACATTGCCTGTTTTTCTGCTCCTGAGGAATATAACCTCATAAAACAAACCATGTGTGTGTACTTATCAATGAGATCAATTCCAGATGTACAGTGTTAGCACATCTTGTAATTTCTCAAAACCCAGTAACATTTCTAGCAAGACAACGTCTTAATTATTCTATTTATTTTTTATATATAATATTATTAAATTTATTATGTTTTAAATAATAAAATGTATTTTCAGAATATTATGTGGCTAGGTGTACATTATTGTGCAGAGCTTTAGGCTTGATTGTGTACATGAAAAATAAGCATCATTTTTAATTGAGAATTTAAACTGCTTCCATCCTCAGGTTTACACTGCAAACACGATTTTTCAAAAATCAATTTTGTCTTGTTTAAAGTTAAAATATAGGTATAAATAGTGTTAGATAAGATATATCTTATTGTCTAACACTGTCTTGCTTCTTGTTGTAAGGATATTTTTCCTGAAAAAAAAAGAAAAATAAAATACTAAAATATGAAAATGAAATCAAAATCTATTTTAAAATAAAAAAAAAAACAGTCTTCAGCAAGGGTAACTTGTGGACTGGAGAAAATTTAGAATTCAGAGCTCACACAATTAAAATATACAATTCCTTGTGGCCACTCTTGATAGACTTTTTTAAATGGCTCTGTTCATTTAGAGCTAGTAATATTCTTAGGAGGCGAGTGTGTTTATTACATATTGATTTAGTCAGCTGAGGCTTTGCATTCTGCCACTAATAGCTCTTAAGCAGGTCTGACCTGAAGAGAATTTAAGACCAGATCATTTGGTGATCCACATCTGGGTAACTGTTGCAAAAATGTCTTCTACATAATGGGAAACTCAATTATAAGATTTCTGACTGTCCTACAAAGTTGTTCCCTGTTAAACATATAGAATGAATACTCTTTTCACAGTATATTCATGCATTGTGTTTGGCTATTCTTCATCTGTGATGTCCACTTTATGAATAGAATTTGTCTGTGATGGCTACATGTCTGATCAGGGCTGGATGCCTTTATGAGGTATATGACTGGAACATAGACAGTGTATGTGACCTTTCCTGCTGGACAGGATCTCCTGAATGTCATTGATTTTAGTGGCATAATAATCACACAGCTTTGAGAAACTGTCAGAGATGGTAGGAGAGAGGGAGAGAAAAAGAACGAATGAAGACGTGTGAGAAGAGAGGAACGTGAAGAGAATGACATTTAACTGTGAGTGGAGAAAAGGACCCATTGGCATTTATTCTGATGGACTGGTCTTACCTGGCTTAAGTGGCTCATATTGGCCTGTAGATTACATCACAGTGCCAGCCAGTATAAACAGAAACCTAACTTGCCACCTCCAGACTGCGTGATAATTCAGTGGACTTTTTGGAGTTCAACGACAGGATAGCACTTTGGCCAAACTGTTTGTAAATGGATGTTTGTCAGCCGGTTGAATCTTTACATTCAGACTTAAAACTCATATTGGGTAGAAAGAGTATAGTTTGTAAAGTTTATACTCCATAAAGCATGCATGTTTTGAATGAACAGGATCTAAATGTGCCAGCAAGACATTGGGTTGTTGGTGTAGTTCAGGACGATTCTTGTTTATATTCCTGCCCACTGTTACTGTACCGTGGATCAAAGCAACCTGAAAGAAACGCGCCCTATCTCCCATGCATCTGACTCCAGCATAATGATTTGGCAAAAGAGCAGTGCCTCCGCTCTGAGTAAATATCTAACACCAAAACATAAAGTCCAGCTTCTTATAGCAGTTCTGGGACCTGAGCTATGCTCATTTTGCCTTTCTTGCCTTTGGCGGTTTCTCCTACACAAACTGTCCTGTCTTTTATTCATGTTCTCTCTTTTTCTCTCTAACAAAAAAACCTTGGCCCTGGGAACTCGCTCTCTCTGTGTGTGATAACTGTGTTCCTTAGACTTCTTTAGCAGAACATAAGTCTAAATCTGATTACTGTCCACTATCCCAGGACTCTGCATTGCTATTTACAAAGGGATAAATTCTGCGAAGTAGCTATTGATTTGTGGTCCGTCACTCTGTCCCCCTTTCTCCCGCTAATCTTCCTCATTTCCCATGAAGTCTGCTGCTTAAGCAGTGTGGAGACATTGGGATTTCATTTGGAGTCATGTAGAGGGATGGTGATGTAGCGTGGTACAATAGTCAGCAGGACATACATGAAATTCTGTGCAGGTAGTAATGAAAAATTGAGCAAATTCACCAGTCGCAGTGATGACAATCATTCTGTAGAAATCGTCATGGAAGTAATTATTTTTGATCTACAAATCCTTTAGCCTTTCAAGCCTTTATCTTAATTTTACAAATGTTGTTTTATAGTGTTTAATTATATATTTGTTTCCAAGGAATTCGTTTTAAAATCTGTCACTGATTTTAGAGTTTCCAGAGGTAAATTTACCTTAAAAATACGTTATGAGAATTTTCTCATGCATTATATAAACATGGAAATCTGGTAAATGCAAGTGACAATATTGATAATTTTGAAGTGCCTATTGGATTTCCCTATAAATATTCCCAATGTCTGAAGCCTATTGCAGTTGTAGAGGACTGTAAAAAACTGTTTTAACTCATAAAGTAACTATAAAAACCAGTGAACTTCTGGAAATCCTCCTGGAATATATTAAGATGAGATACAATGCCTTACAGTATTTCTAAATCACATTAGAAAAGGTTAAAGTTGTACCAGTATTTACCAAGGGCTGGGAAAAACTGAATCAAATAGGGTTGGAGACTGAACTAAAACAAAGAAGATGTGGTGTCTCCACAGATTACAGGAAATTAAAGCTTCAGTCAATTTGTCAATATCCATACTAATCTCTTAATTTGACCTCTCTCTCTTTCTCACTTTATCTCTATAGCATTCTCAGCTTGTTTGACACAATGTTCAGCTGACCATAGATCAGATACGGTTGACCTCTTGTTTTAACCAAAAGGCCATTTGAGTTCCTGTTGTACTGTAATTCTGGCATTAACTCGGTCTGATGTGGGATAATTATCCCTGTCTCAGACTCCAGCTATTACGCAGAGAATGCTTACAGACTACTCTGGAGATCACACAGTCCTCTAGTGTGAAACCAAGGGTGAATTCTTAATGAGCTTTATTTTATTTGGGAAAATAAGGAACTGAAACTGTGTTGGAAAATATGAATCTAAGCGGAGGTGAGATTGCTGCTATAAATAGAGTTGTTTGTGAGAGGGAGTCATGCTGCATTTAGCCTCTGTCAATCAAACGTCTTCTCACACACAGACATGCACATATGCCTGCTGTGGTTCAGAACTATCAGAAGAACTGAACTGTCAGAGGATTTCACATGATTTCTATAAGTATGTAAATATAAAGCACTGTTATTGGCTATTTACGTATCTACAATATTACACCACTGCCATTCATTTGCTTATGTTGGGTCTTTATTTATTAAGGTTGCATAGTTTGCTTAACACAGTATGGATTATTACATTACTGCACAATGTCTTAATTATTTTTGTAGCTCTACACAGTTTTATTTGTGTAAATGTAGGTCTTACGGTTGCAGGTCTCAAACACTTTGTTAGGATGCAGTGGGGCCTTTGCAACATATGGTACCTGTCTTACAGGTGCTTTACCAGATTTACTTTCTCTCTCTACTTTTTCTTACTCCCCACCTGCCGACACCACCATCACTGACATGTTCCCGACTGCTCCCCTGAGAGGTGCATGCTGGGTAATATTGACATTCCCCGAAGGCAAGTTTTGTCCAATTAGATCAGTTCTGCTGCAGGAAATCTAATATAACTTAACCACATCAGAGAGAGAGAGAGAGAGAGAGAAAGAGGTAGGGAGGTAAAGAAGTCGCAAGTATGTGAATGTGTATGTTTTTTGGTCAATTCCCATCACACACACTAGCTCATAAGGATGTTTTGTCATGTCCTCTCACAGTTAAATCAGTATAAACCTAACAGTAGCAATATTTCTGCATACTGTAGGTAGAAACATTTACAATCCCTGTATTCATCTTTAGCCTTCCCTACACAATCTTTCTTCAGCACTTCTTGTCTGCTGGGGTTCACTGTTGTGTCTTTTTGTTGGCCACGTTTTGTAGCTGAACGCTGAATTCTTTTCTAAGATTGTGAAATGTTGTACAAAAAATGTTATTTTATATCAATTCCTCCTACCTGCAATTGTCCCTTGCAATCCTGAGAAATACATACAAACTGATACACAAGTAAACACACACAACAGACTTCTGAGAAACTTCAATATTTAATATTCTCATTGCATCTTAGTCTAATTATATTTATATATAAATATATAAGAGATTAAGTCAACAGAGAATCTCTTTCTTTATCTCTTTAACAAGGTAATTGTTGGTAATGTTGTAGTGAACTCTAAATTGTGTATGGATGTTTTCTCTTATACCCTCTTGAGTTCTGTGTGCATAAGACAGACGTATAATAAAGACTGATTACAGGCATTGAGACCATACACAATACACAAACAAAAAACTGACTTACCAAAATACAATCTTAATTTATCTTAATGAGAGGTGTAATATGACTGTGTATGTGTGTTTGATTGGGGCAGTGATTTAATATTTTCATTTCCTGGTTAGTTTAGAGACTACAATCTGCAGAAGAACAGAATGTAAAATGAATCTATTCTTATAAAAGTATATTAAATTCCAATTTTAAGATTAGGTTTTGAGTGTAGCTAACAGCATCAGTGAACTTTAACAAAACACATTTATATTTCCCCTCTCCTTTACTGATGAGGATATGTGAGGTGAGTGGGTGTATTTTTTGCTGTACTCGGCCATTAATGTTCTCTGTGTGATGCTGTTTGAAGTCATTCTGGTGAATCCTTTCTCCCTCTGGATTACTGATGCCACTAAACACACATTATCCTAATACCAGGCTAATCATCCAAGTCACTTAGTACATCATGTTTTTATCTGCTTTAATTGTTGCTTGTACCTGCTCAGCTAATGGAAACAAATTGGCTGCTCTGTGGGAAGGGCTTCTGGGAGTTGAAGCTGTGAAGCTTTGCTGTGAAAAATTTCTTTTTTTCTGTAAATCCTACAGAACTCTCTTTTTACCCTTATCTTAAGAGTGTTTCTGCCTGTTAGAAAAACATGCACACACCCCTTGACACCCACCTATTGGCTTGAGACAAATAAAACTGATAAAATAACTGATGTGTTCTATAATTGTGACATGCATCCAAAGTCACTATGGAAAGAAATTCTTGCAAACACTTGCTATGTCAGTGTTAGTGACAGTCCTATAGCTGATCTAATTTTGTCATCCGTAGGGGACTAGTTGTCATCCATCAGAGCTCACTATACCTGAGGGGCAAAGGCTGCTCATGTACCTAAGATTCTGTATCCTGAGGAGTCATGTTATTTCTCTCTACTTCTGTGACTAAATACTATCATCATTAATTGTACTTTTATTAATTGTGATGTTAAATCTGCAGGCTGGACTGTAGCCAATTCTCACTATTACACACTATGTACATTTGATTTAGTCTTAAAGCTTATGAGGACAAAGATATAGAGTCTTAGATGGTTCCTATGGTCCCATAATGCCTGGCTCCAGAAGAATTTATTAATTGTCAGTTTTCTTACAAGACACAGCATGTGTCTCACTTTCTGTCATGTCACATGACCTTATTGTATTGTGTCCTGTGTCAGTCAGAGCTAAAGCCACTGCCCTTCTGTGTGTATGTTAGGGTGGATATGTGCACAAAGTTATTTTAAAGCAAACACTGTTTCTGCACGGTCTTTATTATTTTTCAGTCCTGTTGACAAAAGCTAAAGTTAATGTGTGAATGATTGTGGTTTGTTTTCTTAATTACTGAGCCTGTCTCCAGTGCCAGTTCAAAATTTTGACCTCAGCAACATAATCCTATGGATTACTGACTGTATTGATCCAACTAGACTTGTGTGTGTGAACATGTGTATGTGTGTGTTTGTGCAGTGTCAACAATCAATGTGATTAATCCCTCTCCAATAGCATTTTCAGGTTGCTTTTAATAAATACATGCTACTGTTTTTAAAGACGGTTACCATTAATATTTAAATGTAAGAGAGACCTGAGCCTTTTTTATCTTGAATCTGTTTTGTAATAATGGAAAAACATTTTTTAACCAAAGTGAATGAATATTTCTTTGTTGATAACATTGAACTGTTGAAGTGTACATTATAATAATTAAACTAATTGTTTCAATTGTTGGACAACCATCTACCCCTTAAATTGGCTGTTTTTTAAACAATAAAACAAATAAGGAATACATACGTTTGTATATATCACGTTGTATAATCTTAAACGACATTCCTATTAAAATCTTTATTTCATGTTAATTTCAACAAGTAAACGTAAAAAGGCTTCTTTTCCAAAATGTATACATTTATAAATGACTTTATATTATATTATATATTATATATAGACATTATTAGGCATATTATAGACATTTAGATATCTCGCAACTTAACCATAACATGCAAAAGACAAATTGGGATTTGAGTAACCAAAATAGATAAGACAAGGCAAATCGATTGCCTACACATTTGTAAAGTTAGTTACAGCATCCGCTTTCTTTATTCCGTATTTCACGCTTGTGTACTTCAATTAACAGCGCGGCTCATCGGCGGCGGAGCGCGCACAGACTGAAAGACTGAACGTTCCGCCCGCGTCTCATTCAGATTATTTCGTTCCGGGTTGTCAGTTGCTGTCAGGTTTCTGCCCTGCCATTGAAATGGTTTTCAGTGTGCGAGCTCTCTGTTTTGGCTGGCATCAATCTCATTTTTGTCTGCTGCGAGACAGCTGCCAGAGTCCGAGATTAATCTCGAGTCAGGGCGCAAACCCTCCGAATCTGCCGAAAGGGGCTGATGAGAAAGGCTGTCTTGGTGGATTTCAATTTTTAATCCGTATATACAAGTTGCAAACGCTCAGTCACAGTCGCCCATATTTTTAAATGTATTTTATTTCTGGGTGGCACACATTGCGCGGATCGTCACAGAGCAGCGCGCGCTGCTTGCTGAAGCAATCCTGCGCAGCCTCTGGCCAGTCTGAGCGCGTGGATTGTACTCTGTGTTACTCGTGTCATTTATAGCTGTGATTTACGATGCCACATTTTGGGTCCCTTAGATCGTCACAGAGTTTGCGAGAGCCCTAATGGTTCATTCAGTAACCTCATGAAAGCTTTGAGGGACTTTTAAGGCACAGACAGAACAGGTTCCTCAAAGAATCCTAAAAGTGATCCCTTTTAAGTAAGTTGTTTAGGGAAGGTTTTTACAGGCGGGAAGCTCGTGGTGTCAGCGAGGTTTGCTGAGCGCTGTCCGCGAGCTGTGGTGCTGAATTCATGTTGCGTTTGCCCAGTACAGTGCTGTGCTCGCAAACCTCTCATAGTGTTTTATAGAGAGCGATTACATCAATGAAGAAACATAAGCCATGTCTTATAATGAGGTCTTACTAAGAAAAATCTAAATGGGATATTTTTTAGCCTCCCTGAAACCATGCAGTAATGCGCTCTGAACTCCAGAGAAGTATACTGTAGCTGTAAATCGGACCTGCGGACTGTCAGGTGATTGGCTGATAGTGGGTGACATCATTGAAGGTCCGTTGCCTCAGACGCGCGCTAAACTCCTGGAAAGAGATCAGAGCGTCTCGCGCTGATGAGAGTCACATCTGGCGGATTGTAAAGCTACTCGATCAAGAGAAAAAGCCTCGCGCTTTCGCTCGAGGTGTGTTAGCTGAGCAGCCAGTCGCGATGCTTACAGTCTCAATGAGCTTTTCAGCGCTGGCGAGAGCCGCGTGTTTAAAAAGCGTATGATGATAAAAACACAATCGCAACATGAGGACAGACCTTTTAATGATCTTAAGGAAAATTAAAAACTTGAGCGAGTGATAGAGGAAGAGTGGATTCTTTTTCTTCTGGCTGGCTGAGCATTTTTAAAATCATGCAACATGAATGTAACTAACAGCACTGGAGCAGAGGCACTCGCGCCCTGGAACTTTAACGGTGAGTTGGGAATCAAAGGCATCTTCATTATATAACACGGAAGAGTTTTATTGGAAATCGCAGCAAATAAATGAGATGAGAATGTGAGTCTTTGCTGAGTGCAGACTTGTGTCTACCTTAAATTACACATTTAAAGCAAACTTTGTTTCCATTTAAAGATAAAGCAAACAGTCTCGTCTGTGATGTTTTTCCACAAAAGTATGGTCAGGGTTTTAATGAATGCTTATTTAGGTTAATTATTCAGTAGATCCCTTTGTACCTTCTACCTGAAGGTCAGAATTAAACGTGAAAGTGCAGGAGATTAGCATTACAGTAAAAACACCAGCAAAAATAATTCAACTTGTTAAATCACAACTTGTTAAATTTCACTTGTAAATTGCTGCAACGTTTTAGTAAAGTTAATATTGCTTTAATGCTGTTTTCATTTTGAGAAAAGTGTAACATTGACGTATTACAATTCAGTTTGGACAGATATATTTCGTCAAAATGTTGTTTATGGTGATTATAGAAATGTTTTTTCTCTGTGCTTGTATTAATGGCATAAGTTCATAAATTCAAGCTAACAATTGAATAATATGATTTATATGATTAACATAATACATGTTTATTTTATGGCATCATAATAAAACATGAGGTTTATTTACTGTATGAAAGGCATTGAATTTAATTCGCTCCTAAACGAAAAATGTCCAGTGTTGTTATATCTCTTTTAAGTGTATGTTTCATTTGTGTATCTGTGTACTGTGGGTAATGGTCGTGCAAAAGTGGAATTGTAAAACAAAAAACATTGAAGCTTTGTAGACATTAAAACATTACACACATTACATATTTGAAGATAAATTAGTGGAGAAATCGTTCTATGTGAGTGTGCGGTACACATGCATATATGTATCTGTGTGACTGATTGGTTTAATTTGATACTCTGGTGTTGTTTTGCTCATCCGGAGGCTTTTCCCGGTGGGTTGGATGATGTTTAGGTAAGAGCTTTGAGGATTTTACCTTTAGACTAATGTTAGGGTTTCAGGCAGAAATTCAAGTTGAAATGTACTGATGTTTTTGCCAATTTGTCATTTTTTCATTTCACTCTTTTACTGCTACATTGTTAACTAATCTATCAGAACCTGGTTCTCAAGTCCACTTTGTCTCTTTCTGTAGCTGAGAGTTCTGTTGTGATTGATACAGGGCAAAAACACAGCCCAGTGTCATATCCTCTCTGCTCTATATGAAGAATTATGAATTTTTGGGTGACAATCTTGATGGATAATGAAACTGAAAGAAAAGTCCTCAGTGTTTCTGTAAGAGTTTTAAAGAGGAATGAGACCCTTTTTTCAATGACATACAGGATGTCATGCATCCCTCTCTCAGTGAACAATCAAGAAGTCCTACACAGAGACACAGAATGCATATTTTATTTCAATAGTCTGTGCATCAGATCCAATTCTTCCTCTATTTCGAATTTTTCCTTTTAAGCTTATAAGAAACGCAGTACACAGAGCAGACATATATTCCACTTCAGATATACAGACACAAGCTCATCTTTCAAACTGTCATTAAATGTAAAAGCACAGAGAGACTCTGAGACAGAAACTGTAAGTCAAAATGACTTTTGCTGTCTACATACTTTTTTCATTGAGTTGGGTTAGGGTTACATCACATCTCTGTGACAGCGTCTCTTAAATTCTATGACCATGATTTGCGACTGTGTGAACTGGTAAAGTCCCCTAGAGGCTAAGCATGATGTCTCTCTCTCTGTCCTCTGTTTTTCACCCTCTTCCTCACTCTTGCCGTCTTTGTTTCTGGTTGGGTGTTAACCCAGTTTCACAGGGGAAAGTGTGTCGCTATGCTACTGTTTCACCCTGATACACATTCACACACAAACACTTTGAGAAAAGAATGAATGCCTGGAGACAGCCATTTCTCTGTGGCTTCTCAAGCGGTGATACACAGCAGCCATAACAGCTGAAACGGCAGAATTTGTTTTTAGCAATATTTGCATCACCTGTGACACCTTTTGACTAAATATTTCATCATGCCGTTGTGTGGCACATTTTGTTAGACAGTACTGAGATGAAAAAATGTTGCTCGTCTGCAATATTAAAACGTGATGCACAGCTTCTAATGGGTCATAAAAAAAACAGGTTCTGATTCCGGAACAGCACCCTCTGCTGTAAACATGCACCTAATTTGTTAGAGGAAATCATCCAAAAATATTATTAGATTATCAAAATTTGCACATTGAGACTGTAATAGGATTTTAATGGTAGGTCATTACAGCGAGGAGTTCAACCAAAATCATGAAAACAATCTTTTTTGGTTAGACTAAATCATCAAACTTTATATTATTTTCTTGGCACAGGTTTGTTTGTGAGAGTTATTTATATGTCATATAAGGCCCTGCCTGGAAATCTGTGATGAGTGAGTTTTTAGAATTGAATTGTTATTGATGCTGTGTTTAATTGGTATTAACCCCTGTGCAGGGTGCACTAATTTCTCATGAAACTGCAGTATCAATAAAGATGTGAACTTTCAGTACCTTAGGAGAAGAGCACAGCTGAACTTTTCACCCATCAATAAACACCACCTAATGCCACTATACTACAGCGTACTGGAGATCAGAGTCACACACTAACTCTGATGAATACATTGCTGGAGACAATACCATTGATAATTTTGCGAGTTAGTGTGTGTAAATAATTTTTAATGCCGTTACTGACAGCATGTTGCCAGGGTAGCATCACCCACATCACCATATCTCTCAGACTCCCTGCCAATCAGAGATATTTAGAATGCTTATCTATTGTATGAAACCTCTCATTAATATGCATGTTCATCTTTATACTGATTTAAGAAAACATCATCACTTATTCTCACTGGGTTTAATCAGTATATCCATCAGTATATTCTTATTCAGAATCTGATTTTGAGTATTCAAAATGTCAGTATCAGTATGTCAGAATCAGTATTCAAGGAATAAGTAATTACATAGTGCCATCAGCGTTGTGTGATATTTGCACAGGTTTTTGTGTGCATGTGATGGCTAGAGTCATTAGTTTGCCAGTGGCCAGTATGGGGGATTGAATATCAAGCAGCACATAGTAGAATAAAAAGAGAACGGAGCACGACATCCCACACACTCCCACTGTGATGCCCGTCTGATTCTGCAAAGGCCTGCGTGTCATCTGTTTATATGTCCATGTGTCCTGCTTGGCTTGTTAAAAAACTCTAACTTTTGATTGCCAAAGCAATTGCTGGACTTAAATAAATTAAAGAAAAGCTTTTTGGAAAGTTAGGTTTCTAAATCACTTCATAATATAACCTTTATTGTTAATAACCTTTTAACCTTTCAACTTTTAATTCTTGTGTTTACGTGATTCTGTACACCATGCACATATGTTTATATTAATTAACAAATATTCATATATGATTTTGTTGTTTAGAGTTATACTGGTGGGGAAAAGTATATTTGGTAGCAGATGGCTTTATGTTTCGAGCTGCCAGTTGGTAACTGGAGGGTTTCTTGTTTTACTCCCAATAGACTCACTAAATGAGCAGTATCTATGTGTGTTTCTGTGTGCATGAATTTGTTTGTGCAGACAAGCGTATGTGATGGCATCCATAGTCAAATCCTCTGAAACTGAGTTGACTCCCATCCTGTTCTGTCTTTAATTGAATGCAAGGGTAGATATGCTTTTAGCCTTTATAAACGGGTGTGTGTGTGTCTGTGTTTAAGCAACAACTGCTGTTTTTTGAATCCCACAGGAGACCCACAGCGGAAATAACGACAGATTATATTAAAGTCTCGGTTTGTGAGTCGCCTAGGAGACTCTGAAAACTTACTTCACTGTATTTTTGACAACGTGTCATCACCTCGCTATACACGATGCCAAACAGCCAACTTGCACCCGGCAAGAGTGCAGAAATAAAGCAAAAGCCTCCAATAGGCAATGACAAGCTTTTTAAAGGTGCTGACACAAAGATTACAATACAACAAAATAACAGAATGTCCAACGACAACTGATTCTGTTTCTTTAGTTCTCTCTCTCTCTCCTTCTGTTGGTGTTCTGGTGTACTGTGAAGAAATTGTGCTCGGTGTCATATTAGACTAGATGTGATTTGGCCTGTTGAGCATTGTCTCCTGTTGCTCTGTATCTTTCTGCTAAATATTAATCATCTCCTTCTGGTGGTTTCTCTCCTGTGAGCACGAGCACAAATCCAAGATTAATAGTGTGGCCCTGCTGTCAGTTACTGCTGTAATTAAACCGTAAACAGTTTTCAGTGATTGTAGTGATTCATGTAGATGATTGTAGATTTAGAATGTATATATTATGGTATTTGCTATGTGTTACATAATATCTATTTATGGCTTTTGCAATATAATTGATTAATGGCATGTTTGTGTCCTTAATATGGTTATGTCAGTTAGAGAGAAAGAGAGAGAGAGAGAGAGAAGGCTCATAAAGGAGTTTATGTGCAGAAAGTGTCTCGCGAGATAAGAGGTGAGGGAGGTAAAAGTAGATTATTTATTATGATTAATAACTTTCCAATAGCTTAATGGTGTTTAACACTATTAATAATGTTCTTACACACCATTGACATGTCACTGATTTTACAACGACCGGTCAGCAACTGCCGTCAGGAATGATTTTGTAGATACAGATTAATTCCTCTGATAACTGTAGACTTGTTAGACTGGTGTTTTCTCATGTAGGGAACAGAATAAAGCAGATGAATACATCTGCACAGCATTGGCTGTGGTGCTATGATCAGGCACAGAGCTGTTGCGGTCTTGAGAGCCAGCTGAGATCAGACCCCTCATATCTCACTGCTGCAGGCCTGATCACCCTTTCTGCTTCTGCACCCTGCCAACTTAACAGGCACAGCTGAGGGAGAACTTCAAAATGAGATCACATCACAGAAATAGATTAATTTTACGCTTATTTAGCGTAAACTTGCATAATGGTGTATGTAATAAAATTTAGGCTGCATCATTTTGTTTTACAGTGTATTTTAGAGATGAGATTGGTTTACATTTGCTTTTGACTCTTTCTAGGAACTATGTAATGGTCCAATGCATTATTAAACTTTCAGAGATCAATTTGTCCTGATATTTTATTCTTGGACTGCAAGTGCATTTCCAGTGTCTGGTTTCTGTGGTGTGCACGGGCGTGTCAGTGAAAGATATTCATCATGTAGTGAGATACGGGAATCATCTGTTAATTTAAGATCGACTGTCTGTCTCTGTTACGGATATTCAGTTCCGCCCATCGGATGCAAACAGTAAAAAAACATCCCGGATAAGATCAGCCATGGTCCGGGGAGGAGGGGTGGATTTAAATTAATTTCAAAGTTTCGCTTTACTAATTCTATTCACAATTTACTGATAATAGTAAGAATCCAATGTGTTTGTCAGCAGATCGAAAACATTCCAGATTGTTTTTATCTCCTGACATGAGAGTCAGAGCAGGTATTGTGCTAGTTCAAAGCTCAGCCCCCCCCCGCAGTACACAAATGTCACTCCATCCTCAAAGAGCTTTGACTTTCAGAATATTAACCTTCAGTAAGAGGCTTAGGAAGAAGGGAAGACCCTTAAACAAAACAAAAAGAGTTTTAGAGTTTCCTCTAAAAACCTCAAACGCATTTTACAGACCTGTAGAATACAATAAGCAATATTGTATTCTATATCCATTTTTTACTCTTATATGAGAACACAAGAAAACTCAGATGGAGTGATCTGACCTGACATTGCCTGTCTCTCAATCTCATTATACAGTCACATAATGACTCAGACTGTTTGTGTAAACAGGTATCATTTATGAATTCAAGGCTCCTTGTTGTCACTATTATCATGCCTATGAATTTTGATTGCAACTGTGAGATTATAAATATAAAACCCTCCATGTGGTGTCAGATCAGAGGAAGAGCAGTCAGCCTTCCACGACGAGCAGAAATTGATCTAACAGTGCTGTGGTTGAGCTGTTCCACTTACTGTATGTGCTAGATTTGTTTCATGTGTAATTCTTACAATCTATAATAACATTAGTTAACATGATAACTGTCACTGCACATATTCTTGTAAGCATATACATGAAAATGCACTGTCCACTGTCCAAACTACAAATTTTACATTTTAGATATTGTAATATTTGTATTTATTTGAAGTATAACATTAACATATTTTTTTAGTTTTCGTTTATCGTTATGAAAATTTGTCAAATATTTACAGTATTCTTGAGATCTTTCCATCAATATAGTTTCACAAGATAAGATTAAAATTCAACTATGAAACATTAAAGTGAGTCGTGAAATTATCTGTTCAAACATGTGAACAATAATCTGAACAAACATAAACAGTTGTATTGGCATTAAATAACATTAACAATTAATTGTTAGTTCATGTTAACTAATGCATATAGTAATGTTACAATTACTCTACTGTAAAATGTTACAAACCATTCTATCAACATGACAGACATGGACAGGCTTTAAATGTACTAAACCCTCTTTGAAAGCCATTTAAATTGAAGGTTTATGTATATAATCAAATTACACGAGAAAGCTAAAAAGCAGCAGTTCAGAGCTTTCCGGCAGGCTGATATCAGATGATTATTCTTAATTCATATTTAATGAGGCTTGGCACTTATCTTTCCGCTCCGCTCGAATCCACAGTTGAGTAATTGCTGATTCATATTTGATAAGGTATAAAGAATCTTCTCCCCACATTGAGTCACCTGCACCCAAGGGGAATTACAGAAAGAGACCCAAACTCAATTGACTCTTTCATCTCTAAAGTACTGCAGGTTACCAGTGGTCGTACTCCTTAAGACGTACAATCAGTGTTTGGATGAGAGAGGAGGAGAGATTGTGTCAAAAAGCTTTCAAAAGGAATAGGATATGCGTTGTCTGGCCGTCCAGAGTGTGGAAATGCTTTGATGCATGCTGATAATCAGTCAGGTGGTTTTAAAGCAGAATACAGATCAAGCGAAGGGCTGGATGTGGTCCATCCTCTGGTGGGAAACCGATTTCAGATCGAATTGTAATAAAGACTTTTGAGTTTTTATGTCTTTAATGAGTTAGAGTTGGGCAAAGCACCCAAGCCTGGTTTCATTAGTGTCCACATGTTCAGTATCATTAGAGAAGGCAGTGATCTTCATATTCACAGCAAGCCAACTGCAGCCCATGTTAATTCTCAATGATTGCTTGTAGTTTCTTTTGTTATCCAGTAGATGGCAACCTTCAAGAGATATCACTGTTGATAAAAACCCTGCACGAACCCTGTCTTTAAAAGACATTTGTGTTGCATAAATTATATTTCTAGCGTACCAGGCCTGACTGTGTAACTTCAAACAAGGTTTTTATTTGTGTTTTGGATTTCTGCTTTATCAACATGACAGCAGCTTTAACACAAATGTACATGGATTATGGATAACACATGACCTAAAACTTTTTTCACACTTTTATGTTTCTGTTACAATGTGTTTTTTATAGATTGTAACTGAGTTGTCTCTTACAAGGTTTAATGTATAGCATGCATCATGATGAAACATCCAGAAATGCAACCTACATTCACAAACAGCATGCCAAAGCCTTTAATATTTCTTATGACAAGATTCTTACTTCAATGTCATCACAACAATATCAAGAAAGGCAACAATATTAATATTTACGTCATTGTACATATTTAGATTTACACGTAGAAGTCCCAGTATCACAAATGTGGCATGTTAGTTTTCCTCTGCACATTTTTGCATGATAAATCACAGGGTTCTCATGTTAAGATGCATTTCTCTAATTGTTTCTGAGCAGTTTGATCTTTAGAAGGTTCAGGGATCAGGTGATTTTATTGACAGGGCAGCGTTGTGTTGTGCGATTGGGCAATGTCTTCAATGAGTTAAGCATGTGTGAAATCTGAATAAAACATGAGCATGTTGTTAATTCTGACATAACGCTTAACACAGTCTTTCACTGTCACATCTCAGAACCAGATGTGTAACTGCAAAGTTTAATAAATATTTAGTGGTGAATGATAGAAAACATTACTGTTCTGTCAAAGAAAACAAGACTCTTTTAGTTTCAAACAGCACATTTGCATAAATTACACTGTTTCATAAAGATCTAGTCAAGCATATGCAATTAGAGATAGTTGTTACAAGGATTTTTTCCCAACAATCATTTTACAGGTTGAGATTCTTTCCCGATCCCAATTTTTATGGTTCTTATCTTTTCTGCACATTACGTTATATAGAATATATGTGACCCTGGAGCACAAAACCAGTCAGAAGGGTCAATATTTTGACTTGATAAATTGAGATTTATACATAATCTGAAAGGTAAATAAATAATTATTTTTATTATTTGTGTATGATTTGTTAGGATAGGGCAATATTTGGCTGAGATACAACTATTTGAAAATCTGGAATCTGAGGGTGCAAAAAAAATATTTTTAAAAATATTTTTAATTTTTTTTAAATATTAAGAAAATCGCCTTTAAAGTTGTCCAAATGAAGTTAAAAAAATAAAAGTTTGATATATTTACGGTAGGAAATTTATAAAATATCTTCATGGAACATGATCTACATAATATCCTAACATCACCCAGAAAGGCTACAGTAAAGAGGAAATATTAGTTAAAAACTAACTTCATCTTTTCATCTCATCTCTAAAGATTTTTCTGTCTGACATGATAACAGAACTAATGGACAACTGTCTGCTTTCTTTAAAGATACACAGTATAAATCAAGACTAATTATGTTTCATTACATGTTTCATTCTTAAACGTTATACATCATATATGTCAAACTGTTTTCCATTTTCTTTTTATTGTTAAATCAACAGTCACTCATAATATAATCTTTTTGTTTTGTGTTTCAGGTTCATTCAGCAATGCGTCCAGTGATGGTAACCTCAGCTGTGACAGCAGCAGTGCTAATGGCTCATGTACAGCGGTTGAGGCAGATGCTGAGAACCCGTACAAGACGGTGGAGATGGTCTTCATTGCACTGGTTACAGGATCACTTAGTTTTGTCACCGTTGTGGGCAACATCCTCGTCATGCTCTCGATCAAGGTCAATCGGCACCTGCAGACCGTCAACAACTACTTCCTTTTCAGCCTGGCCTGTGCGGATCTCATCATTGGTGTGTTCTCCATGAACCTTTACACCGTCTACATCATCAAGGGTTACTGGCCCCTCGGTCCTGTAGTGTGTGACCTATGGCTAGCGCTGGATTACGTGGTCAGCAACGCCTCTGTTATGAACCTGCTAATCATCAGCTTCGACCGCTACTTCTGTGTGACCAAACCCCTTAGTTACCCCACACGCCGAACCACTAAGATGGCAGGGCTTATGATCGCCTCCGCCTGGATCCTGTCGTTCATCCTCTGGGCTCCCGCTATCCTGTTCTGGCAGTTCATTGTAGGAGAACGGACCGTGGAACCAGGCGAATGCTACATCCAGTTCCTTTCTAACGCTGCGGTCACGTTCGGCACGGCTATCGCTGCGTTTTACCTGCCGGTGGTGATCATGACGGTGCTGTACGTGCACATCTCTCTGGCCAGCCGCAGTCGTGTGTCCAAGCAGAAACCTGAAGCCAAAAAGGAGAAGAAAGGACAGAAGCCTAGTGGTCTGCTGAAGAGTCACATCTTAAAGCAAAACAACAACAACCAGTCTTCTCCCAAGCCCAGCTTGGATACGTGTTCTACAGCAGACACCATGAAGAACGGGAAACTAGAGGAGTCTGTGGTGTCTACTAAAGCCGACTCGTGTGTGCAGCCAGAGGAGAAAGAGAGCTCCAATGACTCCAGCACTGCCAGCATCGCACCTAAAGAGCCCAAAGAAAGGGCTAACAGTGAGGCTACGTCAGAGGCCGGTCTGACACCTGCACCGGCACCTGTGTCTAAATCCAACCCTCAATCTAAATGGTCCAAGATCAAGATTGTCACTAAACAGACAGGAGACGAGTGCATCACAGCCATTGAGATCGTCCCACAGAACAGTAGCGGCGAGAGACGGTCCATCCCCGTAAACCGTACCCGTACGGTGGCTCGGAAGTTTGCTAGCATCGCCCGCAGCCAGGTTAAGAGGAAAAGACAGATGGCGGCACGAGAAAAGAAAGTGACAAAGACGATCTTTGCCATCCTGCTAGCGTTCATTATCACGTGGACACCGTACAACGTGATGGTCTTAATCAGCACATTCTGTCAGACTTGTGTTCCAGACACGGTCTGGGCTATCGGCTACTGGCTGTGTTATGTCAATAGTACCATCAACCCTGCTTGCTATGCACTTTGTAACGCCACCTTCAAAAAGACTTTTAAAAACCTTCTCATGTGCCAGTATAAGAACATCGGTACCAGATGAGCTGAGCAGTGTCTGGAGACGGGTGCATGATATGGATGTAGAGGGAACTACTACTACCTAAATTTGGAAGGTACTGTGCAGTACATTGTGAGGCTTCATAATCCCATAATGCTAGAACCGTGTTCTGCACAAAAAACAAACATTTATGTACTGTGATGAGGAATGTGTTTACAAAATGGAGATGGTGGAGTTCTCACAAGAGACTGTAGATTTGAAGAAATTAAGCCTTTGCCATTGGACCACTGGAACCATTGGAAGGCCAAACAGCATTAGAAGTCATGCCTCATCATTTTCAACAGTGAAAAGAGAGAATCCCACTGTAACCTAAAAGAGACATATGGTAATGAACATGTTAAATTAAGTGAAATTTTATTCATTCATTCATTGTTAATCTCTCCACTATAGCACAAATGGTATCGATCAACCTAGTATTACCAGAAAACTGTGGGAGGATTAACATCTGTAAAAGATCGTAATGTGAAGAGGTGAAATTTGACTGAAGATATTATTACAGTCAAAAGACATGAAAATCTTCCCTGAAAGCACTGCGCTCTTGAATGAGTTGATATTTCATATCTCTGCACCTTCTGTGTGAAATGTAAAATGAAGGAATTGAAGTTGCGTGCTGACCAGAACAGCTGTCTAGTGCATTACATTTATACCAAGACGAATTCAGGGCATGTGCTTCAGCCTTGGAGAAGTCATCATTATCCTCTTAGCGTTGATCCTCTTGAGGGTTTGGAATAGGTCAAAATTTAAAAGGATCTCTTCAATGGATTAGGATATGCATTATAGACTTCTGATGGGATGAGACACTCTATACTGAGCTCTGAGTAACGTCACTGTAATATAAATATAGTGAAAATATGTAAATAGGTTTCGTTTACAATATGAATATATGCTCTTGAAAGTATTATTTCTTCCCTGCATTTAATGTCTGGATGTTTGTGTTCTTCTTGTATTTAGTTGGTGATCTGTGATTTTACAAATGAAATATTAAATGTATTGCTGTCTGTATGCAAAACTGTTGGAATCATTTATAATTTGATATACTAGGAGATAACTTGTACATTTATTTAAACTGTTTATAGGATGTTCAATTTTAAGCTTTTACAGCGTGTTAAATTGCAGCACATGGAACTGTCAGCAAATATTAGAAATGTGAAATTGGTTTTATACCCTCATGCAAAACACTTTCTTTTTAGAAAAAACCCTTCACAATATTATTTTCTCATGGTGCAATATTGTGTGTATGTTAATATACAGTTTGTAATTGATGAAACTGCATCATTCATTTTTCTAAAAAAAATTATTCCACAAGTTCGTGTTTGAAATTTAGAATAAGCACAGAGGGCTTGTGTTGGACATTATTAATAAGCTGTATGTTTCAGCAACTACAGACTGTACTTTAAAGCATTAAACCAAAGAGGTTGTGGCGCTGTGGTGTGTTATTAAGCCTGGCCTGGCAGTGAGATTATTCATTCATCTGTTAAAGAACATTAGCATCAATGTTAAGATGCAGAGATTTGCTTGGGTTCGTGTTTCTACCTCATAACCAAATTTCCATAATAGCGTACTGTGTGTATTACCAAACCAGAGAGGTAGGCAGATTAAGTGACTATTATGCCATTGCAAAAGAATCTTGTATTAGATTTCAATATTTCCATGCTAAAACAGTTGCTTCTAGCCTCTTCTGAGCTGCTACATTTAACTTTGTTATTCATACAAAGACATGCTTAATGAAAAGTCTCACTAACAAATTTGAGTTTTCACTTACTGCACATGTCTAGTGGAAGTGAATGGTTTGAACTAAATCAAAGAACAATATCACAAACTTGTAGGAAACCTTACCTCATTTTGTGGTCATTTTAGAAATTCAATTCATTGCCATCTGGTTTACGTGTATTATCAAATTTTTGCCCTTCTGTAAATCTGAAAACAGCTTGAAAAAGAGATGTATGCCTTTGCCTATTATGATGTATTTCATCTGGTATTTTGATCAAGGGGCTAAAATTCCATTTCAAGTAGACATTGCCATAAAATCAACCTTATAAAATGTTGATTATATAGGGATTTATGTAGAAATCCCCTGTACTGGAGGTCAGTATCAGCTGAAGGGCAAAATAAACCTCTAATCCCCCACTAAAGCTGATGGAATGAACATACTATAATTAAGGTCTCTTAAAGAACTCATGTACATACGAGTGTATGATTCTTTTTCTATTACATACAGCTTAATAAAGATTTTGAGCTCACGGACCAGGATGAGAGGAGAATGATTATTCTTGCATGTTCATACACATCTGTATGTTTAAAAACAGAAAGTTTAAAAGAATTTGGGGACTTAAGAGTCCTTAGGAGACTCACAGAAAAATGAACCATTACCATTTGATTACATCTTGGAAAAACTACATAAAACACACCAAGCTTAACAAACATTTACTGTATTTCTTATAAACTGTTCTTAAGAATTCAAAAAGTTTGTGTCTGTGGAGTCCATTGAGTTTAATACTTGTTGCATATTATAACCCTCAGTCACCTTTAGATATATTAGTAACACAGTCAGGTCAAAAGGTAAAATACACTGCATGGGGGTATTTTCACCTAACAGACAATCCTTACATGAACTACAAGTTTTATAGAAAAAGAAAAATCATTTATTTGAAACAACACTCTTCAATGTAAAAATTTTAAGCTACAAAAAGAAAGGTGACTTATCCAAATGCTACTTTTATACCCCACTAGTAATATAATCCGGTAATTACACAATTTTACAATAGCAAATTTGTAAGTAAAACAGTTATGAAAGAGAGTTTGATTGAGTTCTACTGATTGTGTTGTCCTTAAAAACGTGAGGCCTGAGGCTTACAAACAACGTATAGGAGCGAGAGACAGAGAAAGAGCTCTGTGTTTGAGATAAACATCAGAAGAGTGGTTCAACTACAGGGCACCACACTGTAAACAATAGCGGTTTATCCCTCCCTCCACATGCGAAAGAATCATGTAACGTGTCAATTACACTCGCATAAACAAACCCAAGAAAAAAAAAAGACTTCAAGCTATGCGTGTTGTGGCTGTGGAGAGAGTCAGGCTTCTACTGAAGAACACAGAGAAGAGATATAAGAGGTCGTGTCTGGATGACAGATGATCACTAGGTGTTCACTGTTCCTCTGGATCCACTGCTCTCTTTAGTTTCCTTTCCCCTTTCCTTTCTTTCCTGTGAAGAGATGTGACACCAAATCCTGTCATTCATATGCAGCAGTATTTTTGACTTTGACAATTCCTTCCCATCTCATGATATTATTGAATCCACATAAGCATATTATCAAAAACATGCAACAAATATATAAATTTGAGGGAGTGCATCAGACATCTGTCTCTGTGAAGAGAGGTACATTATTGATTTTAAAATCCCACTGGCCAAGATTATGAGTAAGACTGAATGCATTATGCAGAATGCACTCAACATAAACAGACACTATAACTTTCCCCAAACTAAACAATTGCTACGTTGTAATGTAACATCTGTTTCTAGATGTGGGTATGAGGTTTTTTTTACACTTAAGTATAACATAACGTATGCTTCAAAATCAATCATTCATCACAGTGATTCACTATAATTATGGGTTTGGAGAAGAGAATGTACCTTTGGATTTGTTTTTGACCTTGGTGGTGCAGGGTTTGGAGACAGAGACGGTTTGCTGACAGTCAACATCGTACATAGCCTTCTGCAGAGTCCCAGTGCGGCTCTTTGTGCTTGTGGCTGCATCACACTCACCCCAGTTACCAAACTTATACTTGCAGTCGGCTGCAAAAAAAGTGTGATTTTAAAGTATAAATGCACAGAACACAAAACACTACAACCTAACGGTTTCGGATAGTCACAGTATACTACTCGCCTCCAAAGTCTTTCTTCCAGTTGCAGGGTACTCTGCATTTCACTTTCTTAGTCTGCTCATTACAGGTGCCCTCTCTCGTGCCAGGTCCACAGTCCCCGTTATTAGCCACACAGCTGCCGAAACGCCACTCTGTACAGTCTCCAGCTCCCTTACCGTTCTTACTCTTCTCTATCACAGGACACACAAACAAAAAAGTTATTTTATATCATTAGTTTAGTTTTCTCTCCTTTACAGACCAGCAGTACTACACAGAAAACTCAAGCACAGAGCTATAATAATGTAATTTAAATTAAAGGGAGAACGTGTTTGATACCTTTCTTGTTTTTTCCAGCCTCTGTAGTGACGATCATTAAGGCCACAAGCACCACAATAAGGGTGGAAAACAAACCACGCATTCTGGAAAAACACAAGGAATAATTGTTTTTGATTATTTTACTGTGCATTTAAACAGGGTGACATGTCTTACGCTACACTAGTATATGAGGAGTCGACTACTACCCTATAAAAATTTGCAGCGAATTCAGGCATTTGCACTGACTTTAATACATTTCATATAGACAGTTGTTATTTACCAGATGACAAAGGCTGCAAGACATGTTGCTACAATGCTTGACTTCTATAAAACAGTAACAATATCCATTATTGTGATTTTGCTCTTTAAGAACACAATTTTGTCATAATTAAACAAAATTATTCATAAATAGTGTTAGCAAAGGGCAAGGCAATAATCAACCCATCTACGCTGATGTGTCACTTTGCCCTTTTAACGATTCAATTCCCTAATTATAGACGAAGGAATGAAACTCTGATCATTCATAATGATTCATTAGAGTAGTGGCAGTAAAATATCACAGACTTGGCTAGTAAAAACAGAAAAGGCCAGAGTGCCGAAGAATTACATGAATCTCTGCTATCACACTGACACCAGATTAAAATGTAACAACAACGCTTACATTTCTACAGCCACCCACACACATATAAACACACACAGCACACTAGGCAAAAACCCACACGTCCCATAGAAATGATGTAACAGCCAGTGGAATGGTATTATAAGCAATTTGTATGAAATTATGATAATGAAGATCTTGGCATAGAGAACACGGTCACTGCACTGGCTTATTTCTGTTACTCATCAAACAAAACGTGGACCACCAAAGAACCACGCATAACATTTTCAGCCCTGACTAACAGGATCATGAAAGAGTCTTTGCATCTTTCTCTCTTTCTTCCTTTTTATCTCTCTTTTTGTTCAGAGTTCAAAATTAATACATTTTTGTACAAAACAGTGCTATTTTGCTGTTCTGCTTCTTACAATGCCAGTGTTCCCAATTTGAAAAATATTAAGACCCCGCAGTGCTCATAACAGTGGGGTGTTTGTTTTAACGAACATGGCAATAAGCAGGTGAAAGTTGCAAGCTATGTTTTGTTCATAATAGAATGGAAGAGTGTCTCATTCTTAAGGAAACGTAAACTTTTCACAAAGGATTGATTTCTTTTTGTAAAAACAGCATCTCCATATATGGATTTTTTGTTTATATCTATGACTCTGGCTGCGTGAGAGCACTCTTTAACCTCTGCTTGTGATCTCCATGGCGATGGTTTGCCTGCGTGCTGAGAGATAGTAGGAGCGCATTGTCTGAAGAGAAAGGAATCATCGCAGCAGGACGCCATTCTTCCGGAGCGTTCCGTGGATATGAAGGCAAAGGGACTGAACCGGCAGTTCACACACATATGGACCCACACAGATTATAGAAGTCTCTTTCACACACGCACACAGCGGTCGGCTTCCCACAGACACATTTACTAACAACTCAGCACCATTGTCACTGTGGGACTGACTTTTTCATCAATAAGACATTCCTGGTTAGAGTGTGTGAAGGTCTGTTAGCAAGAAAAGCAATTAACGATAACAAAAGCTGATCTGCTGTTGAAAGAGAGGATGGTTTCTGTAAGATGCAATAAAAGACTGCACAAAGCCGCCAGAAGGAGCTGAAGTGATGAAAAGGGTTATTGTAATGTCTTTGAGGATAATTAAGCACCTATTAGGTCCAAAGTAGTCTCTCTCCGCTGTATTCACTGCCGTCGATATGTCTGTCGGTTTATCCTCTCTTTCACATTGACCGTTCCATACCGCAGGGCAGAACTGACCCATCGGGTCACATGTTCGCCCGCAGCTGTACTTCCTGTTGCGTGCACATGCAGAACATCAGAAGTTTTACTCTCACCATCCCTCTGTAGTCTGGAAATTCTCTGAACGTTCCCGTTCACAAACTCAGGCGCCAGGCCTTTATAGGTCACCGTAAGAAGTGGCTGTAAAAAAGCTCCTTTCCCTTCATTTCTCACTCAACAGGACAGAGCGACAGAAAGTCAGACACTAAATGCTCCACTAAAGCACTTTATAAAATATTCTGTTGACCCACTAAATCCTGCGACTCCCTCCAAACAGTAATTAAGTGTCAGTCGCTCAGCGGAGCGTGACTAACCTCTCTCACAAACCACAAATCTCAAGCACCCCCCAACCCCCGCTTTCCTGGCCCAAAAATGTCTTCACCCCCTCTCTGTGTCTCCCCTCACCTTTTTTCTCTTTTCTGACCTTTCTCCGAAATCTCTCATCGGCAGTCTTCTTTGTGCACCGTGTGTGTAAATGACGGGTGTTCTAGAAATCCTAACTAACTGGGTTCAGTGTGTGTGTGCACACATACGTACACGTACAGAAATTCCTTTAACAGCTCCAGTCCCCATTCACACACACTTTGAGGACCTAACTCACTCATCATGCGCCATGGGGCTTCCATTATCCCGAACACTGAGGAATGCAGGACCGCCGGACATACACAGCTTGTCTTCTCTCCCCTGCTCGAGACCTCTCTTCTCCCCTCACATCTTTTCAGCATGTTCCAGCACCCACTGTTTAAGTGTGCAAGTCCTTCACCGCGCAACCAGCTGGACTTGAAACTGATTTGCATAGCAGAGAAACAACACAAAGCTGTGACCCACTTCACTCATAGTCAGACATATGGCACAGTTTCACGCTTATCAGAGGCGCTTTTCAATTAAAGATTTCCATTTGGAGTCTCCCTTTCAACGACTCTTAAATTCTATTACGAGCGTTCTGTTTTCTGTGAAGACTATATTAAACTGAGGTCTGATGTGAAACCCCAGGGCCCTTGAGCCGGTACTGAGGCTCCAGAAATCCTGCCAACACTGGTTTTATCAGTCATCTAACCACAGACAGACAGGGAGACAGAAAGACAGACTTGGGGGAGGAGAGATAGAGCTGGAGACAGTCTTCAAACTAGAAACAGCTGTTAAAGTTTACCTCAGCACAAGATTTACTCAAGTACAGGTCTGAGGCTAACGGTCATAAATCATGGTGACTCTACCATCATTCTTTCTGATGGGCGTATACAGCTGTATGATGTCCACACACACACACACACACAAATGTTGTCACTGCCTCAAAAGCATTAGGTAAGTGTTACAGTAAATGCTTTTTGACAGAGACTGTGACCACTGTACTGCTGGAGGCTTCAGACACACAAACACAGTCATTCACTCAATAAGTAACATCAATGCTTTTAAAAGAGAAAAAAAAAACGTTTTTGGTCTTATATACACTGCCTGAGGCTATATACATACAGTATATATCTAGAGAAAGAGCTCTGCTGTTCAAAACCATGTAGCTGTATTGAAGAGGACATCATTGCTTGGTAAAATAACTATAAAACACACTTAATTTCTCATGTATAGTAATGTGAAATAAACCCTTTCAATGCACACAAAACTTGTATGTGTAACATAACAATGGTATAATCTGTTTATTTAATTTAGTTTATTTAATAAATAACAATGTTTTTTAAACAGCTTCCGTCACAAATCAATGCATAAACAAATGCTAGATCTTTTAATATCCATAACCCAGAAAATATTTATCGCTATTTAATCCTATTGCTCACTTTCACTTTAAAACTCTCTCTTGCAAACACATTTGTTTTTCGACTTACTTTAAAGACATTAATTATAATGTATATTATTATTCATGTTAGTTTGTGTACTGTGTGTGTACAAGCTTGATTGTCCTTGTGGTGAAACCTGGTCTGAACAATGCAAGTAAGACACACACACAACACGGCAGAGGCCAAAAGGTTGAATGTTTACAACTTTGCTAAAGTGTTGTGAAGTGGTATAGCTCCCAGAGAAATCCTTTAAACAAGAGGGCGTTTTTGCACTTTTTGGGTCCCAAGTCTTGAGATAAAAAGGGCCCAAAAGATTCAAAAGGAAGAGGGAAATGAAAGAAGGGGTAGGTCAGAATGTCAGTGGGGTGAAAAGGTCTTTGAAAAAGCAAGAGAAGAAAAGATGGAAAGCGCTCCTCTTGCTTTCTGCCTTGCTCCCTTTGACCATGCTCACTTTAATCACTTCATTCAAGAGAAGAGAGAGGGAGTGAATGCAGCCAAGTGCATTACATACACAATGATCTCTCACACAAACACACGCAGTTTTGACCAAATACTTCATAATGAAATTCATCCCACATTCACAAAATCACTTTGAGCATCAGTTAAATAAAGCACGAACTATTAACGATTTAAATTACAGTCGGAATGAAAGAAGAAATGGACGAAAGCACATACAAAAAGATACGTATAACACTGATTAGCGATATGTACAACATCTACATCGCTTTCTGTTCAAACTACGTTTTGTAAAGAATCTCGGAGCAAACTAAAAAAAACAACTGAACTTAAAAACCGAACTGTCAACCTCGACTGAAAGGCGAGTATGAAACATTTTCACAGTTAGTGTGAAAATATTGTCCAGTTAAGCTGTGCAGAGTTTAGTTTTGCCTTAGACAGCCTGTAACACTAAATATAGTTATAATAATTGTTACATTAAGTAACATTAGAAAATAATACGACAGACAAACATCGTCATACTTTACTGTCTTTACTGTTACAGTTTGCGTTACTGATGCAGATGAAAAACATTTATATTAACTTTTTATAAACTTTCCAATAAAGTTCTTAAAGTTGGGAAATAAATAGCCACTGATACGATAAAAATTCATAATAAAATTCATAATCTTTATGCGGAGAAGCAGAAAGCGAATATAAACTTACTTTATGTGTGTTGAAAGAGCTCTTGATAAAGTTACGTGTGTGAACTCTTCTCCAGCATCCGCCTTGTGTGCCGCTCCAGCTCTTTGTTTCCTCCAAAACTAATTTAATCTCTCTCTCCCCCTGAAGCCCATTTAAATTAACCCCGATGACGTCACGGATCGCGTCACCATCAGTCAATAGACCACAGGCACAGACATGAGACTGTTAGTAGATATAAAATACATTATATATAATTTATGATTGGTAAACTGTAGTACATATGTAATAAGAATACATTTCACAAAAATAAAATATTAGTATTTTTCTAGTGGCCACAAATTAAACAAAACTTACTGAAAACTTTTGGTTAAAACATTAGAATCACAAGAAACCTGTCAGAAAAACTGTGAATGGTCGAAGAGACAAAACACAAAAGCACACAACATACGCTGTATAAATTAAAGAAACGTTAAAATGGGCATACTAATAAAACTCTACTTAAACATAATTTATTCCATTCCTTAAAAAAAGCAGTGCAGATGTAAACTTACCCAGTAATAATTAAAAGTCAAAATCGGTTTCAATTCCTTTACCCACCTACATTAAGCAGCAGTGACAGCCACGTCTTCCACCTATCAAGTGATTATACAAAGATGACTATGTTCATAAACCAAAACACGCATATGACTGAAGATCCCCAGAATAAAAAAATAATTAGATCAAATCAAGTCATCAAAAGCCTTTAATTAAAAACCAGTTGGTGTGTTGTTGACAAAAGAATGACAAAAGATCTGCATTTAGTTTCAACTTAATTTACATGATTGTGCATTAAACAACTACCAAAAAACTACTTTAAAGCGTTTCAGAGACCATAACTTCTCTAATTTTTGCCTGCTATGTGATTTTACGTGAGTGAGTGTCCTGTTAGTCTGTGAGTGTGTGTATGGACCCCTGAGGGCAGGAAACAGCAGCTCAATAGGACAAATGGCACACTGGGATAAACAGTCTGCAGGCTGAGACAGGCCAGTGCAAAACAACAATGACCTGAACAAACTACACTCATGAAACCATTCTTATAGATTTTGTTTTAAATTCAGCTCTTACTACACAAACACGTACAGGCACTTAATAGAGCAATCTTACAGCAACACACAGACTGCCAGATATAAAAACTGCTACAGATCAATAATTTCAAATATTTTATTATAGATTACAGTTTTATTGTTCGAGTATGGTGCTCCAAATACAGAGTTTTTTACATTTTCAAAGTGTTTTTGTAAATTCAGTCTGGGCACAAAATATGGCTATATAGTGTTGCTTTACAGTCCTATAAAATTTGTAAAAAAAACAACACTAAAAATGACTATATAAACCACAAAGAACAAATAAAAAAAGTGAAAAGGGGAGAATGAAAGAGCGAGTAAAGAGGTTGGGAGGTTTATGTATTTTGCAGCAAACTGAAAAGGAAAGACCTCCTCCCTGCTCTCCACAGTAAAACCTCTGTCTCACAACAGAAGACCATATGGAACAATCACTGTTTGAATAAAAGGCAGCTAACAGCCACCATGGACCCTCACAACCAAATGATCAACAAAACCCCAATACTCCTCCTTCCTCTGCTCTTTGCCTCTTTGGATCTACAGGAAGTCATGGGAAAGCTTGCCAAATGGGCAAAGGGTGAAGCAGAATGTGTTTGTCCATGAAAAGGTTAGAGTTAAGCATTGAAGTTTGCTTTCTAGGAAAGAAGTATCGGGTCACTTGGAGCATGACCAGAAGAATTTCCTTTCATTTACTGACACATTTTTTTTGTCTTATTTAGTCCTATTCCAAAAGCAATATGTAATGTGATCTGGGAATTCACCACCAAACCTTTTAATGAAGCATGAAAACACTAAGATACAGGCTTACAGTTATCCTTAAAAGATTAGAGATTAGATTTGTGAAGTGCAACAATGACAAAAAAAATGTCAAAAAAAGTACTACAAAATTGCATGAAATGTTTTGGAAAAGTGTCTTCCGAATACCCCAAATCATTTTTTTACCTATAGACAGTATTTTTTTGATTTAATAAAATGAATTTCATCTTTCACACCACACAAAGAAATAAAGAGTGGAATAGTGATGAATTATGACTTTGACAAAAGTAGGAAAATAAATTACTGAACAAAGAGACATTCTCATTTCAGTATATATTCCAAATCTTTAGGATTCTCTATTCATACAAGATGGGGTATTAAATCAATGACTAATATAATGACTGTCTTGCAGCCAGACAGGACATGCATTCCACTTTATTGAACACTTACCTCTCATCTCGGAGCTGGCAGCTCACTCCTGCTGAGACAAAAAGGAAATTCAGTTTCAGAGTCAAAGGAAAATGTTGATAATACATCCCTGCCATGATTCAACTTTATTAAAATTAAAACAACACTGAGTTGTGCCAGAGGCTAATGCCTTATATCCATCCATCTATAAATATGACAAAAAGTTTTTGCACATGCTTGAGGTTACACATCAAGTTAAAAAAACAGAAAATTGTAAAGTTAGTGCAAAAACATAAAACTATGCGGCAATCTGTGCCACAAACTGCCTTGACTTTAAGAAAAGATTGACTAGTATTGCTTATATACTTATGAGTAAAAAACACAGAGCAGATTCTTACCTGTAAATAAATAGCCAGACAAAATAATCTAGCATTGTTCACTCTTAAGATTTCTTATGGTCTGAGAAAAGGAAACATTTCTGTTAAAATGATAATTATTTTAGTTTAGGCATTGAAGACAAGCACTGAGACAAAGACATTTTTAGGTCCAGTCTTAATCTTAAAATACACTTCTAAGCAACAAATGGTCTGGCAGTTGAAATAATTATTCCATATACTTTATTATAATAATCAGACAATAACAGAATAAATGCAATAAAACTAACAAAGAGACATTTATTACATTACAAATGTGTATACCCAAATCTTGGCTCTACTGTTACAAAAATACATAAGTATATTGCACTAAAACCTTCTGTTTCTCCTTGTCAAAAACTGAAATTCTTGCCTTGAATTTAACTGAAAACATCTAGAGAGTTTCAGTGTTAGATCACTTTTCCTGCATGAGAGGCAGTTACTCCTTTCTATCCTGCGTTTATGCATTTCAATAATAGCTAAAGGCTTAAGAGCTTAATTAACTGAGAAGATACAAAGTAGCACACACATTCAGAAATTCAAAACATATTGCAGTACATTGCTTTGCCCTTCAAAAGTAAATGCACTGAGACCACCATAAAACTGAGATCTATTGGAAATTTTTATCTCTTAAATATTGCAGTAGAAAATGGAGTAATAATGGAGAAAATCATGTTGATGAATATAGTATATGAAGTAGTAAATCCACAACATAAAAAAGTGGGGTAATGGAAAAATGTAGTTAATTGCTTGCTGACAATTTAAAAACCTTGCTTTGAATAAGATAAGGTCTAGCCCTAAGAAATTACCCGAGACAACATATATGTATAATATATATCACTGAAAGTTGATAAAATGATAACATAGTACTGTACAGAAACATAATCTGTTGGTTGAACAGTAGGGATTTTCTAGTGCAACATAATTTGGTTAGCACCACTTACAACCTCCTTTGAACCTGCCACAGACTAGGTAAACAAATTATTAAATAAAAATCCATGTTTTTAAAATCAGGGTGTTAAAGTCTGAAAACCAGGAATAATTCTGCAACAGCAGATTTATGCAGGGTCATCTAGAAATGGACCACATTTCCTCTAGAGGTATTAAAATGACAGCGAATGCAAGTCTACAGCAGTTAAATATCAACTGGCAATATACAGTAAACATTCAAAGAATAATTTAATAGCTGTGAACTGTGTGACTTCATGCAGTAAAACATTATAATGGCAGTCAACATAACACATTTGTAACAAATTAGGCATGCATAAAATAAGCATAAACAAAACTAATTCACTGAATAAGTGTGAGGCTCTTTTAACTTGTAAGGACTTCATATGAACATATAAAACAAATGAATGTTCAAATCGTTTATATGCATAAAAGTAATGTGTAGTAAATTGTACAGTACTGTAGCAATTTTCTTAATGAGAACTCTGAAAGAAAATTTAATCAGCCACTGACTTTTTTCTGTGATAACATTTTACACAAATATAGGAAAAAGCTAAGTTGTTTAGAAATTAAATAAAACATTTGGGGCACACTGCATCTGTTCTGCCTATTATTCTGGTCATTCTAAATTGTAGTTGTAAGATTATGATAATTTTGTAGCACAGGAAAGCCTTTAAACTTACAAAATTATCTTTTAATCTCTTCAAACACAGTGCAAGACAGAGAAGCTGTTTATCTTGAACAGTAAAATTTAATTCCTGGCTACAGAAATAAATGTCTAAATTTGCCTTGCGTGTATAACGTATTTTTGGCTTATGACCAATGCTACTGTACTTCAACCACAAGTCACCCACAGTCACGATTTAGAAACACCAATCAACAAAACCAAGACCTGTTATTTATGCTACTTTACACACATCACAGTCAGCCTTCTTACTAAAATCTCAGCTGGAATAATATACTGTAAAAAGATGAGGAAATGATTCAAGTGTCATCTACAGTATCAAACAAAATTACTGTAAACAAACCCAATTTTCTTTACTAAAAATCCAATAACCCTTACAAAAATTCAATCATTAAGATATATTACACCTCTTTATTGTAGGAGTTAATTGAGTTCAGCATTTGTGGCATTATGATGTCATTCATCAGGGCTCCTGCCATGTAGCTGTCAGGGTGGGGGTTATGGATGGATAGATGGATGGATGTTCACTCAAATTGCGTTGTCAAAAAAATATTATAACTGAGAGTGATGAAAATGTATTTCTGAAATTATACAACTAATGAAAATGGGTAAAGATGTTAGCAAAACTTTATACAATGTATTAAATATGTCCAAAAAAGGACATTTATTGTAAAGAACTTCGAAAGCAATCAGTCACCTCTCAGACATGTGTCTGGACAAAGAAAATTTCATTCTGTAATGCAATGATTGAAATATGTTATAAATTAATTCATAAACATGTATATTTCAAGGCCAAATTATTTTAATAGATAACTATTTTGAAAAATAAATAGTATCCTAAAATATTCAATCTGCATTAAGACACTAGCAATTAAAACAAAAAAACAAACAAACAATAAAATAACTCTCAAGGAGTGTGTTGTTTTATCACAAAGCTGAATCATACAGGAGACAGATATCTATTTTCAACTCCAAAAAACAACAACAAAAAAACTAATTTACAGTTTTATAATACATTGACAACACATCTGTTATAGCTACAAATCATATAAACATCCATTTACTTAAAAATATTGTAGGAAAGAAGCTATGCTTTGATACATCAATTATAAATTTAGAGTAGAGAGTAAAGAAGGCAATTAAAGCTACAGTGCAAATGCCTCTTGAACAGAAAGCTACTCACATACAGTACCGAATGTTATTTTTAGAAACAGCACAGAAATCTAAGAAAATGCAAAATCCTTTCAACAACATGCCTGAAAATATCTAAATAGTTCTGATATTTCTAAGTATTGTAATGCGTCCTCACATTCCTTTCCTTGAACCATCCTGAACATTTTAGTGCAGGAAAAATAGTTACATTCTAAACCAACACCATACTCTTTAATGGTCATATACTCTTAATAGAAAATTAGCAAGTTAATTGAAATGTTTTAGGATACTCACCAAAATGGTGCTTTTCAGTCTTGACCATTGCCCAGACTGAGAGCAATGTAAAATCAATGTAAAACTTGTTTAGTTGGTCAATGCACAGCTGTAACCCACAGGCACTCGGCCATCATTCAGTCATCATTCATTTTTTAGATCCTATATCCTATTCATCTAACATTCAGCATTGTCAAACTAACTAAAAACTTCATGAGTGCATTTTCATTCAGGAAAATGCTTTCTGGCACATACATACAAACTAAGATGTTTTGGCAGTGCAATGAAATTAAAGACATTAAGTCCAGAAGGTCATTCAGAGAATGATGAAAAAGCCAGGGACCTCTTCAGAGACAGATAACTGTGCAATCATGTCTCCTCTTAAGGAATAAATCACCCTTCTTTGCAGTCTGAAGAACCTGCTAATAAGGGTATATCAATACATTTTTTGGTTACTGTTGTTTTGGCACAAGAAAAGGAAACCAGATGAGGGAGGTTAAAGGTCAAACTGCAGTCTCTTGGTCCTCACGCTGGATCATTTGGTAGTGCTGACGGTTTTCTAGATATGCTGCGAGTTCTGCGTCCTTCGCCTTCTCAGCACGATGCTTTGGAGTATCACCCTGGAAAATAAGAGATATGCTGAATCTAAACATGTTAGTGACCAATAATAACCCTACTGAATGAAAATAGTCTTAAAGGGATAGTTCACCCAAAAATGAATATTCTGTCATCATTTATTTACTCTCATGGCATTCAAAACCTGTATATGACTTTTTTTGTGGAACACTAAAGAAAATATTTTGAGAAATGTTTCAGTGTCCATGCAATGGAAGTGAATGGGGGCCAAACGTTCTTCAAATTTTCTGCAGAAGAAGTCATACTGGTTTTGAATGGCATTAGAGTGAATTAATGATAAAAGAATTTTCATTTTGGGGTGAATTATCCCTATAAAAGTTATGACTGTTGGTCCAAATTACATTTTTTATGTTTTTAATTATGTAACTTTCTGCAACAGCACAAAAGCAACTGTAACTAAATAAAATTATAACTACAAATTGTACAAATGCGTTTACAAATACAAAGTACAAGCTTTTTAAACTGAGTCAAAACACACAGAACATCTAAGAACATCTATGGACGACACAGAAACAAAAAATGATTAGAGATACATTAGGTCTACAGATTCTTTATGAACAACAGGAAAGGGAAATCAAAGACGAGACCGAGCCTCTAATGATAAACATGTTGTCTCTGAAATCTCCTCTCTGTTTTCATGTTGCCAGCATTGCTCGACAGTAATTGTTGTTAATTGCAGGCAGGCCTAGATGCAGAGAGTCCGAGTGAAAGGTCTGGACTGTTCCTGTTGGACAGAGCTTGAAGCAGTCAAACTGCCCGCCAGGCGCTTTCATTGTGTGAGCTGGTTTTGTTTGGGAGAATACAGTACAACCGGTCACCAGCATACTGTACTTTTAGCGCAGTATTGCATCTCCCCCATTCAGCCTTTCAGAAGCAGATTGAAAGCCAGTTCTGGAAAAGCTGAGTCCTCCAGCTTTCACAATGGAGAATATTAGCGATGATGAACTGACAGAGATGAGCTACACAGGAAAAAAAGCTTTGCGGTTGAGAGGCCGGACTCTGCAGGACATGCTGAGTACAGCTTTATTGTGCTTTTAAAAACCAGCATTTATCTTCATGCAAGTCACCAAGGGAGAGAAAAAAATCATGGTAGCAAAGAAATAGGAATTCTTATAATCGAAAGACAAAGACAGATGGCTGAAGTGTAAAAAAAGAGAGGGAAGGAAAAAGTTAAGGAGCGTGACACTTTATCACTGGGCAGTGAAGGATGAGTCACTCTACGCTGGATGATACTGCTCCACAAAACGTAAATTGGGGGCTTTTTGAGAAAAGGAAACAAGGAAAAGAAAGCAGAAAAGTGCTGATGGCGCAGGGCTGTTGAATGCAACAAACCACAGCCTGGGAAAATGCCACAACTAAATCAGGTCCTATTAAGATTGTGTCTATCAGGAGCGGTTTCATTAAGAGCGACTCTCTGTCTCCGCCCGCTCTCAGACTGTGCCAGACTAGTGACTTTCATCACATTTCATCTACCTCAACAGCTCACGAGTTCACTGATAATTACTTAGAGCTCAAGGCTGACAGACTGACCAGAGCCCATTGTCACCCAGGAGACTCCATCAATCCTGTCTCACACATTCATCAGATAGGAGTTAGTAAAAGTTTTTCAGAAGGCTGGCAGGTTTCGAGACACTCAAACTTGGGTCCGGTGGTTAACCACAAATGAGATTTTTTTTTGCTTTATGGAAAGTCATTCCCTTACAGATCTCTTCAAATAAGTAGCTCTTAAATGAATGTTTCTTCTGAAAAGAAGCGAGGTAGTAATTAGAGTCTAGTGTGTCTACAGCTGTGTGCAATTTTGCGATACACCAATCAGAAGTGCTGTGGGAGAACTCGGGTCTCTTGGCTGGATCTGTGGAAGGGGAGGTGAAAGAGGGAGAGGGTGGGCTGCTTGGGGAAAGAATGGCTCCTTGTTTCATGAAGAGGTCTTAGTCAGCACTGACTCACAGAGCAGTTCAGAGAAGATCAGGAATGGAGACCAGCTGGAGGCTGAAGCCAAAATGAGACTAGATCCAAAAGCCACAAACATCTACAGTGAACCATCTCGGCTTCAATCTGTATTCAGGGCTTTGTAAAATCCCATATCAAATACATAGGCTGAATAAACTTCCGTAAAAACATCTTCTTCCTCCGTCTAGTTATTTCATTTTTTAGGCAGACACCCAGCAGCACGGCTGTTTCTCATAGACATGCTGTTAAGTACCCCATAAACCTTAACTAATCCAACATCGGTTCAAGCTCAGTTCAAACATGTGTTTGCATGCCGAACTGTCTCTACATGTCCAACTCACCTGTAAGTCTGTCTTCATGAGGGACGCCCCCGCCTCCACCAGGTAATGACAGATTGTCCTGTGACACAACGAGGCCGCTTTGTGCAACACCGTCTCTCCGCTGAAACAAAAACATACAGACAGAGAAAAAAACAAGAGAGACAGCAAGAGATAATGAAACAGCGTAAGTCTAACCAAACCTGACAATAGAATCATAAAACAAACACTTATATTTTTGCTTATATAAGTGTCCGAGTGCATTAAACATAACAGAACAGTCCTCACCTCTCTTTCTCGGTTACATCCAGAATATCTGCAGGTGCTGTAGAGAAAAAAAGAAAAGTGAAACTTGCAACCATGTGAAAGCGTGCACCCCGAGGTGATGGTGTGATGTTTAATGAAGAGATGTCTAAAGCTTGCGTGGGAGAGAAAGATGACCTGCTTTACACCGAGATAATAACAGGGATTTAAAGCACATACATACAGTATATGGGAACTTCATTAGTACTGTTAGAAAACTATCAAAACTTTATGATGATGTAATGTTCTTGTCACTCAATTGGTAGAATTGCACTAGCAATGCAAATGGGTTCGATTCCAGAGAACACATACTAAAATACTAAAAATGTATACCTTGTAATGCACTTTAAGTCGCTTTGGAAAAATAACGTTTGTCAAGTGCACAAATGTAAATGTATGCCGGATGACAGAATTCCATACAATTCCTGTACTTCCATCCATTTATAGTTTTGATGACTTTAATATTATTCTAAAAAGTGAAATTAGTGTAAGTACAGAATTATTGCGAACAAGTGCGAGCAGTTTTTATTTACTAAAAGACTTTGCTTTATTTCTTCAAAGATCTACTTCACAAAAGCAACTGTTACATTGATCTTTCTACTGACAGAACAAAAGAAACATGCAGTACTTGCAGAAACATCAAGCCTCTGCTAGTGGTGTTTGAGAGATGTTACGGAGATCTGTTTGTGATCATCATACCATTATCAATGATGTATCTGACAATCTCCTTGCTGCCCGCCTCCACAGCATAGTGCAGTAGGGTCCGGCCCACAGGGTCCTGCATGCACAGGTCTGCCCCCTTCTTATGCATCTCCTTCAACTGCAGAGAACCACATTTTAATCAAAACACAAACCAAAGAGCGTAACAATGCCATTATGAGGAGCCACTCTGATCTTCGAGTCTGATTATTTATTACAGAGAGACAAAAAAGCCCTGGTTTTCAAACACAAGAGGAGGTCCAAACAAACAAGTTCAAACAAACGAGCCAGTAATTGTCCCAATAGGTTCTAAGCACCCTTCAGTGTCAGAAACTTGCCATGATTCTTAACTACACCACAGAAAGTTTGGCCGTGACATATTCTGCAAGTATAACAGTGAGTCAGGCAGACTGGTCTCATCACAGACATTTCCATTCATTCACCAGTTTGCAGTCTCATTCAAAGTAGAGACCAGAATGATGAATGCACTGAGAGGAAAAAGAAGACACCCTTAATTCAAAATGTTCTTTCTATCTTTTCTTCAGGGGCAGTACAAGCATTAGGCTTGGATCTGGGTGTGCGAGATTATTATTCTGGAGAAAGCCTGTTTGGTCACCATAGAAACCAAGACCGAGTGAAAGGTCAAGAGAATATGCAGGATCATTTATATGGTTCCGCCCCCGCTCTGCAAGATACTCGACATTTAATGGTGAGGTCAGCGTTGCGTTAGAGAGGACAGAATATCCTTTGGGCCGAGCAAACATTTAACTAAAAGCACAACGCTGGCTCCCTCGCATACTAAAGCACTGCATTGTGCGCTTTAAGAGCTCAAACCCAACATCTGACTTGTATTATTAGCTACATGCTTGAATGGTATGTGAGTGTTCTCACAAGAAAAAAGCCAAGTCTCTTCCAAGAATCAAAATCTAATAAGCCTATATGGAAAAAGGAAAGGTTCTTGCATGTATGTTTATGTCAAGCAATGCTCTTACCTTTTGATGGTCTTTATTCCTCACACATTCGATTAGACTGTCTGTAGATACTAAAAAATAAGTGAACAAGTGAACACTGTTAATGGAGACAAGTATATGTACAATTTTTAATGATATCACAGGCATTATTATACAGAAACTGCCTGCAAGCACAAACTGTTCATGCATATTTGTTCAATATTTACTTATTCAGAGTTACATAAGTAAAATGTTCTGTTTATTTAATGCTTTTGAAGCGTGACGTTAAAAAAGGAGTAAAAATACAATTTTAATTACGGGTGTTAATCACATTAGCTGACGCTGGCTCTGAGGGTTCAGTCTCTAAAAGCTAAATCTGTGTTCAAAGCTTTGCAATGCCCTTTGTAGATTTGCCTTCCTAATCCAGCAATCTAGCATTTAGCTTCGTAAACCTCGAGAGGTGAAATTTGAAAAAACCTAACTGGGACTGTGGGCTAGCGCACAGAGCGGAGCGTAGAGCGAGGCTAAACCTCAGTCTGTGTCTAAAGATATGCCCACTTAAATCCAGCTCTCGAAACTCGGCTGCTTTCTGGAGTTAAAGAGTCTTTTTCTTGTCTTGAGAAAGCATGCCCGGGGCCAAATCAGGTTTTGGAAATGTGTTCCTGCTCTTCTCATGCCAGGAAGCTTTGGAGCTAGCGCTGAATTCTAATGTGGATCAATGTGAGTGATGATAACCTGCTCTGCCTCGCTGCACCTCACAGACTGGGAGACAGCCCTTTCCTCCTCTCTCATCCTATCCTGCCTGTGCCAGGCGAGCGGAAAAACAGCACAGCCTTGGCACATGGCCTCTTCAGACAGGCAACAGCTCGTTAAAAGGGTAGAAGAACGAAGACCAAAGAGCGTTTAACATTAAACACCCGCCTTCTGTGAGCAGTCAGAGACAGATCACTGAGCTTAGTTTCTCTGCTCTACGCAGCGGCCCTGACCGGCCTCTCAATAAAGGATCCGAGACTCATTCACTATGTACGACTCAAAGCTAAAGAATAAAATTCTTGTGTGTTCACATTTACATTATTTACATTTCTTCTCTAAGCACTGAAAAGCAGGATCACTGAAAGAGCTAAAAGAGAAACTTGAAAAGCACTGTTTGGATTTCTTACCAGAGTTTGTATTGCTCAGGGTGCTCTTCTCAAACCTGTGAGAGATGTGAAACAAAAACCTTTGATTAATAGATGCAATTCAAACCAGAATCAAAAATAAATCTTTAGGAAGGCACAATGTATCAGATTAATGTATCTAATGAGCTTTATAATATTCCTCTGTCAGACCAACAGATGATTTGAGGATCTGTATTAATGTCATTGTCAGTGATGCATGTTTGACTATGATCATGATAATATAATCACTGGCAACACAGATTCTCTCTGTCTCTCGTGCCATTTGTCCATCTGACTGCAGCATCTTTTGTGAGCTCCCACCTGAATATAAATATTTGATCAAAGAGCTGGTGTATAATGACAGAATAATCACCCACCCCGTGCTAAGAAAGCTGGGACAATAAGGCAAAGAGCCTGATTGATCTATCCTGAACTATGCTAAGATCAACGTGGCTTTATTTTTTTTACATTTATTCATTTTAAATAAGCATTAAAGGGCTTGCGGGTCTACAAACAAATGGATGTGTAGTCATATGCACAAATAACATGACACTTATTTATAAAGATAACCATATATTTAAACTAAATTTCACTGCACAATAACTTTATAAAACCTATATACGATATATAAGAGGTCTGTGTGCTCATAGAGGTCCCTTATCCACTTCATAATTTGCATAAAATGCTTTACATAATAAATGGCACAGAATTATTACAATTGTATAAGATTTCCAAAGTAAGGGTATAGTAAAATGCAGTCTTCTTCCAAAACAGTGTGCTTCTCATGTGCCGGGGTGAGAAGTCAAGGAGGTCGGCTTACGGTCAAGTGAAAAACAACAAAACTGTTTTACCTCAAACACTGGCTTGGATTGAATAAGACAGAGAGAAAATGGGAAAGAAAAGCTAAAGGGGTTCACTAACACTTAAGCCAACACCACAAAACACTGTTTCATTGTAATTTGTTTCTAAGTGTGTGCGTGTGTGTTGGTGTGTGTGTGTGAGAGAGTTAGCCTTGCACAGGAATCTGAGTGTGACCCATAATTAAAAGCAGTGCACAGACTCATAAATTTGGGCCGACTCTGACATGTCTACCAACACACACACACACACACCTTTTCTGTAATGTTTGCATGCGCCTGAAGCTTGAACCTCGGCTGGAGGGCTGATGAAATGTGTTCAGATAAGTGAAATTCTAAGCCCTGAAACCACAAACTGTAACTCTCCACTATCAAAAACCATCACTATCAATCACACTTTGTCTTTCCATATAGCTCTACCTCGTGACAAATAATGTTCAAATACACAGATAACCTATCTCTAGTGGGCCATGGGGACACAAACCTGCAGAGGCATTTTTCATTCTGTATTCACCTCGTGGCTAAAGTTCACAGTACAGTTTTAACGGGGTGAGAAAAACACACTTCAAACACATTAACCGAGTTGCTCTTATTAAAATGTTTAAGATCCAAATTTATCTTCAGTCATGTCCGTTTTGCAGAGAAACAGCCTATTCCCCCACAAGAGGAAAACTGATGTATTTCTCACAGCTCAGCTGGAGCAGGGCATCTCGGAGTAAATCACATTACACAGCATGATGAGGAAAGATGTATCTATCGTCAGCGTTTGATACATGTGCAACCAATCAGATCCACTAAATAACTGTGCCTGGAATCAGGGCAAACGCAACTCTAACTATCATGCCCTGGAGAACAAGGTGGTAATGGTTTCTTCCCAGACTAAATGATGGTCCAGTCTTTAAACATGTCTGAACGGTTCTTTGGTATGCAACCCAAACAGCAGATGTAATTACTGATGTTCTGTAGCCTTTTCTTTTTACGACACACAGACACACTGTGAAGACACTATAACATGCCTCCTTGTACACTGCAGATACACACATGCAGTCACGCACTCCCCAACACAAAATAGCCCAAAGCAGCTTCAAGGGGGTTATTGAGTTTTTGCTGGCTGTAATTGCTAGTAATTTAACACATTTACGTAAAGAGTAAAAATGTGACATTGGGCCAATTATTCAATAGGACTCTAGAAAGTCCTCATTAGTTCTGGAGAGAAACAGCGTTCTGAATATCACCAGCTCCACCAGCAGATTATTGAGCCTGAAAAACAATACATATAAAGCCAATCACACAGCTTTTATTCAGCTGTATTGATTGTAGACCGGAATGGTCCTCGTGAGATTTATGAGCAGAAGTCTTTTCTTAAAACAAAAACAGTCTTAATGAGGGCTGGTTGATGGTCCATGCTGTGAAGACAATACCATTAAAGAAGACTTCAATATTTGAAGGTTTTAAGGTTCAAAGTTCAACTCATTAGGGTCCAATCAGGCTCTGGCATCTCAGCTTGATAATGAAGCCTGCAATGCCCCATTAAACTGCCCTCGCTGTACCTGCATATGTTTCCTCATTTGCTTCTCGTCATCAATATCACCTTTATTATGCACCTTCCAATTTACCAGACACATTAAAGGTGACTCAGCCGGGAAACAAGAGGCTAATCTTTCTCGCTCTTGCTTTCGACTGTTATTTGCTTTGTTTATCAGTTGTGCATATTTGTGTTCGAGCTCCTCCTGGGTCGGGCTGTAATTTCATTACAGAGCAACGCACAAATCCCTCATTTATGTCTGACAGAAAAACATCATTTAAAATCTGTGTTAATTAATTACAGTTGACAACAGAAACCCAATCAATGTCCCTGATAGATACAGAGAGAGCTGGCGGTTTAATCAAACTTAAGCTGATGTAAGATATTGATGAGCTGTAGAATATGAGCAACGGAAGCCATAGTCTTGTATAAGAACCGATTAGTGAGGTTTTCTGTCAGTCATATTTTAAATAAGCTGTCACTGCGCCTGTATATACCATACTAATCCTGTCCAATAAGGGATAAGTGTCTCCAGAAACAAATGAGCTGAAACAGCAGTTAGGGAATTGGATGACAGACATCAGACCAAACAAGAACAAACTAGTCCATGCATAACCAGACTAGGATTGGCTAAAGAGGACCAGAACAGACTAGATTGGACTAGACCAGATCACCGCAGGCCAAATTACTCCTCTGATTGTACTGTTTAAACAGAACTTTTGCCAGTTGATGTGTGTTTGTGTGTGTGTGCCTGTTGTGGTTCTGCCCCTGAGAGTAATGTCAGGAGAGACAGCTGGGGCCTAATAAGGAACAGATCAGGCCGGTAAAAATAATAATCAGCAACAGAAATGGCGTGATCCTGCTGTGCTGGAGTTCATTTCCTCATTGCAACAATGACACTTACTCATAGTTCATGTTAGAAAGAGCCACTGGCCTCCAGTAACTATCCCCTCTGGGATGAAAAGAGCCGAGATGCCCTTTAAACACTTTTTACACTACATCTATAGCAGAGAGAACTAAAGGAGAGATGGATGGAAAACAAAAATAGACAGGAGGGGTTTATCAGTACAGCTTTGTCTCACCTGCCGGACGGTTTGAAATCTGCTGCAGTTGTGTTTGAGCGATGAACACCCCCTGCCCTTCAAAACAATAAACAAAACAACAACAAAAAATTTAACAAAAGAAGAAAAACAAAACAAATGGGATGATAATAAATTATAATGACATGACTTTAACAATATGAACTGATACGAATATGAAATGAATTTGGGTTGTCATGACAGCCACTGTGCTGTGAATATATATATTACACATTTGCATGATACACATATTTAGGCATACACAGCATGCCTAAATATGTGTAATATGCAAATAAATAAAAAAAGATTAATCACAATGAACTGGTTATTGTGGTCCATACATTATGAACGCTAAACAATTGATCAATGCAAACAAATGTCAAAATGTAGCAATGTTTAAATAGTTTTTTAAAAATGTATTTCCTAAAAAGTCCTGTATGTGTATATGACTGCATAATAGCCAAATAGCAATAACAGGTTTAGGGTTTCCTCCAAAACTAAGTTTGAATACAATATGTACAGTACATTTACCAGTTTAGGCAGTATTATTTGTAGAAATTTAATACTTAGGGGTTAGGAGTTCACACAAAACTATTATCCATTTGAGGAACATCACAAACAGACCAACAAAACAATAAAATGAAAACAACTGCAGGTATGTATGTTTGAAATGGCAATAGTATCCCATTGGTTAGTGTAGATTTTTAATGTCTGGCCTTTGAGAGCATCTGTGTTTGTGTGATATAATGTAGACACATTCCACTGTGAAAAACAAAAGCAGTGTTATTATCTCAGGGCCAGATATTCCTCCCCTCGAGCAGGTGGTTCTGACCCCACTGGAGCAGACTGGCTCTCCACCAACACAAACGTTACATAATGCACCACAAACATACAGCCTTTAACTACAGATCTGAGACATCACTGACCGCAAATGACAAACTAATAGGATCCAAAGAGCCTATCATTTATAAAAAAACAGAGATGTGTGAGCTTCAGAGAGTCCTCTGTACTTTATACTACAGAGATGATTTCAAGAGGGAGATTTGTGATGTGCTTTCTGCATAGAGAGTAGTCAGTGATATCCCTTCTGTGCAGTGAAAACTAAGATTTCACGTTTCATTTATATCTGTTTATCTCAGTCAGTTTAGTTCTCCTTATGGAATTATAACTTGGGACTGTGAAGAGCATCTATAGTAGCAGGGAATGTTCTTTATCCTCTGCCTGTTACATATGCAGATGAACACATTATCAAACAGCAGACTAATGTCTTTCTGCCCGGCCTGATAACAGGAAAACTGTTGATTCAGGGGTAGTGTGTGCTGTGTTAGCTGAAATTTACTCCTCACTTCCTTATCGAGCGTGAAAAAGGAATTATGATAAAAATAAAATTTAAATATGAAGCTATTACAACTGACTTCTACAATTTCACAGTTTGCAGTTCTCTAGGAGTCTTTCACAACCTCTAACACAGGCACAACATACACAGATTCCAGCTAATAAGCTACAGTATACAATTGTCTTTATTACTGCCAAACAGAATAAGTAAAAAATGTTAGATTTGTCATCACAGATGCATCATTGGAATTGATGTGACAACAGTTTAACCTTCTCGTACAGCCCTTCTGAATCACTCACAGGGAAATGAGAAATATAAAACGCAGCCATCTATAAAAAATGTTTAAACACTTTCTCGCACAAGCACACATATACACAGAGAAAGTGTACAGAAAATGTAAAAGGTAAATGAGATGTCACACCTTTTCCATACTTACAGCTTTAAAAAAAAAAACACAAGCGCACTTACACATAAGCACGTCCACACGTCAACTTATCACATGTGATGTCCCTTATTATTCGGAACCAAAAGATAAGATTATTATAACCAAAGAAAAAGTTCAAACATCAGCATCACATTGTGTAATGCTAAATAACAATATTTCACGGAGGAGAAGACAGTAGATAAGAGATGAGACGAGAAGAATTTAGAAACTGTAAAAGGCTCTTTGAAACAGCTTCCCATCTCCCAAACATCACAGAGCTCATTATTCTGCTTTGGGCCATACAAATGTAATCACAAAGAGCATGCAAAAACTTTAAGCCTGAAAAAGGCATCAAGTTTCATCTTTATGACTGGAGCTTTAGAGACTCTGGAAGAGCATAAACGTTTTTTCTGTTCCTCCTACCTGCTGAGAGCTGGTTTGGCTGATCTGAGTGAGTCACTGTGTGCAAGAGCTTCTGCCACAGAGCTGTCACTAGAAACACGCTTCCTTTGGAGCTCCGCAACCCTGAAGAAACAAGCAGAAAGAGAGAGACATTATTAAGGGGTATATTTCACTGTTACAAAAATGGGTCTAAACTCACTAGAAAAGGCCAGTCATTATATCTGCAGCCAGCAAAGGCCTTTGTGGAAAATAATAAAACTGCTTTGGCATGCGTCACCGGTTCAGCAACTAACAAATCATCAAGAGCTAATGATGTGTGAGCTTATATGTTGGGCAAAAAACATACACGGTGTGTCTGACACAACCAATAGATCAAGATTATACAAGAAAATGCAAACACGGATTTAAATGAATATTGTAAGGGTTTAAAAACAGAACACATGAAGGTACAGAAAGAGGGAAAAAGTGAGAGACACACAGAGAGAGATACTATCCTTTGATCTCTGCTTGTGCATTAATTACCCTGCAGCCATGTGATCTCATTTAGTGGAAAAACATAACCGGTGGAAAAACGGTACAGAGACAAAAACAGAGTGAGAAAGAAACATTTCTAGACACCCAAAAGACAATGCTGCCTGTCACTGTATTCACCCACAGCTCACCTCGGCAAGCTCAGCACTTAACAGAGAACAACACAGTGACTAATTACCTCCTTTATTAATTTAATATTCCTTTCATGAGTAATTCTGTGTGATTCTGAATTGAACAAAAGCATGTTCAATGTTGGCTTGGCGAGAGATCATTATTTTAACCCTAAGGGAGTAAAGGGACGTGTATAGCAATGACGCACAAGACATTGGCAGCCATACATGCATGTGACTGACTGTGTGTATTGTATATGTCAGTGTGTAAAAAAACCTAACAATATATGACAATTTGCTATAGACTGAATAGTAACATTTTACAATAAGGTTTCATTAGTTAATAGAAGTTATCTACAGTACATTAGTTAATATAAATGAACAATAATACTTCTACACATTTATTCATTTAGTTAATGTTAATTTCAATGTTTAGTAATAAATTTGACTTAATACATTAAAATCAGAAGATGAATCTACTAACATTATGCACAAATTGTATATTACTGAACATAAACAATGGTACTGTATTAACTAACATTAACAAAAATCAATAAATGTTGTTAAAATATATTGGTTAATGTTTATATTAGCTAATGCATAAATTGACTAGTGAAATTTAAAAAGGAAGGAAAAAGAAATGGGAGAAAAGGCTGATCAAAGAAAAACCTTCACAAGAAGGTGAGCTTCAGTTCTCTGAAACTCTAAAATACTGTTTTATAAACGTAAGCATACTGTGTGTCATTAGGACTATGCGGCAGAAACTACATTTAAGTATCGATTTTAGGTACGAAATGTCCAAGCAACAGAAAGTGCAGCAAAAGGGCATAATCGGAAATCAGTAATGCTGCTTACACAAATGTGTTTACACACTGTGAAAGAAAATAACCAAGACATCTGCCCAGACAATACTAGATACCAATATTTTGTATGCTTGTGTTGTTTATAACACAATGAAGCTCATACGTCATACACTAATTAGTCTTACTGTATTTACTTGAACAATAAGGAAACTTGAATTGGACATACAAACAGATGAACCCAAGGAAAACAGTGAGAGAAGGCTGACAACAGATAACTCAGTGCAGAATATTTCTGGGGACTATGACATGCAGGAAGGTACAGGAAAAAAAGATAAAGCACGCATAAGATCATTGTGTTCTTACTCAAACAGACACATCACCAAACAACAGCAGCATTAGGACACGCACAGGACTGAAAGTGCCACAAGGGTTCACTCAATGTTTTCCATTGGAAGGCAGAAATTAATGCTCCTATCTGATGGGTTATACAATGGTGACATAATCAGAGGAGAGATATGCCCAGTGCAGTGGTCTGTCTGTCTGGATTACACCACTCTGCTCTGCCCTGAGTCCAAAACATTGTGCTTCAGAGCAGCTGGATGATGCAGGATGCCTCTCACACCCCCATATACACATCATAGAGCTACAGTAACTACCCCCTAATCATCTTAATTAATCAATCCCTATTAGTCTCTTCCTGCGCCACATGAGCTAAATATATGAACAGATACATCAGCTTATTTGCAATTATCAGCCAGCATGCCCAAAGTGAGAAGAATAGCTGTCATTCTGTAAAAACCCCAAACTACAAATTCTGTCATTATTCACCTTCATACTGGTCAAACTTTATATGACTCTTAATTCTGTGGAAAGACAAAAGAAAATATTTTGATATATGTTCTGCAGAATAAAGAAAGCCATACAGGTTTGGAATGACATGAAGTATAAATGGAAGTATAAATGATAAAATAATATTTTTTTGGTGGGTGAACTATCCCTTTAAAGAGCTGCTGATACACTGGACACTTCTGAAACAATCAAACAAGCCCACTTTACATCAAATACAATTAAACAGAAATGTTTAAATAATGAAGCTATGATAAAGATATTAATTTAGACACAAATGTATAACACTGTATTTACAATTTATTGATTTAAGACAATATCAACAGATTTTGCTAAATCTTTAAAAATCCTAAAAATTAATAATGACTTTACATAAAATGTATAGACAATGAATGTGTTCTCTTTCCCCTCCAAACACAAACACACACAACATATACACACACACACACAAACACACATAGAGGAGATTAGCAGAGCCGCGATGCTGTATGACTTTTTCAGGCAGCTATAAATAGAGGATCGGTTCAAGCTCTGCACTGCAGGAAATGCTCTGTTTTATTCACTCTGAACAACACAATTATACAGCTACATACATTATCTCACAACCACGTTTTCATTCCCACATGAAAACACGTAAACACATTCACGTATGAACCTGCCCACACATGTGTTCAAGGACATATAAAGAGCATTGATTGAGCAATGATTATAAATGCCCTAGGTGGATGTAATCTCGCAGTTCTCAGTTCAGTGGAATTAATGTTGTTAATATACCATTTGCACAAAGCTCGACTTTGAGAACCACACTGCCACCAGACGGCTCAATGCTGTATAGCTACATGACCTAACAGCTAATGTACCAGAGCTAAAGAACTACTGTTTTATTAACAACCATCTAAATTAATACAATAGATGCCGTTATTAATGAACATGTTCCTAACGAATAACTTATTTATCAAAACATCATTATACAAATGATATGACATTTGGAAAGCACTAGACACATACTGTATGTATAGTATCTTGATAGTTTCCATGTTTGTGTTAAAGCTGTAAAAAAATTTATGATTTGCTAAACAATTTTATGATTTGACCTTAAGGCAACACCGCAGTTGTGCATCAATACAGTATTTTAGAGCATTAATTTTGTCTACTACTGTATATTATTCTGGTTTGGGTTGGCAGGCATACTTTACATGCATTCTTAATCAAGTCTCACCTTGGTCCAGGTGAGTTTGGTGGAGAAGAGGAAGATGATGGAAAGGCGAATTTGCGTGGACCGGACGGGATTTCTTCAGAGGAGTCCACCAGGTCTGGCATGCCTGGCGATGTGCTGACCGTCTCTGTGACCACCAGCTCTGGGTCCAAAACAAACAACTCATCCTGAGAAATCTCAGTCACGTAGTTAAGATGCTCCTAAGAAGAACACAGACAAACAGACTCTCAGAATTGTAGCTATTGAATTAATCTAAAAGGTATTGTACTCAAAGGAGGACTCACTTGAGCTCGGTCGATCCTGTAGAATCGATCTGCTGTTGTAGCTGTAAACACAGAACATAAAAAAATATAACAATCAGGCCTTCGATAAGGAGCCTTCAAGAGCCTTCAAAAAAAGGACAGCAATACTCTTGTACTTACTTTCAGGTCACTAAATCACTCAACTGTATTGTTTTAACAGCGTATTATTTACACTTAAATGAAATCTATATAATATCTATATGTAATGCATGAAATCTATTCTACAGGAAACACAGAACAAATGAGAGGACACCAAAAAAGAGCTAGGCCTGGTATTTCAACCAATAGTGTTGATAAATTGAGGAAAAGCAGTTTTCCTATATCCTTCATAATGAGCAAGAAAAGCGATGCTGCAGATCTCAACAAAGCAAATTAATCCCACAGAGAGAAAGAAAAACTCCCAGTAGCTTGTTCCCATATCTGTAAAGAATACACTTCCAGCACAATTAATGTTCGTGTGTACTGGATTCCTTATGCCGAAGTGGCATGTTGCCCCGTATGCTGCTCTGGGCACAATATGTTTTATAAGTCATTAAAACTGTACAACCCTGGTCTGAATCTCTACCTGAACCTGAAACCATTTCAGCACTGTGCCGAGAGATCAGAAGAGCTGCCACAATCATTGTGGTGAAAAGGCTCATGTTGCAGCTCTGTAATAAAGCCCTCAGAAGCTCTTTACATCGAGAATGAGGAGATGGGTGGGTGGAGCTGGAGTGGAGGAGTGAAAAGAATTCATGAAAGGATCTGATGTACTGTCATTTCACCTGTTTGATGTGAAGAAGTTTAGGTTTTATGTGAATGTGACTCATGGGGATATTGTGCATTATGATGATTGACTTCCAGCTTTTTGAGATGCTTAAGGGAAGTCTGATTTTTCAAAGGTCCCATCCTCAATCTGTCTTTACATTGGTCAATCTGATACTATTTCTGTGTGTGTTACTACATATGGTATAGACATCAATCCATTGAGAATTGAAGAGAAGTTTAGAATAGTGACAAACCCTCCTTAGTTGCTCAGTCTGAACCTCAGATTAATTAAAACAGGGTTGACGTTAATCCAGATGGATTCACACAGCTTCACACTGATCAGAAAGCAGATTACTACAGAGCTTTGAGAATGTTGTCATACACTCGTGTACCATCTGCTTTTGTTCTAACACACTCACACTGGGATGCTAATAAGGAGTTAGTGGAGTATAATGAAAAGATAAAAAAATCCAAAAAATTTGCATATAAACTATTTTCTTTGGATGAAAAAAATAATATTTGATTAAAGTAAAATGCGAGTAAACTAATGGAATGAATCAACTGAAATTTTGCACCAATACCTAATTGGAAGAAAATACAAAATCAAGCATGAATTGTTTCAAAGTGCTGATGGATCCTGTAAGTTCAACAGCTAAGCGAGACAGAATGGTGTGTGCATTGGGGACGTGCTTGAGTAATGGTGCACCAAACACACTATTTTAACTTAGCAAATTGATTTTTCTTTGCAGCTTTTTGTGCTGTGGGAAATAATGAAATATACTTTCCCATTGAATGCTTTTTTAGTGTTACAGTACTTCACAAAATTACTTCTCTAGTACGTACAATATTTATGTAGGCACATAATATTCTAATGCAATGTAATTAAAAAGGTCATCCTCATTCTCATCTCATTCTCATTCAGTTTTTTGGGGTTTTGAATGGTTGACTTTTAGTCCTTGCTGTTTAATTTGCTGCAAAATCGAATCCGATTAATAAAAGACCCATCACTGCACGCCTCACCCCGAAAAGAAAAGAGGTCAGCCCTCAGTCTATTACAGATCTGACCCCCTTCAAACACCACAGTAGAAAGAAATACTCACAGTCGAGAAAGCACCATTTTGGTGACAGCCTCTGAGACGACAAAGCCTTTGATTTGGTCCCATCACCTTCCTGAGAATGAAAGGGGAGGAAAGCATGATGCAGGAGACGGGAAAGAGAGAAAAGGTTGATAGCAGAGAGGAGAAAAGTTATGATTAGTGCCAGTTTATGTAACTCACAGCAGACTAACAGGACATAGACAATGCAAAAGTTTCAGCATACAGTACACACACAGACCTGACATTACTTCCCAAGACATATACAGTATTCATCTGTTTCTTTAAAGTTCCAAACTGCCATTTGGAGGTCTATAACTTCAAAGTCATCAAAGCCATGCAACTGGTTCAAAATACCTGACAACTACCACAATATACGAACTACAAAGACTATATTCACAAAATCCACAAACACAGAATGAACACAACACCTGCATGCACCATAACTATAAAGCTGCAATTCTCAATAAAGCCCAATACGTGATTAGGCATCCAACCATACAGAGCACACAGGAGCACTTAGGACCCAAGGGAAATATCCAGAGGATGGTGGGCTGAGCGGGTGGATTTAGATTACCAGGCTCTTACTGTAATTTATGAACATATGAAGTTTTTCACATAACATCTGTCATAAAGGGAAAGGTTGCCCTAATGAGGGTCTGTTTAAAACTTGCAATCAGAGTTTTTAGGAGGCTCTAATCTAACAGAGAAGGGTGAGGGAGAGATTTAGGATGAACTGCTGAATACTCTGCTTTAGAGATAATGTTAAGCTCTATATGAAAACAAACCATCTTTCTGAGGACTATGCACAGTCACAGTAAACATATCTGACTCAGACTGCTTTTTGAAGACTGCTGAATGTGCTGCTCAGGTTTTCAGAGTTTACAGAGGAATGTCTATCACATTTTGGATTTTGGTAAAAATAACACTAATTAGATTTTTTATTCTTTGTCCAAGCTGTATTTCCAGACTTGTTCCTGAAAGTGCTCCAGGTGTGCCTGTCTCACCTCTCCCAGGTGTCTCACCCACCTGGAGCACCAGACGTTGCAGAGATGGATGACATGACACAAAATCCTGTAGGAGACCCCATTAAATTAGATACTCAATGCCCATCACATTGGACACACAGCCCAAACACACACATCATTATTTTAGATACACCCAACATCACATAAAATCTCCCGAACATGTAGGAACCATCATAGCAGACACACGTATAAACAACAGTCTAACTGGGAGGAGAACCCTATAGCTCATATTTATTATAAGATAGCTGGATGAATTAATAATTGTAAGCACTATAAAAAAAGAAGAAGAATCTCTTTCACAGACGCTCTAACACAGCAGATTTCACACGACTTCACCCCCCAGGGTCTTTCAAACTGCTAAGAATAGTGTGTGTATGTGTGACATTTTCATGGATTGCATCACTAAAAAATTAAACGTCTGTTATCATTACTCGTCTTTGTTTTATTGCGAACTTTTTCTGCTCAGGAACGTAAAAGGCGAATAATTAAATGGTAAATCTCTTTTAAATCATTTATGACGTGACAGCCCTAAATATTTCTCATAGACAGAAGACAGGATGGACAGAAGTGGTCAGGACAATTTTCAGCCTTTTTTCATTTAAGTACGTCATACGAGTTCGGAACAACATTAGTGCGGATAATAATGACAGAATTTCTACTTCAATTTTTTCAGTCCCCTGCTCTTGCTCTCCATGTGGCACCAAAAACAATATTTTGCATATTTATGCATTATGCTTTCTATTTATGCAACCACAGTTCCCTGAAGCAAAGAATAAACTCCAAAAAAACAAATTTGGGATGATATAAAAGAGTATGATGTATATACTGTATCTTTGGTGGAACATAACTTCTCCATTAATATACTCTTACTGTCACTGGCTGTCCTCATCATTAATCAAACACTTCGGTCCTCTATTTTATCCTGTCCTCTCCGTTTCTCATTCCTCAGGTTTTACCCGACTCCATCTGTTAACCCCACCCCCTCATTTTTTACCTCCTGTAGTCTCTCGATGTGAGCGCGGCAGGTTTCCAGATCACTGTCTCCTGGGACAACGATGAGACCCAATGGGATTGCTAGGATGAGGATGCAAAGAGACAAAAACAGAAGTTAAGGAAGAGATTGAAAAAAAAAACACAGAATCATTCAATCATTCTAACAGTATAAGGCTGCTGTGTATTGTGGACCATAATTTTCCTTTCAAAAGAAAGAAAGAATGAAACAAACATGCAATCTTATAACAGCAATGCAGGCTAATGATTTTCTGTCTTTGTGTATATGTCTGTTCATAAAAAGTATGATTTATGGCAGTTGTATCTGTCCACAAACGCCCAACATGTAGCAACTCAGACCCAGTCAAGCTCATTTAAACTCATCCACAGGTCTAGACAGTAATAGGACATGATAGAAAGTATGTGGCAATTCCATCAGGCTCTACATCACTGCAGGCATTTTGTAGATACAGGATGAGAGAAAGTAAATATGATGAAATATGATGTTTGTGCAGGGATTGCTAAGGCTACATGTGACCTGTCATGGATATGAACACTTTTGTGTCACTTAGGAGGAAAAACAGCTACACACTTTCACCCAACTTTCACTTTATGATATTGTTTCAAAGCTGGAGAAGCATTAGTCATGGCCTAAACTGACTTTGGACACAGATCTAGTTAAGTCTCACAGGACTCCGAAGGATAGGCTATATTTCCAAATGAAATTAGCTTTTACAAGGGGATAGAAAGTTTCCCAAGAATGGTCAAGTGGATAAGAAAAAGAAAAGCAACAGGGGAAACAGGCCGAAATGAGTGAGAGAGGAAGAGAGAGGGGGAACAGAGAGATGGGAGAGGTCTCTTCCATTGAAGAATGTTGAGTTGCTTAGCAACATCTGAACAGTCGTTCCTAAATTCAATTCAGGTTTGTTCTCCTCTCTCTCTTTTCAGTTGGTGGGATTGTCAAAGCTCTTCAGAAGAGTGAAGAGAGGTTGACAGCAGTGAGAAGACGAGATGGGGTGATGTGTGTTATATTTTCATATCACAGAGGAGATCACAAGTACAGAACCACTGTAAGTGAAAATCTTTCTGTCTTTGTCCCTCACAGACACACACAGATGTACTATCATAGACCTGCAGGTAGCAGGAAACAAAAAGACACACAAACACACATCTCTTTTGAACCTGAAACAGTTGTTTATGAGCAAAGACAGATTTTTTTTAAAGCATGTTGATGTATTCAATAACATCAACATGTATGGGCTTTGTAGAGATGTGATCTTGAGGTAGTAACATTGATGGATTTTGCACAAAATGCTTTGTGTCATAACACAACAGCAGCACAAAGTCTAATCTGAATACATTCTCACAGGCCCACTGAATGCCTGCAGATAAGACCATTAACATACAGTAGTAACAGGACGACACCTAGTGGTGAGAAATACATTCACATTTACATTTAGCAGATGTTTTTATGCAGAACAACAAGTGAGGAAAACAATAAAGTGATTCATCTTATAATGCTTTAAGATTAAGAGACAAACATTATCCTTGAAACATAAATTCTAATGGTAAGGAAATCTCTTTGCTCTCAGATGTGTGGCTCAAATTTTAATTTAAGACTTTATACAATATATCTTGTTTTATTAAATGTACAGAAACTGTAACGTCAGTTAAATCACACAGTCCCCAAACATTCATTATACAAATATACTGAAAGAATTTCAAAGAGGAGCAATAATTTTCAGCATGGAGTGATGTCAGAGTGGGCCGCACCTGTGTGAGTGTGATAAGAACGTGCGTGTGTGCTGTATTTCATACTCACAAGCTTCTTTGAGTTTCTCTTTGTCATAATGCAGAGCTTCATAATCATGCATGCTGATGCGATTCACTCTGATCCGTAACCTTTCTGGAAACGGCTGCTGACTGCAGAACAGAAAAAGAGTTAGACAAAAAAAACACACACAAACAATACACAAACAAACACACAAGATGAAGTTCTTAATCACAGCAATATTTGGCAGTGATTATGCAGATTTGGTATGCTGTAATAGTCTACCTGAAAATCTGTTGTTTTGCTTTGTATCAAGTTTCATTACAGGACGAATACAGTGTTTTCTCCTCATAGAGCTGCTCAGGTGTAAAATTAACAAAACCTCTGAGAGAATGATTATCTAATTCAGCAGACTAGAACCAGCTTGTCTGTCTAAAGCAGGCATTTATTAGGGTAATATATGTACTTCTACAGTGACAGAGAAAATCAATGAGACAGAGACAGCTTATATATCACAATAAACATCTTAGTAAGAGAGACATCAATGCAGGCACATATAAAACCAGTTTAGCTCAATGACTATTAAAATTCAGCTCCCTCCAAATACATAGATGTCTGTATATATTTTTTCATCCATCATGCACTTTTAACCACATTATAAAACTGTAGCATGAGCTACTAGTGTGTACGTAATGTGTGTGTGTGTGTACTACAAAGTACAAACACACACAGATATAGGCATGTTTTTAAATATGGTATGTACTCACTCATTCAGCAGTGGTATAGATGTGCGTCTTTTGGTTTTCTGCACCATGTTGGCCTGGTTGCGAAGGGAGATGTGAATAACAGATGGTGCTAGCTTACAAGGCTCGCCATCCACCTGCATGGGGATGGACTTAAAGGTGGTGAGAGTGACCTCACGACACTGATTTAACCTCTCACCGTGACCTCCAACCTGCAGAGTGGCCTACAAGCAGAAACAATGGAAAAAATGACACAGTTGATTTCGAAAAGACACATTACTGAACATAAGTCACTTCAATCTAAAGCGATCTAAAGGAGAAGCATACCAGTGATGTCATCGTGAATCCAATGACCTCAATGCAACCATCATCGTGACGCTGAGGCTCAAAGTCATGATGCTCACTTGGATTTCCCCATGGCATAGTGCCTGCACAGTACCTGAGAGAGCAAATAAGAGAAATAGTAAGAAAGAAAAACTGACAGATAACAAAAGAAAATGGAGAAGGGGACAGATGCAAAGACAGAAGTTATAGTTTGTAACCTGGGGATATTGAGAAAGACCAGGCACTGTAGCTTCAAATCTTGAACTTTAGAGGTCAAATCTGTCCCATCACACTATAGAAACAAGATAAAAGCAGCATTAATTTATATTTAAGGTTTAATTTAATAGAACTGTAGCAGTGGCAGGAAAGTTTTAACACAGGTGTAAAAAGCTTCCTCTGAGCCCTAAAGCCCAAGAGAAATAAACCAAAAATAAACATGCAAATACTTCAAGAGACTTAACAGTCAAGCTTAAAAACCAACACATGCAAACACACACAGATTTCCTTTGTTTTCTCTAATTCTCTGTACTTACCACCACTCTGATGTGTTTAGCTAGGTCTTTGGAGCTGCCCATTAAGAAATCAGAAAACGCTGTCTGTAGAAAAAGAATATTGTTATTTGTATCTTTATTATCGTTAGCAAAAATACTTAATCACATAACATTTGTAATGTAACACAACTCTGTTAACATCTATGATGTGTCTCAACTAAACAACTTGTGATTAGATCTCCCAAGATGGACTCTAATTCCAGGTGTAAAGACCATCTTGCTGTCATAGTTCTTAATGTTGCAATTAAAACATGTTCTTGCAATAATTAAATACATTAAAATTCTTATGTTAATAAATCCAGTGCTCAATGAGAGCATGACTGTGTGTCTGTATGTGTTACTTACTCCTGCATAGAACATTTTGTTTCGGAATCGACTGTTAAATTTCTCAGGGTTGGCTTCTGAAAAGTAAAAGGAAAAACATTATTACTTTCAATTAGCACAAATCAATTTGACCTCACATGCACCACAACTGCTTTCAAGACACACATGAGAATCAGAGTCAGAAAGAGCTTTATTGCCAAGTGTGATTTTCACACACAAGGAATTTGTCTTTGTGTCAGGAGCTTCCACATACATGTACACACGCTTTCACACTCACACAAGCACTAATAAACTGTCACATTGAGATTACAGATTGTTGTCTTTACACCAACCTCGAGACTCGTGGAACTCTAGAGTCACATGAGCATCAAAACCAAGGCTGAAATAATTATTGAAGACGTCTAGAGGAAGCTGTGGAGCACAAATCACATTCAGCTGGTATCACACTCATCTAAACAATACCGCTGTTTGTGCTTCTGTGTAAAACAGCACAGCAAGGGTGCTCTTACCTTATCCGTCACCTGTTCATCTCTTTCTTCTGGTCCTGCATCTGGGTTGGGATTCACAAGCAGATTCCATCGATCCAGCTGTACAATGTTTCCATCCTCAACGTGAGACAGAATTTTACTCAAAGGTTCATCTGTGTAACCCTACACAAACACACAAACTTTAATATATTAGTTTGTATATATAAATTCATACAGCAACCTGGTATACATTGATATGGAGCAGACTATGCAATTATGAAATGATTAAGAACTTCATTGTAGAAAAACATAAAGATGGGTGTTGGGCTGCATGTGTCTGTATGTGCACATCACTTTCTTTAACATAGACTGACAAGTTTCACTCACCCCACCCCAGTTTAGCGTCCTAGCGAGGTCATTTCCCTGTCCCTAGAGGAAGCACTGCCACAGCAGGCGAAGGGTTAAGCTGCAGCTGATCAAGAGTGGACAAGATCCAGCCCACCTGAGACAAAGCATCATTTAACATGAGTGTGTGAGAGAGAAAAACATGAAAAATCTCTACCCATATACACATGCTGAGCAAACCTAATAAATATAATCAAAATCTAATACCTAAACAACATAAACTGGTTTGTGTTACTTTAGATATTTTGTTTTGTAAAATCATATTAACCCAGAGAATAGGGAGAATATGAATCTGTGGAGTGTTTTTCAAAGGAAACTGATGAGGCGGGTGGATTTAAACTCCTTATTTCTGATGAGCTTAAGGCAGTTGAGTTATTCCTGCACTTCTCGCTCATGGATCAAAGTCACGGTGTGAAATATGACTGCGTTTGGATCCGCATTTTAATGCTCTTAATTACTCACACAAATGGATTATGGAGATGTGACAGCAGGGGTTAAATCAGGACACACACACACCAGCAGTATACTCCTCAGACGTGACTCAGACGATTCAAACACATGACTCACGTAATGGGGAGATAAAACTACAGTTACTAGCTCATCTAACATGTTAGGTGATCAGAGACTTACCGTGCCATCTCCACCACAGGCCAGGATTCTTAAGTTGTGAACTTTCCGGTACATCTCCAACCTAAAAAACACATACATATGTGAAAACTGGAAACATGCAAGTGGGATACTGACGGTCCAGTGTATTATTATTGTTCTGCTGTAGCATTTCCTATGCAGATACTTACCCCTCCTGTGGACCCCCCTGACTGAGATCAAAGACCTGCCGAGGGTTCAGGTACCACAGAAAGGACTGAATGATTTTAGCTCCCTGAGAAAAACAGACAGATCAAGACAGAAAGTTAAAATACTATTACTACTACTAATAATAACAACTATAAATTGACAGTAATGACAGCAATAGGACCTGGTTTCCTCCACTCTTTGGGTTTACAAACACCAGCAGTGGCTTCATGAGTTGGGAGGGAATAGGTCTCACTATAAAAGGCTTCCATCGAGCCTCCTGGGAAGGAGAGGAAGAAAGAGAGAAATGTAAAGTGTGTTATTTAATTGCAATATCCTCAGGTAAAAAAGAATATCATCATGCACCACCTGCATATCAAATGGACTCCTATTCATTAGAAATAAGTATAATCGTTATATTAAATACTTCACATTTGGTCAAATTAGTTAATATTATGATTAATATTTGGTACACTGTAGCTGGATCCCATCTGTTCAAATTAACATGCATTTGTATGTTTTGTATATTTGTTTAATTATGTTCCAGCACATCTTAATGAGTGAGGAGTTTGTAAACATTTATTATTCACAACACTGTGAAAAGTGTTTTACATCTGAATTAAACTAAATTGCTTGGTTGGACTCGTACCTCTACTCCTTTTTTGCTGGATTTGCGTTTGAAAGACGTGCGTTTCTTCTTTTTGCTTGACTTTAGTGATGACTATAATTGAAAAACAGAAAAATATCATTTCGATACCACTTCCACAATTCCCAAACAAACAGATTTAAAAAACTGATTAACAGTCTGTGACTGAACACAGAAACATTTCAGCATTAAATTCTGCTCTCTGTGTTCCCCTTTTTACAAGCAGATAAAATCCATTAAAAACTCTAATATATAATAAATCTAAAGCAATTCTACAAAGCTAACAAAAGTTTAATACATGCATACAGTACCTGAGGTCGGCGAACCCGTATGATCCAGGTAGGAGGTACTATAACGGCGGCATGTGCTCCTAATGAACACGGTTCTTCTATCTGCTGCAGCATGAAGCATGTCACCTTATTATGATACTGTAGACAAGCAGAGAGAATGACAGACAGGTTTCACACAAATACATGCCTTTACAGCCTCTTCAAAACTAAAAGATAAGACATACAAATGGATAAACATACTGCTTGTTTGCACCAGGAGCAGCTAATGGCTACAATCTCTTTACTGTGAAAAGCAAACTTCTGTTGAAATCCCTGTAAGCAGACAACAGAAAACACGTCTACAAAACATATAACTCTTTTTAAAATTATATAACACTCAACTTTTGATTTATCCAAGGTATTATCACTAAACACCTCCAGTGGATGTGTTACACCCACCTTTCCACACTGTTTGCATTTGCCCTCTTGTCTTCTGCGATGGACCCAGTGGTGTCGCACTACTGCAGGCTGCCATACGAACAAGACACAAGATTTTATAAAACTCTCTTATCCATAGAATACGACATCTGCTAAAAGCCTACATCAGATCAGTTTAATGATGTGGGATCACAGTGATGGGGATCTTCTGGAACTGTGTGTAAACCGTATACCATTATATGTATGGGCATATATATGCATTATACTGTATATGGCCAAATGTAAGACATATTTTAAGAGAAGTGTGTTTTTTAGGTGTATATTGAGAAGAATGGGTTTTTAGGGATGGCGTGACTCGGTTTGGATTCAGATTAGTATGTACAATAAAAATAATGTTAATTAGCTTTATCTGAAAGAAATACAACTGTAAAATCTTATCATTTAGGGGATATAAATGTGTGTCATACCTGTGTGTGAAATGTACAGGCATATGTGCGATACCTGTGTAACAGAGGTGCATGCATTGCATTTATCTGCAGCACCTCTCATTCGCTCCAGAGCATGATGACCTCTGAAAGCTCTGCGACGCCAGGTGAACTAACCCAGCAAGGCATGATGGGATACAGGAGGAATAAGTGCACAGAGGAGCAGGGTATGGAGCGATGGAGAAGGATTACAGCAGTGACAGCAAGAGAAAAAATGAGGGAAATGAAAACAGAGGGTGTGGATGTAAAAGAAATGAGAATTCATAAAGGTACCATCAAAATTTAAACAGCAAGCAGCATCAGCCCCTGCATAATAGCATAATGACAGCTTTTAAGAGATTTGTAAAGTATATGAAGAATTAAACATATTAACAAAACTACAACAAAGATGAATGACAGAGCATTGCTGTTGGCTGTTTATTAAACTCAATTGAAATCAGATTAGGAAAAACAGGCAGAACGGGAGAGAAAAATAAAATGAAGAAAGGAAGAAAGAGGCAGAGAGATAGAAAGAGAGACTCACTTCCCGGATGTTCCGTGATCCTGACTCCCTGAAAGATGGCTTACATCTAAAGTTTATCTGAAAGACAAACACAATTCAACAATTTCAGTATTATTTAACATTTACCATGCACTTCTCATTATTAAAAAGGACCAGCACTTGTTTTCCAGAAAACACCAGCAGATTTGGAGATTCCCCACAGACCTCATTATTTCCACATGTAGAAAGAAAATATTACAAAAGGAATATGATGACAGATCCAAAACCAAAAACACCGCCTACTGTTTCTTCAGCTAGTGCATCTCAAGTTTGTTAGCCTGGTTAGTGAAGTATGATTAGAAACAACCCCGATCAAACATCATTTCACCACAATCAGCCCCACACACCTGACAGAAAGTCCATCCAGATCTAATATTTAGAAAACTGTGTGTGAAAAATTTCAACCAAATATAACAAAATTCAAAGTTTTTTTACTTTTGCCTGATCAAAATGTGATTAAGGAACTGCTGAAAGAAAGAATATGTCTGGCAAAAAAACCTTTCTGGATTACATGGTTTTAACTGTTACACCTCATGATTTGCAGCTAGCTTTTATCTTAACTTTAACCCGATTATAAATCCTGATATCAAAGAGAGACAAAAGACATCACGTTCAAAGGCTGCGGATGTCTGTTATTTCTCTGCATGTGTTCAAGGTTTATCCAGCCAGACAGTCATCAATCTTTGCTAAAATCAGAAAGTGTGAGTGATCCATTAGCCCAGCCGAAAAAACCTAGGGTTTCTCACTCTGAATGATGGGTCTTTGAGGGACACCTCATCAAGCCCCTCCCCCTGAGGCGGAGCATTCCAGTCCAATAACTGAGGGGAGGAACATGTATGGTTTGTGATGCAGTGTCACATCATGCCTCTACTTAGTGTTGCCATTGGAAACAGGACTCACCTTCTCCAGCTGTTCAATGCAGATAGAGTGAACTACAATCTTGCAAGCAGCACATTTTTTCCGAGCAACAGACTTTTGCTGTGATAAAAAATAGGACAAGGGGGTAGGAAAAAGAGACATTATTTGATTCAGACTCAGATACATGTCACATGTGATAAATTAAGTTACATAAAACACAGTGCAGTTTTGGGCAGAGAAATACACCATTAGGACATAAAAGACTAAAAACTTTTTGGTGCACATAATTTTAAACTCTTTCAAATACTAGACAATATATTATGTACCAAGCCTCCAGGGGGCAGTATTAACCTTGATAAAAATAGAGAGGAATTCAAAGAACTGAGAGGATAAATATAAAAACAATTACTCTTTTAATACATATTTCTCCCCTTGTTCTTTACAACACATTTAGAACACATCTCTCATCCATCTTTCACTTTTGTTCACTCACTGGTTTTATCTCAGATTGTTATCTGAGATTGTAGAGTTGTGGGAGTTGGGGACTACCCAATTTAACTCAAAATCCTGTCATCTGATAATAAAATATGTAGCTTACTTGTGTTGGCTCGCAAAAAACATCATTACTGATATAAGCTATAATGTGTTATTTTACAATACACTTTAGATATCATTCTATATTCATAAAGGATAAGGATGATGCTATTAAATGAGGTTCAGTTGAGCTTGTAATTTAATTGAAAAGAATAAACAACAGATGACTGTTTCAAGTTTTTACAATACGAATTTATATAAAATGTTTTTCTCTAATTGTATCTTAATGGTAAATGTCTATACAGACTCAGATTCAATACTTTTATAAATAAAAATGAAAAGTATTGCATTTGAATGCCAAAACACATTGGGAAGTCTACAAGGCCATACAACACATCTGTCCACAACACTGATTAATGAATAATATTCAAGAACCAAACCCTTGCCTTGTACAAATTAGGTAACGTGACTGGCCTGTCTCGAGAAATTACCTAGCAACATATGCATGAACTAATTCTTATTCATAAGCTCTGTCTTCATCATATATTGACATCACAACTCGCCCATCTTCGCCACTTTAACACTTGTTCTGGTGCCACTGTCTCTCATTTCACCCTCTCTCTTTTTCTGCCCACTTATCCTTTTCAGTAGCACTTCTATGATGTTTTTATAAAGAGGGGCTTAAACTGTCATTACACATTTAAACACACTCACCAGTGATTTGGCGTAACAGTGCTGTTCTCCGACGTAACAGAAGTCTCCGGAGACATTAGTCTCGAACCAGATGTGCTCTCCATACAGAGCCGATTCCTGCCCTCACACAAACACAAAGCATCTAACTAAACATAAACAGAATTGTTCAATTGTTCTCATCGGTCTGTTGGGTTTGTGTTACTCACACTCCAGTCCACTGTACTGCGTATTTCTCTCTCCGTATCCCCCTTGGGCAAGACTAAAGCAGTAGGCTGGGATGAAAGATGCTGTAGGCCTGACTTGGCGATGGCCTTCCTACAAACAAACACAAGACAGAGAGGTCCTGTAAAACAAGTCATAAACTCATAAACAGTAAGCCATTGCATAACAATGAAATATGCACTGAAGTATAAACAAATGCACTTCAGTAAATGTGTCTGGAACAAATAATGCACTCATAAGATCATTTTTATCAGTGCGCATCACAAGGGCATTTATACAGGACATGTACCTAAATCCTGGGAGGAAGAAAAATGACAAACACAGTAAGACAAATGACAAAAGACGAAAAATATACTGGAAATCTATCCCAATGCAAAGACTGAGCATTGATATTTCATGGCACTTTACCAAAGCTTTTGGCGACTCACAAGTTCCACACTACTGGAAGTCATATTTTGACCAAGCAATTAGTAGAAAACTAATATCACCTTACTTATGTTGTAAATAGTAATCTTGACATTAGACTATGGTCAAGATCACTCACAGCAAGATTAAAATGAAGTATAATTTTAAAAAGTTCATTAAAATGTATTGCTTTTTGATTCTAACCATCACATTTTAAGATGGACATACACACACACAAACACGCACACACAAATGCACACACAGATTTTACTGCACGTGTCTTTCTGTGAAAACCTCACACACGTGTCCATCACACACACACATAAACACATACATACAGCTGTAGTTAGGGCTCTACATACGAGAGGAACCCATTCCATGTGTCAGTCTGAGGGTTGTAGTAAGTTTCCTGCAGTGTGTGTGTAAAGTTGAGATCTGGCCAGCAGGTGGAGGTCTTCCTGTACAGTGCAACTGATCCTCGAGCTGTAACGGAATTTCGCCTTCCTGTCCACAAGCCACCGGCCTGGCTGGTCCTACGGTACCGCCCGTACAGCCCATAAAAGGCTGGGCTTCGATAAACAGCCTCGGCGGGCAACAGGTGAGAGGAGTTTCGCCGCAGACAACGCGGTGCACGAATAAGGGGGCGGGGCTGAATGCTTTCCCCTGCCATCAAACCCTGAGCCAGCCATGTCCGACACTTTTCAGATTCTGTGTCTAAGTCCTCTGCTTGTTCTTGCTCATCCTGGCTGCAGTCGCTATCAGAGACAGAGGAGTATTCTTCTACACTCTTGTCCTCTGTTTCATGATTTTCACTCATTTGCACCACGCTGGCCAAGAGCAGCGACGGCCCCAGCAGCTGGGCATGAATGCTGCGGTGTTTGCCAGCCTGTCTTCGTCGGATAGAAAACCTAGGGTTCAGACAGGCTTTGGCACCGCTGGACCTTCTCCTGGCAAAGTGTCCTCTTCTGAGTTGTAAGACCCCAGCGTCGCTGCATTGGAGACCTCCGTACAGCTGAGCACTGGATCTGCGTCTTTGAGCCAGGACGGCTGACGGGAGGCCCACACTGGAGCGCCGGCGCGCTTTACTCGCAGGAAGTGACACGCTGGAACGCCTGCGCCTGCCTGGATCACAGGCTTTCCGCCGGAAACGCAGATGGAAAAATGTATCCATTGGTCTCAGGGAGGAGAGAAGACACTAAATTGCCCAACTGATGTATTTCCCAGAGGATGCTGTGGGCGCAAGAGCGAGTCAGTCAGCACACACTTTATACACACTACAACATACATTAACAAATGGAGTTTGATTCTCTTCTCAAATGCAGTGCTGTTCCTTTGACCTCTTTGATGCAATCCAACCAGACAGAAATACAACACCATGATTCCAATCAACACTATTCAACACTAATCAACTCTGTTTGTCTTTAATCAACTCTTTTCACCTTTAATCAGCTCTATTCTTCTCACATGTTTGACATTTGCAGCAGAGGAGTTTCCTTGTGACACAAGACAATCATCTGCACCGCCATCGAGATCCTCGCACCAGTGTTTCAGATCCGAATTCGAATGAATCATAAACCACCAGCAAATTAAACTTCCTTATCAAACAATGCCACCATGTGACACATGATCAGCCGTGATATACCTGACTGCACTCAGGTAACATTACCTGGACAAAGTGTGTCTGACAGCAGTAATTATAATAGTCACACTCCCCCAGACAGACTTACTCTTAATTAACCAACAACCTTAAAAAGTCCGTCCAGCACACTCAAAACAGCCTACCTCTATTGATCTCTCTGTAATTAAAACTACTCAAATGTTGTTTACTGATTAATGTGCTTCTCAAAGGAAGGACAGGAAAACAGAAGACAAAGGTTACAAACTACATACAAAAGTTTATATCATGTACTTCATCAAGTTTCAACACGCTAATTTAGCATTGTGTCCTGAAAACAACTCAAAGTTTGCAGTTTTGACCACACTAATACACTTTTAAAATGTGTGCATGCATAACTTCATTATCATTAACTGTATTTTCCTGCCTATTAAAGTGATAGTTCACCCCAAAATAAATTGTTTTTATTATTTACTCACCCTCATGTCATGTCAAACCTGTATGACTTTCTTGCTTCAGCAGAATACAGAAGAAAATATATGGCAAAACGCTGGTTACCAGCACCCATTCACTTTCATAGTATGGACACAAGGTACAATGGAAGAATTATATACAGGGTTTAAATGACATAAAGGTGAAAAAATTATGACTTTATTATTGGGTGAACTATCCCTTTAATGTGCATTCCTTTATTGTACAAAAATAAACATTTTTAGTAGCTAAACATGCATAAAACCACATACAGTATGCAAAATACCCCTCGTAATAGTTCCTTGTTAATGCACTTAATCGGTTATGCCTTTCAGCACATAATCAGCTGAAAAGATCAGCACATAACATTTACTAAACCCACACAATATAAAAAAACAACATACAAAAGAGATACTAGACGAGAATAATTAGATGTTTTTATGCAACACATCAGTTTGACATAGCTGACATAACCAGTGTATTGTACAGTATCTCTCCGTTACACAGATAACATCAACGACACAGGAAGCAACATTTGCTTTGAATTGAATATCTATCTATATACAAATGAAGTACTCACATCTGAACAAAATGTGAGAAACCCCCATCTCCATTTCTTCAAACTTTAAAACACATTTTAAATTAAGCAACACACTTTGACTTATTCATGTTTTTAAAACAACTTCATGTTTCATAAGTCATGTGAGCGTGTAGGCCTGTTATCAGATTCCCACACTACTAAAGGTCCCCGCTGAGTAACTGTATGTCAAAAATACACAACATGACTAACACATCATTCAGTAATCTAAATAAGAGCAGAAACATTCATTCTTTAAATATGTATTTTTAATATAGAAGTCAATTAACTAGTAAAATTAGCCTTTTTTGGTATCTGGATACAACTAAGAAACTTTGTCTTAGGTTTAGGTAGTTTCAAAAATTAAAAGAATCCAGCTTTAAATAACTACTTTGCACAAATACAGTAATATCACTATCAACTTTTATGACATGCACATGCTTCTCCCTTATTCAGAAAGATGGAAACAACCTTTGGCAATATTTTAAGAAATTTGATAGAGGTACAGATGACAGTGGTATTGTTGTTTCACTTGTATTGCTGGTTGCTGAGGTCAGCAGAGGTTATGATGTTTAACTGTGTCAATTTGTGTAATGCACTCTGAGAGCAACTGAAGGTCAATCTTCAAGAGTTGACACATGTTGGGAAATGCATTACTTGTCTTCCTGTGATCTGTGGTTTAAGATGGTCTTTAAGTAGGTGTACCTGATTGCACTTGTTAACTTGCAAATAGACCACAAAACCTTATAAAAACAATAGTTACCTACCATTATAACTGTACATGATAAAAATCCAAAACAATTACATGCATATACCATGCATATGAATATACAGTACAGCCAGAAATGTTTTTCTCTTATACTGTGTTTTGCTTGTTTATATTCAAACTAAATTTAGTCTATAAATTCTCTTCTGCATCCATCAGAATAACAGAATAATAGTGAGAGCAAGGGAAGGGTACAATGAAAATGCTTCTGGGCCCTTGAACAGATTGAAGTGCCCACTTGCATAGAGAGCAGCCAGTCTTAAAACCGAAAAACCTGGAAACTAACAAGGCCAATATAGCAGGAAAAGACAATAAAAAGAAACTCAACATATGTTGCATGATGTGATTGGGCTCTGTGGGCTAAAATCAGCACGGAGACAGATAAACAGCGAGTGAGAGAGGATAGCAATTAAGTTTGATGACTCATGTATGGTGAGGTTGTTAGACCTACTGGTAACTGGAAACTTGAGTTGTTAAACTAAAGTACATGGAATGAATTGAAATTACTCACACTGAGAGGAGAGCGCATACAATGCTTCATATATTTTTAACTTTGAGTCAAACACACATAAATATATAATGTCACCAGATTAGCTACCTGGCAACACACCAGTCACAGAGCTAGAGAGAGAGGTGTATGTATTCTGACACCAACACAAATCATCAAATCATCAAACAGGAGACACATCACATATCTGCCTTACATCTGTGTCAAGGTACAGTACATATATCAAAGAAAGAGCACACTTTCACAACTACACAGGTTTCTACAGCTTCCCACAGTTAACACAGTTAATAGTTCTGACACTTATTTGAATAAAACCTCTAATGAAGATAACAATACAAAAAATAATAAATAAGTATTATAATTGGGCTTAACACAATGGGGTCAAAGGGGTCAAAGTTTGTCCGGTTAACATGGTCCAGTTAGCTCGGAATTAAAAGTAAATGTCATACTAAACCAACTGGCATGGTAAAGCATATTTCTCTATTGACTCACAATAAAAAGTAGCTACAGGTATGCATTCTGACAACAAAAACATCTTATTTTATAATACCAAATGTTTTACCAGTGTTCAAAACAGCGTGTTCTTGTTTTAATCACTAATTATGCAAAAAGTGACACAAATTCACAAGTGACACTTTTACAAAGAAGTCAACAAACACCTACAGGTTATTTTGTGTCTAAAATTTAATACACCAATTTTCTGCATCTATTCTCTTCCAGTTTCAAGGTAAGTTTGGCAAAGGTTTTGGCACATACTGAGCATCACATACTGACCTCAGTTGCATTTAGTGACACTTACTGTCCATATAAATAAAAGAATAAACAAAAAGAAGAAGAAAGAATAAATATGATTCCAGCATGACCAGTGATTCATGCAAATTGAAGATTCGAAGAATTTGATTACATAAAAAAGTAAAAATGAAATGTGTAGAACTTCGAGTAAATGATGGCCATTAAAATTGTGTGGATTTCTGGTAAATACAAATTGTGTGTAGTTCTGGATTTGACATACTTAAACCATTATGATCTACAGAATGAATTCTAACAAACACAATGTAGCAAAACTTCAAAATGACCTACATTATTTACTCGCAGCTAAATAATGATTTAATTAAAATAAACAAAGGCCAAAAGGTTTCTGCCAGGGTTAAGTTTTGGCTATAAAAATATATATTTAGCTCATATAAAAACTATAAAAGTCAATAAAAAGTCCTTGTAACGACAGCAGTATCAACATATGTGTGTTTGCATCATCCAGCAGTTACAGTAATTAAAGCATTTATCAGAGAATGAGCAAGCGGCAGAGGATGGATGGTGTGTGGGTGGGTTAGTGCTGTGTGACAGATTGCTGTGGTTACACAGTTAAAGGTTAAGGCTGCCCAAAGATGCTACAGTACTTTAAATAGAAACTTCAAAAAAGCTTACCCTAAACAGACATACTGTAAACAGAAGGTCAGTTTCAGGTTTACACTAATGTCATACATTTGACAAATGTTCTACTTCATTGTTTTCACTCTATATGGTGAACAACTACATTATACTCATTAGTTTAAAAGCATCTATATTCCTCTAAAAACCTCTACAAGAACATAAAAAATGATAATGTTGCTCTTGCATTTTTGAAAAAAAAGGCATCTCATTAATCTCATTAATTAAGCCTGTAAATCTGTTACATAAACAGGAATAACACCTTTAAAACTAAACACAGTCACAGTATTTTATCTGTGGCAATACTTGTCATTCACATCTTTAACAAGCTAATACTGCCAATACTGTATATCTCTTATGACTTTGCATGTGAACATTCAAAATTTTATAAGAGGATACAGATGATCATCTCTTCGTTATGCTCAATGGTGTTAATATCTAAAGTTTGTTGATACAGAGATGAAAGCTAATCTAACGCACACACTTACATGAGAGTAAATACAGCACCATCAGAATAGTCCAACTGAGTAAACATCACAGAGCTTCACCCAGGAAAAGAAACACGAACAACAACACACACACGCACATGTTGATCAGTCCTATGGAGTGGTGCTGGTGGTTGAGCGTGATGTTGATTTGCATATGCAGCCTTTAAAAGGGCAGCATTGTTTATCTGCTGAGAAGAGCTTTGTGAGGGATGCAAAGACCACCTCTTGTTTGCATGATGAGTTTGTTTGCTGTGAATGACATACTGCAACTCTACGCCCGCTCGGCTCACTGTTTTTCTAATTCTCAATATATACCACACTTATCACTAGGAGCAATAATTTGCCGAATAAATTCTATGCAAAAACTCCATCTCTCGCCTGCAGACACTCACACACATTTCTCTCTGGTTAGAGAATTATCATCACTGAACACCGAAATGTTCAGTGCAAAAAGAAAAACATGTCTGTTTTTTCCTGGAAAACTAGTGGACACATAATTTACAGGATACAAAATTTGAGATGAATTCCATTTTTCCACAGTACCACAACAGCTAATTGTGCAGGGCATTTTACTCTTAAACTCTTTATAGTCTAATTATAGTCTAGACATCCAAGTATCACTCACTAAAATAATATCTTTGGCTTATTCACACACATAAAAAATAAATAAAAAATAAATATTCATACATCTATTTAGTAAAAGCACATAAACATGATATAAAGTTACTTAATGAACCTCACTGTCCTGTTCAATACATTTTGTGCCATGCTGTTTATAACTGAGAGAAATCACCATCAGTAAGCTTTAACAGATGTATTGTATTAAAGGAACAGTAGCTTCTTTCACATTGTAATTCTGATAAAATTCCATTAAATTACCATAATGACTTTCTAGTAAACACAAATGGGCTATTTACACAAGCAACACTGTTCCGCCTTTTAACCTATAAAATACCATTAACACATCAGTATGAAAATACTTTTAAAGTTTGTGATGGTTTGAAGCAGAAGTTTTCTCTAAACAGCTGCACCGCCGGTGTTGTGTATACATGTTGGGGTAAGACTGTATACGTACACAGTCTGTATTTTTGTTGATGTTTTCATTTTCGTGGCAAATGCTTACATTCATAAAGTTGCTCTAGACCGAAAGGCATCATATTAGATGACTTCTGAACAAATAAACTGAACTATTTCCGTAAGCAGTGTCTCCTTCCGCATCGGCATACTAGTAATCCATTCTCTGTTCATACAATAGCATCACACTGGTAATGTTACAACTTCTCATACCGGAAAATTGCCAGTACTAATTTACTGGTACTTTTAAAAAGATTGTGTTTACAAATAATTTCTTAACTTCACTGGAAATTACCAAATAAAGACTGTACACTCACAGATGCTATCATGTTAAAAGTGTGTTAAAAATGACATGATTCGAGTCCAGAAGCAACTGACCTTCTTCCAAATTCACATACCTGACATCAGAACACCATCTTTTTTTTGAGCATCCATTAAGATTAATTAGGACCAATAAGATCCTAATCCAACAAATATTCACACACAAAACTCTGTCGAACTCTGCCATCACAACAATCAAATCTAATCTAATCAAATAATAAGCATCAAAGCATGCAATGTAACATGATATTTCAAGAAACACAGTCATTCCCAAAGACAGCCTAATATCTGAGCTGAGCTCCACCGTCAATGACCTCATAATCTGCAAGTGTGTGACTGTCAGTTCAAGATTTTGAACTCTGTGTGCAGATGAACTGCTTGACTTGCCATTAGGGATTTCATGTGTGTGAGATTATACATGATCATGACAGAGCTGTCCCTCTCGGGCTGCACCCCAGACCATGGGAAAGAGGAAGCACTTAAACTGTCTGCGGTCAGTGGTCTCTCCTTCAGACACACACACTTTGTGTCGGTAAAGTATAACATTTCAGAAATGTGTCATGATTCTGTTTTTTTCCTTGTCAATGTAGTTTCCACAGATATCCATATTTAACACACATACACTGTAGGGAGGGAAAGAGAGAGAGAGAGTGCAGGAATAGCCTGGATAACAGAATGCATTCCTATAAAACTCTCGGTATATACACATGAGTAGGCACAGTATTTTATGTGTGAGATGTATTGTTATAAAAATATTAGCATAAACTTGTGCATGTAACTTTGTGATACATACAAGAGTGAATTGAATAATGTAAAACATGTTTGTGATTTGCACACTTGGCTATAAAGGTTATGTAAATATTCCTCAAATGTGAACTATTTGAATGTTGTGCTTACAGTACAAACAGTAACTAAAGTATCGCTCTACTTAGCAATGACCTAGAATATGATCAAAACTGTAATGGTAATTTACTATTGATGTCCAACTAAATGTTTGTGTAGTACCAGTCAAAACTGGAGAAACCCTTACTCACTGTTGTTTAGATTTTCTTCCACATTTTAGAATAGTAGTAAACTCACAAAAACCATAAAATAACACAATTATGTCGTGACTAAACGTATCCAAAATAATTTACACTGTTATATTTTAGCATGTTCACAACTACCCTTTGTCTAGAATTTACAAAATCATCCTCTTGACATTTTATCATCCAGCTTTTTTAAGTCTCAACCTGAAAAGCATTTTTAAACAGCACATTAATTTCTATTTATGCTCTTATTGGCTGCTTTTCATTCATTATTTGGTCCAAGTAATCCATTTAAAAATATTTTGTTTGAATAAAGTTTTAGTTTTTTAATTAAAGAAATTAATATTTTGACACAATTATATTTTTGTCTACAAAAGTAATTTTTAATATTAAAATATTCACAGTCCAATTTTTAGAAGATTTTTCAGATCATGAGAAACATTTTTGTCAATTGTGTCTAAACTTGTGACTGGTACTGTACCCAAGTTTAGTCAAAATTAAAACTGAACATACTGAAAATTAATGTTTAGCAAGTATATGACTCCGCTAAGTTTTAAATGAACATATCTAGCTTTTAAGAAGCCAAGCTTTGACATTCTGTTCGAAATAACTTTTATGTATCTACTCTATTCCTTTTACATAGCAACATAGTGTGCAGGTCTGCTTTTCCATCTAAAATCCAACTTATACCCCTTTTCTGCTTATCAAGTTTACCATAGTTTAGCACAGACATCAGGGAGAGAAACGGCTAAAGAGGGAGAGAGAGACAGAGCCATTTCTGCTTGTGTAAATATTTACATGAGAGAACAGAGGCTGTTTCTGCATATAACATGCCTCTGTGTGTCTCACACACACACACACACACACACACGCGCACACACACACACGCACACGAACAGATGAACTATGCTAATGGCTGTACTAATGTTGCATTATTTGTAAAGGGAAGGTCATACCTTGTAATTTACACACAACATAAGATAATGTGACACCTAGAGGAGAGAAGGCCTTGGTTGAAGGACATCAGTTGGAAAGCCAAGATGACTGATGGCTACAAACTGACACACAGAAATTTCAGTAACCTGTAACCACACAAATGTCAGTAGAGCTAAGATTAGATTAAAATCTACTTTTGCTATTGGTTGTTGGTGTTGATAGGTTTCAAACAATCAGCAGCAGTTGTTCTGTGGTGCTTTGACTGTATTCTGGCTTGTTGTGAAGCACATGTGAAGCACTGACCTTGTCTCTGTCTCCACATCACAGTTCACGTCTGTGAAGTGTGCACTATAATAATAACCAACACGCGGGCTTAAGGCCTACTGTGTCCCTCTCGAAATCCCTTTGTGAATTTCAGTGTAACTATATTCATTGAAAAATCCAATTCACTGTGTTTCTAAGTGGATGAGTCAGACCTGACCTCTTCTCTGTTACCTCGACAGCTGCGATCATTCCAGATCATTACAGTCTTCCAACACTTTATATTCTCTTTGTGACAACATATGATAAAAGGTGATGAATGAGTACATACATACATCCTCTTCTTTCACCTCCAGTCTGTTTTATTGTGGGATTACAGTTAGTTATTTTTAATAGGACAGTTTTACAGTGGAGAATGTGTGGGTGTAAATATATAAAGTTTTGAAGCTGTTTTTCATTTGGCATGAGTGGTATTCTAAACACAGACTGCATGTTAACAGCACAGATACTAAACAATTCTGCAGACACATCCTTCAGATATATTTTTCCAGCATAAGCAGTTTCAAACAACCTACAGTTGCACCTACAGTAGCTCTGATAAAGCCAGTTATAACAAAAATGTTTGTAATGCCTGTGTCTCAGCAGCTGATTTCGTTATGCGTGTATCAGAATTATACTGCATTAGTAAAATTTTTGTCAGAGTTTAAATAAATTCTGTATAACAACTGCACAAAGGCTTACATTTTGTTATAATCTATTGCATACAGCGATACAAAAAATAAAGATTTGTATCATAGATTTGTGTCAGTTGTTTCACAACTGTTAACATATTTTTATTTTTCATTGATTCATTTTCTTAAAAAAAATCCAAATAGTTAATGTTTTATAAATAATTAAATCTGTCTTTTCAATTTCAGTTTCATTTTTACACTTTGTAAAAATACATTTCATAATTATTATCGTGAACCCAGTATACACATGGTATCGTATTGTGGGCTGATTGTATTAGTGATCATTATGTTGTTATATGCTAAACGTATAATAGCACTTTACAGACAATTGAATTATTGAAAACCAATATGCACCACACAGCCATCTGTTATACATTGTGGCCACACGAGCATATATTTTTTTTACAATTTAACAGGCTGTCATCAATCATTCCATACTGTATATAGTCTGTCATAAAACTTCACAGTGTTTCTGAGTTGGGCAGAAAATTATACAAATGAGACTAAAACACAGTAAATAATCCTATATTTTCAGAGTAGCAGAGCACAGTTGGCATGTTTTTCATGTCTTTTGTTGTTGTACACACAGCAGGCAGGAGCAGAGTGCTGCTGTCATATTATTTGTTCCATTTCTAAAACTGAGTTTCTGATTCTCTCGCTTATTTCTTCCCATGTTCTCACTCTGTAGTGCATTCATTTAGTGTGCTCTCATTTCCTAGACTTCATTAGGAGAACTTTCCACCAGTGAATGCCCAACTGTGTGACCTTACAGTTGTGTTTAAAACTCCTATTAAAATGTCAGCAAACCCTCCTAATGAACAGCTTTCCGTGGCTTATTGTTTTTATAAAAAGGGTGGCAGAAATATGCTAAAAGACCCAAATGTCCAATAAATAGCATATGAATATGAATAACCAATTATTTTGCCAGGCAACACAGTATTTTAGTCAAAGTACAGTTTTAATATTGTTATTATATAAATGTAGTGTAGAATGTGCAGTCATGGTAACATAGAGAATATGCAATATAGCTTGTATAGTGATTTTATAGTCATTAAGATGGATTCAGAATTTAAGGCCTAATATCCAAAAAGTGATAAAAAATCTACTGCTTTTAAAAGATAATGTATACAAATATCTGACGCTTTCTCTGTCAGCATGGTGAAAATTATTCACTTTCTGTCACATACAGTCGTGGCACACAAACACTGCAGCTTAATCATTTGCTTGCCTCTATTAAACCAAGGTATATTATTAACATACACAAAAACAAAGTGTGCATGCACAGACTATTTTTAGAGTTCCACTGTCAGTGCTAAAAAGGATTTGGTTAACAACAGGCTGCAAGTTCATCTTTTCTCTCTCAAACACATCTGATACAGATTCCAGCACTGGCTTCATAACACTACACACTACCAAGCAGTACTACACAAACCCTACAAAGCAGTGCTACACGATGTCAAACTACAGCAACAGTTGATGACAGTCAGACAGACAGTAATGCGATTAGTGTCACTGTTACTCACTTTAAGCTGCAGTTGTTTTGACTGTTCAGGATGAGAAACACCAGACTCACCTAACACACCTCAGATGTCTTACTCTTACGCGCGTGCTGTTAGCTCGAATCAGAGAGTCTGAAGGATACAGCACTGCACTTTACTGATGCCAAACAACTCTTTAAGATCAAGAGAAACTCACGCTCACAGGAGAGAGAGAACAGTAGAGAAACATACAACCTGATGAAGAGAAAAAAATCATCCAAATGCTGTCTCTTTTCCTCCACAGATAACTTTAAGTTGGTGTGAGGGGGGAAGAGTGAGAGAAAAGAGAGAGAGAAACAGAGGTTAAAGACGAGAGAGATGGTTGACTGGGGAAGAGGAAGAGTGAACAGGCAGTCTGCCCTAAAAGAGTGGGAGGGTCAAAAAGAGAGCGGGAGAGAGAGAGAGAGAGAGAGAGAGAGAGAGAGAGAGAGAGAGAGAGAGAGAGAGAGAGAGAGAGAGAGAGAGAGAGAGAGAGAGAGAGAGAGAGAGAGAGAAAAGAGTGGGAGGAGAGAGAGAGAGAGAGAGAGAGAGAGAGAGAGAGAGAGAGAGAGAGAGAGAGAGATTACAGACAAATTATTCTACTGATGAAGCATGCTTCCTCTGACGCAGACATCTTGTTTGTATATGCTGACTATTTATGTTAGTTCTTTCAGGTAACCAAAACTGTGTGCTTTGCCTAGACACACCATAGGTGCAAATATGTCAAAAAAATAAAGTACAGATATTATGAATTTAGCTCACGGTAAGTGAATTAAACTGCTGTGTGCCACATGATCCTGAGCTGCACCATAATCCAATATAACACATTATTATTTTAGAGACCTAGTTTTCCAAACACTACACAACAGCACAAAACGTCACAGCATTACACAACCGTTAAAGATAATTTAGGGTAAACTAGGTTTCAAACAGGTTTTCCAATCACTCCCACAAAAGCAGTAATGTTTTCACAGTCCCAAAGAGCATTTACCCTTTCTAGATATTCAACCTGTTTTTCATATTTTCTCCCAAAACTAAGCCGGAACATTATCCAGAAAAAAACACACGCACTATCTTTCACAGTCAAAATGTCAGTTTTCAGTAAGCATTCTCTCAACTCTCCCACCAACCCATAGGCAAGGTTACTATTTTACACACATTTCCTATGGGGAGGACATCAACCACAAACATCCTCCAGCCAACTGAATATGTGTCTGAGTGTGTGTGCACATGTGTGTTAGTGCCGGGAGAAAGGGTGCGCATGAGAATGCGTGCTGGTCTCTTAACTCAGATGTGACAGAGACACAGCAACAGTCACTTTGATCAGCATGTGATGCCTCTGCCGCAAGCAACGTGTGTGAACGCTCTCCGTGTGGTTGGACCGCAACAGCGTTTTTGTCTATGATGACTGATAGCTCTATCTCAGATGAAGCCGTTTACTGCATCTAACACACAGGCACGCAAACATACACACAACCACACTCAATTTCAGTTTCTTTTTCAGAAAAGTACACTCAGACAGTCTTTTTCTCATTAAAGAGCTTAACATGTAAATCATTGAACACAAATTTTTTTTAAATCATGCAGATTTACATGGAATAACCCATCGCTGGATGTATAAAAGCTGTTTTGTTTTACACTGACTAGTCGTCTAACGGGTGCAGGCATGGGGAGATCATATAACCAGCTGAATAACACTAACATGATCTCAGTAATCTCTGTCATTGGACACTTTCAATCATGGAATAAATTAATCATGCATGACTTTGACTAGAGCTTTTCTAGAATGGCATCAGTAACTAAAAACGTTTGCGTGATGTTACAATCACAACACTCCAAGTTAAAGATAATTGCCAAATGGGTCAGTGCAACTTTAAGAGTGAGAAAAGTCCTTTTAAAAAAAGTAAGAAAAAGAAACCGTTTACCGAAAAACAGAATGTGATCACACTCTCACATACTGTACACTTCCTTTCCTCACACCTGAACCCACACAGACACTTACTCACCCTGCCTATGTCTATATGCATCTGCAAACACACACACACACACAGCCTGTTTTATGCAGATGCTTCATCAAAGAACTGTCGAACGAACTACGACGTGTCTGCATGTGCCTTATATGGTAAAGGTGCTGCTCAGCACTCAAAGCTGCTAATGTTACGCTACTAAATGAAAAGTGGTTTGATGATTTTTAAACTCTGTGGCAGTCGAGGTCATGACAGACAGGTTTTAAATGAGCATTTCATAAACTAGACAAGGAGACTATATTTAGAGCTCCAGTGGAGGAGTAGGAAGAATGAGGGAGAGTGTGAGTCACCATGTAAACAGGGAACACAAGCAAAGTCTGTTAGTGTATGTAAATGCTGTATGGAAACTGATTGTGCTGTCTCACACATCACTTACCGTCTCCCACAGCAACTGTCGCTGTTTCTATCGGAGTGTCAGAGCAAATCATTACCTGACAATCATCAGAGCTACCTCCTAAGGCCAGCTGTCTGTCAAGCACACTGACAGTTTAATTTCTTTACATGTTACTCTCCTTCATCCACCCTGGAGAGAAGGCAGTTTGATGTAGATCATGGGAAAGAGAGCCCTCTGCTGGTCAACAGCTGACATTACAGATGTAGTGGGCAAAATATATTAAAAGATCTAGCAAGAAATGTCGGTAATACTTTACAATAATGTTGTATTAGTTAATGCATTTAACATTAACTAACAATAAACAATATAGTTGTTTAGCATTTATTAATCTTTGTTAATGTCAGTTTACATTATTCATGTAAGTCATGGTGCACAAATTTAATTTGAAGAATATATTATAAAATGCTGAAATTAACATAAATCAAGATTAATAAATGTTTAAAATGTATTGCTCATTGTTAGTTTATGTTAGCTAATGCGTTAACTTATTGTTAACTAATACAACCTTATTAAAAAAGTGTTACCGAAATTTCTCTTATAATTGACTTAATCCATATGCCATCCCAAATGTATATGACTTCCTCTATTCAGTTAAATTATCTCACACTGACAATTAATTCAGATAATTTTATTGCTTGCCCCTGTGCACTACACAAACTATGACACATTATGTTTACATTCTTTAGGCTTGTATATTAGTACTCCAGTAGATGGCAGCATAATGTTATATGTACAGTATATGTAGAATAAGCAACACATCACTCAGAATAAGCAACACATCACTTCTGATCATAGCAGATGGAGAACTTAATGGTATAAACTTTTAGGCCTGATGAAAGAGGGGATCATCTTTCCCTATGAACATTAAAGATGACCCTGCATACATTTACAGATTGCACTGTAAATGTTTACCATCTGTAGTCTCATCAACAGCGATCAAGGGAGGAAAGAGAACATTGAACATTATTAGTTATGTGACTATATGTAAACAAAAACACATTTATATTTCATGCACTCAGCAATTATTGCTTCTTTCTTATTAGGAGACATAACCCTCAGCTTTGCTGCTTCAACATGCCTAGTACATAATTGCACTACAGCAAGAACTTTCTACAATAACTTAAAAGAGATTTGATTTTAACCGGACCTACAACAAGACTGTGTGTGCGCTGTGGATGTGCAGCGTGGAACCCCAGAATACCAGGTTGTGAAATACAATACAAGCTAAGTTCAGCTAAGTTAGCTAAGTTTGATAACTCAACATTTTATTAGTTCTCGCTGGTCTGACTAGTTGTGACGTGTGTTTCATCATGAGCTGTAAAATTATTAAATAGTATATACATCTGGGATGGCATGATGGCGAGTAAATTCCAAGACAATTTTCATATTTAGGTGAACTACACCTTTGTAGAAACTGGTTAGAAGTGTGTAGAAACTGGTTAAAAACTCAGACACACACATACACACAGTAACAAGTGCATCTCAGTCTCCAGTCCCATAATGTCCTAATGGCAACATCCTGCATCCTGTAACCACACCACAAGATCCTGGAAACAGACCTTTTATTTAGCTTCTCAGTCACACATCAGTGTGAGATGCACTAGTGCCTTCTAGAGCTGTCACAACCACCCACAGAGACTTGAGATGCACCGTGCTTACGTCTCAGAGACTAATATGCTGTTAATAGCATCATCTTTTATCCATATTCTAAAATTAGTAATCACACGTCTGACTCTGTGACAGCTGTAACAGCTGGTAGTCAATCAGAGCTTTAAGCAATGTCTGTCTGAGAGTCATCCTGGTCTGATTCAAACTAAAATCACTCACTTTAGAGGAAGTGGTACACTGACACAGTCAGGTCACATAATTCAACAAATAACATCTAAGTCAGCAGGTCAGATCCTTTGCTACACAGTCACCAACCTTTGTCAATTTAAACATAGTCAGTACGAAAAAATGTGATATACAAAAGATATCCAATAGTGAGAATAATGAAATAAAGAAAAGACATGTAATATGGGGAACCACTCCCCACGTACACAGATACACATACAAACACAGAGGCAGGATCATCAGAGAACACATTCAGTCTTTGAGCTTTTACTTTTACTCTTTTAAGTTCAGTTATCTTTGCCTGTTTACCCTTAAATGCACAAATCAAGAGTGAAATAAAGAGCAGAGGTTAAGAGATACGGGGAGATGAAGGGATCGTGATATTAGGTTTAAGAGGGATAAGGCCATTTCACATCAGCTTACCTTAGCATTTGGCATGCAGTGAACTCTATCTACTGAGTGAAGTGTCAGCTTTAGTATTATCTGCCGGCATCACATCAGGGTTATGACTTATAAGAAATATTTTTAGATGTTCTCAAATTTTAGTTTGTTACCTAGCAACACCGTTCTATGGTGATATCTGCATGCTGTTTTTTTACAGAGGTCAGGGCAGTGCTTGGCCCCTATGTTGAAGTCCTGATACAATGCATGTGAAAGGCCCTCTAGGCTCAGTCTTCAGCAGCGGTTCCCATACTTTTTCATTCCAAGACCCACCAAAATACTTTTATATAAATACAAAATATTTTATTAAAAACGATTCATTATAAAATGTTTAATTATAAAAATATAAATGAGCATGGCGCTAGTAATACTAAGGTCATGAGTTCAATTCCAGGGATTGAACATACTCATTAAAAAATGTATAAAATAATGCACTGTAAGTCGCTTTGGATAAAGCGAAGATACAGAGAATAAATTCCACACAACAGCTAAGTGACTTTGCAACACACACCTCAGTCCTGGTCTATAGTATTACAATTAGATGTATTTGAAACAATTAACTTTACAACACAAATTAAAATGAACAAAGACAGAAACACTCTCTAATCCTGAACACAACACACAAAATACAATATCCTCTTTCTTTACACAAACTGTGTCAGCAGAACAGATGCTTTCAGACATGGGTACAACTCCATAACAATTACATTACTATTGATTGGCACACATTAGCAAGAGAAGAAGTTTATTCTTACACATAATAACCTGTCAGACAGGTAAAAAAGTGTTCTGTCATTAAAAAGACAGTCACACCTCTTTCTTCGATGCTTAAACCAACACACACACACAACACACAACAGGAGATTATTGTGCACATACTTTTAAACATCTCTACAGACTCGAGATTTAAGTAGGATGTATGTCAAGGATGTTACATCTATTGCTGTGCACACACACTGAACTAAACTGCTTACATATGGCACCCACCAAGACAGACCTCAGCAGGTTATTTCACTGTTTACTGGAACACTTGATTCTGACTGGCCAATCGCTGTATTCTGTGGTCAAATAGTTTTGTGTAATGCTCAATATTTTATGTCCGAATCAATATTTTAGGACCAATTATGCATTAGATAAAAAGGATAATGTACTGTAATGTACCAGTCGAAAAAAAAACTCATTATGACTCAAGAATATTTCACCTGAGTTAAGATGCTGACCTTCCTATTGGGGTATTTTGCAGTATACTTAACTTATATTAGAGCCATACTAGGTATAACAAGTTATAATAAATCACAAGGTACATCTTTTTCTTTAGTGAAAGATATTCCATCATATTCAGCCAAAATAAAGATAAGGTTAAGATTGAAAGCAAAACCTCACACACACTAAAAACACCCACTTTCTTACACTTCTTACACTCAAAAATACCCACTGCTGCTACAACACAAAGTGAAAAATGATTTAAAAGCACAATCAACTAAGAGATCAGGACGTTGTCTATCTGTCTGTGAGCATGCGTGTGTGTGGGAGATGTTCATGATATTGATATCTTACTGAAGATATTTCTGAATACATCATACATCCAGTATTACATCACTACAACACTGAATAATGGAAAATCCTATAACACCACTAACTGATTTATATTCAAGAGCTCTTTAGTATTTTATTACAGAAACATACAGTATCAGACAAGTTGCAGCAGTTGGCAAAGATGGTAAAAGCTTCTGCTTTACTAACACCATATATACATATTCCTGTATATGTCATACCTGTTCTCTGACCCACAGGAAGTGGCGTAATAGCACAGAGCTAATCTCAGACTTCACTTGGAACAGACTATGGGCAAGGTCTAACACTTACGTTGGTCAAGGGTCAAATGAGATTAAACCGAAACGAAGGTGACATTGCACTGAGAGACTAACTGAAGCATTCTCAAATCACCGGTCAGTTCCCGACGTGGCTAATATCAAATAATGTGTAAAAATCTGATTAAAATGCAGATCAGAACTGTTAGGGAGAGTACTGCACAATACATCTACATTTTTAAATTATCGACTACAGCTGATAAATCTTGTTTATGCTGGCCACCAATTACATTTGCTGAAAATATATTTTTATGACAGCCTCATATCGGCCAATCAACCACACTGATTTTTCAAATCCTGCATTGGTCATTAAAAAAAAACCATATTAGTTCAACATGACTTTTAAATATTCGTCAAATAGACACTTTTATATCCCATGAAGAGCCACCAAATATGCCAGATGGCTCCTTTTGAGTATAAGTGATGGTACCAAGGTACAAATACTGGTACCAAGAAATGCATTTCTTATAGTTCTTTAACAACCGTTAAAGTTGCTGGTACATGTATGCTGCTGTTGTTAGTAAGTCACAGGTGACCGAACATACCGGTCACATGGCAATGAACACAAAATGAGATGTCAGCATCACAGAAATTAAGGCTCAATTAAAGAATTTATTAAAAGTAAATGCAACTTTTCAGCCCACCAGGTCTTCAATAGGTATTTATGAATATTGCACCCACACATACAAGAACATTCTGATTTAACAGACAAGAAGTAGGTACTTCATCTTACTCAGTAAGTTTCATTAGTTTTACACTCCCTTCATCTTTCTTAGACACATCATTGCAGCCCACAGTGTATGTGTGTGTGTCCACACATTTAGCAAATTTAATTCTCATACCACATATCAGGGACACAAATCTGTTTAGCTAGCTCGCACACACACACAGACACGTTTTTGCAACACATGGCTAATAACAAAAATAAACAGACATTTCCACTGAATCTAAATGAACTGAAGCTCTCTTTCTCTGTCAGTGTAAAGTAGGGCAGTTGGCAGAGAGAGTTGGGCCGTGAGGTGCTGACAGATGGATGCTCAGTTCTGCGGGTTCTGCTGTGCTTCTGAGTGGGCCGTCATGCAGTGAAGCTCAGAGAAATCAGCACAGAGGAGAGAAGGGATGGATTACAAAGATATTCTGTTGAGTGCTGAACTCAACACTCATCTATCAAATCAACCATCTCGTTCTTTTTCTGTTTCTACACGTTTTATAATGCAATCTCAAGCTCTCTGGCCTGTGTCAAGTACATAGTGGTTTCTCTGCTGCAATCTTGATAAATAACAAATGAGCAACTGAATGTGCTGACACACAAAAAAACATCCACATAAATCTGGAGGCCTAATGCCACAAATGACTTGCCCTTCTATCCATCCAGCTTCCCGACCTCCTCTCTTATCCCCACCTCACACACACACACACACGTTGTGTTTCCATGTTTACTAGGACCCCACACACACAAATTAAAGTGTGCTCCTGCAGATGTGCACAGGAAGAGAAATGAGTGAAGCATGCTGAAGGATTCATTTCACACTCTTTATTTATTCATCTCTCTCTCTCTCTCTCTCTCTCTCTCTCTCTCGATTTACCAATGTACACACACTGTTTGCAGTGCTTAATGAGGTCCGGAACAAGGAATGGCAGCGGATCTAACACAATTGGGGGATGACAAAACATAAATGACAGAGAGGGCAATAAATGCCCAATCAACACTTTAAGTGATTGGTGTGATGCAACACAATGCATTTCACAGATAAACATCAGACCAGCATGAGCATAGAGTGGAGACTGCTTGTTGATTGTAGCGGGAGCTGTAGACTGGGTAAAACAGGTTCTCTGACGTTGTGGGTAAGGTACAAAATAGCTTCTGATGCGTATGTTTCTTAATGTGACAGAGCCTAATAATTATTATGATAATTAAGCAGCAAGCTTTGTTGTTTATTTTATATACATTATATATGTTTAAATGTAGTAATTATGTATAAAGTTTGCTCATTCTCTTTATGTTGATGTATTGAAGTAATTATCAATATTTATCTCAAATGAGGATGTCAATATTTTCTTCCAGCCATTCTGTATTTCATAGCTTATCAATTAAGATTTTCCAGAAATAAAAAAAATAACTACACTAACTATGCCATAACACCAATGCTTCCTAAATCCTAGTTCCTGCATATTAATGCTGTCACTTCTGTATGTTTTATAGGTTACAGATATTAAAAAAGTATTCAAACAAATCTTTTTTTTCAGTCTTATCACAGACAAAACACTTCCCTTCTCCTTGTACTTGTCATATTACATTTGCTGTCATCAATCATATCAATTCATAAACAGAATAGAAGACAACTGTCTTTAGACTTTGCCATATGCAAACACAATATTAAAAGCTTTAGCTGAAATATGAAACAGAGACAGATTTTACTGGAAGAACACTTTTTACATCAGGGTTTTACTGGTTTATTGTGTTTGGAAAGCTGATACTCATGCACTTAAGCTAAACAGACTCAAAACACACTGCAACAAAATGACAAAACACACAACAAACACAACATAACCTTATATTAGAGGTCATATTAAATCAAAAGTAACCACAAGACGAATGGCATGGATACATGAGTAGTAAACTATGTTAGTAAACTGACACCCCAGTGTTTCCTGCACCACTATTCGGCAGTGAACACATACACAAACAACCGATTTATCTTCAGCTTCTTCTGGAGTGTACCAAGAGTCAGCCGTTATTAAAGACAGTGAGGATGAAACGTTGGGCTGTGCACTTAACTAGGATCTGCTGGTATACCCAAACCTAATGATACTCAAAACCTAGCAATATTACAGATAAATTTGAGCAAATCTGACCTTATGTCATGGTAAATCCAGCCTACAGCAAAACGGCACGCTAATTGGATGAATTAAATCTGTTCTTATACAACTGGACCCTAACACAAACACAACTTCAATACATACACACATGGAAGTTAACCGTCATTTCTGCTCCATCTCTTTCTCTCCCTCATCTGCTCTCAGTAGAATAGATTGAACACACTTGCAGACTTGGGAGAATAAAGTCTGAGATCAAATGTAAAGCCTGTTTGAGAGAATACAGTCTGGGATCAAATGTAAAGCCTGTTTGAGAGAATACAGTCTGAGATCAAATGTAAAGCCTGTTTGAGAGAATACAGTCTGGGACCAAATGTAAAGCCTGTTTACACTGACAAACTGGAGTTCATCATGTTGATGCACTGTTGGTTGATAGTAGCAGTTTATGTTATGGTTACCTGCTGTGTAACAGGCCTACACAACATATGAAATTATCAAAATATCACACGATTGGCAATAACAATGTCAGATTTGTTTTTAGGTACTGCAACAGTAAAACATGGCTGTTCAATTTCAGAAGTTTTATGATTTTCAGCATGCATGTTGATTATGTGATTTTCACTTTTAGATTAGTAAAGAATATTCACACATTTTTCTGAATGTTGATTGTGTGATTTTGTCATGTTTATGCATTAGGTGTAGCCATAAGATCGGATGTACATTACATTACATTACATTTAGGCATTTTCTTTTATGAATACAAATATTAGGATGCAATAGTACAAAGAAGTGCTTTAGTAAGTTTACAATGTTGTGCAGTGCTAGATAAATACCTGTAGGAAGGAAAAGTTTTTTTTTTTTTTTTATGCTGTTAGGTGTTCTTGGAAAAGGTGTGTTTTTAGTAGTTTTTAAAGAAAGGGATGTGGCAGACCGGTTGTGTTAGGAGACTAAAACGGGAACAGATGGGAAAACATCCGAGGTTGTATAAAAAAAAAAAAAAAAAAAAAAAAACTTACAGAGGGGAAAATTATTGTATAGAAACCTCAGAAATGCATAATGTATCATACCAAAAACAAGAATGATTACCAAAGCATGAACCAAACAGTCTCATTATGACACAGTTTGAGATTTCCATGCCTCATTTTTATTATACCCCTGTATGTGGGCAGAGAAAAATTAGAAGATTCAAATCCCTTAATGTTACATTAATTCCATCTGCCTACACGCAACAACAGTTTCTCACAGGAGATAGATTCACGTGAGCTCTGCTATCTTTACTCTCATTCTCTTATCGCATCACTGCTCATTTGCAAAATGTTTCTTTTTTTAGTGTTTTAGAGTCACTGGACATGCCCAAATTGTGTTTCTGTTATCCAAATCATTAACTCTTATTGAAAATGTCACTGTAAGTTGCTGTGTTATAGGGTTTGAAATCATACTTAAAAAAGTGCATCTTCCTTTAACACTCACACACATATGAGTCAGAATTGTCAAAAGTTCCCATCACATGCACTACTTGTCACCCATCATAGATTTATATGTGGACCCCTGTGTTTGAGTGTGTGTGTATAGATGACCCAAATAGCTGATGCCTGACATGATGAATGCGTCTCTGCTGAACGCTGCCAGCCTGAAACAGGGTTTCCATGGTTACACGGAGGAAGTATTTTACAGCAGAGAGTTCCAGGACATGATCAGAAATATCCTTCACCCCAAAGCTGCATTTAAGTTATACTTATACACAAATATCCCAATGCTAAACTTTCCTAGGCCCAACGCTTTCATTTGTGTTTAACGTCATCTCTGATGTCATAGGGGTTTGACATGTAAACATAATTGAGTATGCAATGAGAGAGTAAACAAAAACAAACAAACAGAGGGAGGGGTTTTATAATTTACCCTGCCTGTTTACAAAGGCATGGAAATGTAACCGGACAGTATTGCAAAGTAAACAAATACTGGAAAAGAGAGAAAGAGAGAGAGGTTTGACAACAGACACATTATACACACACACTTGCTCAGGTGTCTGCAGTCTTAATTATTCCTGTGCTCTGTCTGCGCAGTAACTAATCCGACAGAAACAGAGCTCCGCCAGCGAAAGTTAATAATTCAGTCCGATTGACGTCCTCCTCTCACATCTCTGATCATCTTCATGCATCAATTAATAAGCTCAACACACTCACACACACAAAGACACGCGGCAGGAGCCGTCTCATCAGTGTGAACACATGCAGAGCTGAGAAAAAGACAGAGAACACAGGAGATAAAAACGTTGTCATGCTGGAAAGCCTTTAGTCAATCCCAACAGATATGAATATTTTAACCTATCAAACAGCATACTCTACTTAATGACATCACAGATGACCCAAAGACACCCCAGACGGGTTTAATTATTAGTTATGTTTTACGTCATTACTTTTGCTGTATAATTGTTTGAAAGATATTTCAAACAAACGTTCGTAGAATGGGAGGACTTTTCATATCCCACTGACCCACACTGACCCACCATCCATCTCTCTCTCTTCCTCAGTCAGCCATCAGTCCATTATGTGCTGTTTGCTCTTTGAAAGCGTTTGATGGAGAGAAAGAGCGCACATGAAAAATAGAGAAGCTGACTAATGAGCATTATAAACAGGAGAGGTTCACACCTCTGATATCTGTATGGTTTGAGAAAACATGTGTTTGTACACCTCCAGCTGAAAGTGTCATACACACACACACACACTCATCTTTATCTACTGTAGCTATCAACCAAGGATGTATGGATAGCGTTGTTATAAACCTAAACCCAAATTGTACCACTAAAAGAAACTTTTTGTATTTTAAAATAAAACAAATACTAAAAATAAAAATAATAATAATAATTTTAGCCCTAAAGACAACTTTAACCACAAAGTATGGCCAAACACATACACTCTTGATCCCATAAAGAAAGCCAATCTTTTCTTCTAGAGTCCAAAACTTTGAACATTTAAACCTTTCTATATAAATGACAATAGTACTGTGGCATAACACTCATGGACTGATAATACACACCAAAACACACAATAGGAACGGAAAACCAAGTTCAAGATGGAAACTTTGAATGGTAACATGACCACAACCCTGTGTAAAGTATACACACCCGCACAGGTTCTTATAAATACACGATCTTTTTTACAGCTACCCACACACAAACACACGTGCACTTCTATGTACAGCATTCAGACCGCACTCCTCAGATGTGCGTTTAACTCACCTCCTTCCAAACAGCCGTAAACCGGTAAAAGTCCTGCTGCTATGCCGGCGACCCAACGTGACTCTTTCCCCCTCAGGCAGGGAGGTGGAGGGAAGGTCAGAGTTGGACGAAGAAGCAGACGTGGAGGCCAGAGAGGTCGTGACCTCTTCCTTTTCCCGCGAACCTGCTCCTAGCTCCTGCTCCATCAGGAGCCTCGGCCGTCAAACAAACAACAGTAACCAATCGCAAAGTCATGCAGTCAGAGAGCCCTCATGGCGACAAAAACAACAACATATGAAGAGATAGGGGTCGCACCATCCTGCTGTTCGCCAACAGAGTGAGGATAATACAAACAATGATCAGCCCTCCAGATCCTCGCAGACTTCCACGTGTGATCCGTTTCCCATTCTGGCTTCAAGACACTTAATCCCATAACCAAACCCCCACATTCCTCCCTCCTCTCTTTCCTTCCTTTTCCTCTCTCACTCTCTCTCTCTCTTTCTCAGGAAGTTCAGTGTTTTTACAGTCCTGTTCTAAGCAGAGTCATAAACCAAAGAGCACTCCTCCAGTGCTGTCTTCATATCTTTTAGTCTCTCTCTCTCTCTCTCTCTACTTCACTGTCTCCTCCCTCTCTTGATCTAGTGTGTGTCTCGCGTCCTACTCTCACTCTGGCTGTTGACTGCACACATACACGCCTATGCAAGCACATATACATACGCTCTAGCTGCCGGCTGTACTCACAGACCTTGCACCATACCAGGAAGTGTCAAACTCAGAAGAGACTCATTTATAGGACCCCAAATGTAGCTGCCTCTCCAGATGCCTGACTGTTTTTGAGCCCAAATCTTTATATGGCTATCTGTTTATTTTGCTTTTTGTATTTCTTCATCTGTCTGCAGCATAAGAGCGAGGATGGAAATGTGATTAACTTACAGACAAAGGGCCGTTGCAACACTATAACAAACATAACTGTAATTCAAAATTAGACACATGCATAGATTAGCCATAAAAATAATACACTATGGAAAATATAACACACTAATAGATAAATGCAACTAAACACTGGGTCAACAGTTTTAAACATCCGGTCCTCCGATTTTTCCACCAACTTTTTTATAAAAACGTAATGATTTTTCATTTTGTAATACATCTTTTTCTGTTGATCGGTAGCAAAAAAAGAAATTAAGTCCACACAACTTTAAAAGACCAAAGGGGTTAATACTTTTTTAAGCATTACAGTGTATGTTTCCCTCACAACACACTGAAGCGGACAAAACCACAATAACCAGAAGGGAAGTACTGACATAAGGTCATAGCAGAGACCGAAAGGAACAGTCTCTGTGTGTATGTCTGTGTATAAGAGAGTACTGTAAACATGTAAACAGAATTAGAAAGACAGCATGGTGATTCCTTTCTTGTACCCCCCGTTTACACTCACTACAGATTTCCTGTGAAGGAAGGAACTGATGTCACCAACATGGGAGGCATACACAATTACAGTTGGACCACAAACCAGACATTGTTTCCTGCTATTCTTCTGTTATAAATGAGTGTTTGTGTGTGTATATGTGCATATCTTTTATCTGTGATGGTAAAAAAAATCTGTTTTTGAAAATGTGTTTGTTTTACAGTCATTTTGCTATGGTAGACACAGATTTAAAAACATTGCTTTCTCTTGATCATATGATCTGTACAAAAAAATACAGTATTTTGCATGTTGAGGTTCCAGTTTGTGTTTGTGTACAGTATGTGTAGAAACAGAAAGAGGGGGAGAGAGAATGCTGGGGAAAAGAGACATATAGAAAGAGAGGGAGAGAGGAAGGGAGAGAGGAGGTGAAAATAGGACAGCTGAAAATAACCGGCAGGATATATAACTGTGTAGGAGTCACAAGAAGAATCCCCTGTAGCCTGGATTCAGTTTGAATCTAATATACCACCATAAACAACAGGGAGTAATTTCAACCTCATATCAGTTCTTACTTTCAGTGTGGCAACTCAGTAGGGACACACTTCTTTAAACCAATCTCACTTCAAGCATCAGAAATCCACTTTAACAGTTATAAGCCTGGGTTTTTATTTTTTAAGTATTTACAAAAATGATTTTGTGCTTCTTTGGACTGGACCGCCATCTTGTGGTTACATTGAGCAACTGCATATCTGCAGGCTTCTAATTTTTTATATGAGAAAATGACCATAAATGTAAAGATATGTAGTATCAAACTAGGCACAAATTAGGGTGGTGAAATGGCTAGGCCGGTAAAGCAAATGTTGCAGGTTCAAACACAATAGTATATAACCTTTGAAATTAAATGGCCTATCAAAATCACTTTAGGGAAGTCTGTGCACGCGGCAGCCTGTCATACCAAGACCACAGTATCCGCTTACAAGGGGCAAAGCTGATAAAACTGAACTAAAATTGAATGCTAAAAAATTAAATAACATATTTTTAACCAACAATTTAACCTGACATCAACTGTGTCATAACTTTTGTTTCTTAAGCTCAAATTAAGCAACTTTTCAAAATCGCTTCAGCTATTGCGCATGCGCACAGGTTGACAAGCACCTCACAAGTCTTTGTATCTGCTAAGCGGCAAATAGCAGAACAGCTAGGTCCCAGCACTGAAGAAGGAAAAGGACATTTTAGGTTCATTTATAGATGCAATTAATATAGGAAATTACTCCACATACAACTACACTGTGCAAACTGCTTCTTGACATACGCTGCAACCTCTCGCTCACATGTGAGATGGGATGGTCACAGATGGTTTAAATATACTGGTTTGGTATTTGGTATTTAACTGTCTAGACTATTTATATCCAATAACCCTAAACAACAAACCCGTCAAACCGAAATCCCACAAAGCTGCAAACAGAAGCCTGGCCCGCTGAATGAGTTGGCTGAAATTTAGTGAAGTTCTGCTTGTGCTGACAGCACAGCAGACACACACGAATACACAAAAATGGGATTAGTAATAAAGTGCACATGCTCGATTGGCTACGTTTGTGAAATACAAGCTGTTCTCACCCATCAATCACAAACAGTGTGACTGATCACAGTTGTACAAAGTCATGCTTGCTTAAACTTTTAAAAGATAGTTCACCAATTACATCAACATTAAATCATTCTATACAATAAATGTGAATAAGGACTGCGGCCATCAGTCCCTAAATGTCCCTTTAATGACTTTTCATAAAATCGTTTTTTATAGATTTTTAAATCTTTCCACATAGGCAATATAAAAATTCAAACAGTTTGAAACAACATAAAGGTCGTTAAATACATATTTTTTTCATCCTTTCTGCAAGATCTTGCATTCCACTAGGTCTGAATGTTGCCTTTATGACAGTGATCAAAGATCACAGATTTGTTTTTCAAACTAAATAAGTGTGGGTCACTAAACACTCAGCGCACAAATGTATAAGGCACATAAGGTAGATACTGTAGATACTGTACATTGACATAGATCCTGTTCAGTCTTACCTGAGGCCAGGGTGAGGGGGAGGTGTGGGAGGTAGGACCCATTTCCCCCTATGAGCCCACATCTCTTTCTCGCTCTCTGCTGTACAAGATTTACTCTTCAAACATCTGCATGTCTGCTTACATACATACTCTCATAGACACAGCTAGAGAGCCACTGACCCTTGCTGCCTGAGCCTCTCTGAGCTATGTCTTTCTTCCCCAACACCCCCTACTTCCTGTTATGACACTTCCTTATGCGTGTCTATGTTTTGTGTTTGTTAGTATGTGGGTGAGATACATGAGTTGGGGTAAAAAAAACAAAAACATAGCAGTACAGATGAGATACAGGCTGATCAGACCACAGAAAAACACAGACTAAAAATACACTCCTATTTTTAAAATGACAGTACTATTTTTAGTACCCTTAGAACAGCCCCAAACACACACACACAGACCAGCTCTTGCTGAGTCTTATAGAGGAAATCAACTAATGATCTTTTTCTGTGAAAAAGATCATAAGCATTAAGAGTAAGTGGAAAATAAAAATGTACAATATATTAACTTCCTCTGTCTAACCACACACACATCTGTGTACACAAACACCCACAAATGCTTACTGTAGCATCACGCTGTTCATGTGCTGTCTCATTTGAGTCTCCATTGTATGTCTTTTTTATGGATGTGCTTTATGGTCATTTTGTCTCGACCCGATATGGGATGCATTCTTGTTGCCTGCAAAAGATACTGTGCAGATTAGATTTTTTAAAAACTCGAATGAACATGTGGTTCTGTCTACAGTGTAGAAAACCGCCTTTGTAAACAAACTCTAGTTCACTTCATGCAATCACCGTGCACCATGCAGTCATGCCACAAAGGTACCATCCAAACTTCCACCATCACAAATAAAAATGAATTTGCCACGTTTAGTTGCTACTGGATTCTCACCAGAACTTCTGCTGTAGGTTATAGTGGCTGAGTTTGCTGTGTCACCACACTGAGAAGACAGAACTACACTGCCCACAGCTGAAATAAGTGTAACACAGTCAATCATAAATAAAGATTAAGAAACTAAGTCAATGTATAGCATAAAACAGAATCACAGTTTAAACTGTACATAACTCGATACAAAAGCTGTTTATTAAAAAGACAAGACACAAAAGCTATACACAAGCACAATGAGAGGCTGCAATCTCATTTTTCTCCACTAGAGGGTGAATGTACTCTAGTCTTTACTGGCAACAGTATTAGAGTAAATGTTGGGTCTTTCTGTGTGAGTGATTTTTAATAAACTCAGATGCATCGGATCAACACTTGTAAAACGTGTGTATATCAAACAAGTCGGTTTTGCATTAGACAAATAATCTTATAAGTACTAAAGTATTGTATGTGTTTGTTGTTTCATGTTTTTGTTTACTTATGATTATGATTACCTGACAAGGGACCGCGGATGAAAACTAGCCGTTGGCTAAATTCTTTTAAATTGGCTAAATTCAACACTTTACAATAGATGACAACTTTCAGATAGTGCTAGGCTCACTTTTGCAAACTTCTAAAATCAAATCTGTTTCCTATAGGCACAGAGCCATACCGCTGCCCAGAAGCCACTACAAAAAACGAGTACTACGCAGATCTGGCGACGGTGTACTCGTTGGGGGTGTTGCTCTTCACATTGGTGTGTGGGAACTATCCTAAGCCTGTTGACCTGCGCAAGCTCCAAAACAGCACCTTTCCTAGAAAGGACTTGTCTAAAGGTGAGTTCATCAGGCCAACTGTAATTCTGATCAATGATATAAAACAGAACAAAGATACATGACAAAAAGAGCCAAGTGGTTTGTTAAAATAATTTTGTGTGAGGTTTAAAATGCCATTAAAAAACTTTCACAGTTTAAGGTTATAATGGTCTCTTCCATCTTTCTACACAGAATGCTACTGTCTGATACAGTCATGCACGTGGACTCAGCCAGAGAGGTGTATTCCATTGGGCAGCATGCTTGACCACGAGTGGTTTACTGTCCAGAACACAGAGGATGAGATCTTGGAGACTTCTGAGGATGAGGAGGATGATGAGTCTGACTCTGACTCAAGCAGTCTGGAAGCGATAAGTGTGGAGGATAGTGAGAATAGTGAAAGTGAAGGTAAGTTTCTATCCTAAAACAAAAAGTGTTCTGAGGAAGGAGGACAGATTATGGTAGTATTCTATCTCTTAGGGCTTCAGCCTCCAAAATTTGTTTTCCTGCTCAGACATAAAAGAGTCATTTTGATGGTTTATAGCAAAACTAACTTTTTATATGAACCTTGCTTACAGGTTACTACAAATTTGACTCTGAGGACCTCAACGTTAACACAGGATGTGGTTTGGTTTTAATCAGGATAATGCAATGTCCATAATGTGATACATAAAAGAAGGATCTAGAATATTTTATCCGCTCCAAAATGCAGCTGCTAAAGATAAGAAAATATGATCATATATTAAATTATTGAATCTTCACTGGCTACCTAGTAACATAACGTCATTCACATAATGCATCCTGTGCCCTGAAGTGCAAAAATAACAGATTTAAGTGCAAATAATAATTTTCTGTTATTTCCTTCTCTTTCTGCCCATCCCGAGGCCAGTTCGGGTTCCAACCTCTCATGAAGAGATGATGCCGACCCGAAGAATATTTGAGCGGATCTTGTGCAAAGCAAAAATCTTGTGCAAAGCAAAAATCTTGTGCAAAGCAAAAATCTTGTGCAAAGCAAAAATCTTGTGCAAAATAAAAATCTTGTGCAAAATAAAGATAAAATTCATACAAAATATACAAAGTCATGCTAGTGTATGTTGTAGAGTTATCCAGAGACACTTGACACAGAAAAACAAATATTCACAGACTTTAATAAAGCAGCCAATAGGAGTCCAACAGAGATAGAAATTCCTTCAGTCCCAGGTTGAGACCTCAAAAAGCTGGATGATAAAATATCAAGAGTATGAATTTGCAAATTCTTTACAAAGGGTGACTTTTGGTGTTTCATGGTTTTTAGTTTAATAGTACTAAAATATGGGGAAAAAGTCAATAGTAAAGTGTCTCCAAACTTTTAACAGGTACTATAAATATTATTTTATTTAATTTGATATTAATAAAACAGCTAAATATTTCTGGTCGGGGCATTCTACATCCCTTCCTGCAACTTATCAACACAGAGCCTACCTCAGATTGCTTTTAATCAGTAAACAAATCGTAAAAATAAGACTAAAGCGGTCTTTACCTAAATTCTAATTGGGTGGGCAAGACAGTGTTTTAGCAAAAGAAGATCACCTTACTTTCATAGAAAAGAACCACAGATTCTCATTATCAAATATATGGCACTGATAAAGACACTGACAATAGTCCATGTCTCAGTCACATCTAGTGATCCAGGGTGTTTAATCAGGAAACTGCGCTTAGTTCTTATCACCTTTCTGCCATTTATTGTGTGTGCCTGTGTATAATGTGACAGCGAGTGTGCTGGACATTGTGTTCCAGCCCAAAAACTTGAGCCTAAGAAAGATCAAGACCAAAGTTACCATGGCATCGGTCACTGTAGTGACCGCTTATTACCTACAGGGATCGATTAAATGTGAAATTGTAAAGCACTCTTCTGGTTAGCTCTGATCGGCTTATTTGTAGTATCATCAACAAAGTGAAACTGTGACAATGTCATACCGCGACTTTTCTCTGAAGTTTCTCTGAAAAATATGAGCAGATACGGAAAAATTCTGGACCTAATGCAATCAAATAGCTAATAAAATTCACCAACCATTTATAAACATATGTGCTATGCTTATGACATGCTGTGTTTCTCACACTTTCCCAGTGCAAACACAAAGCACCCACAGTTCACATCTTCTCAGATATCTCTTACACACACGCACACACGTGTACATCAGACCAGTGTTTGGACTGTCTGTGTTGGACAGAAAGGGCCTGAATAATTAATTGTCTTTTACACTCAGGCACAACCTCTCCTGTGTCGGTCAACAATGATGTTCTTTCAGTGGCAAACGTGCGTGAGTGTGTCTAAAAGTCTGCCTACTCCTGTACAAAGTAAGAAAAGCTTGAAGTGGTTGTTACTTTTTGAAATGCTCATAAATTAACCCCAATACGTTTTGGCTCGAATGTAAAAATGGCAACAGGTTTTGGTAAGGATTAAGGTTTGGGATACGGTTCATAAGTTTCAAGTATGAAAACCAGTGTGTGAGAACTCAGTCCTTACTAACATAGCACATAACTGTACACATGTATATGTAAAAATACAAGAGACCGAGAGAGAAACAGAGAGATAGGCTTTATTCCAGCTTCTCAAACACCTCCCCCTCTTTCACTCTTATTGCAGGATTGGTTTAGGATTAGGTTTTCTGACAACATCTAATCAGCTCTCTCTCTCTCAAAAGCTTCTCACTGATCCCTTAGGAACACTTATAGATACTGCCTTTATTAATCTAATGAACAGGACTCGTGAAACAGCACACCCTAACTTGAGTGCTTAGTCACAAATGGTGCTATGGGACTTCGATCTGAGCCTGATCATTTCACATGATAACCATTTCTCTCACCATGTCATGTCAAAAATTAGAGAAGCAACTCTCTCACTGTTCAGTGTAGAAGAAAAGAGGTGTTTTTGTGATGGCTCAGATTGTGGGAGGAGAGCTGCTGATAAACCAGCACCTGCAGGGCACACTGACTTGCTCACAATACGGTTCAATCTGCAGTTATTACATGCACCCTTCAATACAGCTGAGACCCACTCACTCCACACACTGACACACATAGGAACACAAACTGTATTAATCCAAAAAGGATAAAGCAATGATTTAATTGTAATATATCAAGATACATATTAGAGCAATGTTGTGAATTAACCTGTTAACTGTTACTGTTTCACTATTCACCTTAATTTTTTATAGTTTCATTCTAATCTAATCACGACAAAGTAAATATTGATGATTGAAAGGTCTAAGACTCGAGAATAAATATTTTACAATTTTTCATAACAATAAGCAAATGCAAAAAATTATAAAAATAATGTTAATGTTATTTTTTTTTAACTAAAATTGAAAAAAAAAAACATTAAAATATCTCAAATGTAAAAAATAATTTAAAAAAATCATGTGCAGTGACAGTTATTAGGTAAATGTGGTACGAGGACACTATAGGTAAACATTGACCAAACTGCATGAAACATACATTTTCCCACTGTAAAACCCGTTGAGTTAACGTAAACCATTTGAGAAAACCAATTACCATTTAAGTTTTATAACCAATACATATACTTACATATCACTTATAATTTAGCAATTTAAGTCAATTATTTAGTAACTAAGTTTAAGTTTATTAAACAAAGATAAAAGAATAAAGTTTTTATTATTATATCTAAACTAATTTTTTTTTGTTTAGGTAATAAAACCAACAGTCCTCACAACTGTATTGTTACTTGAATGGTTTATGGAAACCGATTGCCTTAAATTGTTTCAGTTGATTAATCTCAAATGAATAAAGTTACATAAGACAAAGCAAAAACATAAAGCAATGATTTGAAACAGATACTATTCTTAAAACATTTATTTCACAAAAAGGTTCTTAGGCATAAAATAAGTGTGTCTACATTGATAACAGTCAGACTTATACTTTCCTCATAAAATGTCAACTACTTATATTAACAGACAGCACAAAGACATCACCACCTTATCTTCATGGACAATCAGTCCTCTGGGTCAAAGGGCAAGATTTTCTTCCACAACAGCAATGATGAAAACTGCTGCCTTCTGTGACTATTAAAGCTCCACTGTCTAAACAGATCGAAAACACTTTGTCAATGCATGTCTTTACATATCAGCAAAACAAACAGGGCAGTCAGGGCAGACACTACAACTAAAATTTATGAATGACAACAATATTTCCAAGAAAATGTTTTTCTCCTAATTCTTACACATATTTTACAGAATTGTAAGGAATTGTAAAATTCAACCACATCAACAGATATCTCTTGATTCCTGACCTCATGCGCTTATATAATCACTCATTTTGAATTTAAATGAAGCTTTCCTACATCATAAACTCTGGAGTCTGTTCAAGCTTAAAAAGGCTTATTTATAACATGACATGAACATATCACTTAAACTGACAAAGTATATTATGAAAAAAGAATAAAAAAGTTTGAGATTTAAACGAAATAGTGGAAAGTAAATGTTAACGAAATAGTGGAATGTGTAAGTTAGCAATACTCTTTACCTTAGTTTTGCTGCCTAAATGACAGCCGATGTGGAGGATGGTCAGTCAGTCTCCACAAAACTTGTGTGGGACATTTGTGATTTGTCTATGCTGAAATGTCAGAGAAAACACAAAAATATTGATTAATTTTCAAACCTGTTGTGTACTCACAGCACAACTACTGCCACTGACTCTGCTCTTCGCATCACAAACATTACACAAATTAGCATAACTTAACTTCGGTTTTAGGATGAAAAATCATGACGATAAAATGTTTAAAAGTGCTCTTAATGGGATGAAACAGTAAGCCGTGCTCACCTGTTATTTCTCCTCAGAGCTGCTCTCACGCTGTGTCTGTGTGACTGCTGAAGCAGCTGTGGGCTCTTGGGCTGAGAGAACTTGTTAAAAAAGCACATTTTTTGCTCTGTCCAGTAAATAAGGGAGAACACTGTGATGAGTAAATTACATCACAGAAGTCTTTGAATGATTATGTATTTACTAATTTTAGTTAATTTCATTAGCTAAGTAAGTATAGGCCTAGGCCATAAATGTAATTTAAATATAATTGAACAGAAATTAAAAGCAAGTGTGTAAACCTACCTACTGGTTTCTTTTTAATATGATTTTTATTGCCAACCATTGACATAAAATTGATTAAATGTAACTAAAATTAGTAATATAATACTAAAATGACATACCTTTAGTTATTTAACTTTATTTATTCAGTTAACTTATTCAGTTTAAGTTCAGCTTAATATAAGCAGTTTTTGAGTTCAACAGTTTTTAGAAAGTTTAATTAACTGTGAAAAATTAAGTTAAATAAACTACCTTCATTTAGTGATTTTCACCGTTAGGTTTTACAGTGGAATACGTACTCTATATTAAATATACCGTACATTTTCCAAAGTATTATTTCTTATTTATGTCCATCGCCAGAAATTAGGGCACTGCCATGATAAGTCTGCACACAGATTTCCTCTCAGACAGAAAACAATGGACAGATGGGGAGTTACAGACAGAGAAGGAAAGATAAAAAGATGGAAGAGGAATAAGAAGAATGAGAGAGAGAAACTCAATTAGCAAACACCCACTTCATCACTGTCCATAGCAGCAGCAGCATTATCCTCTGGAGCAAAAGTGTCATGCTCACCAATCTCACAACTTTAATAACATCCACTGAAGATTAGAAAAGGGAATTTGTTATCTCATTGGGTCAAAAAAGAAGTCAATTTCTTCAGACATGGTCAGCACAGGTTTGCTAAGGCTCTTAGTAAGGTCACATGACTTTTACCTATTCTTCATCTTTTTGTTTATTAAAACCCGTTTTCTCACATCTGAAGCACCACATCCCTAATATTACTCTCTTTTCTTTGAAACAACCTTATTTCCAGCTCTCACTAACAGTATACACATATACATTTGCCCATCTCACTCTATAAAGCTACAATTTCCAGATTGTGTAAAGCTGAAAGAGAATGATAGGTCAGATCACATAGATGTGAGTGTATGTGAAAGGGATTTAAAAGACGGAAGAGAATAAGAAACTGGGTTTTGCAGAGCTCTTGTGGTAATGCTGCAGAGACAAAGTCTCTCAAGAGATAACAGCAAAACACACTAAAACAACCACCTTTATACACCCTTTTAAGACTGTCCTTCTGTCTGAAGAGGAGTTTTGGGACTATTATTTTGAACCAATGAAAGCTTTATGCATCATGTGAATTGTGGGGATGCACTTACTGTCCAAATGTAAAAGCATGTTCCATAAACTACTTAGTTGAAGGGCTATTGAAAATGTCACTTCAGTAAAGGTAAAATTAATTCAAAATTGACTAATAGCAATGAAATACTGCATTTTTTTGGTTGTTTACAACTGTTTTTCTTTAAGAACTAGATTTGCACCTTTGATGCTAACAACAAAATATAATGAAAGTTTCTTTAAAATGTTAATAAACCTATTTCTTATTTTGTTTTCCTAACTCTGCACACCCATATGTTCAGTTGACTTCAGTTATCTGAATTTAGCATTGTTTTTTCCTTCAGTAAAGTTTAACAGACATAATGAAGTTTTCTGTGTCGGAGACAATGTCAGAATTTAGTGTAACTCCCATATGAGCCCAATTCAAATACATGCAAAACAGTAATGAATGAGAGAATGAAAAAAATGAGAGTCAAAATGTCATCATAGTAATATGGTAGTATCACATCCAGCAGTATAGCCACAACAAACATGCCCATTATAAACAGATCCAATGAAGCTTCTATAGCGTCTATGTCTAAAAGAAAATGTTTTGTTTTGTGAAAAAGGACACTGCATGAGACTTGGCATTTACAGTTGAATAAGAACATACACACAAGCAAACCTCCGGTGTGGCCTCGACACATTGAGCCCATACTGAGCTCCATTCTCTGTGTAGCTGGTTTCATAAGCAGACAGACGTCTGTCACATCATGTACAGTCTAAAGAACCTGCCATTGAATCAGTCAAGATTCTACTTTTGTTGCCTCTATTTACTGGTATACATACTGTATTCTCAATAGCCTAAGGTAATTATGTAACACATACAAATATCCACAACAGATGAAGCACACACTGCAAATAGTTATTTTTATAATTTAGTATTTTTTCTTACATCAGGATAAGTTTTTTCTGTGCGCCTAAAGCAAAATCATCTAAGACATTAAGTCTTATTTTATAAAAAATGTAAGTGAGTTTATGCTTAAAACAAGCTACAATATCTGTCTATGGGGTAAGAAATATAAATTAAAATTATGTTTTACCTCTGTATTAGGTAGCTGATACAAATGTATTTTTCCTACTCCATTAGCATTACCCTATTGACATTTTTGCATCTTTTAGGCAAACACTAATTCAAATCTGATCGTTTTGCAGAAAACAAGAGGTAATAGCTTAGGTTATTTTGTTTATCAAGACAATATATCTTGATTTATTTTTATAAATATATTTTTAGATATTTGTACTGCTCACAGTAAGACTTTGGGAAGCTCATCTGGTACAGCATTGTGTTAGCAATGCAAATGTTTGTGGGTTAGATTCCCAGGAAACCCCTAAATGGATCTAATGTATAACTATAACTTTTAATAAAAGTGTCTGCCAAATGTGTAAAAAAATGTAAAAGTTAGTGAGCGAACAAATTTAACATAGCACATTCTCATTCTCATCCCCATTTAAATGTAAAAGTATCTGTTGAGTAGTGACATTTCAGTGTCAGATGTGACACTTATTGCACAAGTCATGAATGTAACAGACATTGCTTTAACAGTACTAAAAAGCTCAATACCAGCAGGCAAAGAGACATATGGGGAAAAACTGGAATGACAATACTTCAAATAGAAAGTCAGACAAATTGATTAAACTGAGATTTTCAATCTCGTACAGTCATACTTATATAGAGATAGTCTTTCCTCTCAGTCATCACAGTTATATCACTGCATCATCCTATTTATGACCTGACCTTTCAGGTATCTCATTACTGGAGCGCTGGGCTATTCTGTGGATGAACAGATTTTCTTCCCTTTTCGAACCTCTTAATGCCAGCGGTACACAGAAACCTGGGTCATTATCTGCCTTTAATGACTCTTTCTCGCATGTTCTGGTTTCTGGGAAACCAAAAAATAAATCTTTATGGCGGATAAAGTTCAAATAAACTACAGCTGGGAAATTCATGTCCTTAAAGGATGCGTACGAATGTCAGTACTTTTCTAAATGCTTAAAAGATAGTCCACCAAAAAGCTATATTGATGCTTTTGGTGGACACTAATCACTGGACACAGCTGAGTGAGCTTATAATAATGCATCAATCATATTGACGTGTTCAGACAGGTAAGTATGGAGTAACGGTATAATATTGATTGTGCTCACTCAGTATGAGATCTGCTCTAATAGTCAATACTGACATGGGCATGACAACAATTATATTACTATACAGTGTACACTATTTTAACCCCTTTGATACATGATTATGCAGTCCTGGAAAACCATACAAGCTGCCCTGGAAAAATTAATGTGCTACAAAGCAAACAGAGCCCATGCAGTTCCAGCATCACCCCTCCTCTTTCTTTCATCAAAAGACAAATTTGATATAGACATGAGTGACTCTGCCTAAAGTATATCACAGTCTCCTTCATCTTAATCAGTCCTGCTAGACTACAAAGGCCATAATTCATAATTCATGTAGGTCTGGTGGCTTTAATGTGATTAGGCCGTTTCAATCAGCCATGTGTGGTTTCATAAAGGACCAGCTGGTGGTGTGTCATCTCTACAAAGAAAGATCTGCTCAGTTTCCGCGTACATCTAAAAAAACAAGATCTGACAGACGCACTGGATTGTTTTCCGTGCCACAGACTTCTAATTAACATAGCAAAAATAACAAAAACACTTTGTATTATGATTTTTCACTAGATTTGAAGTCGATGGCTGTCTAAAGTCCTGTGATTTTAATCTCTGGTTGCTCAAATGACAATATAATGTTCAGTTTATCAATCACATACTATATTAATGTAAAATGAACATTAAAGCATTTGGAATAAAGCAATAATCAATAAAAAGTTGTCTATGAGAGTGAATTTAAGGGCACAGTGAAGCAATCCAGCAATTCTGAGCTGATTTTATTAAATACGCTTTTTTAAAGGTGAAAAATGACATACAAGTGCTTGAAATTACAGTTCTATGAAATGACGTCAATAATAATAAACAAAACTGCAACAATCACTTTCTATTAATTACATTTTTGTGTAATCTTATCCCTCTCCTACTGTTTTATGCCTCCCCACATCTAAGCCCGTCTCAATGTTTTCATGCCTATTTTAATTGCAGATTTGTGTAGCAATAGTGCAGATCTCTCAGGGTAATAAGGAGGTTTTGTCCAGGTCTCCTCATTATCTTATCACAATTTTGCACCTATTGTGCAGGATTATTACATTTGAATGGTCTGCAAGCACCTGAAACCCAGAGTGATTCAGTGATGTTTGTCTGTATGAGTGTGTTTGTACATGCATGTGTTGTGCCGACAACTATGTGATAATAATCCAGCTCTGGATTAGCCATCTGTGTGAATCTACACGGCAGACAACACATAAAGCTGTTTTCTGTGTAACCTGATTAGACCTCTAAACTGACACAAGATTAAAGATTTATTTGATGAAAACTGAAGACAATTTAAAAGGTGAAGTGTCAAAAATTGATTGTTACTGTGTAGTGAACTAGGCAATAAAAATGCATTTAGCTGCAGGGGGTCATATCATACTTTTTGTTGCATAAAAAGTTTTTACCGTTAGATTTTCACTGTTAGTTTTTACAGTTGCTATGTAATCACCCTCTTTGCATGTAAAATGAGAAACAGGCTGTGTCCAAACAGTATGCAATTTATTTAACATATTTACTAAATAAAAGGGACGGAAATATTTCAGCACAGCTTAAGGCACACTGAGGGATGGGAGGGCAAAGCTGCTGCTGGAACACAACAAGCCTGCTGCTGTATTTCCACTTTCCACAGTACTGAGCTATAGACTCAACAAAACTGCCCTATGCACAAGCCCCTCTTTGTATTTCTGTCACAGGCAAGATTTTAAACAGAAGATGAACAGAAATCCAAAATACACAACCAAAAATAAAAATGAGCACTGTGTCAATATGAGTCAGACACTGACCTTTATACAGTAGCAAAGACCAAACATTGAACCTTAACTAATAAACAAGTTTACATAGATACTGTATTTACATACAAACTGTAGTAGATCTGTTCTAGGCCTTAATTCCCTGACTCACAATCAGAATATTGCTGTTAAAGAAACAGTATTTTTGCTGAATCTGTAGCCTTTAATAATACAGTATTCTGTCTGATATGCTCCTGTTACATATATGTCAAAGCATCATATCTGTTCTGTGCCAGATAAAAAATAAATTCACTCACTTAGAACTCTGATGGTGTCATAAAGCGTAAAAGGTTATCAACTAAAAGAGGAAAACGATTCTCAAGAGAATTTGTTGGAGCCAATGTAGGTTTTTCTTTTAAAATACTAACATAAAATTAATTTTTTTTCCAAAAACACAAAACTAGTAAAACATGCAGACTGACACTGCAGCTATAATTACCAATCATGGATAGACACAGCCTGAAGTACGCAACTTCCCCAGTAAATATTTTTAATGTGTGGCAAACAGACTGATACAGCAAAATGTTAAAAAGTGGGTGAATGACACAACAGCTGAATTTAGCAGGATTATGTGGGGTAATTAAATTCTTCAGAACACATTCCCTACAGGCAGGTACAAGTCAGAGTACTTTTTGGGTTTATTTCAATTATTCTTTGAAATATGCAAGAAAGGACATTTCAAAGAAATAAGACTGTAGTATTATAAGACAGGTATATGTTAAAAAAAAAAAACAGACTAACCAGTAACAGACATTAACATGTAACATGTACTAACATGCATTTAAGTGGTTTCATGTAGTCATAATCTACACTGCGGAGGGAGTGAAAACTAATAACATTTTAAAAATATGTATAAAGTCATATTATAAAAATAACCACTTTTCAAATATCAGACCACCGAACTGAAGGAAGCATGCCATGACTAGTTCCAAACTAAACTGGCCTCAGTTTTACAGCGACACTCCAAAAGAAATTTAAAACCCAACAAGTGCAAAACACTGAGCTTGACTATATGGCCTTGTATTGCATTGTTTTTGCTTTGTTAATAGGACAACAGGCAGCTGTCAACATATTTAGTTTGTTTTTAGCTGCTAACTGACTCCCACTCTAATCAATGCTAGAATTATGATGATGATCCACCGCTGGCAGCCCCAAACACATTACTGAGGTCAGAACAACAGCGCTGAGCACGGTCTACAGGGACAGACTGGTTGCTATTGTGTTTCCGCCTGTTATCGACTGGTTCAGTAGTGATCCTCTTTCTTTCTCACTCAACACTATGCATTGATTGTCCCTCTCTTTCCCTTTACTCTTTCTGTATATCTCCCTCTCTCTGACTCGGTGGTGCTGCTGGTGTAGGATGCTGTGTGTCCTTTAGGTTATAACCTACAGTATCTCCCAGTTTCTGTCCGGGCATTAGGGTCAGACAGGCGTTGGCTCTGTCTTTGGTTGACTCCTTTTTACAATGCAAAACCACCTGTGATTCCACACTGTGTCCCTCATCCTGTTACATAACACACTCAAAGCAAAGAAGAACCCATCCACCAGCAGATACATAAACGTATTCACTTTCACACACACACACAGTCACATCACTTTACAGTGCGTGGTATAAAACCCTGAACATTATTGCATAATCAGCACAGCTGGTGCTGGTTTCATGCGAGATTAAGAGCAAAAGAGGAGAGGAAATCTAATGTATTATTCCCTCCAAATCAACATACAATACTTAAAAAACACGTAGTTCAATGCAACTTTAATATAAAACTGAACTGATTTATACCTGTTCTTCCTATGATTTCTATCCAAACAATGTTTCAGAAACACTGTGTGCCAAAAAATTGTCAGGTTTGTGGAACACACGAATCACAGAACAGAGAAGTTACAGGTCATTAAATCTTATCTGCATTTAGGTGTAGTAACCTATATCTAACTCAAAAACATGTTGAACAAGAAAGTTTACAAATGTTGTTCCATACCATTACCTGATTTCTTTTGATATTGTCAAATGGCATTTAGTTCTGCCCAAGTGCAACTACAGTAAATATTCCCAGTCACAGTAAATAAGTCTAGCCTATGTAACACAATACTATTGACAAACATGATACTGCAAACATGGAGAGAGCAAAGTGTCAGATAGGAACAATCACATACACACACACATTTTATTGCCCTACATTTAATGGCCATTCCCCTACAATAAAAAAACCTGCCAGTGAATCACAACACACACAAACACACTAAACCAATTAATGCACTTAACAGAATACACAAATCCTCTTTCACTAACCAAAAATGTGTCCATTAAACCACTAACCTTTGTAAACCCTCTCACTAGTCCAATTTTAATATCAGTCATTAAAAACATGCAAACAGGCACAAAAAAATGTTTAGACATGACATTATCTACAAAAACACATGGCTGATGATACAATCTACTCAAGACCTAATAGCTGCACTAATAAGGATGATTAGTGAACATTACAAATGTGGAAGGAGACTCTGCCATTGGACACAATAATAATTAAATTTACACTGATGACAAACCGACCCTGATGACCAGAGTCACACATCACCCAAGTCTGCTGTTGCAGCACTCTCTCACACACACACACACACAACCAAAACACACCACTCACTCCTTACACAAAAAAATTGTGTAAATATTTAATAAAAGGGCGTGACCTTACGTTGCTTACTAAAACTTACAAAAGCTGATTTCAACTTAGGTTTTAAAAGTTGTAAGCAAAAAGAATGTGGTATTTCAGCTTTTCATGGCTGTTATCCAGATCACTGAGATTTAAGAGTTTATCAGCCAACGTAAAAACAGAAAACGGTAACAATATAAAAACAGTAACACCGTCAACACAAAACATAAACATGAAAAGCTGCTGCACGTCAGGTGAACTGAACTGTATAAGAATAATTACCAGAAAAGATATATTAGACAAGGTGAGCATACAAATATGTGTAAAATCATTGGTTTTGTGGTCACGTTACTCATTTGGTGTGGGATTTACCTGTAGGACACCTGTTTCCGGATGGTGAGGTGTAGAAACTCGCTGCACTCCGCCTGGATATCAGGAGAAAGTGTTTCGTCTCTCCCTAGTGCCAGTCTCCCAGTTCCGTTCCCCGGACACTGCTGCTGTTTAAAAGTTGCTCCGGTGTGTCCGGTTTCAGACAGAAACACGTCCTCCTCCTCCACCACATCCTCCAAGGTCGGCGACACCACGACCATGTTCAGTGAGTCCGCGGAGCTGTGCGCAGCGCGGGACGAGCCGTCAGCGGTCGCGCCTAATGCTTCTGCCATCTATTCAACTAACAAAACGCCCGCTAATAACGGATTAAAGTATCTCACTGGCACGTACAGTCGCAGTTAGGTATATATGCGTGCTTGCTAACAGGTCACGTTGCGGAATTGTGTTTTCGGGCAGTTTGTGACAGTTTTGCTCATTACCCTGAGTTGCGACTGAATCTGCTTTCAGTGGAGCAGAGTCGACCACCGCCGCCAAACACACAGCTGACGGTGCCAAGAAGCTCCGCCCACCTGCACTACCGCTGCAGAATTATCCAATCAAATGACAGAATAACAACCAGCCCCGCCAACCTGTACGACCGCGGCAGAATCGTCCAATCGCAAGAAGGAATGCTCATTTGGCCACGTCCTCTTTCGCTTTTACACATAATCCTACATACCAGGCTTTAGCTGGCAATGGTACTAATCGCAGGATGTACAAACAAGGATGAGGCTGGTGGGTAAAAAGATTTCGTAAAGCTGACATTTTTTATCATGACAACAACATGATGTCAGATGCACAGCACGTTATTCATTTGTATGCAACAAGTCTGTATATTTAGTACACGAGGGGGCGTGTGATATAAACTCTTGACTCATACAGGACCGTTTGTTAAAGAAAAATTTTACTTTGTCTAAAAACCCTAACCCTACCCTGATAAAACGGAATTATGTAGGATGTATCTAGGTAAATTTGTCAGTTGTCAGTTCGTTTGTTGTCTAATGGTAATGAAAGGTCAGTTTTACATCTCCACCGTGCAGTAGCCTACACTTTACTGGTTGGCATTGCCTAAAAGCAAATATTCCCCAAATAAATAACTTAACAGCTTGTGTGGGATAAATCACCTTCCTATAAAATTCTGAACTAAATATTAAAAATTAAATCTGCAGATCCAACTGACTTTTAATCAGTGTTTTATTTAAAACCTTGACAAGTGTCAAAAGAAATATGCAGGGACTAAAATAACAATAAACATCCAGAATGAAAATGAAACCTAAAACACAACAAAACCTCCAATTCAACACAATTCAGACAGAACACTTAACTTCCAACTGTTAAAGGTATTACATCCTCTCAAAAATCCTATCCAACTTGTATTAACTTGTACTTGAACTAGTACTTAATTAATAAACTTTACTTTTTACTTTCTTCCTAAGATATGTTTGTGATTTTTCTCATTTAAGTCACTTTGGATAAAAGCATGTGCTAAATAAATGCAATAATTTTAAATGTAAATCTTTGAATAATAGAGCATCAGTGCACAATAACAAGTGTACACAAGCACACACAAACACACACACATACATAATGGTATGGGAACTATGGATGTTTGTGTGGGAGGTAGACAGCCAACAACAATTTGAGCCTATGTTCCTTACCTCCTCCTCTCTTCATTTCTTTATCTCCATTAGCTCCATCTCGTTGGGTTATATTATATATATTCTAAAAGGCAAGTTACATTAGGGTGCATTTTCATGGTTTTGTGTTTTTTCTTACATGTTCTTTATTCTCCTTTTATAAACTGTCATATGTTATATAAATACTGTGTGTGTTGGGGCTTGAATTCATTAACTGTAATCAATATAAAGTTCATAGGGCAGAATGTCTGTGTCTAACCTTAGACATCGGAATTTTTTTATCAAGATTTTAGAAATACTACAAATATTTATTTGTAAGCTGAAGCAATATCTATTAGATATATTTTTAGTTGTTAGTTCAATGTGCAATGCTATAATGCTAGACATTGTAAAATACTTAATACAGTCTTACATAACACTGTTTAATGACTTCACATGACGGAGTGACGACCCAAGATCTTTAGATTACAAATTCAATAACGCGGCCCTTGCTACTGTTCATTATTTTTTAAACCTGATGTACCAGTTTTAACTGTGTTATCAGTGTTTTTATTTAAGGGTCCCAAAAACCGTCATGTTGCCATGGTAATCACTATGTAAATCACTGCCATTTCGGAAGTGCTTCATACTGTCAAGTGCGTGCACATGAAACCATATTTTAAGAGATTTACTCCGGCATTTAAATGTGGTTTTCATTTACAAAACCTGGTAGTTTCAATTTTAAAAATATAACGATTGTAACTATATTAAAAAATATCAGATAGGAAGATTTGTTGTAGTTGTTTATCTGCATTTTTACCATACCATAATAAAAAGTCTGACTACATTGCCGTAACAGTTCAAACATCTGAAGCGTACACACTACTATGACAGGTAGAATGGTGACATCTAGTGGTCAAAATAATAATAAAAAATACTGTGTATACTCTGCCCTCAACCCCCTGATACCCACCATTTTAATGTAAAACATTATAATAAATTAAGCTTTATATTATATAAAATGTTCAAGACAGTAACACAGAAATAACAAGGACACAATAAGTTGCATCTGCAAATTTTGTATTTTGCTTAATTCTAACTCTACTTTAGAATAGACAGAAAACAGCAAGACAGAAGATGAGCTCAGAGCATAGATACATAAGGAGCCAGATCCATACACAGATACAAATCAAACCACATGCCCCCAAGCCAAACTGTGAATACCAAAAAGCATTGGAAATATAAAAATACGTCCTCCATATTTACAGCCAACAATTATCATTAGGCATATGTACAAAAGACAAATAAGGGCCAAGATACAGATGAGACCAACAATAATTACATTTAAGCATAAACGTCATTGTCATAATGTACATTAAAGTCACTGGAACTCCAGAACTCTTGGCTGAGGAATTCAAATATTTTGGGTTTCCAGGTTTAAGACTATAGCCATATTGTGGCTAATATGTGCACTTAAGTCATAGAATTTCATCATAGAATTTATCCTGTTAGAAACATGGATAGTAGCACTTAAAAACTTAAGTAGCACTTAAAATGTTCCAGTTCAATATTATTACAAATCATCATACCATATAAATCAAATCACAATAGCAGAGGTCATGAGTGCTTTGTCACCAAACCTGTACAAATTTAAAGCTCTTTTAAACTACACCAAAATCAGTTTATCACTGATAATGCTATTAAGTGTTCTTTAATTTCATTTTACACCTAAATGTCATTATGCATTATGGCACATATAGCACAGAGCACGTTTAAAAACACTGACAGGCACTGATTCATTTATGACAACCACTAATATCATTACTATAATTAATTTAGAGACAAAAGACACTACTAAAAGTGGTTATCTCTAGCTGTACAAAAAATAAAACCTTTGACATAATAATAATTATTTATGACAAAAGGAATGGATTTTGGTAATATTTTAAGGTTACTTCTGAACATCTCCAGCTATAACATACAAGATACAATTTCTGTAAATGAAAAATGACATGTTTGCAACATATATTTGTAAAACTGGACTATTAACTAATCTGGGATTTGTGACGAATCTTACAGTGGTCAAACAGTCTCTCTTACAGAATTACACTTAAACATAAAAAATAAGCATCAAAAAGAAAATAATTGATTTTAAATAGTAAAATTTCAAACATGCTAACTTTTACAAAATGTAATAATAGCTGTTTGTTGTTGCTGTAATTAATCTGTGTTGTGAACATCACCTTGTAGACGTTTTAGCCAATGTTTTCAACGTGTTTATGTGGATTGTAAGATTGAACATGCACAGGATTTTGATTGTCCCTGTCCCATTTCTTTTCTCTATATACAAAACTTTCTTTACATAGAAATAAAGATAAAAGAAAAACTGTTTAACAGTTATGACAACAAGATCATGTAAACTTTACATCATCTTTCTTTAAAAAACACACACACAATATCTTTTTTTGTGCATAAAATAAATATGCTCTTTTTTGGATGCTGCAAATACTAGAATATATTATGGATAAAATTTAAATTTCAGTACAAAAGCCACTGCCTTTTGAAAGTAGAAAACAAAAAAGTAAAACCTGTTGTCAATAAAAATAAGCAACAAAATAGAAAGTATACAAGGAAAAATATGCGGGTAGGACCATTTTAAATATGACTACATGAGAAAGAATGTGAAGGCACTTAAATCAATCAGTTTTCCTAGTGCAAAACAAGTGCAATCCAGCTTAAACTTATTAGGAAAAAACAAGCCAAGATGGCAGAGGAAGAAAATCCCGTCAAAGCAAGTTTAAAACCGCAAAGTACGTCAGGCACCTGTGATTACACCTGCTGGAAAACATTCAGAGATTTAAAATAACATCATTTAAAGAAAATAAGCTCTTTGGGGTTGTTTCAGGATATGGTCTGAATGGACAGTCTTATGGCATTTTAGGAAATTTTGAACAAAAACGTTCCCTCCCCTACCCGGTGTGATGAAGTGTTGCATTCAGAGGCATATAAAACAGAGCAGCGCCCACAACCGCCCACATCATCTCTCTTTCCGTCTTTCAAACTCAGTGCGTGCTGGTAAAGAGAAGTTTCAGCAGCCATTTATACATGATGATAAATAGATAAATAGGTTTTGTCTTCTCACAGGTCTACACAGTTCTGTGGGTGACTGTCACTGGAATGTTCATCGGGTGGGTTGGATCAGGGTCATGAGGCATGTGGGTTCATCAGGGTGGGATTTAGGATCTGGAACAGTAAGGGTGGCCAGGTATAGTGCAGGGTCATCTAAGGGAAGTGGAAGCTTGTGTGATACAAGCAGCTCCACCCAGAGGGGTTAGAAATATTCGGCACCTCCCTCAGGATCCTGTTTTCTGTGAGAGAGAAAACATCCTGAATGACTAACATATCACATATTAAACATCTCTGGCTGAATTAAGAGCCTTGAGACAGTGTCTTACCTGGAGTGGTAGTGTGATTCTGGGGGATGGAGTGGGGGCGCGGACGTGTTGCTGTAGCCTGCGGGCTCCGGTTGGGCCTGGCTCAGGTACCTGCTCATTAGAGCAGAGTGATCCTGCTCGTGGGTCTCTTTCAGGTCCTGTACGTAATGCTGCGGCCCCCCCTCCATCCTCTCCACACTCAGCAGGCCCCTGTGGCCGTCCTCCACTGCGTCCCCCTCGTCATAGAAGAGCAGACTGCGGGAGCGGACTGCACACACACACAAAAGAAAGTTATGGCATATGCTTTGGCATAATGTGCTCTTGCTTCATAACTGAGATCTGAGGTAAAATAAAGATATATTTTTGACTTGTATTATAGTGTTTTCGTGTGTGGTTAAGGGAGAATAAAAGCTAGATTTGGAGTGCTCTATTCTATTTTTCTTGGGCGAGGCAGCATGCATTAAGGTTAGCATGATCTTCGGTTACTACAGCAACCCAGTCGCTATCAGCCCCGGACCGCATCTGTAGGGCCCTTGTGAAAATGGATGAGGCATCTAAATCCTCTTTCAAGCACAGCTTTGATAGAGCCGAATGAGACATGGCTCTGCGTGTTATTATGTGTGTGTGTTGTGAAGGTGAAAGAGGATTGTAAAATCTGCTCAAAAGGAAGTAATGATTTCAATCTAAAACTCTCTGGGACGTATGACAGTAATCTAAAGGTGAGAATGGTCACCGTCAGTCCGGGAGCTCTAGTAATAACCAGCACAGATTATCAGACAGACATCTTCGCACTCTGTCGTGGGGAGAACTATTAAAGTCTTATGAAAGACACAATTCTATTATCTGGCTGGGTAATTTTCTATATTAGTATGTCTGAAATCCTTTAGATAAAGGCAGTGAAGGCATATAGTATCAATGGTTTTGAGTGAACAACGGTTTTGTTCACTCTTTTTTGTTGTTTAAAAATGTATTTGTATAAAAACCATTTGAAGAGACATTTCGTGTATACAGTAATGCTTGGATTTCAATTCACATGTTCGGGACAGGTGAAACATACCCTGGCTGGTGGTGTAGAGGTCACCTGAGGGCAGTGGTGCGGACTTCACCGTGTGTGAGGATGATGAAGATAAGGAGGAAGAGTAGAGGGAGAGCTCAGGCAGGCAGGGAGCCAGTGAACCCAGCACCAACACAAAACACAGCGCCACCACCTGGCCAGGAGGAGGAACCACACACACGGTGAGCACACCACCCCACTGTAATCTAACCTCACTACATCTGTCAAAACATCGCTGACCAGCAGTATGAAAAGACACACTAGTATGTCATACTAAATTAAATATTTGTGAGACAAAATGTGTGTAAATGCGTGTGTTAGAGAGAGAGAAAGTTGAACTGTGTTGTGTCTGTGTGAGTATAGGTGTGTATATACCATGAGACAGGTTCCGGTCTGTGTGGAGGCGATCTTGCAGGATCGAGGCACTTTCCCACTCACTAAAGCCTGCAATCTTTGCAACTGCTGGAGGAGAGACCTGCAACACATAACAAAATAAGAATGATTAGTAAAGTCTCTAGTTTAATGTGTAGGCGCATATGTGTTGGCTGTAGGTTATATTATGTGTTCTTCTTAAGCCTTTCTTTGTGCCAGATGTTTTAACAGCAGGTGGTTCTTATTCCTAAACTCAGAGAGCATGTGAGGATAATACACATATTACTCGCCACTGTGTTACATAAGCCGAACACCCTTTTATACCACTCGCAGTCTCTCACATAGAAACGCAGTCTACCTCCTCCTCAATGTCTCTGCATGGACAGAGTGGGTGTTAATTCATTTCCCCTTAAATTAGATTCTTACTTTTGCTTCAATCACACATGCGCTTTCTCACTCACTTACACATGTTTCTCCCACACAAAACACATGAAACATATATAGAGTTAAAATCTATAGGAATGCTTGAAATACTGTATAATTCTACTTATGCTGTTTTTGCAGTATGTACAGTAGTATGTACACTATGCATAGTATGCATTATCTTGTATGCTTGTAATACCTGGCTTGAACTACTACATTTACAAAATGTGCAGAACACAAATGACCTGCAGCATGAGAGAATGTATTACATAATGCAATGTGTCAGCTTGAGATTTTTGGTTATATACAAGGAACTTCTGAAATGTTCTAAAAGCATTTTTACAAAAAAATGTTTTTAAGATCTGTGTTTTGGGAATGTATTTTTTTATAACCAAATTTAACACTTAGGGCCTGTGATGACAATGCAGCATCCTACTATTTGAAGTGTTTACTGTATAATGTATACGTTTCACATCATATTCTTTAAAAATTAAGTAGACACTATATAGTTTGACAGTGGGCTGTAACTTGTTGGCAGACAAATTCAGTTACAACACAAAAACATATATCTCCCTCTAGTGGATAAACTAAGAAATGATATTAACAAAATCGACAAAAGATAATTCACCATTCAGCTTGTTATTGTCATTAATTAGTTTATATGTTTCAATCTGTCATGTAAAAACATGTTGCCACAACACCTTTCATGTGTTACTAATGCTTTAATCTAAAGAATCAAACTTCAAAACTAATTCCACCACTAGATAGAGCTATCACAACATGTTGGAAAACAAGAAAAAACTACTTGATCATTTAGGAGACTTGTCAACCTTGTCTTTGTGTCGGTTTCATGGTTTAAAAATCTCCAATACAAATCTTTAACCACTTGGCTACACCACCTGTGTAGTTATTCGCACAGAAACATAGACATGAATAATAAATGCTGTAAACTGCTCTATTGTAAATGGTACACTTTCAGCAGTGAAGAGGAGCTCAGACATCTACTGTCCTACTGAACGAACAATAATCATCTCACTTGAATTATATAAACAGTGGCTTACTCCTCATTAATATACGAGCCACCCACCGCACAACACACAAACGTCCCCCCCGCTGTCTCTTTGAATTCTACTGGCTTACTGTGAGGGCATCATCCCAACAAGAATCGGCAGAGAGCCAACACACACACTTATTATCCTGTAATGAGGGGCAGGCAGGAGCCGTGCTGCGTGATACTTGAAGTGTGTGCCGTTTATAAGAGACCTGCGCCAAACCTCTTTATAAACGTTACTATACACTATAATATTGCAATACACTTATACACCCTTTTATGTTACGTTATTGCCCATATACTCACACGGAACAATGTTGACAGTTGCGTTGCTAGAAAAAAAGATTTAATAATATTATTCAGTACATTTTAATATGGAAACTAAACACCTAATGGAATAAGAGTTTCCTATCAGCATATAAATGTACACTGCCAAGTTTTCTTAAGTCAGTCTTCTCTTTAATAAATGGTCCCCTGCGCCTTAACAGAAATATATTCACACTATTTTACTCACCATTTTCATTTACCATCTTACTTTTAAGCTACACTAAAACTACCACTGTACCTCCATGATACCCTGTCTACATTATTCAGAGCTGCTGACTTTAATAAGGTTTTACAGTAAACCCACAAAAAAAGAGCTGACTTTGATAACACCCAATCACCCCACTGCGTTCTCTGTAGGAAGAGACAGAGTCCCGTTGACAGTGCCTGTGTTCTTACTAGGCCACCCAGGAGTGAATGAAAAGGTGCTGCTCTATATGATTGGAAGGTTAAGACCTGCGTACATCTGGACCGACTTAACAACACCTGCTGACTACACAGATGCTGCCACAAATACGGTTATAATTACATTTAAAATCCTCCTATAAAGTAATTACTGCTATTAAACACATGCACACATATGGTATCTCACCTGTTGGCATTCTCAAGTGTCTCAACCTTTTTCCACAGTTCGTTGTTTTCTGAAGTATAGTTCTCCACTCTGCAGAAGAGAGAGAGAGAGAGTTACACTACTAGTGTCACAAGGCAGATTTAAACACATAACTGCTTCCGCTGTTATATTTATGACCCTTAAGCTCCAACCTTACATCATCAAATCTAATGCGCGTGCCGCCATTTATCATACACAATATGACGCAATGACAGACTACAGCATGAAGCAGTGGAAAAACATTGCATGTGTGTCCAGTGTGAGTCCAGTCTCTCCATCACACTATCCAAACCCTGAGAGCCTAACAGCAGCACAAGCGGGAAAATGACTCATACACACATACATAATACACACACCCCAATGAGCACATGGATTGTAGCTATTGGCCGCATTCACACAACAAACCCCATAAAAGAGCAAGCAGTACACACAGTATTTTGTGTGCTGGGGTGAGCGAGAAGTGAATATTAGAGGAGAGGAGGTCAACCAAGAGACAGAATGATGAGAGGTGCCGAGGAGCAGACAGGAGAGTGGATGCTAGACAAACAATAGAAGAAAGAAATGGGAAAAGAGCAGCCAGAAAGGGAGAGAAGGTGTGGAAGAATAGAGAGAGATTAGAAAGTAAAATGGAATTACTTTTTTTCTAAACACTCCACATATTCTTTCTTCTTTCTGCGGCTTTCCTGTGCAGAGATCTAGAAAAAAATGAGGAAATTGATGAGGACAGGCGTAGTTTAATATATGTGCACCAAAATAATATAACAGGAACATATGACTTCATATGAATTGATTCAGTGATTTATTACTAAAGGAGCGGTTTACCCAAAAATGAGTTATATAAATTCTGTTTCTCTCTATTTTTCACTTTAAACACATATGACTTTCTGTGGAACACAAAATGTGAATTTAAAAATACTATGGCCACTCATTTTCATATAATGAAAATTAATGGAGACCGGGGCTGTGAAAATTTAAAATGGCAATAAAAGCATTAGAAATATGGTTCAAAGGTTTGTGAGCTTTTAGAATTTTCCTCAGTCATTGGGTAAACAGTCAATCAACCTTTCTGACTTCAAAGCCACTCCATTATTCACAACAATATTTGAAGGCCTCTCCTATTTATAAAAATAGGAGGGGGACCCAATAAAATATTGCAATATTTCAGATTTAATTAAATATTGTGTATTGTATTTGTTTTAGCTTAATGGTTTTTAATGCTTGGATTTTAAGTCCCTAAGGAGGCTTCAAGAAAGGAGGTTTGTTGGAGTCTACTGGTTAAGAAACACTGCTTTAATACCATGTGGTTACCTTGTTTTTGATTTTCCTGCGGACTCGTTTGAGTGCTTTCTCCTCAGTTTTGGTGAGGGGTAGTTTGTTGGGTACGGGATATCCCTCAGCAATCAAAGTTCTCTTTTCCTCCTCTGTCAACATCAAAGGACCTGACGTTCCTTGCAGCTTCTGCAGAATAACACAAGTCAGCATTTTTCTACTCTGTATACATAATGAGCATGCTGTCTTATATACTGTAAGTCATATAGTGTAATGTTATCTTGTGTGACTCACATGAGGAGCAGTGAGGAGAGGGGATGAGGAGATGGCTGCAGAGGTTCGAGCCTGTAGCCGGGCAGGGCTGGAGGGAGGCAGTGAATGTGGGCTCTGCAGGTGTCCAGGGCTTAATGGTGGCAGTGAATGTGGGCTCTGGGATCCATCGCTGTCACTGCCATGGCTACTGGGAGGAGTGGGCGGCAACCGCAAATGCTCATCTGCTGGAAACAGAGTAATAATCTTAAAGCACCTAAAACACCTGTGACTCCTGTTCATCTCTAGCAGGAACATCTGAGCACTTAAAAGTGATCTGCTTTGATAACTAATTCCATAAATTTGCTTGACTGTAACGGCATTAAATATCAGATTAAAAGAATAGTTCCCCAAAAATATATATTTGATCATTATTTCTTTCATGTCATTCCAAACCCTTATGCTGTTATTCTTTCCATGGAATGAGAAAAGGGAAATTTTACGCTTCTCTTTTCCAATGTTTTTTTACAATGACAGTTCACGATGACCGTGTCTGTCAAGCACCAGAAAGAATGAAATAATATTCCAAGTTCTGAAGTCATTTGATAGGTTTATGTGATGCAATCAAAATTTCAGTTTCAGTCACATGGAACATTTTTATAGTACTATTATGGCATTTATATCATTTTTGAAACTTGATAGACACGGTCACTACAGTTACTGTATAAAAGGGGGACACAAAATTTCCCTCTTTGTGTTTCATTTGAACTTATGAAGAAGATAAAAAAACCAGATGAACCCTTCCTTTAATAAATTCTGGCCAATGAATGTTTGAGCAACGGCAAGATTTCAGAGAGAGAAAAGCCTATTCACCTGTTTGCAGCCAGCATCAATACAGGCAAATCCTTTGGGTAAGATTTTGGACATTATACACACAACACATGCATGCACAAAGCTGCTGTCTAGAGTCTGGTAGGTGTTGGACAGGCTTGTGTGTTTGGTCTGGCTATACCCCAGCATACACAAAGCACTGCTTTAATTCTGTTTTTCCTGGATGATCAGGATGAGAGGACGTCACACTGCCAGACAGACAGTGCACACACTAGGCGTGCAGGTGTTACAGGTTGCTCGCCATTAGCAGATGCTTTTCATCCATAATGACATATAGTAGACTCAGGAGAGTGTTCTGTGTAAATGATTTCTAAACAACATAAGGACTTTGATTCTGAATTTTTTGTGTTATGAGCCCAAGTTCTAATAATATTGGCTTGCGCTGGCATCACACATTATTTTTTACATTTTTTATCAGCAAAGTGTGGGTATATGTTACGGTATTCGTTATTTTTACAGTTTTGGAACGTATTAATATCATAAGCATCTAGATGTTTAAATGGCAATGCTGTTTATTCCATGTCCTTGTCATGGCAAAGCATTAAAAATTCAGAACTCTGTGCCTCTCAGACGCTGCTTTTTTATTAATAGGCCAATCAAAATGGACTTACATTGAGATCTGAGTCTGAGAGATTCTCAAACACATGCAAAAGTTAAATAAAGAAACATTCACATTAAGCCTCATTTCCTCTGGAAAAGGAACAAACCATTATAGTATTTATAACCGTGAACTGAAATGACCTTACAGCGAAAGAGCAGGATGAAAAGAGTTTATAAAATTGCATAAACCGTATAAATAGCTGGGGGACATGGATATGCCTCACAGTGTCTATTATTTTTTAAATAATTTGAACATTTATCATCAGACATAACAATGACTATGTGTTTGTATGTGTTCTTTCGTGTTAACAGCAAAAGTTTGTGTTTAAACCGAAGAGAGATTTCACACCTACCTGATGGGACACTGAGAAACTGGTTTTCTCTGGGCTCTGCTTTGATGGCAGGAACAGATTTTGAGCTCAGGCCTTTGGAACCCTGACACAATAAAAACAAACAAACACAATAATTATTGTTAAACCACTAAAGTGTAATATCATTGCAAACAACAAGAATACAGTATGTGCCATAGACACAGTATTATAGCTTCAGTAGTCAGACATATTTTATGATATTTAACAGCCCTGAACTGTAATAGTGGAATAAATGTGCTCCGTGCTGGAGGTCGAGACAGTAAACACAGCTGAAGACAGACTCAAACTGTTTATACTGACAAAGCAAATGCTACCTGCCTGCTAACCACACAAGGTTTGGTCGACCACCGATCACACGCATAGAGAGAGGTGACACAGATCAGAAAGACTGCTGTAACCTTTACTTCTTTGTATAAAACAGCAGAATACATGTATAGAATCACTTAACAATACTTGAGGTGTGCCACTGTCTGGAATGTAGTAAGTCCAAGACATTGTGTTTATCCAGATCAAGAAGGAGAAAAGGCAGAATATTGTGCTGGTAATGCCAAGACTGCATGTACTGTCAAATGTGACTATATCTAAACTTAAAGTGATAGAAAACTTCTCATTATTTAAGTCTTATCAATAAGTCATACTGTCATTCCAAACCTGTATCACTTTCTCTTCTGAGCCGGGGAGATATTTTCAACAATGGTCCCCATTGACTTCCATTGTATGGAAGCAAACTCACTCAGGCATTACTCGAAAAATTATTTCTTGTGTTCCACAGAAGAAAGAAATGAAAGCAGAATATATATTTTTGGGTGAACTATCCCTTTTACTGTCTTAATTTAGGATTGCTGTATTATGAATGTACCTTTATTTCAATATATAAATGTTAACCTTAATGTTAAGAATAACCTTATAAGCTACAAACGCGAATAAACTGTAAATACACAAAAATAGAATGTATCCTGCCTAAGAAAACAATAAAAAAAACTGTACTTTTCTTCTCTACTAGTCAAGCTTCATTAAAATTAAACTATAGCAAAATCAGGTCATATACTGTTTTAGTTGGAACAAGAACTTGGACTCAGACTCCTTCCTGGTTCCAAGGTGGCCTCAAAAGGGTTTTGATGGAATGCTTGAGGATTATATAATATACGCAGATCGTGAATTACAGTTACTATGGTGTGTGAGTTTGTAATGCTGTGTTATATATGGTTTGTGTTTGTCTGCTCTTCCTGTGGCACGCGGTCTAACTGTGAGGACGCCCTCTAGTACAGCTGCACAGACAGTCCGGCAGATCCCAGAGGGACGTCAGAACAGCTTTACGCCATGTGTGTGTGTCTTGCTGCTCTTCCTAAATAAAGCACTTGTGCTTATATAACCCCTTCCATCCTGAATACGATTTCCTCCAGCCAAGTTATTCTTGACAAGACCCTGTTGTTAATTTCAGGCAAAAATGTTCAAATCTTGTTCTGGGTGTTTGCTTATGTTGTTGACGGGTATCTTCAAACAGCAAACGCTGCCGCAGATCTGCTCCCTGGAGAGGGTTTATGGGAGTCTGGCCCATGTTAGCAAGGAGTCAGAAAGAGGAAAGCAATTCCATGGCTCTGATGCTCGTAGCGAGACTGCAGCCAGATCTGCACACAGAACTAATCATCTCTGAACTCAACACTGATGCTGCTGGAGCCGATCCCTCTGCTTCATTGACTTCAGACCTTCACAAGCTCACACTGCGAACATGTTCGCTGGGCAGAGAAATGGAGCGAGCAGCCAGCTGAGCAAAAGAGCACATGATGCGTGTGTGTACAGTATGTGTGTGTGTTTTTCATTGTCAAACTAATACAATGGTCCCTCAGGTCCACAGTGTGTGTAAGGATCATTACCATCAGCTCAGTTTCAATTACATCCAGTCATATTCACTTAAATGTTTTGTGGACAACATTGTTACTGTGGATATAATGATAATACAGTAGACTGAGTGATAACAGTTTTCACAGAAGCTTTTCACAGAAACATTTTGAAGTAATTTCTTTACATTAATTATACAATTACACAATAGGAGAGAAGAGCTTTGTGTTGCACTGATTATACCATGCAAAAATCACCGCAAAACAGAGACTTAAGTGACCAACAACATACGAGAGGCTGTGCTTTACTTCTTTTTACTAACAAAGCCCTTCAACCATGACTTATTCACAATAAAGCATTGGCCTTGACTACCTAGTATTGTTTTTGAAAAAGTGGCAATACAGTAAAGTACAGTAAAGCACGCAATACAAATATTAAAGCCTAAATACATGTATCCATGCAAATAAAATCACTTAAAGTCTGTCTTTCGCTGGAAAAAATAGTCCCCGAGTAATTGTGATATATGTTTATGTTGCTAAGAGTAAAGAATAATTGACCAATCAGAATCATGGACCAGAACTAAGAGTTTTATAAAAGCTTCTGAAATTTAAAACAAAAAATAATGTTTAATAAAGTATTTAAATGTATTGTTGATAATAGTTTTTAATAATAAAAATTCCACTTGGAGATATAGTTCGTTTTCTTACCTGTGAGTTGTTTACAGTTGCCAAGCAATGAAGCAACTCAGTGTATTAAAATAGACCGTGCATGTATAATCAGATAGCATTTAGTTAATGTTAGTTGGCTTTCTGTTTTATATTGACCATTAAGGATCAACTGATTTCAGAAAAATATGTGAGAGTGCTGTAACAATTTGCTCTTTTACCTTTTCCCCTGTGTGGTTCCTCTGTGGTGGGGGAGCAAGAGTGAGGGGCTGTGTGCAGCTGCTGGTGTTCACCAGAGGAGGCGCTGTCTCAGAACTGTTCTCAGACATCAGGCTCGGCTCCTGTTTCACTAGAATGGCTGTGAGATCCTGACTGAACGACCACATCGCATCAGAATCTGGGGAGAGATATAATATTCTTGTTTAAGAGAGGAAACATAAACAGTGTTAGAACACCTTCAAAAAGATATCTTGTATTTACTTTCTATATCTATATTTAAATTACTAATTACTATTTTGTTTATATTCTTTTTAACTAAAATTTCCTAAAAACACATATTATGCAGTCTCTTTACTACAACTGGTAGAGCATTGCATTTAATTGCACAAATGTCATTGGTTCAATTCCTGTGGAACACACATAGTGATAAAAATGTCTTTGGATAATAGTGTCTGCCAAATGCAAAAATGTAAATGTACATACAATATGGTTGAACCACCTCATTAGGAAGATAAATGAATGAATACATTTTTGAATTTGTGAAAATATGACATTTGTCACTTAATGAATATGCTGCCGTATAGGCCAAAAGAGTTGTGTCAGTGTGTCAAACAATGTGTCATTTGCAGCTAAATCTTTCATTAAAGTGACAAATTTCACACTCCAGACCCCAGGAAAGGAAGTGTTTTATGGAGGGTGTTATGATGCAGTTGAGGTGAACAGACTCAGTTAATGACCAGAAGGTAAACACAAACCAGCTTCTTTCTTATATTGTTAACACAAACGCCACTCTAGGTGAGAAGAATTATAAAGGGGTGGCTAAAGAACAGCTCTACATGTCTGCACGCTTCAAAGAGAAGAAAAACAGTGCATATAGTGGAAGCTTGTTATCATGCTGCCCTCTGTAACATTTGTTTGCAGGCTCCACGGCAGGATCGATAAAACATTATGCGGCCTTGTAAAGGAGGATGGCAGGTTTTTCATGTTGGGGAAGGATATCAGCAGGAGTCTGATTACAACAGGAGAGCGAAAGCTCTTTAGGAGCTCTAATGTTTGGAGGAAAATGCTGGATTTTACACGTTTAAGCTCTATGCCTGTGGGGAACCTCTGTGAAAGTGGCCAAACCATCAACTCAATAAAGCAGATTAGAACATAAGAGACTCTTAGCCAACAGCAAGCGCTAAAGCAAACACACACTTACGCACATTTTCTATTGTCAATAAGGGATTAGTCGCTTCTATAGCTTTTTCAAGCTTGATCAGAGTAAATTAATAGTACTCTTTCACAGAAGGATATATCAGAGAGGTCATTCCACTATATATAAATAAAACAACTTTATACACAAGGGAAATACAACTCTGCTGAAAGGACCAGTGTGCATGAATCTTTATGCTGGTTCAGGTTGGTTTATAGAATTTGGTAATTGTTTTTGCTGCTATAGTGGCTGTCTAAAATAAAATAACTATTTTATGTTATTTAAGGAGTCATCCATTCTTCATTTGTAGGGTATTATTGCCTCTGGTTTGTGCATTTTAATTCACAGAAATCCTACCAAGTATGTTGCCTCCCAAAATTGTGTGACATGTATATTTCATTTTTTTTAAAAGATAACTTGTGCATAGACATATGTTTTGATGTCTGGACTCTATCAACAAGGCTTTAGTAAAATATAAACAGATTACACATATTGTGTAATCATACATTCTGTAAGAATTTACATTTTACATTTTGACTGAAAATATCACACCCATAACGCTGGAATTGCCTATGTACAACAGCACACCAGTATCCACAATGATAGTATTTTCAGCAGGGTAAATATTTTTATTAACGAAAAATTTCCAAGACCCTCCTGTTATTAATACCTAACAGAAGTTAATGCCAATTGGTTCATGCCTATAGGGCACAGTAAGGCTTTGATGTCTGAGGGACAGCAGGTACCATACTGAGGCGACTCCAGACCGGAGGAGACGGAAGGGCGATGCTCATTAGCGGGTTTAAAGTTACTATGGAGCAACAGGAGACAAAGTAGTGAATCAGTTAGTGCACACTTTAACAACCGCTCACAACCTTTATACCGCAGACAGGGACAGGTTTATGGGTCGAAAGGGATATCACACAATGTTGACACCGACTGTAAAGTCACTGTGGTCATTTAAACTCTCCAAAGTCAAATCTCAGCTTTGTGTTAGATAGATTAATTGTAAACTGCAGTATGGTACAGTTCTTTCTGGATTGAAATCCTCACTTGAAAAGAGCTGCAGTATGCACACACGCGCTCCTCACATAGTCAACTTAAGGTCAGGATGATGCAACTCTCTCCCCAATTCTCCACTTATTCTCCATCTGAAGCTGGAAACCAGACTTCTTTTTCATTTTATGGATGGCTACGATTCCCTGGCCTGACCGTGGTGTGTGTGGGAAATAGAGAGAAAGGCAGACAGAAAGAGTAAGCGAGTGTGAGTGTTGGCTGTCTTCCTGGAATTCCCAGCTTCCTAGGGTAGACTGAGCTCTTGGCTAGAGCGTTGTCAAGAAACCCTGTGCTGCACGGGTGCTCCAGGAGATAAGGGAGGGAGGGAGAAAGAGAAACAAAGAGATCTAAAATGCTCTCTTGATGTTGGAGTTATACAGCATATGATCACACGGATGGGCGACTGTCTGTGTGGATGAAAAAAGAGTTAGGGGAGTCTAGACAGAGTAATAGAAAACATTGAGGTGTCTGCTAACCTGCATCATCGTCTGATTTGATGGGCATGGAGGGGCTTTGTGGTGCAGAGTCCCCACTCAGAGAGTAGCTGTGTTCTGCCTGGATGTCAGGATTTGGTGGATCCAGATCCATATCCAACAATGGGTTCCTCTCCGCCAACAGATGATCATCGAAAAAGCTGCTGAAAAGGTCGTTGGAGAAGTCCTCCATCTGCTCTGAGAAGTGCTGGGGAGAGACCACCAAGACAAAGCATTTTAAGTTATGGGCTTTTGTAGTATGGAAATACTGAAAATATACATATTGTGAAGGAGTTTAAAATATAGAAGCAGAAACCAGCACATCATCTGGATTCTTAACCAATCCCACGCCAAATATACTAAAATGAAAGTATGACAGATCAGCCCAAATAACAATTAGAAATATGTTAAATATAGCTACAGCCTTCCTATCTTTTAGGCGTGTTTGGTGCACATAAAGAGAGATCAAAAGTGTGGTATGCATTCTTTCACGCACGAGTGTGTCCTGAATGCGTGTTGTGTGTACACACGCATACCTCTTTCCAGGAGGTTGTGTGAGCGTATTTGTCGAGAGGGGTGTGACGAAGGTGTGTGAGGACCTGACAATGTTTACATCCTGGTGATCCAGGACAGGTGTGTGAATGACACACCTGTAGATCAGTAAGCAAATGAACCGGCCAGCATCTATACTCACATACTCACACAATCGTACACGTGCATGCAGACTGCTTAATGCTCATTGCTGCGCTGCAGGTTTTCATTCCTTTCACCTGTATGAATTCCCACACTAACCCTTGTCCACTGTGTGACATTTGTACATAAAGGACCATGAGAGCTACGCTATTATAAATATTTACTCTGGCCCTCCCCAGTCTAACCTGAATGGCAAAGAAAGACGATTCGGAAAAAAAGGAGCACTGTAGTTATTATTATATGTAACAAACATGCCTTCGTGTAGTAGGGTATCTGGTAAAACGTGTTGGATGCTATATGGATGCTAAAGAATCGGAGAAACAGGAAATAAACCTGCAATGGCAGTTATCAGTATTGTTTGCTGAATGACATCCTGGGAACACCCTGTTGATGGGGATTGTGAAATGACGCAGCTCTTATACCGTCAGTGCAAAGTAAATTACTTTCAAATATATATAACAAAATACACAGTCCCACCCTGAAACTTTGATGTTCATCAGATATACCTGCTCTTGGGTGAAGGTGATATTTCACCTGTTTGAGTAAACTCAAGATTTAACTATGAAAACTGAGGCTTAGCGATGAACAATTAATCATGATTTTTCAATATCCACTAGATGTTAAGGTCAGACATCCAACTTGTGATCGGACTTTGGATTTTGTTGATATATCGGCAGTTTAAATAACCCTGACGTCAGTGCGAAGCATCAATTAAAATCATTTCAAATATGGCTGTTACCAACTTAAAGCTGCCATCCGCAACTTGAGCCTCTGCATGTTATTTTACATACTTATCTTTACGCGTATTTAAGTAAGGTGACGTCAAACTGAAAATATTCATGAAATTCGACCACACGGCTCAAATTAGAAATCATTATTATAAGCTTACAGTTGTTTCTTTTGATTACGTGTGTACTTGATTTTTCTTTATTTTTAACAGATTTCAGATTTAATACATTATTCTTCTTAATATAAAATTTGTCAGCTTTTAGAGTAAATGCAAGCATTTATGTTCACGCTTCATATGCTTTAAACTGGTTGCATTTTACAAACGCTTGAAAGGAATGTTTCAGGGTTGGAAATAAGGAAATTCAACCATGTTTGACCTGTATGGAATGTGGCATAAACATCAAAAATCTATGCCAGCCTTTTCGCTTATCCATTCTCACTGTGCCTGGTTAGGATATACACTACAGTAAAATTTAAACAAAATGAATCCCTAGTATGACAAAAGCACATGAAAGGGCCTCAGTAAAAAGCTGTATTCATATGTGCCACTAGCCGGTCTGTGTGGTCCCTGTATACATGTGTTATCACAGCAGTCTGAGTGTTTCTCTTATCGAATTTCAATCTCTGTAGAGCCGTTTCCTGTTTTGACAACTATCAGTTAAGAGTGACATATGCAGTGTCTGTCTGGTTTGTGGTTGCCCTCAAAAATAGGGTAAGCCTAAACGGTAGTGATGCAATGCTGGGGTGCTGATGCAAGACTTCTGAAATTTCACATCTGGAAGGCTCCTCAGAGGCAGATGGAAAATTCCAGAATTCCAAAGAACTTCAGTTATTTTCATCCCAGTAACTTAACTCCGTGAATGTGCTGAAAAGTGGGAAGCTGTGTTTTTTTCATTAGGGTCAGAATTTAGGACAAACAACAGATCACATTCTTCAATTTTAGCCTTGTTTTACCTCTTTTACCTTTTACCTGTGAACAAACGATTGAAATGAACTATCCTTTCAAAAGACTCTCGTCTCTCAAACTTACCACACATCAACCAAATGCTTCAAATGTGAACTAAAAGCGCTGTACATTAAACACTTCTGTTGCCTTTTCACAAATATCTGTGCAGCTGGGGCTTCTTCAGCTCTTTCTGTGACGTCTGTTTGTGTCTTTCTAGTGCTGTCTGAGTCTTGCTCAGTTAAAAACATTTAATGATTTTATCTATGTTCTTTTGAGCAAGAGAAGGATTTTTATATTGAAGAAGTCCTTCAACAGAGTTTCAAAAGTCATTTACACAAGTGGAAATCTCATTTCCTCCTATGCTATACTCTCAGTGAGTTTAGATATCGAAGAGAAATTAGAAAAAGCCTTCAAAGAACATTTGTAACCTGAAAAAGGTTATACGCAAACAGTCACATTTTTTATTAAACTGGTTTACTTTGTTATTTAACTAAAACATTAACTGTCATTTAAATACTTCTGGTTAGTCAAAGAAGCTGCAGCGGTGCAATGCAAGTGTGTGCAGGCTGAGCAATGCCCTATTTTTCCATCTGATCCACTTCTTCAAGTAATGTTTGGGTCATGTCCGGGTCTGAGCCGGCTGGTAAGCTGCACGCCTGCTCGACTCACTGCATTCCATTCCCTTATTCCAGCTACACTCCGGCCAATCAGAGAGCAGTATGCAAATGAGAAGAGGGCTTGTCATTTCAGAGCAGGAGTACAGGGTGCGCACGGTGCGGCTCGGCGGGTGTGAATATAATGCTTTAGTCTTTGGAAAAGTAAACATGGTAATAAAAATCATTGAGCAGTACTGGAATTGGGAGTAAACCCAAACCCACAATGTTTGGGAATACGTGCCTCTCGCCGAGCAGAAGATTTTTTCAAAAAACAATGAGTCACAACAAAAGATTAATTCTCAGAGTGGTAGCGGCAAAACTGACATGGAAAAAATGCGCACAAGGGGAGAAGATTTTGCAGATGTTTAGTGTTAACGCTAGTCACTAGTGTAATGAAAATTAAAATATTGTTTTCCTCGTGTGAAACATAAATCAACTTTCACTGCAAACATTATCCGATGAGCTTTATTTATTTAGACATCTAAATATTCAAAGCTTTCTCTTGAGATTGCATGCAAGAAACATTATAATTCCTACTCACCCTAAAGATGCGAGCCAGATTCTTTCACGTGTGGAGTTAAGATGCATTTTTTAAAAGTCATATTTTCTCCAGCACATCTGCACTTTAAAGCCAGTTCATATTCTCAGATTCAGATTCCAGCTGGCAGCTGTGAGAGATCTATGATGGGTCAGGGAGAACAGTCATGAACCAAAGCTCATTACGATCGGCTCGGCATATGTGATGAGCCAGACGCATGAGAAAGGGGGGGATATGCGCAATGTTTGGAGTCTGCAGGTGAGGGCGAGTGAGCGAGCCAGGCCTCCACAGGTGTTCACAGGTGAGGGCTGATTTAGATTACAGACATGGCGACAAGTTTACAGCTGCAGACACAGACATCACAGTCCAGCCCATCTTTCTGGAGTTCAGGGTCCCTTACCAAACATTTGAAAGATGGAAAATTTCTCTTTGCTGTCTATTAATTATTGTTATAGCATTCAAAACCGTTCATATGAGTGGAATGAGGTCTTAGATTTAAGGAGGTTAAGGAGATTAAGAAGATGATGCACACCACTCTCCAAACCTGTGCTCCACTGCTCCCCTTTCACCCATCCCCTCTCTCCCTGTCTCTCTCTTCCTCTATTTCTTTATTCTTCTTTCACCCTCTTCTTTCCATTCTCTTTCTCCCATTTTAGCTGTCCAAGTACAACTCCTTAATCCCTTCCCCCTCTTTTCTTTTCTGCTGGTTTCTTAATTCTAGTTCCAGATCTTTCATAAGTTTTGCTCTCGGCCACAGAGCAGGAGAACCGTGACCACAGAAGGCAGTTGGGCTTCAGCCACACCTCCAGACAGGAGCCACTGAGGGCCACAAACCAGACAAACCCTTCTCAAGGTGAAATAATGGGTGGCAAAGAACAAAAGAGAGCTGAAGTAACCAAACTGAAAAATATTTAAAGACAGTGGGAGAGTGTTAGTATGTGACTGGGAGAAATAAAGGGATGTCCTTAGAAGCAAGGAATCCCCATAACTACCCCCTATTTTCTGCTTCTGTTGCACTTTGGGAGGAGAGGGGGTCTCCCATATGTGTTTCCCATCCCCCCATTCTTCAGAAGGCTTTCTGTACTCTGTAATTTTGCCGGTCTAAATTGGCTCTCTCAGAAGAGCCTGTGGCAACACAGCCCTAAGCAGAAAAATATCGTAAGAGCTGCCGAGTCTCATACGTCTGATCCCATTATGAGATGAGATTTACATTTTTTTTTTTTTTTTTAATATTCTCTTACATTTTTACGATGGTATCACTGTGTGTAAGTAAAGAAATTATTTTATATTAAACACGAAAGGTCTTCTTTTTTGTAACAGACCCAGTTTAGGAATAAAACAAGTTATTCACGGTAGTAGAAATAAACTACATTAACTCATTACCGGCATATGTGGAACATGGCAGATTAAAAATCATCCCTGGAATTAAAAGTGATTAGCATAGTTAACATAATCATCTGGGTCGAGTCTTTGATTCTTAGTAAAAAGTGAGTGTGGGGAAACAATGGGCGATTTCTGAGTTAAGGAAAGCTTACATCATGGTTATGCCAACACTGACACCCAGCTGAAATGTTTATTCAGAGGTGGAGGGGTGAGACACTGTTATAAGTCGGGGGCATAGGCCTCTGAAAGGCTCACAGACCCACTGTAAGTAAGAATATGTCCATTCACATTTGCAGGACAGGTTATACATGCTCTTTGTAAAAGTTTTGAAGTCGAAACACGCACCTTTTTGCATTGCGACTGATATAAATCAGAAGTAGCATGCTAACAGCAAATTTTTTGTATTCAAATGAGCTAAATCTCATGTATGTATGTAGCAGACCAAGGTTTATAATCTAGGTTAATCTAGTGCCATTTAAGGGGTCATTAAAGAAAGCATTGAGCCGACACCTTTAAAGCACCTGAAGTTCTGTTCTCTGTGGCCCCTCAGGAGACAAAGCGAGATAGAGAAGGCGATAGCAAGTGCGAGAAATAGAAAGAGTGCCTGGAGATCAGGAGGAGTTCTGACATGTCATCAGACTTCTGCTAACTCCTCAGCTGCTGCTTAAAGAGGAGAGGAATGAAGAATAATGAATCATGCATAATGAATGAGTATTTTGGGAACCATTCCACATATAAAATGATTTCATTTTCTTTCAACATGACTGTCTCTATTAAGCACAAGCAAATATTTATAAGATTGAGCCACAAAATCTATAGGGTTAAAACAATCCATTAAGATAAAATCTGGATTCATTTCATGTATTTTGATTAAATTTTGTTTTTTCCAATAACAAGGCATGTGAGTGTACTTTCATCAGAGATGAAAAAGTCAGCGCCCACTATTATGGTGTAGCAACTGTTTGTCTATAATTCATTTCACAAACGCTGAAAAACTATGCAAAACATCTAGCAATTTAAGAAAAGGGCGGGATCTGGTTGGACAGGACCAGTGTAAACACACCCTAAAGTCACGATGTACTAACTGCTGATTTAGTTATTTTGTGTGCGTGAATGCGTGCTTACGTAAGAACACACCTATAACAGCAACCTCAATGAACTCTATTCTCTCTATTTTTGTCTCTCATGTGAACAGATGTAAATCCTGCAGCAAGGAATGACATATTTAACCTTTACAAAGTAACGCGGTTCTGCGTAATAGTATTACAAAAGAGACGGGGGTTAGCAATGTATGACATACAATATACCTCAAAGAAGCCAGCAGAGGCCTTTCTCATTCCCTAAATCTTCAAGCCCTTCATTAACTTTCTCATACTGAAAGAGACTTCAGAGACTTTGCTCAAAGTACCCAAATCGCTCAAAGTACCAAAATTAGTGAGACTAAAGAAATTAAGACAGAATTTGAATACATAAAATAAGATCAGCTGATGAATAGTCCTTTAGGTTCACAAAGATTAAAATGAATAAACTAAATGAAAAACGGTGATGGTCAATAGCCTTTAACTTTAATTTTGGTGGTTTAATTCTCAGGCCTGTTATGATAATCAGAAATAATTGAGTTTTACTTTTCTGTATGAACACACAGAGAGTGTGATTTTTCTTAATTGTTTACTGTCATTTAAACTGCAGATGACAGATATTGAGAATTATACAAAGTAAGGAAGCATGCTTTTAATCTTCCCCCCTACACAATCATTCTGGAGATTATGCAACATCTCTTCCTACTTTTTCCTCTTTATTTATATGGACCATCAGAAGCATTCAGTACATCTGAGAAAGAAGTCTAGAGGAATGTGTTGCTTATTCCTCTGCTCCTCCCCTCCAGATGCTCTTCACCTCCCCCTACTCCAAATCCTCATCCTTCAGCCCAAGACTCTATACACTAATCAAAGACTATAATTCATTTCAATCGCATCTTACAGATCACAGTAGACACAACATAACGCGTCCCAGATCAGCACAGAAGCCAACACGCATATGTTTTCTACACATGAAACACATCAAGCTTCGCTTCAGATATTGCATATGGCGTCCATGCTGCCGAGACCTTCAGGGTTTACAAGAGTTTACAAGATGTACAAGAACTACCAGCAAAGCAGAAACAACCTTGAGGACAGGTGGGACCAGCCAAACCTGTAGATATCATCTCCAGTCCTCTTCTTCTGAAAAGTTTAGACATGCTATGTGCTGCCAAAGAATGGCCTTTAATCTGAGTCATCTTATTCTCATTAAAACACAGACTAAAAAAAAGGTTCAGATCACCCCCACTATTTAGGTTTGTCTTTTCCTTTCAAGTAGAAAGTAAATGAACAGGTAATTGATGTCATGGCACAAATCTGCACACTGAATTTTTTGCGTAGAGCTACTGATGATTTTTATTTGATATGACACGTCCTCTGCGTCACCCATCAGTATCAAGTCAGCATCTTTGCATAATACTAAAAGAGTGACAAAGTATGAATGAATCATCTGAATTCAATTTTATTGACAACCTAGATAAGTGGCATAACATTATGACTGTACTTGGAGAGATCTGAAATCAAATAGGTTTTCACATAAACCAGATTTAATTATTCTTATCTTTGTATCAGAACCAAATATTTCCACTTTAAAAACTGAAAGAGACAGATCACAGTGAAAAGCACCAAAGCTGCCCACACTTTACGAATCTTGGCAAAAACCAGCACTGTAAAAACAACATTATAAATCCACAGACAGAGAAAATCACAAGCTCCCTTTGTATAAAGTATGGCCTATAAAAGAATATCAAATACATAATATAAAGTCATTTAAATAATTAAAGTCTGAGTTTTGTCTGCGCTTTTGAGGTTTGCATATCTTCTCTGTGATCTTAGCTTGAACACACAGTAGAAAGAGACATACTGATTTCCACTCTTCAGCACAAGCCATGCAATTATGCTAAAGTCAGGATTTAAATACACAAAAATAGACACGCACACACACAGTGTGAAGGAATTTCAGCTTCCAGATATATACCTCAGTCCTAGAGTGATTAAATAACCCACCAGCATTTACAAACATAACAGAGTAACTGAACAAACACAAATTATTATTATCATCGCTGATCCTAAGGTCAGCGACAAGTGTGTGTGGAACCCTAGAGCAGGGCGAGCGGTTTCCTCTCTGAGGGTACAAGGCAGTCATTCACTGAGCGTTCAAAGGCCACTGTCTTTCTTACACACACACACACACCAAGGAGCAGAGCGGGGGGACCATGGAGGGTCTGGAGTGGTGTTTCACAGACCTCCATTCACATGCCCACACAGGAGCACAGTGGCATGCATACGCTCATGCACACATCCACAGACAGCTATCATGAGCTGTGAATGAGCCTCCTTCACTTACAAGCCTCTCTCTCTTTCCTCTATCATCAGTCAGGTCCTTACAGAGCAAACTGGAGCACAGCTGTTACTCAATGAGGGACATCTGGATTGAATACTACCCATTACATACTCTCAATAACAGACAGACCAGGAGAAAAACAGACAGGCAAACCCTAACACACTTATCTAAAGGTCTCCGCCACAACAAGGCCTTCATTTGACATCTATAACCGATCAAAATATACTTAAAGGTCATATAGTGACTTAGCCACTGTCATTCTGCCTCTATCCATCACCACCATCATCTACACAATACTGAGACTTGATTGTACAGTTTATCATCAGTTCAAACTGAAAAAATGACTGTATGATGCATTATACATTTTATAAAATATGACAACCACAATGTGTTTTATAAAATAGCATTTAAGTTCAGGTAATTCATGTAAGGCTGGTGTAAACCTCCCCTGTCTGCCGATTCCCTTGAGACCATAACAAAGACGATGATGCACCATCCTTGTTAAAATAAAGGTCAAAACTGTTCCATCTTGCCTGAGCCTCATAATAGTGGCATTTGTAATGTCTTTTTCAGTCTCTCTCCCTGTGGAAGGGATTAAAAGAACCTCAGAATGAATGTGTGTCAGTCAGAGGCATTAGCCATAGGAGTGACTGAATCACTGTGGAAACTGCTGAAGTGTCCGGGGCTCCTAATGGCTCACATGCACATGGAACGTTCAGCTGAAACACATTCACTAAACTAAAATCCTGTTTATTATGTAGCTCTACTTTCCTACTGACCCAAATGAAGTCTGATGATAACCACAGAGCATTACAAATCACTCAATGGTAGGACAGAATTGTCAGAAAAGAAAGAGATTTAACCTTTCTGTTGAACATTTCTTGATGTCATTTCTTACATTTATTCAGGTGATTTTTCAGAATTTCTTGGTTTATAATAATGCTTTAGAGTATCATTTATTTCCCCACAAAAAGACTATGAGGCTGGCCTAAGTCACTTCCAGTGACATAGTTAAGCATGCAAACAATTTAGATTTTTTTTAATAGAAATAAGGGTCTATATATTTGGCATGTAAATTTGTCAGTGTGATAAAATATTACAAGTTTGTGTTTCTGTGACATTATTTAGTTTAACAGGAGAGAATCACATATAATGTAAAGTCTGGTAACTCGAGCATCTTACCCTACAGGCTGCAGCCGGACACAAGAAACAGGATGAAGCGAGCTGTGGGCGTGGTTTGGAAACGAAACGAAGTTGTGGTTTAGTTAAATACGGATGGAGGTTGTATATGGGGGGGGGGGCTTGGATAAGTAACAGCTCGACTGAGATCTCCCCCGCCCCCCAAAGATCCGACTGAAGTTTAAAGTGTTCCTATCTGTGTGCAGCTGGGCAAACTTCACAGCTTGACAACTCCTGACCTTGTTTATGTTTCATTTGCAGCACAACATGCCAGATACGTGTGACAAATAAACACGGGATTATACAAACGAATTTCTAATATGCCACACACACTCTCTTCACATCAAAACAACGTTGCCTGAATAAAATTTGCAAGAAAGATATTACTTCATGGTGAGACTGCCAGACAAGGCTACGATTGCTCATGAGAGATAAACAGATGTCTGACTAGTGATAGTAACTGGTAAATATAAATATGACACAAATTAGAAAATGCGAGGACTTCGGATCAAATCATTTAAATCAGTACAGTGAAAACAGATTGTGAATGTGCTGTCTGTGGTGTAGTAATAATGAAAGATGCAGATATTTCACGTACCACATTGGATAGGAAATCGTTCTCATTCAGATCCTCTAGGTCCAACAGGTTGGAATTGGGAAAAAGTTTCTCCGAAGCGAAGTTGTCCAATATGGTGTCCATATCGGCTCTGACTTTGTAACAGCTTGCAAACTAAAAAACAATATCTCAAAGGTGAGATGGGTTGCGAAACTGCAGAAATCCAATTTAAAAACGGCAACCAGTGATAAGTGTGGCTTAAGCGACTTGCGCTCGTCTGCACTGTCAGGACGCCTTCATCCACTGAGTGTCTATAGTCTGTCCATTCACACTTTCTGTGCAAGTGTCGGATAAATGTGATGTGATTAAAGCGAAGTGGTCGTGTGTGCTTCTTCCAAATCTCTATCATTCATCTGCGTTGAGTCTCTGAGGGAGTAACTAGACTAATACATATTCATATCATCCCCGCCCCACTTTCGCTCGTTGCTCCACTGACCACGCCCACATTTCCGCTTCCTTTAAAGCGACGGTGCGTTGATTTCTAAATGCTTGACATTGACGCACATGCACGACTGAATACATTACAGTAAAACATTGTCCATTACGTAAGCGAGAATTATACCTTTAGATGTATAGTAAAATGTTTTCAATGATAACAAACGCCTAATTCTCATTCATGAATAGACTTGAATAGACCATGATCTCCCAATGAAAAGCTTTATTATACTTTAGTATTTACTATAGTAAACTGTAGTAAAATTCCTAAATACTATAGTTTTTAAAACATACTACAGTAAATATTATAGTAAAATATATGAGTATATATAGTATACTATAAACTATATATAGTATACTTCACTATACTACTACAGAATACTATAGTATTACTATAACATACTACAGTTTTCTATAGTAAATACCCAAATATACAACTGTATTGTCATGTGAGCTTATTTTATTGCTTAATAATTTATGTTGTTTTTTACACTTCAGTAAGAATGCTGTTTTAACCATAACAATCTCAAATGTAAAATGCAGTAACACTAATCACACCTGCAAGCTATATTATAACCAGAGATAATATTAAGGTTTCATTGCATCTATTATTTCCCAAAATGGAGCCCAGCATCTTTCTTCTATTCCTCAATTTCGGGGACATTATACACAGAGATGGTGAAAAAGCAGTCTTTTAACTGAAATTATATTTTAAGGCTGCAGGTAACTGTAAGTATATATGATACTGATGGTAACATATATAATGGAGGGGTGGTATGGATCTTAGACCATGTGACATCTGTTGTTGCACCTCCTTAACATAAATCTGTGAAATTAGAAACATTAAAACAGACATAAACTTTATGCAACCAGTTTTTCATCATCTTGAATGACATCTTTTCTCTGCCTGATTGAATAACTTTCCAGTTATGTAATTCCAATAAATTAATTCACTAGGGAATAAGACACAGGTAACAGAGGAACTAATGAGAATGATTTAATTCCACTGAATCCAGGCAAAGTTGATATTGCGTCTTTCTGATTACATGTCCTCGTTTATAAAGTGATAAGAGGCATACTTCAAGTGATGAGAAATCGTTTCACATCAAGTGTGCTGGGTTCACACAAGTGCATATCGTTTATAGGGATGAAACCTAATACTGAGAAATTCTTTCCTTGTTGGCAGATCTTTCTCACCAGTAACTTTATCTCAGGTACTGTTTCAGCTTTCTTTCCTGCTTTTTCTCTCTTGATCTCTTTCTTTTCAAGTGCCCTAGTTTTATAAAGACCTGCTCTTCAATGATGGAATCTCCAGTGAAAGGAGTCATTTTTCAATTCAATACTTTTACCTGTTACACATAGCATAGCACATATATGATGTGTGTTATGTTTAATTTTTATGAAGAGAAGGTTTCAGATATTGATGACTATTGTAAATTGATAATGGTTGTTATATGCCAAAGACCTCATGTTAAAGCTGGCTTAAGGCCAAAATGGTGTTCTCTAAATACTGTATACTGTAAGTCTCCAGTTTACAGGATTCCCTTACCTGGTATTACACCTGTGGCATTTACCATACACTGTTTTCAGAGGAATTTACTTTCCCTGAAGACTTCTTATATATTTATAGATTAAACAGAGGTCTCAGTGGTAATGAAATTTTTTTTCATGTAATGCACGTGAAGCAGTGTGATTTGGAGCTAAACAGTATCATCCTCATTTCCACAGATCATGAATCTCGCACTGACGGCAAATAGCCTGTAAACACTGGACAGGTTTTTCTGTCTTTCTTTGAGGTTGTCGTGGTAACCCTCACACCTGGTCAGCTCTCCTGTCCTTATGGTTTTTATGGTCATGTGAAGCTGTGCTTCCGTCCTCCCCCTGCGTAATAAACACACACACCACACATACACACACATGCTCATAAACAGCATGTGGAAGGTGACATGCTGGAAAACATCATAAAGCAATGTAACCATGAGGTTTCACTTTATTTACTGCTCTGTGTCTCCACATGGTCTGCAAATTTCAACCCCCCACACACGCCTTTCTGATCAGCAGCTTTTTAACCATGCTGTTACACTTGATGTATATACTTTACTGTTATGTATACTTTCACTGTCAAAAAGTATAACACACAATCCATCTAGAATTCTTATTTTACTCAAAAACTCATATTAGAAAGAAAGATGTAGCTTTTTGGCTAATTTTGGCAATACTGAAATACATGTATTTCAAAATGAAGTTCTAAACAAACATCTGGGAGGAGCATGCTCAATTAATAATATCATCACTTTGCAAGGGTATATAAACATTTACCCAACGCAAATGTTATCCTTCCATCTCCTCAACCCCATTTATATTTTCATTTAATTCTATTATGTAATAAATATTTTAGGTTTTATTAATGATTTTATTATTTTATTCTCAAGCCCTCCATATGGACAGCAAGCCAAATATTTTTACTTTTATCTTGTTCAAGGATTAAATAAAAATGTGAACTCATGAATTACAGTACACTTTGATATAGAACCTTCCTCTCTCTTTCATACTGTCATGAGTTTCACACAGTAACATTTAGTACAGTATTGCGTACCACAAGCAATTTTTTTGTATGCATAAAATATCCATATGAACTACAGTACAACATTTGCTAAAAAGTGAATCACACTGCATAAAATACAATGCCCCAAAATTAAATCCATTCATCTTCACCTTTCATTTTCAGTTTGAAAAAATTATAAAAATAAGTACAGTTTGTCATATTAACATCTGGGTTCTGACATAGTATTTTAAGTCATTCTTTCACAAACTTGATTAAAGAAATGTAAAAATGTATGCAGAAATAATAACTAAATGCCACTCAATTTGTTGAAATCATGTGATGTAAATGTTTTTCATGGACTAAAGGAATCACAGTAGCGAGCATACAGTAAAGTTATACTTATAGTGTTATACTTTTTTAGTAATATACATATTTATTCTTCATAAACCAGCAGGATGATTGAGCATTGCACTCACTGTAACACTAATGTTATAATGTAAAAAAGGCTGTAAAGTTTTGGGTGTGCACTTGTTTTCAGGTCTGCAGAGCTGCAGGTCTATAAGGAGGTGTGACTGTGGCATCAGCATATGACATTTTTGCTCTCAGTTCCCACAGCTTCATCTCATTCATTCATTATCTCCCCCTCCCACTATTCGTCATATTCTGCACTAATCACAGGCATTCATTTAAGCTCACATAAGGTGCTATCCAGAGGCCATGGGTGACACTGAAACACACCGCAGTGGGAGTGAAGCAGAGATCTTTTTTCTAAAAGCAGTGTTGAATCTTCACTCTGTAATTACAGACTATAACACACTGAGTGCGATGTGATTACGACATTACTATGTGTGTGTGTGTTTTATGGGTGAGGGCCAGCAGTCTTTGCACCTGTAAGTGTCTCCCATCATACTGATGTATTTGGAACAAGATAAAATAATAAACAAGACAGAATAATCGACATCATCTGTCTCCAATAAAGGCTCATCAGTGGAGAGGACTAAGGCTACGCATTAATTCAGATAAAATGCTTTCTTTTCACACATGGTGTTTTCAAACACTTTCCAAAAGTTTCTTATCCGAACTTTGTCTGAACATAGTACTAAAATCCATAACAGCATAAACAAGACATTTTTCTAAAATTGACAACTCGTATTTTTTTTAATGTCTGGACTCTAACAACAGGGGTTCAGTAAAGTATAAACATATGGTTCAACATTCAAGTTTAATATTTCAAGTTTAAACTAAAAATGTCACACCCATAGCGCTGGCCCCCAGGTATTATATACATACACCACAAAAAGCTCTTCTTAGACACTATATCCAAACCAAATCCCAAATGCACACACATACACAACACAGTTTATATACACACACTTTCTCTTTCCATTCTTTGCTGTATGTGAAGTAACATCATAGCCACAGGTGAAGGAGTTTCCATATACCCACTGAAACTTGATAACTCAGCCTGAGTACTGAAGACAGGAAGGTCAGGACATACAATCAGCGAACAGCCTCCGAGAACAATCCTTCTGCACTGCCTATCACAGCTCTGAGTCCTCTTACAAAGCAGGCCTGTGAAACCCAGTCTTTCTTGCTGAAACAAGCTGGGGTGATAGCCATCAATGAATTTCAATATTTCAGTGACTCAAGTGGCTTTTGAGAGAATAACAAATGTCCTCCAAATAGTCAGGTCAGGCATGGCTAAGAACGTAACAATCTACAAATATTTTGTATCACAAATTTTAGCCAAAACTAATAACTTTTCTTAAAAAAGCATGCATAGTATAGCGCTGCTAACAGGTGTGGTATTAAAAGCTGCACTAGTACGGTCTCGCCTTGCATGTGTTGTTCTCTGATTCTTAGCCATGTTCAAAATCCATGCCAGTCTATCTAGCTACTGTATCCATGACAACCACACTCATATTAAAGTACATGGGCTGTTGTTTCTGCTGAGAGTCAGTGAAAATGCAGAGCAGTCAACTGAGACATCAAAACAAGACCAACAGAGTTCAACATAGAGAAAGCCAGAAACATTAAGTATCATTATTGATCTCACAGATACGTTTTATGCACGCTGCAGTGATCATCTGTGTTTCCATGACGTCTGGAAGCAGGTGACACACTGACCGTACCTGACTCACAATGTCGTGACCATAGCTGTTAGCTGGTAACGTACTTACGTAGTTTACAAAGCAGTCCACTGTAAGAAGAGCCAGCGGTACTATGACAACAGCTAGAGCAGGACTGATGAATGAACATTGAAGCATGAAATGAGAAGGAAATGTACAGAGAAGAAGAGAGAATGTATCAGAGAAACAGGGAAATTAGAGTGATCTGTTTAGAATCATACGAAAATAATATTTAGGCAATCAGACAATAAGTGTTATTTTATTAACCATATTATGAATTCTGTGGTTTACGATTAAATTGTAGATTGTGATGTATTTTAGTTTATTAAATAGATAATATAGTTATCTTCAAACGGTTGACCAAACATTGCATCACTTGCTTATAAATAGATTATCAATCAGTGGAAAGAAAGCACATGCTTCCCTCTTTTGCTGCTTCTGATTTATGTATCTTTTGGTTATATTGCTGTGTGTTCTGAGTGAGTCAGTGTGTTAGTCATCACCACTGAGGTTTTTTCGGGTAAATCATCCTTCTGGAAGGTCTGCAGTTCAGACAGCTTTCATCGCAGTTAAACTAAGAACAATATGAATCTGGTTGTGTTGTTGATCTGTATAAGACGAGTGAGAAAAACTTGTGTTAGGGTTGGGCATAACATTACTAACATTTCTTTTTCAAATGTTTCTTTTTAGTGTCAAAGCAAGCAATGTGCAAAAAATAGTTTGGGTGACAGCAAAGTTTAAAATGTTTGTTTTAGCATAATAGATGATTGATAGGTGTGTAGGCAGTCACGCAATTAATATTGTCTGGCAGATTACCATTTACACTACAAATACAACATGGTCACGTGCGTTTTCAACTGCCCCTAAATGTCCATCAAATCACATGTTGTGTGATGTTTTGGACCACGTTACACCTGTATTTGGTGCTATCTATATGAGCATGGATTACCCAAAACCTTTACTGTGTAACTTTTTGTGTGTCACATGGAATGTAATAGATGCATTGTTTTCACTTCAATTGTCAAACAAAAAAAGAGTGAATAAATATGTTTGTTGAAACATCATCATTTATGTCTAAGTATGATACTATGTGGTTTGTGTTTTCATAACATATATCACTGTGTGATGCACATGAAAGTTTAATTACCGCTTTAGTGTGTTTAGATCCGGGGTGTGTGTTGAGTATGATAATGTGAAATGTAATCATCAGCAGGGTAGAAGCTAGATCAGACTCAAGAGGTCACAGAATACGCTGGGAAACAGTGACCTTTTCACGTCTGGATGTGTGTGTGATCCTGACATTTTCCTATGACGCCTATGAGAACGGTGCACACACACACACACACACACACACGGATCTGAAAGGTTCTCACTGGCCTCATATAAACAACATTGAATATTCTAATGTGACTTTGTTATTGGAGGGGTGTGATAAATCCCAGCGCTACAGAAACAGGTGAGTCATTTTACAGACCCGAGGGACTGAAACATTATACAGTATGTTAAAACCCAGTCAAAACGTGTCTAAAAGTGTCAGTCTTTTATATACAGAGAGAGACTGACACATAGAACAAACACATGTTATACTAATAATTTTATGTGTCTCTTCTGTCCAAATTCACTTCACAGGAGTATGTATTGATTCTGACACACACACACCTTACATACCCTTTTCTTCCCTTGCTCTCTTCTTCTGTCTCTGTTCTCTGTGGTTTACTAGTTATTTCAGTCAGAAGCCAAAATGAGATGCTTTAGGCAGCAACCCCAGAGGCAGCCAGCAATAAGAGGGATATTTATATCAATCCATGGGGTCAGTGTGTCTGCCAGTCTGAAAAAGAGAGAGAGAGAGTGAATGAGAGAGAAGGAAGGGTGTGTCTACTCCCACAGTTCTGTTTAGCAGCAGTGCTAACATACGTTCCTCGGAGGGTGGAGAACCCGGCAGACAGCCGCGCGGTTATGATGTGGTGATGGTGGTGGGGGAATGGCAGATGACTGGGGGGCTGGTACGTGTCGGGAGGATGATGTGAGGGGGCTGAAACCCCCATTGAAGCTGACCAGGAAACAGTCTACTTCACTCTGAGCTCTGTCATTTTCCTGAGTGATTCACAAACCATTCTGTCCACCAAACCATAAGAATAATCCTTAAAATAATAAAGTCAAAGCTCTCTCTTTAATCAAGGCATTGTGTTCCATTCCTCTTTTAGTCTCTTGGTGATTGTTTTTTCCCTTCATTTCTCTGGTTTCTGGTAACTTAAATTAGATTTCAGACCGGTTTTATTGGACACCACAAGTTACAGTAAGGTGTAATATTCTATATATTGATCTCTCCTCAAAATGCTGTCCACATACAGAGACAGAGGAAGATCTACTAATCTACAGTCTTTCAGTACTAATATTAAAAACTCTATATGCATAAAAAAATCTGTAATATACATATAGAGCTTTTTTTTAAAGTTAAACAGTAGTTTGCAGTAGTCTGTTGTCCAAGTGTTTAAAATTATACCTCTTTTTCCTGCACACCCACTGGACCACAAAATAAATGTCCTGCATCTATCAGTGCTATTGTGGGTTTGGTTTTTGCATAATGATGCAAGGTGCAGTCGGCAAAGACTTATCCATTATCCTAAATATACTCATCTGTGTGTGGTGTGGGGTCTGGATATGTTTATTTGAAGTCTGGTCTTGTCAGATCTGGTTTCTTCATCAGTGTGCTGCAAAACAAGTGTAGATGAACTCACCAGAGTCTGGGCAACATTTAGAAACAAATGGAAAGATGACTCGTAATAGAGCTATTAGCTCTATTGACACACACATACCGCAAAAAGATGTACCTGACCATTTTGCAATGTAATGAATCAGATTTTCCCTCTTCATTTGAAGACAGTCTGTTGGGCATGTTGGTTTGACCTACATTATTGGGACAGAAATGGCTTAATAAACATACTTAACTGTGCTTTAATGGAACAAAACACAAAAGGTTTCTATAGAGGTTATGTTTGAGGGTAAGCTCAGGGCATAGAAAATATAACTAGTTCAGCATAAAAACTATTAAGCCAGTGGAAAGTTAATACACAGTGTGTGTGTGTATTTATTTGTTATAGTGGTCACTTCCAGCCTGAAGAACATCATTCTAAATGTATGACTGTTACATCCGGTACAATAACACAAGCTATCTATTCCAGAAACCCCTGCAGTATATTACCACACACAGATGTGATTTATTATATGTGATTTTCTGCTTCAGAAATGTCTCCTACAGGAGGACTTCTGGCCTTATATGCCTGCAGAGAAATGCTCCACTGTGGAAGTCGCAATGCATATTCTTGACACTTGATTCTTATTCTGACTAACTGCAAAGATTATATGTTTCTGAACATTCTAGATACAGCACAAAATTATGAAATAAAATTCCTTAGTATCTATGTAGAATATTAGTAGCTCAGGCAAAGTAAGTTTAGTAAGCTCACTATGGACTAGTGGACTAGCGTCAGCAAACTACACACAGACACCTAGACATGCACGTACAAGCACCCAGGAAAGATCAAGCTAGCGTTACTTATCTATCTAAGTAACGCTATTTTGTTCCCAAAAGAAGGCTTTGCTCTGTCAAGTTATGATCATTTTTATTTATGTTTAACTATGTTTTTACAATATGGTTAAATTGACCCCCCACACAAATTAGCTATCTAAACAGGGACATACCTTTGTTTTGATATGCAGATAATTACAATTATTATACCTAATTATTATACCTATACTAACCCACAACCCAGAGACAACTAGTTCTTATACTGGATTAAACTGAATACTTTTTATAATAATTTGTTTTATTATAATTCTTTATAATATGAAAACTAGATGACGGTGTTCAAAATTGAAAAAGCAACAGAGAGTCGCACATATAGCTAAAATAATAGCATTTATTTAAGTAGAAATCCAAAGAAATTATATGACTTTGTGCATTTGAGGAAAAATGAAAATAAAGGATTTCATATATTATGAGGTATGTTTGTGTCTGACTATTACTCGTAAACCACTTCAAAGCAGCCCTTACCATCTGAGTTTCAAACAGAGAGCTCATAAAAGAGTTTTTTTCTATTTATTAAGTCTGTTTCAAACATTAAAAATTGAAATATGAGTTCTTTAATTGCACCCTTAAATTCACACAGTTGCACTGGAAAATCTCTGGAGAATTGCTGGCATCACTCATTGGTAAGAACATGCCCTGCTCCGGGATAAATTACATTAGTCCAAACGGATCAAAATACATTTGTTAAAAAGTTCTGCAGACTAATTTGTGCACTGGCACTAAATGTAGAGTTTTGCTTTTCAGCTGTTCAACATAATAAACTTCAGAGCTCATAACCCTTTATTCCTGCTTTTTTTTGCTTTTTTCTTTAACCAACTGTTACAGTTTTATTACTTGTCAAGCTGTCTTGACAAATTACACTACCAATCAGATTTCAGCTACAAGAAAAATGGGCATATGAAAAAGAGAAACAAAGAAGCAGCCGGCAGACAATGATTACTAGTTATATCAATAGACAGAAACATACAGTGTGCAAAAGGGCCCTGTGGTTGAGGGGATGGCAGAAAACCTCACAAGAACCATCTCTTTTACTAATTCTGACTCTTTTTCTGTGTGTGTGTGTGTGTGTGTGTGTGTGTGTGTGTGTGTGTGTGTGTGTGTGTGTGTGTGTGTGTGTGTGTGTGTGTGTGTGTGTGTGTGTGTGTGTGTGTGTGTAGAGGGTCAGAGGGTTTAGGTCAGTGCGGGAGTGTGTGTGGAGTTCAAAGTAAAGGATGTGGTCATACTGATGAGAGGTTTAAGACAACAGTGATGCTATGGTTCAGCTATAGTACAGTACAGTAGCTTCAGTATAGACGTCAGATCACAATATTCCCACCAGCTAAACTCAGCTTTACTTACTTTCTGCCATTCAAACTAATGCCAAGATCTTCCTCTCACTGTTGCTGTGCTTTTGCATGACAGCAAAGACAGATGTAGCCTACCTGTCTAAGGAAAATACATTGGCTATGGAATATAATCTTTATTGCCACACAAACATAAAATAACCAATACTATGTGTGATATACAAAATTAGTATTGCACCAGGATGCAGTACATGCAGATCAAAGATACATACAGCCTGTCAGCTTGTGAAAGCTAAGCTGTTTTTTTATTCGAAATTTATTTTGATCTGGTTGTTAGGAGCATCAACCTGTGGTAAGCAGCTAAAACCAATTATGTGCTGTGTGAGAATCATCATACCACACACTGGATGCTATCTGAATATTTTTTTTACAATGCCTGTTTTGTAAACAAGATGCTAAGTACATGATTATATGTTCTTTGATTAACACTGAGAGCATCCTTTGATCTTTAGTTCATGCAAACATGTGTTGACAAAGAGAATGTCTAAATAAATCTCTCAAATGTAAGATTCTTAAAGAACAGGGCCTTAGTTCAGTCATCTTACATCAGACATGCAGTGAGGAAATACAATTCTATATATTAGCTAGATCATTATAAAGATCACAGATGAAACAGTCAATCACCATCAGCCAGATAGAAAAGTCCATTGACACAAGTGCTATAAGGAATGAGTCATTTAGTAATAGCTTTTCTCTCACTGTGTCTGAATAAGAAAGGTAGAAACCAGAAGATACACTGAAAATCCACATTACTGAACATTCTGGTTCTCTCATGCACAGTGCATTTGATGCTATGTTTAAGGAGAGAAGAGCTATCTAAGCGAGAATAGTGTATTCTCAGATGCTTGTCATGGTATTTGCCAGCTAATATGATTTACGCACTATATTGTAAATTACTTTGGTCTGCCAAAAATGTCTATGCAAATGCAAAGAATCAGTGATGTCAGAGTGTCAGTACAGTCAGACAATTATATGTGAATCCCAGAATACCAAACAACTACTTCACTTACCTTAATCCAGGGATTTTGTGGATTATATAATGTGTATGCTACACAGCCAGTCTAAACCCATTACGCTTCCTGACCAAGAACAACGTCTGAGAAGAGCTCTGTAATCAAACACATATAAAAACCACACATGTGGAAAGCACTGACATAAATACATTTATTAGAACCTTGTCATCACTACCTTGTTTGCCATTTTTAAACAGATCCATTTGTTGACAGTTTCAACCACCAGAAATTCTTCAGTATAACCTTCTCTCTCTTGAGATGCATTACTTTCGAATGGCCCGTCGTTTAATGTTTGGAGAGATTTGACACTGATGTCACTCTTCTGCTCTGCATTTGGCCACATTGCTTATATAGATGTTAAAATGTTAAGGTCTGTACTTCTTGTTCCTACATGCAGAGTGATAATTCAAAGCGTACTGCGATGACTCAGTGGTGCTGATGACGGAGAGCATGGACCAGTTTTAGGAGGCAAAGGCCTGGAAAAGAAAACGGTGCAGAGATCGCAGGATCAGTCGTTTACAAATACAACATTCTGTCTCCCCCTACCGTTCATTTAACATTACTGACTCTCTGTATACATTCTGTACGTAACGATGCAACTTTTTTGACAGTATAAACTTACTAAACGAAATGATAAAAAAAAGAAAACCTAAACGTGTCTATATTTACTATATTTATACGTATGTATTTACTATATTCCAAACTTCCTCTCTTGTGGTCTGCAATACGAAGAAGCATAACATATGTGAAACACATAGCTATAATAATGCATGCAAGTAAAAGCAACAGAGGTAAGGGATGTAACAGGTATACAAGTGAAATAAATCTATTTGTGTGCACTGTGCAGTCATTATTGCTGCGGATGGAGAAAAAGGTCTACCTAGAAATATTAGATTTCTAGCATTTCATAGTTTAATTAAACCATAAAAGCATATTTTAAAAAATCTCCCATTTATCATATTGTAAAAACACAGTAAACTGGAATGCTGTATTGTACTACAGAAAATACTTCATTAATGTACGCCTGCAGCTCGTGTGTAAACACCTTGTGGCTAATGTTTTATATCAAGATATAACAGGCTGAACATTTATTTATTTTAAATGTGACGTATTATGTCTAAATTCGTGTGTAGATACAACTCCTGTTGGTTGTCTTTGTAATATCTGCCCCACGCTGGGTGCACAGAGTAACTTCACTCAACATGAGTTTCACTGAGTTTACATCCGGGGCTTTTCCCTAGGCAATGGGGGGCGCACTACAACCGTTCCTTAGGCAAAGTGAAATAAATTCGCCGCACCGTTACACAAACTAGTTCTCTTGTTCCAAGTGTTCTTTCTCGTTCGGTAGTAATTGTTTTAACGCGGTTTGCAACAATATCAAAAGAATTCCAAAGTGTCAAATAATTATTTGTGTTTGATGAGTTATTTTAAGTGTTATAAGGCCTGGTTTTGCTGTCCCATTATCTCTCTTCTGCGCGCATTGATATGCCGAGCGCACAAACTGGGGGTGAATGGGATGGAAGAAGAGTTCTTGTTTTGTATGTCAGTTTCTGTGTTTTTATATATTTTTGGTTAAAAATTAACCGAAGAACGCGAGGAATCGCGTTAGTATATCATACAAAAACTTTAGGGCGTATAAAGGAGGAATTTAATCCGCGGGACAGGATTTTGGTGGTGAAATGCCCGGCTGTTTGTAGATATATATTTAAATAATTGGCGAGTGTGTGTGTAAGTGTATGAAGATCGGTGTTTGACTACTGGAAGAGTGTGTACAAGGGTAAGTGCAACTCGGTTTTTTTGTTTAAATCTTGATGGTGGGAACTTTTGGAAACGGTGTCTTTAAACTCTTCTGGCTTTCTTTATTCGATTGTGTCAGTAGTGATTTGAGTGAATGTGAAAGCGCGGAGGCAGTGCAGGGGGGTTTTGTTCATTTCTCTTTATTCTAGGAGTTGCGGGTGAGAGAGTGCAGCTGCAGTAAAGGATACATTATAACTTACAGCCGTTACACAATAAACCATCGGATAACACCAAAACACTTTACAAACGCCACTTATTAAACAAAACCGCTTTAATGTGGATGAAAATAGGTACACCATCGCGTGCCGTAGTTTTCACACCATGCCGTGAAACAGTAATGGGATGCCATTATAAAAACACTTTGCGCTTACACGCACATTCATAAAAGAAAGCGAGAAATTTTGAGCGATACACAAAATAAAGTATATGTCTTTACTCCTGCTGCCTTCAGCTCGACCATCCCTCGATGTTGAGCTACTATTATTGTAAAGAACCGCTAGGGCGACAAGACGTGTGATCATGAAAGATTTTTTTCCAGTTGGTTTTCTCGGCACCACGCCTTGACATGTAACATATCAACACAAACGCGAGATCGCCGTAATAAACTATCCTGAAATCGGTTCTCCTATAGCGTTAAGGAAAGTTCTAGGCCCCGTGCAGTGTGAGTTTAATGTGTAATTGTGTGAGTATATAAAGTGATGGTGCCGTTTCCTGTGTGGATGCGCTGGAACGTTAATGATGATGATGATGATGACCTTTCTCAAGCTTTCAGATGGCGCTCGGTCCGCTTTAACGACCGGACCGTCTCTTTTCTCACTCTCTCTCAATGTTATCAGGATTGTCAATGACGGATGTGTGCTTTTTTTACTACATGTGCTATCTTTGGGCTTTAGTTTTAGTGTTAAATAGCGGTAAAACATGATCATCAAAATCACACCCTGTTTTTAGCATTAAATTTGATGCATCGGAAGTTTCCGGAGAATACAGTTTGGTAACAAGGTCGTTTTTCATTCTCTTTAGTTTTTTTTTTACTATTTCATGCATATGTGGCTGTTCTTCCATTTTCAACAGTGTTGACTGTACAGCCATTTTTTCTATTTCTGTTTCTTCCTTCTCTCTTCACCTGCTTTTACAGTGATGGGTCAACCAGTTCATTGTGTATAAGGTGTATGCATTTAAAATCAAAATATTAAATAATTAGTCAGAAAAGTGTATGTAGATACATGAAATGAAATATGAAATTGGTATGAAATTTGTTTTTTAGGTGTATTTAGATGTGAAATGTAAAAGAAAAAACTAAGCAAAGAAGCTAACAGTATCTTTACACACAAATATATTAATTTGAAGTATTGAAAGTCCTTGTAGAGTACATGCTAAAGCTAAAACACTGGCTTAAATGGTGATTAATAATTGAATGTGAAACACATGCATGAACGTATTATTGAACTATACTACACTGTTCAAAAGACAGTTGTATAAATAGAATAATGAAGTGATTCATATAAACTCCAGATAAATGGAGTTCTTAATGAAAGTTAAGGAGAAGCTTGTTCATTAAATCCTGTCAATCATATGTAATCACATATAAGAGGCTATTCACCTCACGTCTGTGACAACTGCTCCACCATCTTTTCTTCATCCCAACTTCACTTTTGTTTTTGTTATTTTAACCGTGTACTACCGTGAACTTTGTTATAATTAACATTAATATATTATTTTATTTACAATATGTGACCCTGTCTGTGAAATCCAGGCTTAAGACAAAAATAATCAATGTTTAACTATGATTTTAATCTTTGCCATGACCTTACTCTGACAATATTTAAGATATCAATATCATATTTAGTTATATTTTTACAGAATGCTATTTACATTATGTAGGATGATATTATCTAGAAAAGTGTAAAGATGGGTTTTCACAGGCTGGGTCACATAGATAGCTTGAATTATTGGATAACTAATCCAATTCTGTTTTACACAATAGATTACAATAATTTATTAATAGCAATAAAACACATACTCTTTGTATGTGTGAAAATATGTGGTAATGAAGCTAGTCCATGGATGTGATGAAATACTGCTGTAGATGCCTTGTAAAACATTGTCTTATAAATTAGATTTAAGCAGTGGCATATGACAGACACATATTGACTTTTATTGAAGTAGTTTAAATTACTCATACATCTCAGCATGCTCACAAAGCCAACAGGTTACAGTGGGGTAGGATACACTGTGCCAGTATGACCAGACAGGTGTAGTAAATGTTTGTCTGCCCTTAGTGATTAAAAAGTCCCAGAAAATGTCATGTTCATGAGATCAACGTAATTGATAAGTTGTGTTGTGAAGCTGTGCACATACCGTGAATCTTCTTAGCTGAATTCTAGTTGAGATTACATTCTTTCTCAACACAGATATATTTACTGATATAGAAAATGCATTTCTGTCCCGAGGCAGATGCATCATTGACTGGTACAGTTAGAGAATGCCACTCTGAAGATGAGTGAGAACCTCTTAGTGTGGAGTGCCCATCTGCTAGTCTCTGCTTTCATTCTGATGAGACCAGAGCTGATGATCTGTATAAGAGACAGACAGATTCTGTGAGACACAAGTACTTAACAAAAAATAAACAGCTCCAACAAAAGCTTTATAGGCAGGTAGAAAGTGAGTGAATTGTAACGTGTGATTAATGTGTGTCTCTGTGAAATCTAAAATGTTCTGTCCTAAATATGCATTTCCAGGACACTGTTAGCTACTTATGTGCTTGCTGTTTAGGGAACCCGCAATTCTTTGATTGAGAAAGCTTAATATAACTTTAGCAAATGAGGAAAAAAGCCTTTAATTCTTGGATATACTTAATTTTGGATTATTAAAGATATTCCTGCTTATGTATATTGTTCTATATTTATATGATTTAGATTTGTCTTTAGAGCATTGCATTGTGTGTAAATATGCATGAGAAGTGCTCCTTACAATCTCCTCTTGTCTATTTCAGCTCCACCCCCCCACTCTGCCAGTTGGATGGTGTTCAAGACGGCAGACGCTGGGAAGGTATAGAATAAACCAATTGTTATAATGGGGGTGCACACATTCTGACACAGCTGTGGTGGTCTGCTTTTATAGTGTTTCATTGGCAAGTTCATGAATTCGCATGTTTCATTAGATTATGTTCTGCAGTTCTTTTTCAACATCAGCAGTCTAGTAACAGTTAAAAAGATATTACTTTGTAGCAGAGGCAGTTCGTGGCTGGGAGCGAATGAAACGGTTAACGCATACATCAGCATCATTTCCTCTCAAAGAAGAATGACAGAGGCAGAACAAGATTGTGGCTGTGTGTCTGTGCAAATATGGAGAAAGAGTGCTGTTCAGTTTGATCCGTGTTGTTTGGAGAGGATTTGATGAGAGTAGTTCTGATTGAATCAGTACATTGAGATATATTTTACTCACACTGAGCAGATTTACACACACTTGGACACCCACACTAGTAGATCTGTAATGTGCTTTGTGAGACCTTAAAAGCTTGTTTTTATCTATAATAAGACAATAATAATAATAAGAAGAAAGAATATCCTCTCCTTTTAATTCTTTCAGGCAGCCGTGTTGGGTTTTGGGAAGAAAGGATCGATGATGGAGCTGCAAAATTTACAGGAAGCACTTAAAGTGGAAATTCAGATCCATCAGGTACCCCCTCCCCCATCACACACATACAGGGTCTCGCCATGTATGAAGTGTGTAATTGTTGTAGTACCCTCATTTTCCTCTAGAGGTCATGAGCATGTTTCCCACTATGCTCCTGAAAATCCTAAAACTTTCTTTCTCTGTTTGCAGAAACTCGTAACCCAGATGAAGCAAGATCCACAGGTGTGTTTCCCTCACTGAATATTTTCTGTACTGTTTGATAGATACGCTCTCATATACTCTGCTGTGTGGCCGCTGGAATAGTGTATCAGGGAGGAGTGTGTGTGTGTTCTTTGTACAGAATGCTGATTTGAAGCTGCAGCTTCGTGACCTGCAGGCCAAGATCACAGCCCTGAGTGAGCGGCAGGTGAGAGCGGCTCTCTGAGAGAACACCTGCTGCTGTATCAGTGTTCTCATGGAGCGTGTGTGTGTGTGTGTGTTGAGTTCAATGAAGTTTCGTCTGGCAGGGATACAATTACTTGGGCTGAAAAAGTGAGGAGAATGTTTTAAGTTTCTTCTCCTGAGAACGTAAAGCGATCTTGTTAGGTTACAAAGGGTAACAAGACATTGTTTTGTGTTGCATTGTGCTGAATATTTGTTTTGTGTAGTTCCATTATAATGGTGATTTGTGTGTTGTGGATTTGTGTTGCAAAACTAACATTTTGCTAACAATGTATTTAAAGACTCCATGAAATTGCTTGAGAACTGCAGTTTTTGCTGTCTTTTCTGGGTTTATGTATTTTTGATACAAAGTCTAGGTGGGGCATGTTGAAGAGCATTAGGGGGGAATTAGGGGAAGTGAACATTCAAAATTCATCACTGCTCTTGGATCTTTTTTCCAGGGACTAATGCAAAACACAGTGACTAAAACCCAGAACACTCAACTTGTTTTATGGGGTCTTTAACACACACAAACACAAATCAGTTTTCTCGCCTTTTCTGTATAGTTGTAACTTTCTATAACTAGAAATTAATAAATGTCTGGGGATAATTACGTAGTGTAACGGCATGTACTGTCCTTCACTCGAGTTTACTGCACAGAACAGTAAGTGCTGTGGAGGAGATGAGATAAAGAAAAGATGTTGTAGACAGCAGGCGAAGACAGTAGAGGAATTTTGATTGGAATCTTAAAGAATCTTTTTAAAGTAACAGAACAGAGCAGTTGACTTCAACAGGAGAAAAACTCAGACCTGACATCATCTCTCTTTCTGCAAAGCAAAAGGAATAAGAGAAACACAAGGTCAGCATACCTTAAGGCCTCATAGTAAAAAAAGACACAGCGACTATGTTAAAGCATCCACGCTCAGAAATGAATGTGTAGCCCGCAGCACTATTTAATAATGTGTGCTGTCTTTCTCGCTCACACACCCCCGGAATCTGTTGAACAGTACAGTGTCCAATAAAATTCACTCAGATCTAGTAGTGTGCGTCTAACAGATGGTAGAGGAAGCCTGTTAAAGCTGAAATCACTCAGAGGACTGTACTGGAGAGGGGTGTTTATATTCTTAAAATGTAACTGTTACTGTCCTCACTGGTTACAGAATTAAGAAATCTGTAGTTAAACACAAACACGCCATATAGTCTGTGAGTTTGAGAATCATATTGTGGTAAACTGGGCACTTCCCAGTCTTTGCTAGTTATGAAAGCCTGTCCTTACTTGAAACTTTCGATACCTTCCTCATCCTTTCTTCTGTCTTCTCCTTATATTTGTTATGGAAACATGTTGCTTTGTGTGTGTATTCATACACGTGTGGGGGGTTTAAGTTTTTGATGCCAACCTGTAACACAAACAGAGAATGGCTTTAAATAAATTGCACCAATTATGTCATCCATTTAGAAGCACACTGTGGTTTCTAAATGGAGCATTGTATTTTTACAGTTACAATAATGGTCAATAAAAATCTGAGGGGGTTCGAGGCTGCATGATTTGTTTGTGGTAATTCACCTATTTTGTGATTTATGATTAGCCAGAGTGTTTATTTTTCATTCTTCCACATTTGCTTAAAAATGTTTCTGTTCCATTCATTTTTATGTAGGGTGATTGTTACTCTATACCACATATCCTACTAAAGCATGTCCAATTTAAAATTATTAGCTTGTTTTGAGCACATTATATAAATAGTTTTTTTGAGAAATGCTTCTAAAATAAATACGACTTTATAAATTTGAACATTTTAACCACTAAATGTGAAATGCTGTAATTTCTGCTCCACTAGCTTTGCAGAATAAAGCGTATTACAGGGTCATACCCCAGATTCATTTTAAATTAGAAGTTGACATATTAGGGAACTCAGACAAACAGAATTTGGTTAGCTTAAGGGAAGTAAACGTACAAATCTGCACTTTAGGCTGGGATACTAATTAAATTGGTACAATAAGGTTGTACATTAGCAAACAAGAACTAACAAAGAAAAGTATTGTTATTGTAATTTTTTACTCTATGTAAATCCTAATTAATGACAGTTAATACAGTTTTTTAATTATAATTGTAAGCTGTAGATTTGCTTATGGTTAGTTCATGTTAGCTAATCTATTAACTTAAATTAACAAATAAAAACTTAATGCATCTTAAAGCCCAAAAGACACAATCAGACCTGCAGTTTAACTAGCATAACTTCTTAATAATGATCAAGTAAGCATAAATGTTTCTGTTATGTTTCCATAAACCTGTTTTTCAAAACACTTTCAAGATGTTGTCAAAAGCAAATACTGCTGGAATTCTGCCTAAAACAGAGAGAGAGAGACAGAGAGTGATGTGTAGCTGCAGGGACTCCATGTTCCCACTTACTGTCATATGGGCCAAAATTCAACATCACAAACTCAGACAGAAAGAGAGGGCGTGAGTAAGAGAGACTTCATTGCAGGTACGAGCGACAGAAGACGGAAAATGAACATGCGCTTGGTTTTCTATTTTTCTTCCCCAGAAAAAGGTGGTGGAGCAGTTAAGGAGAGATCTGCTGGTGAAACAGGACGATATGAAGGTACAGACACAGACGATACAAACCGATGGGCAAACGTCTACCCTGCTCATCACACCGACACAGACGTCCCTGCCTGCTGCCAGCCTCACCACTCCACAGGTACTCACACCAGCTTCTGCTGAGTACTACAGACACAGATCTTTACGTTAGCCAAGTATTGGGTTTAAAAACGAATCAAACCAATAAAATTAAATGTGCTTGTGACCCAGCAGAACTCTGTGGCCTCTGTCATTGCTTCAAAGAATCTACCTCTGGTGCTGAGAGCTGCCACACCCACCTCACCTATCATTATGACACCAGCACCCACTATCACCGTGGTTACAACCCTTGGCAACACGCTCCTGGCAAGCCCTCCTAATGCAGATCCTCAAAACTCCACAGTAAACTTACAGCCGGTCATCCAAACAACCAATCAGGGAGCAGAGCCAGTGCGAGTCATGCCCAATAGCACTGTTGTTGTAAGTGTTTCTTGAGTTTCTTGTTATACAACAGCTTACATTTGTTTGACATGAAAGGTGCTTTCAGTCTTAAACCACGATCAGACTGAACCTTTTATAATTTTTGTAGACACCTCAACAAACAGAATGTAACATCAAGCTCTGAGACTTTTGTTTGAAAATGAATAATAATTCATGAATAGTATTAAAAATGTAAAGTAAAATATGCTATCTACATCACTTTCTCCTTACACTTCAACCTGGAGCTTTTAAGAATTGTATATTTGTGTACTCACAATATAAATTTACAGGCTCAGGTTTTATTAGACATGAACTTTAATGCACCAGAATGTTTTTTGTAGTAGCTTGTGTTGCTTGTTTATAAAAGGAAGATTGCAAATGTCAAGTGTGATCTTTCCTTTATTTTGAGAATCAGTTACAGCTCAGGAACACAGGGTTGTTTCTAAACAAAATGCCTCTATTTATGGCTCAATATGAAAGTATAAATAAGTTAATGTTTTAATCTTTTGTGGTATATATGTTAGAAGGATACGCAAGATAAGAGTGTCACTGTGTCACAAATAAATAGGCGGTCTTGTCACAGGTTCAAGCTGCCTCTCAACCAATCAAAGTTCCTCAGTTTGTCCCACCCATCAGACAGACAACTCGGCCAGCCACTCTACTTCAGGTTTGTTTCCATGGAAACCCTTCACACCCTAATGCCTGGCTGGACTAGTGAAAAAGCTCTTATTGCTAGGTGTTAGTGTGCATCTGTGTATCTTGGGTGTGCTTCTTAAACTGCAGTTGTTGCTTTTTTGTGTGATGTTTTTTCTTCTTCGTCCACCTTGTTTTATTTGCAGTTTCTGTTTGCTTGTACAGTGGCGATGTTTGCACCCCCTGCTTTGGCTCTTGCTCTCAAATGATTCCTAATCCTGATCTTTTTATGACAGTATTCTGTTATGTTGCATTCTCAGTGGTGGTGTATGATGTAAATGTGCATATATGTTGGGCATGGGCATAATTAATCCTATTTTGGACGAAAACACAAGATTATTAATGAAACGTAAATAACTGTTCTGCATCAGTGTAGTAAAGCTTGCTTCACATTGTATAACACCTGAATTAAAAACAAAAACAGTAAACAAATATAAAACATGACTATGAATTCAGTATGGATAAACCACATTTAAAGCCATTCTAAAATATCCCAAATAGACAAATTTGTGATGGCACATCAAATGAATCACATATTAATGCAGCAAGCTAAAACATTGCTTTAATCATCTTGATTTGTTGTCCAATTGTTGTCTATGCCCTTGCTCTGTATTTTCACATTACTACATGTTGGTTTGTTTCTCTCATGTGTACATAATGTAAAGCAGTTGGTGTAGCAGATTGTACTGTTCTGCTCCTAAATCTATAGCTTTAAAATTTTTTCATAGTATTATATTTTAAAAGTTGTGAGCTTGCTTTGTTGTCTATGGTAAATAGACTTTTTTATTGGTGAAGAGAAGAGTTAATTTTTTTGTGTAGTTGTGAAGTCTAAATGTGAGAGGGTTGGTGTGTTACACCATGTCCTAACCAGCATGATTCCACAAACAAGCAATTTTTTCCATCCACAGTGAATGTGAAAATAAGGGGCACGACTCCATCAATCACAAACTACAGCCAATCAGAACAATGTGTGCTCTTTGCTAACTTACATTTGCAATGCACTGCTGAAAAACAACAAAACTAGAAGCTTTTACACTATATTTCTATAGTTTATAGTATAGAACATTCTCTAGATTAATATACATGTGGTGCAGAATTGCTTCAGTCAGTCTTATACTTCTCAAATTCCTCAAATAATTCTCCTCATTTTTCTCTGTGTTTGAGCAGGTCAGGCCAAAACCTCCAGCCTCTTTATCTCCAGCTGTTGGTCAGGTGTCTGTGCAGACCTTACAGACACCAGTGTTACTGAGCACTGCCCTTGCTTCCTCTGGCCACGTCCAGCAGATGCGTATCCTCAATGGCCTGCCCTGCCACAACAGCTCTAACACAGGCATCCTGATCTCTCCATCTACGCACACACAGCAGCCGGCCCAGACACAACCACAGCAGTTACACAACAGCCCAAGCTCTGACAACACGGTGAGTACAGTTAAGCAAACTTTAAATTGCACATGTGCATTAACAGGACCAGCCTTAAAAAACAAGAAAAGGTTGATTGGCCTACATTTTTGAGTATTGGGTGTTTTGACACATTGCTGTTTCTTTCAGATACCCGCAGTGGAATGTGGGACAGAGCCAAAGACTTCATCACTCATCTCTCCAGACACACCTACGCACACTTCACCTCCACTGTCCTTAGATACAGCATCTTCACCTGCACCCACCAACACACACACACCTTCCTCCAAACAGCAGGACAACCCTCTGGTATAATGTTACAGTCATAACATCATGCTTTTTATGATAATGATGATTATAGCGATGTTGATGGTGATGATTACTAAGATAATGACATGCTATCGTTCTGCAGAAACTGGCCTTCATGCTCTCTCTGGGTCTGGTCACGCGTGACTATTTAGAAGGTCAGTAGAATGAAATGTGTTGGTGTGTGCGTGCGTCTGCGCATGTATGTGTAATGACCTTTTCTTGCTTTGTCTGTATAGAAATTCAGAGCAGGCGTCAGGAGCGTAAGAGACGAACGACCGCAAATCCTATATATAGTGGAGCCATGTTTGAACCAGAGGTAACAGCGTTCACATGTCAAACAAGAACATTATAATAAAGAAAGCTCACAGATTGGAGATGTTAATGATGTTCAAACGTTTGTGTGTTGCAGAGGAAAAAGAGCTCAATGTCATATCTGAGTTCCATAAACCAGCCCAGCAGAAAAATAGGTGAGTTTAGATAATAGCATCTTTATATTAGGTGTGTATTAAGGTTGTTAGTGGTGTTTGCTAAGGTAAGAATCTGTCCGAGTCATCTCACGACTCGTGAGCAAAAGGAAACGATAAGAAATGCTTAGCAACCACATAGCAACAGCCTGACATTTAGCTAATCTAGCATCAACTTTTCTCATACTCACCACTTTTCAGAAAATGTGAAAATTGAGTTTTAAATTTCACTCTCTGACTTCTGTAACACGAATCGACTCTTGTCTTGTTCTTAAAAAATCCCTTGAAACACTAGCTAGTCATTACTCCATGTTTCTGACTCTTTCTCCTCCAACAGCCTTTTTAACACTTCTCGTCCTGAACCGACCCAGTCTGCTTTACTGCCATGAGTCAGTCTCTGTCTATCTCACACAAGCACACATTCAGCAGTAATGACTGTTTGATTATGTAATGTGCTCACAGGCACTCTGCTGTGGAGTGCTCCTGAAATGTGTGTGTGAGACAGGAAGAAATGACCCTGCAGTGTGTTAAGGGGGATAATGAGTGTCTTCAGGCTGCTGTTAAGTGTATACATTAGTAAAAGCGTTAGATGGTGTTCTCAGGCCGCTGTATGGATTCACAATTAGGTTATTTTAGCACCTTTTAAATCCACAAGAATACCTCCTCATCAGTGTATACATTTAGTACTTGTATTGGACACAGTACAACAAACACTAATTTGCTGCATAAAACTGTTGAGGACATGTTATTATGGCCAGTCCACAAGTAAATGTGCAGCATCACTTTATTTGTGATAGACACCACGCATTTGCTTAAAATGGCTTAGCTTAACATTTGACAGCATCTGTGTTGTCTGCAAATGAAAATAACATCAATTAAGCTTCCTGATGCCTGGATAAGCTTTTTTAATCTTCGCCCTCCGATCCTTCTTTGTTATTGGCATTTCTTATTCCCATCTGCCTAAATGTAATGCCGTCTGCCTTTATCAGCTGATCTGAGGCCAGCTTTTGCAGAATGTGTTGTTACCCAGCAAGCAGTGCTTCTTTTGTAATCTAACGTTGCTCTCTCCCTCCCAACCAACCACCCCCACACCACCTCAACCCACCTTCTTCCTGCTACCCTAGCCAATGAGGACAGCTTGTCAGAGGTATGCTACTCCAATGTTTTGTCTTCTTTTTCTTTTCTGTTTTGTTTGTCCTTTGTTTCATTTCACTCAGGTCGCCCTTCTAAAAACTGCAGTATTGTGGAGTGGGGGCCCATCCCCCCAGCCACCAGCAGCCATCATTCCGCCTATCCAGACCTACAGCGGCCCACCACGGGCAGCCCATTCTCCCCTGCCCTTTCACTCACCCTTCCATCACATTCACCCTCACTCAGCCCCAACTCAGCAGGGGATGTAAGTAGCTGTGATAGTACACTACAGTTACTGAGACACAATTTTGGCTCTGTCCCAAATGCCGCCCTAAGCTCTTGCAGTCCTCCTCAGAGTCTACACTTTGGTGATGTAATGCCCCATAGACTGTTGGGTAATATCCTGATGTGGAGCACGCATCAGTCTGAGCTTGTAGTAGTGGTCACAAAGGGGAATTTGTGAGCACTATTCTGAACTTTTAAATGCAAACAGGGACACCCTACGATCATGTGGGTTTACAGACACACGCATCGCAAAAGTGCAAGTGCACACAAAGGTGCGCCATGTGGGACAGGGCCTTAGATTTCCCTATTCTAATATTCACTATGCATACCAACGACATCTAGTGGTAGCGGTGGTGAATTATAAGTCTCGGGAACTGAGAACCATTAATTGCTAGTTTATTGCTGTACGCTCTCACTCCTAAAATGTTTTACTTTAACGTCACTGTTTCATGATAGTCTATTTAGATTTTTTTCACTTTATATTAGGAATCACTTATAGGTTATATTCTTTCAACAGAGAGCGTTTATATGGATGTTTTTTAAAGAGCAAAATATTTCCAACACAACACAATAAAAAAAATTGTTAAATTATTAGATATTATGTTTTTGATTGGCAAGTCAATATAGAGGAATTAGCAAAAACACAACTTCCAATAATTCAAGAATGCAAAAACACTAGCAATCTGCATCAAGACTAAACAAGCTTTTGTAAGTTTAGCCTCATTTTTTCCACTTCATTCCGTTTAACATCTATTCATTCATTTTCCACATTCATTTTTTCAGTGTTTATTTTGTTGTATGTATGAATTTCATATTGTAGTGTATTTCAGTACTATACAGTGAACATGTTTTCTTTAGATACTGCAAAAAGAAGATGCTATTGAGTGGCCAGGGACACTTGCTATTGTCCATTCTTACATCTCATATAAAGCAGGTGAGTCTCCATACAACCGATGTTTGTAAACTAACAGTAAACTTACAATGATATAAGAGAGGCAATAAGTGCCAAGTAGAAAAGCAGTTTTAGTTAGAAGTATAATGGCATTTACTTACCTTATATGTCTCTTATACAAGATTAACATGTGCACTTGTTCCCTTGCAGCTAAAGAAGGAGAGAAAGATCGACTGGTGAGGTGGAGCACAGAGCTGCGACAGGAGAGAGAGTCGCTGGAAGACAGAGCGGGAGAGCTCAGCAACTCTATAACGGTAAGAACATGGTTAAGTTTGTACTACATTGTAAGAATAGCGAGTCACACTTCTAGATTTCTCTTTATAGCATTAGATTTAATAATCATGTAACTTGTTTTGCTATTACGTACCATTAACATTATCTTCATGATGCATTAAATTTGTATTTTGTAACTATAAAATTATGTGATTTTTGAGTCAACGTTGTATCCCCTTCCTGCACAGAGTTGTATGGATAGCAAAAACAGCGTATTGACCAAGCAAAAAGAGATGGAGACATCACTGGAGAAAATTCGAGGGCTGGTGCGTCTGATCAGAGGGCTCCAGTTTCCCCCCCTCTCTTACCCAGAGATCATCTCTCCTGTGGGCGTGGCTAACGGAGATGCGTACCACAATGGATCTTCCAATCCCACCAGCTCCAGCGCAGTCTCTACAGACACAAACAATAACACAAATAACACAACAAGCTCCTCCGAAGCTGCAGTTACAATTACAAGCGTAAGCGATACCTTAAACCAAACAGCCACAAATAACAACACGAGCAGTGAGGGAACCGAAGACGGCACACAAATAAAAAATGTGTCCAGAATCAAAGGTGAACCCACAAACAGCACAGCCTTCAGCAATAACAGCAGCATCCAGGGGGTTCCCAGTACTAATGGAATAGCGTCTGCAGGAGAGGAAAATATAAAAAAACACAAAAACAACAACAGTGACCTCAGCGTCATCCCACAAGCCCTCCTCGGCCCAATCGTACCCCTTACGGAAGTGACAGAGGGGGTTAAATAGCATCAGATACCCCACCGCCTTTGGAGCTTAATACGTGCCAGTTAACAGTATTGTTGTGTGTTTTTGTTTCATCTCTTGTATCTATGAGGGAAAGAAAATCCATAGTGCCATTTACTACATGCAGGAAGGAGGTTCCTAAAGTACCAGCAATGTGTATGCTATTGTATGCACACTGAAAAGATTTCTACAAAGAATAATGATATAGAAAATAAAAGAAAAGAGTAATAAAATTTAAAGATATCACACCATTGTGTGCCTGATAAAGTTGCCATAGCACCTCTGAGTGGGAAAGCTTACGAAGGATGGGATGATGGTCTCGTTCCTCTATCCCTCTGGTAGATGAGTAGTGCAGCTTCCTATCAGGTCCTGTAGCTCTGATCTAAGACATAAGATATGAAGTATTGAGGAGTTCGGTGTCTGTTTTGTCTGTGAAATGCAGCCGAGGTGCAGTTGTTTTGTCTAGTTTTGCGTTGTTGTGTCTATTTCTAAGGCTCCAGAGCAGAACATGGAGCATAAAATATGTTATCACACATAAAGGTCTTCCAGACGTTCTGCTGGAGATTTAACGATTATCATTTGCATTAGTTTATTTCGTAGTGTTTTTAAAAACTGAAACATTTCTGTAAATATGTTTTGGTATTTTTACACATGAGGTTATTTATAATTTGTTTTTGTCTTGAAATATTCTTCGGTTTTGTTCTGCCAAATAATTGATGCCACAGGGAACTGTTATTTTGTGTTACTCTGAACATTAAATAGATATTTATAAGTAGTAGAATAGTATTTGTAGTGTCAGTCCTGAATTGTCTGTGAGGTAAATTCTGACCATGCCTTATGTACTGAACAGATGTGATTTAATGAGAGCGCAGTTCTATCTCAGTCACTGATCATTTTTAACAGTAGGGAATGATTTGAGACATACTGATCTCTCTCGCTCCATGGAAACTCCATATCCACACCCAGGGGAGTGTAGCAGGGGTCTCATGCCTTGTCCAATAACTTCCTTAAAGGAATCCTTTTTGGCGTTCACACATGCAGTCAAAGTGTCCCATAAAACCAGTGTGCCAGTAATGTTATGCTTACGGGCCGATTTAAGGGCTTCTGTTCTGTATCATTTTAAAAACAGTGTCACCTTACCCGGTGGTCACTATTTTGTAAACCTGTCCAAAAGCACAACAGAGCAGGCATAAGTTACATGCCTAGTACCACTATTTTAGTCTCCTTTGGGCTGTTATCAAAGTGCATTTCATTACTCAACCTGTATCAGAGCTCTTGGTGCCCTTTCATCACTGTATATTTCAAATCAAGCACAGAGAAAAACACACCAGACCGCTGAGATACAGTCATGGTACTGTAGGTTAAACACTGTATCATGTTGACACTTTGATAGTGTTCAAGAAAGCACAAGAACTAATGCAGAAACACATTGGTGTCAAACACACGGGATGCATTGCTGTTGATAATAGACAGAAACATCTACAGTGTTTATATCTTCATTTCAGGTTTGTGAGTGTGTATGTCTTTTCTGTGCTAAACAAGAAACAAGTTCTGGCCTGCAGTAGCCTCGGTGTATTGGTTGCCTTAAGTTCTATAGAAAATGTTAGGCTGTTTCATTGTAGTGTTGTCGGTGTGTTAGAATCAGTTGTCAGCATAATGAGTGAGATCTTCCCTTTCATGAAACAAAATCTACTTTATCATCCAGTGTCTAATCATTCTGGTTGTGGATGTTACTGAGCTGTTAGTGAGGACCGGCACTGCCTAGACTGATTCTAACCAATACACTTTCAAGTGCTTACATCTTATAACAAAACACAACACAAATCGCTGGTATAGTCTTTCACCTTTTTGAAAAACACTTTATTTTTAATTATTTTATCTGATGGGTGTCTGCCCCCTTTTTACATCACATCTGAGCTTTCAAATATGTTTTTAAAGATATATTATTTCAACAAAATCACACACGTTCACACATTATCTATGGATAAGTTAATACTAAAACATTTTATCACTATTGCAAAAATTCCAAAGTGAAATCCAGAGAAATATGTTTAAACTGCATTCTCTTTAGTGGTTTAGTGGTATGTCAGGTTTTCTAGTTGTGTAAAAAAGGAAAAGGGTCTCCCCTATATAAATGCTCATCAGATGTGACATTTGCAAATGCCATGTCCTGTTCTGCTAGAGCCAAGAATCCTAAGGCCAGATGTGGCTAATAGGACTGACAGTGGTTCTGTGACAGATGTAGGGAATCTACTGTGTTCCCACATCCATGTGACTTACACAAGAGAATTGGGTATTGTGTGTAAAACCTGATTTCTTTAGATATTAATGTTTACCGAGAGCTCAGGCGTTTGTTCATGTTTTCAAGATGAGCATAATAATGCTTATGATTCACGTTTTTACACCTCATGCTGTTACCTCATACTGGTTGATAAAAACCCTCAAGTAAAATCAAGGGAAGATTTTTGCAAAAGAAAATAACACTGCTTAATCTAATGTCCTAAACTATAAATTAAAAACACAATTTACATTAATTTGTGTATAAAGAGTGTCTAGATTCTTTCATAATAGTTTTTGAAAAATGTATTGCCCTTTTGTTTTTATTTACATTTCTACAGTTTTGTATGTTTCGTTTGTTAATCTTGCGTGTTGCCTGTTTACCTTTTCTCATAGAAGTCCATTTGTAAGTTATTTGAATATATAACTTTACAATTTTTTTCTGTTGATGAGGCTGGATATTACTGGAGCGTTTGATCAATTTGTATTTATTTATTTTTTATCATTTTTGCTAAATAAAATTGTAAATTAAATTAGGTTTTTCATTTGTTTTAAATAATGACTGACAGATATAAATTAGATCTTAGGTATATAAGATTAAATGTAAACAGTCTACAACTAGACATTTAAGTGGTACATGCACCATACAAATAAAAATACAAACATTAGTGTTAGATTGTACTGTAACCTACAGCACAAACATTCACCTTCCACACCATTGGATGTAGAACATCCAACAATATATCTGCCTTAAAAATATAACAACATAAAATTGACTACCTCTTGTTCCCCTTGACATTTCCATCTCAAGAAGGCAATTGAGAGTGAAACTGGGTTGAGAGAGCACTCAAGGATCACAAATCATAAGACAGATCAGCTCCTTTGCCCAGTTTATGCATAATTTATTAACACAAAAACAAGCCGATTAGAATATCTAAAATTACCTTAGCACCAACAAATTAAGACAAGAATATTTCTCCCACATAAATCTATGTGGCGTATAACTAGTTAAATCTGAATTTAAAAATGATTTTTTTTTTTACATTTGAAATAAAAATGTATTAGTATAACACAGTATAACAATTACAGTGTTTACCACTAAGTATTGCTTGGGGGCTGGACTACCTGTTTGTCTGAACAATGAAAAAGTGTGTTTGGGGAACAGGTTTGGGGTATTTTTGGCACAGAAATGACATACTGCACCTTTAAAAACAATGCTACATTTTGTTGCTTTACTTCTGGCATAAACACAAACACATATAGATAAAACTGTCTACGACAGTACTTGAAAAACCAGTAGGCACTTATTAAAGCCACATTGTTCTTAACTGCATTTAATCCTCCTGGTTACCACTGCATGGTTTTACTCCGTGTGAGTTTGTTTTTGAGTGCGTGTCTCATCTGCAGCATACGTGAGCGCTTGTCCATCGCCAGCAGGTGACGCTGAAACTCCTGACGCACTTCATGCACCAGCTGACCGAATGAAGCCTCCACTGCCGAGGTGTCTTCTGCTACAGACAGCTCAAAGAAACTGCACCTGTAAAATTACACCAACAGTAAAATTACACTTTTTGATATTCTAAAATGATCTGCCAGATAAGCAACGACAACGTCCCATTAAACAATTCAGTTGTAACAGTTTCAAACATATTATCATAGGATAAAAACCTTTAGAAGAGTGTACTGACCTCAGTTCTGAGGCCAAAGCCTGTCCCTCATCTGTCCTCACCACTCGCCCATTCTCCATGTCACATTTATTAGCTACAATGACTGTTGGAATGCCTGAAAATAACACAAACACAGAATGATTTAACGAATGCAGTGTAGTTCAGACAAAGAGCAGACTATTATAAAAATGACAGCGAGGGGAGATGAACAGTATCGTAAAAAGTGGCCGTGTTGTCATGGAATCTTTGTCCCCCTCTGGATCTCTTGCAACGTATTTATCCATCACACATTTACTAACTTACAGTTATGCAGTGTACTATATTAAGAGAGTCAAACAGTTCGTGCCTGAGGTGAAACCTCAGAGACCTATTAAGGCAGAGCGAGTCATATTAATGAATAACAGTGGAGGGTCCATACACAAACAGAGACACTTTTCATGACCAACATGGCTATGATTCAATTATCATTAAATACAAAATGATTTGTCACTTTCACAGTCTGATTGAAGAACAGTCTTACCGAGTGTTTGTTTAATGTGATCAATCAGTCTCTTCAGGCGAGATACAGCCTCAAAACTGCTGCGATCCGTCACGGAGTACATGATCAGAAACCCATCGCCCCATTTAATGGAACTTTCCAGAGAGGACACCGCAGATCCAACACATTCCTAAACACACAGACTGACACAGTTGAGTATTTCATCACTTGTTACATGGGATGAGGTAAGTGAATGTCTAAGATGATGTAATAATGCAGGTGATAAACGTCTACGCTTTCACGGAGAGCACAAAGATGTGATCTTAGTGCACACACACCTAAACTCCGTTTTCTAATTCTCTCATACAAAAGGTAACTTCAGCCTAACACATGTTCTATTTTGTAACATGATCAATGGCAAGGCGAACTGTTAAAGCCCCTCAGGCAGCCTGAGATTCAGTACAAGAGACATGAAAGGAATGGAACGGCTCAGAGAGTCCTGCATCTCATCAGCCGTTTGAAAGATCATCCCATTGTCTTTCTTTGTAATGGTGGATAAATGTGCCTGTAAAACAGCAGCAGATGCACAGCGGCAAGAAGACAGACCCTTAATAGGTAAGAAGCAGAATACAACACAGCAACATCCTGTCAGATCTAATCTCAGACATGTTGTACCTTATTAACAGTGTCTAAAATCTCCAGCTCAATCGGCTCTTTATCCACGATTTTCTGACACCTGTAAGTGACCTCTGAAATAAACACAAAATGTTATGTGATGCAAGAGTACAGAACCTAAAATTTAGTATCAGTAGACTTTAAGGGACAGTTCACCAAAAATATGAAAATTCTATGTATGGGTTTTTTCTTCTGCAGAACACAAAAGAAAATATTTTGAAGAATGTTGGTAACCAAACAACATTGGCCCTCACTGACTTCCATTATATGGACATAAAATCCCATTTCTCAAAATATCTTTATTTGTGTTCACAAGTTCTGAACAACGTGATGGTGACTCATGTATATGTATATAACTGTGTTACCTCTTTTATGTTCATACTCTCCAATGAAACGTTTAGTTATAAATCTGACACACAGAGCTGGAATATAAAGAACAGAGAAAGTTACTTAGAAAGTACTCTAACGTATTTTCTATATTCTAACAATGTTTAATAATTATCTAATAAAGCTCTGCAGAATTACCCGTCTTCCCACAGTTATCTCTTCCTAAAACCACCAGCTTTGCCCTCGTCATCTTCCGTACTGATTCTGTCATTGTCACTGCGGGTAAAGTGGACATGTGGATGATATTACAAATAATATACATATTACATATAACAAATAAGATGCATAACAATAATAATAAAATAATAATAATACTTTTGAAGTCAGGTAAAACGAGTGCAGCGAATAGTAAACGTTTGTAACTTTTTTTTTCATTTTTCATTTAAGTATCTACAATCACCTGCAGAAAAAAGCAGCAACATCAATTCTGAGCTTAGATTAAGGCATTAGATCAAAGAAAACAACAAAATCCCACAGGAACACTTACTCTGTTCTCGAAAGTTATTAAAAGTGCAAAACATAACCATTCAGTAAGCAGAAGTGAGCAGTGGATCTCTGTATCACGGTGGTCCAGTGGAGGCTGTAGAGGAGGAGCAGTGATAGCAGATAGAGAGTAGCAGACTCTGGGTTTGTGCTCTCCGTCTGTCTCCCTTTAGTAATGACATTAGAGAATGAGCACACACACTGAGGACAGGACGTCATTGTTCACCGCGGTCTCTCTTCTTATTCCACACATTCATCACCGGCCGAGACTGTGAGTCTCATTAAACAACCAGCTGATTTATCGCCTTTGACAGTCAAGCCTCCGGAGCAGCTCTTACCGCCAACAATACCATTCATTAACCCGAGCTAAATTTAAAAGCTTTTTATTTTTGGATTGATATATCTTTTACTCAGAACATCATGTGGGAGGACAAAAATTTCGTTAAGTTTTCCTGACGAGGCACTTATCAAAATGAAATGTCATAAATTACAGTATTACATTTTTATTAGGTTTGGCTTGATTGGAAATAAGCTATTAGAAGCAGTTATTGGGAGAAAACACGTTGCGAGAAATTGTTTACAAATTATTTTTCAGATCTAACAAATTATTTTTCAGATGTTATTGTTTAACCTAACAATAACAAACTAAAGGTAAAACACAATAATGATATTACAATGACCTATAAAAGTTTTATTTCTATTACTATCTCTGTATCGCCATCACAGTTACAATTTTGTTTATTTCTAAATCAAGCAATATCTTTCAAACCTGCAATTCTTGAGTTCACAAGGACCACAACAAAGATTGTGCTGTTAGCAATCATAACAACATAGAAGACAACACCACACAGTGTGAAACAGTGAATCCCACATACCATCCTAGCTAAAATGATTTTGGATGAGTTCCTGTCTTACACTCAGAGCCTCTGGGTCAACAATATCAGTAGGATAAATATCCTCCTCGGACTGGTCTGTGGCCTCAGTCCTCTCAAATGTCCAGGCATCAAGGCCAGACTGCAAAGAAATGTTATGTAGAACGCAACATGCCTGAATGATACGGGAGCATTTCTCTGGGGAATACTGCAGGTAACCTTTTGCTCCATCCAGGCAGCGGAAACGTGTCTGAATGGCTCTAAATGTGCGGTCCACAATCTCATGCGTTGTTGTGTGGGCCAGAATAAAGCGGTAGTCAGCTGGAGATTCTGGGCTCTGCACTGGAGTCATCAGCCACTTCTTTAAAGGGTAGCGGTTATCACCTGCAGGAGAAGAAAGAAATTAGATTTTTTTGGCAATGTTTAGAAAAAGTCACAAAAACAGAGAAACAAAACAAAAGGTCTCACCTAAAAGCCAGCCGTCGACATTATCCTTCTCTTCAAACAGCTTTGACACACTTGACTGCTTAAAGACGGCTCTGTCTGTGAGACTACCCGGCCAATGTGTCTCAGCACTTAGCAACAAGCCTCTGGCATCACATACTAATTGGCAATTGATGGAGTGAAATCCTTTTTTATTCACATATGAAGAGTCATCTGCGTTGGGTGCTTTAATGGCTATATGTGCACAGTCCACAACTCCTATAACATTAGGAATTCCTGCTATTCTGTAAAACTCCTCTTTAGTCTGCTGCTTGGTTGCCTCATCCCTCGTAAAGCCAATAAACTCTGGTGCCTTCTCAATCAAAGCGTTAGTGACATTGGAAACACAGCGACTCATGGAGGCCTGGCTGATGCCAATCGCATCTCCCATCTTGCTCTGAAAGGATCCTGTTGTGTAGAATCCCAAAGCAGCAAGTATCTGAACATCTGGGCTTATGGCTCTTGACCTCTGTGTGCGCCTCAACAAATCGTCCTTTAACAGTTCCACCAGGTAATCAATGAACTCACGTGGAAAACCAAATGTTGTCAGCAAAATTCATCTGACACTGTTTCAATATCAAATCGATCAAGTGTTTTCTGCCCACGACCATGCAGCAGCAGGTCACAGTCTAGGATTGCAATAGAGATTGCCATTCTACATCATTCAGGACGACCTATGGGCAAATGGCAAGCGTAAATGTCAATAAGTGAAATAAAATGTCATTTAATGTCATGTCAATAACTGAACCAAAACATACCAATAAACATCAGGCGAGTTTTATGTTATATATGAATTAATGTCATAAGCGTTGAATTACAGAATAAAATCATTGGGTGTAACAATATAACATCGCTAACCTAAAATGTGCACTTATGCATAATTTTTACTTGCATAATGCGAGGCTGCTTTACATAAACATGATCATATCTAGTTCAGATCACATATTATAGAAGAATTTAGCATACAGAATTTAACTGAACTGGTTTTAATAAGTCAGACTTCCGTCTGGCTATGCCATTTTCTATCACAGATCACTGAACGAAAGTTTGTAAATACACTCTTTCACATCAAACAACTGATTATGAGATAAGCACACAATTAATAAAAAAAGCTTTTCTACTTAAAATCAGTAAGTTATTACCAGCACCGGAGATTGTTTGTGTACGCCGCCGACGATGAAATGTGACGTCATCCGTGTGGTTCTGCTTTTTAAGCTCCGCACTTTCGATATTACAGTTAGCTGTTTGACAGTAACATTTACAGCGAAAGCAACATTTATTACAATATAATTTTTATAAAACATATCTTCTTAATTTCACGCAGATTTAACCATATTTCACAATATAACGAAAGGGGTGTTGTTGAATCTGTCTTGCGAACACGTCATTCCTGACCTAGCCAAGAAGCAAAATAAACAAAAATGGGGCGACTGTCAGTGTGTGGCGTTGCGGTGTTATGATTCTTTAAAAATACAGGATCGATTAGCCTTTATTCTATCGCTTCACACAATCAATTACGGCGTACTGGACAGTTAACATCATATTTTAAGTGTTAATAGTTGAATCTCGTCTCTGTGATGAGCTGTAAGTATGTGCGTGTGTTTTGCTAAAGCGTTAGCCTGGGCATACAGTATAAAACCAACTGACATGTTTCTTTAACGATTGCTAGAAAAGAATGACAGGTCTGCTCTTTTAAAATCTGTCGAGGCAACTCACAGCCAGATAAGCTGGCAGTTAGTAGTTGACATTTATTGTCATAAATGTATTATAAACATACTAATGCTTTGTTGTTGTGTTTACTTTGAGTATATGTATAAATACTTGAGCTGTCATAGAGATGCGATAGAAGTGCGAAAATTATTTTTGTTTAAATACATCACATTTTTGGAGGAAAATCTTTGAGTAAAGTGTTTTTACTTTTGTACATCTCAGGCTCGTGTGACAATGGATAGTGATCTGAGCCCACAGGACAAGAAAGACTTGGATAAATTCATTAAATTTTTTGCTCTGAAGGTATCTGCATTAATCACTCAACAACAATACCAAGGGTTTGTAGTGCATTAATGAACACTAGGAATCCCAGTTGACAGGGTGATGATGTCTCTGTGGGTGTCTTTCAGACAGTGCAAGTCATTGTTCAAGCACGGCTTGGGGAAAAGATCAGCACTTGCTCATCTTCATCACCAACAGGTTCAGACTGGGTAAGACATGCCCAGGATGCTTCTTTGATAAATGACCTGTTTTCTTTATCATAACTAAGATGAAATCTCTGTTTATTCTTCTCTTTCAGTTCAATCTGGCAATAAAAGACATCCCTGAGGTGACTCATGAAGCAAAGAAAGCCCTTGCCGGACAACTGCCTGGTATTGGCCGGTCCATGTGTGTGGAGATCTCTCTCAAAACCTCAGAGGTCCAGTCCTTTTTCACTTTATCACTGTCAATATTATATCAGTATTATGATACAATAAATTAAGCTCAATTCTATAAATGCTTCACTTGGTGAAGAGATATTTACCTGGGATTAAGCAGTTATGTTTACCCATGCAGGGGGACTCCATGGAGCTTGAGACATGGTGTTTGGAAATGAACGAAAAGTAAGCACACTTTTTTTTCCACTCACACAAACAGAGGAAAGCGTTCACCTGTCACTTATGTACAGATGGATACATTATCAACAAACCAGTGTTTGTTATACCAACAGTTAGGTAATGTCTGCAGTAAATAATCTTTTTTCCAGGTGTGATAAGGACATTAAGGTGTCCTATACAGTTTATAATCGACTGTCTCTGCTGCTCAAGTCTTTACTGGCCATCACCAGAGTGACACCTGCTTACAAACTTTCACGTAAACAAGGCCATGATTATGTCATACTGTACAGGTACGTCATACATTTGCTGTCTCTCAACCCATTTTTAGAAGCTCGCTAATACCTAATACAATATTTCATGCGGGCAATACAGGGTGTCATGTGTATAATTATTTCTATGTATTTGATAGGATTTATTTTGGTGATGTCCAGCTGTCGGGTCTCGGGGAAGGTAGGACCATAAGGGACCAACTTAGAAAAATAAAGGACATGTAGGTGTACTATGCAGAGCTTTGTATTTGTTCATATTTTCCCTTTCTTCCTGCAGGTTTCCAGACAGTGCGAGTGGGTATTGTAGGCACTCCTCTAGGCACCATCACTTTGTCCTGTGCTTACCGTACTAACCTGGCCCTCATGTCTTCAAGGTATACATTACAACTTCCTGTATGCAACTCATTTAAAAGGTGAAATATTTTTAGGTTGTTGAATCTTTGTGGTGCTGTGATTATATAGGATGTTCTTTTTTTAACTTATTTTACAGGCAGTTTGAGAGAACAGCCCCCATTATGGGTATTATTATTGATCATTTTGTGGAGCGTCCTTTTACTAATATGGCACACATGCATCCCTGCAGCTACAGGTACACTTCACACAAAATAAATCAGAGTCACGGTATGGCTACATCATTAAATATTTTTATTTATATGCTATAATTAAATATTCAACTCTCAGTCCGCTGGTAGCTGGTTTACTCCGTACTGATAGAATAGTGATGTAAACTGACATCTCACCTAATCTTGTTACTCATACCATCTCTCTTCACATTTCTGTCTCTCAGAGCCCCTGGAGATGATGATGCAGGGGCCTATGCAGGAATAGAAGATTCACAGGAGGTGTGCACTACGTCCTTTTCCACCTCCCCACCATCACAGGTAATCACCTGCCCATCTGTTCCATCAACTGTTAACCTTCTTTAGTTTCTTCACACAGGTGAAACTTTGGCACTTGTGCGGTTCGACCTGTCATTTAGTGACCACATGTTACCCTCTCATAATCAAATGTTTTATCTTCAGTGTCTTTCAGCAGTTCAATACGGAACAGCTTTCATTTATATGTGACTCTGACTTTGTTCCAACATTAACGCATTGCAACAATCCCTTCAGTGTTTGTCTTTGTTCTTTTCTTTTATGTTTGGTTAGTCTTGTGTCTTGCTTTTGTGAAAGTGTTGAGAGGTTCAGATCCCCACATATAAGATCACAGCTAAATAAGTCAGTGATGCTCATTTATGTCACCATGGCACCAGATTCTTTTTCTCCTCATTATTTCTTCCTGTGTTAGTGCTTTTATTTCTGTCCTTGTTTTTCTATCTTTTCTTTCTTTCTTTCTTTCTTTTTTTTTTTTTTTTTCTTTCTTTCTTTCTTTCTTTCTTTCTTTCTTTCTTTCTTTCTTTCTTTCTTTCTGTGTGTATGTAGTGTGTGTGCACTGTAAGTCAGGCACATTTTAAGACACCTAAGCCGGCTCTGATGGCCACGCTGAAGGTTCCCCTCATGGGGCTTGGCATCTCACAGCAAGTGAGTCCAGTGTGTGTGATGCGTGTGTATGCGCATGCAGCTGGTCATTTAAAAACGGAGTGTGTGTGGCCTTCCCCAGTAACCCCTAGTCTACTGCTTATCCTTCATAACCTCTTATAACCTTTTTAGAGGGTTATACAGTATCACCAAAGCCTAAAATACATCTTTTGAGCACCATTCAGGAAAAAGCACACCACAGTCACTGCTGTCTTCTCCTTGAGCTCACCTGCCTGCAATTTTGTTTCAAGCATTTGTGTGTTTGCTGGGACACACCTTTTTATTTCTTCCCTTAACTCACTGTTTTGCAATGAGGTTTTCAAAGAATAAGTAACGGTTGAAATGGTATTAGTATTTCTCTGTCTGTGTCTCACAGCTGTACAGCTCTCGTCTGTCATATCAGACTCCTGCCCTGGGAACTGTGGATTTGTGCCATCCCACAGCTTGTACCGCTGCTGCACATCCTCACCAGGTACTGCAAAAAAACACATATACATCTGCAGACGTTATGACCATCATCCCCTCAGATTTGTTTGCATCTTTGTGTGTAGTTCACATTTTCTTAGGTGACAATGTGTGTGTCTCTTTCTAACCAGATGGTTGTGCCCGGTAAAGAGGGTGGAGTCCCGCAGGTGCTGGCACAACCTAATCATGGCACTGCAGCTGATCATGGTCGTATCCCTTCATGCCCTGCTGGACAGTCACCGCAACCTACCCCACCCTCATCCAGCAGCAAGTGAGTGTGTGGCAAGATTGCAAAATTTGGCTGAATAATTTTTCATTTTGTCAAATAAAAAAAATAATTCTATGCTTATGTTTTTGTGCGTATGTGTCTGTGGTAGTGAGGTGAAGAGTGTGTCGCCCTCTGATGCTCCAGAAACAACCTTCACAAGAAAAGTTGGAGCTTTTGTCAACAAAACCACCACTCAGGTCAGAACACACACTTGGATAAATAGATAATACTTCATAATTGCATTCAGCACAAACATTATAACATCAGTAATTCATTTACGTTCAATTAAGCTGATTAAAATGATTCCTAGATTGGTATAAATATTCCTTGTATAGCATTGCATATATTTTAATTCATACAATATGTATGTTTAGCATTATTAATTGTTTGCTAGTGATTCCTTAATGTTGTATTTATAATACGTTATAAAGTTTTTATATACGTTTTAAAGTGCAAATTTTTTTTCACACACATTTAGAGAAAGTCACAACGTAAAGGTAAAATGTGATTCTGATGTTTTGTATGTAACTCAGGTGACAACAACTGGCCTGGATCTCCCTTTTGCTGCATTTGCTCCAAGAGCATATGACCTAGAGGACAATGACCCAATGGTATTAAAACCTAAAAACTTTATATTCTACGTTAAACAATAAATACACATTCATAGTGCATAGTGCAGTTGCATGTCTGTAAGATTTGACCACATTAAAGACACTGTTAAACTTATTGTGCACAAAAGATGAAATCTGTGAAACATTAGTGGAAATAAGGAATAAATTCTGATGGAATTAATACGTGAATGAAGGGCCGAGCAAAGATTTGTGGAATTTAAAAAAATAAATAAAGAATAAAGAAAAACATGATGAAGAATTCCTTGAACTTGAAATAAATCTGTAGGAGGGGAACAGATCACTCAGTCCTCTTACATCAAAATTTCAAGGAATCATTTCATCATACTGCATGGATGGATGATTTTACTCAATAAATCTTGCAGTCTTTAACTAGGTAGGGAATATATCTTGATGCTACACTGTTTCACACAGTGTTTATCTCTGTCTGTAGATCCACCCTCCTTCATCTCCGGCCCCTTCATCCCCTCTTCAGGGCAGCCTGCACTCGAATAGCTCAAGCCACAGTGGAGGACAGCCACAAGATGACTTTGTCATGGTTGACTTTGTAAGTGGACCAACACATAATAAAACAATGTGAAAGAAAGGGTTGGCTTCAATCTACACATGTTGATGAATATATTTTCCTACTGTGTAATATAATAATGACAGAGAGAGGGACTGTATCCATTTATGCGATTTTATGTAAGTCAAAGGATTGACGGCAAAAGGGTTTTTTATCAGGCCCTCAACAGTGCATCTAGTGATCCGGAAGTCAATTATTCATCAGATAAGAAGCATAAACTCTTGAGCTGAGAGAGAAGGCTGTGCCATTGATGTTTAATAAATCTAACACAGACTCATTTTACTTTAGAAATTCATTAAGTTTGAAGATTTTGAAGCTTTCTAGTTGATGTTTGTCCCCAAAGAGACCAATTTGTTCATGTTCATTTTAAGTCTGTTTCTAAAAGAATATTCATTTCAGTATGTTGATCAAAGCTGTAGTAAATCAATACATGTGTTGTTGATGATAAGTCCATCATGTGAATTAGTGTGAATTCTGTATTGATCTGAATAGAAACCAGCGTTCTCCAAGGATGACCTTTTGCCAATGGACCTGGGTACTTTTTATAGAGAGTTTCAGAATCCACCTCAACTTGCGAGTCTGTCCATTGATGTCAGCGCTCAGTCTATGGCAGAGGACTTGGTAAAAACACGCACATATTCTCCTTACAGCACATACTTAACATTTTTGCAACATATTTGCAATTTATATAGGGAAGGTTGACCTTTAAACAAGAACATTTCTAGCAAACCTGACAAAAAGCATTAGAAACGCTTGTATTGCAGTTGTATTGCACATAACCATGGCTACGTAAAATATTGTCTAATATTAGTATTTATATAGGTGTATTTAAATAAGCATTTTCAAGTCAATGATAAAAGATTTGTGTGATTACCATATTGTTAAATTACTTCAAATATTTATTAAATGTTTGTGTATTGTCAAAACAATACAAAAAATCTTAAAATAAAAAATTCTGTATTTTACTTTTATGCATTTTCAATGTACCGAAAGTCACTTTGGAAAAAAGCTTCTGCCAAATCCATAAATGTGAACGTATCATTCAGCTAATTATAGTTGACCCTAATCTGTACACATGGGTATTAGTTATTTACGGGACAAGCATATTTCTAAAGCCATATTCATTTAGTGACAACCATATTTACATCTTTGCAGGATTCTCTACCAGAGAAACTGGCCATTTATGAGAAGAACATTGACGAGTTTGACGCATTTGTGGACACCCTACAGTAGATCAGAGCAGAGATTGAATCCTTCAGAACTCCTTTACTATTCTTGTATTCTGCGGCAAAGCATCTTTCAGTGGATGTCTTTAACCATGTTTTATGTCAGTTTAACCTTGAAAAGTAAGCAATCACCAGAATCATCATTAGGGAAAAATTAGGTTTTGGGAAAATCCATAAACTTGCTAAAAATCATCTGTTAAGAAACAGAAAAATGACAAACCCACATTTGTATTTATTAAGATGGCAGGCAGAACCTTGTAAATAAATTTCACTGTAATGAATGTATAAAACCTGACCTGTACTTCAGCATCACACAACACGTCCAGCACACTGGCTCATCACTAAAGCAGATTTCTGTCACTGTAGCACTGACGCCATCTGAAGCCTCCAATATGTCCAGTTTGTAATTTGAACGACACTATAGTGAACACCGACAACAGCGATTTGTGAGTCTGTGTCCGCTTATCTGCTTCTTGTAAATGCCAAAAAAATGTTACTTTACCTTTTTATCCTACACCTTCGCTACACGTCAGAATTTTAAAGTGCGGAGAATGTTTATCGTGTTTTTCTTTCTTCGATTCTATATTGAAAGCTTTATGTTGGAGCGTCATTTAGGGCTGGACCTTCTTTTATTGTTTAAGTGTTTTATCCCCTTCACTTTGTTAATATGGCATGTAAATGTTGTGTATTAAAAGGATTTATTTCAGACAAGTTTGAATGTTTTCTTTTATGCCGAACTAGTAACAAAGGGTCTCTTGCAGGCGAGTTTACGAATTACACTATGGTAAAGGCCGAGCTTATGAGCCTTTGTTTGTTTCACGTTCGCCCAATAGTGATGCGAGGGCATGGCTCATAAATATTAATTAGGGTAAGTGATTGGATGGTTATCGAGCAGTGTAGGCGTTGGCTATTGTAATATTCATAAGCGCCGTAACCATAGTAAAACCTGTACAGCGGTCGCAATGCAATAATAGACACTTACCTCCATATTAGGATAACTCCGTGTTGTTTTGACAGCAGTTGAGCAATGTTTTTCTGTCGTCTAGTTGTTTGTCCACATAAAAACCCAAATGACTACTTTGCAGAGCACTGTTCCCTGTTGACAGAAGCGACCCACGGTGGAATTTTAAGCACCTAGGAGAGTTTTGATAACTTATTTATTTGTCATCGGATTACGTAACGTGGTAAGTCACGTATGCTTTCTTTACTTTAAAGTGTGTACATTGTGCTCACACATGTGCTTGTTCTCTACATAACAAAAGTCGCGGTTTATGCTATATAACTATGAGCATGAAACAAGTTTTGGGTTAATATCTTATCATATTCATTATCATTGCTGTTAAGTACAGTGACCTATTACAATGTTACAGTGTTTATTCTTGCTGTATGGTGAGTTATTTGTATGTTTTTGTTATAGAGAACAAATGCTGTGCTCCTTTAAAGATCACATTTGGGAGAGTTGGGAGTGGGATTCAGCCAGTAAATCCCCTGATGCTCAGCTGTCACCATGTCGACAGGCTGTTTATTTTCATGTCAGCCCTCTGCTGGACAGTCAGGGTACTGCAGGGGTCAGAGGCACCAAAGGTGAGTGAATCCATTTTTAACTAGTAATTGTTTTGTTATGCTCTAGTGGAGTATTGTGAAAATGATAACTGTTGTGCAATCATTTGCTGATTTCACCAGTTATTGTTATTGTGGAAGGTTTTACTCATGGTGAGCATTACTGGGAGATTGAGTTTCTTGAACCTCCATATGGATGCTCTGTGATGGTGGGCATTGGTACCCAAAATGCACTGCTGCATGCAGGGGACAAAAGATTTATTAACCTCATAGGTGAGTACAATAAGGTTCATGTCTGTTGTTATTTAACAATTTTCTACAATTATCACCAAAACTTTAAGCAGGTAATCAGATCATCTGTTTTTAATGTGCTGATCTGCCTAAATGTCCTCTCCTGCCAACATGGAAAGAATTGCTTGCTGTGTAAAAGATGATATAGACTTGTGTCTTTGTTGAAAGGCATGGACAGTCAGAGTTGGGGACTGTCATACAAGGGCTTCGTCTGGCATAATGGAAGGAGTCATAAGTACACCGAACCTTTCTACGACAAAAATACAGTCATTGGGATGCTGCTGGACCTTAATGCTGGAACACTGACATTCTACCGAAATGGTGTAAATCTTGGGATTGCCTTTACAGGCCTGAAACAGGTAAAGAAGCATGTTAACAATGAGCAGGTGTAGGCTGTTCTGTCAACATGCTGAAGGCATTAAAAAATGTGTTTTTCTTGCAGATCACCAAAGCTCTGTATCCTCTGGTAAGCTCCACTGCCCCTGAAACCGAGCTTCAGCTGGGTTTGCGAACCCAGAGAATCTCCTCCCTACAAGAGCAATGCTTACATATCATCACACAGAGCCTTTCACATTACACACATGCATACAAATTACCATTGCCCAAACCCCTGCTTTGTCAAATACACACACATGCACATACATAAGTTATGATGTTTTTTTGTTGTTTATTTACAACACATCATTCACACACTTAACAAAAATCATAGCAACAACCTGTCCAGATTTTTTACAGTGCTACAGTGGCAAGAATGGTGCATTAGAAATGTATTATCATTGTACAGAGCCTACCTTAAACTGACTATTTTTTTAATGTATCAATACTATAAAAAGCTACTCACCAAAACTGATGAATAAAACTACATATGTGACCTTGTCTGTGAAAACCAGGCTAAAGTCTAAAACATTTGAGATAACGAGCATCAAAGTTAAATTTCACCTATTATTTTTACTACGATTCTGATCTTTGACATGTCATTACTCAGTTAATATTGAAGATATCAAGGTTATATTTTCACAGAATGTTCTTTACGCTATGTAGGATGATTTTATGTAGAAAACAGTAAATCACAAAAAAATGACTTTAGCTGGGGTTTCACAAACGGTGAATATTGATGTGTCTTGAAATTCTGTGGGTGCAGCTAATTATATGGAATCATGTAGAGAATGTGTAAAAAAATTTAATTTGCCTAAATGACTTGCCCCAGTTGCCTTTAATTAGTGTACTGGAATATATTTAGTGAAAATTATGAGTATGATTTTATTGAATTTTCAGTAATAGAATATTATTATTTTTATGAGGCTGCTTTGCTATAGTGCACATTATACATATGAAAATTGCTATAGAAACAAAACGTGATATATTTATCTGTAATTGACAATCATTTTATTGTACTCTGTGTATTAAAAGCCAAACAAATGTTGGTGTTGACATAAAACTGTTGAAAGTGTTATTCCCACCACCCTGGCTATAAGTTTAAACTAAAACAAAGAAAAAGCACCTCCACCATCTCAATACAATTTATTACTCTGAATTCACAAAATGTACAAAAGTAAAGATTTCAAAAGCAAAACATTTTAACAGCCAAACTGGAAGAAAAGAATCTTCACATAGAAGTGATGCAAAGTTCCACCTGGAAACCAGAAATACACATCTACAGTACAGATAAACAGATAGGCATTGATACAGACACAACAAAATGGCACAGAGTTTACAGATCTGTCCAGAAGAGGGGAATTAAACAGCTAATATCATCGCCAGTTCACTTCAGTAAGGCACACAAACACGTGGGATTTGCTAAAACTATTTAAGCCACTGGTCCACATATCAATGATCAGATGCATTGACATGAAAAGGACGTTTAAATGAAGACACGGTTACAATTCAATATCAAGTCATATGACACTTAACTTAGTGCTAAATAATTATTATCCAAGTACCTGCTTTATGGTTCTTATGGACTATGGTTCTTACCTCCTTTGTGCAAAATTCAGACAATTTCATATCTATTCATGATCAATTAAAGCAAATGAGGGACTCCAACTCTACGTTTAAAGCCTTGTAAAAGAACGGACATGTTGTACTTGGTTGTGCTGTAGAAATACGCCAGTATTAACTAATATCACAGTATGATATGTCTTCTCATAGATAAAACATCAGCAATTTTAGAAAAAGAGAACAAAATGACTAAACTTTGTCTTTGCTTTTTATCCTTATTTGGGATTTTGTTTCACATGAGCCCATGCTCAATGGCATGAGTCCCTGACACAAACATTTTAACCATATCATCTTTGGCCAATATAAATGTCTGGAATAAAACAATACAACAGCATTACTAAACAAACCACACACAAACACAAAACTAATACAGATATACACACATACAGAGAGAAGAGGAGCTGTAGGCAGATGTGTGTATGAAAACTAGTAACGTATCTATTTTAAGATTTGAAATTATTTTAGGTTTTGCTTTCAAAATGAATCCCAGTAAAGCCCCAATAAATCTATTAAATCATCAGACTTGAATGAACATTACACGTAAGAAACATGCATAAGAAATAACGAATTTGTAGTTATATACTGTGCTGTTCCTGGAACTACTGAGAAGAATGTTGCAGTGAAAGTGATGATCTAGATTATAGAAAAAATATATATTATACATGATACAATAAAAATTGAAGATTGAATGAAAGCTTGTTAAGACAATACATAATATCATATACTTTATGTAATAAAACATAAACATGTTTAAAATAAGTGTTTCAAGTTTGAGTTGTAGTGCTTTGAACTGGTCCATAGTTTCTACTAACTATGGCTCACACGTGTGCATTTTGTTTAACATTGATGAAAACTGTACTCCTCAAAAGATGAACTGCATTGAATTCACACTGGTCAAGACAACATCTGAACTACAGCTGATTAGCTACCACAAAATAAGCTCCAAAATGGACATAACAGCTATCTGAATTGTTGGTTTATTTATGGGCTCTGCTAAGAGACCTGATAAAATTCCTACTGCCTGGGCAGTACCATAATGAGTGAGACTAGCTACAAGATTTCTGCAGGAGACAACAGTACTGATTGTCAGAATTTGATCACAGCCTAAACCTTTGTGAAAGCTGAACAAGAGGTCTGTCTATTACTCAGCTTCTGCACAGCTTCACCCAGTTGAAATACTCATGCATTTGGCAACACAGAGGGAAATACCAGGGACGGGATATGGCAACAAATGAGCGAAGCTATGGAACGGAAGGAGCGAGGTGATGTCTTACGCTGCTCCTCACTGGGTAAAGACCTTCTGATAGTGGTCAAGCAGGATGCGGGTGAAGTTGTTGATTGGTCCGATCGCGCTGAGTGTCATGGCAGCATCTTGCCCCCAGAGCAAGTTAGGCCCAAACACAACAGCCAGGTTGGCATTGGTCATCTTATTCACTTCATTCTCAGCTGATACCTGCACGAAAACATCAATAAATACAAGACTTAAATACAGTATACAGTAAGAATACAGAATACAGTAACATAAGAAAAAAATTTTTTTGTTAGGTATTACCTGAGCAAGGAACTGTATGAGGAAGCGTAGCGCTGCATAGTTCTCCTCAGGAAGTGACATCAGCATGGTTTGAATTGTTTCAGCCTGAGATTTGCTGTCAACATCTGGTAACACAACACAAATAATAGTCTTAGTCTGTGCCAATCTGTGTGTGGTATTTCAGTATAGCATGTGTGTAAGAGGAAATATTTTGCATGCTGGTATTTAGTGGTGGCATGTAAATGTTGTTGTCTTACTGTGGAAGTTGATGATGTCATTGTAGAGCTGGTAGGTGAGCAGTGGCTCTGGCAGTTCTCTGAGGAACGTCTTTAAGATCACAGCTGCCAAATGAACTTCGTCTGGAGAAAAACGTACTTCCTCTCCTACATACACAAAAGCAAGCACATACACCATTCTGAGGACTGATGTTGATCATTCCTATGAACGGAAAAAGTGAGCATATGTATTTTCATGCTCACACAGACCAGAGAAACACATGACTCTACCTGAGTTATATTTCTGCTTAATATCCTTAACCACAGAAACATTTGCAGAACGCCGGAAAATTCCCTCTGTCTGCACACCTAAAGAGAAGACAATAGTGAATATCAGACTCAAAACTGGCCTGCCCCGCAGGACCTCATAATGTTTTAACTTTTACTGAAAATAAATAAATTAGTAAGACATCTACCATGCTGCTGCAAGAATCCAATAGTGTCAAACATCACTTGTGGAATTCCTTCTGAGTTTGTTGTCCTATGTCTCAATCTTAAAACATTCAAGAAAAATAAACCTTTTTTTAATACCAGTTCCCACCAAAACCATGACATGCCAAATAAAAAAAGTTGGCACAAGTTGGCAATTTCTCAAGTTAGCAAAAGAACTCAGTGTGAAGGATGAAGAACTTCCTATGTTTTGACAGATTAACATCTTGTCTGGTAATGATTAAGTGAACTTTAAGTGGTACAATAAAAAATTATGGACATTATGGGTATTTCCTTCTTTTTTTTTTTTAGAATTTACTGTTCACTAAATCATAACAGAACAGGACAATGATCATATCGCATCATTAATGGTAGTATTGCCCAAAGTATGGCAGTTGTTGCACATAATAATGATTGTAATTGCACGTATTGCATACTGTGTGTGTTGTGTGAGTAATAGTAACTGTGTAGGTTATGAGATGATATGGGTTTGAAGTACTCACGTTGACAGAGGGACCCCAAACTGCTGGAAAGGGAGGGGTGGACTACGGGGGGGTGAGATTGGCCCAGGGACAACAGACGGCTTCTGAGACTGACGGATCTTATCATCATACCTACAGGGAAGAGCCACTTGAATGCATCTCAAACATAAATAAACCAAATATATATTGTTCTCAATTACAGTATGTATTGTAAAAGATGTGTGTAGTTCATGTCTTACTCTCTGACTCGGTTGGGAATCACCAGCTGATCACACTTCAAAACCTCTTCCAAATCACTCAAACAATTTACGTAGTTTATCTTACGGCCAAACTTAAAGCTGTCAATCAAAATAAGCACACAGGGTGTACAGTACAGGGTCTACAATGCTATATGAAAAAAGTCTACAGGCTGTAAGATTCAGTATAAAACTCTGTATCAAATACAGAATACATAAATACCAGTGTACCAGTACCAGTGTCATGAGTATCGAGAGTAACTGACCTGATGATGGGTTTGAAAAGAGTAAGGATGGTTCTGATAAACATAGTGGGATGCACAATGTACAATGCCTTGATATTTTTCTTATACCTGCAAAAGACACAGCAATACTTAAGCTTAAAAATACATAAAAGTACATAGAAGACTCGCACTAAGAGTAGCATGACTTACTTTCTGTCAAACTCTCGGTAAGCATCTCGCAGCCAGCTGAGAGAGGGTTTATTCTCGCTGGTCAATCCATGATGAAAGTAGATGAGTGTATAATCACTCTCCACATATTTATCAAGAGTCTGCTTTAAATACCTGCAAACAATCATCCACGGACATGTGATCTTTACGCTCTTTAGTTGATAGTTTAGCACCATAACAGAAACAGCAAAGACCTGCACCCATTCACAAATGTGTTAGGTATTAACTAACTAATGCTTTTTGTATTGTTTTATATTCAGGCATTCACTTTTATTGTTGCATCATTGAAACAGGAGGAAAGGGATGAATATCTTGTGTGCATAGTTCTAGCAGCAGTGTGTGGCATACAATTTACAATATGTACTATGAATTCATAATAAAATATTTCTAATAATTCACTATGGTATATCACACTCCTTTTGTACTTTTATTATCATCTTTTACATGTAATAATAGGGAACTAATATGACAATGTAAGATTACTATCAAATTTTCACTTCATAAAAAAGGTTTATCTTAAGACATTATGACCTCAACTCATGAGCACATGATACAGTTAATACAGCATATGGTTGTTTGACATAAGCAAAAAAAGGAAGAAAAACCTTAAAAACGATACAGTTGTACTGAATATATTTTTTCAGTTTAAATGACCTAGAAGGATATGACATAATACATTTTATAAAAATGTGCCACTCATTCAACATCATTACTGCACTAAAATTAAGCTTCATATTGAACCAAGTAGGAGCTGGGATGCCTACATGAGAAGTTTGTGATGATCCAGCTGATGTTGAGGGGGCATGCGACAAGCATTAAAAACAATGACCTTCCGACCAAAGTTATCATCACCTGTAAAGGGCAAGAGAGATAGAGATAAAGAGAGAGAGAATGGAGAAGCATGTCTGACTGATTGAAATAAAAATAAATGCTAGCAGTTGATGGCGTATGATTTTAATAGTGCCTCACCTGCCACCTCCACAATTTGATGTCTTGCAATGTCATAAAAGGGGTCATCCCAGGGCAGGTGTGAGGTGCCACCAAGATTTTTAATATCTGAAGCTGCAAGGAAGACCATAATGAACAACTGTTTTCTGTATCAAAATAACAAATGTAATTTTCTTTAAAGGACTATAGAAGAGATAACAAAACTAATTTAAATGTAAAGTATAAATTAAGTCATGGCTAAAAATCAGTAAGAAATTAAATACAGACAGAAATGGTACAGTCAGGCTGGTTATGTAACACACAGCTTTTCAGATCTCACTTATTCTACTGTACCAAACCCTCAGGCTCTCACTGTTTTATCCAGAAAAAAAACAATTATGCTGGATTTCACATGCACATGGAGTGATAATGACTCACATGATAATGACTGTGTTACAGAGTGCCATGTGCCTGTGTGTTTATATATGCGTATATGCATACTGTTACTGTGTGAGTAATGCGGCATGACTTCTTGCGTTTTCTGCTAGCTCCTAAAATAGACCATGACACTTATTAGAACTGGATGGTTTCAGCCTTGCGTCATTCTAAGTATAGCAAGCATATGATTGGTATTTGTGATAAAAATGGTAGAGTTCTTGGCAGTTACTTCCTTTACTTCCACAGATCAAATTTCAGAGAAATGAATTTTCAAAATGAAACAAATATCTCACCAGATTTGCTTAGGCTAACAGGGTCATCTGGGGGCCACTGTTTGCTCTGCACCAGTTTAAGCTGATCCAGGGCAGCACTAGGAGAATCATCTCCTCCCAGATCATCTTGCAGATCCACCAGCAGGTCAGAGGACATGATGGTCCTCTGAAACAACAAAATTCACACATACTGTTAAATATAGGAAAGCATAAAAATATGCACAATACAAAATGTTTTATAGTTTTTAACTCTCAGTTTAAACAGGCAAATACAGTTACTAAAAACAGTTTTAAAAGTTGTGTCTAAAGGGCCTGTTTGATAATATATTATATTCTTTAGGATTGTTTGGTATTTATCTAAATCTCGTTTGATTGTGAATCTGTTACATTTTTTAATATATGTGTGTACGTGTATAGCCGTAAGGTACAAGTGCAGGCGTCAGCTGGGTTCAGACAGTGATCTGCTGTGACAGCCCCCCACACGGCCGTATACTGACAAAACATCTGGGTTATAGCCTTTACTCCTATTTATATTCTCAACCGCAGCAGAGCAAGCTTTATGGTTATCAACAGCCTTCATATCATTCTGCTGTCACACCCACAATTATATCTTCAGTGTACAATGTCAATGATTACACAAATGCTTTTAGATGTTGTAACTATTTATTATCTTTATCATCGTCAAGTCAGCTTATATTTATTTTCAGCCTTGCTGTTACTACCGAGTGCAATGTTTTTAAAACTTAAATCATACAGCAGCAAATATTGCTTCTTTCTTTGGCGACATGTATCTTTCAGTAAGCTTATATATATATATATATATATATATATATATATATATGGTTTGGCTAATCATATCCAGCCCAAATTCTGTGGCCTCTTCTTATTCATTACACAGTTTACAAGACCGTCAGCAAAAACAATGCACCTCATTCACAGTTGTTCCTCAGAGGCATCAGTGCAGCACTCAGTGAAGTCTACCATCCAGCACTTTATTTAGAAACAAAGACCACAAAGAAAACCCTGATCACCTCCAAAGGCCACAAATCTAAAAGACCATGTTGACTTCAAAGAAAGAGTAAAATGCAATACTAAACATGCAATTAATGCCAGAATAATATCATCAAAAATGCTTTTTCAATTATGGATCAGTCACTTTCTAAGTGATGGATTAATCACCTGCATTGTCACATTTCTCATTTATATGTCACTTTGAATAAAAGGTCTGTTAAAGAATACATAAATAATTTTAACTAAAAACAGACTGACACAGTTTACTCTGTTCATTCAGTTTCTAGCTCTCGGTAAGATTCAGATGTGCTCAGGGATGCACACCATCAAGCACATGAAAGCAAGCAGGCCAGACAGAGTGTTGTGGTCTAAACCTCAACAGTATCATGTGATTCTGATCATCTCTCAACAAACAATACAGAGCAAATACAGACTAGCCCTATCAAACAAGCGAGCTTGACGCATTTGTCGAGCTGTACCTGCGTTTGTACTGTAGACAAACTTAAGAGAGGGGTTTACTGATATTTACTACGAAATCAAAAAATACCATGCAATATAAATCAATCTATATTGAAATAAGTGATCACAGATTAAGATGTGTCCATACACACTCATATCAGTGGCGAACATGTCAACACACATATTCACATTCACGGTGTGCCATAAATGAACTGAAACGTTTAGTGTTTTTTATCACTTGTAACATAATAAATGTAACGCAATAAATGCAACGCACTCCCTGCTGTTTGTGTCAGCTCTGTACAGGCAGCGTCAGATTCCGCAGCGTTTCTAAGGGAACGCAACATCTGCACTTGCTTTTAAAGCGCGCGTTTAACCAACAAGATACAGGCGCAGTACACATAAACGAATATAACCACATTTATGTGGTTTAAAACAAGTCGCATTAATGTTTCTCTCATTAATAGCGCTAAAACTAAAAGACAGATGCTGCACAGACGACTCGCTGTCCTCGACAGTCTGCTAAGCTAACTAGCTGCAAACCTGCTTCAACTTGACATATCGATTTAAAATATCTAACAAGTGTTTCTCCACAGTGTGGCTGGAGGGCTGTGTGCCTAAAAGAAAACGAAAAAGCCAGCGGGTTACACTAATCGAAAAAAACAGAAACAGGTTTACCTAATATTCAGCGCTCCCTATTGAAGTCTTCACAACTCTGTCAATCTTGCTATTTTAATGCGGCACTTCCTGTTTGAGATCCATGTAGTTTAGCGGGAACGCCCCGGAAGCAACAGAGCTGGTGAGAGCGTGTGACCACGCCCCTAATAATTTGGCGTTATTATAATAGCTGTGTAGCCATATTAATAATTTGTTTTTTTCATTATTTTATATATATATATGTATATTTTATTTTGTGTCTCTGTACAGAAGGTCAATGTCTCTGTTCAGGTTTTCTTTCCAGTTACATTTACAATGTAATGGACAATTATTTAATCAATGGCCACAATCTTTTCAGTACCCTTTTATACCCGACACAAACTTAAAATATAAAGGTTTTAAAATTGCTTAAGTATTGCTCAGGAAAAAACAGTGGTTTAAGTCATGAATAAGAAAATTCAAGCATGGTAAATGTGTGATGCTGCCCTTAATATTTCACAATAAATGTGATCACTATTTCTGTATGGTAAACGAACCTGGAATTTAATGTAACTGATTCCAAAAGCAAAATGATATCTGTCATTAAAAAAAACAAATAACCTGCAGACTTAGCAAAAAGAAATGTTCTCATTCACTGGCATCAGCATACAAAGAATTCAGATTTTTATTAATCAGTTGGGAGGTTAGATCCAATTTAAGTGTTTGGTTCTTGTGTGGCAAAGGTCTTTTTTTAAAGGCTGGACGATCATTCATCATCTGCTGAGCCTGTTTTGTCAATAACTTTTCTCATCCAGCGACGCATACGGAACAGGTGTGTGTAGAATCCGTATTTGCCATCACGGTCGCAGCCCTCACCCCACGACACGATGCCAATCTGATACCAGCGGTTATCTGTAGGGCTCTGTGGGCATTGAGAGGTTTTATAGGAACAAGAAGTTTGAATATAATGGTGTAACTATAAACAGTCCCATAAACAATAAACAGTTGCAAGTAATCTACTAAGTACATGTGACATGTTTTATTTACAAAAGTTTTTAATACCTTCATCACAAAAGGCCCACCACTGTCTCCTTCGCACGCATCACCTCTTCTTGATTCATGTGGCTGGTAACCTGTAAAACAGAGTAAAAAAGAGTATTTTTGCACCTGAATTGTCTGTATTGAAGCCTAATGTGTCCCTTATGTGAAAGAACTTGGCTAGTCTTACCAGCACAGAACATATTGTCAGTGACGATGACAGAGGTGGAATTGCGGCAAATGTTTTGATCCACAATAGGCAAGTGAATCTGTTGCAGCACTGTCGGGAGATTTGCAGGGTTTGAGGTCCATGATTCCCTGAGGTTTCCCCAGCCAGTCACACGGCCCTTGTAGCCAGCAAACATCAAACTTTAGAAAGAAAGGAAGGGGAGAAAGGGAATTAATGAATTACTTGAACGTATCATTGCAAAAGTAACATGAAGTTTATATAGCCTATATGATTGACTTATGAGGTAATGTTATATAAAAAATAAAAATGTGTTATTGTCATTTAATCATTCATAAATAAAGGTAGACAAATACATAAAATAACCTGCTTTAATAGGAAAGTGGATTATTAAGTGTTCCATTTTCTTACTTTTTCGCGATATTTTTGGTTGGCAGACAGACAGGGTGGATCTCATTAGTAAATGGTATAGGCTTCTTCATGTGCAAAAGGGCAATGTCTCTGTTCAAGTTTTCCTTCCAGTTATATTTAGGATGGACAATTATTTCATCAATGGCCGCTATCTTCTCAGTACCCCTTTCATACCTGACTCGGACAGAAAGTAGAAACATTTTAAAACACCTTCAGTTAAGGTTTCCAAATTACTAGACAAGCTATTTTAGAGCTTCACAACTACTTATAGGTCTTTTATGGTTTTCAAGGGCTCACTTTGTACGAGAGTGTTTTCCAAGGCGAACAAGGATATCATTGATTGTAAAGTTTTTGTTCCAAGGTGGGTAGAGAATGCAGTGAGCTGCAGTCAAAATCCATTCATCACTGATCAGACTGGCTCCACAAAGTAGCTCTTGAGGACTACGCTTATACAACATCACCTGCCTGCAAATAACATCATGCACAACAAATAACCCACAGCATTAGCTGATGGCCTTTAACAAAATGCCAAGCATATATTTGATGTTACTGTTGTGTTATTTTTACCATGGAGCACTGCCCATTTCAGCCTCCTCTCCACTCACTATTCTGCTGCCACTGTATGACATCAGTAACTCCTTCTCATTTTTATCTTCTTTATTGATCTTCTCAAAAAAGGGACGCACTCCACAATCTGATGAAAGACAATTTCATTATCTTTACTCTCAGCTGACTATAGAAAAGATCAAACATCCTCCAGTGATAACATCTAAGTAACAGCTGTGGGTATTAGATACATCAGTCTCGTACCTTGCTCTCCATTACCAAAGCTGCGTGGGCTAAAGAAAGTTTTCCTTTTGCCTTCAAGAGTTGTTCTCTCTCGACCACCTGCATCTTCCACAAACTGGTCCAGAGGGGCGTCTGAAAGGAAATGACAAAGATAGAATGTTTAGTATTCATACATATTCATACAAATATTGCCTGTATGAATATGTATGAAAGAGAGATGGAAAAGTTACTCTGGTAACTCACCACACATCTCAAAGTCACAATAGTCAATGGTTATGTTTCCACCAGCATCCTTTACATAGCACCAAGGTCCCTCCATATCTCCATCAGGATTTCTACAGTGGTTCTTCACCAGCTGAACATGAGGCAGAAAATCTTTTCCCTTAATCAAGGCTTGCACTTCTGCAGCGTTCCAGAGCAGACATGTGCGACCCCCCAAAGTCTCAGAACGATCTCCTGTGTAGGCCTCACCATTTCTATCCAGACAGTTACTCTTAGCATAACGCACTTGAGGTTTTACTGTAGGAGGTGGAGGAGGAGCAACAGTCTCACCTGAAGAGAAGAGATTAAATGTGTTAATATGCGGTTATACAGCACATTACAACAACTTTAAATGCATATATAATAACAGAGATAATCTTTCTAACGTCTTGAGTCAATAGCACAATGCTGATGGCTCACAGGCCGCACCTTGCGAGGACTAAACCAGCAACTTTCTGGTTGCCAGTCCTGAGCTTTAGCCACTGCAGCACACCACACCTTGCTTTAATGTTTTGGTCTGTTGTGTGATTTTCTTTACCGCATTTTGGCACATTGCAGAACTCCCTCCTGACTGTAGGGTCTCTTGTAAAACACCATGGCCCACCACTGCTCTTATCTGGGTTTCTGCAGTGGTTCTTTGGTAGCTTCAGCTCTGTGACATTAAATTCACTACAGAAGGGAAACAAAAGTGGAACATGAGCTAGAACATAAGCCAGTATTTAACTAAAGAAATGGTTTTGCCTTTAGCCAGTACTGAAAGATGACACTGAGGGTTTCTTGTGGCTCAACAAAATAATAATGTAGAGTACAGGAGTACATACTAAATCTTGTGGGGAAAGTTGCTTTTCCAGTACTGACACGCCTTTCCAGATTTGGTGACAGACACATTACCTCTGTAGTTTTCACCAATACGGAGGTAACAGTCTCCTGTCAATGACACATGCAACTAACGGTTATTTAAAAGTAGTGTAAAATCAGTCCCAAGTTTTGCTTTATTTAGTTTTGCCAATATTGTGTTTTTGAGTATGCTTCCATTTAAGTATGGTTCACTCTTACCCTCCATGTGAACACATATTCTCAACTTGTTGATATTTGCTTTTGATCTAAGTAATGTTGTTCCTTCACAGTCTGTGGAAAGATAAAATAAGAAAGTTGTGTTGTGTTCACATTTGTATTTCAAAACTACTGCACTTCACACAAGACTTTAATTTGTATATTGAGCACGAAAAGGCCAGTGAAAATTTCACAAATTTACACTTTGTCCCTGGTTCAATAGAAAGTGTTTACACAAAATGTCGTCACTGTTTACACTGAACTTTTATGTAAAATCTTTAAAGAGATTTAAATTCTTACCTAAATATTTTCCCCAAAATACTTCCTGAAGAGGAAAAAGTCATTCAAATAGTTAAAATACAACATAGAGTAAACTTAATTATACATTTTTCAAATGCCTATATTAAAAATGTTTAAATCATTTAAATATTCATTCTGTAAGACCAGTACAATTTCTACAATTTATAATGCACTGCTCACCGTTTTATCCATTCTCTCAAACACCTCTCGAGCTTCCTCATGATCACAGATCTCCTCCACACATTCTCTCTCCAGATTCCCTGGCTTTAGCTCCTCAAAGATTGTGTTAGCCCTCTTTGCCCGTATGATCTGAGAGGCTTCTTTATTGTCAATAAACACTGAAGCACAAGACGTAAACACATAGGCCAAACAATCAAAAGGCTAAGAAACCTTAAGATTCTCAATATCTGTACATTTTAAAATTAGATCAGGTAAATTAATTTCTTACCATTATAACACAACGTGAGCTGGAGAACTTGTCCAAAAAGTAAAGAGAGTAGGAGAGGTGCTAGTTTTGCTCCCATTCTTGTAGACGACTGAGGTTGTAATCCTAAAAGAGCTTGGAGCATCTCATAGAGTTTATCGCCTACTCAGTCAGAAAGCCCACAGCTGCAGTTACTGCAAGTTAATATTGAACTACCAGAGTTCAAAGAGAACACAGTGTCTGAACTCTATCTGATATCATTTAACAATGTCGTCTGTATTAGATCACTCCCATATCACTGTGGAACATTCTTTACTTTCTGAAAAGCATCACTCACAGCCATATTTAATAAAAACAAAGTGATATCACTGAAGCGTCATATCGGTAAAGCTGATTTGATGTACAGTACAGAACTTTACTGTTATTTTTAGAAGAAACTAGTTTTAAAGTGTTTAAAGTAACATTTTATCCAGTTTGTACCTCTCAACAAGTAAACATATTATATATTTAAGCTGGAGTACTAATAATCTGATTTACTGAAAACTACATTGATAGCTAACTGATTACAATAAAGTACACAAAGTAATTTACTTGAACATTTTGTTATGACATGACCATTTCTTTTACAAAATAGATTTATTACAGAATTTCCTCATAAATGAGCTAATTTCCTGACGTACATACAATAGCTGTATAAACAGTGATGTAACAAGGTCCACCGCGCACATGAGTCAATATTTACTGATACTCCAGTAAATCATCCTAAAAACCAAGAACAACAAGCTTTTATTCAACAGAGCTGACACGTTTATTTTACAAAGATGTAACATGTTTGTTTGTGGTCTTGTTGTTGCTTTGGTCTGAAACATAATGTGAAAAGACAGACTTTGTCTAAATGTGAAATGAAAGCCTTGCTGTTACACCCCAGTTTCTATTTCTACAGTTTCTGCTATTGAACTTAGATCATCCTGACCCTGTAATAAGACTAAACAACTATTAACCTCCTGCTCTGGAACTACAATACAGTTGGCATTACTTTCATTGTTATCTTGCACAATTACACATTTAGTATTAGCCTCCGATTCCTGAACTTCTAGACACTTAGAAGGCTGGTTTTGGACTACTATGCACTCAGCATTGCTATCTGAAACAATAAACTCAATAATATTCTCACTGAACTCAATCTGTTCAATCCCCTTTTCAACTCCCTTTTCCAAAACAATCGTGCCATGGTGGTACACTTCAGAGTCCACCAGTGTGATGGTCTCAGGGGCTTGAACGTATGCCACTGCTTGTCCAACCGCCAATCCGATGCAGTCGTTCTTCTCTGCCCTGCTTTACGGCCTGACCCTTTGTGTCGACCTTGTGTTGGAAATGAGTGAGCAGTGTGTTGTTTGTGTGACTGCAGATGCCGCTGTAGACTCTGCATCATCGTGTATTTAGCTCCACACACCTGACACTCATACGGCTTCCCCTCCTGATGAGATTTTAAGTGGCGTCGTAGTTTGGTTGCCATTGTGTACCCTTTCCCACACTGTTCACATTTATAAGGCCTGTCTCCCGTGTGCAGGCGTTCATGGGCCCGTAGTGTATTAGGGTCCCGTAAAGCTTTACCACATACAGGACACAGATACATCTCACCCGTGTGTGAAATCAGATGCCTGCGCAGTTCAGGTACTTGAGAGAAGCACTGGTCACAGTGATCACACTTGTAGGGTTTCTCTCCAGTGTGGATGCGCAAGTGTCCCAGCAGATTCCCACGTTGCCGGAAGCCCTTGTTACAATGCTGGCAGATGTATGGCCGTTCTCCACTGTGGATACGCATATGGTTCCTCAAAGAACCAGAATTAGCCAGTTCTTTATTACACTCCGGGCACTTGATCTTCTGAGGCTCTTTGGTTCGATGGACTTCTCTGTGTATGCGTAAGGAGGGTCGGCGGGCAAAGGCTTTTCCACAGATGTCACAGACAAACGGCTTCTCGCCTGTGTGGAGCACAAGATGATCCTTGAGGTCACGTTTCAAGCAATAGCTTTTGTCACACTGTGTGCATTTGAAGGGTTTCTGACCGCGATGCATTAGCAGGTGGGCCTGGAAGCTGTCCTGAGAACTGTAGCGTTTCCCACACTCAGTGCACATGTACGGCTTCTCATCTTGATGTGTAAATTTGTGTTTCTTTAGATGACACAGCTGAAAGAAACTCTTGTCACATTGGTCACATTTGTACTTCCTTTCTCGTATGGTGAAGTTAAGGAGATCCTGGTCTTGGTCGTCTTGCCCTTTGCCAGAGGTCTCATTAACACCCTTAACAGCCCTATTTAAAAGCTTTTTCACGCTGCTTAGGTCTGACTTGTTTTTCGGATCTTGACGTTTAAAGGAACGACTGGCTAAGGACGAGTGCACTTTTCGAGGTTTCGCTGCAAGGCGAGAGCTGGCTCTCAGGCTTCTCTCTGGCTTTAGCTGCTTAGATGAATTCAGGGCTTGTGATGTGGTCACATTAATGTCTTGAATCTGCTCTCCAGGGGTAAGCTCCTTAGCTTCACTCTTCCCATATACCTCATCTGACCCAGTCTGGGAACTGGAATTACACGCTTTAGAAAACCCCACATTTCTTTTTAACTTCATTTGAGGTTTACTCCTCTGAATCTGAGGTTTTGTATCTTCTTTTGTGATATTCATATTTATATTTTGTTCTGAACCATTGTGGACAGGGCCTGTTAGAAGACACAATTTTCATTTATATAATAAATGTACAAGGCCATATCATGGACAGTACAAATATTATGTAGTAACTCACATGCACAGTCTGCTGGGTGATCTGGAGGGATGTCCTCCAAAGCTTTCTTTTGCTCTCTTTCTGGTGGATCATGTTTGCAGACTTCTACCGGCATGGCTATTGTGTCTTCTGGCTCCACAGGTTCAAGAGGGAGTTCTTGTTTATCTTCCCAGAGAAGCAGTTCTGTTCCTGGTTTAATGTCCTGGCTGACCTGTAGACACAGCCTTCCATCCACATCAAGCATACTGACATTCTTTTCTTCCTTATTCTGAGTAATGCAGGCAAACCTGTAAAAGTATGAAAGACAGTTTAACAAACCTGATACTTTAATTAACAAAATTTACTGACAGAAAGACTGTCCTAAAACTGAATGTTGGATAATCATACCTCATCCACTGCATTTCATCTGAGAGTTGTCCTTGCAACACTGTTTGCCATGTATTTTGTAATCCCTGCTGAATAATAACACATATTTACTTTTTACATGGAGCCGACAGGAATTACTCATCATGATTAAAACAACTCATTTCATGCATGAAAATCATACATGCAATACCATGTGAGAGTTAAATGTAAACATGGCTTTTCTCTGCACACATTTGCTGTTGATTTACCAACAAAGAGCTACAGCACAGCACAGTACAGCACACATTGGTAATCATACCTCTTCTAACTTTTCCTTCCTGGGCATTTTGTCAGGTTCCTCCAGCAAAGTACCTTTCTCTAACACTCGCCCGACACACCACAGACCCAGCTGTCCATCCTTGGCCAGAGAAGGGCCCAGTGTCAGTCCTCGCGGCATTGATCTCAGCACAGTGTGAATTAATTCTCTCATGTTCCCAGAGTCTTTATTCATTTCAGTGCAAGCAGCCACTAGGAAAAAATATACTACAGTAAGACAAGATGGTACTCTGAACATACTCATTTTGAGTGGTAAGAACTTTTACCATGCAATGTGTGACAACATGTGACTACCCTAAAATATGTTATAAATAATCACTATAATATTTATAATTTAATATATCACTATAATTTAATATATACCAGGGTCAGCATTTACTCAGTAATACTTTGAATTTGGCAGTAGTCAGCACTGTCATCAGAAAGATTATTTACACTCTATATTCAGTTATAATGGTTTTATTTATTTTTATTTATCTCTGATTTAAACAATAACTCCTTGTTAATGTATGTTAGTTGGACTGCATGATTAAAGATTCACATTTTTGACTAAATAAAAATCTTTTAAGGTACATTTCACTATTCGAATGGAAAAAGCTAATAGTATTACTTTTAAACATTTTGGCATTACTATAAATGTAAGTCTTTGGGTTACTTGCACGTGATACGTTTAGCACTCTGAATAGTAATACACAAACAGATGCTAGTCAACACCAGATGGACAGTAGTTTCTTTGGTGCAGAGCATAGTGAGCTAGCTGGTGTGAGAAAAATGACTAAAAAATTAGCCCGAAGATGAGTCTTGTCTGGTACATTTCACACCTTTAGTTAGTGACATACAACACTGTGGATATAGTGAAGTTCTTTAGATCTCCTGCTTAATGTTGGTTTTTTTGTATATCTATATAATCTATACATGTGTTTATCTGTAGCAAAGTAGGATATAATGCTAGCTAACATCATTAACCTCTCAATTACTGATAGAATTTCTTTGCTTATTTGAACGTTTAAAACACAATTATATAAAACAAGATTTCAACCAACTCAGGGCTATATTTCCTCTGCGTATTGGCCACTTGATGGTCTTGTTTATCCATTCAAAACTCCGGGAAAATTATCGTTCTCCAGCCAACGGAGCATCAACCGGAAGTTAGGTAGCTGTTACAGAGAAACTCTTCCCTCTAGAAACACTTCTTTCTTTAATTCCACCACATTTTTAAATAGTGTATTTTAAAACAATCCGAATGAAATATGTAATATCAAACCATTCCCTTTTTGGAGATTTAAAGTAAGTGTTATTGTTACTGAAAATAATAGAAGGTATTTTACAAAGTGCAATGTTTAAATGTACAATTTTAACTATTCGTGTCGATGATTATTTATCGAAGGTTTTTTCCCTTTTACTTCTATCAACCACACTACTCCTTCGTGTCTTCTATGTACTTAAACTACTCTTTCTTTCTTTCTTTCTTTCTTTCTTTCTTTAAAAAAGTGCGTATGAAGACACTCTATTAAACACATCTCTTTCAGAAACGAACCATTCTCAGACATAAGAACCTTTATTTAATAATTGTAACTTTGATTGGGATATTGAATTAAGCCAAGGGTCATTTTAATTCAATTCTCAATTTAAATACATTATAGTAACCCGTTGAGCGTCAAAACACGTATCCAACCAATATGCAGGTACATGTTTGAGCACAAGGTGGGGCTAGAGAGACATCTCCATTCTGCATACCCTTTTAGAATGGACAGTGAATGCTATTTTTTGGTTTAGGTATTGGTGTTTTCTTTATATACCTCAAACCAGTAGCTCATACTGCCATTTATTTCCCTACATATTTAATTAGATGATGAATTAAATATGTGTTGTATGTATTGTAGAATGGAGAGCTGTGTAATAATAGAGTTTATAAATATGTCAGTTGGTTTTGCTGCAAGAAACAGTATCATAAATGTGATTCTTGCAGCAATGGAAAAATAGTGTGAGGGATGTTATATAATAGTATAATAGGTATAGCAGATCAGTGATTAGATAACATAAACTTGAACATTTCCTTACCTGTATATATTTATGAGTGTAACAGGCTTTAAAGAAGGTTCAGCGTGACTTCTGTCATTAATTGATTGGAAGGGGTTTTGTAAAAGTCAAGAATGTGTCTAAAAACGTAAATATTAAAGTTCATATTTAGTTTAATGAGTGTCTTTTACATTAACATGTTTCTGAGATATACTAATATCTCAGAGTACAAATCGAAGCACAGCTCTGTTTCAGCACTTAATCTCTATTTTGTACTACATTTTGTTGTCTCATGATCAATCTGCTAATCCTTTTCTGTTTTTCTCCTCCTTTATCTCAGTTATCTTCCCCTTATCCTCTTATCTCTTACTCCTTGTCCCAGTTATTGATCTCTCTAGTTCGGCAATATTGATGTACCAGCCTTGCATCGATGTGTTTATGTTACAGTGAAGGACATGTCTGTTAGTAATGAGCTGACTGATAGGGTAAGAAGACTTGAAGTGATGGTTTTAAATCAAGTTGTTGAAAGCAAAGTCACACCTTTTCAAATTACAAACCTGTGTTGAATGCAAAAAGGATCCCAGTAACTCAGCCTTTTCACATCACCGTGGCAACGTGGATCCATCTGACCCAGGAGAGACTGAGAGGAGAGAAAAAGGGCAGATTGAATGCACAAATGCACGACACAGTCACTGCAAGCTATGAACACCTTTTAACAGTCATTTCACAGGTTTAAATGTACAGAGAAAATATATTCGTATAACATCACCACCAACCATATTTCTATCCATTAGGAAGAATCGACAGGGCGTGTCAGAGATGTGATTGTGCTAATCTAAGCTTTTATTTGCTGGCTGAACATGCATTCTTGTTGTTGATCAAGACCGTGTCCATGCATGTTTGTGAGAGAGAGGATTCAGTTTGAGATCTGTCTGTGTGTTTGAATTCATTAGAGAGGTTTCTGAAGAAGATAAAATCCAGTAATGGTCACAGCTAATGACTGTGAATAAGATATTGCTTACTTACTAATGAAGCCTCTCTTCTGAGCATGCTCACATCCATGGCCTGTAGCCGCATGCTGTTTTCTGGGGGTATCCTTTCACCTATTTGATTAACATTTAGCTGAATACGTTTAATGTTTTTCCAATTTCAATCAAAGTATTTTTAGTTCTTAAAGCTAAGATGGCTGAGATGTTAAATTATATGTGAGCAACTAATGGTTCTGTTTTCTCTGCTCGGGCTGTTTGTCAGTTTCAATGCAACAGTAAATCAGCAACGTTTAAACTAAACAGACCACATCAGGCAGAATGAGAAGAGAATGATATTGCAGAACAGTACAGGCAGTAATAATGTGTTTTCCTCTCCTTCTTGTTTCTCAGAGTAAATCTCTGAAAGCCACAGACAGCTTCAATCATCTCAACATCAGACAGGAACATTTTCTAGGCCGGATTTTCCTTTTCATTTATTTTTCATGTGTTAGTTCTGCAAGAAGAACTTTTCCCTGTGTGACAGAGGGAGCCAGAAAGTTGTGTGATGCTGTGTGTAATGAGTGGTTTTGTATTGTTTGTGCTGTTGTGACAATGGTAATGCGATGTAATCATGTGGTTTTACAGCAGAAGACAACAATTATAACTGTATAGAGCTCTCTTTTAAATTACAGTATTGCAGAATAAATATTATGTTTGTCATCTGTTTTATGTTGCATATGTATTGCATATAGTATATACAAATTCTTAACCACAATTGATCAGAAACTCAGCTCATAGCTTATTACATCTGAACTCTAATCAATAAGCCTGTGACCAATTAACCCTTTGTATGTCCAGGCTGATAAAAGCAAGTTTAAAATCATTTGTCATGTGATACTTGGTGTGCTGGATGTCTCATTCATTCATCTATTCAGACGCACACACAGCCTGTCCAAGGCGAGAAAGCCAACAAAATAATTTTAGCTTTGGCAGGGCAATATATTCAGCAGGTGGGAGGTTGCTTTTTTATCAGTTGGATTATATAAGAAACTCATCAGTGATGCATTGCAGATATTGCTGGTGTATCCTGTGCTGTTTTCAAGGCGGACAAAAGCAGAAAGTAAACTATTCATATCCATTCTGTTTATATCTGCTTTAATAAAAAGCAGTTACTGTGCCCTGCCTGCCCACAAAAACATTAATAATATGACTGTTATGCAACAAGATAGTAGGTCATTGATTGGAAGGAAAGAAGGAAAGGAGAAGAAACAGAGCAGAGCAAACGAGTCATATGTGTTTACACACTACAGTCATTTTGTTTTCCACTTTTACTGTTTCTCTTTTTGATATCTCAGTGTTAGTATGATGCTGATTGTGGGAGGTGCAGTCTGTCACTTCCTGACCATGCTCATGTGTCATATGAAATCTGACCAATTCTATTAATAGAGATTAGTCATCTATGCTGTCTATGATATCATGTCTTACAAACCATGTAAGCGAATCAAATTGTTTAGAGGAAGGAATGTTTATTTCACAACAACACAAAACTATTGGTTTTACAAAAAGAAGCAATAGAGGGTTAAAAATGGTGTAGGAACAGATTTCAGTATGAAATTACTAGAAGGTTGATTGTGATTAGAACACTCTGTGGCTCATGCCTGTTAATGAACAAATATAGAAATGATTAATAATTAAGAAGGTTTTAACGCGTCAATAAACAATGCCATATAAGTAAGAAGAAATGTAATGCAGCATTGAGAATTAATGTTGCTTTAGCTTATTGCTACCAAAGAAAACTACTTTAAAATATCTTAAAGCTTGAATTTCCTATTAAAACATTTAGCAGATATTAGATATTTCTCCTATCTGTTGATGAACAAAATTATCAGCAATTAAAACATTGCACAGAATTTAAACCCTGCATGTGAATGCATCACCCTGCCTTTTGGTTGGTGATATCAGATTCAATAAATTGCTTGTGTCTCATGAATGATCAGATTCTATTCAAGATTATATTGTTACCAGGTCACACAAAACAGTAAAGTACACACAGTAGCAAATATCCAGTCTGACTGAGCTAAATACTTCCTCGTAGCTGCTGTTGGATATAACATATTAGAATATGCATGTCTCTATATTGGAGAAACACAAATTATTTTATACGTAGTTAATTTTGTGGCACTTGGATGGACTAGCAGCTGTTGTGATTATCTGTGTTTGATCCTTTTTACATATATTTTAAATAGATGTTTGCTAAGGTAAGTTTAAGACTTCTCTTCCATGCGTACAGTACAACTTTAGATTTTCAACCGAGTGCTTTTGGTTCTAGTTAGTAGGTAGTTTGGGCATTTTTTAGGCACAAAGCCTAAACACTTATTAACTTATACTCATTAACTTTCATTTTTTGGACAGAACCTGCATCCCGCAGACTGAGATGCCACAGTGGAAATAATAGGATAATAAGGTCAGTTTACAGAAACATATTTCAGTCAGAGATTTACAATAAGATAAGACAATTAAAATAAATAACACACTCAGACATATGTTTTTGTTTTTCATCTAAAAACCATATACATGCGCCTTGAGAAGAATAAAGCTGCCCTTGTGAAATCAAGTAGATTTACTGAGTAATGTACTGTACTGTGATGTATTACTATTACCATATTCTACAATTGGAGGGCAAGGCTGTGTTGATGTTAATGATCTCCAATTAGCTTTTATTACGTTACATAATGGTCCTGATTCATGATGTTCTTTCAAACCTAGTAAAATGTAGTAGTCTGACAATTCCCCTGATCTGATTCATTTATGATGCCTCAAGTTCAGGGTGGCTGTTCGATTTATTTTGTACTGTAATTATTGGGAGATTAGGCTTTATTAGTCACACCAATTTATAATAGCATTGAGGATTTAAAACACACTGACAACAACACCAAAGCACGGTTTACTTTAAAATACTCTGAACTACCGTGTAGTAATATTAGTACTGTAGTGACTGTCTTCTTTCAGCTTTACCTTGAGTTAAAAAAGTGATAACAATTAGGTTCACTCATATCTACTTACATATTTACCATATCATAGTACTACATATTTTTACACAAGTGTAGAGTACTAGCCTAAAATCCAACAGCAGATTTAACCATTCATTGTGTATATGTAGTGCCCGGATGTGGTGGTCTTTTTGAGAAGATTACTTTAAATGTTTAGGCGTACAGAGGATGCCACATTGCAATTTGCTTGCGTGGATTATCTAGCATCTGTTTCCAGTGCTGCAGGCCTGTGCCAGAGGTATGGATTCCCAGCATACAGCGGCCCAGTGGGAGCAGGGTCCCGGGGCTGGCCAGGTTCAGCACTTCCAACTCAATGCTGGATTTAGCCAGTAGTTCGCTGGGCAGTTCCAACATCATCATCTCGTTCCAAACCGGATTAATCTTGTGCTTCACTCGCCTCGTCTGCTTCTTCTTTAGCTTGGCATTTTGATGTCTCAGAGTCAGCTTTACTGATAGATCTAACAGAGAACATACAGAGCAGAATAGTATTATGTTTATTTAAAATAAAAATGCTTTTAAATATTCTGTGATGTATTTTTAATGTAAGAGGTAACTATTGAATCTGGTCCATTTTTAACAGTGGTAAACTATATACATATTTCGGTGGTAATACCTATGTTGTCTTTAAGTTTGTCTGACAGAAGTCCTCTTGCCTTCATTACAACCACTCCAAGTCTATTGGCAGCTGGTAAATAACTGAGCGACAGCAATAGCTCGCCGGCTGATGATGTCACTTCCTGTTGAGAAACGACAATCAGTACTGTATGTCTAAGTTTGAATAAAAAACTGTGTACACATCCATTAATTAACCTGGTAACTGTCACCATTCCACTTTATTTCACTGTTCACTTTAATATAGTTGATTTCTAATCTAATCATGACAATCTTATATGACTATCTATAAAAGGTCTAAGACTCTAGAATAAATATTTGACACTTTTTCATAACCATTAAACAACTACGTCTACGGCAGTATGAAGAATAATTTTATGCGTAATTTGTGAGGCAGATTGAATGTGACTGGCCTCTCTCTCAGGTCAAAAGCTGATCATTCTAAATGAACTGAGGTTAAACACCTTGAATAGTTGTATTTCATTACTACCATGACCTTATACAAATCCATCACTGCTTTCAGTCATCCCCTCTCACTCATTCGCCTGAGCAGACATGACATTTCCATTCAAGAAGTTAATGTAATCCCCTGCTTTGAATAAGCACTAACTAAATTGAACTGGTCAGACGGTCACAATGATAAAATTATTAAAAAGAATAATATATTAGGTTTTTGATGTTAGTAAAGTGGTAGTCATACTAATAAACTAATACTAATAAAGAAAATTAATTGAAATGCTGTCCAGTGCATGAGTGTATGTGCTTCAGAAGACACTCAGATTTTCTTTTCATTCCCTCATTAATAAATGCTGTTTCTTTATGACATTAAGTTATAGTTTACAAAAAGTAGACCAAGGTCTTGCTTTCATAAACCATGGGCCCATCCTGAATAATAAAACGTGACTCATGTGCTGTGAATATTAATAAGAGTGTGTGAATTATGAACAAATAATTTTGAGTGGTCCCATACAACCCAGTGCAACCTGCGTCATCCTCATCAGTAAAAAGACCTGGCCCATTACACACACACATACAAAAGGGAAACAATTGGCCACAAATTGGCAAAGACCTCCACATCCTCTCAGGTAGCTCATTTAATTTTGCTTCACAAAATTTTCCTCTCTCTCTCACTCTCTCGGTCGCTCACACTCCCTTTCTCTGCAGTCCAATGGTAGTTAGCAATTCCTGGCACGTCTGTGTGTGTGCATTAGAACAGGATCTCCTCTGGGAGGTGTGATGACGCAGATAAAGATTCCCAGCTCCCAGTTCTGTGACATCATAAACTGATCAAACAGCTCTGTGGGTTGAATCCATGCTTGTGTTTTTTAAAACATGCATGATCTGAAACCTAAAACATTTAAAGCACACACAGTGTGGAAGAAAAAATATACTCCCAGAATTATTTTTTACCATCACTTAACTGCACAAATGCGATATTTTGTCTAAACTATTTCTGTGTTTGTCAATATGTGCACTTGCGAAGATGATTCAGAAACAGCCATGTAACACACTAGCATCCCATAATAAACTTCATCTCACACCAAGTGTGTGTGACCATGGCAACATCACATAGTAATGATGTGCGGATGTGTATGCAATGTGTGTGTTTGTGTGTCTCAGAATCTGCCTATAATGCTGAAATGATTCAGACTACATATTAATTTTTTATTAAAAAAAATCTAAATAATATTTTTATATAATTTTCTATATAATATATAATTATTGTAAAACTCAAATATCCAGGGTTAGAGGATACAATATACAATTTGTACAGTATGAAAGGTATTAAGTGTGTGTGCGTGCGTGTGTGTGTGGATTCTAACCCAGATTTTTAGCATGACTCACTGGCTGACTTTTCCTTCTTTCAGAGGACCACTAGCCTACTAATACATTTTAAAGGTCACACAATGTCCATTGATATCTTCCTTTTACATCTGCCAGTATATTAATAGACATTCCCCATACAGCTGTGGCTTAATTACTTGCTATGTTTTAAACAACTGGCCTCTGTGATTCATACAGCTGCCTCAGGTATTTATAGTTAATCCATAAATTTGACCTATAAATCTATTTTTAAATGTGCAAAATGATGTTCCCCACCTGTTTGGGTGGCTGTAAGTCAACCCAGCAGTCAGCGTCCAACATCATATTCACATCAGCCAGTTTAAAGCGCATGGTGCCCAGCGCACAATTCTGGGAAAATCGATCACAGCAGTGAAGGGAGAGGGCCACCTCTCCATCCAGACCATCAGCGCCCTGTGTGCCCTCCAAGGGCAGGGAAAACACTAACTCCTCACCCCACTGAACCCGTGATGCCAACTTATGGACCGCTGTCTGTGCATGCTTCTGTTCTTCACAGACACTCACACATCCTGATATATACCCCTCACATCCTGGACCCACTGATATGTTCTCAGCTGCATGAAAATGGTGAGAGAAAGTAAAGAGACAAGATTTAAATTGATGATTTAGATTATAACATGGAGCAGAATGACAAATCAGCCTCCATGAAACTCCTCCAGGCCAGAGAAGCATCATTTATCTTTCTGTATGACTCCTCACTTTTCATCTCAGCCAGCCTGATTTTCTCTCTTTTCCGTCTGTATGAGCAGAATAGAGGTTTTGAGTTTAAAGCAGATTTTCTTCTCATTACAGATAATGATGCGTATCAATCATGGCTGCTTCTATTGAAATGGTAATTCTGTGATTAAGAGGCTTTAAGCTGCGTGAAAGAGTGCTTTATTCCTCCCAAACATTGGTTTAATCACATAGAGGATTAAATATCATTGCTCTCTCTGTTGCAAACTGCCATACATGAGTCTGCTCTAAATGTGTATTCCACAAACATGACACACCTGGCTGAACCATGTGAGTGGATTAAAGTATGATACCAAAATCTGTATTTTACACATGCAGCAAACTTAACATCTGTATAGAAGCATCTATTTTGCATTTTTATTTGTCTCTTTTTTATTATAATTATTTTTTTGATTTAATGATAGTATACACTGATGCAAACCCTGATTATTTATGTCATTTCTGCATGACTTGAGAATGTTCTAAAGATCGTGTGTGCTTTAGTGAGGGAATGTAAATCTAACTTGCAATACTTGCAATAATAAATCTGGTGCAATACTAAAATTGCTTTACAGAAATTTTGTTCTCTCTTTCATATTATGTGTTTGTATAATAGGAGATATATGGATACATTAGCACTTTTCTGTAGTTTATCCAAATTGTGAAACTTTACAAAAACTAGGTAAAAGTGTGTTACCCTCAACAATGTTGATGTGCAGCTCTCCACTCTCTTTGTGCAAACTGATGGAGAAGTGCAGTTTGGGATACAGGATGGAGCTACTTGTGGTCATGCTGCCGGTTTGCTCAGAAGTGCAGGGTGTCTCATCTGCAGAAGCTGATATACAGTAAAAGACATTGAGTGTTTTGTTAATGAAGTATGTAGAGTATTTTCAGCATTTTAATGAAATTATTTTCATTACTGAAACCAAGAAAGCATGACAGTTATTCTTATTTATGTGAATGTGGAATTCCTTAGAGAGCAGAAACAGATTTACTTCTGAGTGGGTGGAAGTTTAGTCCCAGTTACACAGAGAGGCCTTGGTTATTCATTATAACATGTACATTGTAAGTAACCTTTACTTATTGTTACTTATTGTTGTGAGCAAAATCAATTTACGTCAACCTTCATAATTATGGGAGCAGGTTTTTACTGCTATAAGGTTATCAGTGGCATCTGGGGAACATCAGTACAGAATTTAGAGTTTTCATTCATTTGGGGGTGATATGAGATTGTTCACTGTATTACATATTTTTAAGTGTAGGATCAAATTCAGATCTTACATCAATTATAACCTTTAGATTTACAGGAATGGATTCAGCTCATAGACTATAGTACAATAATCTGACCTCTGAATACTGGCTGAAATGGGCTAGAAAGAGCAGAAGGTGGCCTGTCCCATTGTTTTAATATTCCATTAGATTTGAGCTGTCATTTCCTTACCTTGCCGCGGGAGGGAGAAGACCTCATCACATCCTGTTGCCTGGTTACAGGAGTCGAGCTCGGCAGCAGACGTGTCGCCGGCGGCTCCATGATCTTTGTAGTTTATTACCTCATGATGAGGGACAGAAGGTTTGGGCCAGTGTATTTTAGGGAACTTCAAAGATGCTTGAGGCTGGATTGGTTCCGTCAACTTTTGCACACTGAACTAAAATGTATACATGAAAAACGAATTAAGAAAAAATAATGATGAGCTAGAGTTTTGTTCGTAAAAAGACTAAATAAAACAATGAGAATGTACCTGTCCCTTAAGCTTTTACTCCTCTAAACCATTAGCTATTCAATTTTATACTTTTTATAAAGATGATGGGATTTAAAAAAAAATGTAATGTTCAAAGTCAAACTATTGATCTTAACCAGCATATCTAATAAAAACAGGATAATGCTGATGAACCTGAATTTTCCAAGAAAAAAACTAAAGGTGCATGTCAGTAAGTCTGAAAACAGTAAGAATGTTTAATGATAATTAGTCATTATTATTAATAATTAAAAGGTATTAAACACCCTTAATTATGAAATGCTAATTATTCCCAGAGCCAAAGGAACTGAGAAACGAAAACCAAAATCCACCAAAAAAGGTGGTGTTGTGAATCAGAGATAAATCTTGTCAATCAATATTGCAAATCTGTTCTTCATTAAAAAAAAATTCTTTCCACATTTCAAATAATCTACACTGCATTCTAATGACCTTACAACATCATAGATTTGGGATGTGATGGCATCTCACTCAGGGGCTTTTTGCTGCCTGAGTTTCACGTTTCACTGGAGGTTTGATGTGAAGCATCTGACATGAAAAAAAAAACAGGCAAGCATGAATGAAAAAATCAATAGCAGAGCGCTCCATTTCCCAGGGTGGGCACTTATCATGCTGAAATAAAGCTCACAGAGAAAGGAGCTGAAAGAATTTTGTTAATATTCTCAGCTCTCTCTGCCCTCCTCCTCATGAATAATTAATACTGCTGCAATGAGACAGACAGTGCTTGCCTACTTTACAATCCGGATATGAAGACTGACCTTAACAATAAATCTAGAGTTTAACACAGACAAAGCACTCAGGTCTCAGTAGTATTGATTAAATTGTGACGTTTTCCTGTAAAGCAGTTGCATATTTTCTATTATTTACTGCACAGTTCTGCCTCTGTGGTTTTTTAGCATTTTATTTCATTATAATAAAGTAAAATAAAGAAATTTTGCTAAAGATTTATTTTGAAGTGGGCCCTGTGTGTTCTGATGTTCTTATTGATATTCATCTCACTCTTCCTTCTGCACACAGATATTCTGTTGTGTACAGGTGATTATTCATGACTGACTATAAATAGTCACAAACATAAACTAGGAGTGTGTGTGTAAATGGCTATGTGAGTCGTGACTCTGAACTGGTTCAGGGAAAGCTCGGCAGAAAGACATGACACAGAAGTGTGTGAGTATGTGTGTACACTTGTGAATCTGTCTCTGTGTATGAATGTCAGTACAAATCGTTCCTAAACTAATTATCTCTGATAAAAGCACTCTAGATAACATTCTAATAATAACAACAGACTTGTCTCTCGCCTTCTCTTGTGTGGTATTTGGCATTAACTTCATGTTACTGTTCTTTGACACTGAAAGTTATAACAGAAAACAGCTGATCTGAACTGATCTATCTATCTATCTATCTATCTGTCTGTCTTTCCAAACATATTTAAAGAAATTCTTAGTCTTTTGTTGGTTCATATTTTTGGTCTCAGACTGAGCTAACCTGTGTAATGTAAGCACTACTCATTCTGTACAGTGTGTTCCTGATTCCCACCTGTTTGTGTTGTATTGTGTACATTTGAAGCTTGTGTAAGTGTACTTGCACCTGCTTGTATTTAAATGTCTGGATGCTGGTCTTGTCTGTCTCGCTTCAGTGTCTATGTCTGTGTGCGTCTGTAAGAGCAAGTTTGACTCTTACCTGTGTGAGAGTGTGCAGGACGCTTGGTTTGGCTTTCTCTGGGTCAGTTTCATCTCCTCTTTCAAGTTTTCCCTTCTTACAGCTCTTGCACAGCAGGGAGAGACCACACAGTGTCAGCACTCCAGACACAGTGCCTAGTGTTGCCCCTAAAAGCGCTGTCGCAGACATGAGCATTCCCAGCCAGGAACAAACACCCTGAATGAAGTGCAGAGAAGAGAACAGGAAAAAGCAGGACGAACAATCCGCTTCACTGATTTGCTTCCATAGTGAGGTGGGAGAAAGAGAGAGGAGATGCTGAGGAGAGCTGGTCTAGAGAGGAAGACAGACTGGCACATGTGCTTCAGCATGTGTGTGTGTAATGTACTGTCTGAACCAACTCAGTCAGATAGAACAGGAGAGAGAGAACAGATAGCAGAAGAGAGAAAGAGAGAAGTGAGGTAATGAAAGGGGAGGAGTTTAAATGGCTGGCAACCCCTCCTCAATAAGCATAAGTCTGTCATTGCAGCCACAAGCACCCCTCCCCACCATCACCAAAGTGGTTGTACGTCATCTTTAACGTCAGAGCTGCGTGAACTCACCTTCACACACTGGGTGTGCTTTGGAGGAGAATCTGATGTATGTAAATACAGTATATAGAAATTCTTTTAATAATGAATGGTTTAAGTCATAGAATGGTTTAAATGTACACATTTTTGTGTGAAGTAAAGAGAGAGTGTTTGTATGAATAAAAAGTATTTATTTAGCACAATAACAATCAAATTAGGTAAATATGGCAGTAATAACATTATGTATTATGTAGATCAATTTGTGCTTACATAGTTTTGGTCATGATTTTCACTTTCTTTTGTGTATGTTAAAAAATTAAGATGAGAGTTTACCTCTTAATATTATTGATATTCACAAATTTGTTTAATAATGTTCAGACCACCATTCCCCTGTTCTTTACATATGATTTTACAAGACAAATGACTGTAACAGAGCTGCAGCACAGGCTACAGTAGTATTCATCATGTAATGCATCAATAATTTGTGCATTTTACTTTTACAGTAATATTAGTTTGTCATATGTCTTCCCAAATTTGCTGATGTAGGTTGATATCCTGTCTTTTTTTCAAAAACATACAGCTTTCTTATAGGTAAAAGCAGGACTATACAATGATTTGTGATTTCTTTGACCTTGAGAAAGCCAGAGGGAGGATGGGTCTGTGATGCCATCTTGAGGTGATAAAATAAGCAAACACCTCATTGCGAATCAACGCAAATTATAATACTGTTAAAAGTCAAACGCCAAAGGTTTATTAATATAATGCATTAAGCAAAACATTATCTTACTTTTTATATTTTAAGGGTTTCATTTAACATTAAGCGTTTCATTAGGCTGTGCATCGATTTGTGAAAATATACATATAGAAAAATTTCAAAGCAATTTTATGTTTGTGTGTTAATCATATCTTCTCTCACTTTTACTCGGTTGATAGTTACTAGGGTCGCGACATGTGCGCATTATTTGATAACAGAGCAGCGTGCGGTCACGCCCTCTTGTCATCGCAGTGAAGGGGGCGGGGTTTCGGCTGCCTTCGGTACCAAGATGGCAACGTCCATAACACTCAGCCTGGATAACTTACCCTCCGATCCGCTACTGTTGGTGCTGTCATTTCTTGACTTCAGAGATCTGAGCAGGTAGACATATTTACGTGAACTGTTCTGTCAGTCCGCGAAATAATAAACTAGTTTTAAGTCTGTTTGTTCCATGAATGAGCTGAAAAATATATCGGTTGCACAGTTAGCTGGCAGTGCTAGCAGGATAGCTTGTTATGACTTAAGCCAGTGCTGATTAAGTTTGATGCCCAGATATTATTTCATATCATATCGATAAGACGCGAATTTCACCGTTTGTTATCTCACGCATATTATGCGTTTAGAGATAAAAGTGCATGGGTTAATGTAATTTGACAGGTTGTGCGAGAAGTGGCGATTGCAGCAGCATCGGTGAATTAAAGTACAAACGCTTTATGTCTGCTGCAACCACACTCACACAGAAGTTTAAAGTGCTTTTGGTTTCTAAAAATAAACCATGCACTGATGTGAAATGTTTTGTTTTGGGAAAATGAGTGGTGATAATCACGTGATCACGCTGAAAATCCTCAACTTTGTGTGGCGGTGTCAGTGTAATGTGTGTGATTATGTTAAAGCTTCTGGAAGTCTTAATACTTAAAGTGAACTGGTTAACTTTCACCAATACAATTAACTCGGTTATCTAACAAAAAGCTTTATATTATATGAAGCTTATACCCTTAAAAGACTGGATGTTTCTCTGTGTGACGTTAATGCTTGTTTTTTTCTCAGCTGCAGTTTTGTAAGTCGACGACTCAATGAGCTGACAGGCCATAACCCGTTATGGAAGAGACTTTGTCAAAAGCACTGGCTCCTTACAGAGTAAGTCCACCTGTAATGCCTTAAAAATAATTAATTTCATTTATAGATCTATATACTTTCCCACTATGTGTGTGTTGTTATCAGAATGTGTTGTTGAATCAGTTATTGTTTACATTCATGACAAATGGCAATTTCCATTCTGTTTGCAGGGCAGATAAAGCTCAGAGAGGCCTGACATGGAAGGAGCTGTTTCGGGAGTATTACGCCGATCTGGGCCGTTACATAGACCATTACAGCACTCTGAAGAAAGCGTGGGATGACCTAAAGAACTATCTAAATCAGAAGTGCCCTCGAATGATATCTTCACTCAAAGGTCTCTCCAAACACATCACCCCATTTTTAATCTAGAATCCATGTACATCAATCCATAAGTCATTGTAGGCTATAGTTGCGATGCTTACTTGTTTATTTTCATAATATGAACTTGGGTTTGCCATGATAATAGCCCTTGGTGCTAATATGGCGTAAAATATAAACAAACAAATAAATACATTTTCATTATATGAATTGTGAATTTTTAAACTCTTTATTAAACCCTTCTTTCCCTTTCTTCGAGTAGATGGTGTGACGGAGGATGAGCTAGATAGCATTGAGGCTCAGATTGGCTGTAAACTCCCTAATGACTACCGTTGCTCATATAGAATACACAATGGGCAGAAACTGGTGGTTCCTGGGTAAGATTTTCCTCTCTCTTACACTAACTGGTGATGTCATACATGACAAACTATTATACTGATTTTGCTGTTAGCTAACATAGTCATGTAAGGTCATGTTAACACAGCTGTCTTTTTTGTTGAGGAAATATTTCAAGCAAAACCTGTCCGTCACACCTAGTTCTTACCTTCGGTTTCACTTTGTGTACAAATGCCTTTATCTGTATTCTGTCAGTTTACTGTGCACGTGTCATGAGAGTCAAGAGAAATCGAATTAATTTAAAATATCATCTCAGTATGGTTTTCTTGCATTGTCTGCTTGTTGATTTGCCTGTAACCCTTAAAACATAATTTGGAATATCATATAAGTAAGAAAATATAAAGGCACTTTGTCCCACTTTTCTCCTGCACAGGTTGATGGGCAGCATGGCTTTGTCCAATCACTATCGCTCAGAGGACCTGCTGGATATTGAGACAGCAGCTGGAGGATTTCAGCAGAGGAAAGGCATGCGACAATGTCTTCCTCTTACTTTTTGCTTCCATACCGGCCTTAGCCAATACATGGCCCTGGAGAGCACAGAGGGACGAACTCGCAGTGAGATCTTCTATCAGTGCCCGGTTAGATCACCATTTTCAGATAACACTCTGACAACCATTAACACACTTGTATAGGGCTGGTTTGGGGTTATACAGCAATGAACGCTGATGCAGATGTTTATGAATGCTGCCAGGTGTTAGCAGCACGAGACCAGGTGGTAAATGTTCAAGAAACTAAGTACTAGCTCTAAAAATGTCATGAAGTGATTCAAACTGTATTTCGACTGACTGTGCCGTTCAGCACATCATATAAACATTCTGCTTGTGTGAGCATTGCATTGATTTTTTTCTTGCATTGTTACAGTTTTACCAGAGAGAGGCGCTCTTGTCTTCCTGTGTCTCACAACCAGTCTTGCTTATGCTGCTATATGCTTTTACTTTACAGGATCAGCTGGCACAAGATCCCTCTGCTATTGACATGTTCATTACAGGTAACAGAATGCAAATAAAATGCATTTCACCTCCAAGAATAAATGTATATTTTTTTGTAACTCTTCTCTTTCTCTCTGACTGTCTCTCAGGCTCCGACTTTACCGAGTGGTTTACCTCATATGTTGATAATGTTGTAACAGGAGAATACCCTATCATTCGGGACCAGATCTTCAGGTGCTCTTTACGCCATGCCTTGTTTTCTTACACACACAATCTTGTGAGATTATAAACAGTAATGGAAATAATGAGACATTTTTGTTTTTGAATAAACTATTCCTTAATGTCAGCATTTAACACTGCAAAAGCAGCTAACTAAAAGTGCTAACTTTTATGTTTGTTCAGGTATGTACATGACAAGCGTTGTGTGGCAACCACTGGTGACATCACCGTATCTGTCTCTACCTCCTTCCTGCCAGAGCTCAGTTCAGTCCACCCACCGCACTTTTTCTTCACCTATAGAATCAGGTATTTCACTCAGGACTACAGTAATCTGCTTCAGCCTTGCTTCAGTGTTTTTCCATGCCTGTTAATAGCCTGCACAGATGGCCAACATTACATTTTGTCTTTTGCCAGTACTTTTGTTTTTCCTTACTTAAATGTTTATAGCAGCTCCCGTCTCTTTCTTCACTAGTTCTTCTGGCTTGCCAAAAAAAGTACAGCAATTTGTTAAGAAAGTATGTTTAAAAAGTGCTGATATTGTTAGTTGGAACAAGACAGTTTTTACTGAAATGATCAAGCTGTTCTCTGCTATTTCCAAAGTGAACAATAACACAATGCAGCTGAGCTAAGCCTTGAAATAGGTTGATACACTGGGTTAAACCTCCAACCTCTGACCTCTGCCATATGCATCAGGATTGAGATGGCGAAGTCGGCCCTGCCAGAGAATGCATGTCAGCTAGACAGTCGATACTGGAAGATCACAAATGCAAATGGAAATGTGGAAGAGGTCCGTGGCCCCGGTGTTGTGGGTAAGTAACAATCAACTTTTTGCTGATAACAGACCTAAATCTGTCTGGCCGTATCATTCGGTGTTTGTGACAGTATCACAGCATTAAACAACACAAAACTAATTTACTAATTTACTAACTAATGTCCTGAAATCATTAACACTGGTGCTTTTTGCATGTGATGTACGTGCAGGCGAGTTTCCAGTAATGACACCCGGTAAAGTTCACGAATACGCAAGCTGCACCACATTTTCCACAACCTCAGAGTACATGGAAGGCTACTACACATTCCACCGGCTCAAAAACAAAGAGGAAGTGTTTGATGTTGCAATCCCACGATTCCACATGGTGTGTCCACCTTTCCGTGAATCAATGGTGCGGTCGGTGAGTCGGTATTGTCTTTCTGCTAGATCCAAAAATATGCTGCTGTTACCACCACATGCAAGATACTCGAATGTGTGAATTTGTTTAGTAGGTGATAGGTGATATTAATTTCATGTCCATCGTTGTTTATTTCTCTCCATTTAGTGCTCAGTGAGTGAAGTGTCTGCTCCTTTTAATGATGAGAATTCATCAGACACAGATGACTACGAGGATGGAGACATGCGTGGAATGAACATGGCTGACCCGGGAGGACGCTGCCCACGGCACGTCTGATGCACTTTTTCATGTTATTGCTTGGCCAGCACCCACCCACATGCAGGCACGGTCACTCAAACAGGAGCACAGGAGGACAAACAGAGCTTTTAGGAATCCATTGTTTATTGTACAGCGCCTTTGTGCCTGTCACCTCTGGAGCTTTTTCTCCAGTTTGTAAGGCCATGTGTCTAGTGGTGTGAGTGTGTGTGTGTGTGTGTGTGTGTGTGCTTGGGCCTGTGAATGTGTGAGAGCATTGTATATATGTTTGAGTCTGCAAGTGTGATTTGTGGTTGAGTGAAAGCCAAAGAGTTTATTGTATTTGTGAAAGTTCACAATAACCTGCCACTTATTGCAGACAACACAATTGTAGTATGAACTATCCTTTTGTAAAAAGAAAAATACACACACTTAGGAATATGTGTGTATAGTTATAGGGAGAGAAAGAAAGACAGAATTGAATATTGTTATTTTAGTTTGCAAAATAAATTGATCCCATTGGTATGGTTGATTGTGAAGCGTGCATGTGTATATATGTTGTGCTCATGTCTGTACAGAGAGTATCAGGGGAGATTCTATTATATAAAACTGATCCAGTTAAAGAGTTAAAAGCACATAGACCCAAACCAGCCTGTTCATGCACTGCATCAGCTTTAACTATTCTTGACCCAGCGATCGTTAAACTTTTATCAGTTACTTACTTTTTGGTGTTAGCTGAATCCAGATAGAAGTAAACTAAAAGGTCAAACATCTGCCTTCTATGTATCTTTGTAAAGGCTTTTCTTGGGTCGTATCATCTCGAGGGTTGTATGTTATACAGACTTGTGCAAATAGCAAGACATTTTCAGTTTATGGCATTAGCATAGCACTCTTAATTTTTTACTTTAAAATCATGTAAATTGGATGGTAAAGAAAGTAAAGAATCAGGAAAAAATGTGCGGTCTTGAATGAAATGTTTTTGCTGCTTTATTGTTTTGTCTCCTACTTTCCTAATAATGGCAATGTAAGCTTATCTTGCCTAAAGACATTATGATTTTGATTTTCATGTTAAAGACTGCAGATGTATTGTAATCATCTTTGTAAAACAATGCAGTGCAGTGGGATTTTTCAGTAGTATTTCGTTCTACTCTGTTTAGCCCTTTCTGGTTGGTTACTAGCGCCCTGTTTTTTATTTTGTATATGTGAGTTTTTTATTTGGAGTAAATAAAAAGTTAATGGTGTTTTGGTGACATATTTTATTTTATATGATTTGTTTACTTTCTGAGATCAGAATGTTTTCAACTATAGTAGTACGGAGGACAAAGAGAGCATTGATCTTGTTTGAATAATTTGCCATAATGCTATTGTCTCATGCTTGAAACAAACACTTACTGTTCTACAACAACAAAACGGAGAGTTATTTCTCTCATTCTGACCCAAACTCTAACCCTCGGCATGGCAACAAGTTGAAAAGGCCTTTTTGTAGTCTGACAGATGTTTCTTTGTTGTGCTGTTTGTTTTTTTAGCCTAAATCTCAACTTATACTGTTTCATTTTAATTTATATATCAAAGAGTGTACGTAAATCAGCTGAGTGAGAGTGCACAAATCAAAGCCCAGCAATCCATGTAACATGTATGTAGTTAAATGCAACATTTACAAAGGTAAACATAAGTATGCTGATAAGTTCATTGTTATTTATTACAGAAATGACAGCTAAAATGTCATTTTTTACATGTCCTTATATGCCTCTCATGTCCTTATATTTATCTGTTCTTGTGCTGCAACAAAATGGGCTCTTGTCTGGCTCCTTGTGCAATAATGGCACATGTCTGCCAATGCATGACCTAGACATGTGGTCACAGCAAATCAAGTAAGGATCTTGGATAATAGGGTCTTTGACACACTTTCATGTCCATGCAGTACATTAATGTGAATATATTGATAACTAAGTAACCATGTAAATATTATCAGTCCCTAATTACAATCCACATAAAGTCTGCACAGATATTTGGAAATTGTGTTTGTTTTTATAAAATCTACTTTTGGTTTTATTTAACATGTACAAAGCAACATCAGTTGTATTGTATTATATATTAATGATTGTTGGTTCGTATGCTGAATGATTGGTCCAAAAGAATTGTAATACAATGAAAAGGGATACAAAAGATTTATTGAAGAGCATTGTGGGCGTGTTTAAGAGAGAGTGATTGGACTCAAGCTCTAGAGTTTTTAGAGTGGTTTGGATTTCTCTGCAGCTGGATTCCTTCTTCACATCGGGGTAAGACTACAGAGGAGCAACTGCAAAATAATGACATAGAAATATTAATTGAAGTATTCATTATTGAAGGATGTTTTATGTTGCCTTATAGACATGCTTTGCTTGTGTGTCAGGCTGATTTAAACTGTGATTTTATAACTTTCATAAAACAATTATATGTCAGGCAGTTTTTTGTCCAGAAAACCTTTTTCAAAAGACAGTGAAAGATGAAATGTGTGACTAATCTTCTGTTAATTTGCTTGTATGTTCTTATCTTTTATATAACCATAAATATATTCTTATATGTTTTATTATATTATAATTATTCAAATATATTACATATTATTCTTGTTTTATATTGAATATTAATGTATTTTTGTATATTAATATCTTTATCTAAATTTATATATACTAATGCCATGAAGTTTTTTAGCTCACGGCCAAATTGGATTTTGGTCTTTTTTTGTTGGTCTTTTTAAATACAACAAAAATTTGTTTTAGTAATTAGATTATTTACTAAATACTGAAAGGACAAACAATTAATATTCAGAGAAAGACCAAAAAATAAGACAAGACCAAATCAAGTTGTCACAAGTCTAGTCAACAGTACAATTGCAGAAATGTTTGTTCTCTCTAGGAGTGATTAACTTTTTAAACAGATCTTAAGGTAGGATTTAAAAATAATAATAATTTTGTAATACTTGTTGGGTTAACAATGGAAGTCTACAGCAATACCATGAGATTGTGTTGAACATTACATCAAAATACATCCATTAAAATTTTCATTGTGACAACTTGCCCCATATGGTGCTGATTTTTTGTTCAAGAATAACCATAAAACCATAAAGACTTACTGTAGTAAATATTGTAACAACTTGTCCTTTAGTTGTCATATGGGCTGTGTTCTGCAAAGAATGTGATTAATATCTTGTTGATCTTCATTTATAATATTCAGAATATTAACAAAAACAATCAACAACACACAGAGGATGAATCAATTGTTTGATTTAGAATAAAACTTTTTAAATCAACCCCCTCATTTCTGAATATGAGGGTTTGAGACCATTGGACAAATTCGTGTAAATTTCTCACCACATCCCCTCCCCCCGCGTATCTCTCCCTCTCTTTTTTCTTGGTCAGGATTAGACAGGTAAATTGAAGGCATTATGAAAGCTTCTGTTGGAGTGTGTGTGGTGTTCAGTCTCGCTCTGCTGGGGCTTGGTATGTGTTCATTTCCCTTAACTTTCATTAATCCTGTATTCAAAATATTTGTCAAACATTTACATTATATTTTCTTTCTTTTTCCTACTTTAGGTTCTGCAATTAAATGCTACAGTTGTAAGGACTACACTGGCACATGCACTAAGACCCGAAACTGCTACTATGATGATGCGTGTGTGACAGTCAATGAGAGAGGTGCCCCAACTTACTCAGAAAATTTAGTTTTTTGCAATCAACAGAATTGTCAATGTGGCCTACTTACCACATTTTTCACAAGTCTCCCTGCCTTTCCTCTCTTCTAGGTGGTGACACTTTCAGGCAGTGTATAAAATACTCTGAATGTGATCACAGCACAGTTTCCCAGAAATTTCCCCAACTTTCCAGCATCAAATTCCGCTGTTGTACCTCTGACCTCTGTAACGCAGCCTCTGTGTCACTGGCCAGCCACTCTGTGATGGGATTTCTGCTTTCGCTAGCACTCTTCTGGTGGTGTGTTCTCTAAATGTTGACAAAGCACTTCTGCATTGTTCCTCATCAAGCTGATAGTGGTATCATGCAGCGAGAAAGCAGATCCTCTGTCTCTTGAGCTATAGGTGCCCAAAGAAGATTTCACAGCTTAAATCTCAACTGCATGTTTAAACCGTTTGTGTGCACACAGCATAGGCTTGTAAGCCTAACAGTCACTTAACAGTGAAAGGGAAACTGACTGATTATAACTGATAATGGCTTCTACTGGGTTTAGATTTTTAAAGCTAATAATTGTGTTACACAGCAAACTGGAGCATATGAGTGAGCTCATTCTGGTTTGCAGAGTTTATCAAAGGGTACTATACCACTGCACTTTTCATAAATGCCCTACATACCTGCTTTTCCAATGCCTTGTTTATGAATGTCTTTTTAAAAACGTAAACATTTATGTGTGCAATATGTAGATGTTCTCTTTTCAGCATAATGAGCTTTTTGTTACCAGCCAAACTTACTAAACCATTTGTGACCAATAAAAGGAACATGCTGTTTTATGCAAATTCAGAGTTTGAGAATTCTGTTATATATCTATATGATGATCCCCAAACATCACTTTGTTTCCTAATTAATATGCAGTGCTGAAAAGCATATTACTGTGTTGTATTATTACTACAAATTAATTAATAAATGTATTATTAATATCAATTATTAACTTTATTGTGTATTTGTCTTAATGTCATAGCCATAAAAAAGAGAAATTAAGGTCACATGTGTTTAAATGATAGATCATATGATAGATTTAGAAAAATTTAATTTCAAATTAATATTAATTATTTTATTGTTGTTACGATTTATTATTTTGCACATACTTAAACTGGAAGTTAAGACTTAAACATTGATTTCAGTCTTTAACACAGCCTTACTTATTTAATATTAAAGATATCAAGTCTATATTTTCACAGAATGCTCTTTTTGTTTTATGTAGAAAACAGTAATCACAAAAATTTACTTTAGCTGGTTTTTGACAGGCAGGGTCACATATAATAATTGTAATTTTATAAATTACATGAACTGTATATACATTATATTAGTGACTTTAGTCTTAAATTGTGTTTTAAGGCATGAATAAAAGTGCTTCTTTCTTGCTATATAAATCATAAAATCATATAAATCATCAATCAATTGTGTGGCTCTACAGAAGTAAATTTTTAACAAGTCACATCTGAAATACCAGTAAAACAATAACAGTTGTGGTTATCGACTACAAACAATAACATATATTAAAAAAAACCTGAATGGTAAACGTATATCAAAAACTACAGAAATGTCAACAAAACCGGAAAAACTAAAACCGGAAATGGGAGGGGCATCCAGTAGAGGATATTTGGCTAGTTGCTACCAGCAGAGCGCATGCGCTAAAGTTCCAGTTTAGACGACAAGACAACAAGGCGTAGAGGTAAGGCGCATTTAATACGACTGTTTATCTTATTTGATAAGTCACCGTTATTAACCGTTAAGTAGTTTAAGTCACCGTTATGTCCACGTTATAAATGACGATAGCAGAACATTTTAGACATTATTCATGTAAATAACAGATGCAACGGTATTCATGTAAATAACAGATACAACGGTATTCATGTAAATAACAGATACAACAATACTATCTTCACCACTTCACAATCAGTGAACGAACATTTAAGTATTCACCTAAAATGTTTGTTCCTGTAGATGATACAGTGATTTACTGTGAGATAACTTGTATAATGTATTTTCAACAGGGCGTTAACCGTATGCCAGGCCCTCGATCTGTCCGCAGATTACCACACGTCATCTGACATAGTCATATGAGCATTTGTCCTTTTCTTTTTTTTGACAAGAAACCAAAATTACAATAATCCTACTTCTGTTTCTCTCTCAGGTCTATAAAGCAAGAAACACACGATGATGAAAACTCTGATTGTTTTGGTGTTTGGTCTGGCACTTCTGGAGCTTGGTATGTACAGTATTAATTTACTTTCGTTCTACACTTTAAATACGTAAAATAAATAAAACTTTGAACAGTAAGTATAACGTGAATTCACAATATTGATACAGGCAAGTGTAGGAAGTACTAGATAATTACGTAACGTATGTATCGAATGAACGTTTTGGTTTTCTTGTTATGTAACCATGAATAGGCAGGCAAGAGCATTTGTTGTTTGATTCCAGTTTAATAATTATGTTCTGTCTAGTAATTCATGCTAAATATATTTGTATCATTCTCTCTCAAGGTTCTGCCATTGAGTGCTATACATGCAACAAAGGTGTGTGTGATACAACCCAGGTTTGCCCCACTTCAGATGCCTGCCTGTCAGTTACTGCTGGAGGTATTTTCTTACAGGCACACATTTTTATTTTATCATTTTATAATATGTATGTATATACTGAATACAAGTATATTTGTAACTGTAGTTTAATAAAATACAGTCAAAGAATTAAACAAATCATCCCCATTCATGCATTTAATCTTTTGACATCTTTCTCTCCACTTTTCTTAAAGATTTCAAACACAAGCAGTGCCTGAAGTATAGTGATTGCACTTTGATGAACGTCAACCAAATGTTTTCTAATATTGAAAATATGAAATACAGATGCTGTACATCAAACCTATGTAACACTGGATCATTGCCTGTGGCCAACCACTCACTTGTGGGATTACTGCTGTCACTAGTGCTCTTCTGGTGGGGTGTTCTCTAAATTCTGCAGTATTTAATTATTAAGCTGTATTAATGAGATCTAAGAAGTATTGGCTTTTTGCACTTTGTTTGGACAAGTACTTTCATTAGACATGCATATTGTTTCTACAAAAAGAAATGTATTTATGATTAAAATGTATAAACCATGTATGAACCTCTCGTCACTAAAACACTAAATGCTGCTTATAAAAGTTTTTTATTCTGATTTTATTACCCAGTTTCTTTTTAGAAGAAAGCTTTTCAAAATACACAATTTGAGTAATTATTAATAGAAAGGTATTTTTTAAAATCTTCATATCTCCTTTAATTATGAAAGATGCAGATACATGTCAACATGTAGTACTAGTCTAATATACTCAATTATACAATAGTAAAACATTTTAGTTACAAATTGTATTAGTGGTGAGAGGAATTAGAAGTGGAATTGATTGAAATGGACTGTTGATTAAGCATTGTTTGGCTTTTTTATGTATACGACTGCTTTTTCTAACCTAACCTTGATTAAACTGCCAAAATAAACATATTAACAAGATCAAACTTCTGAAATTTATTTCAAAATAGATTTCTGTTGATTTTTGCTATTAAATGACTTAAATGACAAATACTTTTCATTTAAAAATATATTGTTAAGAAGAAGCAGATTTATTCAAGCTTTATTTTATTTACCTTTGTTTGACTGTCTTTAATAGTAACTGCTGCTGCAAGTGTGTAGACTGAAACCTAAAATCTTTTCACACTGTAATTCAAATAGGTTTGAGAAAAACATCTGCATTTTAAAATATTTGATGTGTCATTGCATTGCCTTGTAAATAGTTGCCCTGTGACATTGTCAAAATATTCTTGAAGACAAAGACTTCATTCTTATTGAAAGTCTCAATACACACACACATGCACAAACACACACGATGCACAAAAGGGAAAGCTTGAGTCTTGGAAGTGTTTAAACAGTGTAACACCCGACTGCTCAAACAGTTAGTCTGTGACCTCAGACATTCAGCTAGACTCAAATAAAACCCACCTATAAGTTGATTAAACAAGGACAGGTGAAGAGTTCACATTAATGTACACACATATGAGAACCCTGTCATGTCAGGAAGAATGGACAAAATACAGATATATAAGATTTTTCTGCTATTAATGCAAGTAAACGAGACTATGGAGACATGTGCTGTAATATAGGGTTTTGCGAGATCTCACTTTTCTTGGTATAAAATTACCTTTAAGTTTTGATTCAGTTACAATATCTTCACGTAATGTTGAATTGCTGATTTCCTGATCTCCATAGATAGACCATTGTTTATAAGAATGTTTGCTAATCGAGCATCATGTAGGTAGTGTTTGTGTGTACTGTCAGGGTTTGATGTTTACTACGTTCAAAGACATTGTTATGTATATAATGCTCCTTTCAAACCTAAGGTGTTCAGTCCAGTGGAAGTATCAGTGTTCTGAGTTTACTTAGTCTGTTTAAGGGCAGGGGACTGTTTGGAGATCTCACGAAACTGCTACAGGGGTGGTCCATGAAAGAGGAGTAGAGGGTGGGAGACAGGGTCTTTAAAAAAGAAGAAGCCGCACCTCGTGGTGGAACACAGAAGGAAACTTTCACTGTGGATGCAGAATGACCTGACCTAAAGATTCTCGGCAAAAGAGACTAACCATACAATGATTCAAAGTGGACACTTTGTATAAGACCCTTCAGGACCCAGCAGGTATGAAATGCTTTTCTTCATTTTGGGTCAAACAATTGTGGCTTTTGTGGCAATAACCTCATTGCAAATTTAGCTTTCTACATGTTTACTATGTCTGTATGTTTTACTGTGTATGCCTGTGTATTATCTGCAAATAATATTTTATATTTTAAATAAGCTATTTGAGAAAGTTAAAAAGGTTTGCTGTTTGTTTTCTTTAGTTTAATTTAAAATGTAATATTGTCAGCTGCTGTGTGAGAATATATGTGACAAAATCAGAAATGTAAACTCTTACTTAAAACAACAGCTTGAAATAACCTTTATTTAACTTTTCTTTGTTATTGATTTCAGTAGAACTGGATGGGCACTGTGGCGAAAAGAGGTCTCATGCTTTTCACTTCCTGTAAACAAATTTACTCTGTAATTTACTTACAGAAAACTTTTAGACTTTTATAGAACAAGAAAAACAACTACACAAACTTAGAGAACACTATCGATTCCACAGTTCTCTTTCCACAATCTCTGCTCATGTCATCCCCTTGATCTTTGCACTGCTAGTTATGTTGACTATGGATGTCTCATTGACGTCTGAGTGGTCTCCTCCCTTACCGTCACCCTCCCCCTTTCCCTCCTGTGACTACAGTGAATGGTCTCCAACCTGGGTGCTTATTCCAAGTGTGTACCTCCTGGTGTTTGTTGTGGGCTCACTGGGTAATGGCCTGGTGCTGTGGGTGTACCTGGACCGTCAAACAAAAGGACGTGGAAGGATTGGGAGCTGTTCCAAACATTCCCAGACCTCGGATCCATCTCCGAGCTCCTCTCCCACATCTCGTTCAGTGACAGAGTCTTTAATAGCCAGTCTAGCATTTGCCGACCTGGCGTTTGTTATGTCCCTACCATTATGGGCAGCGTACACAGCACTGGGCTACCACTGGCCATTTGGCCACGTTCTGTGCCAGGTGAGCAGTTATGTTGTGGCTCTGAACATGTATGCCAGCGTGTTTTCGCTCACTGGGCTCAGCGTGGAGCGTTACTGTGTCATCACACAGCGATGTGGTAACAGCTCACAACGGGGTGGATCAACTAAGCGTGCCAAGTGGATTGTGGGTTGTGTTTGGGTGGCAGCAGTAATCCTGGCACTTCCTGCACTGCTGCTACGGACCGTAAGGGAGGTGGATTTGGAAGCGGGACCTGATGGTGAGTGGCAGGACGGACGTGTCTACTCTTGCTTGTGTGATATGGACTACTCCAGTTTGATCTCAAGCGAGCTTGACCCTGCAGCTTCGGAGCAGGCAGAGCTGATGTGGTCAGCAGCTCTGGGGTTAAAATCAACACTGCTCGGCTTTCTGCTGCCTCTGGTAGTACTTCTGCTATGCTACGGGTTGCTGGTACGACTCCTTTCCAGACACTTTAGGCTCGGTCCACGGCCCGATCACGCAAGACAACGTAGGCTCCTTCGCATAATCATCACCCTGGTGTTGGCTTTTTTTCTCTGCTGGCTGCCCTTTCACACCAATAAGACACTTTCAGCTTTGGTGGAGCTGGGCATTATTCCCTTTTCCTGTGGTTTTGATCAATGGCTGGTGGCAGTCCATCCATATGCCATCTGTCTGGGATACGTAAACAGCTGTCTGAACCCTCTGTTGTACGCTTGCTGTGACCCAGGATTTCGTAAACACTGCAAGGGATTGCTCATGTGTTCATGGAACAAATGCCAAAGAGTTAAGGAAGGAGAAAAAAGAGAACAATGCAACAAGAGTTCTCCAGTACCATCAGGAACACATGAAATGACAGTTAGCAAAGATGAACAATGAAAAGTAGAAAATAGAAATTTGTCAGAGACACTGTGACAGAGATTACTCTTTTTTATGATGCATCATATTACTGATGTTTGCATTTATCTGTTATCTCAAGATGCCAACATACTGTGGAAACTGAGAAACAAAATCCAGATTTCCATGTTATTGTTGTATATTTTAATCACAAACCCAATATTGCTGCTTTAGAGTACGAAATATGTTTTATGTTATATACTAAATGAAATTCTTTTTAGTTTTGTACAGAAATCTTAAGAAAAAAATTACAGCAGATTTGGCAAAAAATATTCAGTCCTAGAACTTGTTTTCTGTGGAAACTTCTTTAACAGGAACTCAAGAATCAGATTACAGCTGTTTGTATTTGGCTATGAGATTTGGATGAACTTGACCCTCAGAATGCCAACATACTGTGAGAAAAGATCCATTTAAAAGCATTTCCACAGCATTATGTTTAAAGATGGAAAAGAATTTCAGACATACAACATTTCAGATTTCAACTGTACTTCCTACCCGAACTGTGTAATTCAATCTGTTGGTGCATTGCACTCATATGCATGATGCTGGACCTTGTATTCAATCATGTAAGCTGCCATTTGTCACAACTCATTTGACATAGACTCACTTTGACATGTAAAATAAAGCGGTTTCAAGTGCATTTAATTGACTAATTCACCTGTAGGACCTGCAGAAATTACCCAAATCTAAAATTGAGTTTCATTACAAAACTAGGTCAGTTTTGTAATCACTATTAAATACACCACCATTGCAATGGAGAAACAAACTTTTGACACTTGACAAATACAGCACAAAATACATGAATGAAAAAAGCTTTGTGTTTTAATGGATTATGAGACAAACAAAAAAGGGTAACTGAAAAATTTAAACATTGTGAGGCAGTCCAGTTTATTTATGTCTGAGCTGTCTCTTTCATTCAGAACAGTAATGGATCCCAACAGCACAGGTTTACAAATGTGCCGGATCCTGAAGTTTAGCCACTTACACGCTCTCATACACACATGCACACACACACAGACAGACAGTCAGTCCATCACTATGTTAAGCATAGTACTGTAGGTTGGCCTTCTTCTTTGCTTGCACTTCCAGAATGCCCTCCATGTAGTCCTCATGGTTGAGTTCAGTGGCCCCACGTCGCAGAGCAATCATGCCCTAAAAGACAACAGACCATGTAATGAACATGCAAAAACAAATAAGAGCACATGAGAATGGTCACAGTTCTTGATTATGACAACAACCTTACTGTACAGGGGCAACCCCACAAAAGAGGTAAAATTGTAGATGTATTTAAAGGTTGTACAGGTAAATCATACTTACAGCCTCAACACACACAGCTTTACACTGAGCTCCATTGAAGTCATCAGTACACCGTGCCAATTCTTCATAGTTCACATCAGGACTGCAGCATACAAAGAAACAGAGAAAACACCATGACATAAACAGTAGGTGCTATTTAATGCATTTCTTTTTTAAAGAATCATAATTTAATAGATAACATCTTACAGAAATTATGTTAACACTAGATTATTCATTTGGTATTAAGCAGCAATATTATTTTTTTTTTACAGGATTTACTTTAAACAATCATAGCACGCATTTACAGATAAAACTTTCTCATAAATTCTTTTACTGTCAACTCTGCAAAAGCTAAAACCAGACAAGCCGAGACAAAAGAAAAAACTTTCAGTACCAAACGTTCATCTTGCGTGAATGGATCTGCATAATGCGAGCACGAGCCTCCTCATTGGGCATGGGGAACTCAATCTTACGATCCAGACGACCTGAACGCAGCAGAGCAGGGTCCAGGATATCAACCCTGTTAGTGGCAGCAATCACCTGTAAATAATAATAAATAGTTAAAACTGAAAAACTACTGTTGACAGGTCTACGTTTGCTTATGACAGTTTAATCGGTGACTACAAACCTTCACTTGCATGTTGGGCTGAAAGCCATCAAGTTGGTTAAGTAGCTCCAGCATGGTCCTCTGCACCTCTCTGTCTCCAGCCTTTTCACTGTCAAAGCGCTTTGTGCCGATAGCATCCAGCTCATCAATAAAGATGATGGAGGGAGCTTTCTCCTTGGCAAGAGCAAATGCATCACGTACCAGTTTGGCACCATCACCAATAAACATCTGCACAAGCTGAGGGCCAGCCAGCTTTAAAAACGTTGCCTGAAAAGGGACAAAGGTAAAGTGTGATGCCTTGATAAAGAAACTGGAGGGAATGCTATTATGCCACACTATAGTTTATTATCGTAACCATAGCACTAATGGTTCTTTCCCGTACCTTGGTTTGGGCTGCACAGGCTCTTGCCAGCAGGGTCTTTCCTGTGCCGGGTGGTCCATACATCAGAACTCCTTTTGGTGGTTGGATGCCCAGATTCTCAAACTTCTCTTTGTGGTTCATGGGCAGAACAATCGCCTCCACCAGCTGTGAAGAGCAAACAAGTTAGCTCAGAAACCAGAAAATGTCGTCTCATTTTCAACAGCATTGGTAATCTCTAAATTTAAGCTGTGGTATAAGACTGTACCTCTTGGATCTGTTTGTCAAGGCCACCGATGTCACTATACTGCTCGGTAGGTCTCTCATCCACCTCCATGGCTTTAACTCTAGAGTCATACTCGGTGGGTAGAGTCTCCAAAATCAGATAGGAGTCTTTATTCACACCCTGTGAACAGGTGTAGAAACACACTTAATGCAACTTGAAAGCATTTTCAAGGCTAAGAAAATATGTCATTTCTGTGCTAATGTTGAATAAACAGTTTTCTGGGAAAGTCACTGATTCATTAAATGTTCGTCGATTTATTTTTTAGGTACAAGCTAGCTGACATTCCCACTTACCACAAGATCTCCAGGTTTCAGTTTCTCAGCATCCACCAAACCAATCACAGGCAGGAAATAGGTCTGCAATTAAAACACTGGATGTATTATATGGCATAAAACTAAATTAAAATATAAGGATCAATTCATTCAGTATATTCACTCAACTCATGGCCACACACATACAAGGTAGGGTAGCATCTGTTTTAATAATTTGATTAAACTCACCTGTCGTGTGGAGGTTTTGATGACAGCACACTTGCCCTTCCTCTGAGAGTCCAGATCAACATTGGCCCCATCCTCTTCTTGGTCATTAGGATCGACATCCAGCAGCTTCCATTCAAACACAAAAACAAATACTTGTTTTAAATACTTTATGCATAGTGTGTGAAATTTCTTATTGCTGTGTCTTAAAAGGGAGCCTTAATTTTCCTTACCTCTATAACATTAGAGACAAGGTAAGGTAGAGTCTTGTTAACTTTGATTTTCTCTGTATTCTCCTTTATTTTGTCTTTCATAGCTTGCAGCTCATGAGTGACACGCAGGACCTCACTCTTCATGATCTGAAATCACACACAATACAGTATGTCACATGATCGATTACTCCAGAGAGCTGTGTAAGAAAAACAGAGCTTGAACTGCATGCAGCAATTATCACCTGCACAACTTAACATTACAATACCTTAATCTCACTGTCCAGAAGACGAGTCCTTTGAACGATCTCCTCCGTCGACATCTTAAGGACTTCTTCGCCGATGCCATCCTTTAAAAAAAA